>OY294039.1:18726647-20127539 GCA_958510855.1 Rhagonycha lutea | reverse complement strand
CCCGAAGAATATGTAATCCTTATTCAGAGCGAATTTAACACCGAACAACAATGTACAGTTTTACACAAAATTCACGCTGCTCACGCGTAAAGTCCTCCATCGTTACTAAATTTCCATTAACCAAGCTACTAATCCCCACCACCCGCGCCCGCTTCGACGCCGACGTATACCGTTCGATTGCAATTATGTTTTAAAATTCATACGTCTTTGACCGTACTCTACTTATAACCTTAAGAGGTTTATAAACTCTTATGAAATGCCATTTTATAAACAATGAGGGTATAGATTTTCGAACCCAAATAAAACGAACAGTGCTCAGGACCAGGAATAAAACCTCGAATTTATTCCACACTGCTGGTCATAATGTTTCATAGGATTCAATCGCTCTACTTCCTATGTTTTTGTAACCCCCCATTTTAGTAGCTAATAGTTATAATCATCATCATACATAGAGATTAGAGACCAATGGCTTTACGAGCTCTCCGAAGTACGATGACAGTCAAAAGGAATTAGAGTCTTCTGATTCAAAAAGATTATCTGAGTGTTAACAGTTGATCGTTAATGCAATTTAAATAACTGCCTCGATTTGCTATTTTATTATCTTAATCATCGATAGAAGGTAAATAACTTTCTGTAAAGATTTCCATTCCCAAAAGCCTAAGTCTAAAAATGGTAACTATTGCTGAACTAAGTAGTACCGTCCTGTACTGATGCTTACAGTTAAAATTTTCTGTATCTGACTATTAGTTAAAAAAATAAACTAAAATAATAATTTTTAGTCTCTTGTCTACGTATCTACCGCTTATACGAATAATCTCACGTTCAAAATTGGACATGAGACACTCCACAATACTGGTTTTCGAACTTATGAACAACTGCAAGTCTTAGTAGATAACTTAGAAGATGAATTTTTAGAACAACACAAAGCAGAGTAAGTATATTACGGAGAAGTTTAAAGTAACTTGGTGTCAATTCCAGAAGTCACTGAAGGTTTTTAAGTTATATTAACAGTTTCTCCATGAAACAAGAACTGCTCCCTGAAACGCAACCCCTAATGAGAGGATTGACTCAAACAGAGATCAGAGTCCGCCACAATCCGACGATGATCACTCCAGTTTGTTTGCCACAATGTTAATAGATCAGCTCTCATTTTATGCGAAGGCCAGTCATGGATCCTGAAAAAAATACCAGTAGCTTGGGAAGCTAAATAAGAGGAAATAGTAAATAGAATTTGAGGGATGCCATCACAGTTCCAATAAATGCAATGAATGATGTGGCTGTGCAAACATAGACATAGTAGCCAATGATGATCACAATCAAAAAGTGCACCTACTTGAAATATAAACAAGTACCCAAACCCAATTATAAACACGGAGTAACCTCTACAGTTACTCCAGAATGAAAACAAAATCCGTAACACATATCGGTTTACACGAATTGGAAAAGATAACATTTACTTACTCCATCGCTTTATGTAAGTTTACAACTTATTGATGACAGGTGTTCGTCTCCAATCGCTCTTCCAACGTGTGGCTTCAGAAGGTGAAATCTAGAACACTTGCTATAATTCTACCACGGTTGCACTTGATTTGACTACGGCGAACACTAAAACACTTCTTGCAGATTTGATTACCTAGACCGTGAGAGAGCTGATGCTGGGGATGTTAGCAAGATTGGACCATCCAGATAACGAAGGAATGCACCAATCGTCATCCACAACAACAATAATGGTCGTTAACTAATTAGAGGTTATGGTAAACATAAACCAAACACGTCATCAACCGAATGAAATCCAAAATGGTCGCACAACTTGTGCACCAAAAATTGCGTAATAGATCGCCACACAAAAGCCTCTCTTTGGAAAAACCAAAATCCGATTAGATGTAAATTGGAGACAAATGGGGATCTGGTGAAGCAAGTAATGAGGTTCAACTATCTGGGCATACCAATCTACAGCTACGGGGATACGTAATTTAAGGCAGGAAGCCTGAACAATACCATTTGGAAAAATAAATACCTTAAAAATGCTGCAAGGATCAGAATATATAAGGGCGATAGTAACACCAATCATGACTTATACAGCAGAAACGAGACCCGATACAACTAAAACGAGCCGTATCTTGGAAACATCGGAAATGAAAACTATTTGCTAGATTGCTGGTAAAACCCTTTGGGATACAGAACGCAGTGAATCTCTGAGATAATCATGTAATATCGAAAACATCAACAAATGGATAACTGGCAGAAAAAGAGAATGGAACCAGCATATAAGCAGAATGGCGGATAACAGGGTAAGGAAGATAGCTAGAGATAAATCTCCGGTGGGCAGAAGAAGCGTTGGGAGACCCCGAAAGAGGTGGAGCGATAACATCACCGAACGATGAACAACAGACGAAAGTCTAAATTTAAGAAAGAATAAAAAGAAGAAGGAAAAAAATCCAAAAGAAGAAGTCGCCAAGATGGAATAAAACTGCATCAGTCTGTCGTCAGCATCGTGGCGGTAGATATTGGACAGAAGAGTTCAAATGGACCAAGTGATGAATTTAATCCAGTCACTCAGGGCGGAGGGAAGACGACAGACGGTCAAAACCACAAATAGATCGTAAAGGAGTAAGGAATCCAAGGATTCTTAGAAAAGCGAGACCTGAAGTGGTTGTAGCCAAAGTGAAGGAGGAGGATGCTTTAGATGTTGCTTAAACTGGAATTCAGATTGCAGTTATCTGCAATCTAAGATAAAACTAATAAAAATACATTAAAAGTGACATAGCAGCAGACTAAATGAAAAAAGTATTGGATCAAAAAAACGATTAAAACTGAAGTCTCTATGAAAGACGAGCTGAAATATCCGAATGACAGTTGTTCAAATCAACTCAGAGTTAACGAGCGAAATACTTAGGATGGGATAGCTAAAAATCGGCAGTGATTTCTTTTTAAAAATCAGTTACTTCTGGAATTCCTTATGTATTATTTATTGTGTACCTACCTAATACCAAAACAACGTTTCTGCTTTTATTATTTTATTGATTTTGCATTATAATAAATTTTACTATTAATTAGATTAATTTGCAATTGGAAAAATATTTACGTCATCACAAAATCCATAGCAGAAGAAGTGATTAAAAATAAAGGAAATGGTTTACCAATTGCCGTTGTAAAACCGTCTATGGGTAAGGTTTCTTCCTGTTTTTCGAAAAGAAAATAATAATCGATGTTTTAGTGACACCAACAATGTACGAGCCAATACCAGGATGGATTAATAATTATTATGGAATTGTAGGTGTTTTTGTGGTTTCTGTAATGGGACTTGTTAAAGTTCTACTATGTAAAAATAATTGCATAATGGATGCTGTACCAGCAGATTATGTAGTAAATTGTCTCATAGCTTCGGCTTGGGATATCTCAAAAATTCAGTAAGTCAAATACACTTTTCTTACACTCATTTCACACAATAATATGTAGATATCGTATTATCATCAGACATTGACTTTGGGGCGTCGTAGCCCACCGAGATACCGGGAGTTTTCCAGTAGGCCCTCCATAAAGTAATGAAATAGACCTTTTCCTACAACCAATAAAGTTAACGGGATGTTTGCGATGATGTTGGGTGGGCTCATGGGTACTTGAGACATCTGGGTAAAACGCGACAGCAACTCATGTGCATGTCCAAAGCAATTGCATCGGTAACATTTGTTCATCCAGACTTTCCAATTCGGTGATTCGACCTTCAACGAAATCTGCATTATCTTGTGATCATTAAAGATTCTCTTCGCGAGCTCCATCTGATTTTTGCTACGGAGGTGCAGTTGTAGCTCTTAAAGTGGCTATTACTTTGGGATTGATCGATTAACAGATAAATGTATAAGTTATTTTTTGGATACAATTTAGTTTACTTAATTTTATAACTGAACTTTTTTCTGTAACGAGCTGAAATCGAGATATACACGAATCTTTTTTACATGGTTGTTCCAATATGGCGGCCATATCTGCAATCGTCTTTTTAGAGGTTCAAATATAGGCTAATTATTTTCACTATTATCCTTTTAAAACGCTGTTTCGATTGGCCCAATATTCTCCATTCGCTATTTTTGATATTCGTGGATATACACCCTCTGGCCGAAATATAAAGAAAATATTCCATAGGGCTAAATTGGGTGAATACGGTGAATATTTGAGCAAATAAATTTGATTTTTATCCAAAAAAATCAGTGATAATATAAGGTGTATTCTTTTTACCTATTTTAAGTGAGATTGTATTGAGATACTCATGCCTGTTTCACCAACAATTATTTAAGAATTTCCTAGTAAAGAATTACTTAGCTAGGATTCCATAAATTTGATTGGTCAAATTTGACATATGAATTTTTTATTATGTCAATACTATGTCAAATTTCACCAATCACATTTATGGAATCCTAGATAAGTAATTCTTTACTAGGAAATTCTTAAATAAATTGTTGGTGAAAACAGGCATCAGTTACTCAGTTAAATGGGTGTTCTTTTTACCGTTGTGATGGAAATGCTGTGCCGTGCCGAACTGAGTTTTAACTGAGAAAATTACCTCCCTCCCTAACTCAACTGATCTTGCTGTTTCAAAGCGTTACAACTGAGATAAATTGTGAAATAGCCCTAATTGGTCGATTTAAAAAATTTTTTATTAATTTAATATAAAAGTGACCAATTATTTTAACATGCAGGGAAAAAAACGATAACCTTTGTTACACTCCAATTCGTCGTAACGATCACCTCGCCCGTGTACAGATAAAGTTGCCTCCTGACTAGCATTAATTCAGTGGAGAAGGGGGGGGGGGTCGACGAGATCTTAAAAGAACTTTACTGAGGGATCGCGGGTACTTACGACGGGGCTTACTTAATGTCACTATCGGGGTTACTTTTTCCTTGGACGCCACTCTATTAATAGTCGAAATGCTAAGGTCTAACAAAAGATCGGAAATAAACGATAACAGAGAACTCCTAGATTCCCAAATCTTTACGCACAACTACGGTCCACCTTGCTTGGAACTGTTCGTTTCGTCGACGAGCCTTTACACTTTGGAAGAGTACAACCTATATTACACAAATAATAGCAATAAGGCAACACTAGTAGGTTGCTAAATAAGATACGGTATAAAATACAATATAATATAATGGTGGAAAAATGTATACAAATACACGATACGTTACAAACATGAGCAAAGCTACCCATAAACTTAAAAGAATAATTATTACTAGAAAAGAAAAATACTAATTGGCCAACTTTTATCTGAATTGAATTTGTCCTAAAATTATCAACTAAAATTACAATAGGTTCGTTTAACAAAAGATGATTATCATTAATATTGATCATTACTATAAATTTGAACATTGACGCAATAACTTGACATAAACAATCAATTTGAAGCAAAGTAATGTTAATTAGGATGACCGTTTTAGCACTCTCTAACACTTGATGGTAAAGTTGAAGTAGTAACACAATATTCGACTTACTTGTAATCTGTACAATGTTGAGGGTTGTTTCCCTCTCTTCACTAGGTCAGGTCTCGGAAACGAAGAAGTTAGGCAAGCAAGAGGGCATAAACCAACTCCATTGAGGTTGACGTTGATATCGTCGAACTCTATTAAATTGATCAACGAAGGTGAATACACCATTTGAACTCCACGTTTAACGGACAATTAATTATTGTGAGCGGAATTAATTGTTCCAGTTAAAATTCACGAACGTAACTTATCGAGTTAAATGTTTAACTCAAACTTTACATTTAACTTTATCCACATTAATTTAAAAATGACTAATTAAGAATCAAACTTTATTTAACCGTGAATCGAAATTGTGTTCTTAATTTATTAATTTATTTGCGACGTCTCACAATTAATTAATCTGTATTGTTAATAATACCGTAAGAATACGAGTTTGACTTGTGCCAATAAAGTTACGACTTTATTACTATGGCAGATGGAAAACAAGTGACTTGCTCCTTGCGGATGCAGTTCGTAAGTTAACTTAATTACTGGAAGGGTGCTGAAGGCTTTCATTGGATATTGGATAAAATGCAACGTTTATCATTTTGCATGATACCAAAATAGCCAAAATAGCATGTAGGTGGTTAAGGGCCGATTCTACAAAGCAGGTATAAAGTACGAATAAGCTATACTGAGAATAAATCACACAGATTGCGTTCTACAATTGTCGTATAACGTTCTTGTTGGTATAAATTGTGGTTATACCTGGTTTAACTTATCCCTCTGAAAATGGTCGAATACCTGCTCGGATAAGTTATTCTTGTTTTCTATTGGTCAAATCTAATATAAGCTATCATTTATTTTAAGGTTGGATTTTAGAGTTTGACAGTTGAATGACAATTTTATTTTATTTCAAATGTGAAATTCAATTTATTGTTGTATTTCAAGTTTTTATTAGTATTTATAATAATTAATTAATTGAGGTTTGTGAGTGAATTTAAAATTTTTGTAAAAATTCTTGTTATTGCTTATTGTTATTTATTAAGGTTTTTTTGTCATTTTTATTGTTTTTGGATATTTCATTCTCGAACCATGCTTTTAAAAGTTTCATGGCCAGTTTCAGCAACCTTAACTTAAATTTAATCTCAGATTAAATTAACCCAGGTTAAATATGAACCAATAGAAATCGGTTTTATGACTTTTAGTCGTTTTCCATTGGTTCATATTTAACATGGGTTAATTTAATCTGAGATTAAATTTAAGTTAAGGTTGCTGAAACCGGCCATCATTCTAATAAGTTACATTTTTATGTAATTATAAAGTAATTTGTAAAATTTTATAAAATAAAAATTATTACAAAAGATTTTAACTCTTTTTAATATTGAAAACATCTAATAGCAATAACCATTGCTAAAAATAATTTAAAAAAAAGAGAATTTGTTTAATTTTCTGTTTAAACATCTTTTACAACAAAAACTATAACCAATAAATCAAATGAACGCTTCACAACGATGTCAAATAGTTATCCTATGGTCAAATATGCTGCGCAAATGACCTATAATTGGTGCGGAGGAACTAATTCCAGGTATAGTTATACCGACCGTGTACGAGCATTGTAGAACGCAAAAGCTTTTATACCTAGAATAAGGAATAAGTTATACTTCGAATAAGTTATACGGCGAATAACTAATCGGGACTTTATACCTGCTTTGTAGAATCGGCCCTAAGAAGGCGACAATTAGACGTGAACGTGATAATATGATCATATTTTTCGCGAGAATTAGACGTTATAATATGATAAATATAGTATTACTGCAAGGTGGCGAAACTAAGTTACACACCTGCATGAAATAAAAATACTTCTGAATGATAACAAAATAAACGCTTTATACTGAATAAATGAAATGAAATAAAATTATACGAGGTGACTACAAAACAAAAGCAAAATGGCGAAATGAATATTATAATAAAAACGAAGGTTACACCTTACTTACTTATCTTATAACCATAGATGTTTATATAGAAGGCTAGATAACTAACTCGTACACAGAAGTGAAGCCTGGTCCGCCATTTGTCAGGTTGGCAAGGAATGTAAGAAAATGCTTGTTACAGTGTTTGTTTTGTGTGAGTTTATAGGATTATAGATAAATTATTTATGCTAAAAGGCATTAAATTAAATAAATTAGTATAAATTAGTATTATTTGCAAATAAATAAAACCTAACCTAAAACAATAAAATATTTTAAATTGTTTTATTGCTGTTATTCTGTATTATTTAATAAATAAATAAATTTAATATTAAATTCCTGCTTGAATACTATAAATTTACTCATGTTACAACAAGTTACGTACGAAATTATTATGGTTTTGCCAACCCAACAAATGGCCGCCAGGCTTCACTTCTATAACATTGCATGTATTAGGAGTCGCGTATCTAGCCTTCTATATAAACATCTATGCTTATAACCAAACTATGACGTTTCTTAGGGCCGATTCTACAAAGCAGGTATAAAGTCCCGATTAGTTATTCGCCGTATAACTTATTCGAAGTATAACTTATTCCTTATTCCCGGTATAAAAGCTTTTGCGTTCTACAATGCTCGTACTCGGTCGGTATAACTATACCTGGAATTAGTTCCTCCGCACCAATTATAGGTCATTTGCGCAGCATATTTGACCATAGGATAACTATTTGACATCGTTGTGAAGCGTTCATTTGATTTATTGGTTATAGTTTTTGTTGTAAAAGATGTTTAAACAGAAAATTAAACAAATTCTCTTTTTTTTTTAAATTATTTTTAGCAATGGTTATTGCTATTAGATGTTTTCAATATTAAAAAGAGTTAAAATTTTTTTTAATAATTTTGATTTTATAAAATTTTACAAATTACTTTATAAATTACATAAAAATGTAACTTATTAAAATGAAACTTTTAAAAGCATGGGTCGAGAATGAAATATCCAAAAACAATAAAAATGACAAAAAAACCTTAATAAATAACAATAAGCAATAACAAGAATTTTTACAAAAATTTTAAATTCACTCACAAACCTCAATTAATTAATTATAAATAATCAAAGTAATGATTTAATAAAATAACTTAATAGAAGCACTTGAAATACAACAATAAATTGAATTTCACATTTGAAATAAATAAAATTGTCATTCAACTGTCAAACTCTAAAATCCAACCTTAAAATAAATGATAGTTTATATTAGATTTGACCAATAGAAAACAAGAATAACTTATCCGAGCAGGTATTCGACCATTTTCAGAGGGATAAGTTGTAACAACCGGGGGTGCGTTATTAAAATTAATTATAAAATTTTCTCTTAAAATTTTGATAATAATTTCAGAAAACACAAGAACCTTTTTACTTGGCCTAAATAAAAAGTCACCCCAGAATGTTCTCTTAATTTATTTGGTTTTCCCAAAAATTTCTCGAGTTTTGAGATACTCCTGAATCTTTGGGAATATCGACGAAGGTTCCACGGTAACAAAGGACAGTCTATTTTTAGTTTTTACGCTGCCACCCGACAAAATTCTCTTTGTTAGTTGTCCTGGACCTCTTCGATACTTTTTGGTAGCTCTGGTTTGGTTTCCCAATCTTCACGAAATGACGTAAATATCGCTGGCTAATGTAGGGTGAAAGGTGCCCTGTGCAGTGATTTTGGGAAAACGTAGGAATCGTTAACTTTTGAAAAACTTCCACCTTTATTTTATGGGGTTCTTTTAAATTCAAAATAAAAGAATTAATATTTCCCAAATATAACAATTTATTAAATTAAACTGAATTATTTACAAAGATTTACAAAATAATTAACTCGAAATTATAATATGACAACACTTTTGCCACAGTATAATCAACAAAATAACTTTTGAAAGTAATAATTGACGAAACATTCAACCAACTACAAATTGTTTCCGTCTCTGAATATCAATTATTCAGATTTCCAAAATTAAACATAAAACAGATTAACTTATCAAACCTTACTTTAACGATTAAATAATATTGGCTAAACTTATATGCAGCCAAAACTATCAACAAACGAGGAAACAATCGTCTCGCGATTATCCTTTAACATTAAGTATCAATAACCTGATGAGCGAATCTCACTCCAATCAATTATTATAATATAAGGAACCCAAATACATTTCCTTAACAACTCGTTAGAATACAAAAATTTGCGTTCTCAAATTATGATTTCACAAACGCGCACACAAAATAAAATCATTTATCAGTAAACAATAAATTTTACCTTTAGTTGTTTCAGCAAAACCACAAAAACTTAACTTATTTATTTAAGTCGAGAAAATTAATTAAATTATTTAATTTAATTGATTACCACTAACTTATTTATTCAAACAATGGTTTGATAAATAGTTGCAAACAAAATTACTAATTGAGCTTTTGTACTGTACAAAACTCAATTATCAAAACTCAAAAATCAAATCGCACTTGGAGTCTTCGACTTCAACTTTGTTTTTCGAAATTTGCTTCCAAAATGGCCAGCAAGTTTCTTAGCAACAGGTGAAGGAGGACTCTCTATTTAATTCACAAAATTAACCCGCACAATCGAGTCTACGAATATGTACCCTTATCAAAAAGCGTCTATGATCACTCCCCCTGGAGCAACGCAGTTTGATGCAGGTAACGGCCGGACTCCCCCTTATCAGTACAGTTACCCATATTTATAACTTCTGACCCACTTCTCTTCCAAAGTGAATCTTTTTATTTTTTATATTAAAATCCATGTGAGTAAAAGACGTTCTTCCGCAATTAGAGGAAGATACATTTTTTTTCTGCGCGTAGAAATAGCCGACTTAGCAATTCCCACACGCGTCTACTGGTAATTGAAAATTTATTTCCAATTTCTACATTTTTTGACTTTTTCAACTTATTTTTAGATATTTGGAATCGTTATCTCTTAAACGTTACAAATATACAATTCATTTCTTTGTAGGACCAAAATTAAGAAATGGCCTAAAATCTTGTCACTGAGACGGGAAGCGCAATCCTTATCTAAGCGGAAATGGTCATCAAATTCTCTTCGTATCTCCGCCCGTCGCACACCTGCAATACGTAGGTATATTTTCTACATTACAATGTAGTAATTATACTTTGTTGCAAAGTTAAATTTGAATTTTTTACTCAAAGTAATTTCGACTCGATTCCGTCGATATTTTTAATGTGAACGAAATTTTTCGCTGATTCCAAAGATATAAGAATCGAAAAATTTTATAAAATGTCAGCACAATTTGAATTACTATATTTCCATAGGCGTACACAAATTATTTTCTTTTACATCTAAAATTGCATTTTAATTTTTAAATCCTTTAAAAATCATAACTAGAAAAATAAACAACCCGAAATTAACCCTTAATTTCCGGGGTGTTACAAAGTTAAACCAGGTATAACCACAATTTATACTAACAAGAACGTTATACGACAATTGTAGAACGCAATCTGTGTGATTTATTCTCAGTATAGCTTATTCGTACTTTATACCTGCTTTGTAGAATCGGCCCTTAGTAGTTTGAAATTATTCCGCGTGGTGGCATTTTGATAATGTAAAACGCGAATAAATAATAATATTTTTGTTGTTCTTTCATTCTTATGTTTTTCTCATTTTGACTCAGTTCATCTCTGTTCGGCTCAGCTCACTTTGTCTCAGTTGGGTAACAGATGGAAATAAAATAGGTAAAAAGAATACCCCTATTGTTGCACGATGAGAAGGTGTATTACTTGCAATAATCGCTAACTGCCTGGCTTCCGATATTCAGGACGAACATGACGAATTGTTGTTTTTAATATATTTTTTGTTTTTAGAAATTGTAGTAAAAATGAAGCTAAAAAAGATGAGAAACATTCAACTATTAAAGTCTTCAATTGCGTGAGTTCTTCAACCAATTCCATTACTTGGGGTAAATGTTCTACTTAAATATTATATTTAATTGTCTTAAAAGTTTCATAAAGATAATTTTTTTTAGGAAGATGTTTAAATTTATTACGCAGTTATTACAGAAAATCACCTTTTAGTAAACAAATGGCCCATAACAGCATATTTGTAACATCTAATTACTATGTCACCTACATTTTAAGTAATTGTTTATGTCTTCCCCTTGTTTACATAATGGATCTCGTTTGTTTATGCTTACTTCAACCAACCAGGTAAGTTAGTGTTGCTGATTAGGTACGGAAAGGTTATTACTAATTTATTATCCGCAAACTAAAAAAACTAAATTTCCATTACTAATTGATAAACATGTACTTCAATAAATAATTATTGTTTTATCCATAATAGTTGACAGAAAATCTTAAAAGTGTATATAAAATAATTCTTTCATTATATTAAAAACAAATTAGAGAAAAAATAATTTAGTTTTCATTATAAATAAAAGTTTCAATCTGCATGGCTAACTATAAGTAGAGCTTGACCACTAGTTTCATTATAATTATTATTGTCATATTATATTGTGTGAAGTAAGTAGACGTAGCTTTAACAAAAAGTAAGGAATAGGTACTTTGCTTTATAAAAACTTGTCCTTGTAACAGCATGCTCTTATGAGTAGGTATAATATTTATAGTTTCCTTCTTAAAGAATTTGAAAAAAAAATCTCATTTTGTTATGTTCAGGTTTGTTATGACGTACAACAAGCACAGCAAGTTCATTGAATGTTTGGGGGAAGCGACAACTAACCAATGGAAATTTTATGACGACAATACCCAAAGTCTTCGGAAAAATTTAAGCGAAGTTGATAAAATAACATATAATTTCGATATGACAACAATTGATTGGAATTTTTATTGCGAAACCTGCGTTAAAGGCATTAGAACTTATGTTCTTCGAGATCCAATCGAATCCATTAAAACTGCAATTATACATCAGCGCAAATTAAAGAATATACATAACTTTACAGTTTTTTCACTTGTTCTATTTGTAATCTTGTTTCTTCTTTATATTTATTGCTCATAAAACGATAAGTTAAAATTTATTGTTCTTCGAATTTTATAATCCGAAATTAGATCTCAAAATGATAGTTTAATACCGTAAAACCACCTAACTTGGAACAGTACTCTAACTTGGAACACAACTTCCCTTTTTAATATTTTGCCTCAGTTATTGCAACAGCGCTTGTTTATTGGCCAACATTCACTTTGACATGGTTAAACAGGACACACGGGTTACTATACCGGCATATTCAACGAAATTTGAATTTAAAAAGTACCTAGAACCTTGCCGAGACTAAAATAAAAAAAATTTGTTTAAAAATCGCCCTTAATTAACTTCTGTGCTACAGGTAAGACAAAATCCCACAATTTATTTTGTGTTGCTAGGTTAGATTCTTTTACACCCTAACAAGCCTTTGGGCGCAAAATTTTTTGGTTTAGACCTTTGCATTATTGCCAAAATGTCTAAAATGTTGTACAATGTGGTAATTCTGATATTAGTCACAAAACTTGGAACAAGTGTTCAGCTGGTTACCAAACCGTTTTTTTTTTCATTTTGACAAAAATTTCATCCAAAAATTCACTATTTATTTATTTATTACTACCTACTATTTATTTTTTGAGATGTTTTAATTTCTAGTATTTATAGTTATTTTTAATATAGTTCGTTTTCTTTATTTTTTTTGTTTTCTTTACTGCAACATAGTTTGTTCATCACTTTTTTAGGTCTACCATTTTTGAGAAAGGCAAAATTTAATACAAGTTACCCTAACGCGCGTTAAAACAGAACATAGATGTATTTTAAGTGAGTGTTCCAAGTTACCGGTTTTGTCACATAACTTGGAACATGGTGGTTTTTTCAAAAAATATATTGTTTTACAAGAATAAATAAATTTTTCAATTTTGCCTCTAAAAGAACGGATTCCCTTACATATGTCGAATGGTCAAAAATTGATGTATTTTATCCGACAAGCAAACAGCATCTGTTAACATTTAAAAAGTGGTCCAAGTTAGGTGGTTCTACGGTATAACAAAAGTAAATATTTTTATAAAAATTGGCCATTCGATGATCTATCAAATAAATCTATAGGCAAATAGATACCTCTCATAGAGGACACTCCTTCAATTTTCAATACATCATCAGGGATACATAACATTTTTATGTTGAGGTTATGTCTCAATGATGTTTCAAATTGAACAATTGACTTTGGTGGACACTACGTCTTGTCTCTAAAAAAATGTAATCTCATCTTTAGCGATTCTCGGATACAGAATCCTAAATAAAAAATTATTTTTCACAATTGCGATACTCTAAAGTGCAATTTAGCCCCCCATTTGCGGGTGTAAAGGGGCGTTTTTTATACCTGCATTCAACATGCATTTTACGACCTGCAGTAGGTCGTAAAAATGATTTTATTTTTTTACACCCCGGTGCAGGTCGTAAAAATGGATTTTACACCCCGCAGCGGGGTGTAAAAATTAAAATCCGTTATTCCAGTAAAATTATTTATTTCTATATATTTACATTAGAAATAGAATTTTTCATCGCAATTGTGAAAAATAGTATATACAACGTGGGAGTAAAGTTGCTTTTCATCCCTCGACTGCTTGTTGCACCTCGGCCTACGGCCTCGGTACAAAATTGTCTCGGGACTGAAAAGAGTAACTTTACTCCCTTGTAGTATAATATACTATTTTCCTACTTTTTTTCATTGGGAATTTAATTTTTTCAGATATTATTTTAAATAATCAACTTATAACTTTTTTTCTTGTAAATTAACCCGCCACTGTTCAAAAACAATAATAGGCTTAGGATAATCTTCAAATTATATCTTTTATTTGAAATTTTAACCTTGTAATTATTTCAGAAAACAATGATATTTATAAAATAAGTAATTAAGGTGGCCGGATTCGGCGTGGGCGAATATCTTTTTAATAATTCATTTATAAAGTAGCGGTACGTAGTGAGTAGAAGTAAAACTATTAATCCTCAGCTACTATGCTATTTTACAGCGTTTGATAATTAAATGCAACACGACGTTGATAGGTACTATGCATTTAACCGACCCACCTACACACAAGATAATTATTTTTTATGAGTATCAGCGTTTATGAACAAATTGCACATAATGCAAAAACTATCTAACTTTATTTATATCAAAAATTAATAAGAATTCAACCTCTATCTAAAAGTCAATTTTAGAGGATTGATTGCCTCAATTATTATCAATTAAAATCAAAAATTTGTTGATATTCAATATAAACAAATTTTTGATTTTAATTTACCATGCTCTACCCAAAAAGTGTTACGATTAACTTTATCGAATTAATTATTAATTAATAAAAAATGAGAACCACATTTTATCAAATACTACAAATATTTAAAATTATGTATTTATACTATACATAAATAATTTATAATTTGGTAAGAAAGTTACTATATCTTATCATGATTATCAGTAAGCACCTTGAAAGTACGTGTCATAATATGCGTAATCAACTAAAAACAAGCAAAAGTCAATATAGTCCAGTCATTATAGTCCAGTCATTATAGCATCAAAATAGGGGTGTTTGTTGCAAAAGGTGGCGTAGAAGATTTTATTTTTTTAACTTGTATATATGGGTGCCAACATGTAAAAAACAAAAATGCTAACACGGGCGACCTCGGGAGAACTTTTGGCCTCCAAAAAACCTCCAAATTTTAGGACTTTTCTTCCTTTTTTGTTCATAACTCCTAAACCGTGCATCCTAGCAAAAAAACAACAATATAATAAATTAAAGATTATTTAATTCTGCGTCGAATGAGTACCACAAGTTAATAATTCGGTCAAGTGATATGGTCGAAAACCACGGTCAAAAAACGACTACCTTTTCCAACATTGTCGAAAACTGAGATATAGTACTATATCATCGTATGACAAGAAAAACTCATTAAGTACATTTCAAGTAACCGGAGATCATGAAGTTTAAACATTTTTTATATCTGATAAATCGTATTTAACAGCAATTGTTTTGATATTTAAAATGCTAATGAATCCTCATTCATATTATAAATTGGGACATAATTTTTTTTCAGGCAAGCATAACCATAAAATAACGCACTTAGTGAAACTAAGTGAATTCAACCTCTATCTAAAAGTCAATTTTAGAGGATTGATTGCCTCAATTATTATCAATTAAAATCAAAAATTTGTTGATATTCAATATAAACAAATTTTTGATTTTAATTTACCATGCTCTACCCAAAAAGTGTTACGATTAACTTTATCGAATTAATTATTAATTAATAAAAAATGAGAACCACATTTTATCAAATACTACAAATATTTAAAATTATGTATTTATACTATACATAAATAATTTATAATTTGGTAAGAAAGTTACTATATCTTATCATGATTATCAGTAAGCACCTTGAAAGTACGTGTCATAATATGCGTAATCAACTAAAAACAAGCAAAAGTCAATATAGTCCAGTCATTATAGTCCAGTCATTATAGCATCAAAATAGGGGTGTTTGTTGCAAAAGGTGGCGTAGAAGATTTTATTTTTTTAACTTGTATATATGGGTGCCAACATGTAAAAAACAAAAATGCTAACACGGGCGACCTCGGGAGAACTTTTGGCCTCCAAAAAACCTCCAAATTTTAGGACTTTTCTTCCTTTTTTGTTCATAACTCCTAAACCGTGCATCCTAGCAAAAAAACAACAATATAATAAATTAAAGATTATTTAATTCTGCGTCGAATGAGTACCACAAGTTAATAATTCGGTCAAGTGATATGGTCGAAAACCACGGTCAAAAAACGACTACCTTTTCCAACATTGTCGAAAACTGAGATATAGTACTATATCATCGTATGACAAGAAAAACTCATTAAGTACATTTCAAGTAACCGGAGATCATGAAGTTTAAACATTTTTTATATCTGATAAATCGTATTTAACAGCAATTGTTTTGATATTTAAAATGCTAATGAATCCTCATTCATATTATAAATTGGGACATAATTTTTTTTCAGGCAAGCATAACCATAAAATAACGCACTTAGTGAAACATCTCGTTTTTGTCGAAAACTGCAGTTAATGAGTTTTTCTTGTCATGCGACGATATATGAGTCTGTAGTTTGGAGATGAGTACTCTATGAGAAAAACTCATGAAATAAAAGTTATAGAGCGTCGAATTCTACGTCCAATGAGTATCAACATTTTTAAATTCGGTCAAGTACACCTCTCCAATTTGGCAATCTCCCAATTGGCAAATGAATATGCCTATGAGCACATTGTTATAGAGACATTGGGTGTTATGAATAAAAATGAGCATGAAGTATATACTCAAAATTTTGAAATAAATACTCAGATTATACGAATAAGATTGAAAAGTAGATGCTCAGCGCAAGTGGGTATTCTTTTTATAAGGGTATCTACTCATATACCTAATTACTTTTTATATTCGTTCATAGAACTCTGAGTAATTTTTCAAAATTTTGAGTATATACTTCATGCTCATTTTTATTCATATCACCCATTGTTTATTGCAAAAGGTGGCGTAGAAGATTTTATTTTTTTAACTTGTATATATGGGTGTCACCATGTAAACAACAAAAATGCTAACACGGGCGACCTCGGGAGAACTTTTGGTCTCCAAAAAACCTCCAAATTTTTGGACTTTTCTTTCTTTCTTGTCCATAACTCCTAAACAGTGCATCCTAGCAAATAAGCAACAATATAATAAAAACGATTATTTAATTCTGCGTCGAATGAGTACCACAACTTAATAATTCGGTCAAGTGATATGGTCGTAAACCACCGTCAAAAAACGACTACTTTTTCCAACATTGTTGAAAACTGAGATAGAGCATTATATATGAGTCTGTAATTTGGAGATGAGTACCGTATGAGAAAAACTTATGAAATAAAAGTTATAGAAGATCAAATTCTACGTCCAATGAGTACCAACATTTTTAAATTCGGACAAGTAGACCTCTCCAAATTGGCAATCTCCCAATGTCCGGCAATTGGCATAAGGACCCATGAAGCTGAATCGGTCATTTCAAAATCTCTGATTGCCAATTTCGAGAGGTATACTTGGCCGAATTTAAAAATGTTCGTACTCATTGGACGTAGAATTTGATCTTCTATAACTTTTATTCATGAGTTTTTCTCATAGAATACTCATCTCCAAATTACAGACTCATATATAATACTCTTTCTCAGTTTTCGACAATGTTGGAAAAAGTAGTCGTTCTTTGACCGTCGTTTTCGACCATATCACTTGACCGAATTATTAAGTTGTGGTACTCATTCGACGCAGAATTACAGAATCTTAATTTATTATATTGTTGCTTTTTTGCTAGGATGCACTGTTTAGGAGTTATGGACAAAAAGGGAAGAAAAGTCCAAAAATGTGGACGTTTTTTGGAGGGCAAAAGTTCTCCCGAGGTCGCCCGTGTTAGCAATTTTGTTTTTTACACGTTGGCACCCATATATACAAGTTAAAAAAATAAAATCTTCTACGCCACCTTTTGCAACAAACAATGTCTATAATGACTGGACTATTAGATCTGTTCGTTCAGCAGTTTGAAACCGCTTGCAAACTGACAGACGCATTCGCAGTTTTTATACGAAAACTTTTCGGGATATTGGATACGCAAAACAAAAACAAGTAAGCTGTCGGTCGACGTTTCGGCTTTATTAACTAAATGCCATCATCGGGACTGTAAGAGGAAATAAACAGGTCATATATAAGTGGTAACAATAAATCAAACCTCTCTCTCACCTAACAGCTAAAGTTATGTTTAAATTGTTTGCGCCTTTTTATTTCCGAATACAGTCAGTTTCCTCCAATGGACCATGCTCGGTTTCCTCGAATGAACCGGTCATAAGCTTCTGAAATTACAAGTAGTCCATTATAAGGACGAACTTGCTGCCAAACAAATATTGAAGGAATATAAGCCCTCTGCGAAAATTTTATTCTTGCCCGACTTGCATTAACTAAATTTTTTTAATGGTTCTGTAAAATCTTTTTGTTCAGTCAGAAAAAAATAAAAAGCAAAAATCGGTCCATTTGTGGCAACCTCCCCTATTCAATTTAAAGGCTTGGGATAACAAGGCTATATGCCACATTTAACCTTTTGTGTCAAAAACTATAAATAAACTACAAACATCGGGGAGTTGTAGTAAACTTAAAATCCACAGGAAGGCCAACAAAAACTACCCCTCAATTTGATAGAAGAGTAAAAAGATTATCATCGGCGAATCCTTTTTTATCAGCAAATCAAATTTTGGCAGAATTAGGAGAGTCTGCAGTATTAGAAAGAACAATTCAAATAAGACTAGTTAAAGTTGTTTGAAGTTGATTTGATGTAAAGTTCAATCATAAAAATGTAATAACAAATTGTTTCGCAATGGAAACAATAGGGGTGGTCAACTTACATTCTGGACACTATTTTGAAACACTCGCAAAAAAATTGTTGTATACACGATATGTTTGAAATTCACTTTGGATTAGTAAAATTCAATGAAATAAGAGTTCAACACATATATTTACCTTGCGATATCAACGAAAATTGTTTAGTTTATCAGCACACGAAAAATTTGAGTTTTTATAAAAAGAAAAATCTTTTTATACAAAGTTTGTAGAAGCTACAGCAACGCGTCTATTTACTTTAAAACCACATAAAAAGTGAGGGTTGTGTTAATAATCACGATGACATTTGAAATAGCGGTGTTACACCTCAAAGTTTTTTCTATAAGGCAGGGTGGTCAACTTACATGCATGATCAACTTACATCCCTTTCCCCTACATTTTAGTGTTAATAACATTGCTAAAATTAACAATTATGAATGCGTCGCTTTCTTTTTGTCGGATACTGTATCTTTTTAAGAATTTGTGTTTCCTTATTTTATTTGAAATATTAGGTTATTAATGTAATAAATGCACTGTAAGTATCATTGTTGTGTATTTTTTCTGCACTCTAAATAGTGAACAACCTCGGTGGACTAACAAAGGCGTTCCTTAATAAATTAGTTCACTATATCGAGACTGTGCTGTATTTCAAAATAAAATTAATAAAACAGTAATTCAATCAATGAGCTAAAAAATTATGTATATCCAATTTTTGTCTCAAGTCTCTCCAGTCTCCCCTATTTAATCCTATTTAATCAGTGTAGAGTGAATTTTTCCTTAGTGGTTTAGCACGTGACTGGGGCTTGCGCGGCAAATCTGGAGAATGCCCGTGGCACTCAATTCCACCAATTGATACAAACATAGAACCGAAATAACAAATATGCACATTAGCCACTCCCAACCACTAAGGAAAAAATTCACTCTACCCAAAGCATACCTGCCCTGAAGACTTTTGTTGGCAAAAAATCTAATTTTACACTTTGATATCTTATCATGAAAATCAAAAAATTACGGGCTCAGCAACATTAAAGTTACTACATTTAGTGCTTTCAATGTGGCTTCTTGTAAATCTAAATTGTAAAGAATTTTAAATATTAAAAGTTTTAACAACGTCAACTGCAACAAATTTATTTACAACTTACAATAGAATTTATCTAGAAATAAAAAAAAATTAGCAAAGAAAATTTTGAAATAAAACTAAAAATGTTAAATTTGTAGATTGAATTTAAATGTTATATTTGCACAGTATAAAAATGTACCTATGAGATATCAAAGACAAAAATGTGCATACTACTATTATTTTTATCGCACCATACGTTTCGCTGAATCACGCATTTACAATACTATCAAGCAAAGTACGAAACCACAGCAACCATTTGCAAATTAGCGCCGTAGTGTACATAATAGTTGAACTATTTTATGCAAAAGGGGCAAGATAATCATAAGAAAGCGATAGAACCCTACTTGCCATTTCAAATTATTTTATCAAAACAAGAAAAATTGTACCATCACTTTGTATGTACTAGAACTTTTGTAAAAATGGATATAATTCAACCATTTTTTTTCACAAGTAAGATTAAATAATTGTCCTGGATGTGATCTAGTTCAAGTACTTCTATTATTAACGGTAACGAGTATAAAAATTATAATATGGCTATTTTTGCTATCTTAAAAATTGAGTAACTTTGCAGCAAAATTTTCAATATTTCTAATCATCCGATTGTAATAAAAATTAGATCACGTCCAAGAGCCAAGTTTTATCTTTAAAATGATTGCAAAATAATTCCCTAAAAGTTAAAATTGTTCGACTTCTAGTACATACAAATGAGCGATTTGTCCCATATAATTAACATAGGTAAGACGGCAGCCTTAAAATTGTCGATAAAATGGGTAATAATAATAATTATTATGTAATGTCAATAATAAAATAATTTGTTTCTTAATTCCACGTATTACTATAATAATTGTTATTTGTCTATATTGTTTACATAATTATTATTAAACAAGTACCTACCTACATAATATGTACATGCTGATTCAAAAAATGTTAAGTTTTGTAATAATTGTAATAAATTTTACATGTTTTGAAAATAGATATATTAAAATATTACATTGAAAATATTATATTTTACATTTTATCCCAATTTTACTTTCATTATAGAAATTCGTATTGCAGTAAGTAAATATGGGAGCCTTTTTTACCTTGAAGCAAAGTGTTTAATAGGTACTTAATCAATGCAAAAATAATATTGATTTGGCAAATATACGTTAATCAAATAAAACGTTGATATTTAATTTAAAAAAATAAAATTTAAATGGCACCAAAAAAATGCAAATATACCTTGAAAAGAAAGACATATGGTGTAAAATAGCTTCGATATTACTACTAAATATTATTTTACCTTGAAGAAAGAAAAGTAAGTAGATAATGTTAAATATATAAATTTTATATACTTCAAAAGCATTAGTTTTATTGTTACTGCACTAATAATTATTAATTAATTAATCAAACTACATAATAATCATGTTATAGTTACAGATATTATACAGTATTGGTCAAATAAACTGAAACACTTGCAATTGCATAATAAAAACAGCTTACGTTTGGGTACAGCCGTTTTAACTACTATCTGCATTCGTTTATGACCTTTTCAACGATTTTGATTATATTAGGCCATCAGGAAATTATTACAAATAAAAAGTAGTGGAACCTGTCAACGCACACAAAGTAAAAATGACAAAGAAGCATTGGAGACAAGATTAGCAGTGGAAGCAAACGAAATATTAATAAAAATTGGTATTATTTTGCAGATAATTCAAAGTTAATAGAACAAGGAGAAGTAGTTTTTTGCATCATTTGGTCAAGAGAAGTTCACTAAAGTCTGTTTTTTTTAAGAAACGAGTAAAAAATTTCTATTCCACGTGGATAACTTTAATGTTAACCAATGAAATTGCTTGAAATTTTATTTCAACCAATTTCATTGGTTAACATTCACGTTATCCACGTGGAATTGAAATTTTTTACTCGTTTCTTAAAAAAAACAGACTATAGGACAATCAACTTGTTGTTAATTTAAATTTAAGATTGTTTATATTACAGTTGGCATGTAGATTAAGACAAAATGGCAACATCTACACAATTTATTAAAGACTAGCTGGAAAGCCCATCCACGGACGGGTAGCTGCCCGATGGATCTCTTTTTTAGCGGCATTAATTAAAAATAATGCGGATCTCTCTTTTAACAGGCTTCATTAAAAATATGACAATTTTAAATGTTCGCGTTCAAACGTCATCACGTTCAAAAACAATGATGATGATAATTTAATACATTGTAAAGTTTGACCAATTACGTTGTCGCACAGATTATTACACGTGGGTCAGCATCTTGTCCAGTCGAACCTTACTTGGTGTGTAACTCGACCCAGGGGGCGGTGATTTTAAGTTGGTAAGAAGTTGGACCTCTTAGATTGTCGGACAGATCAATACATGTGGATCAGAATCCTAGCTGTTAATTTATATGCCAGTCGAAACTTACCTGGTATGCAAATCGATCCCAGGGGAGGTGATTTTAGTTTGGTAAAAAGCGGAATCAATTAGGATATCGGACAGATTAAAACAGGTGAATCAGCCAGCATTTTGGTTTTATCTATATAGCTAAAAGGCCCATCAACGGATGGGAGCTCGCCAAAGTTGGAAACCCGATTGATGTGCATTTCGTTCCCAGTGGAGCTGTTTTTAAGTTGGTACGACCAACGACAACAACCAATCAAAGTGCATTGAGTGTTATAAAAATATGATACGCTGGCGCTGGAGCAGCTACAGCGTGCTGGCCGTTTATTATTTTGGATATTATGTTATGTTTTGCGTTTGTTTTTGCTTCGCCCTGCTGTGCTTTTACTTTGCTTTTAGGTTTTGATTCGTATTATCTTTGGTTTGTTTTTATCTTTGTTGTTTTTATCTTTGTTTTTGTCTTTGCTTTGCCTTGCCTTGGTTTACTTTCCTTTGGTTTGTTTTGCTTTTAAGTTTTGTTTTAATATTTTGTATGTTTGATCTACTGGTGTCCTAAAAAATCGACAGCCTGGAGGAGGAGGAGTTTTCTGGTCATTTATATGTAGGTAAAAAATCACAAACATTTTTTGTTAAATACAAGTAATGGATAAGAGTTGGGAAATGTAACATCTCAAACTGGCGGCTCCAACGTATACTTGTAAAAGTACTTAAAAAAGACGATACAAAAATCGTCAGATACAGGACCTTAAAAATAAATATAATTTAATTGTTTTTCTTTAAATAAATAAGCATAAATTGATTAGACTGAAAAATTAGTTATAATATTAGTATGAAAATTAGGAAAACTAAGAAAGAACAAGGATGAAAGGGTTTATTAGGAACTATAAAGATTAGATTAGGAAAAGATGGGGGCGAAAGTGTAGAAAATGAAAGAGAGAATAGTTTAGGTTGGGAGAAAATTAACTTGAATGACAGTGAAGTGGAGCAGGAAGACACTAAAAGGTCAGTCATTCTAGAAAAACTGCCAGGGTAGAAGGAGAAGAGACTTTGATAGGATGATACAAAATTTGAATGGTAAATCTGATCAACAGAATAAAAACATGAATAAAACTTTTAATGGATGCCTATATGATAACTTAAATAGAGTAGAGGAAAAATCTGATCAACAGAGTAAAGATGTCAAGAATTGTATGAATGAAAATTTTAATCGTATAAAGATAGAAAAGAATGAGATGGGATAAATTTAGCGTTGGGAGAAAATTTGAAAATATAAATGGGAAATTTTAAAAAACTGAGCATCAATTAGATAGGGAAACGAATAAAATAAAGAAGCACAAATTCAAATTAAATGAAAGGAGTATTCAAATCGCAGACAAGGTTAAAGAGGTAGATACAAAATGGAATGAATGTTTTAGCATTTCCAATTATTGATCAAAGAATCAACGACGATTTCCAAAACGAAAATGTAGAAAAGTTATATAGATGGGAAGAGGAAAGTAAAACAGATTTGACCGAGAATGTCACGGAATTTGCAAGAATTGGATAGGGGATATGATGGGGAAAGGGTTGGGAAGTTTAATGGAAAAATAATGTGAATCCTAAATTATTCATTAACCATTTGGATGAAGATATGGGAAAAGTATGAGCAAATCAGACAATGAAAAATATTATTAAAAAGAATCGCAAGTTCTCTAGGGACTGATTTGATACAATAAGTAATTGACGTAATAGCGGTAAGTATTGGGGGTACTGCGAAGAAACAGAAAATAATAAATGAATCCAAGTAAATTAACAATTGGTAGGTTAGATAATGGAGGGTAAGAAGAACAGTTTTACGTAAAGAAATTGATATAAATTACATTGTAAAGCAAAATATTACATATACTAAGAAGATTTGTTAAACCAAGGGAAGATTTTAAAATAAAGTATTTTGTGGAAAGTTCATAATAATGTTAGTAAGTTCATTAAAGGCTCTTAGAATATAGGTTAGTTTATTAGATTTAATTTAATCTAATAAACTAACCTATATTCTAAGAGCCTTTAATTAAGTTCTTAAGTCAGTTTAAAATTTATAAACCATTGTTCGAAAGTTATCTAGAAATTTAAATTGTTTATTAAAAACAAAATTACTAAAAGGGGAAAAATGCGATGATATCAATCTAGTTAAATTATGATGTTATTGTCAGGGATAGTAATAAAAAAATAAGGGTGTTTGGTTAATTATAATAAAAATTTGAGACGATTGGGATCATATTGGCAGATAATTGGGATTGAATAATAATTTGGATGGAACAAAAAAATTGGATTGAATAAAAAAAAATTGAAGGGAAGATCGGGAAAATTAGCAGTTAATTTGAATCAACATCGTAAGAATTTGTTTTTAGGAAACTAAAGAAGGATTTTGATTGTATTGGAAACAATCAGTAAATTACTACAAATAAAATGTAGTGGAACCTGTCAGTGCAGATAAAAAAAAAAGAAGCAGTGGACACAAGATTAGTATTGTAAGCAGATAAAATATTAAAAATTCGTGAAAGATAGCTGATACATAGTTTGAAGTTAAATAGAACAAGGAGAATTAGTTTTTTTATTGTTTCGTCAACTGAAGTTCACCCGAAAAATCAGGTTTTTGTTAATAAATTTAAGATAAATTAGTTAAGGATATTTAAATAATTTACGAATTACGGAAATTAAATTAATATTGTATATTTTAAGCTTTAAAATGCGTGCTGGATTTTTCATCAGAAATTACATAATGATTTATTTACTAATTTATTTTCACGAATTAATAACTACTAACCAATTTAAATTTTAAAATAGTTTGTAAAATATACAGTGCACGTAGATTAAAACACTTACACATTTTATTAAATATATAAGGTGCAAAATCACAAAAAGGTTTTTCAAATACAAATAAAAGACAAGAGTGGGGGGAACGTATCATCTCAATACTATAAAAATATATATTTTATAGTTTTTAACTTGTTTATATAGTATAAATATGTGTCATAGTTTATATACCTACTTTAATTTATTTAATTTATATCTGGTAATGTGTAATGCATTTAAAATAATTCATATTATAATGAATAATTGATTGTTTAATTAACAAACTGGTTTAGACATACTAAAAAAATAAACTAATCGTATTTATTTTAAGAATAATTGATTACAATAAATTCATTGTTACATAACATTTTTAACATTTAACCCATTTGGCGCTGCCGATACCGCAGGCATTTGTCACAACATAGTGGTGTCATTTAAAGGGCTGTAAATATTATTCCAAATGAATTAATTATTGATGTATTTTTTCTATTACTTTATTGAATTTCGGTTAACCGAAATGCTTTGGGCATCTTCAATCTACATGATAAATAGAAGAATACCGTGAAACGTGGAGAAAATACCTGATGAAGATGAACGATACCCGACTTCCAAAGCAGTAATACTTGTACATACCAATAGGACGGTGTAATGTCAGAAGACCAAGGAAAGATGGAAGGACCAGTGATTCATGGTGTCGTAACGGGTATACTTACCTAATACGTGCAGCAGCAGCAGCAGCAGAAGAAGAAGATTTTATTGAATAAAACATATTCTTCTTCTTCAGCCTACCCTAGTCCACTCCTGGACGATAGGCCTCTCCAGTAATGAAGGTTTTGGCCATAACTCACATCGCTGGCCAGACGGGTTTACATCTAAACAGACAGAAAATAGCGCAAGTTATTTTCTTTTAGCTGCAAATGAAACAATCGTAGTTTTTCTTGAAACTCAGATTCATTGTTAACTAAGTCTGAGTTGTGACGATTTTTCTTTTGCAATCGAAGAATCGGATTTTTTCAAGTGTGTTGCAATATCTGTCAGAAATGCTAAGTCACATAGATATTGATAATCTTCCAAAATTTTGATTGAATTTCCTTTGTCAATCAGTTGAGGCAAACTAAGTCAAATCTGCCTCTGCTGAACCGGCACGTTTTTACACCTGAAGACACTTACGACTAAGTCAGTACGCCTAATTTAGTCTTTACGCCTAAAGAATTTTACGACTAAGGTTTTTTACCACCAAACTTGATAGTAATACACAAAAGGTCACCATATTTGTCATCGTTCTCATCAAGCTAGGCTTTGAACTACTATGATTGAGTCCTCTTGATTTAATGAAGTTCACTGTTACTACTACACTGACGTCATCACATCTTCAAACCCCAAATCTTTATTACATAAGGCAAGCCCTGAATTAACTCAAAAAGATTAAAGGAATGAGCGAAGCAAATATAGGATCATAATCAAACGAGGAACCAAAGCTATACCAATAAGATTCCTGTTAAAACTAAGGTGATGATTAGACATCGGATTATATGCACCAACAAAATGCCAAAATATGCATGCAAATATGCACTATCAAAATGCTTCCTTTTGTATATTAATTAAACAATTTTAATTGGTATTCCAATTATTCCTCGAAGAAGGTATTCGCTTGTCACAAATCTTGCAGAAAATCACAGTGCCATCAGTTGTAAATTTTTCGCATATTATTTGCATATGCAAATGCATATAATCCGATGTCTAATGATGATCCTTCGCCTACCAGAAGTACCGATTGACCATAAGATAAAGCAGAAGAAATTTGGAAGCCTTAAAACGAAATAAAAGTAATAATCAACTAGAAACTCCTCATGAGACGAAACCGAAGATTATGATTATACATTCGTTAATAATGACATAAACAAGATTATTATTTACATAAGTATTTTAATTACTTTAAAGTTTTACATTAATGTTTTTTTATTTAACGAATTGTTTACTTCAAATTGCTTCAAAATTCCTATTCCGGATACAAGCAAAATGCTGTCTGTCCTTGGGGTGACAAACTAAATTTAGTATTTCTAGGTTTAGTTTAATCTAAAAATTCATTCTCTTCCGTATGCAAATAACTAAAGTTTTTGTGATGTGACATAAAAGTTACAATTTTTTGGGTGTTAATCAAAATCGTTTGATTAAATAAACTGCACTTAGATAGTCTGCTCCTTAGTTGTTCGTCTACTTCACGTCTACTTTTCTTGGAAAGCTTCTGTGCTTTATTCAAGTTTATTTTTTTAAATGCTGGCTACCATTATAAATAATTGTTCGTTTTCTTAAATAATTTTTATGATTATTTAAGAACCAAATAGTCTCAAGCACATCTGAATTGGATACATCTGGTAACGCAGATATGGTCCTAATTAAACAAAGAAGAATTTTACTTATTTAGGAAAAAGTCTTTGCTAATCAAGGCAAAAATATGTTTTTGTTTTTTGCCCACTAACAAAATAAGGTTTTTCATCACTGATGATGAAAATCATCTGAAAATTTGGTTATAATATAATTCATCTTATATTTAACCAAAATTTTATGTAGTAGTATATTAGTTCTTGACCCTTTTGTTGTTCTCGTATTTTAATTATTTGAGTTTACATGAAATCCTTGAAAGATTCAGCTATAGGTACAACAAATTCTTGCCTATTTCTAATTTAAACAGCGACGATGTCGTTAGTTACTTATTAGTAGTAGTGTTAGTAAATTCATACTTTTCTACTTCCCAACTTATTTAGTGGTTCTCAAGATCGATTCTACTTGTTCTGCTTATCGGGCAAGGATTTACAACTAACAACTAAATTTTTAAGTGATAGTTGAAATTTATTTGTGTTCAAATCTTCATTTTTAATTTTATTTTTCCAAAAATTTGTGGTTTGGTTGAAAAAGTTGGTGTTTTATGATATATATTTTTTTATATTATTAAGTTTAAATTTAATGATATAGAAAGCAGGTAAGAACAATTTATATATAACAATTATTATTGCAAGTCAAAATATTTGAAATGTTTCTAAGTAAATTATATTTCTAGTAAATTGTATCATTGATCAAACAAACCAAAACAAATTAACATGAATACACAATACTAAAAATTGACGTAATATTTACTTGTCATCATAAGATGCAGTTTTGCAACAAAAAAAAACTGCATTTGAATTTTAATTAAAAAAAAAATCTATTTCAGATCGAAATGAGTTCTTACGAAGAAGTCTATCCAAAGACATTTCACGGTGTTAGTAAAATTCAAAAATATTTTGGGGAAAAAACAGTTTTCATAACCGGTGCTACAGGATTTTTGGGCAGATTATTAGTGGAAAAATTGCTGCGATCCTGTTCTGATGTTAAAAGGATTTATATTATGGTTCGGCCGAAAAAGGGAAAAGAAGCTGAGGAACGACTAAAGGAATATTTTAACGATCCTGTAAGTAAATCTTGTATTTTTTTTAGGAAATTTCCATATCGAACTTGAATTTGGTTACATAATTTGCAAAGGTAATCGAGATTTTTAAATTTGACACTGGAATTTCTTAATCAAAATTAAAATTACTTCATAATCTTTCAGCATTAGATCTTGAACTTAGTCAGGAGTTTCCAATTTGTGAATCATAAAAGTAAAAAATTGATCGATCAGATGCAATTTTTTTTATTTACTTTTTTAATTTACAGATAGAAAACTTCCGACGAAGTTAAAGACCTGTTCCAAAAAGTTATGAAATCATTTGAATGTTGGTTAAGACAATACAGTGTCAAATTTTAAAATCTTGATTTCCTTATCAAAGGTCAATAATGATGTAACCAAATTCAATATTAATTCGATCTTATAAAAATTTTTATGTGATATTGTAATTTAGGCTTGTGAAATTTTGTTTAATAGAACAAGTTTTGAATAAAGGTCCTTCAGCCTAATGCGAATAATCCGCAACATTTATTACATAATACAAAAAATATTACAGAATAGAACATTCTTATGGTACAAATTTATCTCTCTGAACTAGGAGATCCTAAAAAAGTATACTGAAAAATTTTAGTATCAAAACTTGTAAAGAAATTTTGTTTTGTCACGAATATTGTTCCAATAATTTGTGCCAGCGCCTTGTATTTTTGTAATTCGTAGGGTTTGGATTTTTCAGGATTTTATTGATTCCCAGTTCCTTATTTTCTGGGCCAGATTGTTGTTCAATAGCATTAAGAGGAATCCTCAGAGTTGGAAAATACACTTTCGTAATTCACTGATATTTTGCTTATTACTCAAAAAAATTGTTTTAAATTCAAATGTTTTGGAAAAAATGTTGAAAAAAATTTGAATTTAAAAAAATTAGAAACAACACGGCCTGCATCCAAGTGTCCTCTTTTAAAAAATATATACTTTTGTGCAACTTTTTTGAGTAATAAGCAAAATACCAGTGAATTACGAAAGTGTATTTTCCAACTCTGAGGATTCCTCCGAAGTTATATTTTAGGAAAATTGCACTATTACCTATAATGTACTAAAAGTTGTGTACATAATTATAAAAGAAAATTATTCCGACCAGTTTCAAGATTTAAGAATCTCATTCTCAAGGTAAACTAAACTATCAATGAATAAAGTGTAAAACATAAAATTATGAACAACTGCACGAATGACGAAACAAACTCTAAACTAAACCGGTCGCGATAATAAATTTTGCACAATGTCCACAAAATGTCCAAATGACCACTATATGAAAAATCCAATATTGACGAAAATTCAAATTGGGTGCTTCAGTTATAAGTTATAACAATTGGATGTTTTCAACGCTTTTGTGCTTTTCATTTTCTCCAGTAAATCCACAACCTTTCGAAAGTTACAATCCAAGTTGTATGGTTATTTTTCAAATGATAACTAAAGTCGCGCGAATTCGATGGTTTAAATTTGTAATTTTCCAGGCAAACTTCGACATTTCAACTCGAAACAACCTTGAACCTGAGATTAATTAGCGTTTTTATAAATTAAAAGACGGTATAACGTTGAAATGTTTGAAGAGATAGAGGATGAACCAAAAAACGATCGATTAATTTTTCTACCAAGGTAAACAACAATGTCAAAATGTTTGAACTTCAATTATTTTAGGATGAAATCTGGCCTGGTTGGAAGCCGTAATTAATCATAATAATGCAAAATGTCAATAAGAAAAGTAGTAGTACATAATTTGCAATAGCGACCGTATGCAAAATTTCAATATTACTCTACTGGACGAATCTCTTTGAATATATTTTTTACAATTATTCTTATATTTTTCGTTACGTATTTTAGATAAAAATTAGCCGACCAACCCCAAGTTATCTTATTGAGATGTTTGCACTTTAATAATCTTCAGCTATTTATAATATACTAATTTACTTCCACCTTTGCGTACTCTAATTTGTAAAATAAATTCTACCTTCAGAAGGTATAAATTACGAGTGCACCAACCAACCCCGGTCCTTCTCAACGTGTGATTTTGACGTATTTTATTTTAATCATTTTTGTTCTTACATAACTAATAGTAGTTTATTTTAAATAATTAATTAAATTAGAAAATTCTATTAACATAAATTTGTATAATAGGTCTACCTATCTATTAAAGCACAACATTTACCATAATTTACATTCTAATTGATAGTAAGTTGATTGCATAGATATTGCGTTTTAGGTATCAGCAAAAATCTATCTATTTTATTAATCATACTTTTCTTGTTGAAAAATTGATGAACCCTGACTAAAAGAGCAATGCTTTAAACCTCCCTTACCATACCACAATTGTTAGGTTCGAGCAATTTTAGCTAGTTCCAGAAGATATTATAGTTATTTATAATTCAACGGGAACCTGATAGATAACACTAGGCAATTTAGAAATAATCGATTGTAAAGTTTTGATATTTAACGTTTGATTGGCTCCAGTTGCTGCATTCTGCTGACGATACGTGCGCTCGACGTAAATGTTCACAACAAGGCTTAGTAAGAAGTGGTGCTACACTGTGCTGCAGAGAACATCAAGCTAATATCACGGTTTGAAAGTTCCGTTAGCTTAAATATCCCGATTTAGTTAAGTGTTATTATAATTGGCCATAGTTGTCAATTTTGGAAAGTTATATCGTTACTTCCTTGTGCTGGGAAGTACCCCCCAGACCCCCTGGTTTCACGGCCATTTCAGGGGAATAAATTTGTTTTGGTTTAACAATGTTTTTAATGTATGCATAATATATAAATATTTAAATCAAGCAAGCGGATTAATTTGCACTACACCCGGCCCCGTTCAAGTAAAAGAATTTCTTTAATAAAAAATCAGTTAAAACATTGTTAAAACAAAGCAAATTTATTTCCCTGAAATGGGTGTCAAACCGAGGGGTCTGGGGGGTTGGAATACCCCCCAGAACATAGAAGGGTATCAAAATATGAGATAAGTGTGGTGCTAAAATGTGAGATAAAGAATCACCAGGAATGTGTTGCTGTAATGGAAAAGTTCAATTACCTGCGCTATTCGAACCTCCAGAACTGTTGAAAACATTACTGGCAGAAACAACTCAAGAATCTCAACATTTCTTAAAAAATATTCAAGCATATAATTCTGCATTTAACATGACATCGTTTGGAGGTAATGTCATTACTGAAGGTGGATTCGTGCCCACAGTTAACGTTCAGGGTCAAATCTATCACAGAATAGGTTCTTTTCAGCCATTACCTGATGAACAGCCAAAGTTTCTTCAATTGTACTTCGTTGAAGATCGGCAACTTCAAGCAAAACAAAGGAATTATATATAAATGTATTTCATTTTAAGTAAAACTCCGAGCGAAGCCGGGTATCCAGCTAGTATTTATATAATTAATTGGCATGTTGTAAAATATATCGAGTTAAAATAAATAAATTATGCTACACAATGGAGCAAAGTAACAATAAAAGAAAAGCAGAGAATTGTAAAAACATCATTTCCAATTTTTGATTTCTTTTTGGAATATCTATAAGTGAAAAGTTGGAGTGGTCAATGTTCTGATATTATGACATTTACATAATAAGCAGGTTTTAAAAACAAGACAAAAAAATTGAGTTTAATATTATTGTTTTCAAATAAAATTATAAAAAATTCCTTATATTATCCAAACTTTGTTTACTACTTTGTAAAACTACTAATAAATAATAAAGCAGCGCAATATTCAATCTTTTTGGGGTTTTTTCCTAAAACTGTATACACCAAAAATATAGTGGTTCCCTATAAAAAAAAAAATATATAAAAATATAACTTTTATTTTATCAAATTTGTTCCATATTTTATACCATATATTATTTTATTATTATTTACAATAAGTTACAATAAATTGCATAAAATTGCCCCCCACCCCCAGTAATAGTGTTTGTATAGAACTTAGTTAATTTTTACAACAGAAATTGTAAATTATTTTAAAATGTTAGGTGATGAACTCTACAAGGATTAATGAACCTTTCTAATATTTTTAATGTGTATCAAATACCAATTATTATGTATGCTCAATTATATATAAAAGATTATATGTTTTTGAACTTGAGAAAATTAGATTATGAATTATTTTAAATAAATTACAAGTTAATGCTAAATTTTCGTGCTTTAGCGAAATATGAACTAAACCTACTATATAATATCATAATTTATATCCAAGTATCAATTTATTGCTTAAATTAACTTATAATTTATTTAAAATAATTCAATATTATATTTGTAATATTATGTTCCGTTGTTGAAATTATTACATTGCAACCTTCCGCTGGAATACCCTCCCGTGTCAGGAGGTTAAAATTTATACAATTTTTTAATAGAAGCAGTAAACTTTGTTAATCTTAATAAACATTATCTAAATAAAATGGATCTCCCAAATAATCATCATTGATGTGGTTGTTGGGGCTGTGACCTCACTCGAGGGGGATTGTGACACATCAGATGAGTGTTTTTTATGTTAGCAATAAATGAACGAACAAATCAGAACAAAAAAATTGAGTTTAATATTATGATTTTCAAATAAAACATAATCTTTAAATATCAAGAAGGAGAAGCTTTCTAGCAAATTATAATATTATTGGATATTTTGGTATTGCAATATTACAGATAAAATATTTAAAAGACAAAATTACTACTGGCATATGGCCGCTTTTGGCACCTAGTGGTAAGCACCACTGGTTCTTAATGGCGGTTACGTCTACAGGTTTTTGGTCTAAGGCAAATTTTGGGGGATGCTGCGCCTCTAGAAATGAGCTATGAATAAAGTGACCATAACTCCCGTTTTGAGGTAAAGTGTCCTTTTGGCATAATCCCATTTTCAGGTTGGGATGGTGTAAAATGTCCCTTTTAGTAATGAGAGCAATATATCGTCCCCTTTATGGGAATAAACTAGCGAATCGGTAATTTTCTCCTGCCTTCCCCCTGTTCGAAACAATGTCGATTCTTCAGGCAAAATCTTTTTTTTTTTTTACTTTTATGGTTCCTTGTACCTGCTAGGAAACTCATTAAGCCTCATGTTGGAGGATAATTTTGATTTCTGTGGAGCTTGTCGTCATCAAACGGTCGATGTCTTGCTTCGCCCAATAAATTTTAGATATGGATATAATTTATTAACACATTATTAAACGTTATAGTAATTTAATTCCACCCATGAACGAGTTTTAAATATTATAAAAAAAATGAATTCATATTTAGTTTTATTTTCTATCCACTAAATGATATTATCATTTTGGCTAATATCGTTATTTAGCCAAGGACGTAGTAAATATTACAATCAGATGAAAATATTTACTTCCTTGACCACCGTGAAGAAGCAATAACATCAAAGGCAGGACAAGACGTTAATGGCCAGCAAAATTAACATTGACGTCATTCTTCGGCGATTGACGTCAACGTCCAATTTACTTCTTTGACCGTAACCATCAACTAATTCGAAACCTTTTTTTTAACACATTTTCGAAGTAATCTAATTGATATTGATTTGTATCTTTTGGAGTTACAAAAGATTTAACAATAAAAAGTGAGATTTATAGTTTATGTTGCTGAAGCTAACAACAAATCACTAATTTTTAATTTGTAAAAGAAATTGTAAATGAACTTCGATGTACCTAATTCTCGAATTAATATTCTTTTTTTTTAGTTGTATGAGAGATTGCAAAAATGTCACAATAAAGCTATGGAAAAACTATTTATGATAAATGGAGATTGTTGCCTTCCGGACCTAGGATTAAGTGAAAATGATAAAAATACCATCATATCTGAAGTTAATTGCATATTTCATGTCGCAGCCACCGTACGTTTTAATGAAAATCTAAAAACAGCCACATTTATAAATGTTCGTGCAACAAGAGATTTAATCCGTTTAGCGAATAAAGTTGCTTCTCTGGATGTAAGTACAAATTTCAACATTTGTTTCATATTTTTATGTGAAGTTTCTACTTTTAGGCTTTCGTACATGTTTCAACTGCATATGCATTTTGCCCAAGGTCATCAATAGATGAAATGGTTTATCCACCTGGTATGAATCCTGACGATTTGATTCAGCTTGTCGAAATGTTAGATGAAAAAAAATTAAGTTCTATTGAAGAAGTGTAAGTACAGCTTCATATTTGATCGGATCTTGTACTGATTATTATTTTTAGCATCAGAGAGAGTTGGCCAAACACTTACACATTTACGAAAGCAGTAGCCGAAAATGTCGTTAAAACTTTGGGGGCTAATTTACCAGTTGCTATTTGCCGTCCATCTATAGGTATTTTAATTTTTTTCAAGTAAAGTTGAACATTTTTTATGAAAAATCTTTTAGTCGTCCCCACTGCTAACGAACCTGTGTCAGGGTGGACTAATAACATTTACGGTCCAACAGGATTGTTCATAGGTGTCGAATTAGGGATAATAAGAATTCTTAAATGTAACAAAGATTACAAATGTGACTTAGTTCCTGCTGACTTTGTTATAAATAATATGATCGCAGCTGCATGGAGTGTTGGCTCTAAAAGGTATAAACTAACCACATTTAAATTTTTAAGTCAGGATAACTAATCATTTCCTTTGTAGAAACCCGAACTTAAATGAAAAATCGAAAAATGTATCGTCCAAGATTCCAGTGTATAATTATGTAAGCAGTAATAACAGGCCGATAACATGGGGTTAGTATAGTAAATGTATTTTGTAAACTATATGATAAATTGTTTCAATTTAGGTCGATGTAACGATCTGGGCAAACAACTTGTTCCAGATTGTCCCTCGGTCCAGCAATTTTGGCATAGAATCTTTATATTCACTTCGAATAACTTCATAGTAACTATTTTAGCTTTCTTAATGCAAACGCTTCCTGCATACTTACTTGACTTTTTTGGATACTGTTTTGGAAAATCACTCAAGTAAGTTCATCACTATATTTTCAATAATATATTTACATATGTGGTTTGTTGTAGTTTTGTTAAAACTTATAAAAAAATTAGTGATGGTTTAATATTTATAACATATTTTGCAACGAAACAATGGAGTTTCAAAGATGATAACGTGAAAGTATTATGGAATGAATTGGATTCAGTGGATCAGCAACTATTTGATTTTAATATGAGTGAGCTTAGCTGGGAAGAATATTTTAGGAAATTCATAGTTGGAGTTAGAACTTACATTCTCAAAGAATCCTTAGATTCTGTTCCAAAAGCTAAGCAAAGAGTAAAATATCTCAACATAGGTCATTATTTACTTTGTACGATTCTCTTATCATTACTTTTATCTCCTTTTTACTTTTTAACAAAATACCAGTATACCACAGTTTACCTCTAGGTACTAAAGTAATGTTTAATATTTTTTTTATAAAATAATACGTACAATGTATTGAATAAATGAATATATAGGTAGAGGTAAATTGTCCGTTAGTGGTTGGCAAGTGACTTGGGCTTGCGCGGAAAATGTGGAGGGAGACACCCGGGACACCTTATTCCACCAATTGACACAAACATAGAACCGAAATAACAAATATTCGTTTCTGCACATTAACCACTCCCAACCACTAACGAAAAATTTTGCTCTACATAATATTACATACATAATATTATAAATATACACATAGGTATAAATGCATTATTATTATATAATTAATACCATTAAATAAATTACATTTTGTATCATTTGGCTGTTCTTTATTTTATTAAATTAATAATTTCGTCACCTCAGAATTATAGTGTTCTATGTCCTAAAAAGTAAAACGTGAGATATTGACATTTTAGTATTCAAAAGACGATTGTAGTGAAATTCTTTAATTTAGCTAAATTTATTATTTTGTTTCTGGTAGATTACCATACTAGACACCTTAAATTTGTACAATGGTCATAAATTCTAACAAAATAACTGTGTAATTAATTATTAAAATTTTGGATATAGAACAAAAATGCTAAAAAAAGATTTTTTAATTTTTTAAAAGGGATATTGAACATTTCCATTGGATATAGAACAGTGTTACAGAAAAGTTAAAATACCCTTGTGGCATAGGATATAGCACACTTTTAAACTATTATATACTACAGATATGGATATAGAACCAAATAAGAAGCTAAAGAAGTTCAAAATTTCAAGATATAGAACATTAAATTACTGAAAACTTCGTATAGAACAAAAATTTAGACACAATATTTGGGATATAGAACAAATAAAGCATCCTGAGTTTGAATGTGCAAAAATCTCATTTTTTGCCAGAAGTGGATATAGAACACTATAATTCTGAGGTGACGATTTGATTAGTGTATTTACTATAAGTTTATTAACTTATTGCAATTTTGGAATCAATTCATTACGTTGTATAACATGCACTTTGTACCTACAAATAGAAGATGATGAACTGGTAATTTACAAACAGGAATTATAATCATTATACTACTATATTGTCTTGATTTAAATAATAACCTGATATTAGTAAATCTATAATTACCATAAAATTTTAAGTAGGTACGTATAGCCATCATAAAATAAACGTTTCATAATCTCACAAGGAGAGAGCCAACATTTTTTTATCATCGATTTGCACTATTATTATTATACGTGTTGATCATAATTAGGACTTCAGGTGAAAATTCAAAATTATCAAATTCAGCCAACTTGTATCAATTTGTGTATATTCTATTCCCAATAAATGATCATGTACAACACATCATGTACATATTATAGGTACAGATAGGCAACCTATGTTATCAAATGTGACAATAACGCAATAACGACGGACGTAGATACGAATTCATTTTTCAAAATTGGCTAAATATGGAAATTTTCATCTAATGAAGTCCTAATTATGATGACACGTACAATAATAATGGTGCAAATCGGTAATGAGAAATATCGGGCTTCCCCTTGCTATAGTTTACATTAATTTCATTATATGCACCAGGACCGAAGTACACCTCTTATGGTAATGAAATAACTGTTCTAAAAAAGAATTTTACTGAAATATTTGTCTAATAAATTCGAAGCCTTGAAGGCGGATGGATAGTCCCCTTTAATGCAATCGTTTTAATTTCTACATTCAAATTATGATAAAACATCAAAACTATTAATTTTTATAACTCCTTGTTGCCAAAAATCAACCATTTTCAGATTCGTAGTCTTATTTTTCTTTTAATTATTCTTGAAACCTTGACCTTTGAAGCATGGCGTTTTATAAAAATATTAGTTCAAAAGTACAGGTAGTTTGCACTAGTGGTTCAAGAGTGCGGCTATAGCCCTAAAGGTCATAGGTTCAAACAAGAACGTCAAAAATACCCGGTACCAATCCGAGTGCAGTAAGAACTTTATTCTGACCGTCTCCCCTCGGAAGGCAATGACAAGTCACCGAGAGGGTAATATGGCAAGAGAATTCCTTACTGTTAAAAATTTAATATTAATAGGAGCACGATTCCTGAGTCATATGGAGGCGACTGGAGAGAGAGAGAGAGAGCGAAGCCATCAAAGTTACAATGTAACAAGTTGCTTATTCAATCTTTATTAAAATATTAAATTATATTAGTTTAATTTTTGAACATTTCAACGAGCCAAATTCTTAGGTCCACTCGAGCGATTAGGTGGCTGGGAGAAATTGTGATTCGAGACGAATGTAATTTTTCTATAAGTGAAATGATAGTGAACGTAGTGGACGATAATGAAAAGTTCGATTTTGGTTTTGATTTTCTGTTCATGCATTTATGTTGATAATTGCAGCCATTCGAAACAATTTCTGCATCCGAGTATATAATCATTCATCGCACAGTGGAAATTTTTACCAGTCACATCTGTTTACAAAATTTCCAGCTATTAGGACAAATTCTCTGTCATTTATATCTGCTAATTATTGCAAAGCCATACTTTGATTCTGCTAGATATGCACTAGTGTTCTTTGTTCTTTTACCAATCCAAGATTCAAATCAAGAAGTTCTATTTTTTTTTATTTGGTTTTAAACTTTTTTTGAAGAACCAAGTTTGTAATTTATGCGGTTCAGTGCTTTTGAATATTTTTACATTAGGCTAAGTGCTAAGTTACAATTCATCCTAATTAATTATGACAACTGTTTCTCAAAACTAGTACAGCGACTTTATGCAGTTTTCCTTTGGATACGCGTTTGTCGAGTCAGAGGTTTCAAGTGGATTTGAGGGAATTGACATTCGTGGTGGTTTTCATCATTTGGAGCCGAATCGTCAGTCATCAATTTGAACGAAGATTGTCGCAAGATTGTGCACATCTTGCAAAGAGCTTGCCGTAAGATATATTTTATTTTTAAATTGAGTGATAAAAAGGTGCCTTGGTCCTAAACAGGAGTGGAACTCCGTGGAACAACTCTCTCGTTATTATTTTATATATCCCTCAAACATGATTTCTCCATTACACTCTTTGATAAACTATTTTTCTTCTTGGACAAAGCTGCCATTACATTGCTATGTCTCTGTATATGAGTAAATCATATTTACTCAATCTTCTTCTTCTCTTTCTTTAGGCTTATTTTCTTGTTTGTAACCAACGCTTTCGTGATGACTTATAAGTAAGGCTGGGAATCAAAATCGAATATAATCAACTAATCGATTATTCGAATATTCGAATATGAATATTTTCTCAACGGCACTATTCAAATTATTCGAATATTCGAGTAATTTGAATATTCGAATGATTAGTTTATTATATTCGAGTAATTTGAATATTCTTGTCATTTTTTTAACAAATATTCAAATATAAAAATGTTAAAAATTCGCATCCTTACTATATATGGGGGTGGTTTTTAGGGTTCAAACCTTCAAATCCCCCCATGGGAGAGCAAGAGATTAAAAAAAGGGTCTAAAAATGTTTTTGGGAGCAAAAAATCGAATATAATCAACTAATCGAGTATTTGAATATGAATATTTTCTCAACGGTAGAGTAGAATGGGGTCAAATTGGTATGGGGGCATAATAGGTCATTGGCTTTGACGTCGCCATTTTATTACATAGGCCGCCCGTTTTGCGTGAACTAGATACATAGTGGCGAAAAACGTTCACGGCAAAATTTTGGCTGCCGCCATGCATCTGTCAGTTTAGTTATGGTGTCATTCATTTTAACGCGTGTTCTTCTGTGAAAAAGCATTGTTTTCTCTCTGAAATGCAGTGCATTAAATTAACGCAAATAATTGTCAAGTGAGTTTATTTTTATGTAGAATTTGCTACGGTTGTAAATTCACCTACCGAGTTTGGTCCTTCCAAAGTTTTGAATCATGTTTAATTGTACAGAAACTTCCTTGCAATCTCTATTGTTATCGATTAGAGGTCAGTACAGGTACGATTTTTGGTATTCTTGAACTAAGTCACCTGACGTAAGTGAAGGGAGAGAGGAGAATTGATAAGAATTTTTGTGGTTGCACGATTTTTAACAACAAATTTTTCAAGAAGGTTTTTTTTTACACAGACGTTTGGTGTTTGTGAAATTTTTATCGAACGGTTTTGTTCGAACCAATTATTTTGGGATTATATTTCACACCACCTTTGGATGATTCTGCCCATATTTATCGGCTCTTTGAAGCAAGTTTTCGTATTGGGAGTGTCTTTGGCTTCATACTGAAGGAGTGAAACGTTTCTAGTGTAATTTACCGGATGAAAAGTGTACGCACATTCTTTTCTCATTTCTTTTATTACCCTCGAACACCTGAAGGTAAATTTTACATGTTTTCTTTTTTTTTTTGGTGAGGTTATTTGATGATAATTTTCTTCCGTGTAGGGTGTCAGTTTATTATTGGTATTATTTCGTTGGCCCGTTTTTGATTTCCATAACGCCTCGCCAGCTTACCGATGTTGTATGTTGTTGTTTGGACTGTCTACAGTTACCAGAAGGTCCACACCTGTAATTGTATCGTTGGAGTGACGGCCTCACTCTACTATCACCTTGATCTGGCTGAGATTTCTACAGCTACCTTTTGTTTGACGGCTACGACCAATAGCGTGTACAACCATTCCCTATCAGCCCCAATCAATCCACACAACGACCGGGTCACCGTGGGACTACACCTGAACGAGCGAATCTGTAGTAACTGTTTAATTATTTTTTATATATTTATGAACTATACTCATACCTGCGAGCTTATATTGGGTCACTCCCTTGCCACCCCTTTGTATATTTTATTTCAGAATTATTTGTTTGAACAACTGTGGTTATTGCCCAGTGACGTGTGTACTAACTGTGCGCCTGGTATAGCTATACGGGGTACAAAAGTGACGACAGTCATCTTTATTACTTATTTGTGCAATTTTATAGCTGTTTACGATTTTGATATTGGTAAGGGCAAGCCCACTATTTCGACGCGGTACTGTACTTTTTGTGTTAAATATAATTTGAATTTTAGCGAGGCTTTACTCTCCGCCACTCAAAGAGATTCGCCAGATTCTCCCTCCTTTATTCTTGTACGCCCAATTTTCGTAGTTTACAGCGGCTACAATAGCGACTATTTACAGGGTGTCAAACTACGTGGCGCTCAAAATCACATCCTTGGCAGCCTTGCGTATAAAAGCACCACTACCGGCACTTACCCCTATATCGTACACCTACCATCTAGAGAAAAGTTTGGCGATCTCCTATTACATCTTTTCGTGCCCTATCGAGCTAGCCAAAGGGGCATAACATCTTTATTTTACCATACTACCAGTCGCCCTGAGGTAGACTGGAGGTGCAAGCTGCATCGACTTGCCGCAAGGTCAAAGCGTGGCAAATTTGACGCTGAACACGAATATTGTGTTGGTTCTTCGATATTTTTGATTTTGAAAAAAATACAGACCCCAACATGAAACATGTGCTTGGGGGCAACATAGGTCACTATTTTTAACGCTCATGGAAATAATTAAAAAAAATTTTTTTTTTACATTTTTTCGTAAGATGATAATCATGCCGGCATCGTAACCCGATCAAGAGGCTGGTCCATCGAATGCCGATCAAGAGCCCGATCTATCAAATCTCGACCCGAAAAATTGCAATTGAAGACACGGCCGTTTCCCAAAGCTCCACTGCTCAAACCATCGAATTATTATTAGTGTTACTAATTTTTATAACATCAGGAGTATTCATACTCTTCAAATAAAAGCATTAGAGTTAATTTTTTACATGTGCTTGTAGTTTTATTTCACCTCGAATATCGTGACCTATCATACCCCCAAATTTTTAAAATATCAAAAAAGGTACCTTCGCCTTATCGAATGTAGCTTTCAAAATATTTATGCTAGACATAAAGTTAGTATGGCGAAAATGTTGCCAGATAAATAACCTTTCCAACGAATGCTTATTTTTCGAAATCGGTGTAAAAACACCGTCGCGAGGGCTCTTCAAAAAATGTCGGATGTGGTTGTTCGGCCTACGGCCTCAATGGGTTTCTGATGTGGCCATCCCATGTCTTTACCATACATTAATGATATGGTATTTATATAAAAACAGTGGCATCTCGTTAATACATTCCCTCGCGTCACCCCCACCATTAAGTTTCCGTGAACCGATTTCAACCAAAATCTAATCAGTTCTAAGTCTTAATATAAAAGACCTAAATATGAAATTTGGTTATGAAATTCTTATTGGTTTGGGCGCTAGAGCGCACACAAAATTAAGTGACACACAGACATTTCTTGATGTTTGGTCTCTTTCAACTCGTTGGACCCCAAGGACTCTAAATCCGTCAATATCTCAATTTTTTTTTTCGATTTTATAACTTTCCCATACTATATGGTATACTACGTATACTCATATTTGTTGTATGGTAAAGTAAAAAACCTACCTACTTGACCAATCTACCTACTATTCAAATATTCGATTATTCAATATTCAAATTATTCATATGATCATTCGAATATTCGAGTAATTTTGAATATTGTTGTGATTTTTTGAACGAATATTCGAATACAAAAATGTTAAAAATTCCCAGCCTTACTTATAAGCTGTCATCTTTTCTTGGGGCACCCCAAGAACGTCGAAATCTGGAGCGGTTAGAACTCCGGTTTGTTTTTTGCTTTTATTACTTACTCAATCAAATTTGGATTACTATTTGGAATTGAAAACTGCTGAACTGTTTCTTATTAAATCCAGCCAACAGCAACACTTTCAAGACGAATATCGTGCGTTAGCAAATGACAAAGGCAATGCACCTTTTCGTGAGCATTATCAAAATCAGAAAAAAATAATGTTTGTAATTTAAAGATTTTACAAATATATTAATTGTACTCTATTGATATCCTTTACAATAAATTATAATGATAAATTAAATGGTCGGGGAAGTTGCACAATAAAAAGAACTACAGACAGCGACAATCCAGTTTGCACCGATGAATAACGACTCTTAAGCTCAGTAATTAACCCTTATTCTGGCAAGAAGAGAATTTGCAGAAAAAAATTGTGGTTGACAATTTTTTACAAGTGTTTATAGGCATATAATAAACCATATTTTACTAAATAAGCATTAATGGAATGTAATGTGATGCTAGGTATCACATATCATACCTACATGTATATATAGATTTACCGCTTATAAATCTAAATTATTTCTATTTTATGTGACGCAATATCTAATAAAGACACTAATAAAACAAAATCCATATAATTAAAATAATTTTTGCTAAAAATTAAATAAAAATAATAATAATAATAAAAGTACATATACCGCACGTTTAAGGACACTCATGCTGTCCAACAACTGAAGTCGTAACAAAACCTAAAAATTATTTTAGATTTATAGCCTTCCAAGCAGAATCAGTGGTACCAGCTGTTAGAGTTGATAACAACTGTAACTTAAAACCAGCTGATAACATTTCCAAAAGCCTGCGTTTATTTAAATCGGTCATTTATAAATGATATCATATATTATGATACCAAACTAGAATAAGGGTTAAACTCCAGCGAACCCGACGAAGGACACCTCATAAAATTCAAAATAAAAATTCCTAATCGCAAAAAACAAAATTTTAAAAATTAGGAAAAGTCAATTTTTCTGCATTAATTACAATACAAAACCAACAGATTATTTTATAAAAAATTGGAATTTGGAACTATGACACACTCCGATCAACCCTCCTCTCGCTTGTACAAGGTGACATTTACCTTCAAGAATCGTGTCTACTCCTTGCACATATGAAGGCATTAATTTTAAAAATAAATTTAATAAACAAATTTAAATAAAATAATAATATAAGTTTTATAATTCCTTGTTCTATTCTCTCGGCGTACCTTTAATATCAAGTTTGCCACCACCGCGATCTTCTTTATCGACCTCAAAAAAGCGGAAGCTACTCCAGCGCTGATGTCAGTGTATCCTGTGCGATCATACCACTCAAAAACAACCTCGGTATCCGGGAAACTGATGATACCGTCTTCATTAATCCAAAAAGAAAATCCTTTTACCTTCCGACAATTAAAATGAAAAATAATGGTAAAGGGCGATCCTAACCTCCAAATTTAATTTGTCCAAACTGGTTTGAATCACCATAAACAATCACTCGAGATGGCAATCATCCACCAAATTAGCACTTGATGGTTGTCTAACAATCCAAAGTATCCAAATTTACAATAGGACTACCAACTCATGACCATGAGGTAAATTTACAAATAATCTCCAAAAACTATAGTTTTGTAATATTCAGAGAACGTCCCTTCATCTGGGAACAACGCAAAATAATCACTAAATTTTTCTGGAATCAATCCTGACTTCAGAAAACTCAAAATTCGCAAATTCGATAGCATCATTCGCCGCATTCGGTACTATTCTTTATCTCACCAATTATTATACGACAATATTTATGGTAGAAAGTTTACACAGTTGTCAGATCATCGGCAGTTGCAAGTTTTGTGTACTCCGGACAAAGCTATTTCGGTAATCATAATCGGTAATCAATATTACTTCGGTGGAATTTTAATTTTATAACGGATGATTATCATGATGATCGCTACTGGTAGAAGCAGATCTTTATCAAAGTTACCATTATATCAGACACAACTTGTGTAGAATCATCGATTAATTCGCTTAATCTATCCGAAGAGATTCCAGTATCAAGAATGTCGGCTGAAGATATAGTATTGGTAAAAGTTACAGAATTTTGTTGTTGGGGAAAGCCAAATAAAGTAAACTAATGAGTTTTGAAGTCATATTATTTAGCAATTATCTATTGATAATAATGAAAAGATATGGGTGGTCGGAGCTTAGCGGTCACGCGAGTTGACTATGAACGCTAAATACCCGGTTCGAATCCGAGTAAAGTAAGAACTTTATTCTGGCCGTCTCTCCCTCGGCAGGCAATGGCAAACCACCGGGGTGTAATCTGCCATGAGAAATCTTTGTCTTAGGATAAAAAGGACCTAGTACGTAACATATAAAGTACATAAATCGTCCCCAAATTATAAGGTTCACCAAACCCTCTTTAGGGTAAAAGCACCGAGAAGAAGAATGGCTATATAATGAAGAACAGTCAAGTGGTGATGCCAACATCGTTAAGAAGGAAAATGATGGGGTTACTATACTCCGAACATGTGGGTATGGTCAGATGTAAGATGCTTGCAAGATCCGCAGGATGGTAGCTTAGTTTAAATGTGAATATTGAAATGTTGATTAATAAATGTCGAGTATGACATTATTATTCATAACAAATTAAAGGAATCGAACTTATTAGTTTCCTGGCCAAAAACCGAGACAGCATTGCAAACACCGGTGGAAAAAGTATATATTGAAATGAAGGTAATAACTTGAAGGAAATTAGAATAGAGAGTAGATCTGAAGTCGGGAAACAAAGATTCAGTAAAACTTTTCTTAGGTATTAATAGCCAACCAAACAAACCAGTAAGTGAGTCAGTACCACTACTATCAAGACGACGACAAAGCTTCGAGATAGATTAACATATTATTAAAAACTTAGAGATAATACGTTATGTTCTGGACAACCGTGTATTAGGAAATAGTTGACCCCGTAAATAGGTCGAGAACCTCTTAAATAAATTGAATCAACAAAAAATTAAGTGGCAATTCAATCCCTCAGTTTCCTCTCATTTTGGAGGGATTTGGGAAGCAACTATCAAAAGCGTCAAGACTTACCTGACCAAATCTGTCGAAGTTCAAATATTAAAGACTTATTCAATTCCAGATCCTTGTATAGAAGTCTTGACAAGTCCTACCTAGTCTTGACTTCTGCTCATTTTTTGTGTAGTCAACCATTATCATCGCTACCCATAAAGAGTGTATCCCACACCCCTACAGCCGATTAAGTCGTTATTAGTTCAACATTGCCAAAGTGAGACGGTCATTGCCTTGCAGCTAACGCAGTTGGATGTGAATGCGGGATACCGGGTTCAAGCCCGGGGAGAGTCAAACTTTCTTATGACCAAGTCTCCGTGCTTCGGAGGGCACGTTAAGCCGGCGATCCCCCTGAGTTGACGAATTGCCACCGTTAATAAAAAAACACGGCTACAGGCACATCTGAATGCTAGCCTAGCAAGCTGCTACCGGATGTAAAACAACTATAGTCCAAAATCGATCTGCGGACTACTCACCAACCCGTCTGGCTAGCGTGGTAAGTTATGGCCAAAAAACCTCCATAATATGGAGAGGCTTATGTCCAGCAGTGGGCAGAAAAGGCTGATAAAGAAGAAGTTCAACATTTCTGTCATGCTGAATATTTGTACACCTTGCAAATCAGATTGAAATGTGATACGAACTTCAATCCATTGAAATAGGGTTTGTTGGTTATATTAATTCAGAAAAATATTCTTCCTTACAGTGCGGCTATCAACCATCCTTGAGAAGTAGCACTTGGGAAAGAGATAGTATTACTCGAGTGGCTACTGCTAAAACCCAGCTTGGTTCTTTGTCAATCCTAAACCAGTAGACGCATGATCTCAATTATTACTACCTATTTATATTGTTACAAAGTTTCTCCCATTAAGTTTTATTTGATTTACTTTAGTCCATTTTTTCATTTGGTTTATTTTACCCATTCTTCTCTTGAATTAAAAATTCAATCTCGGACCGGCCAGCAGGATATTTATGCAGTTTTTAAATTAAATCCTTGCTCGGATTCATGGAGTGCACGAGAGATTAGAACTATAGCATTATTATTGGAAAATTATCCAAATCCAATAAATGTTGGTACGATGCAACTGTTACTCGGAGTACACCTCTGCTAAAAAGTGACGCTTCTTCAAGCGTAAAGTGAAATTTTATTATAGAATGCTCAAAAATAATTGTGAAGTATTAAAAGGATGGTGCAGAATTGTACACAAACGAAAGTAACAATAAAAGTGACCACTAAATTTTATTTTAACGTTATAAACTAAACAATATTCTGAAGATGGAAGATGGATTATTCTGAAGAAATAAATTGTTTTTTAGACCTACGTTTAGCAGAAAGACTTTATGTGCATAAAATTCACAATGACCGTTTTTCACAACATCCTGTACTTTTTAAATAATTTCAGTGCCACTGCAATTTTAATTTTTGATTTACAACGTAAAAGTTACAGGTCCTTTTTACGGTTACTATTTGCAATCAACATTTTAAGAAAAAATACATATAAATAGGTACCTACCATCATAAATGTATTTTCCTCTGGTGCAACAATTTCCATTCTTTTTAGTTCATAAAGTACAGCTATGTATGCAACCAAGTAGGTAAGGCTGTAGTAATATCAATGCTTGATAGGCGCAGAAACTCGGAATATAACCTACCTCCTGAAGCAAAAGTTTTCATTTTCACCTAACTGAATCAAGTCATGTACAAAGGTAAGACCATCCAGAAGCATACTGGGAAAATAAAGAAAGTTTATTCTGCACTGTGCGTATCCGCAGTATTTCTATGTACCTACTACCCCTAAAATTGTTTCTCACTAGCAGGCGTATAACGAGAACCTTATTGCGTTCGCTATAAAGATGATATTATTTAAGAAATAATTGGAAAAAAAGGTGTTCGGTTTATGTCCCTTATATGCATGAAAGGAGTGGATGCAATAACAGAAAACACATTTTTGCTAATAAATAAAGTATAATGAACAAATAAAACAGTAAACCATATCAATTAAAATACTTATTCAACATTTTCGTCTTCTTCCACATCATCAGTTTATCCTTATCCTTAATCAATGAGTTGAAAAAATCCTAGTATATGTCAGGAATTTATGGCTCACGTTTCTTTCCATCTTCTAATTTAGATTGCTTTAAAGAAACTTTCCCAATGGGACATGCTTTTTTGAGAATGAAGTTCCAACACGGTTCCCTTCCGCATACTGGATGTACGTATGTTTCATTAGTCCATCAATGAAATTGTAAGCTTTAACTACCTCCAGAGATAACGAAGTGAAGCTGAAGTGATGGAAGCTAGCAATCCCAAATTTCAGTTTGTCTTTTTGTTTTAGTTTATCTCCCCTTAGTTTCAATAGACCTCAGACCGACCAATCACCTTTTGAAATCTAATATTTTTTGGGGGTTTTTGAGGTGTAAATTAACATTTAAATTTTTTTAAAGGATTTAGTCTCAATGGAGGCCTGAAGCAGTTTTGATAATGCACGACTTTTGGTTTGCCCTGCACAGTAGCACTGCATAATGTAGTTGAAGAGTTTTAACAGTTTCGAGGATTTCGTTCTGTATAATAATAAAACAAGAAGGAGCAAACTTCTTTGGTCCTTTCTTTCATATTACTTTACGGTAGATGTAAAATTCAATGCTATGAATAAGGTTTTCAATATAATCAAAGCAAATTAACACATCTGGGGTGGGCAATGGAGGTTTCATGAGTGGTTAGATTTATGCATGAGTGGATTCAAGTTTTGGACTTGGGTCCTTTCTCTCACGAAACGTCAGATTGCGATACCGGATACCTTACCCAAACCTAGGAATTGCATGTAAAACTTCCTTTCTATTTTAAGTTATTGAAAGTACCCCTTTAAAACCATAATCCATCTCCAATTTACATACACCCACGGATGGGCTTACGTCCCATTTTTTATGCGATTATTATTTATTACTCTTTTATTTTCTATTTCACCATGTTTTCTATTTTACGGTGCTATTTTGTTTTAAATGTTCTTGGTTCTTTTTACCTTTCTTTTTATGCCCTAAATACTTTCTCCTATTGCTAATTTTGTTAATTTGATAAATTCATGTAAATGACAAACCAAACAAAGATAGGTACATAAACAGCAAAATGAAATTTCTTCTAATTCAGTGCCAGAAGCTCTTACTTTTTTTCATTCATTTGGATTAGGAAATCTAGCTGAAAGAGTTCCATTCTAGTAGTACTAAAAGTATAAAATAATTGCGCAAAATTATTATTTTGTGAATTATTTCAACAAATTTAAATGCACATAAATTAATCTTTAAGGTACCTAACAATTTTACGTTAAGGCTAGGATATTACAGTGTACTCGTGGTAATACGTAGTTAACTTGAAAACGATTTGATGGATTGCGATCAAATTTTTAGATTAGGTATATGATACCTTAAGGAACATCCGCTCCTATTTCTTTTTTTTTAATTAAATTTTTTTTAATTAATTTTTTCAAAATAGCCCGTTTGTAAATTTTTTTGAGAAAATCAAGTTGGTGGAATTAATTACTTATAAACAATTAAAATTGAAAATGGAAATAAAAATTTGCCAGACTTAAATCGGACACTAATACGTAGTCATCTCGAAAACGAATAAATGGATCACTTTGAAATTTTGAGGTAATATTTATAATACCAATACGAAGAGCACCTCCTATTTTTAAACATAATAATTTTATTTATAACAATAATAATAATTTTAATATAGTAAATAATTTATCAATTAATTAAATTTCTTTAATTGAAATAATATATAAGCGAAAATGAATTCATATGTAAATTTTTGAAAGTTTATTTTACCTAAAACGTACTAAAAATGTAATTATAATAATAATGTACTGGATACTCCCACCAAGATCAAATTCAAATATTTAGTTCAGCTAGTAATATGCAGGCGAAACTAATTTTAAAAAATTTTGCCTAAGAGTTATCTGTTTTACCAGCACATTTTACTTGGCGCGTGCGCTTGAAGGTTAAATGCAAGTTGATAAGATTGTTCTTATGTGTAATACAAGTAGTCATCAACCTACGGCAGTTCGCACTTACGATCTTGTGTTTGTCTCTTTCCTACTAAGCATATTAGAGAACTAAAACCAACAGTTGCGGGGATTTCTCGACGGATGTCTAGGAATTTATTTCGGTCGAGGAATGCTGTACATTCGAATGTAATCATTTTGATAAACCGTATTTTTTTTCTAATATTTTATTTAATTAGGGTTACGCTAAATAAGCTTTTGTAATTTTTGCTACCTTGGCAGTAGGTAAGTGTATATTTTCATAATTTAAAATAAAATGAGTCTGCAAAGTAATTGCTTACACTAAAATAAAATAAAACAATTTATTTACGAAAATTGTTTCGAAGGGATTATCCACTTTTTTTTCAAGTATCAAAGTCACATAAGTAAAAGTTAAACAGATTGTAATCAAAACTATATCGTAAACGATACGGCTTATCATTTCTAAGATATGCATGCACAGCTAGTCAAAGCCTTGTGCTATGCGCTAAATAATTTCGAAAATATTTAACCTTCATCCGCTCGCGCCTATAAAAGTTACACTTCCGATCGCGTATGCGGCAATTTGATGGCCGCATATGATTTTTATCGTTTTCATGAGTTTTTCTTCATTCAAAGTGCATGATTTAAATTGTTTAGGACTTATGAACTCTGACATAACATTACAAGTACATGTTTGGACAAAAAAATCAAAGTTATATTTAAAATTTAAAAAAATTACAGGAAACTTAACTTAAAAATTCAAAATGTACTGTAATCGTTTACTACACTTAATTTGTAATAATATTTTATTTCTCAAAATATGTCTCTAATTTATTATTTTATATTTACTAATATTTTCTCAGTAAAACCAACATTCGAGTATTGATAAAAAGTTACGTTATCGATTGCGCTATACGGCAAATTGGTCGCATTAAGACACCTAGGGTAGTTTGTGGCTGTACTGAACCGGCTGATGGAGCTTTCTTATCAGAACACGAGCATGGTCTATTGGAGGAGATAGTAATTAGAGAATACAAGCCCTTCCCACCCCTCCCATGACGCTCTGGAAGAAAATGGGAGAGAAAATTTAAAAATGCGGCCAATTTGCCGCGTACGCGAGCGGATGAAGGTTAAGAAAACATTTTGCATGTATCTGTCAGATATACCGTGACCTCGGGAGAGGGCTAAAGAGTCAATGAATGAATGGAAACAGACGTCTTTATTTTTCTCGATTGATTAGATGAACATTGAACAAGTGATAACTGATAACAATGTCCGTCGTTGTCGGCTTTCTATAGATATTGAATTCTAATAAGAAATCCACGTTCCTAGATAAGCTAACGTCCAAGAAATGTCCCTTTCTTCCTCCATTTGTCGTAAATAAATAAATTGTTTTATTTTAATTAGTGTAACAGTGTAAGCCAGGCCCGTTGAGCAGGCCAGCTGAGCAGAGTGCGGCTGAGAAAGATAGTAGGACTGTTTACCGGACACTGCTGTCTTAACAAACACCTTAACGCAATAGGTGTTGTGGAAGATCCTACATGTAGATTATGCGGGATGGAGGAGGAAACTCCGCACCACATACTATGTGTATGCATAATACACCTAAATACCCTAAACATCTTGATTGTCTATATCCGACTCTCGGTGAGATAAATCAGGTTCCCATAGGTCGAATCCTCAATTTTATAGAGGATACAGAACTATTGGAGTAAAACACGGAACGCGGGTGTTATGTTCCCACCATAACGGAAATGCAACAATCTTACGAGGATGGCTTTCCCATAAAGGTTATGAGCCTGGGACTGCAAAAACAAACTGATCTAATTTCAAATTATTGTAAACTAGTTAGTAAGCATTTGTTAGAAATAAAACTTTATGTAACGTAAAAGTTAAAGCAGTTCACATGCAGTTCACATGTAGTTCACACTGAGTTCACATTGTATTGTCAAGCAGCTAAAATCGTTGTATTTTCAATACAATAAACGTTTGAAAAAACTCGAGTTTGAGTTTTTTTTGAGTTCTTCTTGGGCACTAAACGTAATTCGGGGTACAATAAGCCAGGAGCTTCAGTGCAAGTGGTTCGAAAGAAACACACCCGTTCAGCAATAATAATAATAAGCCAGGCCCGTAGCCAGATCGAAAATAAAGGTAGGGCAAACGGTTTGTATGGCCTGGCAAATTTTAGTGTTGCGGATGCGAGATGGGTTCGTGGGAATTTTTTAAAGCGCCGCAGGCGAAAATATTTTAAATTTCAAGGTCAACGCGATTTAAGAAAAGTTATATTATCGTATTATAATGGTATTATCGCACAGCCACACGCCAGGGGCAAATGGGCTATCAAAATTTATGGTCGGTGCTCGGTCGGTGGGCCAAAAATGCAATGTCACAGGGGGAAAATGCCTTTATTTGGGGACCCCTCTCCCCCTTTGAAAAAAATTTATTACATGTACCCTGCGTTCGAGGAGAAGCTACTTTCGCTACCAAACATTTCTTTTCTTCCTTCTTTCAAGCTTCGAGACGCTTCCAAACGCTTTGGCTCCGCCTTTTTCAGTCGCTACAAACATTTTGATGGGGAGCCAAAGCGTTTGGAAACGACTGGAAGCTTGAAAGAAGGAAAAAAAGAAATTTTTGGGAGCGAAAGTAGCTTCTCCCCGAACGCAGGGGTACTGTGATGAATATTCAATTCTGCGAATTGTATTTGAAAGCATATAAATAAAAAAATTCTTGTACAAAAAGGACCAATGTAGAATGGGAAAATTTTCTGTTAATCTATAGTTACATATTTTTATTTTAAAAGGTCGGGCAAACATCCTTAAAAGGTCGGCCGTTGCCCGACCTTGCCACCCCATGGCTACGGGCCTGTGTAAGCAATTACTTTGCCGTATCATTTTATTTTAAATTATATTCATAATGCTTCACATCAAAAAATGAATCACGAAAAACTTCGTTGATTGTATATTTTCAAATCAATAATTAATATACAATAATATAAATAGCAATAATTATTTATTGTATGTTATCAATAAACATGAATAAATAAAAATATAAAAGAAGAATTAAAATTAAAAGCCAAAAAATTATTGGAGTCTTGTTTGAATTGTAAATTCAAAGGCGTCTTTATTAATTGCTTGTGTGTGTACATTTCACGAATACCTACATTATCACTTATGTACGTTTAGTAATTTTATCGCTTCTTAGAAATTTATTTCAATGTCCTGAAAAATCTGATACAACAAGAGAGGGAGAGACTTTTGTGAAATAGATATATTATTCGTAAAAAGTAAAAACAACATAAATTCTGTATAAAAATAGATTTCTTTATTTGAGCGGCGACATACTTTAATGAAAAGTTGAACTAAAAAATGCATGTTTATTGTGTTGCCTATCTATTTAATTATAAATTCACAATCCTATGCGCCACCACACGAGCCAAAACGAACTCCTGCTTGGCGAATTCCAGCCTTAAGTACCGCAAACGTTAAAATGTGATAGATTTCATTTTTCAAAAATTGCATAATAATATTAAAAAATTACATGTAAAGGAATATATAAACGCGTGCTTGTATATTGTAATTAATTAATATGCTGCACCTTGACCTTTGATAAGCTCATCCCAACATCCCACACAATCTACTTCTTTCTTTTATTCATGTTTTAATTTTATAGAGAATAATAAGGAAGGCGTGAAGCCATTGTAAAGAAATATATCAAATTATTACGATAGTATCTACTAATAGCATACTTTTAAATGAAAAGTTATTCAAAATTAGGTATCGCAAGACCTTATTAACATCGTCATATTATTATGGAGAGAATCCTGATAAAAATTTTTACTATATGAAAAGCGTAGAACAGTTTTTCAACCATCCTTAATTTATTCTTTTAGTACAGAATGAAAATTTTTATACATTTTCCATTATTATTAAATTTCCAAATCAATCTGAAAACCATTTTTTAATTAAAAATTTAACCTTCTCCACAAAACAAATACAAATTAAAAACTATTTATAAATTAAAATCAATTTAAATCATGACAAATTACTTACAAAAACTATCAATCACAAAATCAAATCAAATTATTCTCAATCTCTCTCATTCTTCTTAACTTTGATTAAAAATGAATCAGCTTAAAGACAACTTTTCTGAAAAATAAAAATTTTCTTTGATTTTTCAATTAAATTCTCTTGTTTTTTCTTCCATTTTGCTTGCTGAACTTGATCAACTTCTAAGTAACCTGGTACTACTTTCACCAGATTGCCGGCTGTCATTTACTCTCAATTAACAATCCAAATGTTTAGATTGTTCCTGAATCCTAAACATCTTAAATCCTTTCAAACCACTTGAATGCATTATTTGTTTTTAAATATTTCATTTTTACATTATTTGTATTGTAAAAATATCTTCATCCGATCCGCATAATTTTGGAAACAGAAATTTCATTGATTTATGGGTACAATAAATATGATATTAGCTAGAAATTTTATTAAAGTGGTAGTGGTAAGTTGAACGAGATGTAGTTTTTCTTGCAAATTCGCAAATTTTTGACCTTCAAATGTTGATGGGGTGGTTACCCTTCCCCATAGTCCACAGATCAGATCAGATGGATTTTTTAGATCAATATAATATTTAAGGATTCTCTTGGCATATTAATTACTCTCGGTGGGATGACAATGCCTTCCAAGGGGAGAACGGTCAGAATAAAGTTCTTACTTTACTCAGATTCGAACCGGGTATTTAGCGTTCATAGTCAACTCGCGTGACTACTATGCTCCGACCATAAAAATCGTCCATGCGTAAAAGTAACACGCCCATCAACTTTGCTCCTACGTGACTTTTTGTGTTATTTAACAAATTCATATACTTGGATATAAGGACTTGGAGTACGTTTTGGGGAAAATCGCGATTAGACGAACAATAGTGAAGGAAGTCTTCCAGTTAGAGAGATCCAACGATGCCAATGTGAAGATCACTCCACGCAAAGACAACAACTACATGCCCACCGTAAAAAAATACCTTCTGGGGCGTTTGTTCCATTCATACGATCATAATAGGGTTTGCGAACTCAATGTTGCAATGAAGATGGAAAAAAGACTCTATCGTTCGAACAAGAATATCGAAAATGAACAAAACTGATCCTGAACACACAGCGATCTACTCTGAAGACCATCGGGACGGAGAAAAAGGCCATGAAGAATAAGATAGAAAAGGTTAAAGTTGGATTCATCACGACGCTAGCAGCTGAAATGTTTAAAGAGGTCAAGAAGATTCAGGCGAGTGCGGAGGCCAGGGATACAAGACTACAGGCAATTATGGCAGACTCGAAGGAGGATAAGATTAATGTCGTATATACGCCGCTCGTTACGGAGGTGTGGGAAGATATTAGGAAGATGCAAGAGGGCGCAGAAGCCCAAGACGCAAGAGTAGAGGTCCTAGAGGCAGAAGAGAAGGACATCAAAGCTCTTCGCGATGAGATTACCTCCTTTTGGGAGGGAATGAATCGGATGAAAATCTTGCAGCACCGTAATGAAATTCCAAAGGTAGATGACGAGTGTGAGGAGAGTGAAATAACTCTGAAAGAGGAAAATTTATATCGCAGATTTGGTTCATTTTTCATGTGCGTGGAGATTGTCACCTGAAATGAACCGGGTAAAAATTTTACGGCACACTATTCAACCGTTTGCGAAAAAATGCGTATTAAACTTTTGTGAATCTTGATTCTGATTGTTTAGATAAAGTTAAAAGTACACAATCCGAATCAGAGCGAAGATTTACAAAAATTAAATACGAGCTGTCTGAAAATTAATGTAGAGTGAAAGAAATCAAATTGGTGATGGCCAAAATTGGCGCTCCCCTTGTTAGTAAATAATATATGGCTTATTAAACAACATAAATTGTTTTTATACCTTGGACACACTGAAAATTAATGATCATAAAATTTTTTTATATCAGACATTCGTAAAAAATGTGTTTTATTGAATATCTAAAATAATAATAGTTGATTAAATATTATATAATTAATGATAATTTGAAAATTTATCATGAAATGTGTATTCAAACATGAAATTCCATCTAAAAGGATCCTTAATGATAATTAACTTGGCAGTTTATCGACTCTTTTTATCATAATATATTGTCATAGTTCAAAGTAATCAGGAACGGTAAACTTGACATCGAATCCAAATATCATGAAAATTTCATTAGATGTCGAACCGACAAAATTTTGTTAATGTAATAAATACGGGAAACTTTAATAAATCCATAATTAATATTTTCAATAAAAAAGAAAGTTTTATTTGAGTTCGATGAAACAAAATTACTAAATGCACACGAGTCCACATGCGAAAATGAGAACCATTGGGCTAGTTAATTAAAATAGTGTATCTGCCTTTGACTTCATTGGTCCCCAGTTTTCTAAAAAAAATTTATGAAATTTCGAACAACTTATTTAAAAAAAAATAAAGACTGACCTCCTGCACCATGGAAACTATGGGTTGACGTCATTGGCCTATCCTAGTTCTGGACGCAAACCTTCCACACCATGAACTGGACATGAGTTAAAATCATCGTCCTTTTGAGTTATTAGGTAAGTACAATGTGTAAACTTACAAGACTGACTCCTGCACCATGGAAACCATAGGTTAAGATCAACATCCTATTGAGTTCTTAGGTAAGTTGCAGTATAAGTACGGGAGTCATTCGGTTTCCTTCAGGGACTGACCTCCTACACCATGAACAGCTAATGGGTTAAGGTCTTATGTCCTTTGAGTTACCCTAGTTTCTCTCAGTAGGTCAACCCTCGTCCTAGCCTTATGTGACCTTCGCCATCATAAGACTACGAGGGTTGGTACCCTTTATGTCACCCAGAAATCAGTCTTATAGAGGACAGCTGCTATCTCCTGCCAATCCTGATAACCTAACATTCACCTAGAAGCAGTCCATGATCCTACACAAGGAGGCTGCTACCTTTTACCAGCCTTGAAGACCCAACATCAACCCGGAGAGTAGTCTACGTTCTTACACAGAGTGGCTGCTATCTCTTGCTCACCTAGATGACCTAGCTTCACGATCACGATTTGCCTATGTCAGTCCACTGCTGGATGTAGGCCCCCACCATATTTCTATGGGGGATTGTTTAGCCATAACTTGGACTTTTTAAATCACAGCACATATCCGACGCAATCAGGATTAGAACCGGGTTTCCCGCTCTGTAGTCTATCCGTGTTTGATTTACGCCAGTCGGCTGGTCATAACCTAGCTTGATGGAACTATAAATAGCTAGTTGACATAAAAACTGGCGGTTTCCTCATGTGCTGACCTTACACGCCATGATCAATGCAAGTCATGAGTTCAAATCGTTGCCAAATAGGTCATCTATGTTCGTTCAAGTTTCTGAGTGAAGTTTCAGTTACTTGAGCATTCCAGATACTAGGTTGGTAGTTAGTTTGATAGAACTTTTAGATTAAAAATGTTAGATTAACCAAGAGATCATTGACCAACAGATTATATTCAAACAGTTTGAGTGTCCTCACATAGGCACTCATGCTCTTGGAGTAGGATCTTCATTATATGTGTTGAAACTACCTACCTTAGAGCCCGAGCAGTCTCCGATCGCACACAAAGTTGCTGCTGACTCTTTTACCCACCTCGATGATCTTTATTGTTGTAGACGTAGCAAATCAGAAATCATCCCCACGTTGGGGCATGCACTTCACTTGAGGATGCTGCCCTTTGAGTTCTCGGAAGAACTCTTGGAGATATTTATTTCCCTGGCCCTAGTAACAGAGATCTCTAACCATCCAATACGTCATTAAAATGGCGATGCATTTGGTTATCCTAACAGGATCTGTGTTACTGACTGAGAAATCATAGACCTTAGTTCTCATAAGAGAGCAGTTCAAGCTTCCTCCCATAGGGCACGCACACTTGTTACGATTCAAAATTGACGAAGTGAAATTTCTTGCATTTGAATTTGGTTTCTATATATATAATTTATAGAAATCTTTCAATTGCTTTGGTGGTTTTCCGTTATATTATGGCATTGCAAGTATTGCATATTTTTGGAAAATCATCTGTGTGAGTGTTGATAAGATTACAGTAGTTGTTAAAAAGTTAAACATTTTGTTGCGCCATTTCTGTTCGATCCATATTTTTACGATTTTGCAATACTTTTTGTAGACCTTTTTGGCCATTTTTCGTCCTAACCATATTTTTGGGATTCATTTCAACCACTGCAGTTTGGATCGCTCCTGGTTACCGTACCGGCTTCGTTATCGAAGTAATTTTGCTGGAAGAACCATATCTTCATTTTTTAAGGATTTAAAGCTTCCGAAGTTTTTGACCATCTGATCGGATAGTGTCTGCACGAGCTTTAGCAAACTAAGATCGGATCCTCAACCACCTGAGGTATTTGAACCACTTTTTCTTCTTCTTCACTCCTCGTATTAGGCTTTAAAGTCTGTTAAGGTGCCCATCTCTTCCTCGGCACTTCGATATTTCTTCTCCCTTTCGGATTATATAGTTTTATTTGTGCTGGAATTCTTTCTTCCTTCATTCTGTTCAGATCTTGCGGCCATTTGCTTTCTCTTCTTCTTCTTATTTCTAGAAGTAATTCTCTAGATAATTTTCTTCTAGTAGGCCAAGGCCTGTTATTTCCCAACACATGCGTCGTTTCCTTGGCAGTGTTAGAAATTTTGAGCATATAAATATTTTACATCCATCAGGTAACTTACTAGACTTGCCTTCAGATGTGCCTGTATCCTGGTTTATTATGTTAATGGTGGCAATTTACTAACCCAGGGGACTACCGGCTTAACATGCCTTCCGAAGTACAGAGACTAGTCATAAGAAAGTTTTACTTACCCCAGGTTTGAACCCGGTGCCCCATATTCGCATCCAACTGCGTTAACTGCAAGGCAATGACCGTCTCTATTTGCTTTCATTTTCTTTTAATTTATGTCCAATACTGAAGATTCCTAGACCGCAGTGTGGAGTGATGTGATCGCTGGTTGAGTTACGGAGCGGAAATTCTGCGTTCAAGTCGCGGACTTCGCAGAATTTCTTAGCCCGGCCTTCCCGTGGACATCCACACGCTGTGGTGAAAAGTTGTAGTAAAAAGAGTAGCACAAGAGGATTAATCCACCTCGTGAAATGGATTGTAAAGACTTCAATAGAAGTGGCAATATTCCGACAGGAATGGAAAAGCCTATGATGATGATCACTGAAGATTCCTAGCTCCTCTCTAATCTCGATGTTTCTAAATTTTTCTTGTCTAGTGCATCCCTTCACCGCTCTCAGAAATCTCATTTCTGCTGCTTGGATTTGACTTTCTTGTCGTGTATTTATTACCCAGGATTCACTCCTGTACATCAGCACCGGTACCACCATCGTCTTGTAAAACTTTAACCGGGTGTCCTTCCTTGTTTTGGTTTTTAGATATCTTTTTATCATTCCACAAATCTGTTCAAACCCGGGGAGAGTCATAGACTTTTTTATTACTAGTCTCCGTGCTTTGGAAGGCACGTTAAGCCGGTGGTGGTGGTCCCCTGGGTTAGTGAATTGCAACCATTAACATAAAAACCAGGATACAAGGCACATCTGAAAGCAAGCAAGCTACCTGATGATGTAAAAATATTTATATGCTGAATGTTTCTAACACTGCCGAGGAAACGACGTAATTGTTGGGAAAATAACAGGCTTTAGCCTACTAGAAGAAGATTCTCTTAGAATTGCTTCTAGAAAGTGGAAGAAGAAGACATCCAAAGTGAAACGAGATAATACACTTTTGTTACTGAAGGTGATTTACTCAATCCCCATCACCTTTCATTATTCCACTACGCAAGATTTTTGTAGTTTTCACAGTGGGTACTTTGCTGTGATATACAGGGTGGTTAATCAAACTACGTGTGGCTCATTTTACCATCTATTATCGTCTTGCTTCGCTTCGCTTGCTTGAAAGGGGCATTTCGATCATATGTTGCTACACAGCCCTGGGATTTGTGTTTTCAGATAGAAAAGTATGGACACCCAATAATATAATGTTACACGCTCTTGGAGCAGGGTCTTCTTTCCGTTGATCGGCCTATGTAGGCCCCATCAGCCTCTGGTCATACACAATGCGGCTTCTGACTATATCCCGCCTCGTTTTTGCCATTGTTGGCTATTGCCATTTGTGGTGATCTATAGGAGTAGCAATGCCTATAGATGCATCCTTCCGGTGCCGCCATGTGGAGGCTGGTTACTTAACTTATCGTGCAACCCTGGGGTATCCAAAGAATCCCATAAAAGGGGGCACGACCATAGTACGCAAAGCAGGTTTTTTAAGATAGCCAGAACGTCGTTAATAAATGACGAACGAAGCGCCACAAGCGCTTTTTACCCTCATTGTGACTCTGTAAGTGCATTTTAGTTATGCTTGCCTGACGAGATTCAATAAGATTGAAACAATATTATAATAAACAGCAAATGAATTTTGTACATTACTGAAGCAAAGTTGATGGTTTTTCTAATCGAATACCTTCGTTTTAATGTAAACCAAATTTTGCTTAGATAAGAAAAGTGTTTTAGGATTTCAGTTTATTACTAACTTACTCTGCATTTTGTTCTATTTACCTCACACTGTGTAACTTTGATAAACATTTATTTAATAATTATCTGATAAAACAGCTTTTATAATATTTTAATGGTATGCATTAGCATTATTACATAAATATCACCAGAGAAAAAGGAAATGCAATAAAGTAATTTAAAAAGACATTGGCCTTCAATATTCATTACTTCTATATTGTAATTGTTGCTTAGAATAAATAAAATACAAGATCTGTTAGTCAAAATAATATTTTCAAAATTTTGTGAAGTTAATTTTTTTTATAAAATTTACGATCAAAATCTATTACTATTATTATGATGATTTATAGATATGAAAATCCTCCTAATTTTTTCTGGCGGTGAAAATGCCAAATGAGTTCTGTATTTTCAATAACAGTTAATGAACTTTAAAAATCATAAAGTCGTTAATTATTATAGTTCAAGCTCTTTGGGAAGTATTATAGACACGGAAATCATCTCAATATTTTTAATTATATCTGGTATGTACTAACGTATGACTGGAAATATGGAAAAGGTTAATTTTCTCACACTTAACATCAGAGGTGAGTAAAGCAAAGCGATCATAATAAATTTGTATAGTTGAATAATTAAAATATTATGTTCATATGCTAATATGTGTACAAAATGCTAGCTTTGTATTGCCTCCTGCAGTAATGTTAATTAATTGAAGTACTTTTCTTATATTTTGGAGACGTCACCCAAGAATGTATAATTGGAAACATTGTGGAGGTTAATAAGAACCAACAGAAGTTATAACATAATCTGATCATATTTTCAGATGATTATCTTTTGCCAATCAAGATTATGCTACGACATGGCTATAAATAAATGCAGTGTGATGAAGCGTTCAAAAACTGCCTCTATTGATTTGCATTCTCTGGTGTTATTAGGAAGTAAGAACAAGTTTTTCAAATTTGAGTAATTGTTGCCAATTTTTATGTTCAGTTGGGTTTATAATATGGATGGATAATTGGTTTATAATCGTCAAACATGTATAAAGGTGTTTGTCCATCAGGGTCACATATACAAGTTCCCAATACTATATTATCATCATGTAAGTTGCGGTTGCGAGAGGCATTAGAATGTTCATACTGCGGCCTTTTACCGTTGTTGGGAGGGACATAGAAGGGGCAAAGATGAGCTGTGCGCTATGTTTTCTAAACAACACTGAATCAGTAACGTTCTAACGCTGTGTATGGTGGGTGTGCGCTATTTATTTTTGTTTTTCCTTGCGATGTAAACGTAATTACATTCGGTGCCTTTTCGTGGTGCTAAAAACATTTATCGCCTTAAGACAATATAATTTGACTTTAACTATTTAAATAATTTTGTATTTTATGACAAAAACTTATCTGCATAATTTTTTAATGTCGTAGTTTTTAAAATATTTATAGTAACACATGCCAGTTTTTTTGCCAGTTTTTATTTAATTATATTTTGTGCCAGTAATACTTACGAAATATTTTGTTGTTTTTTTTTTATCAAAAAATCCAGTGTTTACATGTCCAATTTTGTAGGAATCTCAACTTAATAGGTACGTACACCTGAAATTTTTTAAATTTTAAAGGGTGGTCTTGGTACTTAACATTTTTTATTTATAAACACGTGTGAAAATTGGGTCTTAATATATTTCCGGCAGGAACGGTATGGGTTAAATATATGTCTGCTTTGATTTTTATCTGATTAGGACTGAATGGCTGTGTAGCAGCAAACCGGAAGGTCGTTGTTTGAATAACCATTATAACATAGGTTAATGAATTCTGTTATGCAAATTAATAGATTGGTATATGCTTCTTGAAAACATTACGAAGTTAAAATCACACAGAGTTGTAAATTTATTCACTCTTATCGTATACAGAGCGTTAAAAATGCGTAAAATCTAATTTCAGATATAGAATTCGCCAAAACAAACAAACAAGTCTTTGGACTTAGGTCCAAAAACCATATATTTCAGGGTTATAGACCTTTCATTTCTATAGCTCATTTGGTTGTAATTGTACACGTCAGTCGTTTTAATAAAATAGCGGTAAGATTATTATACGAGTAATTTGGTGATTTTTTGCGCCCTAGGGTCCTAATGTTCCACTGTGTCCTACGAAAGCAGTATGTTACGAGTATACTACCACAAAGCCTCTCGGATGTATCGAATAGGAAGTTATGGGTTTTGTGAATTCCTAAATTTTATGCCCCCTATTTTCAACACCCTGTATATCATCGGTTTGCAGTATAAAATAATTACGTTATAATTTCAATGTTGCCCAGGAAAAGTGTTTGTCAAAAAAACGTAAAAATATACCAGCGTCCCTGAAAATCGTGCATTGACTTCAAAATCATTCTTTGGAAAATTATAGTACTTCCTCCATGTGCAAATCTGAATCGTCTGACAATTTTAAATCGATATTATCAATAATAAGGACTTGTCCTCGCATTTCTCTAACCTTATCATCAGATAAACATGAAATATTTTTTAGAAATATGCAGTTTATGGCTCTAATTATTCATATTATTTAACATTTCATCCACCAGGTTAGACATCACCAGCTTCCTTGTTTAGGGCGCGAATCTTGATTATGGGGAACCTACAGTTTAGCATCGGTTCCGAACCACTAATGCTAAATAAAGGAAAGGCTGTTAGTTTTAATTTAATTATTTAGTTTTGCCGAGAGTCTAATCGAGTTCTCTACACCGAGCAGGTTCATATTAATGATAAAGTTCATTAGATTTATGAATTTGTTCGTTGTATTTATGAAAATTTTTTTAAATCGCTGATTTTTAATCCAATGAACCAGGTTTGTTGATATTTACATTACAATCCAATAATAGATAATAATAACTCTAATAGTAACAAATTAATATGAAGCAAATACATGGAACTATCAAACAAAATCACAAAAATGTGAAAAGAAAAAAGGAACATCCACAATCCTTATAATACTTTCGGCAACCAGATTAACTCCAAAATTTTTATTAATCAATTTAAAACAACAACGCAGTAATTTTGAATATCAGGATTGTCCTTTCAAAATATTTTATTTTAAAAAACATCTAAGTGCTCGCATTTTAATTTAACTTGATTGTAACCAGTAAAATACTGAGAAACAATGGCAATTAAAGAAAATGTTAAGCATAGTGCTGTTGTTTTGATGCAGAATCACTGCCCCACGTTTTTGATCAATTTGTGCAGGGACGTGCCCAGCCAATTTCTTTGAGGGGGGAATTTGCCAACTTAATTAATTCAAAATTGCCAACTCCTTGTAATTGTCTATTTTTCATATTATTTGTTTAGCGGCATTTGCCAACTTGGCCAAATTTTGAGTGATTTTGCCAACTTTTTTCCAATTTCCTAAAATATTAAGGGGGAGCCACCCCCCGTAAGCACGTCTCTGAATTTGTGTTTTCAATCATAAGAAATCCAAAGAAATTACATACTGTATAATCACTGTTGTAGAAAAAAGTGCATGACAGCATAAGTTTAGGCGTAAAAAACTAGCAAGCCACAGATAACAATGAGAAAAAAAGTGCTTAAAAAAGCACCAAATAATACTAAAAAAAGCATCAACTTTGTCAAAAAAAGCACAAATTTTATTTAAAAAAAGCATAAACAAAAGTACCTATTAATTTAATTTTTGAAACAATTAAGAATTTTTCCAAATGTTCTTTAGTAAAATTCATCCTTCTGTCACTTAATAGGTTTTTGTAGGCAGAAAAACTTCTTTCGACATTTGAATTTTGCTACAAGTGGGGTTGCATTTCAAAATCTTCAATAGTTTCTCCAGCTATGTTTTAGCTAGGTATATTATTTAAGATTTTTAATCCTTCATTTTTCTCTAACACATCTTTCAATTTCTTTTTTATGTTGTCGCATTTGCGGCTTTTCCAAAGATTTTATAACATCAGTAACAAAGTTACAGTGGCATTAAATAAACGCTTGCTTTAAGTTCTGGATTCTTTAATACATTTTGACAATCTTTTATAGATTTGCTATCCGAATTTTCTAATTCATAAGCAACATTTTTAAAATTTCAAAATTTTCTGCATTTTAAAAGAGAAAGATGCATTTAAAAGATCAAACTTTGAAATATTTTGTAAAATAAGCATTAATGAAGTATAAAAAAGCACAAGTCAAAAAAAAAGCACGAAAAGCACAAAAAGCCAAAAAAAGCAAAAAAAGCATATAAAACTTGATACCAAATGACTTCTTTTCAGTTAAAACACAAAATTTTTCTAAAAATTTTCAGCTGCTTCGAATTTTCAGAAAAAGCATAATAGCTACAAATCCGGACTCTAGTTATTAGGATTTGCCAGTTTTTTTTCAGTTTTATTATCTCTTATTTAAAAAAAAGTATAATTTGATTTATGCCACTATTCACACAAGAGTGATATTATTATATTATAATTCAGTTTCTTTTTTAATTGAATTTTTCCTTTTTATTATCAGGTATAAACGGAAAATGTCATGGGTTTATGTTTAATCGTTTGGTCACCATCGAAAAAACAACAAGTGCAGTTATTAAATTCTTTATAAAATAATGAGAATATGTTAAAAATATTTGAAACTAAAATGGGGGCAGTTTCTGGTAGCAGTTGCTCCGAGAAAACAAGGGCACCAATTTATAGGCAAAGTGGAAAGTCATTTTAAGTTGACTTGCGCCCTGACATGTCAATTGATATCACAACTTAGGAAATTGTTATAAAAGTTGATGGTGCAGTGAGACAAAATTGTCGCATTAATTTAAAGAAGCGACAAAAATATTCAAATAGCTTTAAAGATTATATTATAAAAGATCATCTAAAGCAGGGGTGTCAAACTGGCGGGCCGCATGCGGCCCGCCACGTATATTTTTGCGGCCCGAATAAACTTCGATGATTGCTTGTTTTATAATAAAAAATATATATTTCTGAGAATATTGTATATTTTACAATAAATATATCGTTCAAAAATGGAGGTGGGTGAACAAAAATCATCAGTGCGGCCCGCGGAAATTTCGTTTGTCAAAAAATGACCCGCGGCTAGAATGAGTTTGACACCCCTGATCTAAAGCAACACCGTGTTGAATTTTGTAAGGAGTTTGATGTTTGAGCGACGATGATCCCATGGATTTTATAAACCGAATTTTCACTAGATATGAAACGTGGGTTCATATTGATGATCTTCATTTTGAAAGATATTTAAAAATGTTGTTTCTTCTGGAAAAGTGATGGCTTCAATATTTTGAAGGAATTCTTTGAAATTATTATAAAAATAAAGGTACCACCATAGTAGGCGTATACTACGCTGATATTTTAGGTGGCTTTAAACAAGAAATTAAATATTACAGAATATGAAAATTGATTAAATGCATATTTATACCGCAAGACAATGCACCTGTTCACAAAGTGAAAATTGCAATGAGTGCCTAAACGTCATGGGATTTGATTCAATTTTCAAATTTGAAAAAATAATTTGTAGAAAGCATTTTGAGAGCGATGAATCACTTCAATCACCTGTAAATGAGCATTTTATACACACACAAATAAAAAATAGGAAAATTTACTTAAAAACCTAACAAATGCTTTGATGTTCGAAGAGATTATACTAAAAATGAAAAAAAATCCGTTTCCTTCTGTCCCATTGTGGTTACAAATGCAAACAATTGCTAACTTGGGTCAAATTGGATTCATAGTATCACTCGATGTCGCAAGTCTCTAGAAACCGTGCAAACTTTCGTAACCCGAAGAAAAGAAGACCGGTAAAAACAGAAAACTTTTGAAAACTCCTGGAAAATTATTTATTATATTGACATTTTCTTCACCTCGCCTCTGTATTTATTTATTCTAGTGTGAATATATTAATGTTTATTCATTTGTTATCAATATTTTTAATTATTATTTATTAAGTGATAGGTAAGTGTTAACGCTCTCGTTGGTAAGGATAGTAGGAAATCACTAAGGTCAGAAGTTAGAAATGTAATTTATTATTCTGGGACAGAGTCCAACTTGTAAATCATATTTTGCTTGTTACAGCAGTGTGTTTGAAGGTGAGGCACGAGGCTCTAAGAACTTATCGTTTCTTTATTTCATACGAATCTTGGGTTAGATCAAAAATTCAACCATTCATAATCAGATCGGAAGCTGAATCAACCTGCAACGATTGATCCTCTCAAAACCTCATTCAATGTACTTTTACTCATGCCTTCCGGGCTTACTTAACTTATCAAGTGAATATTTTTAATTACTTTTTTTTTCAAATTCAGCAGAGTGCTCATAAACTTCTTAATTATATTATCAACACTAAATAAGTAAGTTAACTATTACTTTCTGTCATAGATTGATTGACACATCGTGTTAACGTTTCTTCAAACTTATTTAGGTAAATTCTAAACACGAACTCTGTGTTTCAGTTTTTTATGTTCCATTTAGCACACAGCATGGTTTTGATTGATGTAGTTTTTTTGCAATTTTATAGTGTCAATTTTTGAATGTCAATTGTAGGATGTGAGGAATCGATTATTTTGGCACTTGTGGTACGGGTGGGAGATAAGTTTAAGGTTTACCTCCACTAGCCAAAAAAAAACTTCTAAATATTATGCTAATAATAAAGCAAATTAAATTTATTGCAGTTTACTTTACACTATGGCTGTTAATTAAAATAGGTACACGTGTAATAAATTATACTAACAGTCAAAAAAAAATTAAACGATGAAAATTTAAATAATTTAAAATTCTTATATGTAATTGCATCTTATTTGCAACTTAATACGTTTTAATTTTGTTACACATACTTAGATACATTTACTTAATAAAATTTACATGTTTTTATACGCCTAATAAAAGTTTAAACAATTTTAAGTTATATTTGTATTTTATTTAAATTTTTTAATTAATGAGCACGCGTTTTCTTTCTAAATTTATTATAATTATTTAACAGTAGTACTGATTAAAACGTCATCGTTTTAAGAAAACTGATAACTTCGTTTTATCTTTCATTATATGAATTCGTGATCTATATTTTTACGAGTCAAGTTTACATTATCCGTGAGAAAGCATAAGAGCAAGCTAACTATTCATTGTACTCTTATGGTTCTTATATAAATAATTTTATTATTTTTTGGAGAAAGTGATTAAGAATATCGACTTATCGAAATCTTGATGTTTTGACGTAACTGTTGTAGAAATTGTGTTTGTTATACTTGGTTGAGCACCCTCAACATATGTTATAGTTCAAGTTGAATAATCTTCCACCAAGTTACACTCGAAGTTCATGGATACAAAGGAAACTCATGGGCATAACTCCTTAGGAGTTCAGAAGAGTTAGGATTACGGATTTACACATTTCGTATAATTAATATATTAATAGTCATAGTGCATTTTACTTTTTTTATTTCAAGAATTTTAATATCCCCCCATAAGTAAAGTTCTGGTGGATTCTACTTATGCCACCGCCACAATATCATTAGATGTATCTGCTTTCTTCCTGATTAAAATGATCACCCTATGATTAACTGATATGTTTGCATGCAAATAGCTAAAACATAGCTAGAACATAGCTAAAAGGGTTTGGAGAGACTTAGCCCACCCTAGAAAATGTAACAATCATATTAAAAATGTGATATAAATCGTCGACACTGCAGATTAAACAATCATCTTCACACGATGGCGTATATAGATAGCTCGATGTGCCGTGCATTCAATGGAGAAGGAAACAGCTGAGCAAGTACTCTGATGATACTATCCGGCGTTGACTGCTATGAAAGAATCCGTTTCGGGGGCTCTTGGCCGAATATATCCAGAATCAGAAGCACTCCCCCTTCACAAGTTCTTGGAGTATATCCTTCAGTTGGGATGGCTTGAGGAGTGACAGGGTCGGAGTGGCACTGAAATTGGAAGTCGTACAACGGGCCCGATGTAGAAACCTACGTACGTGCTATGTTATCTTGCCCTCTAAAATTAAGATGTGATAAAATCTTATAGGGCATTTTTTCCACAGACCGGGGAATCTGGAGGATAGGGAGAACCCCTAATCGTAAGACAACATTTCAAGAATAAAATTTGGTTCGTTATCATAAAATGAAAAGTCTTCTGGTTGTTTCCTAACTGCTGGGTGGCATTGCCTACAGGACTATAGCCACCTCTAGAAGTTGATGCTATCTGTGCCTCTGATATTTACCACATAAACTTTTTTTTTATTTAAGGAGTAAGAGCAATTCTGACTGAGAAGGGGCCTCCTTCAAATGTCGAAACAGGGCCCCTGATCTAATTACGTCACTGGTCAAACTACTGATTCAATTGTATTTAAATTTGGTGCTATTATTGGTATTTAGCATTTTTTGCGTTCCTCTGAGAACTAAAATTAATATAAATCGATAGATTAAAGAAATAATCACTAATAAATTAAGATGTTTATCGATTTTGCAGAAAGAGGATACACCGTAGTTTTTAATGTGACCCTTAACAATTTTGAAAATCTAGTCTACATTTAACAATACGCAATAGATACATCATAATCGTACATGATTTTTGGTACATGATCGATTAAATAAGCAATTAACTCAACATGATAAGCAAGCACAAAGAATTATTATTTATAATTGTTTTTAATTTTAATTTAAAAGCAACGAAAGCTACAATTTATCCTCTCACTAATTTAAATTTTAATCCAAATTCAGTTCTTTATTAATTACGATTGGAATCTTTCTATTATTGCATGTTAGCCATTCTACTAGTTTGTTTATTTAAAATTAATAAAATTCTGATATAATTCGTAATTTCACTTTATATGACCATTTGTAACTTGCAGGGATTGCAATACTGAATACTTAAGTTTTGTGCCACTGCCTCGATAGTTTTTACCTGATGCTTAAGCGGTTAACTAGAATTTTATCACCCCCCCCCCCTCAGTAACAGAGCTGGATCACTCTAAAGGCGTTCGTAGGTTTTTTAAACGGTGCAATTTTCCAATCGGCTAATTAAGGAAAAAGTAATACCAAGGAACTGCTTTTTGTAAATGAAACAGGAAAGCAAGTAAAACACAGAATGCCGTGATGGACATTGGATGAAAAAAGGAAACACTTACAAGAGTTATTATTTAGTTAAAATAAGTACTGAAGTTGCAATTCAACTCACTTCTCTGATGCGATCTCTTTCATTCTTCATTTTAGATGAATCATGACTAATCATCTTGATTGTATTCTAAAAAAAACACCCACGAATGGTTATATTCTATTTGCTTCGATGAAATTGACAAATGCTGAAAACAAGGTCCTTAAACACGCAATTACAACATTTTTTTACATAATCGGTCAGGTTAGTTTAAAGCATCATAATAAGATATGACGGAGCTTCAGTAAGGTTTAGAAAGTTGCTGATGATGTACCCAATCTAGGGAAATGGTTGATATATTCCTGAGATATACCAAAACCAACCCAGAGTGTTGGGTAGCCTTCCTTCACCAATGAGGACCTATTTCTGGACCTATTTCACCACAACTACTGGTCATTTAAAATTTAACCTAGGAATAGCAAGGTCGGTGCAGGTGCAAAACGTGGTTAAAAATAAACCTTAGCGATAAATAGAATTATACAGTGGTTTGTATTGCACTACAAATATTACGGATCACAGATTGAACTTCACCAATGTTGTTAAAGCTATTATGATTGTAAAACGTTAAAAATATTACCTGATATTTAGATTAAATAAAGAAAATCACTCCATTGAAGCTGCAAACTAACGAAAATTAGACTTCTTGTCCCCATGCTAGAAAATAAAAAGTTACATTTTAGCAACGTATACAGATTGCGACGAAATTTCCAGCTACTTAGCATCTTGTGTTACCTTGTAAACTAAATTACTAAAATTATTAATAATTGAGTGGGGCATCACAAGAAAAGATGACGAGACAGCTTATAATTCATCACGAAAACGTTGGTTACAAACAGGAAAATAATCCTAAAGAAAGAGAAGAAGAAGATTGTTAATAATTGACAACATTGAATAACTGACGCTAAGATGAAAACTGACATTTGGAATGTGGCATAGTCATCCTTACCTTCTTAGACGGAAAGCGAATTAATAGTATACACATAATAACGTACAATTACTCTCTGATCTTTCTAACCCACTTCTGATTGGTTAACTCCTATGTACTATTAATTATTAGCAACCTTAAAGTAATAATTAATGTGGTTTTGAGGCCGCGCAATCTGGACAAGTGGACGAAAAGGAGCTAAAAAGAACATTTCAACAAAATGCAATGTAAATTTTTAGATTTGTTGATTATCTACTTGCATGTTTTCAAATGATGCTTCTTTTAAATAATCACAAATCAAGATACATAAAATTTTCACTGTCTTCATTGTTCGTTAATGTTTATCAAATGATAAAACAGTAACCAAAAGTCAATATTCAAAATTTAATCTTTACTTAATTAATATTCAGCCATTTTCAAAAATTGTCGATCGATTTCCAGCATACAAATTCATAATATAATTTGCAGTATAACGTAAGTGAAGGTTTAAATAAGATATAATTTAATCTTACCATAAAATCATTCTTATTTTTATATTTCTATTTAATTTACGTAGTTTTTTTTATCTATCTCTTTATGGTTTTATCTAAAAAGTATAATCTGGAGAGCTTCCGGCATGAGCCTAGTGTATTTTCTAACATGAAAAACACTGCCGAATTTATGTTATTATTGCGGAAGAATTTTATTTTCCTGTTTATATCATTTTTAAGGTGATAGATACATTGTAGAACTGCAGTATAGACATGGAATTTTAATACTTCTGAACAAAACCTGCCTAACTCGATAGAGGTATGTCAGTGTGCGTCAGATATCTCGTACGCTCCCGTTTAAAAGGCCTCTATTACCGTGCATCAATTTGTTCGTAAATCAAAGAATATTTCTCTTTTTTGCCAGCAGACGCATTACTCTCTCATTACATGATCACATCGCAAAGCGGCCATTAGAAACTAAAGGGAAACAAATTTTAATTCAGGACGTCGCCAGGCTGTAATTACTCAAATGTTTTATAAATGCCAACATGTTTTTAGTGCAAAATCCGGATTATAGTGATTTAATGTAAATGACGAATTTTACTCAGACACTTAACAAATCGATCGACTAAATTACATTAATTATGTATGAATTTTTTGTAAGTCAACAACAACGTTAAAATCACGATATAGCAATCGCATTATTTGTTAATTACCGCATTTTAACAAAGCAGACGCTTTCGATTCTATTTTAATTGTAAATTTTTCTTACCGACCATAAATTAGGAAAACTTTGCATATTAAACACGAGGTGATTAATTCAAGAAAAGTAAATTAGTTGAGGGTATTTTCAAATATTTTTGTCGTTAGGTAAAGTTGATTGTACGCTAAATTGATTTTAAAACTTTTTGGAACTTCTGCAAGTACTTTAAATAATATTGAATGTTTATCCTCAAGAATAACTTTAATTGGTTCCTTGGTTTGAGAACCACTGCAATACCATAAGTATACAATTTATTTTTAATATATTCGCACATATTTAATTTATAGTTACGATAATAATTTATTTTTCGATTAATTTTAAACAATTTTAGTGCCGCGTTTTTATATCTTTTGATTATAACCTTTGTCGACCTACAAGCCGGGTCACCGTTGACCCTAGCTTTTTACGGTAAGAAATTAACTTGGTTTTAAACATTATAATTAAATATTTTGAAAATAACTGTAACGTGTTAAATTTGCCATGACGACACATTCGTCACGTACAGATAAGTGCCGGATATCGCTGCAGCGGAAGAGGTGGTTCACATTTACACAACTATGTGATCTTGAGGTTATAAACTTGCAGTCATCAAATTAACTACTATTTTGAAAATTAAAGCTTGAAATTATGCAACTGAAATCTTGAAAGTTAATTTTTGTAATTTAAAGTTTATTACCATTTTGAAAATATAAGCTTGAAGTTTTTGAGATCTTGGAGTTATAAATTTGAAATTGGGCACTAACATCTTAAAATGATTATAATTCTTTATTTTTTCTTTTGAAAATTTTATATGAAACATTAAAATAAAATCTAATTTTGAGGTGGATTACTCCACATCTTGATCCATTTCTTCAGGGTACTGTATTCATTACCGTCGTCCACATATTCCTAATGAAACACATTACTCTTCACTTTTTAAGGTTTTTGTCTTATTACTTTTCCTCTCGTTTGCGGGTTTCCATCATGCTGTTGTTCTTATTGCCTCTTCCTATAGTTTTTGGGGTTTTCTCATTCTGTATTTATTATCTCATCCTCATTTAATTTAATTTTTTTTTATCACTTAAACTTTCTACAGAAATGCCGGTGTAGCCAAACTCGAGTGCTAGTTGGAAGGGTCTTCTAACTAGCTCCTTACTAACTGTAAGGTGCAATATGTAAAATATGAAGAAATGGATAAAAAACCGGGGGGTCTGGGTATTCCATACCCCCCAGCTGTAATGAAGCAACAGAGCTACATTTGATATCGATAACGAAGCAAATTCAAATTTGATTATTGAGTGTTTATTTCTTATTGTTGTTTACTTACCACTTATTTATTCAATATCCGCCTAGCACACCCGAATATCAAAGCTAGCAACTGTTATTTTGGTTAAAAACGAAAACCTTCGTTTCTCCAGATTTGGTAGGTGGTAGAGTTAGGGTACAAACGGTTGTTGAACGAATAGAATTGGCCATTGACGGTGCCATGGTGCAGTCTTTAACGAGTAATTAATATAACATATTTCGATGCTTACGCTTTATTAATTCAATCCAACGAGTTAAATCCCATGGATGAAGGTGACTTCGTAGGATTTGAGAAATTGCAACGATCATGTCTGCATGTAAATAAATATTATTATTACATCATAATTTGATCTTTTAATTAATAACATCTAATTGTATTACCATCATCTTTACTCTAGCTATGATTTTCGGGAACAGGGTCTATAAATACATCTAGGCTTTGGATTAAATTTTTTTTTTGGGGGGGGGGGAGTTACAGTTAATGTGGTTCATCAGGTTTCTAGATGCAAGCTCTAATATTGGCGAGCTAGCTGGTGACAGGCTTTTAGATTCGGAAGCAAGGTTTTTGAATAGAAATATTTACTTGGAGAAGAGATAAGTTAATGAACCTGTCTGGATATTGGATGATAAAGCAGAACTCCTAAGGAAGATGCAAAAATTGTAATTTCTTTCTAAATTGTTTGTTATACCTAGTGAAAATTCTTTTATAGAAACAATTCCATTTGAAAAGTTTCTCAATTAAAACTGAAGTGATATATTGATACATTTGATTATATTTTTATTCTTTTACTAATGTGTCGGCCATGATTGATAGACTATATAAATATTGTTATTAGTTCCAACACAATTTCTCTTCTAGACATTAATGGCACCTTAACAATATTAAGTTAGCTGGAGATCGTTTTATAGCAACTTTTCGTATAAAATCTTATCGTATAAAATTGCACTCCAACTACATGTATGGTGGTGCGTCCCTATTCTTGTTAATTCACCACGACTAAGGTTAATCGAGTAATATACGCTTAAAGGTGTTTATTATGATTTCCATTACCGTATGAAATTATGTTAGTGTCTTACAACACAGATTAAGGATTGTCGCACCAAATTTGGTTTAATTGTTCATGAATCATTCAAAACAGTCATTTCGATGGATCAAAAGTGATTTTTCCATAATCCTGGCACTTATTGAAGCTGAATATCCGTGGTTGGAATTTCGTATAAATTAACGAGATCATTTTCAACTTTAAGAGGCTTCAATGACAGGATAATAAAAAATATAATTCACTTAGTTGTTATTAGCTTTTTCTTGCGTAAATATTTATCTGTAGTATGTTATTTTTAAAAGCCGAAATTTTGGTCATCATTTCCGTAAGGATGCCGAAATAATATTTACGTTATTGATATGATTTATTATTTAAATGCTTGTTGAAATTTGTTGATTAACTGATAAGAAGTATTTTATTGTATCTCGCACACACTTCTATAATAAAAAAAAAATTATAAGCGCGTGATTGTCGATAAGAGCGCGTATACGCCCTCGCATATTATCATTTTTTGATTAAATTTTGTTTAGGAAAACTAAATTTTTATTTTTTTGCAGGTCGATCTCACTCAAATTATACGAAATTTAGTGTGAACGAAGTGTTAAACTGTTTTCGAAAAAAACCAAGTGCCTAAATCGTCATCACCACACCACTGTACGCAGTATATGAAACATTAGTTTTGTTTGTTCCTTAGAAGATATTCATGGTTTTAATGGTAAGTTTTTCTTAATTTTTCATGGTTCTTCTAGCATTTCTGTACGGGCAATTACTTTTTTTGCCCACTTTTAGCCCAATGATTTATTTCTTTGTTAGAGCATGTTATGTGTTGGTGTATCGTTTTTTTGTCATTTTATTACCTATCGTTTTATGACCAGCAGCATTTTATGTGCGATTAAATTCAGTTTCCTCATATTTACAACGTAATAGGTCCTCTACCGTTCCTTGCGGCACCCCTTTGGCATTTTAGAATTGATTACGGTTGCACGTAATTATTTTATATTTGCCTTAATTTGTTTATTTTTTGTATGTATAATATGCAAATAGTTATTGTTACTTTTAGTAAGGTCGTAAGTTTAACTCGCAGTGATCACAAAAAGAATTGTTTTACGAGCACGCCAACTTTATATTACGGTTTTTAATTCTACTCCAAGGTGATCAATCGAAAAAATGCATGTTTTAAGCAGCTTAACTACAAAGTAAAAATTCCTTGGAATTTGTTTAAAACTTTTTTATATTGATTCAAACAGAAAAACATTTTTAACGATACAACCGGTAGTCTTAAGGGCATACATAGTTTTCCTAAAAGAAAACTTGCAACTTGTACAGCTGCTCTCTTTCGCCATTTATGCAAAACGGGAAGTTGAAAAAAATTGGAGTACTATAATAATTTAATGTAAAGATCAAATCTATTGTTGACACAAATGGGAGTAACAACATTAAAGTTCGATGATTTCATACATGTAACAATAATGTAATACCGATCTACCTACATCTCTTTTGTATGTATGTTGTATTTTTACTGTAACAATGTGAAGGTCGATATTCAATACAAGGCTGCACTTTTTCTAAATTTTCTCGAATCCCATAAGGTAATCTGGACCACCTATTACACAAGAAAGCGCCCTCGTACGCCTTGTAATTTTTTTCAACACTTTTCGTGACAGAAGTCGTCGTTCACCATAACTTCTAATAGAACCTCCTGGAGATTCCCACACTTTTTACAGTTACGTTTCATATGTTGTTCGATGAACACGAACTGTTTTTATACAAAATTTATTTAATCATTTTGACATTTTGCGATGGGTAATAGAAATTGATCGCTAACACGATTTGGATTTAGTTGTAATGATTTTTTCGTACCTATACCTATAAAGTAGGTAGTACATCTATCAATTCAAGTGAAATTGAATTTACTTAACGTAACTGTGCTTTATGAATTATTATTATAGACATTTTGCAAGATTTACAAAGACAAACTTGTTTTTCATTTTGCAATTTGAATATTAATTTTACGTCTTTTTAACTTGTGACAGATGCCGCCAATAAAAAATTAAGAAAACTGATGGTTAATGCTAAAGGTGGAATCTCCATAATTCGAACTCCTATCTCCAAATTTTCTTGGAATTTTCTTGAATTCTATCTGAACGACTTCTTTTATAGAATCTTTTCTGCAATAATTCGAGTACGAATTTTATTAGAATCATCTTATAATATTATACTTTCTTTTGTTTAGAAAATATTTGAGATGAAAACTTGAAATTTTGGAATAAAAGTTCTAAATAGAAAATACCAGTAAGAAATTATAAATACGAATAACATGGTGCAGTAATTTTTTGAAATTTCACTTTATTTCTTGAAGTAGCTTCACCTATTTCGAATTTCTACTCAACGTTTTCCAAAAAAAATTTTTTTTTTGAATTTATTATGGAGGGAATAATAATACCACACGAAATTACAATACAATAGGTTTCTTCCAACCACGTACAAAATCGTTTGCAAACGGTAACCGTCATGCGCAATAACCGTTTTTGAATAATATTTTTTTTTTGAAATTTTTCAAAAACGGTTATTGCACATGACGGTTACCGTTTGCAAACGATTTTGTACGTGGTTGGAACAAACCTAATGTAGAAAAATTTTAAAGTAACCTGTTTGGTAAAGAATATTCTATTCTTCAATTTTGGTCTGATGATAATTTTCGATAAAAGTAAAATTAAGCGAGTTATAAGCGGAAAACTTAGTTACAGGGAAGGATAAAGATCCTCAGTTTTGGAGAAGCGCGCCGGAGATTTTCAAAGATATTTTATAAGTATCCAATAGACAGGACCAGACCAAAAATATATAAAAAATATTGTATATACTAAAATAATTACTATCTTAATAATTACTTTTTAAGTAGTTTTCCATTAAATTGATTTTTATTACGTACATTTCGTTTAATACTAATATTTCAAAAAATTTGTTGTTGAGAACTCTTGAGGCCTCAGGTGATAGAAGCGTTGATGCAATTAACACTTAAACGACCGGCAATAATTTACAAATTTTAAGAATGTGACGATTTACTATGTAAATGTAAAGAAAACAACAAATATAAATACATTTACAAAAGGTAGTAAGAGATAATTTATGACTCATTCATTTGATGAATATACTGACGCAACATAGTAAGTGCATAATTATTACAGATCACAAAAAGCAAAAATGTGACGCCAACTTTATAAGTGTTAATAGATAATTCAAAAGACATATTTGTCTGAGGTAATTTTCGACACTAGGGCTGAAATTATTAGTGTAGTACAATTTGGGCCTAAATTGGCGACAAATTCAAATTGTGTTAAAATTTTGTATAATTGTTGTGTTAGAAAAGAGTACAATATTGTAACACAATATTATTTATTTGTAGATAATCTAGATCAAAATTGTGTTACTTTTAAGTAACCTAAAAGTTTTCACTCACTGAGCAAAAGCCGGTGATATTGATTTATAATTGACCAATTAACGAACTTTAATTAATGTTGTATTGCTACTAAAATAGCTAAAGCCAAGAAAATATTTATTTTAACAAATGCAGCTCTGAGTGAGACTGACAGGCCGAGCAACCAAAACCTGTAGTGCTTCAAATCATATTAAATGGTTAAAAGTAAACTTTACCTATTTTATTTCTTGGTACTTCGGTAATTACCTTCCAAAAAAATGAGAGGCGTAGGCAAACTCATATTATAGAGACCCCCTTCCTTTTCAAAATTAAATATGATGGGGGAAAAAATCTAAAATGTTAGTGTTTTGTTTATAGAAATATTTTTATTTACATATTTTGTATTAACATTTTAAATTGTTAGTTATCCACTCCACTTTGAGAGACCCTGCCTTTGATTACTTCCATGGAGAACTTGGATGAAGATAAAGTTCAGAATCGCCCAATTATTATTTGCTTAATTGTCCACATTTCGCATTTTGATTATCATCATTTCAATGTTTTATTAAAGTAATTAAGTTATTGATAAAATCTGAGAATTGATCTTCATGGATTATAATAGTAACGCCCATTTGAAATTTATTTTGTGATTATAAAATTTCATACTGAAACTAAAAACTTTCTTAATTTATTTTCGGTAATGCACTTCCCGAAAAGACTAACGCAAAATTATTGAATGTTAAGTTAACATAACCTAATTTTGGATGTAGTTCATATTTTTTAATTTTTATGTAAGAAATATTTTGAAATCTCAAATGATAAATTAAAATAAATAATAAAAAAAAAACTGATAAATTAAATATAACTCAACAATTTTTTATGTGTATTGCAGAAATAATTTTCATACGACATATATCCGTAGATGTAAACCTGTAAATCTTTTTATAAGAAAGAAGTTAGTTAAAAACGGCCTCAAAAAATTCCAACCACACGGACGACGGACAACGCTCACAACAAGTTAAATAAAAGCTTTTAAAAACATTTTCATTTTGAACAGTATCAAATTTACAAAAAGATACGAAGAATCTAACTTCTGTTTCGTTCTGTTATTACTAACAGCTTAAACAGTGGCGTAACTTAACTTCAAATTTTAGACCCCTCGATTGATAGGCGTGCTATGTAAAAACAAAATTTAGTTACAAAATAATGCAGTTTAAATGGGTCCAAAGCATTTGACCTGGGACCATTTCTCCCTCAAACTCCTCCCGTTATTTACGCCACTATACATATTACATACCTCCCCAGACCATACCATCCTAGAAAATAGCAAAAACACTTCAAAATGAGATAAAATTAAGTATTATCAATGCTATATTATGAGCTCATTGGAATTATGTAGTTTATGTTCCTAAAAAGATCTTTCCCTGACTTTAACTGTACCTTTATAATATTATAAGTTATAACTAAACAATTGAAAAATCGGGTGCTATAGAATACCCCCCCCCCGCCGTAATAAGCAAACTATGTTTTCTCAAGAATCAAATTTACGTCTTTATCAATTTTGAAAAGTTATATCGTTACTTCATTGTGCTGGGGGGTATTCCATACCCCCCAGACCCCCCGGTTTCACGACCATTTCAGGGGAATAAATTTGTTTTGGTTTAACAATGTTTTTAATTGTATGTATACGTAAATATTTAAAGCAAACTCGCCCGTTTGCTCAAATGGGTGTGAAACCGGGGGGAATGGGGGTATGGAATACCCCCCAGCACAAGGAAGGGTACAATTCGGCACCGGCCTACTGGACACTGCAATACTCGGTTCCGCCCGATTCGACACCGGCGGATCTCTCTTTTAACGCTCCGCTCATTTAAAAAAATCGTTTCCTAACACTAACCTAAGCTCGGCCAGTGGATTCCAGTTGCAGTCTTCCGCCGAGAGGTCCCGAGTTGTCCGTTTCCGGCTTGCACAGGCGCTTTTTACCCTTGTTTAAGAACTTTTTACTTTACATTGCCTCGGGCCCCTAAGATTTTACGAGCCGTGTTCATTCTGTGTGACCACCTTAATGTGTGACCGCGGTTTTAGTATTATTTACGTTTTATTGCAGAATTTATGAAAATTAGAAACAAAATTTTGTATACAACTAAATTAAAAATTGATTGTAGAAGAGCGATAACCAAAGTTATGTATGACTCTGTAATTTAAATGGTTAGACTGAATTTTTTCTTTAGGGGTTGGGAGTGGCTAATGCGCAGAAACGTATATTCGTTATTTCGGTTCTATGTCGGTGTCAATTGGTGGAAGTAGGTGTCACGGGGGTCTCCCTCCACATTTGCCGCGCAAGCCCAAGTCACGTGCCAACCACTAAAGAAAAATTTACATCTAACTATTTAATAGAATTTAATTTACGATTAAGGAACAGCTCTAAGTTTTCCATTTTAAGGATCTTCAGTCCGATTATTATTAATCAAGGCGATCAATAATAAATTATTATTGATTCCTTTAAATTTTTGTATGATTTTAGTATTTTTTATCCCCATCAGATTGACTTGCCAAGGCAGAAATTTTTTTCCTATTGTGACTAATTACCATAATTACAGAACTAATATCCTGAATCTTAGACAAATCTGACGTATTTCTTCAATCATTCATTATAATGTAAAACACCAAGAAATGTATTCTAATTGGGAATTTCCTGATGTTCCCAAGATGTATATAGTAGCAAATTTCCAGTTTACAAATGCCTGCTACAATTAATTGGTCAACGACTCCTTTGGGTAAATTAGAACAATAACAAACCCTTTATAATTTCTGCTTCACAACGCTGGGTCGTTATAATATTATTGCTGCTCCCCCCCTTAGGCGAAAAAAAAATGGAGAACATAGCCAAAAAATTGGGATTTTATGGAATAATTTTCTATTTTACAAGGTTATTGATTTGTATGAAAATAAATCTTATAAATAATTGAGGACGATGTGTCAATTAGAAATTTATTAAAATCAACACTTCTTTGTATTTTAAACAAAGGTTAAGCAGAGAGCATTACATTATAGCAATTCAAGGAGAGCAAGTGTCATCCTCGCATTTTTACTTTTCTCAACCAAGGCGTGGTTTTGTAAAAGCGTTCAAAGTACATATCTGACGTCAAGTTTAGATACACGAATGCATTATAGTCTCATATGTACTTATTTCGTACAGTTATTACTATGGTTAATACAATGTTAAACCAACAGTTCTGTATCAACGATTTGTATTACATACATTACAAGTTTTTTATCTTAATTGGTACAAATTCAGTTACGGTACAGACAATGCAATAATTATTATTTCAATCACAATGCCATATCTCTTCAACTAAAATAAAAATAAAAGAAAGATGGTTCAATAAGGATTAGTTCAGCATCACGTTAGCATTTGACGACCATGAGATTTTCTTACGCGAAAAGGATGTAAAAATAAATTACTTTGACCTTAACATTGTTTTCAAAAAGATTTAATTAAGTAATAATAGAATCACGAAATTTTATATCCTAGAAATTAATCAGTGTTATTAAACAATTATTTTAAGATATATTTACTCATTTTACGGGCGATCTATTGTTTGGTTTACTTCAAAGAGGATATAGCTTTCAAAATGATATCGCATGGTTTAATACGCTTCAGGACGTTGAGATGTTCCATCCTCATTTTGTCGCTCAAAACTTGCACCACTGTCTCAACAGCCTACCTGATCCTCGTAGGCGGAATTTTTCTTGAAATATAAGTCTATGAATATGAATTATTCAAAATATACTCTTATTGTGACCATCTCTGCCAAAAGTATCAAAAGTAAAAGTTTGATTCACTATTTTCTTCCTAAGGAGTAAACTGTTATCTTTTTATTTATTTTCCTTAGGGTTATCTTTCATTTCTGCAATCGCTGTTCATTTATGAAAAAATAAAATTAGGAGTCTTATGCAATAATTTCACCGACTGGAGCTAGTAAAATCATAATTAGCTACATTGTGTAATTGTTTTCCCCGATTTTTTATTTTAAGCTTTTGTGAGAAAATATAGTACAAAATATGTACATTGCCCTGAAAGTCTTGGAGATCGTTATCCGAGGATACAAGAAAGTCCATGCGTAAATGCGTCCTGCAGTTAAAATTCAATTTGTTCAAATTATTTTGTTACGAGCTAAGAGAAGATTTCCGTTCTTCTTGTTGATAAACGGTTATGTGTATTGCGGTCAAACGGTGCCAACTTTACACTCGAGAAAACTTATTAAAAAAGAAGGCGAAATGCGGATATAATAAGACTCTTTCGATACTTAAGAACACTTTTACTGATATACACCTATCTAGGTATCTAAATTGAAGACACCGACCGTTGCTTTAATTATTTACCGCCTTTTTTATACTAATCTCTGTTTAATGGCTCGGATACGTTTGAAACAAATTGGAGTTTTCTTAATTAAATCATCTAACACGCCCCATCTAACGCTCGTCTAATGAACTCTCTTGCTTGGTGTATATCTCACTCAAAATTATACAAAAAGATCAACATGTGTAAACTAGCAATTATTATGTCTATTAAATGTGTGTGTATGTGTGTTTAAATAATTAATGCCGACAAAATGAAGATAATTTTTAGTAATTAACGGCATTAGTCTTCTAAATCAAGAGCTTTCGCAATTCGCTACAAAAACAAAATTACAAACTAAGTAATTTGTATGTTGGTAACTTTTTTTAACCCAACACCTTTCACACCAAATCATCTAATTGCGATTTTAGATTAAAGCGTGTAAAATGCTTTTTTAGATCCTCAAAAGGTTATTTCGGTCATTACAAAAAACCTACGTCTTATTTAAGTAGACTTTTTTTTTATTAGATATTATAGTATGTTTTGAAATAAAATAAATTAAAAGTTTTTTCGAACAACGAAGTTGGTGATAAGTATGGGGAGGGAGCTACAATTACTTATCTCTGAGTTGATATAATGTTTATGGTGTTTTCTTAAAAATGTGGTTTAATTTTTCTGGTTTTTGTAATAATAGACGAAGACGTTTAATTCCATCAAATTTGATCCACTCGATTCTTCACAAATAATGACATACCAGTTGTGCTCAAGGTAAAATTTAAAAAGGAAATCACTGTACAACTCTTTCTTGGACATACATGTTTTCACCTTTTTAGGCCTAGGAATTATGTTAGATATAACATTTAAGTGTTAGCAATAAAAAGTAGAAATTTTTTATAGCAGTACCATAGACACGCGACTTCTAGAATAATATTAAGTGGAAAATCAAAATTCAAGCAGTTATCTGAAATGAGGAAATTTTTGTCAAAAGTAATCTGTTTTTAATAACAGACCAGAATGTACATCATGACATTGAAATATTAAATATCTTGAAAATAATAACAAATTAACATAAAAAAAATTGACCTGTAACTTTCCAAAATTGCTTCCTACTTTTCTCCATCAGTGGAAGAGTTTGTTAAATCATACTCTTCGGAATTTTCTCGAGAAGGAATATCGTTCTTATTTTATTACAAAAATTTACCTTGACTATCGGAATTGGAATATTGTCACATTTCGAGCGCGAAACCGAAAATTAGCTTAATTGTTAGCGTAATTTATGAATATATCGTAGTAGCGCAATAACGGAGATGAATAAATATGTTTTGGTGTGCGAGTTGCTTTAGAAAATAATTTATTTTATGAAAAATTTACATAACAGATGGATGTAGGTTTCAGTATAACCCATAAAACAACCACGTAACATAAATGCTAACTATTTCAATAAAATTTTCGAATTAGTAGGTAGTAATAAAATATTTTCCAATAAAGTTTCTCCCATTCATACGTTAACAAAATTTGTTATACGTTCTGTATGATATAAATCTTTTAAATGGCCACTCAGTATTCAAGTTTAAAGTCACTGCAGTAGCGTTATCTTTATTGCTCAGTAAAAGCGATAAGCAACGTTTGCTCATTGCACTGCAAAATTTGCTTTGCATGTAGGTCGATCAGAATTGCTTTATAATAACCATAAAAATTTTGCACAACTTGAAAAACTAGCGAAAAGATATTCTTTGCGACTGGTAACTTGGGTGTGATATCAATCTACGACAGTACGTACAGAGTACAAATACCACGAAGGCGTAAACCGGAAGCACTAAATAACAATGAACCTGCCCTGCTTCAATTACCACCCACATTTCCGGTTATACACATTGTAGTTAACCATCTTTCAAAGAATAAGCCTATTAGTGACTGCGACTTGGTCTATTATAATATTAAACTACTACTACATCGTCTATTGAGCTGAATTTACTAGACGGTCTTGTGATTATCCACTATAAAGAAATGTGCTATTGTTACCTTTCATTGTTCCACAGTTGGTAAAAATGAAAATAAAATATTCTTAGGGTGCTTACGATAATATGGTCAAACGGAACGTGCGAATTCGTGGTAAATTGCTCATGTAGAAAAAATTTACACTTATGCAGTGTCAAGTCGTGAATAATGACTTTTGTTTAAATAGGGGCTATCCGTGAGCGTAGTAGTTCCTTTCCGTTATACTGAAACTACAAGGAGATTCAAATTTTAGTAAAACCTAAACAATACTTAAATTAGATTGCTCACACCGTGCGCATTTTTAAGTTAGTAATATATGAACGAATCAATCCAAATAGCAAAACGTTAACTTGAATGGCAGTTGTATAAGATATGACTTCGTGTAAATGTAATACAAACCTTTCCAGAGAAGAACGTCATTTCTGAAATATGACATAACCTCACAAACAGTTTTCTCTGAGAAGGTTGGAAATTCCTTCTAAATGTTCCTTTATTTTCCTTCTGAAATCTAAATGTAACCATCAAAACATTAGTTAGACTTTTACAAACCAATTAAAATGTGCGGGCGTAAATTACAGTGCAACCCTATGAAGCAGAGGCCTCCAAAGAAAGAAAACTAAATGATTATAAAATGACCTTAACCATTAAAAACTTGAACTCGGACACTTGATTTCTGAAACTTGAACGACCATAGGTGAAATGAAAACCATGAAACCGCTCCCTTTTGATGTCAACTAGCTATTTCTAATTCCATCAAAGCTAAGTCATCGAGATGGGCAAGATATAGCAGCTGCCTTGTGTAAGACTGTAGACTGCTCTCTGGGTGACCTAAAGAGGTGCAAACCTTCTGTGTTTTCGTGATGACAAAGGTCACAAGAGTCAGAAAAAGTAACTTACCCTAAAACCTAAAAGGGGTGATAACCTTAATCTATGATCTACTCATGCTGTAAAAGGTTTAACCCAGAAAGGAACTGGGATGACTCTCGTACTTACTTTGATAATCTTAACCCATTACTTCTATGGTGCAGGAGGTCAGTCCTGGAGGAAACATTTTATATGGACACCTAAGGGACTGTGGTTTTAAACCATGACAAAGAGACTTGCATGGCGCAGTGAAACCCTAGTGGATTCCAAAGTAATAATAGCTTAAACATAAGATGCCAAGTAAATCTCCAAATGTTTTTTTTACGAATCATTTTACGAATCATCTTTGAAACATTTGGACCCAAGGGGGTCATGCTTTCGAAAACAAAAACTAGTACTAGGGTGGGAGCCACATGATCAATGCTTAGAGGTTGGACTGGTGGCGTAACTACCAGTGTGCGCGATGTGCGAATTAGACGTAGTTCATTAAAGGTCTCTGTGTCTAGGGCGGCATTTGAAAAACTTGTATCTTGCTGAAAAAAACCTACCGCACGGAGATTCTGACAAGGAATTAAGATGTTTAACATTGTTCCTCTACCCTGTGAGGCCGAACAACCACATCCGACAACTTAGATCATATATCCGATACTCATTGGAGATGAAGCCGGCCATGGGCCCCAGAACCGTTTAGTTTTCAATCAAATTGTATATACCCCTGCCTCCAGAGCCGTAACAAAGGTAAAAGCGCCTGTTGCAAGCGAGTTAATTTGTACTACCCCCCTTCCGCGGCCCGTTTGAACAAAATATTTTTTTAAATATTTATTTTCATATATGTATAAAAGCATTGTTAAATAAAAACAAAATTTATGCCTAAAATGTGAAGAAATGGGCGTCAAACTGGGGGGTCTGGGGGGTACGGAGTATCCTCCAAGACAAGATTAAAACAATCTACTTGTGTCATCTCGTTTTTTTTCCATACCCCCCAGACCACCCGGTTTCCATCCATCTCTTCATATTTTACACTCGGCGCCCTAAAATAAGAGCCATCAGTATCAGACATCCTCTAAAATGTGAAGAAACGGGTGTGAAACCGTGGGGTTGGGTGGGTACCTTCCAAGGCAAGATGAAAACAATCTACATAATGTCGTCTCATTGCTTTCTTGCAGCTGGGGGGAATTACATACATATTAATTTTTATAAATAATTAAAGTGCGGCCTTAAGGCAGCACAACCGGGGTAATCTGATAGGGTAATATTTTTATTTTTTTTTAAATTTTAATAGTTTGAAGTTACGCCACTGGTTGGACTCGTAGTAGCGTGTAGTTCTTAGGAAAGTAGTGAAAAAGCGCCTATGGTTGTAATGACCTTTAGACCTCAATGCGGCCTGTCTGTCGAGATCCCTTCACGTAAGTCCATAGCGGACCTTGCAATCCGTGGTGGGTAGATAAGGTATTCCAGCTTACTGGGGATCCTTTGCCGTAAGGAATAAATCCCGGCCCGATAGCTCTCTAGGGGAAGGATGCAACTAATTGTTAAGTCTAAAGTAGCATCTACATAAATATAAAAGTTCTATCACTGTTAATCAAATTTTTGTTTTCAATTCGGAATTAAATGCAGATTGAGACTCCCAGTTTGTTGGTTACGCTACTGGTTATAATTAGAGAGCGGATTTATATGTAACAACAGACCCGTCTTAAGGGCCATTTACATAGACTTAGCGGTAGTGTTAGTGGCATTGGTAGTGGCAGTACAGAACGTTTTAACCTTGTCGATTCCCCACTACTTATACTACGTATGTAAATGCTTACATTTAAAAAGCATTGTTTTAACTTTCTGCACTATCACTAGCGTTGCGGTTAAAGTTACACTAAGCTTATGTAAATGGCCCTTTAAGGTAACATCCCATAAACAATTGGTTAAGAAAAATTTATTACCAATAGAAAACGTTTATTAGCGCTAATAAACATTTTAAATTTTTCTTAACCAATTATTTATGGGATGTTACCTTAAGACGGGTCTGTTGTTACATATAAATCCGCTCTCTATTGTAATAATTGCTATTAATAAGCAACTAAATGTAAACTACTTATAAATTATATTATTTTACTGCACAATAATTATTTCCATCTTTTTAGAATCCTTGGGGCAAGCATTTAAACTTACAGTTAAAATTAAATTATTTTATTATTGCAGTTAAGTAATAATTTTACGTTAGAAAATTATTATTGATTAAATTCAAATTCGTTATTGTATTTTGTATTTTTAATTTCTTAATAAATTATTACGCTAATTTTAATATTCTAAACACTTTCAATCAAAAATCGGTTAGAATTTTGTGCATTTTAATTACTATAAAGTTTAAGATTTGCATTTTGTATTCGCTGTGTGCATTCCTCCTGCTGCCCTCTGGTGGCTCAATAAAGAAAATGCATTGGGACTGTTTTAGCAATGGAAACTGTTCTAATTAAGAATTTTTGAGGGAAATTTAAATTTAAACTTTGTTTAAGAGGTTCGTAGTGTATTGGTGTACTTATATGCTAATCACATAATAAGGCATAGATATATAATAATAATTAATTTTTATTTATTAATAATTAATTTTTATTTATTAATAAAATTGTGTAGTTTCTATTATGGCCACTCCGAACGCTTCGGTCGGTTTTCGTATCCCCTCTCTACCCACGCACATAGCGAATAGGTACAATTGAAATCTGTGCTAGACAAATTCAATGAAAATGAAAAAATTTCTTCAACATAATAATTTAATATTAGATAACATTTGAAAAATTGCCACTAACTTTTGAAATTCCCGCTTCCATTTCCTAATTAACTAAACTCCGTTAATATTAGTACAGTAGTGGGAATCTCGTTAATCCGTTCGTGCCCGTAATTACACTCTTGTCCATAATATAAATAATGTTAAATAAAAGTTTTCAAAAACGATTTTCTCGGAATGGTTTGCTGAATAACATTTGAACTTGATGAAATCTTAATTATAAGTTATTAATAAATTGTTTATACCGCAAAAATAGGCAAGCTCTTTTGAAGAAAATATAAGTTAGTATAGTCGTGTCAGCCGATATAATATACCCGATAATAATTGTATTTTCCCTTAAATGTGTATTCATTTAAACTTACAGTTAAAATTACTTAATTTATTTAACATTTCAGTTAAGTTACTCTGCAAAATGTAGTCGTGGTTCACTAATCTCAAATGATGCGGATGTCTTACAACTTTACAAGCAATTGTAGCATAGAAGATGTATAATATTCCTCGACTATTAAAAATCACTTTTTTGAAATTAAATGCTAATAAAGAAACTATTAACTAATGACCAATAATTACAGCGCGTTCTAATTAATTTTGAAGCGATTAAAGAAAATGTATTTAACTGTTAGGCCTGCAGCATTAATAAACTACAGCCACATCACTTTCAATTATTAAATTTTTAAACCTCAAAATGTATTATTTATATATTCAGAATATGAGAAACGCCTAATTTCAAATAGAAAGCTAAATACATTATTAAACCCCTGAGGTGTGTTTTAGGATAGATTGTAAATTTTAATCGTCGTAGATATGCACATCTAATGATATAACATTAGTCATAAAATTTTGTACGCTAAAATAAAATTGTGTACCTGTATGTCGATTTTATTTTATTATTTTCATATTGAACGAAGTCGGTAGTTCAAATTATACTTAATTATTTTAATATGCTAGGTATCAGATTTTATCTCGATTAAAATTATTGAATAGAAATAGCTTTGAGATTTTGATGTGCAGTTGTGCGTTTATCTACCTCCAGTCCTAATTATGTCAAACCCACTAAACTACATAATGAGTTTAGATGGTTAATGTCATCCAGCAAATTACGTTATTATTAATGATATTCAATGGCTTTCGATCTATCGATATTTTCAAAGGTCGACTCTTTATTTAAATTTATTGGAAAGATGTTTGCCCCCGTAAATGTGTTAAGACTCTCGTCATGAGTTTGGCTCATCCTTCCGGCGTTATCCTGAATCCACCACCGCTTTCGTGAGCGCTTAATCGACGAAATACAATTTTCCATCAAATTAATGTTTGGTGTAGTTTGTTGCGTGATCATTAATTGAATTACACTGATTCGCCGAAGGTACCATAACATCCAGTAATTATCTTAATATGACGTTTTCTTTCACCAAGATATCTTATTATCATTCCGAAATTGATTGATGTGCATTTCTTAACCACCTTTCGAAGCCAATATCTTGGAAAAAGTGCGTCTTCGAGCTCATGTGCGTCTTGGAAATTAAATAGATTGCCTGTTCAGTTCATAAACCGTCTTGAAGCGTGTCAGCTTCATTTTAAGTGCTTTAGGATAGTGTGGAAATTTTTACGAAAATGATTGATTTGGATATTGAATAACAAATTGTTGAAGCAGGTATTGTGAAGAACCGAGGTAAATTAATTTTCTATTGCAGGTGCAACGTAATTATAATAATTATGTTGTAATTTCTTCTAAAGAATAACCAAAACGCGTTCTAAATTACGGCTAATTCTTTCGTTGTTTTTCGAGCACTTTTTCCTTCAGGCTCAATTATACTGCTCTTGACACTATTTTTCAATTTTTTATTGATAAATTTGCGATTTATGGTTATGGCACAAAATCTATACAATATTTTGTTATACATTCCATATTTAAAAAAAAAATGTTTGTTTTAGGGTTTAATTTTCCAATGTTCAGAAGCTATTAAGTATACTTAGCTACTACGTTATTTAAATTATAAACTTTTCATGTAACTTTCAAAATTCCTGATATTTAATTCTACAAGGCAGAACGCTCAAAGTATGTGCATTCACAATATTGAATTTTTTTTTCTCTGAAGGATTCTGTGGTACTTCGTCCTAGATCAGGGATGGCAAATGATGTGGTCAATGTTATTATATTGAAATGTCTGATATATTTGTAAACGTTCAAAGTTAAACGAACGTTTTTGAAATAAGTAAAATTTAATCACGAAGTTATTTCATCAATAATCAAAATAAAACAAGTCTTTTTCTTCATAGAAGTCTCCATAGAATCCGCTTACACAATCCCTAGTGCATTGTTATAGGAACACAGTTGAGGATACATATGTCCAAGGATTTTTCGAATTATTTGGCAATGATGAGTTAATTTATATTTTCTTACACCTGAGTAATAAGGAACCGGCATGTGAAGGAGTAAGAAAATCGCGTAAAAGTTTTATATGTATAATTGGGCGAAAAACCAGTGCAATTATTATCCTCGTTTAGCTAACTATATTTTTAAATACCTGCTTAAAAAATTTACGTATAAAGCACTTTTATTACTATTATGTACAAAGTTTGCATGCAATTTTGAATTTCTAATTAGAAAAATGATCGTATGAGCGTTCACGTCCAATAATAAATTAAAGTTTGAATATTCAATCTTGATACTTACCTAACTTAGGTTGCTTTATGATTATCTTGGTTGACGATCAACAGGATATATTTTTTTTATTTGATATATTGCACGATATTAGCACTAATAAAGTACCCAAAAATTTGAAGTTATGTGATAACTGTTTTTTAATTAATAATTTATTTCTTTTACAGTTACATTGCGAAAATATTTTCAACTTTAATTTGATATTTTTTATCCCGAAAGGAAAATTAATTTAAGTTTTGTTTTTTTTTAAATGATTTCTTGAAAATTAATTGAAATATTATGTTAAGTTCAGTTGCATATATCAGTGGTTTCCAAACTTTTTTGTTTGCGTACCCCTTGATCAGCTAACTTCTAAGCTTTTATATTTGCTGATTTAAACAAATTACCTTTGGACAAATAAAAAGTTTTATTCAATCTCAATATAATTCAAAACTAATAAAATCTTAACAAATGAAATCATAGTTCTCAGCTGTTCATATTTTCATTGCATCCATTTCCATCGGAAAACTCTAATTTGAGCACCCAGAATGCCGCTCTATCAGCTCTCACTCTTCTCATCTGTTTTCTTCTTTCATGTAAGATCATCAAATCCATACTCTCAAAGGGTAATTTAATCCCTTTCACCGCTTTAACTTTGGACACAATTCAGCTCCTATTCCTTGTTATTGCTTTGCATAATTTTACAACTTCTTTTGTTTATTTAAATTTTATAATTATGTTTATTCTCCTTTTTCATTTTATTTCTTTCATTATTTTAAAACAATCTCTTTACTTCTTCTAATTTGAAAATTGGGATTAATTTCTTAAAATAACTTAAATAAAAATTTGGAAGGTCGCGCGATTATCGCGAGGTGGAGGGAGATAAAATTGAACGATTATGCTAGCAAGGTGCACGTAATTTCGAATAATGTACCCAGTTCAGTTTTATTTTTGGAAAGTGCTAATTTAATTTTTGGTGGAAACTTGAATAGGGGTTAAATTTGACTTCAATATAATATACCTTCGAAAATAATGTGTTATCTATTATTTCATTTTGATAATAATCAATTCTTTTTTTTTTTTTAACACATTGATTGAGTTTTTAATTTAACTTTTAGCTCCACGTTGGGAGCCAAATGTTTTGTTTTAACAAGGGGACCGGCAACACTGGTCATCACTAATTTACACCATTTTTATTATACGTTTTGGTTATTATTCAGAGTAGATCATGTGAAAATTTAATATTCCGAAATTAGCCAATTTTAAGAAAATCGATTACCAAAACTTATAATAAAACTGGTGCAAATCGGTGATGGCCAGTATTGGTGGCCCCCTTAATGAGGTGACGACAGGTGGGAAAGACATCTATGTCTTCAGTTAAAGTTTTGAGTCCAAAATTTGTGCAAATCGGATGCGATTTGATGAAAGCATCATCGCATTAGTGTCTTCGGATGGTCGAGATTGTTTTTAAGTGTTGGATAGCTGAGGAAACATCTTAAAAATTATCCCGAAGGCGAGCGTCCCTTGGATGAAATTTTTGTATCGTGAACATTTGATTTATCTGGAAGATTTCACGCCATCGTATGATGTTCCATCGTTTTTCATCTTTATGAAGCCATTGTCAAATAGTTTTCTTGTAAATTCGCGTTTTACATTACTGTTGGTGGCGCCACCATCACTAAAATATTACGTCCAAAATAGAGTTTAAAATTATTTCGTGTGGTGGCGTTTTGTTAATATAAAACGCGAATTTTATCCCCCCCCCCATATCCTTCAGTGTTTGAGGTATTCTGCATTTTTGCAGTATTTTTAGATTTAACGTTAATAAATTGACCTAGCCTCATACATTTTAAACAAAATTGTTATAGTTTTACCTCCCCCCCTCTCTCAAAAGCTTCCCCTTTTCATTTAGAATTAGTTTACAATTTTTGCAGTATTTGTTTACAAGTTTAACAGTAAAATATTTACAAATTTTTTACTATTTTACCCCCCACCCTCAAAAATCATTGCCTGTGCTTAGAATTCTTTCACGATATTTGCAGTATTCACAGATTTTACATTAATAAATTCGCAGTTTCAAAAATGTTATACAAATTGTCAGGTGGGGAAAGAAATCGGAGGTATGGAATACACCCCTGCAAGAAACTGCAAGAAAATAACAAGTTGACTTTTCAAAATCCTTAACAAAGTAACGTCTTGTTACTGATATCCTATTCACGTTTTAAATTACCGTTGGTGGTGCCATTATCACTAAAATATTACATCCAAAATGTAGTTTGAAATTATTCCGTCTGGTGGCGTTTTGTTAATGTAAAACTAAAAAATTAAAATATTTCGAGTGATTTCATTTTTATTATTTATTGTATTTTGAGCTAGATCCAAGGCAAAACGAAGTGTTATTACTTCTATCACCACGATTTGACAACTTTTACACACAATTTTTAGCAACTATCTTAAAATTTCCTTATTAATATCGGGTGGTAGAGTACAATATATTCTTTAGGGGTGTTTTCTATCCGGGGTGATTCCAGTATGTTGCATTTTTGGTTGCTAGGTAACAACAAACAATTTCTGCAATAATTTTGTTAGTTTGGACCGAGAATACTCCTATATTTCCTTATAATATGTTTTTTTAAGTAAAATACTAATACATCGTCCAAAATAATTATTTTTTATTTAATTTGAGATTGGAGAAAAAATAGTATATAGTATGTGTTCGCTATGTGCGTGGGTGGAGAGGGGATACGAAAACCTATCGAAGCGTTCGGGGTGGCCGTAATAGAAACGAAGCGGGACTTATTTATCTATTTATTATTATTTATCTATGCCTTATGCGATTACTGATTAGCATAAAAACCAATACATCACGGACCTCTTAAGTAAAGCTTAAATTTACACTTCCCTCAAAAATCCTTAATTTTTGTTAACCCTTAACCTTACAATAGTCCCAATTCATTTTCCTCAATTATCAACTCGCGTAGTTCGTTCAACGGATCTCTAACAAATAATGGAGGCTGTTTAAGTAAGCAATGGTGGAGTAGGCGGCTAGGGGAGGTAATAACTTCTTACTATAGGGCTTCTTCTTCTTATGGTGCCATCTCCTAACAGAGGTTAGCGATCATACTGCAAACTCTTCCCTCTTCTGTCCTATACGTATTAGTTTTCCGGCTTCACGGATGTCAAACCATTGTCGCAAGTTTTTTAGCCACGAGAAACGCTTTCGGCCCAGGCCTCTCTTATCTTCGATCTTGCCCTCCATTCTCAAATGTAGCAGAGCGCATTTTTCTTCTCTGAATATGTAACCAAAGTATTTTGCGTTTCTCCTTTTGACCACTGTGTAAAACTCCCGGTGTTTGTTTGTTCTACGAAGCATCTCTTCTTTCGATACCCTGTCCATCAACGAGATTCTCAACATCCTACGGTAGAGCCACATTTCGAAAGCCTAAAGTTTATTGACTCATGCCAATTTTAGTGTCCATCTCTGTACTGTAGGGCGAGTTCTGTAAAATGTGAAGAAATGAATGTGAAACCGGGGGGTCTGGGGGGTACGGAGTACCCTCCAGTGCAAATGAAAAATTTTGATGAAAACAAAAATAAATATTACCTACTTAAATTTTTCAAATCAATATTGGTAAACAATATAGTAACAATATCGTCGGCTGAGTATTGATTTGCTCCAATATTTGTACTATATTCCGCCCTTATTATTGAACCAATATAATAATCTACATTGCACCAATATTGTTTCCTAAGTTTCAACCAATATTGATAATGTATTGCACCAATGTTGCTTGCCAATATTTGATAACCATTGTAGCGCTAATATTATGTGCTACCTAGGAAATTGCTGAAGATTCTTAAAAATAAATAACGCTATAAAGTTCCATGGCAAATACTTTAGTTACTCTAATTTTCCCACTTAATTAAATTCTTGCTTCTATCATGGTAAATTAATTATTATGTACCTTTAGTAAAATATAAAAAATCTTATTCTAGAAGTTCAAGTTAAAATTACCAAATTCAAATTAATAATAAAAATGCTATGATTTTGGGCCACTGCTCCGATGGTCCACCTGGTTGTCGGAAACAGGCTAGCTATGCTAGCGCACCGGGGATTCATCCCAACCTGGAAAAACCAGGCACAAACCCAATAATTAAAGCAGAATAAAAGAAATTTATTGAAATAGAATTCGATAATTTGGTATTGTTTTGAAATTTATCTTGCGATAAACCTAACGTAACTGCATAAGTTAGTGCTCTTGTAAATATTTTAACTAGAAATATTTCTAGTGTTTGCACTGTCATTTATAATAGTTAGTATTCGTAAGATTTTGTAGCGCGAAATTTAATGTATTAGAAAATTGATGGTGTCATGGACTTGTAGTTTAATTTCCATGGTGCATTCTATATAAAACTGTACCTGTTTCATGACTTGAGGTTTTGTTGTACAAACTTGGAATAATACAGAACAAATCAATAGTTTTGTTAAAAATATGGAAACCACATAATGCTGCGGTTTTACTTGTATGTCGCAATGGCGGTTGATCGATATCATTAACACAATAACAATGAAACGATTATTGATACAAGATGCGCAAATAATCAGTAACCACATCCGCAATTCGATAAACCAAAAGTATGGGATATGATTACACTAATAACTGGGGTTAATTTTTGAGAAAAATATATAAAATAATTTGGGAAATTGAAAATAAACTTGGGAGTGTTATAATATGTAATCGAAATAGATTTCCAATAAAGCATTTGCTGCATTATTTAATTATTTTATAATTATAAATGTAATTATTGTTGTTACATTTTAAGTTTGTTGACTTCAACCAGTTTTTACGTGCTCTATGATAATGTGAAATATAAATATATAGAAAAAGAGAATTATTTAAAACTGGTTTAATGACTATCTGGTATGTTAAAATGACATGATTTAATTTATATAAAATAGATAGATATTTGATTGGAGATGTTTCGCTATGTAAAATTTTTTTTATGGGGCAACTTTTGAATTTATTATGGTGACTTATTTGTTACACGTTAGATTTTATTTGCTCCACCTTATGAGGAAATTATAAATTGATAAAAGAATTTTTTAGTATCACATGTGCTCGATAGTGGTTACCCGGACATATAAAACTTTATATGCGAATTATTGCAAAATTGCCCCGAGCAATTGAAAAAAGTGCGAGTACCGATTTGAAAGCGAAATCAAATCAACTAAAAGTTCTCACGGTTATAAACCCTTTTAGAATTGAATGTATTACATCATTGTAATATCTTCGTCTATTTGTGCATCAAGAGAAAGTCGTTCACGCAGTTGGTACGCATAAAGGAACCATGTTTATAACCAATCCGCGTTTAATTGCATACTCTACATATTGTAATGTGCATTTTATTTTGGTCACATTAGAGGCAACCCAATTAGTTTGGCTTTACGCTACCAAATACAGAATAATTATATTATCATAATGCTAATTATGCTTATTGTCCCATTTAAGTGCCACTCGAGTTCCACTTGCTTTTCGAAATGATAAAGTTATGGTTGCTCTGGGATTAGTAAAAACTGATTGCATTGACTCAAACGTCGAATCAATAAATTGGACGGCAAAAATGTAATAATCATACTTCAGAAATTTTTCGACTATGAATTGCAAACATTACAATTGCTTATTAAAAATTTTTATATGCTTAGTAATGTCAACAATAGTAAATCATAATAGTATTATCAGCAAGTACAATGCCGAACAACAATGCGCTAATTTTTTTTCAATGTGGGGCACGGCCGTATGCAAATGACAAGAATCATCCTTACAAACTTTTACCTTTATAAATATTTTAAGGTTAGAGCGATGACATTTAGATCACTATCTGCTTTGTCTTTTACAATTACTCTTCACAAAATACAATGAAACAGATGAGTAACAGTAAACTCGACCGTTCCTATCTTGTACATCATCATCACCATATTATATTTTTGTTCACTTTAATTGCAGATATCAAACTAGAACTTGCACTTTGATATATTAAAATAAAAGCATTCCGATAGTCTTTCTCTAGTATCGGTAATTGATTGTATTAAATATAAACGTGTAAACCAAACCTCCTATTCTTTATAAAATTATTGACGAGTTGATTGATTGATTATAAAATTCGTGATCGAACAACCTGTTGAGTTACATTCGATGAATGCAGTTATCGTATTTGGACGTCAAATACATTTTATTGTTATAATTTTCAATTGATCACTTTTGATCTGGTGGAAAGATCATCCTCTTATCATTTTAGTTTTCAAAAAACTGAGTAGCAAATCGACACGAGGCTGTTAAAATACGCACTTGGCATATCGCGTGTTATGACCTTCCCAAGGCTGTTATCATTTTAAGGAAGCTTGGCCTCAGATATTTATGTACTTAACTGCTATTTATATTACATTAACAAATAGCGTTTTACAAGGCTTATCTATTCTACTCACGGTTCATTTAAGATTAAGTGATATTTTTAAGAAACTTCACCTAAAAAAATTATTCCTTATTTTTGCTCATGTCAAATCATCAACATCTTTTCCCAAAAACTCCTACGTAGTAATAGATTATTTTTGGATTCCTTTGTGGCGGCTACGAAACCAGCAATCTCTTTTGGACAAACGGTGATTTCTCGTATGGTAGTTTTAGGTAAAACTCTAATTGGCCTTTTAAATTATGTGAATGTAATCCAATTTCATATTTGTTTGAATTACGCAAAATAACGTGACCGTACATTTTTTCACCCTCTTCGTAACTGCCACTGTTTATGGTAATTTCAAACTTATGGTAATCATGTAACGCTTACCAACTTTTAATATTAAGTGCTTTTATCAATAAAGAATATCAACATAAATCATATGAGAAATATTTTACGTAATAATAATTGTAATGCGTTTCATACTTGGACATAATGTATACTTATGATCAACTCTGTTTACAAAACCCACACTTTACTATTTTGAAATAAAAGATATGGAGCAAGTTTAATTATTAAATTTATTAAGTTGCTTTTGATTAATCGTGGAAGATATTAATTTAAAACTTTGCTTTCAAGGATAGGAAAACTCAAGTTTGTGCAGAAATGGAACGATATACCAAACTGTGATTTCCATTTGCAAATCTTTTATTTTCACTGATAAAAACAATGGAATCTTCGGAGGATTTCCTGTGTTACGAATCATTACAGGTCATGGCACTTAGAAGAATTACTTAGACACATTTTACAACCTTGAAATACACGGTGGTTTGCTCCCAGCAGTGCTACTTCTCAATCTAATCTAACCTAAGATTGAATTTACTTTATATTTTGATGGGCAGTGGTTCTTCACGGTGGGTCATTTATAACTGGCTCAAAATTTATTCTATTCGCTATTCGGTTTCTGTTTGTGTAATTATAGTAAACTAAAAATACGATATGGCTTTACATCCCAAATACATTTTTCTCCAAGCAATTTGAAAATAATTTTTCTCAAATTTGGATTGTGGAAATAATTTGAAATTTTCTTGAATTGTTAAACTTAAAATCGTCTTTGTCAATTTAAGATTTCCAAGGGGGAATTGTGCTAATCCATCCAATTTTTACAATAATTTGTGAGAACGTTAAATTTTATATGCAAATTGGACTTCACTGGATCACAAATGAGAGACAAACCACAAACACTTGGAAATCGCACTAATTATTACACAACATCAGTGAAGACAAAGTTAGAACAAGAAGTAATTTTTTTTCTTTATTTTGAGAAATCTGTTGAAAATAATAGAAAATTAATAAATAATGGGAAAAAAATCGAAATGAAAAATCAAGAGGATAAAAGGAATATTTCTTTTGCTCTGAATTTTACTTCCAAAAGTGAACTTAAAACAGGTATGTTGTAGGAGACTATATGGAAAACAACCTGGACATAATTACGAACATGTCCTTAAAATTAAACGAGCATGTTTAGTTCATTATCAAGAAGGCTTACATCTCTTTGAAGCAGTTAAATTTATTTACGGAACTTTTTACATTTGATGTTAAGCTTATAGTAGTGGAATTATTAGTGATAAATCTGTTGAATTAACGGAATTCCATTTATAGGCCTTGATTTGCTTAAGAAAATTGAAAACTTATTTCTTGTTACTTCAAGTACAAGTAACTGGTAAACTACTTTATGGTATGTTTCGGTTCAGTGGTGCAGGTAGGGTTTTTCCAATAGGGTAGTAAACCAATCTACTTGGTTTCACGATTGAATATTATACTTCAACGCAAATTAAGATTAAATACGATATCATTAACCAAATTTTAATTTTTAGGGAGGGCTATAATCTATTAGCTACCACCTTGGTTACGCCACTGCGCATGATGACTTAAAATGAATGACTAAAAATGCCTGTTTTCACCAACAATTTATTTAAAAATTTCCTAGTAAAGAATTACTTAGCTAGGATTCCATAAATGTGATTGGTCAAATTTGACATATGAATTTTTATGTCAATACTATGTCAAATTTCACCAATCACATTTATGGAATCCTAGCTAAGTAATTCTTTACTAGGAAGTTCTTAAATAAATTGTTGGTGAAAACAGGCATTAAACTTAAAATAATGTTAGACAAGTGCACTATAACCGCAAATTGGTTATCAACAAATTAAATCAAAGCCGTACAGTACGTCAATTGCGCGAATTGGAAAGATAAAATTATGACCTACATTGAGCTCTAGTAAGTTTACGCAATCATAAAATGACACCAATTCATTCTAAACACTTGACGTGTGACTACTAAGTTGACAGCTGGTGATACGAGTACTTGAAACACAGAGGCGCTACTCGCAGATCTTGATCGAACCGTTGAGACAGCTAATGTTGGAGATGTTAAGCAAACCAAACTATCCAGATAATAAAATAATTCCGCAAAGTGATCCATAGCCTCCAAGAGAAAACGATGTTGGAAGTTTAAAGTCTTCTAGTGCGTCAAAAGAACAACACAAAAGGGAATCAGAAATGGTCGTCAGACTTGCTCACCAAAACTGCATAGAACTCGTGCACCTCCCTTATCACCTTTGCTCACCAATGTTTACACAGGAGCTCAAAAACACTGCACTTGTCGTCCGGACTACTTGTCTTAAACGACTTGGCACGAAAAAATAGTGACGTTGGGACCAAAAAAATATTTGTGTACGCAAAACTACCGGCACTTAAAAAAATCGTTGTATCGAAATAATGCACGTCCGCTGTCGTCGTCCATTCTATCTAGTTCATTTTTATTAAGATTTAATTAACAAAATTTATTACGTATTGTGGTGAAACGAATGAGGATACAGGGGCTGCACAAATAATTTTTAATTTTCGAAAGGGTAAATTTATACACCATTTATATCGAGCATAATTTTGATCAATTTTGAGGGTCGTAAAAGTTACCATTATTGACACCAGATACACTATTTTTGATTGACATTGTTGTAAAGCCAGTGATTTAAAATTGTTTGTGTCGTCGAATCTGCGAAGGAGAAGAAATTTAATTATGTGAACAATTCGAATTTACCGCTAAAAGTTACCTTGTGAGTAGGAGTACAAAATTTGCAAAATTTAGAATTTTATTGTTGGCGATATGAAGTTCGTGGCTTTTTACATATTGTGCCAAGCCGAACATGACGTGATTTTTTTTGTGGTCAGCCATAACAAGTGAATTTGAGATTTTTCTGGTGATCAAGGTTTTTGATCGCGAGATATTGGAGTTTAGTACGTCGTATAATACAGGCGATTATTTTTATTTCGATTCAAAGATCGAAATTACGTTTTATTTGCACTGGATTAAAATTGTCCACGTTTGGACAAATTTTAGAATCCGAGAGTTTTTGGATTATTGGAACGTCATCGAGGTGATAAATCGATTGTTTACTGTCGATGTACCAAACAGCGACCTGTATAATTGAATATTTGGATAAAATTGGCAATTTTAGATATATGCGCTATAATTTTTAAAGTTAAGAAAACATATGGTGTTTTCTATTACTGGAGATTTGATCAGAAGCACTTGTGTCACGAACACGGAACAGCGAATCTAGACAATTTGGTGAAATTTTGGTAAAATTCAATGCACAATTGGCAATTTACGAACTATTGAAAGCGAGTCACAGCTGCGCGTCGTATGTTCAAGAAAAAGGTGGCGTCTAGAACGGGAGAACACGGAAGCGAGAAAATCAGCGGTTGCAAAACAATTAGTCAATCCGTAACGGGTAAATTTAAACTATTTGTAAAATTTATTTTTATCGAATAAATTTGAGATAACACAATTTGAACATAAATGTAATTACATCAGAGTATTTGCTTACACACTATTACACTAAAGACTCAAGGACGAAATTTGTCGTCGACAATTTTCTGCTCGATTTTTTTATTATTGCTTCAGAGAATTAAAGTCATTAATTTGTGCAAATCCTCGCATTGTTATTATTTTTGAACTACGAAAAACCCTACAGTTTTGCAATATTGCGAATTGCCAACAACTGCCAACAGTTGGTAATTATTTTAATTTTGGTGGTCCATGCTAAAGCTGGACTAATACTAAATAGGAGTGAGCGAATCTGAATTCAAGCCTCAAGAGAGTAACTCTTTATGCGAACCGATAAAATAGCTAGTCGAAGCCTTGTTTTTTGTTATCACTTTTTCAAGGTGCAAAAGGGCCGGTTAAGGATAAATAACATCACAGTATATTTAAAAATTGTATAACTTTTAATTTCTTGTCCTTGGAAGGAGGGGGGGGGGTATTTTAGACCCCACCGACTTTAATACGATTGATTATCTATTTTGAACGGTTGCGATTTGATAAAATCAATGAGAGAACATATTATAATAAGTTGGTCTTTGCAACCGTTGATTTGGGGGGTATGGATGAATAGACTAGAATTTTGGAATTCGCGGGTATGCTAAACCCACCTAAAATCTGAATTGGCGCCCTCGCTCGCGAGGTGAGAAATATAGGTTATTTATTCCAATCTCCGCTTTTACTTTGGAATTACACCCATTTTGGTTGCGTGCTTGTTTTTGACGTTTCGTTAGCAGCCTTTTTCTGTCCACTGCTGGACATTAGCCTCTCCATATTATGGAGGTTTGGTTTGGCCATAACTCACCACGCTGGCCAGACGGGTTGGTGAGTAGTCCGCAGATAGATTTTGGACTATAGTTGTTTTACATCCGGTAGCAGCTTGCTAGGTTAGCATTCAGATGTGCCTGTAGCCCTATTTTTTGTTAACGGTGGCAATTCGTCAACTCAGGGGGACCGCCGGCTTAACGTGCCCTCCGAAGCACGGAGACTTGGTCATAAGAAAGTTTGACTCTCCCCGGGTTTGAACCCGGTACCCCGCGTTCGCATCCAACTGCGTTAGCTGCAAGGCAATGACTGTCTCTTTTGACGTTTAGTCCTGTCATATTTATATTATTTATTAAAGTTTGGCAGTTCATCATGGAAAGATATTATAGGAATTAACAATGCTTACAAATTATTCAGATTAGAAATTTTTAGAACAACTTCAAACGCATGAAATTTTTCACACAAAAATCTCATTTTCACTTGGATGCTTATGTTTAGAGACCAAATTCTAAGCAATTTTGTTTGGATTAAATTTTAAAAGTAGCAAGAAATGGTTGGAGATAAAAGAAGCAATTTGACGCTTACTTTTGCATGCTTCTTTTTACTATTTTCTGACTTGTGTGGCTTGTGACTTTTGAAATTGTTACCTCCCTGAAGAAATCCTAATGTAGCTGCTTATTAATTCTATATTATAATTTTTAAGGCTATTGCAACCCCGTAGATCCTCCACTAGGCGCCTATCTCTATCTTTTTTGTTTAAATTATTGCTTTATTTTTAAAATACTGTGCTTTTTAAGCAATTAATTCTGTAAAAGCATGTTAAAAATTAACTATATGGTATGAATTTTATGCTTGAGGTGTGATTGGACCATTCTTTTTCGAAAATGATGAAGGCCATACTCTCACTGTATGTCAATGGAGAACATTATTGTTCAAAATTAATTTTTGATATTAATTGGATTATATTGACTGGAAGAGATTTGTTTTCAACAGGATGGTGCCACGTGTCACACTGCTAACGCAATAATTGATTTATTGAAGGGAGAGTTTGTGAAAGTGATTTAACACTTTTTGACTTTTTCCTTTGGATCTATGTTAAACCATTAGTTTATGCCAACAAACCACTAATATGAAATGACCTAAAGAACAACATAATTCGTACCATTAATTATATACGGGCTGATTTATGCGAAGAAGTCATGAAAAATTGGGTTCAACGAATTCATTGATGCAAACGCTCACGTGGTAGACATTTGAATGATGTTATATTCAATCATTAACGCCATTGAATAGGCTTTCAATTAAAAAAAAATTACATTGACACCTCATATTATACTTTTTGTTTTATTTGAATTAAAATAGGTGCGTTCTTAACCTTTTGTAGGTATAAATAAAAAAAAATTCATTTTTAAGATGAGGGAACTAGTGACCAAAAAATCATAAATGAATTTGAGGCAATGAATGGAAATTCAATTCACATGGTATTAATGAAACAATTCATTGTATTTCTTGAAAATTATAAAAAATCATATATTTTTAATCAATCGAAATTTACGAAGATTTTGATGTTATAGCATTCATGACTTTCCATAAACTGATGAGTTGTTGCGAATATTTTTCACTTTCCGGTTTCAACTGCTTATAATTTTCAGTAAAATAGAATCAATTAAGAATTACTTAAGATCAACCATCGGACAAGAACGCTTATTCAATCTTTCATATAATTTTTGTCGAGTATTTTGATCATGATGACAAAATTGTGACCCTGGTTTTTATATTAATGTAGTAATTTATCGATCCAGGGAGATCGACAACTTTACATGCCCTCTAGGCTAGGAAACTCTCAGTATTTGAACCAGGTACCTTGTGATATTAGGATTTTACAATTTTATATACATAATAATATATTATAGTTGAACTTCATGTGGGGGGGGGGGGTCCGAATGCAAAAATTGCATGATACTCCTAGTTTTTAGCAATATTTCATGCATATCAAAACCATGCATATTATAGCCATGTCAGTTTATAGGAATCCTAAGGTGTCAGAGAAAGGCGTAATTATTATTATAATTAATTATATAGTAAATACTTTGATACTATGATGCATTTACAAAACAAAACAGAATAAGTTTTTAATAAAAGTAGTAGGTTGTAGGCGTTACAGCACAAATTATGGACCACTTGAAGAAATTAATCGTGTAACTATAAGTTTCAATTATTTTAATGCGTTGTGAGTTCGTCTAAATGACCAAAATTGTAATATATTCTAAATGACAGCTGTGAAATATAACCATACATTTGTTTTACTTTTGCCAAATTTAACCTCAAAAGGTACTATTGAAAAACCGTATAACTAAATTAATATTGCTCATTTTTAAAAATCACACACTGTTAGTTTTAATCAAATGTAATCTGCAGCTAGGAGGAATACTTCCTAGAAAAAATTTCGGCATTAACAAATCATAGAAACGGTTATATTTGACTGCAAGCAGTTTCGTGGATCTGTTATGAATTTATAGTGTAATCCTGCCAAATTGCATTAACCTTTACGTTTAGACTGAATCAACATTGCATTTTTAATAAATCAAAACGTTCCAAAATTTTAAATTAATAAAATATATCGTTACACAACGAATTCGACTTTTTACGATTTTATTATTTGGTTTTAATTAATACTTGGTTTACAAGTAGATTAACTTAATTGACTTGTTTTAGTTCATATTAATAAAATTGACACTTTATATATTCGGAAAGCTTTGATATACGAAGTTAATTTTATTATATCGATTACTTTATAAAATATTGACATCAAAAAATGAGCACATGCACCCGAATTAAAATAAAATTAATAATTTGTTGAGGCGGTGTATAAGTTCAATTTGTTTATGAATATTTAGTAGCTGTAATTTACATAATTTCTTCGTGTGCTTTTTTGAAAAATAAAACTGTATTGTAATTTAATCCTTAACCATATTGAAAATTATTTTGTTTCATTAAAAATTATGTTTATTACCTTGGAGAAAATTCACCGTTGTAAATTATTTTCGATATTTACTTTGGAAAATTTCAGTAACGGCGTAGTTGAACAAATTAGCAAATCGTATGCAGAATAATTACAGAGCAACTCTTCATAATAATGGAGATCGTAAATTATATTTACATAATTACCGCTAATTAATTACTATAATTTTAGTTGTAATTTAAGTCGTTAGTTTGTAATTTTTATAAGTTTTAATGTTTTCCACGTATTTTCGTTCAAGTCTGAAAATTATCAGGGGCACAAGGTACATCAACTGGTTGTGTGTTTATATAATTCATCTTGATTTATATACTATAAGGATAACAGATATTAATTATGATGGTCAGTTGAAAAATAACGCCTGTTTATGTTTTGAGTTCTTCGACAAATTATGACATGAAGGAAAACTTGCAGTTACTTAATTCAATTACGGAAAATTTTATACCTGCCTTATTAATTAACAATCAGAAAGCGTATCGATTAAGTAAAATAAGTAATTAGTCTTATTACACTTTTTATAAAATCCAATAATCAATTGAGACCACCCATTAATTCTTTACGTTTATAAAATAAATAAAGATTTGCCATTTGCAGACTCATATTAATTAATTGAATTATTATATTAAAATTGCTAAATTGGAACTTCACTTATGAAATAAGTAAATAAATAAATTTGTGGTTATGATGTAAGTAACTGCTGGCAAGTGTAATTTGTTAAAATGAAATATTTAGCGAAAAGGTCCACGAAATCCGAAGTGTTCACTTTCAAATTGTAGCAAATTTTTAAGGATAATCATAAAATATCGGCCGGCAATAACTTACTTTCTATGCAGCATACGAGGCAGCATATCCTATACCTACACTTAATACTTATTTATTATGAATTACTTTCCGTGTTTTGCAAGTAAAGCAATATGTTAAAGATAAATCGTGATGCTCAAATAAATTAATAAAACCGGCATAGGTGTTTCATCTTTCACTTGGCTACTAATAGATAATTTATTAAGAAGGAAACGTGCCTCTAGAATGTAGCATTAGTTATTGCGGAGATCGTTAAAACGTTTAAAGTTAGATACCTTTTGGATAGTTCAAATTAACTTCACTATTTATATGTATAATTATACTGACACCTAATTATTTTTTTTAATTTCAGGACGAATGTCATACCGAGGCAAATCGGTGGATGGGCGGCGCTCCTCGCCCAGGGATGCCTCCATCACCAGTAGCGCCTGAGGTAAATCTTCAAAATCCTTTCTAAATTGCCCTAAGAGACCAGAAGAACCCATCTTCCAAATCCAACCACTTTTTCACGCTTTTCATATCGAAAGTTTAGAACCACGTAATAACTTAAACCTCAATATTATTGAAAGTTAAAAATCTAAATTATTAACTTAATCAAACATTAAAACTGTCAATTTGTAAATTTTTAATGTCGCAAAAAAGAAATATATTTGAAATAATTTCTTGTTATGCCTTATACGTGGACGTATTGCAAAAATTCATACAACCTTAAGTAAGTAAAATTAATGGGTATCGTCATTACCGTCTGCAATTAAGCAAGAAATGCATGAAAGAACCTCGCTTGAGTGTTCTATCCTAATGATGTAGCTTATTCTTTTAAGTTCTTAGATAATGCAATCGACCTTAATAGATGCAACAGTGATGCTGCCGACATAATTGTAACTTTTTTCGAAACGTGCAAAACTTGATCGGTCGGTAACATTGTTCACATTAATTATGAAATTTGACATCAATTAAACTAATTTCGTTTTCAATTCCTCACTATCTGCAGCTTCCAAAAGCATAATCCCTTGCAAGTTTAGAATATCTTCAATAAAAGGAATTTTAAATCGTTAAGTATTTGTCAAGCAGTGATATACTTTGCTTCGGAAAATTTTGACGTTATGGTGAGTTGTTCACACATTTTATTACACGACAAGAAAAACGATTCAATTCCTACAACGATCTATGTATGAACAACAAATTTATGATGGTTATAACGTAGGCCGCTTTCTTCAGATATTATAAAGCCAGTTCAAGCAGTTAGAATTGACAGAAGAAAAGTTAATTGGTTAGTACGTTAGCAAAATACATCAACGCTTTTTAATGCATAAAAAGTAAACATTTTGTCGTAAAATATATGGAACGATTAATTTTACATTAAAATTATTCTCAACTGATACTAATTAATGCTAGAAACGTAATAATAATTAATAAACGACTTTTACACTATTAGGAAGTGTTAAAGCTACTTAAAATAAGAAACGTTCTAACGCTAACTGTTCGGCCAATCGCTCACCTGCTGTAGAGTTCCCCTGTACCCGTCACATATTTTCAACAACTGGATTATCATAAGACCAAACAGGCTTACTTCACCCTGCTGTGGATTAATATAGAAAAGTCTCATAATGATGGCAAAAAGAATCATCAAATGGATTCTAAAATTAATTTGAATTTATTTTGAAATTACGTCCCTGTCTATACCTATACTATACCCTGTCGCACCCTGTCTATATAAAGGTAACAAATTGTTAAACAGTCACTTTTGTCTGGCAAATAAGGCCAATTCATGATTAGATACTTATGACAGGGACAGCATGAGAAACAAGCCCACGAATTTAATAATTTTGCAGGTGACAGAATGATGGTAAATGGTCTAAAAAGCAATACTAAAACATAAAATTTTGAGGATTATTGAAAATAGAGCCTACATTTTGCAAATAACTGAAAAATTACATGACTTGGCATTTAACGACATTGAATTAGCTGCAGCTATAAGGTTAGCCCCACCTACCCCCCAGTTTGCGACACTCTTACAGAAATTTGTAAATATTATCTTGATTTAACACACGGAAGTAATTAAGCGGGCCCATTAAGACCGTTGAACTCATTAAAAATATACACCAGGACCAACAAATAATCTAAATGTGGAAATTAGAAGAACCGGGAACTCTGCTTACAGTCCACTCATTAAAAACATCCCTGAAGCCCGAGAATCACCCCAACCGGGATAATAGAAAATGTAGATCTTTATGATCTACAGAGACGGTCGGAGCATAGTGGTCACACGAGTTGGCTATGAATGCTAAATACCCGGTTCGAATCCGAGTGAAATAAGAACTTAATGCTGGCCGTCTCTCCGGACCTTCAGGTTGATGGTTCTTCGTCAGGCTGGCTCCCCTTCCTAGGTAAAAAATACAATGCCATGAAAACCATTGGCCAGCCAAGACCCACCTCAGAGTTTTTAGCGCTTTTTTTTAACTCTTTTAATTAAATTGGCAAATTTAAGCAAAATGAAACCCGCAACTGTTTTATTTGTTCGATGTTAACGGTACCTGGGTGTAAGTACGACAACTTCTCTCGCGGTCGTTGACCATAGCATCTCATTATTTACAGAGTTTGGTGGAGGCACAGCCTCCATAACCTCTTTCAACATATCAGAACATCGCAATTGATGATAAAAGGTATGAGTATACTTAGCAAGCATGAAGCATTAACATAGCACGAAGTCGAGTGCTGTAACGCAGGTGGCAGTTATCAGTCTTCGTAGGATTGAATAATATTGACATGAATATTACGAATAAATTTACAGCAGACCAAAATGATGAAATTTGCAGGATAATTTAATCCCACTCGCCTACCCTACAGCGATCTTGAAGAGACTGATCTAGGACGGTGCCGAGGCATTGATTATACACCTCAGCTGTGTCTGTGCGGTCGTTCATCCAAGTGAATCATGTTCCGGTAACAGAATGTAGTGCTTTCGGACGAATTCTGTATACAATTATGAACTTTACAATCGATTTTTGGCCAAACTAATCGACATAATTGATAAATCCTCACCTTAACCGCTTCATTTTAATGTTATTTATCAAATCCCGTTGAATTTTTATTAATAAATTTAATATCTTCTGGGCTAATTTCCCGTTCTTTCACCCTAAAATTCGGCACTCGAGGTTAGCTGCGCCTAAGCTGTGTTTAACCGGTATTATAATATTATGTAGTGCATAATCATGTAGAAAAGTTTTTAATTTTTTAGACATGACAATATTATTGTTGTATTGAAAATGAATAAGCACAATTTATTTGCTTTTTTCTCCTTTGGGGGGGGATCAAATATTTTTAGCAGGAGCCCATGATACCCAGGTAGGTGTCTGATAGATAGATAGTACCATGGTTTCGTTAAAAATAATTACAGGAAAACAATGACATTCATAAAATATAAATTCCTAACTTGTGTTTTATTTTGATTATTATGAAATATCTTTACAATTAAATTGATTTTGTTTGAAAATTAATCTTTCAAATTTAAGTTGGATTTCACATATAAAATCAAATATAATATCATGTAATTTTCTGCTCCTCTGCTTATGTCATGTTTCATTTTTAATAAGATTTATGAACAGGAAGAATAATTTTGAAAGAAAAGCTATTAAATATTTAAATACAAACAATTAAAATTTAGGTTTTTTTATTTAAAACATAATAATGTACTTTTAGTTTTTGATAAATCAATAATTGTGACCCATTAAGTACGGAGTATTTGGTAAACTATAGACAAAATTTATACTGATAATTGCGGAAATTTCATCTTCACAAATAATTACGTTATGATGAGTAATTTTACAAATAATTATCTGTAGAAAGTAAATAGCTTATTAATTATCCACATTTTATATGTCAGTTTAAAACCTTTGGTTTTTTATTAAATCACTTAACCTGACATTTCTCCCCCCACACGTCCCCTACTTATGACCACGAAATCTTAAACGGCTCCCAACCCTCTCCAAAATTTCAAACGAAAGCTATAACAAAAGAAATTGAATTTTTTTAAAACTAAAAATATTTTATTCTAAATATTTTTCCCCAATAAGTCAAACGAAAGCTATAAAATAATGCTATCATTTAATGAAAAATAAAATAAAATCAGTTAATTAGTTTTTGAGTTATTACAAAAAGTATTTTAGGAAATATTTGAGAAAATTTTATAAAATAATATTTTTAATTAAAACTCAAAAAGCAAGTGTGACTCATTTCAATTTTTTCATATCAAGTGAGTGAAAGCATAATTGCATAGCTTTAATTTAACAAATTGTCTGAGCAGCAACCCCTAATGAGAGGGATGGCCCAAACAGAGACCTGAGTTCGTCACAATCCGGAGATGACCTCCCCAGTTTGTTTAGCCACGATGTTAATAGGCTAGCTCTCGATTTATGCGAGGCTAAGCTGTAAGGTTTTGAAAGAAAATGGTACCTTAGGGAAACTCCAAAGAACGCAAATAGTAATAAAATGCTTAAATTGACAACAGAAATTGAGAGATGCTATCACAATTAATTCCAATACTTGCAATGTACCTAATAAGTAATTTATAAATTACTGTGCAAAACACACACAGTAGCAAAATAAATACGGTGTTACAATCGAATAAAAAAAGCGCACCCCCTTCAAATCAAACAAGTACACAAAATAAAACACAGTAACCTCTATGGGTCACCCAAAATGACAGTGCCAAATTGAACGTCAGTTTACACGAACTGGAAAGAATAACATTGCTTACCTCTAGCTTTTATAGGCTTACTACTACTTATTGGTGACAGGTGCTTGCTTCCAATTGCTTTACAACGTAAGGCTTCAAAAGATGTAACTCTGGAACACTCGTTAATTTTACATAAGAGCACTTGATCGAGTTCCGCGAACACAAAAACACTGCTGAAGATCTGATGGTTGCTGGACCGTGAGAGAGCTGATAAGCAAGGTTGGACCATCCAGATGTGTCAAAACAACAACACAAAGACGTTGTCAACCATAGGGAATCGAATGTGATCGCATAAAGCAGTGCAGCGTAGCGTAGCAGTTTGCGCATAGCGAGTCTCTCATATCTCCAAATGTATATTCAGGAACTTAAAAGCACTACACGGCAGCTGGACTACTTATCTTAAACGACTTCGTACGAAGAAATAGTGACGTTCAACCGAAAAAATATGTGTCCACGTAAACTAAGGGCATTTAACAAAGTCGTGGTGAAATTATATAAGTCAACTATCATATAAATTGGGAGACTGAATTTTAATGCTTCGTTCATGCCAGCTTATCTATACTTTCACGTAAATGCCTACATGCAGGATTGCTTTAAATGAAATGCAAGGTCGCATCGAGGAATATGTGATTATAATTTAAGATGAATCTAGTAACAAATGCAAAAATTCGTTACAAATTTTATCAAAGTATTTTAAGTTCAATTCTTGTAGGAAGATTGTATCAGCACGACAGGTGAAAAAGACATCTGTCTCTTCAGAATTTTGGGTGGTCAACCGTAAAATATTATGAAAATTTTGTAAATTTGTATCTGTTAAATATTCGTGGTGTTATCTGAAAATTTAAATTTTTGAATTGTTTAGAGAAAGATTGAATTATTTAACGCGCAACTGTCAACAAAGGCGTATTTGGTTGATCAGATTTTTAGTAGTAAAACCCAAAATCATCACAGAGATGTTGTTTATAGTAAAATTTGTAAATAAAATAAAATATTATCCTTTTATAAAATATAATGTTTTTCATTTTTATTATTTATTTTATGTGGGTAAGCAACTCACATTTTGAGCTACGATCGAGACAAAACGAACTGTTACATCTATCACCACGACTATGACTCCACCAATGTTACAAATTATTTTATAATCGGGTGGTAGAGGACAATTTTGACAGCAAATATATAAATAGGGTAAACTTTGTACACAATGATTTTATTTTAAAATAAACTTTAAAAAATAAGGAAAAAATAAATTTGGCAAAAATCATCGATAAATAATTCACGTTACCTTGATTTTTTATTAATGCCGTTAGGTACTAGCAGATAATTTTAAATAATCAACGCGATAATAACGCGGACGATGGATTAACGAGATTCTCTGTTTCTACTATGTTTAAAGGAAATAAATGAATTATTAATATTTTAATATTAAGTTTCAAAATTGTTAAAATAAAACCATTATTTTGAAATAGTTCAAGTGTTTTCTGGAAGCTAGTCTTCTTAATTGGTAGAACTTCGAAAGAGGCAGCTCAAATCAGCCTTTGTAATATGAGGCATGCAGAAAAGATCATGAAATCCGAGGCGTGCGATAAATTTTACATTACACACTTTCGTAATTCACTGATATCTTGCTTATCACTCAAAAAAATTGCACAAAAGTATATATTTTTTAAAAGAGGAGTTTTTAATTTTTTCAAATTCAAATTGTTTGATAAAAAATGTTGAAAAAAATTGAATTTAAAAAAAATAAAAACAACACGGCCTGCGTCCAAGTGTCTTTTTTGAGTAATAAGCAAGATATCAGTGAATTACGAAAGTGTATTTTGCAACTCTGAGGATTCCTCTTAAAAACCAGACGTGCATTCAGTCACACAATTTGGTTGGAGAATGGAGATAAGAGATAGTTTATGGGTAAATTGAATTTTCAATGCGATTTGCAGCAATGATTTCAAATCAGTATAATTCTGGTTTGTCAAAGAGCAACTAAGCTTAATCTTCAAACTGCTTCATATTCAATAAAAAGATCAATTTGTACCTAGGCTTCTTACAGATTGAAAAATAAAATCCACGAATCTAATAAAAACGTGAAGCAATCTCCAACTATGACACAACACGCAGAATTTGTTATTGAAACTATTATATTGCAGGTGTTAATCATCGATTAGAAATTATAAATTTTCCTTGATCAACAAGATAACCTTAGAAATCGGAGTCATCTTTTAGACAGAAGATCTTGATGTTACATTATGTGTAAATTTTATCAAGTTATATAGTTACCCCTGGACAAAATATACTTGTTATTAGGGAGAGGGGTACTAAATAATACAGAAAATTTCTAAAGAAAACTGAATATAATATGAAGCGCTTAATTTACTTCGCTGTTTTCAGTGGGTGCGTCATTTAATCTGCAATTATCCACAAATAGTGAATTACAGTATATGGCAATATAATTATTTTAAATTGCACTGACATTGAAAAATCATAAAAGTAAAACCACGTGCTAATAATAATTGCTCGTGTTGTTCAAATGAATGCCAAATAAAGTATGTAATTGTCCTCAACTAAAATTTGTTACTATACAACAGCATTTTGCAACAATTATTCATGTCTGTTAATTGATTTCATTTTATTAATTATGGTTGCTTTGTGTAATAATTATTATTGATAGCAATTAAAGTTGCCCAACAATGCAAACAACCACTGGGTGAAAGTGTGAATTGGATCGTTTTTATCGAATTTAATGATGGTTCAATATTATAAATTAAAAAGAAAACGTTAACTGGATCGTTTCTTACAATTAGTTTTTCGAGTTGTAAAATGAGATGTAATTACACAGAATCCTTCGACAATTTTTGCAAAGACAAATTGCTGGCATTTCGACACAGAAAATGTTTGTTGCTTACAATTTTTTAATTGTTATTCCTATTTGAGAAAATGAATGCATTCTGCACTTGTATAATTGTTGGTAATTTCATTTACTATTTTATTACCGGCGATATCAAGGACTTATAGAGGCGAAGTAACATAAAATTAAAAACATTAAAATTTTCTGTGATATACCTGATAGACGAAGAGATCGTTGAACTGGGTACTCCGAGGAGTCGAATACACTTCTCTTCATTATTTGTATTATTGGCATAGGTGCTATGACTTTTATCATCCAAAGTTGTAAAATTGCTCTTTCAAGTATTATTACCCATAATAACCGGAACGTTTTTCTTTTCATGTAATCAATAGATAATTTTTATTATGTTTTGTAGGCTTTACATCATACAGTTATTTCTCTCACAACAGATGGTAAATATAAGGCATTCTTTTGATACACTAATGACTTTGCAATTAGTTGATGTTAACACCTTTATGAACATGAATCATTTCAATAGCCATTTTTTAATAGAATATTTTTATAAAATTGGTTTACAATTTTTGCCCATTTTTTACTTTCTAAAAAGTATTATTCAAATATTAAAACATGCTGAGAATAAATAATGTTAGCGTGATCATTATATTGGTAGGTGGGCTTTTTGACAAATAAGGGTAAAGGTAAAACTAATTGGACTAATTGGGAAGAGAATTAGATATCGTTATTAGTTGGAGTAGGTACTACACCAGCATAACTTCTTCAATTTGTAAAGAGTTATTTGCTAAATTATGATGTTTCGAATGCTATTCCTAATTTAGCAAAATTTCTGCTATCATTAATGGAAATTATTGCTGTCCACTTTTTGTAAGTGGTGCAATTATCTTGTTCGTTTTTACCTATTTGGATTTTTTTAATATCAGACATTTAAATTGATAGGTAACTATAAAATTTTCGCTAAATGATATGAAATGCAACGAGCTTCCAGCAGTATTACTCTCTTATTACAATTTTACCTTTGGTAAACTAATACTCATGTAAGTCTAAATAAGAGCTCTCTTCAGTAGAATTTTTATTATAATTCCAATTTCAAAGAGTTTCTTTATCCTTGAAGGATAGCGTAATTGAAACTTTCTTAATTGCGCAAAGCATTTGCAAGATGAAACAGCACTTGAACAATCGTTTATGAACGATGAGCATAAGTACTAACAAGGTAATTCTGCGATCTAGTTAACCAGATACTTAGCTACACATCGTTATCGAAGAGTTCCATGTTTTATGAAGCTATAAACACCTACCACTTTTGAGCTCGTTGAGTATGCTATTTAGCTTAAGGGTTGAATAAATTTTCATGTTTAATATCTCAATTGCCTATATCTCTTTGTTCCTGTTTGAAGATAATAGTAAAATGTTAAAATGGAAGAGTAATCAAATTCAGAAACAGGATCAATCTGACTGATTAGGGTACTATCTTTCAAACTTCAAAAATAGTGAAACAGCGGAGGAGGAAGAAGAAAACATATTAGCTCCTAACCTGCAAGAAGTTCAAAACAATTATGAACCAAAGAAACCACAGAGCTTCAGAAGAAAATGGAAACACTTCCAGCAAGATGAGTTTGGAATTTTTGAATTTGGATTATACCTTGAAACATATGAAATATTGAAGAGAAGAACTGATATGATCGACTGATATGATTGACTGATCCATCGGTTCGAATTAATTTAAATAATGTTTTCGTTCGTTCAGAAGTTATTTCATAATAATCAAAATAGATCCCTTGCACGTGACGGCACAGATTCCACCAAGCTCACATAATTCGCTTCGACTAATGCAATATCCAATTATCTAAGCTCGGTGGTCTGTGCTAAAATTTTACCAAACGAATTTGTTTAATTTCAACTCTTGATAGAAAGAATTTATCAGAATTACAGGTGAAAAAGACATCTGTGTCTTCAGAATTCTAGGTCGTCAACCTTCAGATAATAAATAATTACCAACAATTTTGAAGACTTTGAGTTTTTGTTTTTGGCGTAATGGTACGACAAGAACGCTCTCTCCCAAAATGGCTTCAGAGCGCAGCACACACGAGATTTAAGGCTCCAAGTAAAGTTTAGTTTTTGAGTCCAAAAATTGTGCAAATCGGATGCGTTTTGATTGGGAAATCATCGGCATTAGTGTCTTCAAGTGTTAGAAGATGTTGTTTTTCTGCTGAGAGCTGGAAAACCATATTAGATTTCATCTACAAGCAAAATTTGATGTTCCAAAATTTGCTATATCATGCCAATTTACATCTTCCTTGAAACCACTGCAAGTAGTTTTCCTGATATAACGTAATAAAACAAAATTAACAATTTTCTTACCTTATTCGAAGTAATCTGCCGAATGAACAATTTCCAAATTGTTTTATAACATTTGGATGGTTTTCAATAACAATTTTTGTAAAATTTTGAATAATTCAAACGTGTGGTGTAACCAAATTGACAACAATCGCGTCACGAGTGCCGGCTTTTAAGATTAATTTTCCAGTGGCGTATTCACGTAAGGCACGGTTGTCAAACTGGCGGCCCGCCACGTATATTTTTTCGGCCCGAATAAACTTCGGTGATTATTTGTGTTATAATAATAAAAAAATATATTTCTAGGAACATTGTATATTTTACGATAAAAATATCGCTCAAAAATGGAGATGGATTAACAAAAGTCGTCAGTGCTGTCCGCGGAAATTTTGTTTGTCAGAAAATGGCCTGTGGCTGGAATGAGTTTGACACTCCTGACGTAAAGGTTTTGCAGGTTCAATTGACCAATTTTGTAATGTGAATTTTAATAATTCTTCCGATTTGCGAATTCTTGTCACGGATTTGCAATTCCTAAAAAAGCGATTGTGTTGATTGAAAGTTGTAATAAATTATGAAGCCCAAAATTAATAACCGAGGTGTTGTGTTTTTAAATTTGTAAATAATACAAAAATTTATCCTTTTATAAAATTAATTCTTATATTTTAATAATAATTTTACGAATTAATTAAATTAAATTAATATTATATTTATAAGCTTTTAAGTGCTCACGTATTATGTATTATTCTGAAGAAGGGTGCGTGAACACTTGAAAGCTTATAAATATATTGTAATGTTATTTTGCCTTAACTGGTCAACCTCCCCGCTCACAGAAAAAGTGATAACAAAAATCTAGGCTTCGGCCAGCTATTTGGTCAGTTCGCATAAAAAGTAACTCTCTCGAGGCTTGGCTTCAGATCCGCTCACTCTTGTTTCGTGTGAGTCCAGCTTTAGCATGGACCACGACAATCAAAATGATTTCCAACTGATAGCAATTCGCAATATTGCAAAATTTTAGGGTTTCTCGTGGTTCAACTATACTAATAAGTAATAATACAAGGATTTCCACAAATAAATTACTTTAATTCTTTAAAACAATGATAAATAATCGAGCATAAAAGTGTCGACGACAGATTTCGTGTTTGAGTCCTTAGTGTAATGGTGTAAACAAATATTCTCCTGCAATCACATTTAATTCAAATTGTGTTATCTCAAATTGCAGTAGATATCTGTTCATAATAGAGAAGAATGCGGGACGGGACGCCAATTGAGTACGGCGCGGGACGGGATTTCAATTGAGTTCCGCGCGGGATGGGATTTCAATTTAGTCCCGCGCGGGACGGGATGTCAATTGGGTCCCGCGCGGGATGGGATTTCAATTGAGTCCCGCTCGGGACGGGATGCCAATTAAGAGGAATCCTTAAAGTTGGAAAATATACTTTCGTAATTCAATGTTATCTTGCTTATTACTCAAGAAAATTGCACAAAAGTATATATTTTTTAAATAAACGCTAATAAACGTTTTCTATTAGTAACAAATTTTTCTTAACCAATTGTTTATAGGGATGTTACTTCAAGACCGGTCTGTTGTGCATAAGTGCATATAAATTAGCACCCGCGGGATGTGCGGGATTTGCGAGACCCGCGGGACGGGGCGGGACTACAGGACGAAGCGGCTCTGCGGGACGGGATGGGACGAGAAAAAGTAGTCCAGCATTCTTCTCTAGTTCATAAGTGTAAAATGTTACACAAATAAATTGATAAAAATAAATTTACCCGCTACGGCTTGACTAATAGTTTTGCAACCACTGGATTTCTTGCTTCCGTGTATTGCCGCTCTATCCACCAATGTTTTCTTGAACATGTAACGCCCAGCTGATACTTGCTTCGATAGTTTGCAAATTGCAATTTTGTCTCGAATTCCACCAAAAATCTACGAAATCATCCGCCAGATTCGCTGTCTGTTGATCGCAATTTAATTGCTTCTAATCAAATTTCCAGTGATAGGAAACCACATAATAAAAATCTCAAGGTAACCTCAAAAATAGCACATTTATGCAAAAAATTCGCTATTCCATCCAAATATTCATTTATACAGAGGTCGCCGTTTGGTACATCGACAGTAAACAATCGATTTATCACCTCGATGACGTTCCAATAATCCAGAAACACTTGGATTGTGAAATTTGTCGAACACAAATTTCCAGAGAACACAAAAAATTCGCAATTTCGACTACTGGATCAAAACCAAAACTTGTCTCCTGTATTAGACGCCAAGGGCGGATCTAGGATTTTTTTCTGGGGGGGGCACAAAGGGGCGGACGGGCAAAAAAGTCAACAATAACTGTTATCATATCACACAAAAATATAAAAATATACATAAAAATACACCGTCTGGGGGGGGGGGGGGGGCACGTGCCCCCCCTGGATCCGCTACTGTTAGACGCCGCACTAAGCTTCAAATATCCCACGATCAATAACTTTGACCGCAAGAAAATCTCAAAAATCACTCTTTGTGGCGCACCACCAAAAATTCGCGTCGTGCTCGGCTTGGCACAAAACGCAAAAGCCATGAACTTCATATCGCCAACCATAAAATCCAAAATTTTCCAAAAACTTTTAGCGCGAAATTCGAATTATTTACATAATTAAATTTCTTCGCCTTCGCAGTTTCAACGCCACAAACAATTATCAATGACTGGCTTTACAACAATGTCAATCACAAATAGTGTATCTGGTGTCAACGGTAACATTTACGACCCTTAATTGATCAAAATTATGCTAGATGTAAATAAATGGTGGATAATACATTTTACACTTTTTAAATTCCAAATTATTTGTGCACCCCCTGCATTCTCATTCGTTTCACCACAATATATTAATTTAATTCAATGAATTCGTAAAGTTATTAAAATATAACAATTAATTTATTATCACGAATTAACAACTCACCGATTTTTATAAAATTAAATTATATTGCTGTTTTAAGGAAATTTATTTCATTTTAAAATCATTTTAAGTGGGAAGTTCCGCATTGACGCCTGACAAATTTATAAAGCACAAAATAATCAACCGAATCAAAATTGTGTTTTGAGCTAGGATCGAGGCAAAACAAAGTGTTACGACTATCACCACGACTTTTACCCCATTAATTTTACTATAAATTTTGTTGACAAGTCAAAGTTAACTGACAAATAGAAGCAGTAACCATGATAAATTCCAGAAAAATTTGGAAGCGACCGGGATTTGAACCTATTACCTTTAGATCTATATAGCCCCACTTCCTAACCAACTACACCAAATTACCTGTAAAATGTGTGTAAATTTTGTATTCGTGGTCACTACATTAAAATTACGTGTGTATTAGCTGCAAGTCCGACCTTGTTTTTTTGGCCTCTTCTTCCTCGTACTCCAAAAGTTGTTTGGGTCAGATTTTGTCTAATTTCCTGTCTTAAATCGATTGCAACAAGGTAAATTTATCTTGGCTGTATCGCAACTAGCCAGCAGCTTATCCACTCTTTTTGTTATTCTAACCTAACCTAAAATCTAAATAGACTAAATTAACACAATGACGATGTAAACATAGATTTTAACTTGACGAAACTTCAATAACCTAATATTTATTATTTACAAAAAAAAATGTTAGTACTGTTTAATTACTTTTAACGGAATTTAGGTTAAGAGTGTGTTATTTATTTGCTGCTGCAATTAAATAATAAAATTATAATTAAGCTGAAATTATATCTTCAATTAATTAATTAAAAAATCGTTGTGTTAGACTTACGAAAACACAGCGAATGCTTAGATCGAGCGGAGTGAGGGGGGGTCAATCAAGGATGTATTGCTGTGTAAACGTAAAATTGATTTCATTATACAATTCTGTGCAGCTGACAAAATGTTTGTGTGTGAAGACTACTTGCAATCCACCTTGTAAATTTTCAACAAATAATAAAGTAAATATTAGCAATTTCTCAGAAACCATTACTGGAAAGTAAATAATGTCGGTGTACCATTTTTAAAAATTGAGATAATAGTCGGCATGCAATAATTATGTTAAACCAGACCGAGTCTCACGTTTTGGTCTATGATTTCGCATTTAGCAACCCCTCACTGAATTTGGTTACAAAATATTTGAGAAAGCAGAATAATTTTTAGATTTTCAAACGCTCAAATATTACTGGCGGCCATTTTGATGACGTCATCGATCTTAGTCACAAAAGAGGGATGGAAAAAATTTACTTACGATGAAGTATTGATGAGAAAATTTTTGCATCAAAAATCATTGTGAGGAAATTAACAAATGTTTTTTCTAATAATGGTTTGAAATGTTTGAGAACCACTGTATCTATCAATCCGATCCAATTAGTATGCTAATGAAGGTTTTTTGTATCTCTTTAATATGGAAGAGTTTCATTGTGCAAATGTAAACCCACCTAAGATTGTAGATTTCTCTGTTTTATGGAATTTTTTCATTTCGCTCTCTTTAAATTATGTAAAAATATGTAAAAGGATACGTTAAAGTCAAATGTAATTTACTATACATTATTCGTATATTTTATATCAAATGCTGACATAATATGATGCAAGTATTTGAATATTGAATTGATCTGCTTGTGTGGATAAATAGCAAATGGTCAAATGTAATTCGATATGACATATCTTGGATCTAAGCATGTTAGAATCATTAACTAACATACACTACATGCCGACGTCACTTCTTATGCATAATAGTCGCTGATCGGCTTCACAAATCGTATCTGGACCTAAACTAACACAAGAACAATTACGAAAGTTGCATGCGGTATAAAAAGTTGTATTTTCAAGTCACCGTATTTGATTAGTTATCAAACGCTTCACATTTAACGTTTCATTACATGGAAGACACATCAGGAAAATGTAAAAGTCATTTGTCACCACTACGTTTGTGCTATATACACACTTGTATTTCTTTTTTTCGATTTCATACAAAATTGGATAATTTTTGTATAATGGTCCCGAAACATGAAATGTGCTACTGGTTATTAAATACAAATTGTTGCTTTGTATAATACAACAGTGGTATAAAAAATTAATGAGTTTCCGTTCACGCAAGGTGTTAACCTTTTTTATTATTTGTTGTTTAATTATGCTTACTGTTATATGTTCAAAATTTTCAATATAGTTCGTTTTAGGCTGAGGGACCGCCAGTTCAGATGGAACCCGTGGATCTCAGCATCAAAACCCCCGTCGTTCTTCAAGTACCTAAATATCCACCACAGAGGCTCAAAACTATTCCAAATTTGGATAAAGCTAATAGTACTGCAGGTTAGTGTCAAAATTTCGTCATACTCAGTTTCAATTTGAAATACTTCGGTTTATTTTTATTTTCTTACATTTAGTATTAGTAAAATTTTTATTTTTTATGACTTAATTTACTTTAATACTCATCATTTGTGTTCTTTTATTTCGCAATTTATTACCATTAAAAATTTCTTTTGTGAATTGATTTTTCTGCAAAGCAAACCAAATTCCAAAGAATGTATTTATGCCTTTTTAAATTTTTATTAAACCAGTTTTGGTTCGCTTTTAACTTTTATATAATTATTTTTAACTATTAAAACGTCTGAATTATTGCGATCTTTTACACTTCAAATTAATCACGTTTATACACGAATTTTTATCGGTAGGACCTATTAACTTTTCTACTACACGAAATTTTGTTAATTTAACTGCTTATCGAAGAATTCGGGAAAAAAGTAAATTTACTAAATTTTTTTAATAATTTTCCAACTAATCACTTCAAATTCCTAAAGCTCGAGAATAATTTAACCGATTTTTTATTACAACCAAGGCCCGCACGCCAATCAAATAAACTGGAGTTATAAATAAACTAATAATTTAAATTTACATTATCATTTTTTATTTTATAACAATGGAAGTTAACTTCTTGCTTTTTTATTACTCCAAGTTATATGTTACAATAATGCACAGTAGGCAGTATGTTAATCGTATTAGTCACGCAAAATGCAAATTATCTGTTTAAAATCATCGATTAGTTATGTGATATTGGTTTATTATATCAATTTAAAGGATAAGGAAGTTATTTATGTTTGTAAAAAGCACTGCCGATTTTTATTGTTACATCTGTTTCTCGTGTGTAAAAAAGAATTGCGAAAATTGTTTTTGCATTCCTCTCGTAAATCACAGCTTACCAACACTCAAATCGATTAATTAAGGGGCACCTTCGGGCATAATACCGGGACCAGTTCTTTTTACTATCCATAACTATATTTGTAAATGACACTAAAATTAATACTCGGGACTGAATTTACAAAGTTACGATCTACTGCAGATTTGCGTAATTGATTCTTCAGGTGGAATGTTCAGATAAACGGAGAGACCACCCAACTAATGTTGTGTATATGGTAAATATGCAATTAAATATCTTGGACTTTATTGAGATTGTTGGTTTTCTTACAATACCATAATATATAAAATTACAAGGCAGTTGCAAACCAGAACTCCGCACTTGAACTAGGATCAAATAGAAAATTACTCCTTCACCATCTTTCCTCAAAATTTTGTGTATGTAAATAAAGTTTCTTATAAATATTACTAGTTTACTTCCCTATTTGTAATATAATAATTATAAATTGTTGTGCTTTTGCACGGTCTCAAAATGATAAATGTATGGAAGACACGAAATAATAAAACGTAAACTAACGTCGAATAATATTACAGTAAAAACGGTTAATACGAAAATTATAATCAACCACATCGCCGTATATTATAAAAGTTGAAAAAACGACTTCTGTAATATTTAAATTTGCATCATGCAGAAGAAAATGAAATAAATTATGTAAATTTGGGGCCCACTGCCCGAATAATATTTGCGTTTTCCACACCTAAAGTTAATCGGTTACAGTATTTCGATTATTATTAGAAAATATCCGAAATTCAGTAGCCTTTTTTTGTTTATTTTTGTACCACCTTCACTTTCCCCCAAGTTTTAGCGTACTAACACACAAGATGATATAACATTATCAATTGAAGTATTTTCACGTAACTCCAATTAACTTAGAAATTAATTTATAAACACTAATTGCGAAGTATTTATATGATAGAAAATTAATAAACATATATGTTATGTTTACAACATAAACATGGTATGTTTATTAATTTTGTATCAATTAAAGTCATATACCAAGTATACATGCAGTCGTTGGCTCGAACGTAATATTAGAGCGATCGGTCGGTTTTAAGTTTTCGAACGAGTGTTCACAATCACAAACCAAGGTCAAAAACTGTACGTAGTTCGAGCTAAAGCGTCTACATTCAATTTTAAGATCGACCTAACCTTCTAGTCCACGGTTTTAGCTCTGTCTAACTCGGGTCGATCTATACCGTTAGGTCGGCTTACCTTTGTCTTACCCATAGAATATCAAAAGAATTAAGAAGCTCGAGTCGAGTTAGGGCGACCTAACCACTGCATGTATACTGAGTAATAGTCTTGTTTTGTTTTGTCATCGCATAGAATACTAACTATACTTTTCTTATGGTTTCACCAATAATAAGAGGGCGTAAATTTCAAAAATTAATACTAATTTAGTTTTTTACTAGAAGAACCAGATCTCTTTAGGCACTTTAGATCTTGATTATACGAGCAAGTATATTATTTAAAAGTTTCTTGAAAGCAGTAAATGAATTCTATTTAAAAATATACGTCACACATAAACGAGTGCGATAAAATGATATATTATCAAGTATTTGCATACTATTCGCCACCGTTTTACAATATTGCGGGATATTTACATTTTCATTGCGATTTTATTTCATTTGAACCAATGCGTATAAATAATTATTGTTATCGCTATGAAAAGCGTATGAAAATTCCACGTGGCCAACCCCTATACGTAATAGTGCCAGCAACGGAATATAAACATTCAATGCATGACGAGGTTCGAGCAAATTTGTATCACATTCATTGAAAATTTTATTAGATAACGAGATCAATTTACTATTTTACAATGCGAATGAGTTATAATCTACCGCAGTTGTAAGGGCAATGTTTCTTAAATTAATTTTGTATGATGTGTCTTGTCTATACTAAATTATTGAAAAACTTTTCCGACCTTCTTTTCTAAATTTAGCAATTTTCTTTTTCAATTGGGAATTTGGAAGCCGAGTTAGAAAATTTCGCCAAGTACTCGTAGGTAGTAGTACTTTTGCATTGCATCACTTTTGCGAACTAAGCAATCAATGCTTTATTGTTAAACCATTATTTTTCACAGTGAACCGTGGGAAGCTGACAGTTTTGAAATGCATCAGAAAAGTAATTGTTTATTGATGTAAATATAATATTGACTACACGTATTTGAAAATTATATCTTGGTACAAAAAGTTGTACAAAATATTGCAAAATGATGTTCAATAAAATTTTAAATTTATCCTAAAGAAGATTCGAACCTTTCCTTCTCATATCACAAATTTAATTGTCATCTTACAACGTTTTGGAAAACTTAGTCTACTGATTTCGTCTGAATTTAAATGCAAAACCAATTTGCCGACTCCCTGATGAAATGCGGAAATAAGGACAGCATGTTGATGGTACAAGACATAAAGGATAACAAATTTACAGAAAACCACGGCTTTCTATAATTTCGAACGGATCCAATTTAATAATTAAATCATCGAGATGGGTAACGACTACCGTACCAGGTTATGGAACTCGCCTGCGGCTCTTTCTGTTTTCCAATTTAATAGTTATTGCCAATACGAAAAATAACACTTCAAAAAAATTCAATTGAAATGGTAAATTATGTGCGCTACTGTTTCGATGCCCCACCAGAAACTTGTGGGTCGCTAACTGAGAATTGATCACCTATCCTGAATTATTTTGAATTTGATTATTGATAAAATGTAAAAAATGGATGTGAAACCGGGGGGTCAAGAAAAATCATTTAAAAAATTAATTTTTTTTTCATTTCTAGCTGGTAGGCTATGCCCTATCAGCCTTCCAGCTACGCCCCTGATCACATAATACTATAGAAAAACGTCAATTTACTTTATTTTTGAATTTAATCGTTATTTTTACCTATAAACAAAAAAACTAAAAGTAAGTTTTAATTGATAACCTTGTAATAGACAAAAAGTCATCGGCGTTATTCATATTTTGTGTTTCTAATATTAAATTTCAGTTAATTAAACATAAAGTTTACTGAAAATGCTTCATATTAAACAGCTGTTTAAATCAACAAAGTTATTTTTAATTTTGACCAAAATAAAATGAAATAGAATAATAATAATCAATAAGTATCAACATTTACAACGTAGAATTGACAACAATTTAAATGTAAAAGAATGTAATTTAATATTAAAACCGATTAAAACTCAAAGTAAACTTACGACGATGCATTCAAAGGAGGTGCCGCGGAAGTATAAAATACCAATTAAGCAAAGAACTTTAAAATACTGTATTTGTTTAACAAAATAGGATTGATTTTTTAATAAAAAGAGCAGTTCCTTTTGAAAACTCGTGTAATTCACTTCTGACTCCATCACGGCTGCTTCTTAGATCCAAGTCTAAAAAACATTGGGTACTGAGACCGCTCAACTACAAATAATATCCTAATCGGCTGTTGTGAAATTATATCTACGATGCTAAACGACGCAAATTGAATCACGCCGATTCGAATTAGATATTCGGTTGTATCTTTTTGCTAAAATGTAAATCGAAACAACGCAAATCGAGACCCGGATGTAATAGTGACTGATTTAAATTACCATAAGAGATATCTCAGAATCTCATTCGCATTTTTTTCATTCAATAAATTCTTAGGCCTTAAAACCTATCGGGCCCTCCTTGCACTGCGAGGCTGTCGCTGCCTTCCTATACGATTTAATAATTCTGATCGAAAAATGTAAAAATTTAATCTTTTTGTGTGGACTACAAATAGTCCTTCAGCCGTATGTGTCGGTTTTTGTGATTGTATCAGACCACCATTACATTTAGTATCAATTTTACTAAATGGCGATCTGAACAAACCTGTGATTTTTTGACGAACCAAGAAATTGTTTGACAACCACAGCGTTTTTGGTAACGCCCTCAGAAATTTGTTCAGGTAGTAGATCGTATACCAACCATCAAAAACCACGCTCCCGTACGTTGGAAAATCCCTCGTGTTTGTCACGCTCTATCATCTTCAAACTTTACCAAATTCTAGTGAATCCGTGGAATCGCAGTTGTCCATGAACAAATTAGTGCTTCTTCTAAATTTATGAAATCGAAGATGTGGATTAATAGCCGGTGTTTTTTGGTACATAACCTCAACTTTTTGTGTTTCTCAATTATGATAATTTCCACTATTTTAGAACTTACACAGCGTTTTTACAGTTCTATTCACTAATGCAAAGGAGATTAGATACTGGATGACCACAATTTTCATCAAATAAACGCAAATTTGTGCAACTGTCTTTCACGTGCATCGATGACGTCACTTCGAAAAATTAACAAGATCTTCCTACCTTGTAAACAAATTTGGTTACACGGAATCAGAAAATACACTATTTAATCGCTCGAAAAGGCTTTCTGGATCGAAACTTCGTTCCAGAAAATAAATTCGTAAATTTCACTTCGACGTCTCCCAATTTTTACAACTGGCTTGCACAACGTCGTCGAACGGAAAGTCAAAATTCGAAAATTCCCTAAGATTTTTAAAAAGACATAAAATTAAGAGGTAACAGTTTTGGCGGCAAATTGGAATTTAATGCACTAATTTCTCTTCTTTGTAGGTTTACCAAATTAAACACAACAACCGCACAAATCAGCTTTAGAATCAAAACATTGTATTTGTGTAATATGTAAAAGTATCAAATTGACTCTGGATGTAAACAAGATCTATTTTTTCAGTTTTAAGTGTTCGCTTGCACACCTTTTTTAACAATAATGTACAATCCTGAGTCTCTTATTCTTTTTTATCATCGCAATAGCTTTTACTTGTAAAATTAGTTATTTTAAATTGAAGAAGATTTGTAAATAATATTGTTCTCCGATGTAAATTTGTTCTATTAGGAAATTATAATAAATAATTGTTAAAATCCATTAAATTTGATCAAATTCGATAAAATTGTTAAAAATAAAATATTTCTATTTGTCTTATAAGACCCCGCGAAGACAAGCATAATCATCCAACAAAATGAATATGCGAAAATATACATCCAAACCCTGGTCTCGCATGCTCAGTTGTTTTTTTACTTAATTTAATTACTTTTATTTTATTTGTATATTATAATGTCGTATTTCAAAATGGGTCGGTACAACCAGGAGTTTATTTCAAATCCAAAATAGTACTTTTAACTTTTGTTTAGATAAAATTAGCGTTGAGCTTAAATTAAATGATCTAATTTTTTTATACATTTTGCAGTAAAAACAAAATAATTTAACCAAAAATGTGCAAGTACAAAAATTAAATTAGTACAATTAGGGCTTTCGAGAAGCTTATTTTCAAGGAAAAAAAAGTTTTATGCTCCCTGGAAACACAAAATTTCGGTTTTGCGACATCTAATTATTGTCCGGTATTTTCTTTTTTCAAGATTTTCAAATTTCACACTTCCAGGAATCTTACAAAAATGATTTGTGCTGAATTCAGTGGAAAGTCCAAATATCGGAAGAATAAGGTTACATTTGGTTGGAACATTATTCTATTGTTTATTATGTAAATTGTAAACCACTACAAATATTGAATCTGCACTGTGTGAGGGGGGCTAAAATTAATGCTTTCATGAAATTTAGTAATCAATCGAAGAAGTTTTTATGTATTTCGAACAATTTGAATAACTGATAGAACCGCTTCGGCGACGAATATAAGTGAAAACCAATAGATGAAATCATCTGTTTCCAGTGGCGTAACCTTCAATTTTTATATTACAATTTGTGTAGGACTATTTCATGATGAGCCTGTAATTCTACGAACGTCGGAGGATTTGATATAATTAATATTAACTGTGGTTCGTAAAATTGCCAAGTTTATAATATTTGGTGAAACTTGTGTTTCTGGCTTTCTAACCACGAATTTGGAGGTGTAAAATTAATAATCGAATAAAAGTTTGTAGATACTGATAATTACGATCTAGTAACCGAACGGGGTAATATTTTGGTCGGTCAATTGTGCATGTAAGCGACGCGACGTCAAGTTTTCTGTTGAAAAATTATATTTGCAAGGTTTCCCTTTCAGAGATATGCTTATGCATATTATACCAACCCACCTATACAGAACTTTCTGTACGCCTCATGTTCAATATATTACGGTTAATCTAAGAATAGTGGTTTAGGCAAAAAAACAAATGATAAATCACTATAATAATTGATATTTTTGTAAAAACAGCTTAATAATGTGCAGTAAAAAATACCCACACCTATTAATTTCTATAGGTATAATAATTGCTTGGAGTAATTAAATCTTCCACTTATGTTTTTAACATTTTATAGATTTTCTCCGCATACATTTTTTAAATTTCTTTGCGTAAACCGCATTTTAAAGATTTCTCTAAACTTCTCTTTTATTTACATACTTGATGCATGCAAATGGTAGTAAAGAGCAAAACGAGAATAATATGTGTGACATTTTCAAGCTTTGTCTAAAATGTAAATGAGTAGCGTTTGTGCTTTACCGGTATACAGTTCGATTACGTTCAGGCGAATAACGTCTGAAATATTTTGCCTTGCAAATTATACACTTAATTTTGTTTTTGTAGTAATTTTAAATTAATAGTTCTAATTATTAATACTATGTAACTTCAATCACAGGAATTATCTGATATAAAAGTGATAATTTCGATTCCAACTCCGCTTTTCCCAAACTTGACGGTAACTTTTGATAATTTTTCCCAATTTTGGTTTTCTTACCCGAAATTATTACAGCACATAAAATGGAATTAAAAACTGTGGTTACTGTAAGGAGACTGTAGTTGACAATAGCGAGGTTTTGTGCAAAGAACAAGTAGGTTGCACATCTTGTATCTCGAGATTGAGTAGGCACGACTTTGTTTTCTCAAGACATCAATTTCCACCAAGCTCATCTTTTACCACTCACTGACGAAGACGGTATTAAATTATTTAAGTTGTGAAACTAATACCAATGAATATTCCAATGAAGGTCTTCATAAATCATTACATTATTCAAATTAACCTGTTACAATTATTGCAAAATTGTTATAACTTATTTATATTACGACTGTGATAAATTGTCTCGAAAGTACCCAATTAATTATTATTCTTAAAAAATTGGTCTTTATTTTTTTTGAAGTTTTTTTTATACAACCGCACAAAATTAACATTAAAAAATATCGATCAAGGTGTTTTGATTAATTTTTAGTTTTGATTAGACCGGTTTTTTAAAATGACGCTTTAATAATTTGCAATATGATTACATATTTAAATTGCTGTGCAGGCGTCGCATTTGATTATAAAAGATTTGTAAATTTTTTTTTGTTTACATTAACTCAGTTAGGTGGGTTATATATCAATATTTAGACAAATGTGATTATGAACTTCTTGTCGACTGCGGTTGTCCAATGGCGCGTATCATCAGTAGCGCAAATTATGTGCTGTGGGATCCAATTTCAGCTTTGATCTTCTGAAAACCGTAAGTAGGACTTTTTAAATTTAGCGAACAATTCTTGGTTGGAAAAAGTACCAGACAGAATAATAAGACAATTTGTTAGGCGAGGCTAGTTTAATACGTTAGGTTATGGTGCTAGTTTTTCTGGAGTATCAGCCAAGTCACGATTTGAACTATCACACGCCCCGAGTGCATCTTCTTCACTCCACCCAAGTTCGCAATCATCAACGAAACTATCTTAACCTAGCAGATACATCATCAATAAAAACATTCACATATACAGTTAGATTAGGATACACTCGAGCTAAGCGGATCCCAATACCTGAGTGATTTATGATTTTTCATGTTCGATTTAAATTAAAATTTGGAAATGTGTGTACGTCGAGATCTTTTTTCTTGAAAAATAAAAACGCACATAAAAACGTATTTGAATGTAGATATGGACATATAGGTAGTAAATACACTCTACAAAGACCTTGATACACATTGAACATGTCCTGTCGCTAGTAAAAGGTTTTATTGCTCCATATTATATTTTTCACTTTAATTTTTGTAGTTAACAGTCCCTTCATTTCTACCACCATTACAAATTTGGTTTCGTGCAAATTTTCCATCGTGAGACCTTTTTTTGAACAGTTTCACACCGACCCGACCGCCCAACCGTTTTCTTTCCACCTAAAAGAATTGAACTTGAAAATTTTCTCAAAGCAGAAGAAGAATCACGATTAAAAAATTGTACAGCAACTAACTAATCGGTGACGCTATTTTATTATTTATTAACATTTAAATGGTCGAACATATTTGCTTTACAAAAAGGTAACTAACTATGTGAAAAATTTTAAAGGTGCGTAATTGGTAGAACCGATAGTAATAATCAATCTACAAGTCGTATTATGTTACATATTACAATCTAATTGTATCAACATTATACTGTTACTATTTCTCTCAATGCCAATCTCTTGTACAAGTAGTAAACTAAAATCAAGGTAGTCCTTATCAGGAGTCCCCAACAGTTTTTTCCCAAAAATTCACTACCGCTTCAGAAGAAAACCATATCAACCCATTCGGGTTGTGTCTCAAACAATAACAATTTTCGCCCAAAAATACACGGTCCAATTTATTTTCGTTATTAGAGCGTCACCAAAATTTAGAAAGTGTTAATTAATTTTTGCAATAGTAATTAATTTCTAAAATAAATTTTCGTAAAAGTCGCACATTTATCGGTGATTTTCATAGTTGGCACGTAAAACCGTTCCGAGGAGATAAAAGTGTCCGTGTTAAATTTATTGAATTACTTGATGGTTTTAACCGCAAATTAGCCAAGCAATTTTAAACATAATAATTATGTAAATATTACAAACTTTATGATGCAGCGATTACAAAATAAAATAGGAATTTTGCGATGAGGTGTTACCGAAATTTGCTAGGTGGGTGAAATACTACATACATTTTAAGAATTTCATTTCATGCAATTATAAAATTTTAATTGAAATATTAAATCTTGGTAAGTCATCTTCATTAATTAATTTTCAACGTGTGATTTATGAAGTACCGTAACAATAATTACCTACGTCAAGTTCCGCGTATGGTGATAAAAATTTGGATTGCTCCGTTTGTATTGTCAGAACATATCGTCGTTGCGCCTTTAAAACCCGACATGTGCACATTTTGAGCAAAATGCGTTAAGTACAGATTTCGATTAAGGGTTTCAAGCCGGACATTTCCATAAAAGAAATTTCGTTTTTTTCTGTAAAATAGTTGTTTAATGAAGGTAAATCAAAAAGCGCTACTATGTGTAAATAATAAAATGTGTGTCTTCTAAATACGCTATAGTGCAACTTAAATCAGCTATGTGCACTAAATTTATTAATAAAACAAATTATAAGATTCATATAATTTCGTTTTTAATTATAATGTTATTAAATTGTCAATTAGGCCGTATAAAACGTAAAATTATACGTGGAGTCTGTACTTCAAACAGAAACAAAACAAATCAGTTTAAACCTTCTCCTGAACAATTTACTAAAATGCACATGTCGGGTTTTGCAGGCGCAACGACGATATATAAATTCCAAATCAATTTCCTAATTTGGTATTCACCTGCGTGGTTTATGTCATTACATGACCTTGAATGGATCTCCGATGAAGAAGCAAGAAAAGCTATAGGCAGCGGTATGCCAGAGTGAGGGTCAAGGTTTGGTTGCAGATATCCAACAGATGACCAATGAAGTTTCTACAGCTTTTTTCGACTTTTCAAATATTATACTGTAATTTTCGACATTCTTTGTCAATCTCCCGTCCACTATTCGTGCCACGTGTCAATCCCATAAATTTTTCGGATCCGTAGGTAAGACATGCATGGCGCATTGTTCATGTAACCTTTTTAGACATAGTGACCTTTTTAGGTTTTCCGAATACGTCCATCTTAGACCCACTCTTCCCCGACTGTATCTTCCAATTTTTCCATAAAATCATCAAAAGGAATTATTTCCACAGTTCCTTGATACAAAATTGATTATGTTCTAAATTAAACTGTATAAAGTGCACACCATGATGATCTGTGAATACCAACGGATTTTATAACATATCCCACAGGGTATCAGTAATGACTTTATTTAATTACTTTGACGGTTTCTGTAGTGTCAACTACTTTGTTTTTTACGTGTAATATAATAATAATTACATAATATTAGCAGAAAATAAGAATCTAGAGGTGACAGTTACTAACTGTCGGCGCCTTTGTTCAAAGCGTTCCAAAAAAATTGAAATTCTAGTCCTAGTTCATCTACTGTACCCCAGAGGGCTATACAAAATTAATTTAAAAATTAAATTAAAATTATTAAAACATGACATTATTTTCGCTTCTTAATGATGATAACTAATTCTAAAAGGAATTGGGCATAAAATAGTAATATCTACTAAAATCCACTCACATATTAATGTTTGTGAAGTCTAACCTATAAGTTTTACGTTTGTGATTAATGTTGTTCCACCACTATTCTGTCTCCTGTCAACTCTTGTGTTACCATGACGTCAGGTTGCGGTATATTAAGGTAGCCTTTGCCACAAAACTTTAGTGCTTAGTCAATGCTCACCTTACCGCATATGGGCGGTTTACATTATGTGAAGCGTCATGTGGTGTCCTTAATAGTAGCTAAATTAAGTAGTATTCGACGTGTACTTATCATTAAATATGAACAAATTAGAGGTTATATAATTAACTATATACATACCGTCGTTTAGCTTCTTGACAGAAGCGTCGTGACCCTCAAATGTTGGTGGGGTGGTTACCCTTCCCCATAGTCCACAGATTTTGGACAATTTTGGACTTTTTATATCATTAACATTTAAGAATTCCCTTGGCATATTACTATCGGTGGGTTCCCATTACCGTCTGAGGGGAGAACGGTCAGAATAAAGTTCTTACTTCACTTGGATTCGAACCGAGTATTTAGCGTTCATAGTCAACTTCCCATATCGTCCATGTTGTTCAATTATAGCGCCATCTCTAAAAAATGCCAATAGGTATTACCATTGGTTAGTTAAGCCAAAAAAGTTCCATTGTGGTTATGTTAGATTATGATTACGTAAAACTAATCATTCCTGTGTAAAATGTGCTAAAAATAAGCACAGCGTGTAAAATGTGATGATATGAGCGTGAAAATGGGAATCTGGGGTATACTTCTAGCCATAAGGAAGCTGCAAGACCAATTTTTAAAATTGATGTGATTAATTATGATTAATTAAAAGATCAACTGCTAATGTACTAATAATATTTATTTACGCACACCGAAATCACAAAAATACATCGTTACCAATACTAAATTCCTCTGGAGTCATCTTCAATCCATTGGATTTAAATTGTTACACCAATTAATAAAACACAAAACCGTTATATGTTCTACTAATTATTCGTCCATAACCAGTCCAGACCAGCAGTCTGGCGTAAATCAAACACGGATAGACTACAGAATGGGAAATCGCGGTACTAATCCTGATTCCGTCGGATATGTGCTGTGATCTAAAAAGTCCAAAATCGATCTGTGGACTATGGGGAAGGCAACGGGAAACCACCCCATTAACATTTCCCTAGTAAAGTCTTCTTGGCTTAGCCAAGAGAATCGCTAACATCCGAAATCGGATAGGCACCTGAAGAAGAAGAATTATTCGTTAAGTTGCCGTGTCACCTTCAACGGTCACCTTATTCGTTGAGCAACCATCCCATTGAATCTTCACTCGGTTTTCACTCTTTTCAAGACTGTTATTGCATTCGCCCGTCTTCCTTTAGTTCAAATAAACCAACCCCTCTTTTTGAATTGCTTACGTTAACCTACCTAGACTTACTATTAACATGTTCATATTTCTTTTTACCCCACATTGATAATGCCGCAAATTTGATTCTTGAAAATTTTACTTGTTATTACAACTGGAGGGTATTCCATACCCCCCAGACCCCCCGGTCACTGGGTAAAATTGTTTTTGAGTTGTTTTCCATTTTTATTGTTATAACAACGAATTTTACTGACAAATCTGTTGCCATGCCAACGTAGATTTTTAAATGAAAGTTGGTGTGTTAATCATAAAAATACAGAAAGTTGAATTTTTAATGTTTTAACGTAAATTGTGTGCAAGCAAAAACTGTTTGCTTACATTAGACGTAAGCGTAATAAATGCATAATGCGTAAAATGTAAACAATTTTTTCCTGTTGTAATTTTACGTATTATCCTCATCTTAAAGCTAACATAAACATAAAAATTATATGGTACCAGTTACTCGTAAGTCGTAACAACTACAACCATTCTTTATTATATTTTTATCGATTTAAACTAATTGATTTAAGAACTGTACACTAATATGAATTGGTATTTTAAAGTAACGAACTTCTCGATATTATAAATTTTATCAGAAAAAATTCTATAATACCGGAAATTTAGACTATTTTGATATAGAACACGAATTTAATCACGAAGCTTTTTCATAATAATCAAAACACGATAGCTAATAATTATTCTTACATGATTTTTTTGATATTTCGTTATCATTTTATAATTCCAAAAAAATAGTTTAGATTAATTTTTCAAGCCACCATGACCATTTGGCTAATAGGGCTATAGCTTTAGGGCGCCATGCGACTCACAGTTACAGTTCTTTGTTTGAAATACAATTTTAATATTAATTGTTATTATTATATTCAATACAACAGTACTTCTCAACTTTTTTCAATTTGCGCTCCCTTTACCATATAAAATTTTAATTGTGCTCTCTTTGTATTGTAGTTTCTGTTTGATTTTAACTTTCCTTCGCGTCCCCCAGGTTAATATGTTAGTATCGAATGCAAATATTGAAATTTTAATAGTGAAAACTGCAATACATAATTTCAACTGTTTACATTTTGAAATACAGTGACGTGTAGTAGATTTCCAGTAGATTAGTAGACTCGTTAATCCATTCATGCGCGTCATTTCTTCAAATAAAATGTTTCAAAATCGATTTTCTCGAAAATAATGAGTTTAAAATTTGAAATTATTACACGAATAATAAATTAATGTTTCACCAAAAAAAGGTTATTACTCCAAAAATAATACACCTAGTTAATTTTCTTGCTGGTTTAGCTTTAATCTGTTTGTATCGAATGCAAATATTGAAATTTTAATAGTGAAAACAATTTGCTGTTTTTAGATAAATGTTTACCCATGGAGATTACCTTTCAAATCTGTCGAATATTTTACATTTATCTATTGTAAATTGAAGAAAGTTTTCTAGAATACAAGGAAATATTGAGAAACAACAAAATGTATGTAAATTCTTTGAATTTTAGAAAGTTTTAGTAAAAATCCTCAAAAATCGTTGATTCACCAAATGAATTTTGTATTGAAATTACATAATTATTGAATAAATATCTTGGGGGGTACCGAGATGAGGAAAGTGGTAAATAAAAATTAGTTTTTGCAAAAGCAAATCTTATGGCACGGTCATCATCTGCTGGAAATGACTCATAGAGTAAATTTTTCACTGGTAATCAACATTTTGAGTAACTCTGATGAAAAACCGATTATAAAATCAATTGAATATGAGCTCATAAACTAAGTAATCAATTAAAAGTTGTAGCTGTCAATCAGACTGAAAGTATTGTCAACGATTAATAATTTAAAATGTATTTTATGTGTTACTGATACAAACGCAAGAAAAACTGTGTAGGTATTTACAATAGTGCAATAAAAAGATCGATGCACATTTATCATTATTAATTATTGTTTATAAGTGCTAGAGGAAGAATTATTTAGTTGAGTCTCAACTTTTTCTACAGTACAAGAAATTTGAATTAAAAAAAAAAAAAATTTAAGTCTACAAATGGTAATTTACATTTATGTGTATGTTTATAGCTTTTTAAGAACCTTCAAGGTATGTTTAACGAAATGGTACGTGATTGCAAAAGTTTTATTGTTTACAATCAAAGACAAGTGATAGAATTATAAAAAAAAATTCTTAAAGCCTTGCCTAATACAGTATTCACCATTTATAGGTTATTTAATTAGTTTCTGATTAAAATCTTTTAAGTATTAATGACGTTTCAGTTTTCTTGTGTAGGTTCGAAAGGATACCGTAGATTTTAGAGATTTTACTGGAGATATGTCGGTGGCGGTTGCAAAATGACTAAATTAATGTTTTTTCATATTTCAATTTTTTCCACATTAAAGTGATTACTTTCGGAAACAAAAAATTAAGATCCTTTCAATGTTGAATTACCAAAATTACAAATCTGACAAGTGGTGACGGAGCAGAGATTTGCATTTTACAAGGTTCGAACGATTTGCATCAGGTTGATTTGGAAGGAAAGGTCAGGATACTTGAATAGGCAATGTTAAAAAGAGAAGAGAAAAGTAAACATTTTAATTGCAAACATTCAATTTAACGATTAAGTTTAATTAATACGTGAAATAAAAAGTTGAAGTGGCACTTTCATTATCCTCTCATCACTTGCACTGTGGAAAAAATTGAGGTTAATTCTAACACGCAACTTGAGGGTGGAGTAACCAATTGACTGGTTAACCCTCATCAGCGTGGTCCATGTAGATCCACTCTCGAATTTTTTACCATGTGAACTAATCGGATTAAAGATACAAAGTTGAATCTGCCTTCAACTTTCATACAAATTATCACACCCAAATTTAAACAGGATAATTTTGTTGTAATCCATATTTATGAAGTGAAATGCATTTTATAAAATATAAACAGTAACGTATTTAGAAAATTTAATGAAACCTGGCAATTGTGATCATCTAAAGCTCCATGCTTAAATTTCACAACTGTAAATTATTGGTATTACGAAAAACTGCCAGCGGGCATGCATTTAATTTAGCATGACATTACCATATTCGTGGTACAAAATGATCCTTAATTATCGCACAGTTTTTGGTTTTGGAGTAAATTTTTCCAGGTTGCTACATCAACCGCAAGCTCTTGAATAACAATAGTCCTCGCGGTATTCATTGATTAAAAGTAAAAGCGACGTGATTATGTTTTATTAATTTAATGGTATGCCAAGTTATTGGTTTTTGATTAGCATATTATGGGTGACCCTAGAAGTCAAAGGTTGCAGAGGCTTGTCGACACACTTAAGTTAACCGGACACTCGATAACTTTTACCTATTTTACATAAATTTTATTATTATTCAATTTTAAAATGCGACAGCACTATTAGGCGTGTCGTATAAATGTAGGTGTTGAAAAAAGTGATATAACTGTAAGTTTAAAATTGATTTAAAAAAGTGAACATTAATCAATTTAAGTTCGCTTTTATGGAAATTGTTTATTTATTCTGATGTATTAATTTGTTATTGTAAAAAACCCATTTTATTAATTAGTACTCTTAACGCCCTGCTCTATCTAATCATCAGGACTGGTTTTGCAAATATTTTTACTGAAATTCTGATACTAATCCAATTTGTTATTAAACATTTCTAATAGTTTTCGCCTTCCCTTTTTGCAAGTTTCTGCTTTCTGCCTAAAGCCGGTACTGTTGGCCACTAATATCCTATTCATGTTTAATAGGAAACAACCGTTGCAGTTTATACTGACAAAAAATCAAGGCAATAAAAAATAAGTATGGTTATTTACATAATAACTTAAGTGAGGTTGAGGTTTATATTAAATGTGCAATTTTATCATGGAGATTTTCAACCATAAAAATCTGGGTCCGTATCGAGATGTAAATATTTTATTGAACGTTGTACTTACGCCCACTCAATTTATAACTTTCTTAAAGTCTTTAAAAATAAAAACAATTAAATATAAAATTTCGATATAATATAATATTTACACAACGCAAAATCGACAGACATTAATACTTAACCGCTTCATGAACTGAAGGTTAGAAAATCGCTCAAATAGTTAACCTATATTTTGTTGAAACGCAACCTCAACCTTAGCACGACTAAAAATAAAAGTAAAATAAATTTAAAATTACAATTATTGTTTGTTGTTGAGAAACCCGACTTAAGAGATCGTTAGTGAACAAAATTGTAACGTTTGATAAATAATTTGCTTTTCAATCAATAACTATTTGTTAAGTTATTTATAATAATACTTCAGCATAGTGCTTTACGTAATTATATTTGAAATTATATGGTAAGTAAATTTGCGGTTGTTATAATTAATAATGTAGTAACTAATTAGGCTTTTACCATAATAATTACAATGAGCAAGGAAATATTCAATAGCAGCTAATTATTCGCTTCAGGTATATTGAGTTATACATCAATGTAATGAGAATTTTGAACAACTTTATTTTTTATGTTACTGTTGGAGGAAAACTTCGAAGATTCTCATCAGATTGCATCCAGAAATGTAACCAGCGCTTTGAGACCTAATCCTTCCGTTCAATGGGAAGAGGCTCCAGCCCAATATGAGAAATTAGGTGTTTAAATGCTCGGAAATCGAAATATGCCTCCCTGTCCTACTGCGACAAGTTCAGGTGCATTTAGTCCTATTAGTTCTTTGAGTATAATACAATTGTATTACATCTGCTAATAATATATTATATTATAATAATTATAATTATAATAATATATTATTATAATATATTATATTATAATATATTATATATTATAATAATATATTATAATATATTATAATAATATAATAATTATAATAATAATATATTATTAATATATATAATATAAAATAATAATAACGAACGTCCTGTGACTCTGTTAATGGTAACAATTCAACCCAGGGGGACCGACGACTTTATATGCCCTCTGAGGTAGGGAGATGATCATTAGAAAATTTGACCATCTTTAATAGGTTTAGATTTTTGTGTTTTCATTAGGCGTTAGTGCATTAGTGGTCCATAACCTTTTCAAAGTTTTAACGTAAAGTATAAACTAGAAGCAGTAAACTAGAATTCAGTAGCAACATATACATGGACCATAGAAGCTTTATTGGTGATCGCGATTTCGGCTTCAACCATAAAAATATTGCCATCGAAAACCAGGCGCGTCTGATTAGCCTATACCTTACGGTTAAAGCCAAAATCGCGATTATGCCATAATGTATTATAAACATCCTTGTTTGGGGTGCATATTGCATGTTACCCCATTATGCGAAAGGCGAGCGCTTTTATCTTACACTTCACATTGAAGTTTCACTATCGTGGACGATTTCATCTTTCTAAAATTTTTAACTAATGCTTATAAATGCATTATATTTAATTGTTTCTAACAATTCAAGTCATATTTAATATGTTGAATTTGAATTATTTAAATTTTAAAAATATTTTATAATAGGAAATGAGAAAAGTCTAAAAATTTAACAATACGGGAACATATCGTTTTTTAGGTTATAACCTTTAAATTTCCTAATTTGTAATAAGTCACCCATAGCAAAAGAAACGTCTGCCGTGTTATTTTTACTCCCTTTGCTCGAAATTGTTGTTTAAAGATTTTAACTCCGAAATAATCTTCTAGACACACCACTGGTATTCAAATTAAAAGTCAATTGTGACACACAACTCCCCCCCCCTACACGTAGTTTAATCATATTAACCCATATAAACCTGAAAATATTTTTTTTGGAAATTTAAAATTTTTTCTTCTGTATTTTGGTCACTTTATTATGCTGAATCTCAAAAAAATACTAAAAAAATTCTGAAAGTGTTGTAAATGACCGAAACATGGTGTCCTTTTAAAAGGACGGTAGGGTTATCCACTACTATGGCATAATAGTACACACAAAATTGCAATTGAATTAAAATTTTATTATATTATGAATAAAATAAAGTGAACACAGAAATAAAGTGTTACACTAATTTATTGTCCAAAACCCACAAAAAGTAAATAGTTAATTTCAACTAATGTTAAACAAAACGTTGAATTATAAAATTCACTCCAGCTTCTTCGATTTATTTTAAAAACAAACGTCTTAACTCGAGCACATATCGTCACAGAATCCACCTGCAACCCCTCGATAACAGAAATGACCATATTTGAATGCCTTACGACCTTCCGTTTCGTCACATGTGTTATTTTACAAATTTAAGAATCCTAATTTACAAGTTTCTAGCCATTCAAAACAAAAATAGCTAACACTAATTACAATTTTTGCATTTGCCTTTACATAAACTTTGTTTCTACTTATTTATAATGTGGATTATACAATAAAAACCATAAAATAAACTAAAAGCAGGATTTACAAAAGAAAATCTTTTAAATCAAGATAGTAGTGGATAACCCTACCGTCCTTTTAAAAGGACACCACTTTTCCTTTTCTAATAATTTACTAATTTGGACAAATAATTTCAAATTTATTCATAAAACACGTTTATTGGTCCTTTATGTATCCAAATCTGATATAATTCAATCAAAATTGATAATAACAATAATTTTAATAAGCACTTTTGCTGACCTCTAGTTCAGAGTCGACGAACAGCTCACGACGAAAACGTAAAAAAATATTATAAAATTCAAAAATGTTAACTAAATAATATTACAAATAGTATCTCAATACTTCCAAGTATCAAATGAAACCATAATAATTGGTTTTATATTCATCGTGTGTATTTGACGAGAGTTTACTTTTGCCGTTGCTTTTCTGTCCTTTATAAAGGACAGCCGGTTTATATGGGTTAACTATTGAGCCAATATTAAGTAAATATTACAGCAATATATTGTCGTATTCTTTTCAATAGATGAACGGTAGCGAATACGGTGAATGACGCTATTAAAATTTTAGTCACTTTTCTATGTTGTTTTTGAAAGGAAAAGATAATTTTTACTTTTACGCTGAATTTTTGATTTCAAGTTGAGCTTCCAATGTTGAGAAGCACCAACAGATTTAATTTAATAAAGAGGAAATTTGTCCTCTGATAATAATTGGATGATTGACCCTTCTGGGAAGTTTAAATTGCAATAGTTTTAGAATTGTGGTCGTAGGCTTTTCACCGATGTGGTACCTATTCGCGTTTTACATTACCATTGGTGGCGCTGCAAACAATACGTTTTAAATGGATTTATGTAAACAAATTCATTGTGTAAACCAATGATAACAAAGTAAAATACTTTCTAAATGAACTTCGAAATTATTCCGTGTGGTGGCGTTTTGTTAATGTAAAACGCGATATTCGCTATTAAGTAGAAGTGCGACGATGTGAAAGTTTAATTTACCCGCGCTAGATAAAGGTAGAACATTTCGTTTTCGACGAATGGCACCATACCATGACAAGAGGTTCCTTTCTGGTTTCCATTTGTTGTTAATTTGTGATATTTTTGACTTTCTGGAGTCAAACTTGATTCCGGAAGTATTTGAGCGTTTATTTGCGTTATTCCTGGATACGGGAATTTCTCGAGTTATTTACAAGCGGCAATTTGGAGATTTTTGGTAAATTCCCCACATGATAAAATTTGATCCAGCATTTTATGAAAATTTTAATACCTTTGGATTAGTAGAGGATTACCAATTATTATTTGAGTGGATTATTATATCGAAAATTGGATTAGTTGATTTCTGGATGAATTTAGAGAAGTTAAATACAGGAAGATCATACAATTTTGGAGTCTAGAATCCAACATTCCTCGCTATTGGTGTTATTTGGAAGTCTGGGGGATAGGATAAATTTGTTTTTGGATTATAATGAGGACGGTAGCATCAGTTTTTCGCGATTCTGGGATTTAGTTTTGATAGTTTAATAGCATTGGTTGCACTCTTGCGGCATAATATCGGGATTGGCTTCCGTTTATAAAGGTTATGTTTTGTTTGTGGCCGATAAAGACGATTACGGCGATAGTATTCGGAAGTGGCATTACACAGAAATTTACAAGGTATCATAAACTTTTTTATTTTGTATTTGAATTTTTTTACATTTTATTCCTTCGTGTATGCAAGGAGTAGGATAATCATTTGAATAATAAATGTCTCCTTACATAATAATACTTATATTACATTAATAATCTGTTGATTTTGATGGTAAATGAAAATATTACATGAATTTTATCTTTTCCGAAATTAAAATTTTGTTTATTTGGAACTTGAATTTTTATTGAATTTTATAAGGCGTCCTTCGGTGTATTCGCTGAAGATATTACTGAGCATAAGAGTCACAGCTAGTCGGAGCAACCTGGATTGTCTTTCCCGGTCGTGTTTTTTTTTATTCGAAGCTTTCCCAATCATTTAAATTTATTATAATTTTTGTATAAAAGCTATTTTAAGCAACAGAATATTAAGCTAACGCCCAAACCCAAAAATATTATGGAAACCATGATGACAACTAAAACTCTATAGGAGCCTAATAACCTACGAATACCATAACAATAGTAAAATTCAATACAATAAGGTAATTATAAATTAATTGTATGTTTGAAATTAACGAAAAGTCGATTTTTTGATTTTTTTGTCGTAATCACATAGTCAGATTTATTTGGTCTTCTTCTTTAGGTGCCTATCCGATTTCGGATGTACGGCGATCCCCCCGACTTAGCCTAGAAGGCTGTACCAGGGAAATGTTAATGGGGTGGTGGTTTGCCTTCCCCTTAGTCGCCAGATCAATTTTGGACTTATTTAGATCATTAACATTTTAAGGATTCTTCTTGGCATATTACTCTCGGTGGTTTGCCAGTGCCTTCCGAGGGGAGACGGTCAGAATAAAGTTCTTACTTCACTCGGATTCGAACCGGGCATTTAGCGTTCATAGTCAACTCGCGTGACCGCTAAGCTCCGACCGCCTCTATTTGGTGCAACTCATTTATATGTTGTAATGAAATAATGAAATTTTCAAAAGAAAATCAGCATAATATAATATTACAATTCAACGTATTGATCAAAATCATGAATTTGACATAATATCGTACATATTTTTAAGTGTGAATTTTAAATGTAATTGAAATAAAAATTAAAATTACATTCAGTTTAGTAATAATATGAATTATTTTAAACGAATTATAAGTTATCGGACATGAATTAAATTAATGTATGTTTTTAAACTATGACATATGTTCCGCTCTGATTTGAGATACATTAATTTTAATTCATGTCCGATAACTTATAATTCATTTAAAATAATTCATATTATAATTTTCACAAGTTAACAACTATAAAATATTTATACATTTTAATTTAATTTTGTAATAATAATATACTAAAATAGTAATGACTAGAGCACGGATTTTAGGACGTAAAAAATGTTAAAAAATGCACCATTTTAGGCTATAAAAATCATTGAAATAGGCGCAATAATTAAGAATTTAGGGGTTTTTAGGCAATATGTATTTTTCATTACAGAAACTTATAAACATAATATTTAAAAAAATTAGTTAAAAAATTTTTAATAACGGTATAAGGAAAATACTATATAAATTTTTATGTAAGCTTTTTTCCCTCCTAAATAGATGGTGTTATTAATTTTATCCTCTATTTACATATGGCGCTACTAATTTGAGGGGTTACTATTTTTTTTTAGTTAAAAAATAAATTTACGATTTTTTTTAAGTGTTTCGAAAATTCACCTCCTCCCCCCCCCCTATCAGACCTGGAGAACCTCTGCCATTTACGGTTTTGTATTTAGAGGGTACCTGTCTAACTTAAAACCATTCAGGATTTTTGAAATCTGTCGCCACCTCTTGGGCTAAAGTAACTTCCACAGTTTTATATAAGATCTGTAAAAACCGTTTCTTCGGATTTAGGAGGAGGACCTCAAAATTAAATTGCGCTTGGTGCCTCTCAAGTGCTAAATCCGCCACTGACTGAGAGATACAAATTTTTAAAAACATAAAAACTATTATTGTTTTTTAACTTTTAGTAACGTAAACGGGATAAATCATTGGTTTAGGCTTTTTAGGCATTAAAAATCTATTTTAGGTCAGTAACATCGAAAATAGGCATTTAGGCAAATAAAAGTAGGGTTCAAAATCTTCACCACTAAATCCGTTTCTTAAAATAAAATTTTTGAATATGTTATAGAACTTGTAATAGTTCACACCCCTGGTCGTGCCACCAAATTTGGTACAGCGAATTTAATCACGAAGTTATTTCATAATAATCTAGCAAAGAATGTAAGTAATTATGTACCGCTGAAAATCACTCTCGTGCAAGTGAATAGCTTAAAATAATTAAATTATATCGTACCTACTCGTTTTCCGAAAAATTTTTACACTCATGGAACTGATGTGGATCAGAAAGGGGCACAATAAAAACTCGAAATAGTAGGAAAAATGTATCTAGTAATGCTAACGCGTTTTCTATAATTAAAACCCACTCTTTGACGTGTGTGGCTGAAATATATCTATTTTATATAGTGAAAAATTTTATTTTCAATGGTCTAGTTGACTGGTTTTGAAACTGCAATATAATTGCTATTAAATAATATGATATTGTAATTTAGTATGATATTTATTGGACGATATAAACTATTATAACCTAAAAATACTGGTTTGTCATTTTTCAATTACTGGTTCACTACGTTTGGTTTTTATTAGTATTTCTAGTTAGTGCAATATAAAATAAAAATTTACATCAATAAAATAGCTACAATTACAGTTATTTTAACAAAGCTAAAGTAAAATATTGCTCGGAGTTGCTTTACCACACGTTGCTATTGGCAACGTAACAGACGACCGCTGTTCGGAAAATGCCTAGTTACCGTTTTTAAAATAAATGCTTGTTCGAGATACATAATTTTGATTTACAGAAAATGTTTATTTTTCATCCTTTCTTGTTCCGAAAAAAAAAATCGTAAAAAAACGTCTAAACTGTTATAATCGTTTACCTTATTAAAATTGCGCTTCGTTTCATCATGTTAACACTCATCTTGATAGTTCTTTGAAACTATTGCAAAGAATTTATAACTTTGCATCCAATTCGGGTTATCGTTGTTTTGATCGAGTGAAACCAGTTCTGTATCTTCTCTATATAGGTATTTTTGAAAAAAATCAATGTTTTGCATCCGATTGAGGGAGAATTCTTTAAAGTGATTAAAACGTTTTAGATAAGAACATTAAAAACCTTTTTATTATAAAAGGATTTCTCTTCGTCTGTTTATTCTGAATCTTAAAATTCAATAGGATGCCCATACATAGTTAATTTCTTAAGTTAAGTTCACTAATCGTCCTAACCTAATTCATCTTAAAGTGTTGCAAAAATAATTAAATTAAATTTAATTGTTATTAAATTCAATAAACGGTGTTAAGAGGAATCCTTAAAGTTGGAAAATACACTTTCGTAATTCAATGATATATTGCTGATTACTCAGTAAAATTGCACAAAAGTATATATTTTTGAAAAGATGACAGTTGGACGCAGGTCACTGTGTTTTTATTTTTTTGAAATTAAAATTTTTTTCAAATCTTTTTTTTTTCAAAAAATTTGAATTTAAAAAAAATAAAAGCACAGTGACCTGCGTCCAAGTGTCCTCTCTTCAAAAATATATACTTTTGTGCAATTTTATTGAGTAATAAACAAGATATCATTGAATTACGAAAGTGGATTTTCTAACTTTAAGGATTCCTCTTAAATGCCCATTATTCAAACCCAAGTATACCATATAGTGCAAAATGAACTAACAGTCAGATTGGTACAAATCTATACCAGGAACCAAATTGATAAAATTGCTTTATTATTTCCAAATTTAAAGGATCTTTAATCAAGGGGTGAATCACTGTGGAATTTTTTATAAAATTCTGATCTTTTCTGTGAATTTCTTTTGGAATTTTAGTGTCCACAATTTTCAGAGTGACTTACCCCTCGCCTGTAACCGTTCAAAAAATTATGAATATTTTGGTATGAATTTTGTGAAAGTTATTAAAAATTTAGGTCTTTTAGTGCCTACTAGCAATAACTTTTTTAATGTAGGTTTCGGTCTTTCATGTTACAATGTCGATTAAAATAGGATTTATGTTAAATTACTTAAACATTAATGTGTATTATGCCTACGTTACATTTTATGCTTTAAATGTATTATAATTTCCGTAATTTTACAAGATTTTATTTTAATGTAGTGAAAGTCTGTATAATATTTCCATTATACTTCATTTAAATTGTATTATAAAATTGTCAATTTTACAGTTTATTTACAGTTTTAATTTTCTTGTATTTTTCTTATTACAAAATAGACAGACTGCAAACTGTAGTAACTTTAAGTGGTCAAGTATTGCATTAGCAACTCTCCTATATGAAAAAAAAAGTTACTACTACATGAAATTGGTACCAATAAGGTTAAGGACTCTGGTACTAATTCCACGTCTAATTAAATTTCTTAAGGAATTGCTGAAATACGTCGGAAGATGTTCTCGTTACAGAACTCTTGGAATGTTCATCCAACAACAACCTAGTGCTATTTTAAATATTCATTGCTTTGTGCTTAGAATAGCAGGACCAACAATTTTTACTTATCGGTACTTTGGTCCTCTTGGATGTTTCCCAACGGACCTAATATGTTTTCCCTCTTGTGCTAATTTCTCTTTCGAGATGTAAAACAAGAAAGCACGTCGTCGTTTCACCCATAAGAAATAAGTTTCCGTGCTTTTTTCCTGATTTGATAAACGATTAAACGATTGTCGGTCTTAACTCGATTACAATCTCTTTTAACTATCCATATCTGGTTTGAGTATCATGCGTATAAAACGTTTAAATCGTGCGGTGTTTGATGATGAGTGGTTACTTTTATTGTAGTCATTGAAGTGTGCCTCATTGACGATATTTCAATACCGTGGGAAAGATCGGTGACTTCCAGTGTTACACTGTGTGCAATGGCCGTATAATAGAAGGCAGTCGTGAATAACAGTCCAAACAAACATTGTTCTTGTAGCAAAAAGTTACATTAATCTATAAATAATTGGCGTGCGAAATAGATTACTCGCAATCACTTCACCGTCCACTATTCCTTCAAATTGTTACAACATTATTCGCTAAACAATTACTGCAAAAAGTTCATGGTTTATCTTTACATCGCACAAAAGTTACTATAATCAAAAATTTTTATGTGTACCAAGTCACACACAATTCCACTACGAAGAAAATGTCAACACCGACAGTCCTTACCCCTTTTAGTTCCCATTAAAAGTTAATTAACCTTAAAAGTTTTTTTTTTCTTGTTTTGACCTTACTATGCCGAATTGATAAATTACCCAAAAATTGTAGGCTTGTTTTGCACGCATAATCTTATTTTTATTCCATTTGCATCACTTGTTCTTTCGTTTATCTAAAAGCCAAGCAGTAATTAATATTTTTTTGTAAATTCATAACTAGATAATATAATAGGTCGTAAAGAAAATTTAAAAGATTATAGAATGTTACGTGATTAACGAAACATAAATAATATCCTTGAATGATTGATATAGACGGACCTTTTCATGATGCATGATTTATTTATGAACCAATAAAACAGGATAATGACATTTTAAAATTAAATTTAATAGTTTAATTTTTTGCATATAAAAATCGATACAAAAGAGTTTTTTGTTAACTGTTGTTCGCGTTTCATTAATTGAGATGCTTCCGCATGCACCTGACGTACAAATGATGAAAAATGCTTCGTTTCCTTGGATCGCTTTGCAATTCTTCTGAAGTTGTTTTTTTAAGATCTAATAGAGCAAATAAAATTCTGTTCTTTTAAATTGAGTAGATCCCGAAGGAAAACTACAAATGAATCCTGCAATGCGACGCCATCTCTAGGAAGTTTTTCTGTGCGTCCGCGTCCGCCGGAGAAATATTATTCTAATGGATTACAGTATTTGAGCCACACCAAATGCGCTTTTCTACCGCGGTTCTCGTAAAATTTATATATAATTAGTATGTGAAAATTAATAAAAGATTAACCTATACACAAAGGTAATAAGATCGTAATTAATTCTTACGCTTTCAACAGCTGTTGGAGGATCTCAATCTTGCCTTAAATTAATTTATCTACTTATTTTATCTTAAGGCTGGGGATTTGCGCTAGTTAAAAAAGGTTTGAATAATAATTATTACTAAAAAATCAATGGTTCCGGTGCTATAACGATTTTTAGTCCAAAATAATTTCTTTAAGAAGGACCACTACTCGAGGATGTAGATTTAGACAAACAATTTTGACAATTCTTTCAATATCTTCCAGCATGAATCATATTTTTCAATACAGATTCAAAATCTGCATATAAAATTTCTTTAAGAATGTTAAACCGTTTTGTTTGAAATGCTGTACAATTTTTTCCATGTAAGTACCGTTTAGGGAGATTCCAATGCAGTGCATTCTATTCCTGGACCCACTGTATAATTAGATGTCATCATCATCATCTTCTGCTTAGTTGGGGCCCATTCCAACTCAACACTCAAGTGGTATCTCATTAAGGGTCTTCCCACATTTCTCGTTTCCCTCTGGGCTTGCAACGAAACACTTTTCTGGTTATTCTTGTGGAATCTCATATACTATACAGAATTAAAGCAATCTAAACATTTTCGTATCTTCCAAAATTTGAGTTTTGAGTTACTTTACTGTAAAAATTTGAAGAAAAAATTTTATTTCTGTTATAACAGAATCTTCTGATGTGGTTTTATAAATCATTCTGCTCTCAAAAGAAGCCCGCGGCGTAAACATGAATTAAACATGGGGTTTTAGGCCAATATTAAACATACAAATAATTTTGTTTCTAATTTATTATTTTAAATTCCAAATTTAACTTTCTCAAGCCTTATAATTGGAGCATTATATTGCACAGGTGAATTATTTAAACTTTGTATTCTTTTCTGATGCGATAAAAATCGCGACTACAACTAATTAAATAATGGGAAATCTATATAATGCCCAAGGGATTCCCAAGTAGTCTATTTTCCCACGAATGTAATGCTACAAGAATTACCGTATGCTGTTATTTGTAATCAAGGTTGACTCTCACCCCACCTCCTTGACTATTTATGCCTAAACACTTTCATCTCAATTACAATTCCATTACTAACACCAAAATAACGAATCTCGAAGACAGTTTATAAAAAATTAAAATAAATTATTGTGACCATAACTCACAGAAAGAAATAATTTATACAAATTAATAGACTATTACTCTGAAGTCACGCCAACGATTTTCTTTTAATGTCTATTTAAGGATTTTTACATTAAAAAATGCAAATTATTTCTGCTTTTTGTAATAAAACATTTTATATTTTTAATGCATTACGGTAATAAAATAATAAATTAATTTATTACTATTATTATTATTATTAAGTAACTTGTCATATTTTCAATTTTTTTGCAAGAAAATTAAAACCTGTTAGTTTATAACTCTCATTTTAGCATTAATAACTTGGCTGTAAATCGAGCAAATACACGTAATTACATATCAAGTTTTTGTTTTACAATTTTATGTACAATCTATATTACAATATTTATTGCATTATTTGATTTTAATCGACTAATTGCTTTAATGCGAGTCGCTTGAAAAGTGAATGGTATATTTTTAGTTTCTGAACCAAATTGTATGAATATAAAAATTTATATAATTTGCCGCATTGTTAACTATCGAGAGGATCAATTATTGTAGTTGTTCATGCTCTCATGCATAATGCACTTTTCACCAGATAATGGATTGGCTGAGGGACCCATCAAAAGAATGAAATTGAATAAAAAGTGCTATTTTGCATTGTTCAATGAAAACGAGCCAATGTAAAAAATTATCTAAGTATACATTTGGTTACTCGAATTAATCAAAAATCATGGGGAACCTTCCTATCAATTTTAATCATCGTTTTGAGATCAAAAATTTAATCAGTAATCAAACGCGGTAAATAATGACGAAGTAAGCAGTAATCCAATAACAGGGCGATGATAGTGAGTTATGTTCCTCCCCCTATTCACGCTTTGACAGTCGTTTATTGTAACAATTATTTTATATTACAGTGAAACCTGTCAAGTTCGACATAGACGGGACCAGCTATACAAAGTATCGGTATTGACAGGGAAACTAAAATTGTAATAAATATCAAACATGTAATTTGTTAATCACATACTTCCTCCGTCCGTGTTAACAAATTATTTTTGGATTGTTGCAGTTTTTAAATTATTAAACTTTTGTTAAAAAGTAAGGTACGTGACTCGATCGTTGTTATTTCAACGTGATAAGAGATTATATCAGCAAAAGGGGCAATAGATGCACCTGCTCTGAGATGAAGTAAGCTGCCTCCCACTTATGCCGGTATTTGCAGTGAAATTCTGAGATGTGTCGAACTTGACAGGTTCTACTGTATTTGTAAATTGTTATAAAATATAGCTTACATTGCTATAATAAATCCATGATTTAAATACATCCGAATTTAAACGGGATTTTCTTAAGACTTTAATAAAGTAAATAATTCAGTATGGGCAATTTTCATTACGATGATGTTCCCACCGGCATTACCAACATGGCCGTTATAGTGGGTATAGTTAATTATGTTTATTGTGATTTACAAATTGATTATAATATGTTAATCTTATTATTGGTTGCCACAAAATAATAATACGCTAATCATAAACGTCATAGAATTAACATAAACACACGGACTGACATCCAAGTATACTCATTTCACAAGTTCAAGTTAGCGACGAGTGGTGGCGTTTAGTGCCTTATAGGCAATTTACATTAACATTAAAAATTATAACAATAAACCGAATGATAATAATAATATTTCAAGTACATTACAGATTCTTTCAGCTAGAACGTTTTATGTGCACATCAATTTTTCTGTACTTCGAACGTAGACTTTGACATAATTCAGATGAGAATTGTAACATTTTATATAATTAAATATTAGGTACTAATTGGATAATTTGAGCTCTGGTGGATGTACTTAAATCTAATGTTTAAATGCATGGAATAAGGAAGCCGTATGGCCTTTTTTCAGGTCTACATTTTTCATATATGACATTTTTTGTGTATATTTCCGTGCATAGTATGAAAAAGTTGATAAGTGCTGGTGATATAGTTGGAGATAACTTCCTAAATAAATAATGTAATGTACAATAGTTTAAAAAAGGAATGGTAAATGAATTATATTTCTACATCATAGGTATTTACTGTCAAAAATAATTCAAATTTTAATTGACAGGGTAATTATCAGCTCTATTTTAACAAATCGCCCGCATTTAGCGGGTACTTATCGCTTTGAGTGTGGTTACCATGTAAAGTTTGTTTGGAGAGTCAATGCAACCAGTGGCGTAACTTCAAAATTTAGGCCTGGGAGCAAAAGCTTCGACGGGCCCCTCGATTGAAAAGTGTGCGATTTAAAAACAAAATTTGGTCCCAAAATAATACAGGACCATTTCTCCATCTGCTCCCCCCGTTATTTACGCCATTATCCATACCTCCCAAGACCCTAGATTGCACACTCATTTATTCACATTTTAGGATGTTTAGTGGGCTTATCCACCCTATAAAATTGAAGAAACACTTCAAAATGAGATAAAATTAAGTATTAAATATCAATTTACTAGAAAATCATTATTAAACCAAAACAAATTTATTCCCCTGAAATGGGCGTGAAACCGGAGGGTAATTAGGTACGAGAATTGATCAAAGGTATACGTAAGCAATAAACTGACTTATTAAAATTGATAACCAAGCAAGTTTGATTATTGAATTGGCTTCTTGTTGTTTACATACCAAACGGAATATTTTATACTCCCAAACCCAGCTGGAGTGGTTTGTGGAGTGACCGGTTCAGGGTGAAGCTGAAAACCGGAGGTAGTACAATGGGCCGAATTAGAAGCCTGAGTGCGTGTGAGTTTATCTTACTCTCTACAATAAATTCCGACCCTCAAACCCACTTCGCCCTACAATGGTTCCATGTGTGAAGTTTGAAAACAATCATCGGTAACCATAGCAACGATATTTGATTTTAATAATTAGGTACGAGAATTGATCAAAGCCAATTAACAATTTATTTGGTTTTGAAAAGACTGTTGCTTTCTTACGGAAATACTCACAGACCCTCCAGTTTTTAAGAACACTTTCTATCTTCCGCAAAATGCAGACGAAAAGGTCTAGGAGAAAATTTGTTGGGAATACCCCCCAGCACAGGGAAGGGTACTACACAACAACTCGGCACTTGCGGATCTCTCTTTTAACAGTCCCCGCATTTAAAAAATCGTTTCCTAACACTAACTTAAGCTCGACGGGTGATTCCCGTTGCCGAATTGTCCGTTTCCGGCTTACACGGGCGCTTTTACCCTTGTTTAAGAATTTTCTACTTTGCATTGCCTCGGGCTCCTAAGATTTTACGGGCCGTGTTCATTCGCACACCGCGCACATTGGTAGTTCCGCCACTGAATGTAACTCACGTGATCAAAATGCATTATTCTGATTGGTATAATATTCATGTAGGAAGTTATTAAATAAAAATAATTTTTATAAATTCAAATTATCAGTTATATAAAATTTATAAGTGTATCAATTATTAAAGTTTAAAAGTAATCGCGCCGCGAGCGACAAGATTCGCAACTACACAAAATCGAGTGCCGTATGCAATTTAATTTTATGTGAGTGTTTGATGATAAAAATTTCTTGAACATTAATTTTAGTAATTCTTTCCGTTTTTAAGAGTTGCATTTATAGAAAAACTTTAATTATTAAATGTTTAAATAATTAAAACTCATAAGAAAATTAAATACTTGTACCCAAAAAAAATTACCCTAAAAAGAAATACATTTTTATTCTAAATAATTTCTGACAAAATATCAAATTAAGCTATAAAAAATACTACTCCTATAATAAAATTAAAATCAGTCAATTCCATCTCGAGTTTTTATTTTAATATTACAAAAACATAGCATTTTAGAAGAGTATTAAAAAAATAAAATAATTAAAAATATTATTCGTACTTTTCCGATGAAAGTTGCAAACGCAACTGAAAGTTCAAATTGGTTCCATTGTATGCAAGCTAACTCGACAATATTTTAAAATTTTTATGGAAGACCAATTTCACAAGTTTAAAATTTACATTTTAAATATATATTGTTTTAATTGCAGTTTATTACTTATTGAATTAATTATTGTTTTATGCATTAATAATTGTATGTATTAATTATTATTTAATCGGTGAGTTAACAAATAAAAAAGAAATCGAAAGTTAAATTGTACATACGATATAAGACCATCCTGTTTAGTATATCGGAAACGACGCAAATCGAATCATACTGATACAGATCAGCTTTTCGGTCTTATATCAATTCGGCACTTTATTATTTATATTTTTCATGCTGCGTTTATTGGCTTCTAAAAGCTTGAGAGCAAAGAAATCTGGATGTTTTTACCGATACAGACATCGAAAACGATCTAAAACGGCAAGTAGACCTGCTTGTGATAATTTTTTCTCAAAAATGAATTACTTACCAATTTAATTCGACTAATCCAGTTAAAAAAATTGCACCCACCAAATTTGCTTCCGTACTAATTACCGTACAATTGAAGAAACGAGTAACTCGAGTTACTGCAATTTTTCTGCCAGACTTGATTTTGGGTGGTCTGATTTGCTTCAGTATAGTAATCCTGATTATAATTTGTATTTTGAATGGTAGTTTATTTAGTTTGCGGATTAAGTAAGCTAATGGATTAAATAATCAGAAGTGCTGCTATAATTTCTCGATTCCGCTGGTTCGTATGTATTTTTTAAAGCATTAATTAAATAAAATGAAGAAGGTAAGGTACTTTACACTAAAATAATTAATTATTTTTCCATTTAGGTTTCATAAAGTTCAGTGCTTTGAGTGAAATCCATAAAACGTTACAATTTAAAAGAGCGCCGTAACTACAACCTCATCTTAATTCACCGTAAATAAATTGCCGGTGATTTTAAATCCATGCTGAAGTGTATTTAACATAAATATTTTTAATTAGTACCTTTTAATTAGATTGGGTTGAACTTAAAATAAATTTAATATTTTATTATTATGTGCTCGTTCTGATTATAAATTTAAATTTTAAACGTTAATTGCGACAGCTTTGTAAGCGTTATTTATTATTAAGATTTAGCACAAGTTGCCTGTCTAATAATTAACTAATCGTGATTTACACTAAAAATATAATTTTCAAAGTTGAAAATGTTACCAAATTTATTTGGCATTTCCGTGCCACCTTCAAATAAATTGCTAATCTTACCAATAAGATGCTTTCATTACTTTTGATAACAAAATAATTTGTTACAATGTAAGACTTAAATTCGATCAGTTAGAAAGTTCTAATTAAGGATTTTACAAATTTAATCTATAATTCGATAATAATTGTTAATTTATTTATACACAAGGAATTTAAATTTTAAAAGCATTAATTAATACTTTAAAAGTTTGTGTGATGTTTTTCTAATTAAGAAGTAATTGAGAGAAACATGTCAATAGTAGTAATAAATTTAACGTTTAATATTTTTTTAAATCTATCAATTTGAAATTTCGATTACACAATTAGATCAAAAACGAACCGCAATTAATTTTTCTGTACCACTGACATTCTTACGCACCATTTTTCAAAACTGAGCCTAATTCAGTAGTAATTAAAATTTTAAATTTCCTGACGACTTTCTCATTCATTACGCAATATACTGATATCCGTTTTGAGTTTCTGACGAAATGTGGATTAAAATTTTGAGATGCGCTGGTTCGGTAGCTTAAATATGTGGAATATTGGAATACGATATGTATCACTTTAAATTTTATTCAATTAAGAATATTTAATTAGGCAGTTTGTTTTCAGGTTTATTTTTTTAATTATAACTGTTATCTGTTTTTGAATGTTTCAACGATTTACCTTTAATTTGACTATAAATTAAATTTGGTAGTTTAAACGATTTGGTACAGATAAATCACAGAAATGTATTTTATGGTTAATTAATAAAACTATAACAAATGTTACTAATTTATTATTCAAATTAAGGAAATTAATTATAATCTTTAATTTAATTTATTTAATTTTTATCTTCCGGGTCATAACTTACCCAACTTTTTTCTTTGCCCTTCATATTGTTTTCTTTTTCGTGATTTCTGCAGTGGCGTCGATATCTTCTTCCTTTTGTTGTTAAATCGATAAAATAATTTCTTAATTTTATTTTATTGTATCGTGACTGCCAAGTTATTAACCCAACAATTTTATATGGGTTTTCAATAGGAAAGCATCAAGAAGTCGATATTCTATGTAACAACAATAAAACTATGATAATAAAATGTTATTTATACTTCGAATCTTTATGGTTTAATAATTTTTGTTCCGTGATTTTAAAATCCTTGTATAAGGCGAAAATTAGCATGCCTTTGGCCACCCGAATTGAATATTTTTCCGTTTTATTAAAATCAAGAGAAATTTGATTTACTAAGTCCAATCTCATAGATTCAAGCAATCCACAAGTTTACTAAGTGGAAAAGGGTCCTTAGTTATGAAATAGAAAACTGGGTACCAAAGAGCCCAGATCATAGCGTTATACTGTGATTCAGGTTAATCAAAAGTTGCATGTCACTATGAGTCTCCTTTCGATAAATAATCAACCAATCGGATGAAAGTAATATGCAAATCCGTCCATATCATTTTATTGGCGGCGCCTGTGATTTAAAATTTTCCCATGTCAAAAAATCAACCCTGTAATTGTATCACCTGTAATTTATTAATTTTTATTGTCCTTGGCGTGCATTAAATTGTAGTAATTAAAAAATTAAGTAAGGACCTATATTATTAATCAATCATACCATGAGAATAAAATAAAATTTTAAGAAGGATACAACTAACAGTAAATCGGTAGTCGATAAGTTATGACTATGTAATTTGATATTATCTCAGATTAATGCATACTCCCCTTCATGTTAAATTTATTGGTTTAGGTGATCCGCTAATCTTGATCTTTGATTTTCATAACGCAGATCATCTAAGACGATTTGCATTAGAATAGCAAAGAGGTTCCTACTTTTTAAATTGATTTTATTTTGCCACAAGCGAATTTATGCATAATTTTATTAAATTTGGCTTCCAAAATTTGTAATTTATTAATAGTTGTTCGTATTTATAATTATGTCGATATTATTTGGAAGTATTTTTTAATTACCACAATATTTTTTTACTCCATGTAAAGGCGTGGAACATGTCAGATGAGTTAATTTGATATTAACTGGGGCTACTGTTTTGAATTAAAACAAATTAATAATTTAAATTAACAAATCGGTTATATCTTTTTTATGTATTATTTTTTCATAACTTTGTTTATTTTAGAAGCGACCGCGATGGCTAGAATTTAACCAAATTTGATACAAAAATTTTAGCATGCCGCTTTTTTGTTCTGTTAAAATTTAAAAAATTCGATCGGATTTTTAAAAATTTATATGGAGTCATCAAAACGTCCTACATTCTACAAAAAATACCAAAACTACTTAAGAATTAAAGTAAGAAATTTTGATAACATGGGTAAACGCTTCGATAGCATTAAGCAATTAAGATTTATAATTAACAAAAATTTTAATTAATATTTTTAAAATTTTTAAGTGATGCTATTAATTTCGTAAGTCGACGATCAATGTAGCACAACTTTCAAGGTGTGGATTAAACAAACAATCTCCATAATTTGCATATAGAGGCGTTAAAAATCTTCAGAATTAAAAAATTATAAAGTCGATTTTATTAATGCAGAAAACTTTTACATAATTATAAATTGATGCACATTTTTTGTGGTCGGTGTCATTTTTCAGCCCGAAAAGATTGCAAAAATATTTCATGCCAATTATTGAAAGCAATAAATAATTTTTAAGCATTAACATTTTATTACAAGATTTTTACTAAAATACTGAGCGCGACGCACCTATCTTGATTAAATTTTTTCTTTCGTTTTTAAAATGATTACCACATTATTTGCCGTAATTATTTTATCGTTCCCTCTAAGCATCGAGCAAGGAGGTCGAAATATATAAATGATATCTACTAATAACAATATAATTACGCAATGTGAAATATTGCTTTTAACTTCAGGTAGTTAAATTTTTTAATCTTACGCTTTAATTAATAAATGATTAATGAGAAAAATTTACAATTGAGAGATTAATGTTCCTTCATAATAAACTTTTACTAATTACGTGCTAAAACCATTTTAGCAAATTTTTTAACACCTCCGTTTTCATTCGCTCATATGTATATTTTTTCATAACACATTTTATATAGTTTTCAGTCCTACGCTTTAATTTTTCGTTTCACGTGGGCTAATAATGTATTAATCAAAATGAAAAGATATTTTATGTTCCTTTATTACTTTTTGTTGTTGTGAAGGTAAAATTGAATTGTTAACAAAAAAAGTGCACGAAATTATTATAATGACCTCAGTTTAACTTACATTTTTCACTGTCGCTAACAAGAAGAAAACATCTGCAATACAGATATATAAATTAATAAACTTACAAATTTTTACCACCGACATGTCGTTTTTCCGTGTGAAGCTAAACAATCCAAAAACCATTATTTGCCTTCTTGTACATTTCAGTTTTGGGTGCGGTGTGCGATGATGTGAGTGTGGGATGTTAGAATTTCTATTAAATAAAAATAGTTCACACTTTCAAGCAGTACAAACCCGAAAAATTGATCGTAGGACCGCTGCATGCCTTCCTTTTTGCTAGAGAGCAATCATGTCGGTTCCCATCAGGGATGAACTAGCACCACCTTTACTATTATAAGCTGCCCTATATTAGCATGTTTTTTTTAAATGCTTGCAAAGATAAAAATAATAATTTGCAGAAAAAGTGTGAAAAGGTACCCTATCGAGTGTGAGGTATTAGGGCATCACTGAGTGGCGACGGTAGCATAATATAGTGTGGTATTTTGAAACCAACTTTACAGTCCCTCACTCGGAAAACTGAGGTAGTTGTAATGTTTCGAACATTTACAATAAAGTTGCTGCCGCTTCTTGTCGGTAAAGCAATTTGAGACCGCTTATTCTCAGGGAAGACTGGATTCTAAATTCAATTATAGAGACTCGGGCAATTGTATACTGTTTAATAATTTGAATTTAAAATGTAAAAATTTAATCTTGTTACTTGGACCACAAAAATAGTCCTTTAACCGTATGTGTCAGTTTGTGTGATCGTATCAGACCTCCATTACATTTAACTTCAATTTTGCTAAATGGCGATCTGATCAAATCAGTGATATGTATGACAAATACAAAATTTGTACAAAATAATTTAATAATAAAAGTTTTGTGACGAATCAATACTTTGTTTGAGGACCGCTGCGCTTCAAGGCACGCCTCCAGTAGTTTGTTCAGGTAGCTGACCATATGCAAACATCAAAGACCACGCTCTCATACGTTGGAAAATCCCTCGTATTTGTGACGGTTTATCTTCTTCAACTTTACGATATTCTAGTGAATTCGCAGAATCGTAGTTGTCCACGAGCAAATTAATGCTTTTTGTGAATTTGTACAATCAAACATCTGTATTAACAGCCGGTTCTTTGGTACCTAACCTCAACTTTTTTGTGTTTCTCGTTTATGATAATTTCCACTATTTTAGGGCCTACACAACTTTTTTACAGTTGTATTAACCAATAGAAACGAGATTCAAAACTCGATGACTATAATTTTCATCAAATAAACGCAATTTTGTGTGATATCTACACACGTAAATCGATGACGTCACTTCCAAAATTTAATAAAATCTTCTTACCTTGCAAATAAATTTTGTTATATCGAATCAGAAAATGCACTATTTAATCGCTCGAAAAAGCTTTCTGGTTCCAGAAATATAAAACTCGAAAATTCGCAAATCAAAATCGACATCACAAAATCTGCAACTGGCTTGCACAACGTCGACGACCGGAAAGCAAAAATTATTGTTCTTAACCTCTTATCTACGAAAATTCATTAGGATTTCCATAAAAGACATAAAATTGGAGGTAACAGTTTTGGCAGTAAATTCGAATTTTCATGCACTAATCACTCTTCCTTGTAGGTTCACCAAATTAAACACAACAACCGCACAAATCTCCTTTAGAATCAAAACATTGTATTTGTGTAAAGTGTAAAAGTAACAAATTAGCTCTAGATGTAAACAAGATCTATTTTTACCATTTTAAGTGAACGCTTCCACACCTTTTTGACAATAATTTTACTCTTACTCGTTTTTATCATCACAATAGCTTGGCCTGCGGTCTTCGCACCTAAAATTCATACAAAATATTTTTAGGTAGTTTATCTCGATGCCGTTTCTAGAATGAAAGCGCAAGAAACGATCTCTTCCAAAATGGCTACAGATCGGGCCAGTCACGAAAATGTGTGCCCTAATTAAATTTTCTTTTTTACTCCAAATTTTGGAAAAATTAAATGCGGTTTTGAACGGATGGTCATCGCATGAATGCCTTTGATTGTCTTCTTCTTCTTAGTTTAAGCCTTAAGGCTTGTTATTACCAACATCTGCGTCATTTCCTTGGCAGTGTTGGTTCTATGAGCATATAAATATTTTACATTCATCAGGTAGCTTGCTAGACTTGCCGTCAGATGTGCCATGTATCCTGGTTTTTTATGTTAATGGTGGCAATTCACTAACCCAGGGAACCACCGGCTTAACGTGCCTTCCGAAGCACGGAGACTAGTCATAAGAAAGTTTAACTCTCCCCAGGTTTGAACCCGGTGCCCCGCATTTGCATCCAACTGCGTTAGCTGCAAGGCAATGACCGTCTCTCTTCGGTAAGAGGCGTCTTAATGACACAGTTGTGAATTTTAAATATAGATACAATCACATTTTGGGTAGTGCATGATAATCTTAACACCATTGCATTTTTTACTTGGCACAAAAGCCATATGTCAATGAATCGAATAGATGCAATTCTCAAACAGCAAGAATTGATGACTTGCTCGGCTTTCTTGTTTTCTCTTGACACGAGCCTTCGATTGTCAAAGATGTTATTTTGCTGCGGAAGACCTAAATAAGTGTTTCAAAATTGTCCAGGAAATGAGCGTCCTTTTGTGAAATGTGTGTATCGTGAAAATTTCAATTGTCAGGAAAATTCCACGCCATCCTGCTGTACATCGATGATGTTATATCTATTTACACCTTTACGAAGCCAAGGCAAATAGTTTATCTGAAATTTAAGGTAAAAACGCAAATTTAAATTTTAATCAAATTTATGAAAAATTAAAACCATTATTTTACTCACCTTGGTGAATTCACTTCATTAATAATTGTTATTCTTATTAGCATTTGAATGGTTTAATAAAACAATTTTATTAATTTTATATGATTGTGTAAGCAACCCACATTCTGAGCTACGATCGAGACAAAAACAAAGTGCTACGTCTATGATCATGACTTTTACCCCATAAATTTTACAGACTTTTTTATAATCGGGTAGTAGAGTACAATTATTATAGGTAAGCCAAGGGTAAGCCTACCTAAACCTAACGGTATAGATCGACCCAAATAGACCGAGCTAAAAACGTGGGCTAGGAGGTTAGGGCGATCTTAAAATTGAATGTAAACGCTTTAACTCGAACTACACGCAGTTTGACTGCAGTTTGACTTTGGTTCGACCAATCAGATTAACTGATAGGTTGGGAACACTGCTTTTAGATCGAGCGAACTGTAAATTTAAAACCACGCTTGCTTAGATCGCTCAACGTTAGCTCGAGCTAACGAGTGTATATTATATTCGGGATAATTGTCATAAAAAAGCGACGTTGCAATCAAGTTTATTATACATACCAATTGCTTTTTTGTACTACAAAGACGAATCCATTAACTTGATCCGCTATTTCATAACCGTTTTTCTCATCTCGTCATTTAATTAGCTACCTCGCACCCTTACGAGGTTGGCAATTCTATGTTAGTTCTTTGAAAGGTCGATTTTACCGAGAATTCGATGATATAAGTTATTTATATGTAAGTACAGCTGGAATAACGCACATAAATGGATTAACGAGATTTCTACTGATTCAGTGGGGATTTCGTAAATCCATTCATGCACGTCGTTCCTAATAAATACTTTGAAAATTTTTATTTAACTACGACAATGTATTTTGCCATCTGATATTGAAATGCGTTTGATAATCTTTTGTTTTCGTAGTGTTAACGACTACTTAATGAACTCTTTGAACTACAAAATTTAAATATCCTCAAACTTTTTCAATAATAGTATGAATTTTCATTCTTTGATTTACGATTGAACATTTTGAGAAATGCTCTTCGAGCAAGCAACCGAAGGTAATAAGTTGATATTTAGAACCTTTCATTTTATTCTGGTCACATTTAGTAAGAGTTAATGTTCAAACTTGATTAAATTTCAGGTTATTGTAATATATCATCCATGACCATATATCACAGAACAAGAATTTGTATTCTGATGCATAAAATCATTCTTTTATATAAATTCAAAAGCGGAATAGCGAAAAATGACAACACTTTAGTATAATAGAATATTTTTCGAAAAATGCAGCTTTAATTCCTGATAAATCCATAAATCGTTGTTAAAGGTAATCTGTATTTTTTATTGAAATTAGCAAATATTATGTTGCTTTACACAAGAGCTGATCTAGGGGTGAATAAATGGGGCTAGTAGCCCCCTAAGATACCTCGTATCTAAGCGAAGGACTGAAAAACTACAAAAATGTTTAATATTGTAAAACCCAAGGCTGTCTTTCGCATAATGAGAGATAGGGAGAAAATTAGGGTGGGTAACTGAATTAGGACTAAACACCTAATGACATCTTGACTTATCCAATTTCCGATAGTATAATATCCCTTAATATCAAGGCAATATCGCAATCATTTATTTTCAAATCGTTGCTCTAACCGTAAAAATATGATAATTAATGAAGCAACAGATAGTCGCGAAAGCCGCCTTAGTATAAATCAGTCCACAGTCGGGAAAACTAATTTTTTAATTCATTTAATTAACTATCTTGTTATTTGAACTAATACGTAATTTATCATGGGTTACCATGGCAAACAAATAATTTTTTGTGCATTAAAATTTAAAACCTGTTACTTTCTTTTACAAGAAAGAAAAATTTTTAAATGGACCGAAACAACAAACTAAAAGTATAGTATTTTTAACAGAATTTTACAGAATTTTATTTTATTTTTTAATATGCGTAATTATCAACTGAGATTTATATCATTATTATACCAATAAAAGTTTATTTTAATTCCGTTTTATTTTTAGTAGAATATTACGAATTTTATTTTAGTTTATTTATCGGTATAATTATCAAGTAATAATTTAGTTAGTAATATTTTCTTAGTTTTACTAGTTTCTCTAACATTGAATTTCTTAGATTTGTAACGTTAATTATAATTAAATATCTGAAGTGACAGCTAAGATTGTAGAATTATTATTAACTATTTTCCAGCTTTTATGATTAAATCGAAGCACATCTTTCAATTTTTACAAAATATTCTGTAGTTACTGCTTATTCTTGCCCCCCCTCCCCCCTGAGTAAAAATCCAAATAGCAATGTACAGATCCTTGCCTGATTTTTTATTAATATATTATGTACTTATATGTTACTCGATTTTAATAGTCAGATCGTTACCTGAAATGCCATTCTAACCCTGGGGCCGCCCTTACTACTATTCTGCTTAATGACGACATTTAAATGTACTATAAATTTTTTTAAATTTTTAACGACTTCTCTTTATCTATTTATTATTGATGCTGTTACTATAATCGCTTGCCGTTTTAGACCGCATTAATGGCATGTTCGTTTTTATCTTAAAAGTGGTCGTATTAATATTGAATGTTTGAAAAATGCCGTTTCGACATTTTACATAAACATAAATGTCCGGGTTTATTTCCTGACCAACCCACGTAATCTTGAATTTAAAAAAAATTGGTGTGAAAAGTAGCGTTGGGTGCTTAGCTTAAGCAATTTTTGAATCCAGGCGTCATTATTATGCATGGGTTGTGCGCCATATAATTATTAACAAGTTTTGAACACAACAAAAATTATTGTTAGTTAAAAATACATACATTGTTTTGTGATAATGAAGGTATTTTTAATTTTATTTTGATTTAATAATATGTCATTATAATAAATGCCGTTCTATTTTCCCTCAAGTGGAATAAATGCAAAATGGAATCGTCACATACATAACGCGCCTTTAAAATAACAATAATTCATAAATAATAAGATTCTTCTCAACTTCTAATATTATATCTGATAAACTAAGGCGTTGTCTGCGAATCTAGGCTTGGCATGGTCGTGGATTTCAAGGGGGGACTCGAGGAGATGAAGATGACACTTGGGCGCGGTTAATGTGTTGTATGGAAATGTTAAAAAAGCCGTTTGAACTCCTAAGCATAACCTACACAATTTTAAAGGTTACATAATTTCGCTTTAAGGCAATTTTTGATAAGTACGTTTAAAGTTTATAACATTTGATAAATTTTACAACACTTCAATCATTCAAATTTTTTTGCACGATTTTATTATATTCCGTTATAAACTCTTTCTTCTTCTTCTTCTTCAACATCACAACATGTCACGACATTAATAATTTCTATCGCGAATCGTGACATATTTTTTATAATATCTAATATATTGTGCCCGATTTAGGAAAAATTTTCTTCTTATTTTTTGTCATTTCGGAGGTTATTGCCTTGATTATCAGCAGATAGTTTATTGGGGAAGTGGTTAACATTTTATTACCATTCACTTTTCTTTTAAGCTTTTGATTGATTGAATCTTCCAAATAATGAATTTTCTATTATGATTTTTGTACTACTCGTCTAATTAACATTATTTTTCGATTTACGAGTTCTTAGCCTGTTTTTATTTTTGATCTTAATTAATTTTGAATCGATTAAATTTCTTTTGTGCACTGCAGAGACAGTTAAATCCGGGATCGAATTGTATTTGGAAAGGTTACAAATTTTGAAAAAAAAATTGCTTCGTTGCTTTAATTGCTTTTATTTAATACGTTAAAAAATTGATTTCTAATTGGTCGTTCAATAGGGGTCACGTTTTGTCCCTATGGATAGATTAGTTGGTGTACATGTGTGTATCTTGTAGATTGAGACTAATAACGATAATAAGTCACACTCGACTGCAAATAAATTAGTAATTCAATAGTAAAACTTGATTCGTCGCACGCCACTGATTACATAACTGGTTCTGGTCCACTTGTCCAGTTCATCTTCAAACACGGCCTTCAACACACCTTGCTGCGGTGACTGTTAATGCTATTATCATTATGAGATGGCACATATTCCAATTTTATTATATAATGTGATAATTTAGATTCTACAAGTTGCTTCGACAACGCACCCAACTATACTTACTACACAAAATTGGAATTGATTAATTTGCCTATAAATTCCAAAACAGTCGGATCCGACATACAACTTTCCTTTTTTTTTTCTTCATCTCATATATTTTTTTTGTTACAGAAATTCCTAAACCTAATGTGATAAAGCAAGAGTTCGGTTTTTATTTAAAAACAAGTCCTGAAATTTCTTTACCTCCATCCTCAACGTTATTGGCACTGCAGAGAATAAAGGAATCCACAGTGTAAGTCTCCCAAAGGAAGTTCCCTTACGGAATTTTATGTTATTTTTTCTTATTGCAGATCAGTTCATAAAAGAAATAATGTTACCGCAAACACACCGTCAAACGAAACCATCGCCATGAATAACAACATATACGAAGAAAGAAGAACCGCGGAGGACACAACGGTAAAAAGAAGAAAAGTTCATAGATGTGATGTTGCAGGCTGTCATAAAGTTTACACAAAAAGTTCTCATCTCAAAGCACACAAACGAACACATACAGGTAAGAAGCTATATAAACCCATTTTGTTTGCTTATATGGAAGTTTTTCCCGAAAACAATTAGAATTGTCAAGACTTTTTCTAAACCGCAGTTTTATTAAATCCACAAACCATAATTTACACTTTGAAAACACGAGACAGCCGTAATTGCGTCCTTACTTTCAAACCAAGATCCATAATTATTGCAAATTCCTGTAGGTATTTCAAAAAAAAAAAGAAATTTTAAAAGCAAATAGAGCTGCAGTGCTAATTTTATCTTCAATTAGGAAATAACTATAAATTTGTCGAGTTTATTTCTTGTTTTTCAAACGTATTTTCTATACTTCATTAGTCCATTAAATGATGGGACTATTTTTATAGACAATTCAAGCAGTATTCCACACATTTATTATCCTTAATCTCATCTTGATAATATATATCGAATCGAAACGCAGCTTATTTCTAATTTATAGCTTCCTTCCGCTGCGTATGACTTTTGTAGTAGCCTAACTGGAATTTTTTGTTTCCAGGAGAAAAACCATACCAGTGTTCTTGGGATGGCTGCACATGGAAGTTTGCACGTTCGGACGAATTAACTCGACATTATAGGAAACACACCGGGCATAAACCTTTCAGCTGCCACCTTTGCCAGCGTTCTTTTAGCAGATCTGACCATTTGTCCTTACATATGAAGAGGCACTAGCAAAGACTTTCACAATAGGCTACGCTTACCGTATTCCATTTACTTCCGATAATTTTGTACTCAAGAAAAATTTACTTTTAGAAACGTTTTACGCTTTTTGATTTTTATTTAACGGTGCTTTCGAGATTTACGATAAAAAGTATTGCACATACATATCCTTGCTATACATTGCACCAAGTATACCTGCATATCATTGAGATGCCAACGTCAGTTCTTTGAAGAAACTGATGCATATCTATTTGACATGATGTCTTATAGTTGCACGCGGAACACAAATGCATGGAAACAAGAAAAAAATTCAAGGAAATGTTTGTCAATGGATCGCTGGTGTAAGCGTAGCCTTAACTACTTGTTTACTATTTAGACCAATTTTGTACATAAAATTTATATAGTAATAATTTTTTTATTTATGTGTAGCAATTTTTGCTACTATGGAATAAGTTTAGGTATTCCAAATAATAGTGATAATAATTAAGTACCTACACTGTAAAAATGGAACACTGTGCCAGTAACAAGGTCAAGTATATTTATATTTTTGAAAAAAATAAATAAACTTTAATATTTAAGCATTTGGTTATCTACATACCATAAGAAAAATGTCTTCCATTTTATATTCTAACGTTAAAATAGTTTAGTCTAGCAACATTTTTGGATATTAATCTTACCTTCTGTAATATACCTAAGCAATAATTAATTTTTCCATTTTCAAAAATTTATTAATTTTTAAAATTTCAAGTTTTTCAATACCTAACCTACCTATGCGAAAAATTTCAGTGTGTGTACATACATTTTGCTACTAAGCTTTCGCTATAGGTTAGTATTATAACAAATTTTTTACATTTTCTTAATTCCCCTACCAAGTGCAATTATTATTAAAGTAAGATAGGGAATTTAGCCGATTTAGCTTTTTAAACTTGTAATTTTGAATCTTTTTTATCGATAGTTTTAATTTATTAGGTACATTGTGCTACTAATTTTATGTGCATTATTAGATTTAATTGTACATAAGAATTTTCAGTCTGAAAATGTCTCGTAGACAAAGAGCACTGATTTCACTGACTCAATGTGGGGTGAATTTTTATTACATGTCGCGATAAGACACGAGATCTGCAATTTTTTTAAATAAGAGTTGTATTTTAGCCAAAAATGGTGGTTAAAAATACTATTATAGTAACTCGTTTAACAATCGCCAGTACTAGGGGCCAGTATAATTTTTAATTGTTGTAAAATTCAATATGCGTCTTTACATTTTACGATCTCTAATAATTTAAGTATCCTCTTACACATAAATTTGTATAAAAAAATATCGATATTATAATATTGTTTAGTAAATTTTACCTGAAGTAAAACATTGAAACGTTCGTTCGAGTGGGCATTTTATAAAGTCACGTCAAGACACAAAAAAGGCAAATGTTTTATACCTACCTAATTATTACCAATGGTGTTAATTTTGTGAATATAGAATTCTTAAGAATTTGTTATGCAATTGGGATATATTTATTAATGTTATTATTAAGCTGTTTCAATAAATATTTGGCAGGGTTGTTCTTTTTTCTTTTAATATTATGATTTTCAGCATAAGTTATATCATACCTAAAATATTTACATTTTTCTCGGGGAATCACATAGAGTTCACTCGGAATAAGATGACTGGGCGGAGCTAATGTGCAGAAACGAAAATTAAATGCACGACGGCACTGGACCCTTCTCCCTAACATATCTACCGCGCAAGAAATTTGCTACCACCTAGCCATCTTATTTCAGTTGAACATGGCTCATCAACGTATTTTTCACGTCTATTTAACGTTGTTGAAATTAATAAATTTTAAAAAAATGCTGCTAAATAAGAGAAGTCTGCCCTATTAATTAAACGTTATTATATTAGAATAACTAGTTTAACGTGTAGTTCCAACCACGGCACAAATAATGTAGAAATTACGTCGATTGGAAGCTATAATCATAAGATCTGTAGCCCAATTCACCTGTTCCATTGTATGCTATAGTTAAACGACTCTGTTCATTAGAGCAGGCTTCCATTAAAGGTAGGTCTATCATTATAATATAAAAGTCTATGATGGAACTTAAAAAAGAACACATAACTTTTCTTCTAATGGTTAATAAAATAAAATCGTTATGCTGATGAGAATTAACGATCCAAAAGCTGCTACTTTATCCAAGCACTGCCTTTATATTTCTTTGATTAAATTGAAATTAACTTGCATTAATTTACGATAGAAGGTATAATATTAAACTTTTACTATCAACTTTGTAATTAATATGGGAGTAATTGAAAATAGCAAATGGTAATTTTGTATTATCACGCACCACGCACTACAATTTTACGAAAAAGATTTATTTTTTTAATGTTTATTGTATTATTCATACACCTTGAATATTGGAACTATGCAGCCTAGCTTCACAATTAAACTTGGGATTTCTTAAGATTATACTCGTACAGTAGCATATAAAAGGGACATTTTATTAAACAAGGTATATATTCACGGAACGAGCCGTAGGCGACTTCTGAAGTACTATGAAAAAAATTAATTAGTATCTGAACGACTGAACTGCTAAGATCTCAAACGTTGTATAATTTTGATAACAATAAGCTTCCGCAAATTTTGTCTCCAAAATGTCACAAAAAATATTTAAATTGTTCAGTATTTAACTCGGGATAATAAATAAATAAGTTATTTTAAAATATATCGAGTTATACAATAAATTATTTAATATTTTTATTAAGCTTTCAAACGTTAATACGTTCTTCAGCAGAAAAATGTTACAGACATTTTACATGTCGCAAATATAATATAATATAACAATTACAAATCAATTCCGCCCATCCACTCAGGTCTTTTCAGCAATATTTGTCCCGATTGCGAGTCCAATGTAGCTACAAATACAAGAATTGCTCATAAGTTAACAAAGACTAAATCATCTGCGGCACTTCCCATTCTTCACATTTGTAACACCCTATACATACAATAAAGAGTAATAATAACGTGCATAAAAAAATTGACAATTTGCTAATTATTCGATTAAGGGGTTAGGCCCACTTAGGACGTCGAAAATATAAAAATGTTTGCAATTTTTTTGCGGAGAAGTATATGCACATCTTTGTACAATAGTTTAAGTATTTAAAAGACCTTTATTTGGTGAAGGCTTAGTAATGTTTTTATTACAAAATATTAATAAATAACAAAGTTAAAGCGTTTATCTCAAAACTACGTTTTCAAATCAGTGATCAAGATATTTCAAAAACCTGTGCACCAATCTATCTCAAATTTTGTGTGCTTTTTTTTAAATATTCAAAACTAACACAGCCGTATGCATAGTCACCTTAGTAGCTACTAACGCGCTACTAGTGTCATATTTAGTATCCAACTAAGAAAACCGTATGCATAGTCGTTTTCCTTAGTAGGATACTAAAATAATCGGTTGCCTAGTAAAAATTTTATTTCCGATAAAGTAAACAATTTTTTTGTATTATATTTTGTCGAACATTAATTTATTGGTTTGAAGTTGGTAAATTAATTCAGTTGGTAAAAATTAAAATACTCGATTAGTACGCCGTGTATTGAAAATAAATTTTTCTTCTTCTGCATGTATTAGGTAAGTACCCGTTACGACACCATCAATCACGGGTCCTTCCATCTTTTCCATGGTCCTGCGACATTACGCCGTCCTATAGGTTTGTACAGGATAACTACTTTGGAAGTCGTGTATCGTTCATCCTCATCAGGTGTTTTCTCCACGTTTCACAGTATTCTTCTATTTTATCGCTTAGATTGAAGATGCCCAAAGCATTTCGGATATCCGTGTTTCTCCCTGGTCTCTTCGAGTGTAGCCCATGATAGATCTTAAAAACATCATTTCAGCGCGTTGTAATTTACTTTCCAGTTTCTTTGTCATCACTAGAGAGCGGATTTATATGCACAACAGACCGGTCTTGAGGTAACACCCCATAAACATTTAAGAAAAATTTGTTACTAATAGGAAACGTTTATTAGCGCTAATAAATTTTTCTTAACTAATCGTTTATGGGGTGTTACCTCAAGATCGGTTTGTTGTGCATATAATTAGAGTGGTGTCAAATAAAGAAGTAAAGGTGGAGGTAATGCGCAGAAACCAAATCTCGTACAATATTGTTTATGTTGGTGTTAATTGGTGGAATTGGGTGTCACACAATCTCTACTGCATCGGATTTTGGCTACGCCTTTTCTTCTTTATTTGACACCACTCTACGCTCTCTAGTCATCACCCTTGTCTCGCTGCCATAAGTAACTGTATTAGGTACGGACATTACCTTATAAAATTTTAGAGGAGTGGCTTTATTTTTGCATTTACTCAATTAAACCTCTCGATTTTTTCTTGTATATCTCTCTCCTAATGCAGGTCTAGCGTGCAGCCCAAAATTTTTAAGTTGCTTACTTGTTTGATAGGTGAATCTTCGAATACTATTTTAGATCGTATAATATATTCTTGTCTCAGAAACGCCATTAATTTAAAAATTAATTAATAATAAGGCTGTTTGTAAATAATAAAATAATGAAAGATATTACAAGCGTTAATAAAAGAATCGAAGAAGTTCAAATGATTCAAGATGTTCTTAATGTAAAACAGCATTATGGCTTTAAAATGATACTAGTAGCTACTAGTTAGTGGCAACTTAGTAGCTACTAAAATTTTGGTATGCATAAAGAAACTTTAGTATCATGTTAGTTAGTATCATACTAATGTATGATTTTATAAATATTTATTTGGCAACACCGCAAAATATCAGCTTATAACCTAAAAATATTAATGTGATGACGTAAGTAATTTTTTTAACCTATAATATTAGCGAAATTTGTCATTGCTATAATCAGGGACGTGCCCAAGGGGGGATGGCATGGCCTCTCCCTCCCAATATTTTAGGATGTTGGAAGAAAGTTGGCAAAATTACTCAAAATTTAGTAAAGGTGGTAAAAGCCGCTAAACCCACATTAGGAAAAATAGACAATTTATTACAGAAAGTTGATAATTTTCAATTAATTAAGTTGGACAATTTCCCATCGAAAATTTGGGATTTTGGTTGGGTACCTCCCTGGCTATAATAAATCAAAGGATTTATATGATCCACATACACTTTTTATAGCTTTACAAGACACGTTATATAATATAATACTTGCAATAAAAATAAAAGAAAAAACAAACGATTTTGCCGAAGAAATTATCAGTGACTACCAATGAGGCTTTAGAAGCAATCGATCTGTAATGGACCAAATATTCACCCTGAAACAAATACAGCTGAGTTACTATGAACATAAACATAGGCGCAACTAGGGTCAAAAGTTTGTTGGTCAAAAGTATGTTACATAAAGTAGAACTATACGCGATTTTCATAGACTTCAAACAAGCATACGATTTGGTAAATAGAGACAAGTTGTATGCCGCAATGAGAGCTTTGGGGATACCGGATAAAATTATAAGGTTAGCAAGGATGACTCTCAACAAGACCGAAAGCTATGTAAAGTCGAACAACAAGATATCTGAGAGTTTTGAGGTAAAGACCGGGTTGAGACAAGGAAAGCCTTTGTCGGCGATATCATTCAACTTGGTACTGGAAAAAATAATCCGAGATAGTGGAATAAACACAAACGGAACGATATACAATACAAACCACCAGTGCCTGGCATATGCGGACGATCTTGTGATAGTTGCAAAAAGCCGACATGAACTGCAGAAAATCGTAAGAAATCTCATTAAGGCAGTGGAAAAAATGGGAATGCTGATAAATGAAACAAAAACAAAATACATGGTTATGGGCGCAAAAGGCAGCGGAACTATTATAATTGAGAGAAGACTTACGGTTAAAGTAGGAGTGAAGGAATATAATATACGAGTAATTTTGAGAACGTGGAAAGCTTCATCTATTTGGGAACTTTAATTACAGGTAACCTCAACAACAGCACAGAAATTGACGTAAGAATAACTAGAGAAAATAACAGTGCTGCAAGCTTAGAAACAATATTACGTAACAGCAGATATCGTGAAGAACAAAGATACAAATGTACAAAACAGTGATAAGGCCGGCGGTACAATATGGTAGTGAAACGTTGACATTGAATAAAAACGACAGCGCAAAGGTAGCACGATGGGAATGAAATATTCTTAGAAGAATTTATGGTGGATGACAAATAGATGACGTTTGGCGCAGGCTGGAAAATGATGATGTTATGGGTCTTTACGGAGAGCCGAGTATAATTGAAGTAATTAAGGCCCAAAAGATCAGGTGGTTGAGGCATGTGGAAAGACAACCGAGAGAGAGAACGACCCGAAAAGTCCTAAGGCAGGGTACGATAGGTAGCAGAAGAAGACCAAGAAGAAGATGGTTAGATGCATTGGAGGAGGACCTGAGGACAATGGGAGTAGAAGACTGGACAGTTATAGTGAGAGACCGAAAGAGATGGAGACAGATTGTTCAAGCCATGGGTCTACAAGGCCCGTAGAGCTCCATTATTATTATGGGCTACACTCGAAGAGATAGAGAGAGAAACACGGATATCCGATCGGATATGATGGGATGAGATGTCCAAAGCTTTTTGAAATGCTTTGGGCATCTTCAATCTAAGCGATAAAGTAGAAGAATACCGTGAAACGTGGAGAAAACACCTGATGGGGATGAACGATACACGACTTCCAAAGTAGTTATCCTGTACAAACCTATAGGAAGGCGTAATGTCGGAGGACCAAGGAAAAGATGGAAGGACCCGTGATTGATATTGTAACGGATACTTACCTAATACGTGCAGAAGAAGAAAATTTTATTTTCAATACACGGCGTACTAATCGAGTATTTTAATTTTTACCAACTGAATTAATTTACCAACTTAGAAGAAGAAGAAGAAATTAATCTTCGACAAAATATAACACAAAAAAATTGTTTACTTTGTATTAAAAGTAAGCTTAAAATGGTCTAAAACATGCCCAAGATCGCCACTAAAATTTTTACTAGGTAACCAAGGATTTTAGTATCCTACTAAGGATAGTATCATTTTAACTCGACTATGCATACGGTTTTCTTAGTTGGATACTAAATATAACAGTAGTAGAGCTATGCTAGCAACGCCCTAAAATATTGGGAGGGGGAGGCTCCCCCGGCCCCCCTTGGGCACGTCCCTGATTATAGCAATGACAAATTTTCAAATTTCGCTAATATTATTGGTTGAAAAATTGACTTACGTCATCATATTAATATTTTTAGGTTATAATCTGATATTTTGCGGCGTTGCCAAATAAATATTTATAAAATTATACATTAGTATGATACTAACTAAAATAATACTTTTAAAAGAATTATGCATAGCAACACTTTAGTAGCTACTAACTAGTAGCTACTAAGTAACATTTTAAAAGTACGACTATGCATAAGGCTGACAGTCTTTAATCGAAGGATTTTCCAAAACACTTAAATTTGACAATATAGCAGCCATTCAAAGTTAAGTCATTTTTGGTTCATAAAATAGAAAATACGCATTGAAAAACCAAAAGCTTCGATTAAAGACTAATTTTGAATGTTTAAAGAAGTTTTGAGATAAACGCTTTAACTTGGTTATTTATTAATATTTTGTAACAAACAATAATTACCAAGCCTAAATAAGCCTGTTTTAAATACTGAAATGTAGAAATATATGCATACACTTCTCCACAACAAAATTGCAAACATTTTTATTTTTTTCGACGTCCTAAGTGGGCCTAATCCCTTAATAATTTTGGACACCGAGTGCAATAATATTAGTGCTAGATAATATTGGAAACATACGAGATGCAACATAAAAGAAGACCAGAGCAAAGGTAGGGTAGTGAAGAGCTTCCCTTCTATTGGTCATAGTTACCTCTCGACTTCTTAAACTATGTTGTGAGACTGCACTTGGGCATAGAAGTGAAGTTGAGCGGTTACGCCGCGATTGTGTAAATATTCACAAGTTAAGACCCAGTGTAGGGTTTGTGATTATGACAACAAATACAACAAAATTAAGGACACACTAAAGTATAATTAATTATGAATAAATTAGGTACCATACTACACCTAGGTCCTTCTTATGATGTGTAAGGTTTATAATGTATCGTATATTGTTATTGAAGTTTTAATTAATAAATAAAGTTAAAGATATTTATTGTATTATGTACTGGAATAACTGAACAACAGAGGTAACGTCTCCAAGGAGAAGAGGTCGGGACAAGGAAGGAAGTTAGTTATAGGTAATGAACCCTCAGGTTTGATTGAAGAAGACGTTGGTCACCAAGTTCTGCTTGAGTCTTAGATGCAAGCAGGAATTGACCGAATTCGTGATTTTTAAGAAGTTCCATTTCTTTAGAAAAATTTTGAACATTAATTTGGTGGTTGATCAATTAACCTTCTTTCGCTCGCGTAGGCGGCAAAAGGACCGCCTTTTTAAATTTTCTCTCCTATTTTCTTCCAGAGCGTCATAGGAGGGTCGGGATGCGATTGTATTCTCTAATTACTATCTCCTCCACTAGACCATACCCATTTTCTGATAAGACAACTTCACCAGCCGGCTCAAGACAGCCCCAAAGTATGTAGTGTCGTACGGCGGCCAATTTGCCGCCTAGCGCGATCGACAACGTGAACTTTTTATTAATACTGTTAATTTGTGAAATCGTTTTCAATTTTATTCACAATTAATTTTTATTGTTTTTCGAAATGTAAAATATATTTCATTTTTATGTATTTTAATTTCGTCTTATAAATGTAGCATTCATAGGTATTTATTAATTTTATGTATTTTCATATTGGTCTTTTTTTAAATGTAGCATAAACTTATTTTATGTATATTTCTTTAAATAATTCAAATCATGCACTTTGAATGACGAAAAACTCACGAAAACAATAAAAAACAAAGGCGGTCTAATTGCCGCCCATGCGATCGAAAGTGTAACTTGAAAAGGCGCGATCGGATGACGGTTAAAACCAATTGAAATTTCAGTAGTCAGTGGATCATTTGTGAACAAATTTGAATTGACAGAGTGCTCAATTCCATTGCTAATCAGGGGATTCAAAGATTTTAAGTGATTATTAATCAATTAAATTCGTCATACGAAATAATTAAAATTGTTTGAGTAGGCGGTTCCTATTAAGGTAAAAACTTTGTATTTATTGCATTTGATAACAATTACGTGTTCGAATTTAAGTTTTGTTTTCTTGGGGGGTGCGCTACACACAGGACATAGACCATTCTCGGATTTCCTCAAGCGATGGAGAAATCTACCGAATTCGCCATGTCTGTAAGTAGTTGTGCCATTTTGAAGAAAATAGAATGGGATGCCACAGCAGTGGAGTGATGTGATCGTTGGTTGAGTTACAGCGCGGAAATGCTGTGTTCAAATCGCGGTCTTCACAGAATTTCTTAGCTCGGCCTTCCAGTGGACATCTACGCGCTGTGGTGAAATCGAACAAACAATGAAACAAATAACAATGTAAATATGGGGTCTAGCCCTCCCCTTAAAATGGATTAAAATGGATAAAACGAATGTAAAAACTTTATAACATATCGTCTGTGTAGTTCTAATACCTCGTAAGCCACAAAAATGTGAAAATCAGTTTATGAAGTTTTTGTATGCTGTAAGCTACATTGCACCATTTCAGCATTACTCGTAACCCAAAAAAAATTTAGTTTAAGAATCAGCATTAATTGAGATTATTACAGAATGGTTGAAATTTCTTTAGTTTACAAAGAATTAAACGGTTTTTTTCATTTATCTCAAAACTTGCTGTTTGGGTATACGAGGTATTAGAACTACACAGACGATATGGTACAAATTGATAAGTGATCCTGCTATACCTGGATGTATCCTATATTTCTTGCCAGGCTTTGATGATTTCATCCATAAGAGTGTTTCTCTTGTATCTGAAATCCTTGGGACTAAATTTTTCCGACAAAATATTACATAGTTTCCCTTCTTTAGGGACTTCTAGTCATTGAGTCGTACGATTTCTAAATCTAAGGGATGAATCCCAGATAATACCCCTGACCCTTTTGTGACATAGGAGACAGTGGTATAGCCTTTAATCATCGTACGACAACTCAAACCGTAGCAAGGCAGGAGTATGCTCTGGAAGACCTTATTTCGGATTTTGTCTAACCATAATTCGCTTGCGTAGCATACTATTGGTATACTACTTACTTCATCTTTATAAATCTTTTCCATACAAAATGAATGAAAAAAATTTATGTCCCACTTTCTTGTTAAGAAATTGACCATGTTATGACTTTCTTGCAGACGTGGTTAACGTGAGGTTGGATGGAGAGTTTGCTGTCAATAACGAGACCCAGATATTTGAACTCATTGACGAACTTAAACTTTTTATCGTTCAAGAGGACTTGATACAATCAAGTCGATATCGTTTGCATAGCCGATTTCAGTGACGCCCTTTAAGATGCCGTTAATAAACCTATCCAGAAGGGCGTTCCAAAGGAACGGACTCAGTACCGGCCCTTGAGGGCAGCCCTTAGTGAGGTTTTTCCAGACTGTTGTCGTACCGTTTTCAGAAAGACTTTCCTATTTGCGAGATAGCTTTTAAGGACTGTGACGTTAGAAAATCGTAATTTTCAATTAAACACAACTTTCAAGTTTAAAGATCAATTTTAGTGAAACTATTTTTAAAATGATATTAAAGAATTTAAATTTATAAAAAAAATCAAAAAAAATCAAGTTTTAGGATTTTGGATAGTCAAGCGTACTTTTCGTTTAACGCCTTCCATTATGTTTTGCGCGATATGATCCGTCACTCTACTGGCTGCTCTTTTTCACTTTACCTTGAATATTTTGATGTCCTTAGCTGGATTTGTATCCCTTTTTAAATTTTTTTTCATTATAGCCCAATATCTTTCAATTGGGCGAAGTTCTGGGACGTTTGGTAGATTAGCCTCTTTAGGTACAAATTCAATATTTTCCGTTTTAAAGAGCTTCAAAGTTTGTTTAACATAATGAGCTGAGGCTAAGTCAGGCCAAAATAATGTTGGACCATCATGTGATTTTATGAATAGTTTTAATCTGTTTGCAATACATTCTTTGCTGTAAATTTCTCCATTTACATTACCAGATGTAACGAAAATTCTGCTTCGCTTTCCGCACTGACAAATAACCTGCCAAACTAATAGTTTGGGACCAAATTTTTCAACACTAATTTTCGTTATGGCATCAAGAAGATTCTCTTCAGGTATTTTTGTATAATATTGAGGACCAGCTAGTGTTGTAAAGTCCATTTTTGCATAAGTTTCGGTATCCATGACGATACAAGATATTTTTTCTAACAAAATTTTATACAAACTTACCATCCGAGTTTTTATTGTTAAAATTTGTTTTTAAGTTCGTTTATCCTTAAGCTGTTTTTATAGGTCTTTAAATTATTTATTTTTTTCGTTCGCTGGATCATACTTTCATTTGTTCCAACTTTTTTAGCAACATCTCGGACTGAAGCACTTCTTTTTAATTTTAAGCAACTTACAATAGCTTTATCTAATTTTGGATCCATGGTACCTTTTTTTCTTCCAGTTTCACATTTTCTTTGGATATTGTGATTGGCATAATAACTTTTTAATGTAGAATTTATTAGATTTACTGTGATTCCGAGTTCCCTAGCTATCTTTTTACTAAAAATTGTCGGATTTTCAGGTCGCTTTTGCATAATTTGGGGACGCACTTCTTCTTATTTACTCTGCATTATGTAAAATATTAAGAGAAATTGATAAATAACATATTATGTCCATGATTTTAGACGCCTACTATTTTGTACTAACTATATTTTTTATTTAAAATAATTTTGTTTTGCATGTGAAAATCGTTCATAAAAATTACGATTTTCTAACGTCACAGTCCTTAATTAGAATATTCAGAAGGTGCTTGTTCAGTTTCTGTACCCCCAGAGGTCAGAACAGACTATAGTCTATTTATTTATCGCATGCAGTGGATGTAAACAGTGATCAACGCGTGACATGCACGTAATTGCATTATGTTTATTGCACCTGTAATTGCGATTGGGTGTTTGCAAGGTCAAAATAGATGCGTCCCTGCGCAATGACAAACTCCTCCCCATAAATTACGTGCAAACTGCATGTATTTGTTATTCTCCACTGCATGCGATAAATAAATAGACTATAGACCACCATACGATTTTGAAGGCGCCATCAATGTCGAAAGAGAGGGCGGCGACGAACTTGTCCTTACAGTTTTTAACAGTGTTAAAATACTCATTGAGTGCGGAATTCGTAGATTTCCCTTCAACAAATCCAAACTGATAAGTTTTTAAAATATTATTCCCATCACGGAGAGAAATGTGATAGGACTGTAATTTTTCGTTTCCGGAGTTCCCTTTGGGGTTCTTGGAGATGATCTTCAGTTCGCCGATTTGTCAAAGTTTAGGGAAATAACCTATCTTTAAACAGGCGTTTAGGAGATTCAAAAGCACAAGTTAACAACACTGTGGATCTTCTTAAGGAAGGATCCCTGCATGTTGTCGAAGCCTAGGGTCTTCCTAACTTGCGTTTCATTGATGAGGGTTTGAGTTCTGCAGATTCTATCGGTTTTATTTTGGACATGTTTGCAGCTTCTTCCAGTGACTTATATTCTGACCGCATAGTTTGGTGATCCACCGTTGCGTCTGACTTTTTGTTATCATCCGGAAGGAACTTCTCGATAAGTAAGTTAAGTGTTTGGGTGGGAATCAAGGTTTCGACAACCAAACCATCAATAAAAGAAGTAGGAACGCCGTGCTTCCTGAATTTCCCAGCGGCCAGCTTGTAGGTTATTCCCCAAAGGTTTTCAGGAAGGTCATTTTCTACGAATTTAGTTCAGCATCTTTCTCTGGAGTTTTTCAGCAATTTCATGATTTTATCTTTGTAGAATTTTATATTATCGTAGACCTTGCTTTAGCTCTTCCTTTCTGCATTTGTACATAAAGCTTTTCTTATCTAGATACTTCTTTCTGGTTCGTTCGACGTTATTGTTCCATCAGTCGGGTCTCCCGATGTACTATTTCTTGAATCTTGCATGATTTGAGATTAACTCCTGCAGAGTAGCATTCATGTTTTCAAGGTAGTCTTCAATTTCCATTTAATTCCTAAGGAAGCATGAAGGTTCCTCTTTCAATTTAACCCAAGAGAGAAGTACTTCTTCCACTGTCTCATTAGGAATTGTATCGAGATTTTTAATTTTAACGATTTTGACTGCGTTGTGTTCAGTTCTTCCTATTTAAAATGAGATGGTTTTGTGATCTGTAAGGATCACTTTGCCACTCAATTCCCAGTCGTGAGTCTCACTGATGGTGTCAACGGATTCAAACAGAAATTTCCCACATGGTTGATTGAATATGTGCAGATTGAACTGCGAAATGAATACCTCCAGCTTCAAGGTACGTTCTTCCGATGCCTAGTGTTAAATCAGAATTGGGACCTGCAGTTGAAGTCTCTACAAAGATAAATTTTTCCATTGCCGATTTTGGCCAGGGTGGACCTGAGTTTAAATAATGGGATGTCGATATTGCCAGAAATAGATGCCGATTATATAGATGGGTTTCAAGGATTTAAATGTAATGTATGTTACTGTATGAAATATGAATGACATGTAATTCAGGAAGCTAAACGAAAAGTTGTTTCCAACGGTATTATTAATCATAATTTCATAATGCATATTGAAAAGTGCTTCTCTCTTAGAGTGTGTAAATATTACACACTAAATGTAATATTTAGTGTACATATAACATTATTGTTGGTAAAAAAGTTTAAGATTTTGGGCTGTACTATGGACCTCCACGATGAAAGAGATTATGCAGAAGATAAACAGATCAATTTAACTATTTCAATGGAACAATAGCATGTACGTTAAGAAATTTTAGAAATAGGACCACTTCACTAAAATTCTACAAGTTTATGTCTGTACCAGCAATTACATACGGAAGCGAGATCTGGATATTCGCAAAGAAAACTGAGAACAGACTCCAACATGCACAAATGTGGTTTTCGAGATACATTTTGGGAATCACACGACAGTTGGAGCGATCGAATCCGAGTGAAGTAAGAACTTTATTTTAACCGTATCCCCTCGGAAGGCAATGACAAACCACCGAGAGTAATATGCCAAGAAGAATCCTTAAAATGTTAATGGTCTAAAAAGTCCAAGAATTGATCTATGGACTATGAGGAAGGCAAACCATCGCCCCATTAACATTAACTTTTCCCTGGTTCAACCTTTTATTGCCTTAGCTGGGAGGATCCCCAAACATGCGGAATTGGATAGGCACCTAAAGAAGAAGATAGTCAGAAGCACTCTGATATTAGAACAACTCTAAACATTTTTAATTTGGGAGAAAAATAGTTCAATATAGAATTGAATGGAAAAGTCATATAATGAGAATGGCAGACGACCGACTCCCATTACGTCCAATAGCTCCCTTCCTTAGGGTCACATCTTGTACTATGGTGATCAATTGATTACTACCCAACTAGCAATTCGACATCGTTAGCCAATTAATATATTGTGGTGGTATTTTGACCAAAATAGACTTTTGCATCAAATTAATAACAAACCGCCGCATGTAACAATTTACACATAAAACCATACAAATTTAAAATGATTTATGTAATACTAATATTTTGCAACACCCTGTGAATGTTATTAAACTTTTAAAGTGACGACAGTTTCTTGTAAAATAAAAATTTAGTGAACAAACAATTATAAACACCATGTTACCTATCAATAAGTGCGACATTAGTAAACAGGAATATCAAACCCCACCTATAAAAATCCAATTTCGAAAACTGGGAGAGGGACAGAAAGACCAGCAAGCCGGAATGAAGCCAGTTCCCCGGTGAAACTCAAAGAGGGAACACGCGAGTTCCTAAGTGATCTCCAAGCGGAGAGGAGTTCTTTCGTGATCCTGAAAGAAGGAAGAACTCGCGAGACTTCTTGTTGATCTAAAGATCAGGGAAGTACAATTTTGTGAATTCACTAAAAAGGTGAATAATTAGCGTAAATCGAATCTTCGCGTAATTGCTAATTACGATTTATAAAAAGTGAACGATTGTGTATTTCTGACGAATTAAGTTGTTGGAGAATTGACTGGTTTTTGGAATATTGGCTGCTGTGTGGAACGTTTGGTGGATTGGAATAGATTGGAACAGCTGGCGACTGCTGACGAGAGTTTGGCCACATGGATCCGGCAACGCACTAACTTCAGTAAAAGTTTACCATTTATAAGTGAGTTGATTAGTTAAAATTGTATTTGTTATTTTATGAAATTACACCCATTACATGAATGGAGAGATTTACACGTACAGTGTTAAAATTTAAAACGTTAAATATTACGTGCATGTCTGAGCCATTACATCAGAATACTTGTGGTTTGAGACAAACTTATTGTCCTCATAAAATTTGATGCAAATTGTTTATAGAAATTTTTACGTTCAAATAATAAATTATGCTTGTCACGAATTTACACCCTTTTATTTCGTTTATCGAACTCATCGACTCTGAGGAAGAGAAAAACCCATCTTCGGCGAAAAACTAGTTTTGAGGGCCTTAGTTATAGTTCGTTTGACGAGAAGATCATAACAATATTTTATAATTGTTTTATTGACGCTCCGTATAAATTTTTATGTTTTATAAAGTATTAATTCGCGATAAATTTGTTGCGCTAACTGTTCTGTCAATAAAATTGTTTTGAAAACGTTCTTACAGCGAAATTATAAAATAATTATAGAATAAGTTATAAAGCTATTTTATAAACGTTTATAAAATACTTTTTATACAGCATATTAGCTCTGAATGATACTTTTCTCTACAAGCATTTTATAATGGTGCTTTTGTGGATTAATTTATCGCTATAAATGCAATAATAAAACTGTTCTGTTACGAACATATTTACTAATAATAAAATAGTTTTTTAATTGTTATTAATAAAAGTGAATTGCTTACTGCAGCAGATTGGTACAAAAGCGAGTAATTATAAAATTGTTGTTTTATAATAGTTTTACAAAAAACAGTTAAAAAACAAATATTATGTTGCATACGGAGGTCTTTTAACATTAAAATGTTAACACAACAATAATTATAAAACTGTTATAAAGTAGCGTTCATTTTTATTTGGTCTAGTGATATTTTTTTTTTTTTGTAAGAGACGGTCGGAGCATAATGGTCGAATAAGTTGACTATGAACGCTAAATGCCCGGTTCGAATCCGGGTGAAGTAAGAACTTTATTCTGGCCGCCTCCTGGTCCTCTAGGTTGGGGGTTCTACGTCGGGCTTGCTTCTCGTCTAGATAAAAAATCTAAAATGCTAACAAACCAAAACGCCAATTCGCAAGGTTGGTAGTTAGGTATCGGATAACGTCGCAAGACGTTTCAAAACCGACTATATAGATAGATATTTTTTGTTTGTACGTACAAACAAAATGTCGTACAGTAGCTGGAAAAAAATTAAACGAAGTGGTACATTTTACAGAAAACTTAAAAATAAATATCATCATGAGATCGTAAGTGATCCACAGAAGATAGACGGACAATTTTGATTTATAAGGATCGTATAAGAAGTAGCCATTTTGTGAGGCTTTAAAGTGACAGGCCATATATTTAAATTATATTTTTTCGTGTCTATCGTAACATTTTCATAAAAAGATAAATATGCTGGACTGGCTATTTTATAATGTAGATGGTCCTAATAAACTATTTACCAAAAATAGATATAATATTTTTTTTTTTATTAATTAAATTATATTTTAAATTTCCTTAATTATCATAATTCGGGAGGCGCGTTAAAATTTTATTAGAATTGTACCATATACTTAACAGTAAATTTAATTTCGCAGCCACATCAGCTCCGTGAAATTTTTTTAAATCATTCTTTTTATTAAGTACTTTTTATACCGAATGAGCTATCTGTCATATATTTTATTTTTGCTACCATGTTGACAGATTTTAGTATCTTTCCACAACAACTAAAAAGACTAATTGCATATTCACGAACAATTTTGTGTTAATAGGAATGTTAAAAAAACTTTTTAATCGTATAACTATTGGCGCTCGTAGCAAAAGTGCTAAGGTAGCTAGCTTTATAAAACATTTACAAAACGTTTTAATAGCAACAAACAACATCTATAGAGCATCTAAGAGCATATGTCTAACAGGCGATTTGTTTTATACTGCGCCAATTCCATGCTTATAAGAGCTGTAAGAACATTGTGAAAGTGTTTATAAAACAGTGGCTGTTTTATAAATTCGTTCTGTAAACGTTCTAAAAGCCATTATAAAACTTAAATTGTTAGTTGGGTAATATATTATTTGTTTTGATCTTTTTAATACTTTTAGTCGTATTATTCCAATTTTGCTGATGAGACTATTTTCACCAGTTGCTCCTTTTTCATTTTGAAATTACCAAGAAAAATTAAGGGAACGATTTGGAGCATTTTGACTTATAATTCTTGAGGGTCATAAAAGGATCAAAATAAAAAAGACCAATAAGGCTCCCCGAACATTACACCATTGCTGATACGAAAATTCAGTTAGAAAAGCAAAATTACTTGTGACTAAGAAAACAGTCAATCATTTTGAAGAACTCTGTATCATTTTTATAAAATACATCAAATTATCACTTTTATGGAAACCAAAAGAAATTAACAAAGACTTTCGCCCCTGAAACGTATTCAATTTTTCATCCAGTCAACCGAATTCTAAGATTAAAAATTTTGATTAAAAAAAAAAGTAAAAATTACTTTTCAACCAGGATAGCTCTACATTTCCGCTCTAGAGCGTAAAGAGAACTTTTTCATATTGTAAACCGGGTTGAATAGTGCTACTTTTGACACCTTTGAACGAAAAAGGGATTACCCGATTTTTAATATCTTTTTAATTTTTTTGACCCTTCACTTTACACGCTACTGATTTTGTTCGTGCGCAGAACCAAAAAAGGTTTCATAACCATGTGATTTTAAACGTCAGAATTATGAGAATTATAACCTAATTTACCTATAATGTGAAAAATAATAAGATAAAATTGCTAGATTAATCCAAAGATAATGTCCAAATTAAAATCAACATTTGATCAAATAAGAACTTTAAACGGAGTTTTCGTCAATTTATTAAAAAGTAATGTAAAGGCTAATGTAGAAGAAGTTTCAAAGAACATGCAGAAAGCGCAGAAGGAAATAATTTATAAAAAAGCCGGAGAATTGAACAGCTGGTACACTAGGGTACTGGGCTTAGACGAAGTTAAAAAGTACCAAGAACGTGTTGCAACTTTACAAGTTGGTTAAGTACCTCCTCAAAATTTTTTCAAAAATTATTATCTTTTTTTGTAATTATAGGAAAAGTTATTAGATGCCCAGGAACGCAGGCGTAGTATTGGGCATCAATTGAGTGATATTAGAACGGAATCAAATGCAGTTCAAGATCAAATACATAAAGTTAATCGGCAAGAAGCGTTTGAAAAATTCTTGGACTTGATGCGGAAAGAAACCGAGGTAAATTCATACCTTTGTGAATTTGCATTTTTAACATCTTTTTTTTTGTTAGATTTTACAAAAGGAACGCGAAATTGCAAAACAGTTTAATGATTGTGATCGGGAGGAACGGGAGATTTTCACAGCATATACGAGCTCGGTGAAGGATTCTCACGAAAAGCAGAGAGCACAATTGGAGTACACCAAATATTTTGGATTAATTTTAAGTTTAGTGGGTTCTTTTCTAACGTTTGCTTATTCGACTTTAAGAAAACAGGATTTGAAACATTTTGTTGAAAAGCAGTTGATCATTGCTACGGGAAGTTCTCAAGATGTTGTCAGTCGGTTGAAAGAAACTGAAGTGCATTTGAACAGTTTAAAAGAGTTGATTCTTACTGCAGGAACCTCTCAAGGAATTGTTGATCACTTGAAGGAAAACGAAGCGCTATTGGTTGATTTAGTTCAGCACATTAAAAAGAGTGAGGCCACTAATGTAGGTGTGAAAGATCGTAGAACTGAGGAAGTTAATTTAAATAGCATAAATTCTCCTGAAAGTACACCTTATAATTTTATTAAATCAAACCGAGATGTTATATTAGCGGCTTTTATAGTATATATAGCATTAAAACTATTTTAAGATAAAATTTGTGGTTTTCTACAATTTTATAGGTGAGAATTTGTTTTTTTTTACCCCTTCTTTTTTATATCATTAAGCTAAATGATTAATATGAGCCAGTTAGCACTAATTGTGTATATAAATTCGTTGAGACATCATCCTTAAAGAGTAATAACATGAGAATAAAGCCTATAATACAAAAGCACGGCAATTGCCAAGAAATTTCCAATGCACCATGCTAGTAAACGTTTAAGACAAGGGTTGGCAACCTTTCGTTGTAAGAGGGTCAAAAGATCCACTAAAAACCTCTTTAAAAAAATTTTGTTTTAGTCCGCGGGCCGCACTAAGACCCTTCGAGGGCCGCGGGTTACCGACCCCTGGTCTAAACCATACGCGTAGGAGCAGGGGGGCCATTGGCTCCCGAAATTCATTTAAAATCCTAATTGCCAGTTACATTGCACTAATATAGTGTAGAACATGGGACTGAAGCTGTCAAATCATTTTTTGGTTTTGAATTTGTGACGCCATCTATTTGATTTTTACCGGACTTGTTGAACTCCCCTCGTACATAAAATCATTTGTCTCAGTTTTCTGCAGATGGGCAATCAAAAATCTACCAGGAAAGGGAGTGCCTATACTTGGACCCCCCCTTTGCAAAAAAAAATTTATTACTAGTAACAAAAATTATACTTTTATTAATAACATACAATAGTGAATATAAAAAAAATTAAAATAATAGTTTGTCAACTAAGACGGTCTACGGACTGACGGCCCCACAACCCACCGGGAAATTTCCCGGTAGCCCGATGGGCCTATCCGCCCCTGATTCCGGCGCCCATGTGAAATGTGATAAATAAAATAACAATTTTCAAAAAAAACAAGCGGAATCTCATTAATCCATTCATGCACGTCGCTCCCACTCAAGTTTCCGCGAACCCATTTCCATCAAATTATTCTAATCAGCTCTATGCCTCAATATAAAAGTACTAAATACAAAACTTGGTTGTAATTTTTGTTTTGAAAAATATGCAATCTCATCTTTTATTAAAACTTTTATGCCCGGTTTCATAAAACTTTTAAAAACGCTCTTAAATTTAACTAACCAATAGAAAACGTCCGTTGGTACTAATAGACCAATAGAATTCATCCATTAACTTTAACGGCTTGTTAAAAGTTCTATGAAATTGGTGGTTAAACTGTTATAATTTTGTGAATTATTCAAAATTCTGTTATTTTAATTCAAAAATATTTATTATAACTACTACAAAAATTTGGGATATAAAAAAATTTTTATACAGTTAAAAGTCAAACCTTTTACGAGAAAATAACTATACATATTATAGTTGCTTAAACTATGCATAATTTTTTAAATATTAATTTTATTGGTTATCTGTGGTTACTGTTCCTTTGTGCTACAATTTTTGAGCTTAGGGTGGATAATCTACTATTATCACCTAAGACCCCAGGTTTGAAAACAATCACACTTCTGAGCAGTTTGAATTTTAGTCTGCTCATACATACATATGATAGTTTGCAAACTGTGCTAGGAATAGGAACAGGCCTTATGTTATAAAAGGTTGAGGATTTAAAAAATTTATTAGCTCCTACATTTATTAATAAGAAACATCCCACTAAATTAAGAACAACAATTTAGTCAGTATCGCAATAATCAATTTTTATTTCACAATATTAATTTTAAAAAAACAGCTAAATTAATAAAGAAAAAACTTTACTGCACATTAAGCATCCCATTTTTTGAATTCCATATCATCTGGTGGTTTCACATCAACGCGGTCTTTCGAAATTTCACCCCAATTTGTACTAAGTACAGTACCACAACTTTCAATCTGTTAAAACAAAATTACATTGTTTAAAAAATGATCCCATCCTTCAAAAGTTGAAATTTGCAAACCAATACTTACAAAACTTTTATTCATTGCCCTTTTAACGTTTTCATCGCCTTTTCCATAAATTTCTTGAAACAATTTATTCAAAGCTTCTTCTCCAACAGGTTTTTCTTTTGCCTCTTCTTCCTTGAGTTCCCGTTCAATGGCAGACCAATTTTTACCTGGCTTTGAAGTAGGATAGCTTGGAGGCCCGCTCGAGGTTGTGGCTAAAATTGGATGGTTAAGTAACATCGAAATTGGTTAGTTTACAAATTACCTTCGCTCGATTCTACCACTTCTTTGGGTGCTTGGCATTCTAAACTATCCCACCGATTTCCTACCAACTTGGTAAGTTTGATTTCCACCTAACAAATAAATTAGAATTTTGGTGTTTTAAAAGTTACTAAATTACCTTGGTGGGTGTTATACGATAAGAGCACTGTTGAGTATTAATCGGATATGCCAATTGAAGTCTCCTGACGTGTTCGTTGTCATCAGGTAACTTAAGGCTGACACTAATGTAGTCTTGTTCAAAGGACACCTTCGATTCGTCTTTTGCTACATTTTTGGCTAATATAGTTATGACAACATTTGCATCAGTTTGATACCAGTCGTATTTTATCGAAGGAGAGAGCTAAAAGTATAAAAATAACCTCACATATAAAAGGTAAAAAGAACATAATCCTTACAATTTTTTGTTCACAATCAGCCATTAATTTTATTTAAAATGACGACAATAATATATAACAATTAAGACACTTTAAAATACAAATTTCACTCAAAATCTTTGCTTTGAAATAATAATGGAATTGTCAAAAATAGATGACAGATTGAAAATATTGATATATACAGGGTACACATGAGAAAGATTACCTAGGATACACATGAGCATTGACGACAACAGCTAATTGTAAGATTTTGAATAAGGAATAAAAATGGTCGTTTAGGACAAGAGTGTCAAACTGGCATGGCGGCCCGCCAAATATATTTTTGCGGCCCGAATGAACTTCAGTGATTATTTGTATTTATAAAAAAAAAAGACTCCCTTGTAAATTTGGTTGTATTTAGAATGCTGCAGCGTAATTTGACAAGGAAAGCATTGTGCAAAGGAACACGCCTGATCATCCGAAGTATGGTTGAACATATATTCTTGATGCTGAAATCCTTACTGGTGATCATGCTGGTGAACGTATATTTATTCCTGGGATTAATCTGTCTCCAAGCCAAGCTGAACTTCCATTCACGTTGGGAATACGACACTTTCCTATTAGGTTGTCGTTCGTTATAACTTATAACAATCAACAAGTATCTACCATCTAATTAGTGGTGACGCGCATGAAGTGATTAACGAGATTCCCACTGTCCCTTCACCCTGTGAGGCCGAAGTCCGAACTACCACATCCGACATTTATAGGAGGGGAAGGCGGCCGGAACCCCCTAGTGTTAAAATAATAAACAGTAATTTTTTAAATTACGAAAAGCTTAATTATCCAAGCATCCCCAAAAGATAAATAATTATTATATGTATGGGGGTTCATTTTACGAGCATCCATAAGATTTGAGAAGAATTGAAATTAAAGCAGTAGTATCTTGAAGTATAAGAAGAAAAAAACAAGAAGTTTTTTTTACTTCTTTGGATATAAAAATCGCACTCAAAATAATATAGGGGACTCCCTTAAAAGAAATAGAAATACACATAAACCAATATATAAATGGACGACAAATCAGCTATATTTTCTTCATTATCACAAAATACATGAATCTTTTTGAATAATTTTTTTTATATAAAATATTGATCAACAATGTAATAAAATCCACAAATGTTTTAACCGCGCATTGAACGACATAAATGTTGGACTATAATATTGAGAAGTTGCTGGTTTCCGGATACTCAACGTTATTGACTATCAAAAATTCACATAATTTTAGGTTCATCTTGCAATACTATAAAATCAATAAAATTTAATGCTTTTCCAATAAAACTTTAATCCACATTTTACTTACGTATCTTTTTTATTAACATGGCAATGCAAATTTACCTTCTAATTGCAATCTAGAAAGCTAAATTCAGGAAACTAAGGCGGGGTCATCATAATCGGGAAGTAAATTTCTTCTACTATCAAATAGTTATTTTTAATGCTTCAAGGACCCAATTGAAGTATATAACCAAGGGTTGGTACCATAAGACATTGTACAGTTCTTATCAGCTCTACAAGATCTCCTCTTCTACTACAATGAATACTTTAGTAAGAATTACATTCAGGGTTTATAAAAAGTATTAATTTCAATTTCTTTTTAGGCCGTAGCTGCATTTGCTTGTGTGGTTGTTTTAGCTAGTGCGGTACCTTCCGGTTTATTAGGATTAGGGTACGCTCATCATGGACATTATGATCATCTTCCATTGGTTGGAGCTTCAGGCATAGTTTCCAGTCACGGTGCTGCTGGACCAGCTGGTGTTGTAAATGGACACGGTGCTGTCGGACCTAATGGAATCCCAAATGCTGTCCATGGACATGCTGATGTTATTGCTGTTGGTGCTCATGGTTTGGCTATTGGACACGGACATGATGATGGACAATGGCATGGTGAAGGTTTGTTAGCTTCCCAAGACTGGGCTGGGCATCATGGTGTTGCTGTTATCGCACCACATGCAGCTGTTCATGGTCTTGGACACGGGCTCGGTCTTGGACATGGTGTTGCTGTTGGACACGGATATGGTCATGGACATGGAGCTGTTGTTGCTGGATCATCTGGTACCATTGTCGCTGATGGCATTTACGATCATCATGGACATGCTCATCATGGTTCGTAACTTTCTTAAAAGTTAACAGAGCCTTAAAGTATTCTTCGTGTACATATATTTTTAATTTATTAAAAAAAATTAAATAATTCTTCATCAATGTGCGTTTCAAAGGATTTATTCAGTTTTTACTCATGTGTACATTTCATCACTTGATGCATAAACTGTAAATATAAAAGTATGTTGAAAAAAATATTGAATTTTATAAAATTTCTAAGTTTCCTTTTACCTTAAGAGGGGCCTACTAGAGATAGCATGAAACTATATCGCACTCTTTCGCACTCATGGCGCAAGATGGGCGAACCAACCCTTGTTGGTGGCGAAGATTTTTCCTAAACCATATAAACTTTTCAAATTTTCTTTTGGTTTTTGGAATCTACATAGTTACCATTTGGCGGTAAAGAAAATTAAAGCTATTTCGTTGAATACTTTAAAATATATAGCGATATAGAAATGACCAATAATTAAGGTGATATTTATATGGTTCATAATAATCAGCAAATGCAATTCTTTAACGACTTTAAAAGAGCATTTTCGTTATGATTCGGCAAATTATGAGATCATCTTTCAACTTCTCGATTTGTAAATTTTAATACAACTTTATCAACAAAAAAATCTAAATATTTGGCACAAACTCAATTCTATCGTCTGATACTTTTAAAAGGAATTTATAAACGTATTTTGTTATTTAAGACCTGGATAAGATTGTCTTATCTGGAATGCAGGGTGTTTGCACATGCAACAAGTCGTCGCTAAAATTACGTCACTGTCATCTTGCACAAAATGCCACCAAATGCCAAATTTTCACTGTTAAAAATTTTCTATCCCGGACGAGCCCCCAAATTTGTGGGATTTAATTTCGTTGTCTAGGGGAATTTCTTAAAATTAGAACACACCGGTCAAACTAAGCCCTTCTAGCGCCCATCCTAGCTCCGCGAGTAGAATATATTCTGTAATAAGTTTTTCTAGACCTCCCTTATATAGCAAAATTGTCAGAATTGCTAGACTCAAGGCGTATTTTCTCGAGGTATTTTGGTTAACCAAAAGTAACCGGTTAGATTTTATGTCATTTTCGCGACGAACGGTTAGAGGGGAGGTAGTTTTTGGTTAAAAAGTTACCCAACCAAAGTTAACCAAAGACGACCGCTCAAAATCAGTGGTTACTTTTTGCGGTTGCTTTGCTAGTACAAATGTGCGCCACAATTTAAATTTTAAAGTTGGAAGTGGTTCTAAACGTTCTAAAGATGAGGATTTGAGGTTATGTTAAATTAGAAATTGTGGTGGGGGACTAACCAAAGTTGACCAAAAGTAACCGAGCGGTACTAACCGGGATCCTCGCGAAAATACGCTTCTACTGATCCATTAGAACATAGAACGGAAAGAGGGCTGTATATATGGGGGGGGGGGTCAATCCCCCCATGGCATAAGTAATTCTAAAAATTATTAATAAACTTTATTATTTTTATTATTGTGTTCCCACATAAACCCCCCATGGCCAATGTCTAACAACGGGCCTGAATGGTAGTTCCGCCGCTGCTTCCAAACAGGTAAATATTTTTGTTTTTCCATATCACTCATGTATCACTCCATATTTTATTCTAATTCTGTCTAAAGTGACGAGTGATTTCCACCATTTAGGCCAGGCCTGATTTAGGCGGTGCTTTTAATTATGTAACTTTCTATGCCATGACCTGTGACCTTAGATTAGATGACCTACCTTGTATATTTCAACCTACAAATTTTTGGTATTCTTCAAGCGTCAAACGTAATAAAACTGAGTATCGGCTTTTTATTTTACACTAGGATTTGTAAAAAGTGTCGAAATGTTAGAAGACTTTTTTTGTTAAAACCAGAAATTAACTTATATTCGTATTGATCGTTGTGCTTTTGTTTGTTTTGTTTCGGTGTGTACAATATCAACAGTTAACCTCACTTTTTGAAATCATTTTCGAGTGAGTATAATATTTTGTAACCATTCTTAAATTAATATTGTTGTAATTTAACACAAAGGTAATAATTAAAACGTTTATTACAGTCGACATTAGGTATATAAAAGTTTTTACATCCTGATAATTTCAGTCTTATTATACAAATTAACTAATGTTTAACATTTTCAACTAAAAACATCAGCATTTTAAATTGAGAAGTAATGTCAGTCAATTTGTAGTAAATTTCTTAAAATAATAATTAATATTAAACGTTAATGTAACGACTAAAAATACAAAGTAAGTTGAGTTAGATCTACATAAAAATTTAAATTAAAACGAAAATGAACGATGAGAATAATATTATATCATGCAAATTTATGGTTATGATTTTGTCAACGTTGTATTATTTGTTGCAATATCACAGCCGAAAACTTCTTGCGATGCATAGCTTATGTATAAGAAACCATCAGAACATGAATGTCCACTGTACACTTCGGATAACGTCAGAGATAAACTGACCATCGATTTTTCATTGATTAACAGATAAATGGCCTGCGTAGAGCTAACTTGCATGCGATTTCTGTAAATAAAATTGGTTACATATTAGAAAAAGTGTTGTTTTTAACACAATGTGTGTCAATGATTAGTGATAATAACACTGACCTGATTATTATAAGGAATTGGGACATCGTGATTTCTTGTGGTACGAGAAATTTTGATTTGTCCAGTTCTGGAAGGTGGCTTTCTTTTTCGCATCTTCGAACTATAATCTAAAATTTATTTTATAATAATTTTCATGGTTTATGGTAGTATTTTGGTACTTACTGGTATTTTTGTGGGGAATCGGTGTCTTATGGCCATAACTTCTTCTTTTCTTATCTCTGCAACAAGAGAATAAAATTATTAATTTTGAAAGGGATTGGTTGATATTATTAATTTAATGATAAATTTTAAATCGAATGCTTTTATTTTGTAACAGTTTTGTGTTAGAAAAATGAATGTTGCTTATTATGCCAAGAAGGAGAATCAGATGAAGATCTTATTTAGCCCACTATGCAAATTTTGCTATTCCAAAGCCAAAGGGAACAATAGGAGAACATTGCTTTCAAAGGAAAACAATTTTTTAAGGAGGAACACCACTGTGACGAGCTGAAAAAAGGTGTTTCTTTCCGATTTTTTTTGTAGATTAGATTACTTACTTGGGATTTGAAAAAAAAGTATGTTATTAAGCATAGGTACATTGAACTTATTTTGTATAAATTTTCATTAAAAAAAATTACAAGTTGCCATAGTTATTGAGTTATATAGTTATTTCATATGTTGTGGCTCAATTTCGATGCTTCTTATGGGGAAATCGGTAACTATAGGAGATATCGAAAAATGGTCTTTTTTTCGAAGAAAAACTCAATGGTGTTCCTTGGTGAAACTAATCCACCAATGGTGGACCTTTGGGGGAAATCCTTCCATCAGCCCTTGGCCGACTACTTCTTACCCTTTAACCAACCACTACTACTAAGAGGTTAGGGGGGGAGTTCTATTATGTTAGTATGATAAGCTAACTAGGTATGTCCCCGCATGACTTAGTAGAGCAGTCAATGTGACCCGCGGGCTAAAAAGTTTGGAGACCAATGGCATAGACTAAAGTTGTGAGCCCGTAGTGTCACGACACCCTAAAGAGCAAGAACAAGAGTTCGTGACTCCCTCAGAAGCAAGAATTACCTTTTTTTACCCCTTAACCCTTCAAAAACAAATAAAATGGTATATTTATTCTTGGCGACCTCCCTGGAGTATGGTGACCCAGGTTCGGCACACCTGTTCGCAACTCCCAGATTGAGAAAACTTCTCCAGAGAGAAAATGAGAATGATTAATACCATTAATAATATTGGCCATACAAAGAAGAAGATATCCTTTCTGTTGGGTTACGAAATATTTAGGGTTTATCATTTTTATTGTATTACAAATGAAAACTGACTGATTGTTATTATCAGGGGTACCATATTTACATTGTATATTGTTAACAACACCGATAACGACAAGAAAATATAATATCATTGTTGTTTCTATATTATCGCAATATGCAGTAGAGAGCAGTTATTATCTCATTTTCAACAGTAATTAAAATTTAATTTTGGCTGTTGCTAAAGCGATTTCTTATCGAAAGTGACTAAAATATTATTACATCTTGGAATGCTAACTTGTGATTCTTAAATAACAGTTTTTGAGGTCGGTTTTTTTATAAACATTCTTGTTTATTGAAAATTTACAGACATATCACCGCCGACGTCGGTGCTTTGTATTTGACGGAGCCGTGCAACAACGGCCTACCTTTACAGGAAAACAATTGCTCACCACTGAGCTAATCGACCACAGAGGTTGCTTAGCTAAGTTTATTTTTCAATATGGAACTAACTTCAAGATGCGTTAAATTTGGATTAGCTATGTCCGCCTTGGATGATTTATTAATAGACGATATGATTTGTCAAGATATTAAAAATACTGTTTAAGTGTATCTTGGTGATTAAATTTGAGGTCATAAGTTGAATTGCAACTAAATGCGATAATATACACAATATGAAAAAACGTCACAAGTAATAAGTATCTTTCCATAAAAATGCAATTTATAAAATGAAAATATTAATGAGAGATGTAAAACAGTTATGTTATAATTTAATTATTTATAAAAATGATTAATTTATCTTAACGACTAATGTGGTAAAGGGTATCACAAAAGCGCTCAATCATACGATACAATTTTTTTTCAATTTATTTTTGGCATACACAATGCTTATTTTTTAAAAGCCTTTGTGAGAATTATGCTCTTGTAAGTGAATGATTAAAATGACATCCAAGTTGTAATTTTTGGTAAAGATGCGGAGATTTTGACTCTAAGAACCGAAATCTTTAGAGTTTTCATATCCTTGGAAGTTTTCCTCTTCATTTTATTTTGACTTTTTAATGATTTTAGTTTTATCTCTTGACTTCCGCAAATTATGTAAGTTTGCTAAATTATTTATTAGAATCAAAGTTCATCGCAATTTGCTTATGATTAACCTCGATACTTGACTTTTTTTTGTTAGTATGCAGTTTAAAATTAAAGTTTTTATTTTTAAATTAAAAATAAAATGGGTATAGAACTTTTATGAAATACAGAGATGGTCTGGTGTGATCGGCACTGAAGTGGATTACAATTTATCAAACTTTCTTGTATTCCTGTTTGGATTTCATGTTAAACTGCACATCTTACTTCAACGATGGAATATATTGAATTGATTTGTGATAAATATTTTTAGTAAATATGTTATTGGACCAGACACTGGACGGGTAGGTGAGGGAGGGGATCGATCAAAATATCTAAATTTTTTGTTAATTTTGCAAGGTCATATATGGACTTGTGTCGACTTAATTCATGTTTACATCAGTATTGTATCCAGGTTTTTTGGGGTAGGGCACTCATGGTCTATGAAGATAATGATATTATCTTCATTGGAATTTTTTGTTTTACAAAATTAAAGTTTATCGAGATTTTCTATTCCCATAACAAATAAAGCAAACTTTATTTTATGACCAGTTGTTTTTTATAAGAACTCCATCATGACGGTACATTGCAGATGTGGTTATAGTTCAATGCTTTTTTGAGTTACTGAGGGGGTGCTTTAAATTATATTTTCTTGCATCAATAATTTCAATTTCAAAAACCGAATGGTTTTTTTCAGATGCTCTGGGCACGACACCTCATATAATAAGATTTCGGTCGTAAAATCTTATTTTTGCTATGTGGTGATTAATTTTGCACGGATATAGAAAAGAAGATTATTATAAGATAAAGAAACGACGAAACGAACAAGAAAAGTCTTGACTTTTTTCATAAAAAAATACTGCAGTTCTAAAATTTTAGATTCGAAGAATGCGCATAGTGGGTTTACCGAGATTCCCATTACCTCAAATATAATTTAGCTAATTTTAACCGAAACGACTAAAAATTCAACCAAAAGTGACAGTCAAAAGGCAAAGTTCTTTGTACGTACTGATTGTGGGTTTATCAATCTTTGAAAGAAGATAGTAGCTAATCGAAAGTAACATCAAACTAAGGAAATACGACTTTTAAACTTCATATAAGAATACAGATACTGTAATTTTTATCAGTAAATTAATCCAATTTCAAGTTTTTTCATCTTCAAAAAAGCCGGAAGAGGCAAAATTTCTCAAAACATCTGGCTTAATCTAATTCTTTTAAAAAGAAGAATAAACAGCTAACTAAATAAAGTTCGGATGCAAAGAAAATGAAGAAAGATAATATGCTTCTGACAGGAGGTATCGAAAATTCAATGCATTGGTGGAATTATCAGGTTGAGCATGGAATCACTTAAAATTTTTGAGAACTATTTGAAAAATAATTTTTGCTACATGTGCTGGATCTTCTTGATCGAAGTCATGATGAAACTGTAATTAATTAGGTAATTTCTCTTAGTTTTCCTCATAGCCAACAAACGAATTATGCAATCAAAATCACGGTGTTTTTGTCATTCCGATGCGATGTATGCTTTACGCTAAACTAAAAATTTTAATGTGATCACAAAATGATAAAAATTTTTTTGCATGGCATCTGATAAATAATTACAGTGTGCAAATATAATAGAACACAAAAGATTAATTTCTTACCAATTGGCTTTCCTCTGGTCATATGATTAGAATTGAAATCCTTCTTGGTTCTTCTCAGATCCACATTGAGTTTGTCTAACATGGTGGTTTTTATTTTGTTCAAATGTTTATTTTGAGTGCAACTACAAATCACAGTTGTGTTGGAAAACATATGATTCTTCTTTCTGGTGAAACTGTCTTTTAATATCACTGATGTTATGCCCAATTTCTTTAAATATTTCAAAAATTTTTCGAACTAAACGGTTAAATTATTTATTTGAAGCACTCGATTATAATATCAGCACTGGTTTCACTATCTAACATAACAACATGCAATGTTTCTTTGGAAACATCTTCTAAATATTTTGGAACAACCGGATTGCACGTTAAAATACCACTGATAGCCTTCTCGTGTTGTGTTCAATTCAATCACTCGGCTTTCTGATTGATAATTAACAATAAACGATGTTTTTCTCTTGAAAACTCACTATCGATATCCCCCAGTTTACCACAAATTTAATTTTAAGCAACAGAGACGGACTTACTAATTAAAGCTTCTTTATTTACACATTGTTAGTTTTACAATTATTGGAGATAACACAAATTTGATAAAGTAATATTGAAATTATGTTTGTTATCGCCCGCCTTGTCGGGTAAAGAAGGAGAGTTACAATAATGAAAGTTTATATTATATGCTTTCTGTTATCTTCCCAAAATATTATTCTCCAATCAAATCATAACTGAGAATTAATAGATTGTTTTTGGTTTTCTTATTTTTAACTTTAATATATCGCAAGTAGAGCGAAACTTCAATTTGGCTAATCATTTTAATTTATTGATTCAATTACTTTTTTCAATATTTCAGGGGTCGAATGCATTCGACATTTTTTAATGTGGTTATCAAATTTTAATCTGAAGATATTAATAATAATATATTGCTAATAATTTTCTGATGAGTTTCATGAAATAATTTTGGTTTTACTCTTATGGCTATACAGAAAGTTCCACTAGCAGGATATTATTAAAGGTGGGCTTACAAAAAAATAATAACAAGCCTCTTCCATTACAATCCTTGTAGTATATCCTATCTATTATGCCAATATTAACTTAAAATCATCAAAGTTATACTTATTTTAGTTTATATTATTAATTTACTCGTAGATTACTAAAACTATATAATAATGTACTTTGGGTACTTCATTCTGTCTTGCTGGAATGACAGCGTCAGAAAAATCGGTAGTCCTTCAAGGACCTACCAGAAGGATCTTCCAGCAAGACAGGTACTTGCACGTTTTTGATAATGAAATAAATTACAGCAATGCTAGGTCGTGCATTTGAATTTTTTTTCATCTCAAAGCAGTTTAATCTATTTTCCTAACCTTTTTTATACAATATAACAGATCTTTACTTTTTTTATTCTAATATATTTCAAAATATCATAATAGAAAATTAAATCTATTTGTAAATTACAAATAAAATTTATCATTTCTATTTCTTATCGTTTATTGATTTTAAAATGGAAATTAACCAAACACGATTAAAATAGAATACGGCCCTGTTTCGATGTTGTTACTAAGTGGACCTTACATTCTAATTTAAGTTTTGAATAATATTGATATCAATTAATAATAAAATAATGTCCTCGTTATAATCAGATTGCTTTAATGGACGAAGAGAGAAGGTTCTCCAATATAGATTAATTAACTTACTTAATATTTTTATTGTGTTTATTTTGTAAATATTTTGCAGTTGAAGTAATCGCACAGTTTTGATTTGCTGCTTCTAACTACATAGTAATATAATAATATATGTTGATGACTTCGTGTTACTAAGTTTTATTAATAATAATATTATAACCATTACTCTTTGATCTGTTAATGAATTTTGAAAGGTAGGATTTGCTTTTAATTTCTTACCTACCATTTTTACTTACTATTCCATTTTTACTCATTCTAAGTTACCAAAAGCTATACATGCCAAGGTAAATTATAGTATAGCTTTACAGGGACATCTTCATAATCACCAGGATGCGCAGTTAACTTTCGCGCATCAAAATACTACAGTTATACTGATTAACCTACGATTCCTTTTTTTATTTTCTTACTTTATTTTTATAAACATTCCTTACTAGGTCATCCTTGAAGTACAGATATCAATGGACAAAATAAATATTATAATTTACTTATATCAAATTTATTGTCTCAATTTCAATGAAATAGGGTCACATTTACGCAATACTAGGTATATAGATTTTATTGTAATTTACAGTATTTGAATGCTTGGGGGGGGGGGTAAGAGGACATCCGGCCATACCGTTATTCGCTTGCTTTACCTCGTAAAACATACTGCAACCTTTCATTCGAAACGCTGCAAAAACTATAATAAATACCAAAAAATTATATTTTTAATATAAACAATTTTTAACAAAGAAGACCGTGACAGCATATTATATTTATTTTCGATATCTTAAGCATTGTTATATTAAGTGACCACCGGATCTTAAAAATCGGCGTGAGAAACGTAATCTAGCCTAAGAAGTTAATTTGTGGCACACCTGCTAGCCTTTTCAGCGGCACGCTGAATATTTCAATGTTCCAATAAAAACATATTTTCTTATATTTATAGCGGAACTTCTAAATTATAGTCAGGTATGCGAGATGTCTCCAGGCATTCTCCTAAAATCTTTTTTAATCATATGCTTAAATATTTCATGGTCCTCCAGCAAGAGCTATTCGATTCCTTGACTGACAAGGTGACACCACCAAGATCACAATTTTTTTGCTGATTCTAGGAGCTAAATAATTATCACTTTCTCGGCGTTCAGTCCAATGCCCCTTAGTTTTTGAGTTATGAATTTTTGAAAATAGACATGGTTTTTGGTTGTTTACCCATAAGACTACCCTGTTTCTTGTAATAACAGCCAATAGTAATAGCAGTTCTGCCCATTTTCAAAAATTCATAACTCAAAAATTAAGGGGCATTGAGCTAAACGCCAAGAAAGTGATAATTTTTTTGCCTCCTTGAATCACAAAAAAACTTGGAATTTCAATTGCCAATATACTGACTGTGATGTCCCCTTGTGAGTAGTAGAGAGTTCAATTTTATGTGAAAGTAAGAGAATAACCATTTTACTTGATGAATTTCTTGTGAAAAATTGTTTTTTGGGGGTGGGGGAGCTTACTTTATTTTTAACTTGTTTACATTCATACAAGTTTTAAGATGCTCAACTAAAAGTTTTTTTTTTTAACCTCGAGGGTCATACAGTCCTTTCATAACCTTTTGGAGCAATGCATTTTCTTTTGATATAATATCTCTTACTTCTTTTAATAAAACATTGTTATTTGTTATTATATCATTTTCGACCTTTACTTACACAATTTTCATAATATTTTTACTGTACTCAATAACAAAATTGACGTTCAAGGCATACATTATGTAATTCTGAAAATATATCGATAATAATTTGCTGAAAATTTGTTTTTTGATAGTGGGGAGTTGGTACCGTATTATTTATTACAAAGTAATCTAATTGTGTAAATTACATTAATATTTATTATCATTTGCATTTTCAAACTTTTCTACTGGTATCTGTTTTATCAAATACTATCGCCTATAAGTTCATTGGCATTAATAATAATTATCGTAATTTATTGTTTATTAGTTTACATTTTTATTTGCATCTTTTTTTAAATACATGATTATTCCTTAAAATCACTTTTTATCTTTGCCATTGTAAATTAAATATTTCAAAATTAACAAGAAAACTTTTTTTAATTAGAATTGATAATGAAAGAATTGTTTTTCTATTTTCCACAATTTAATTAATGTAAATTGATTAGGTTGACTATTTTCTTCAGACAGATAATTTTACTATAATTATTAAAAAAAAATTTAATATTATTTAGTAAATAAGTAATATAAATTTTGAATTATAATTAATTTAAAAGGATAAATATATTTTAATAATAAAAATATATAATAATAACATATTGAACATCTTATAGATGTATGTTATTTAAATAAAGAACTGCAATAAATCGATAACTTAACAAATTAATTCTTAATAGAAAATGTATACGGTAGTGTGAGATTTCAGGAGGAAAAATATCGATAAAATCAACTTTCAAAAGGGGACAGGCTACTGTTAACCCAAAAACCATAATTACTTTAATTTTAATCAATTACAAACTACTCGGAAGTTTTGAAATGGACACTAAAAAGGTCGTAAATTATGATAATGCAGTAATTACAATTTTTTGATGCTTTATTTATTCTAACAGGTCAAAAGTCAGTTACAAAAGCGTTAATTCGTGACCTAGGAACCTAAGAATTTTTATTCAAAATCCAGATTTGACAAGTAATTATTAATTAAGCTAATTATTATGAGGAACTTTAATTATTATAATGATTAGAATGAACAGATTAGTATTGTTTTTGCAATTTGGTTATCTGTTCAAAACTAAGCTATTTTTAATGTACGATAGCTATACACAATATTTACATGAGGGCAGTTTTTGGTAAATATTTAATGTGAGGGCGATATTATGATATTAAATCATTCGATTTGTTTGGAACAAGAATTACTATTTTGGTTTTATTCCACTGGCCCCCTTTTTTTCTTTTTAAAATCAAGAAATACATGAGAAAAAAAATAAGTGACAGTTCAACAGAGAACTATGTTGATTGTTGCAATACTTTAATAAACTAATAAATATTAGATTCTAGGGTAAAGTGCTCGTTCACAATGACCGTAAGCATAATCAAAAGATATAAGAGTTAAAATTCAAATATGTATGAGAGTAAAGAAAATAAGCTAAAAAAGAGAAAGGGCAGAATAAAGAAAGGATGTTAAAATCAGTCAAGTGAACCTACTTATTATAGTAGATAAGCAGCGATGTGGCACAAGCATGGGGGGCAAAGGAGACAGTTGCCCCACCTTAACTCTTGACTTGAAAATAAAATTTGGCTCATTTCTTTATTTTTTTTAACATAAGTGTTTTTACAATTGGTTTATTATTAATTCGTGAAAATAAATATGTTTTATTATTAATAAATTACGAATTAAGGAATAATTATAATGTTATATAATGTTATATAAGACGAAGGTCTTAATGCAAGATCGAAAGCTCAAATATAACATTATAATTATTCCTTAATTCGTAATTTATTAATAATAAAACATATATATATAAGTGTTTTTACTACAATTTTCAAATTTGTCCCACCCTGGAAAAAGTCTTATCGACTCTGATGAGCACAATAAAATTTTCCGTTCTCATCAAAAGTCCACCAAGATCCCTAGTGCTTATATTTGGATAGTGACCGCGGTTACCGCATGGTAACCGATAACACCGCTTATCGCTGTTCTCCTACCACCCAATTCCACCATTTTGTAATAATTAATATTATAAAATTTGAATTACTTTTAATCCTCCGACCAAAAAAACTCAGGCGGCAGATTACAGCGAATTTATTTTTTTGTTCTAATTTTTTTAAATAAAAAAAAATTTAAGCAAGTATTAATAATTAATTACTGTTATCCAATGTTAATAATAACGAAACACTGATAAGATTTGGATAATAATAGAAAAAATTATAACTAAAAAGTTTTAAAACTTAATTCTACAGATGTTGTTTTGCGCCCCCTGATGGTCAGGATTATTACTACGTTACCTCTGGTCGAGGGGTAATTCACTAAGGTTTAAACCGTACAATGGATTGCAATCCCTAAAGATTGCACAGAGATTTTAAAAGATTTTTGAGATTGTCAAAAGATTTAACAAGATTTTATAGATTATAATCTGGATTATGCCTGACAACAATGCTAAGATTTTCGGGATTGTTCCGAAGATTTTAAAAATTTTTCTGAGATTTTACAGATTTTTATGAAGATTGTGCGGGAATTTACAGCTTTTATAAAGATTGTAGAGATTTTATAGATTGAAACAAGGATTGGTAAGATTTCTACTGGATTGTAAAATCTATGTGATTTTTAGTGAAGATTTTATAAATTATAATCTGGATTTTGCCTTGGTGTACAACAGATTTTTGTAGTGATTTGCCCCTCGCCTCTGGTTCATAAGAAAGGTGCGGCTTTAGTGGTCATGTTGGTACTAACAGATCGTATGGTGACAACTACTAAATAAAAAAATGATATCACCATGTTATTACAACAAATACACAAATATTTTTGTTTATTACAAACTCATAAAACCTCACATTTATACATAAATAACATTCATCTAGTACAAAAACTGCCACCAGATAGTGTATCGCTTATCTTGAAACGCATATTGTAACGAAGTGATACCTTGCCAAACAGGGGACGCAGAAAAGCTATCGGTTGAACTGGATTTTATAACTAGGGGATTCCTCGATGTAGTGTATCAGATTAATTTCCGTGTTTTTAAGAGAAAAATTAAAAATGCTTTATTCAAAGTATTTTCCATCGCTAGCTACACATTTTTTCCATCTATCTGGCAATTTGTGAAAAAAAAAACTGTTCCGCCCTTGAAGAAAGCCATTCAGATACCCAATTTTTCATTTCCTCGGCTGTTTTGAAGTGCTGAGTTTTTGTTGGAAGTTGCTTCCAAACGGTTTGGCTCCCCACCAAAATGTTTGTAGCGTTTGTAGCTACTGAAAGGGGCGGAGTCAAAGCGTTTGGAAGCGACTGGAAGCCCGAAAGAAGGAAAAAAATAAATGTTTGGTAGCGTTCGGTAGCGAAAGTAGCTTCTCCCCGAACGCAGGGTTTAGGTGACGGTGCGTTGTCATGGCGAAAGATTACCTTACCGTGTCTTCTAGCCCATTCTGGTCGTTTTTCGATCAAAGCATTGTTAAAAGTGATCATTTGTTGTCGGTAGCGGTCAGAATTTACGGTTTCACCGGGTTTTAGAAGCTCATGGTACAGCACACCTTTCTGATCCCACCAAATACAGAACATTTTCTTTTCAAATCGATCTGGTTTTGCAGTGGTTGTTGATGGTTGGCCTGGATCAACCCATTTTTTGCGGTTAGGATTCTTAAAATAAATTCACTTTTCATGTATGACTTCCTTTCGTGTTGTTAAAGTAACATTTCATTGGTCGTTTTTCGATTTTTCATTTGTCTTTCAGTCGATTCATATGGCACCCATTTTCCTGACTTTTGAATCTTTCCCATAGCATGTAAACCTCTAGAAATTGTTGTTCTACATCTAGCGCCGCCACCACTCAAATGGCTGTAACTCGAGAACGGTAAGAGCAACAAATTCGCGATTGCGGCAACTAATTAGCCACAAATTCTCCATATATTTTTTTTATGCGGGTCGTCAACGTTTTTGCAGCTTTTAAATTCGCTAGCGAGTAAATAAATAATAATTGTAAAGGAAAGTAAACTGTTAACCAAAACCTTAAGTGACTCTGGTGCACGATGGTGCTTTACGATTAAATTTAAATTCGACTAATAGCATACTTCTGTTATGCTCCTGTTGTGTAGATATGTAAAGGATGTTTATATGCTATATCCGAATTGATCCGTGTTTTGGTATATTATATTAAAAATAAAGGAGAGTTAAGTAAACCCGCGTAAATCTTGGATGGCACAGGTGATTAGAGAGATATAGCTACTAGAAATAGGGAAGAGCAACTTTCCTATAATTGTTGTATGTATAATTATATATTAATTATTATTGTTGTTGTATTTACTTACATTGTGTTATACACATTTAACCCTAAATATAATAATAAATCAGAAATAAACAAAGTAATTAATTTTTGTAGTAAATAAGTTTAATAAATGATATGTGGGTAAATATTGACTATTACAATACAATCAATATATAAATAAGTTAAAAAACGATTCTTATATTATTTTTTACTTGGAGGTCAAAAGGGTACCTAAATATGTTTTTGCACATTTGTTTGCAATTAAATAATAAGTACGTGCTTAAAGTCATGTGCCTAAAAAATATGCATTTATTTAAATATTTGATTAACTTTAACTCCAAAATTGCATGTTTCTATTAAACGTCTGCGTAGCCGTAGCGTCCTATTCACCTAGAGATTAGTTGCATTCAATTGTAAGGAAGAAGCTGTTTAATCGGCTAAATGTGTAATTAAAATGTATTTTCATGTATTTACAACATAGAATTTCAATCGAAGAATTAGTCCATTATAGGCGGTTTTTCATTAAAAGCAACTTCATCATAGATGGTTTATACTGTATACTTCTATCTACAGTGCCTTATAATCGAATTTCCTGAAGTATTATGTTTGTTGTAATGAATCTGTGTTTAGTCCTCATTTACAAAAATATAATCTTTATTTTTATTTCAGGTAGGAATGAATAGTTAAAAGATTCGTGATGATTTTTACCTTATTTTATATGTACTCGACCATTGTACAATGGTGGCGACTTGGCTCTTTAAGGAACAAGTTAAGTGGGACACTAAATAGTCATAATGCCATATTAGTTTGCAGTGGGACAACAATTTCAGATAACAACCATAAACGGTGCTTGGAAAATTTGCTCTTTTATCATGAAGATCGTATTGGATGCACTGTTGTGCCTAAAGTAAGCGCACACATCTAATTTTCTGTTACTCACTTACAAGGGGAAGGCGAGACATTTGGGAAACGGATTTTTTTTTATATTAATAATACTTAAACATCACATTTATAAAAATCTCTCTCGTGTCGTAAAATAGATCTAAAATTAATAATGTGTATTTTATTTTTGTATGCATGTAATGTAGTACGTATAAAATAAAAAAAATCGGCCGCATCAGGATTCGATCTACATTTCACTTGAAACGCTTTTTTCTCGAAATTAGCTGAAAGTTGTTGCACCTTACTACTTTCACAAGGAATAATGGTCGGGTGGAGCTAATGTGCAGAAACGAAAATTAGTCCTTTCGACTTTATGTTTGTGTCAATTGGTGGAATTGGGTGTCACGTGTCATCTACTGCTCAAGATTTTGACTCCACCCGGCCATGATTCCTTGGGCTGGCTTTACTGATGTAATATAGAAAAACTCTGTTTCTCGAATGCCTTGCGTTCCCTTGTTGGATATCATAATAATCAATGCTTTTTTTTAGCAACAAATAAATTTAAGTCATTGGGTGATGTTCCCAAATAATTTCACTTATTTTCCAATTTATATATCAAATAGTAAAATTGCGTTAAAATCTCCAAAAATATTTTTATTACTACAAGCACAACTAACAAATTATGAAAAACATCAAAGCGAAATTTTACAGGTAAGAGGAAATTTTATTAATGTAATTTTTGTAATTAATTATTTGTATGTTAATTGGTAATTTACATTAATGAATTATTATAAAAAGTTGTTATTATGAGTATTGGAAGTGATAATCTTTGCAAAATAAATTTTATTTTTATTGGCTAATCAACTACTGCATAATAAATTTGCAACTTATGTATGGTACTTGCATTAATTGCAAAATTTCTTGTTTTATTTTCAGACTTATTAATAAATTAGTCTTAGAACAATTTTTAGCTGGTTCCTATATTTTGATCTTTGTACATAAAAAGTATACTTTTTACTACAGATTCAGAAACAAGTTATTGTTTTTCTAAAAATAATAACATTTGTTGTGATAATTTATTCTAAAAGAAATCATAAACATGATAATTCCATTTTTGCTCTATTTTTATTAATTTGTTAAAATTATATATTTTTAATTAGGGTTAATAAAAGATTGCGTTCAATCTTGTTTCGATAAATTTTATTTGTGTTTTATAGATCAAAGTTTGTAATTGTTTGGGTTTATTATTTTTAGATCGAAAAATTTGGAGAGTTAGTAGCATGGAAAGCAAAGGAAAATTTTGAAATGATCATTAAAACAGATATGCATAATTTAACCAAACTTGTTCACAGTTTTTTTGATCACAATATCGACATTAATCACGAATTGAAACTGTTAAGACTCGAGAGTACGTATTAAATTCAAAAGAAAAAAATAGGGTAGTACTTTTAGTTGCATTGAGTAGTGGAGCGGATTTTGGTCTTTCAGATGCTTCTTTATGGTAGAAAAAGAATTTAGAGGCATTCATTTATCGTTTTATTACATTTTTAATAATGTACAGAGAACTTGAAAGCTTATAGTAATAGTAAAGCGCCGTGGGCGATTTTTTAATCATTTCAAGATCAATATACTATGCACTAAATGCGTTGTTATTATTGAATTATATTGCTCTCAACTTAAAATACGTTAAAAATCAATTTACATTACAAGAGTTTTGAAAAAAAAATTGATCATTCAATTCCCACTTGAAAATTGGAAATGTCTGTCATTCAAGGTGGCTATTTTTGTGTCTTGAAATGATTGCGTCTCAGTTTCCATTTGTTTGATTTCAATTTTCTGTTTTTTGTTAGAAAGCTCATGTTGATAAAAACTTTTTTTGTGATTGTATTCATCTGTAAACTTGAAGGATTTTGCATAATTTTCCAAAATCTTAAAAGTTTTACTGTCTCGCTAATTTCATTGATAAGTAATTAACTTCCTTATTGTGCACAATAATCACTTTTACTCCATATTTCAGCGATCCATTGATATTACGAAAATCCTGTCTCAATCAACAACTTGGGAAATCGCGGGTCAATTTAATAAAAATAGATTTTGTTTTTTAATATTTGGTATACTTTGTTATGTATTATATAAGATGATAAATTTGTCAACAAATTTTTAAATAATAAGAAATGCCTTCCACATAGTATAATATATTATTATGATTATGATTCATTCTTGCAACAAAGTATTTAAAGTTATTTAAATTTTTGGAACATTCTGAAAGTAAATTACAAAAAATACGAATTATTCAATGTTGCATAAGAAATTACAAAAAAATGTCTTCTTCAGAAGAATTTTGTAACTAAAGCAAAAAGAAAATTGAAACAAACTGGCAATCATTTTCGTGTCCTACCCAAATTTTCAGAAGCTTTCTTCTGACCTCAAAATTGAATGCCTCTAAGGTAACAAGATGATCTAGATCTCATATTTCCACTTGGAGAAAATTTGTTCACATTTTTGACTGGCTTCCACTCCACTATAGTCCTCGTTCTTATTTGGGGTTTTCATCTCGTCACTATAAGCACGGAAGCAGCTGAAATTTAAAACATCATTCCTATATGCACAGTTTAAAAAAAAAACTGCCCTGTTTTTCTAAATCATTTTAAAAATTAATAAAAATAAGTTATTGAAATATAATTTTATGAATTACAGCAATAGAGGTAGAGGGACATCCATCTAAAATAAAATTCAATTTAAGATATTCATTAGAACAAAGATTAAAATATTCGCTTGCTCCAGTCCATTGGAATAAATTTCGAGAAGAATTGAAACTGTTATATTCTCAACTCGAAGAAACCCCGGCAAAGTATAAATTAGATTTTTTGATTAAAATGTTATTTAACACAAATTTTATAGGATCTTGGATAATCCTACCATCAAAATCGAAATCACTACAAAAGCAGAAGAAGTGAAAGAAATTCCCGTGCCAGAAATTAAAGCCACAAAAAAATCGTCTGAACCCGTAAAACACCATAAAATTCACAAAAGAGAGAGCAAAAACAAACTTGAAGTAACCTCAGAAAATCGGCGTTCTAAATCAAACGAAAAGAGAACAGATAAAACTAAAGAAGGAGAGAAAAAAAGAGAACATAAGTCTAAAATAAGTGATGGTGCGAAACATAAAGGGTCGGGCGATTCTTATCAAAATAGTGAGAGAACCAAAGCTCCAAAACTTGCAGAAATTAAGGACGAGAGCTACAAAAGCAAGCATAGAGACAAGAAGGAAAAAGTCATGAAGGGTAAAGAATGTGAAGCTAAATTAAAGAAAGCAGAAACAAAACTTACTAATGGTGATGTTTCAAATTCAAAGCCTGCGAGTTTGAATGGAACCGCTAGCCAAGTTGTTACCTCAGAAAAAGTGCCAATGAAACCGCCAAATGTTTTGGTGTATGCAGATAGTATCGTTGCCAAAGATAATGTGAAGAATGTTTTGCACTCAATTTTAAATAACCATAAGTAAGTTGGCGTAATTTTGTTAATTTAGGATGTATAGTTTGATATTTTTTATTAGGTATACAGTTTATGATTTTCCAACAAATGCCAGTAGTTCCCAGTTATGGAGCGACACAACAGCCTTACTTGTTGTTTGTGGAAATGTGCCACCCAATTTGACCTCGCAATTGTTACAGTACCTTGTCTCAGGTGGACGGTTGTTTTGTCTTTGTAGTGACTTCCTGTATAGCGTTTTAAATATTTTTTCTACTGCAGAAGTTAGAGATAATGAGTTGGTTAAATTCTCTTATGATAATTGGAAGAGAGTGAAAATGATGCACCACGTTTTTTGTTACCAAGCATCTCCAGCCAAGAGGCAATTTTCAAAGGATTCTGATCAATCTAACCATAGGTAAGTTGTGTAAACTTTATATTTCTTACTATTTCAAACACAATAAAAAGAAACAGAATATCAAGAAAACCAAGACTTTCAAATAGTTACAGATAAGGAGACCCTGGTGTCCTGACCTTACAAGCTGCAGATTTCACTGCAGATTTCAGAATATGCAGATTTCATAAAATTAAAAATAATATTTACCTTGGGCAAAATGGCAATTCTCAATACAATTTATGCTACGAAATACGAATTAAATGCTATACTTATATCTTATAAGCAGTGATACATTTTCATGTTGAGCTATTTAGAATAAAGTACCTTGAAGTACAGTGGTTTCTAAACTTTATGTTACTTACTTTGAAAAAAAAACCCTTTGAAAAAAAACCTTTTTTCCTCCTCTACAGAGAGGAAGTAAAAATTCTAAACATCATAAATTTGAAAAATTTTGATTTCCAACAGCTCTCGTGGTTCAAGTCCGGTAGCGCCAAGAACTCCATCTGTTGTAGAAATCCAACATGGTTCTAAAAAATACACCGTGCAGGTTCAGGTTCTAGGAGCTGAAGAAACCTGGCACACCCCTAGCTTGCTTCTAGCATCTATTAAGAACACCCAAGGATTGGCTATATTTTCTCAAGTGCATTTGGAAATCGATCCAACGCAATACCAAGATGATGAAAGCAAATACACGGCTTTAACTGAAAGTAATCACGCTCGTTTAGAAATTCTAAAGCACATCCTATGCCAACACTTAGGAATGGATTGCACGACAGTTTTAAACGTTGAATATGGACCAGGATATTTTCTGGGAATGCATAACGTAATTTGATCTAATTTTATAACCAATTATCTAAGCCCCCAACTTTTAGCTCAAGCAGGAAATGTTAACGCAATCATCAGACATAGATAACAATTTCCTGAAGGATGACAAGCTGTCCATGAAATTTTTTGGTAAAAATGTAGAGCCCGAACCAGCTAGTGCAGTATTTCTACCAATTTTGATACATGCTTGCCCCTCTAATTTTTCTACCGTAGAATATTTTGAAGTAAGTCGATTTTTCTTGTTTAAAGAATTATTTAATAAAACGGAATTTCAGACCCTAAAAACTCAGACTTTTGGTAGACTTGTAATATACGCCGATGTGCTCACCAGTTCGCAGTTGATGTTGTCAAAAAAATTACAAAACGGTTTAGCCGTTATAGTGAGACAACAAACGCAAGGTATCGGTCGATCTGGTAATGTGTGGTTGAGTCCCTTAGGTTGTGCTATGTTTTCCATGCAGTTACACGTTCCTTTAGATTCTAATATGGGTAAATCGTTGCCTTTAATACAACATTTAGTGATGACCGCCGTAGTTTCTGCAATTAAGGGAATACCAGGCTTCGAGGTAATTTTTCACATTTATTGTTTTCTAGTGAATGAAAGGTTCTCTTTTTTAGGCTTTAAATTTAGGTTTGAAGTGGCCTAACGATTTATATGCCAATGGAAATGTTAAAATTGGAGGTCTTGTTGTAAATTCTACAATTTTATCAAATTTTGCTATCGTTAACATAGGTGAGCTTATATTTTCTTTACTTTTTTTCACAAGTTGTACTGAATTTTATCATTTCAAGGTTGTGGTATTAATCTGGATAATTTGGAACCTACAATTTGTATAAACGATATGATTAAAGACTTAAATAGTACTAAGAAAATGCTGTTGCCAGTTATTTTATATGAGCAATATTTTGCAATTGTTTTTAACGAAATGGAACGAATTTATAATATTGTCCAAGAGGGAGATTTAGAATATTTTTATGAATTGTATTATAAGTATTGGCTTCACAGGTAAGCATGGAATTTTTGGCATTGAACAGAATTTAATGAAATTCTGTATTTTTCTAGTGATGCCGATGTAACTGTAAGCACAAAAGATGGTCGTTCCTGCCAGGCGAAAGTGGTGGGTATTGACGAATATGGATACTTAAAGGTTTGTTCTGAAGATGGAACCATTAGCAGCGTGCAACCTGATGGCAATTCTTTCGATATGTTAAAAGGTCTCATTGCTCCAAAAATACTTTAATTATTGTTAATGTGTCTGAACGTCTATTTAATCTCTTAATTTACAATTTCTCGTTTTTATGTTTGTTTGCATGTTTTATATTTCTAAATGTAGGTATTGAATTGTAACTGATTTTTAAGTGTACGTAATCACGTAATATCACCGTTTTTATGACATTCCATATCTTTTAAAATTTTGTGATTTTTAAACGTTGAAAATTAAAATTTTAAATTGTTGAATAAATACATTATTATCTACATTAAAAAGATCTGTTTTTTTAACCTTCTTCAGTAAATTTTGTTGCACTCTGTACTTACACTTTTCTAAAGTTGGTGCGTCGACTTGCTTATATTCTAAACCTATGTCTAAACGTAAACATTTTTGAATTAATTTGAGGTTAGGTTCATCATTTCTAGTGTACAATTATGTTTGAATCGAATACAGATTCTGATTTAGACGAGGTGAGTATTTAGCATAAATTATAATTTATTATTATGACATTCGACTAATCTAAGATATCATTTTTTGTAGGATATATTCAGTACCCCCTTTGAATCTGACAGTTTAACCACTACTAAAAATACCCAAACTCAAACATTTACAAATAATTTAGAATCCAATAAGTTACCTTCGGTGTTACCATTTAAAGAAAGAAATGATGGAACTGGCCATGAAATTCGAACAAATTCTTCATCAAAAACAGTTATACCACGAAAATTTCCTGGTCCTGCAGGACTTTTACCAGATCGAAAGCATTTTAATACCGATATAAAAGCTATTGAAAATAACAACAAGAAAGTTAATCATGAAATTGAAATGGTAAGTGCTTTTTAAAGTAAATAAATTTAGCTTGATATCAACATTTTAAAATAGAAGAGCGATATAATAACTCTGCGGTTAAAATTGTAACAGTAGAAATATATACGGAACAACAAAGGGTCTTTGGGGTAAAGGGTACAACAAAGGGTAGCAGAGTAAGAATGTTGAAAATGCATTTTTTAAATTTTATGGTAGAAGTTTGTTATGTAATTAGACAGTCGTGTGCAAAATTTGAACTTTTCAATTTAATTTCTGTTGACTTAACAAGGTAAAAACGGTTTTTTCAAACTTCATTTTTTTTGTACTTAAAAGGGCCCTTTAAATTTTAATGCAAAAACATGTTTCAACAGATGGCGCGCCCTAAAATATTAATCTTTTCTACTTATCTTTTCACAAATACAGAATTCTTAAACTTTATAAAAGTCATATGAATAAACTATAACTAATTTAGGTAATGAGGACGTTTGAGCTTCCAATGTTGAATATTTTTAAGTGTATTCCAAAAAGATATGCATATTTGAAAATATTGAATATTTTTAATAATATTTAACTTTGAAAGTTCAAACTTTCTCATTACCTAAATTAGTTATCGCTTATTCATATGGCTTTTATAAATTATTAAAATTCTGTACTGGTGAACAGATAAGTAGAAAAGATTAATATTTTAGGGCGCGCCACCTGTTGGAACATATTTGTGCATCCAATTTAAAGGCCCCTCTTAAGAGCCAGCTTTCAAAATCGGGCAACTTATCAGCGACAAAGAAACGAAAGTTCAGAAAAGGACAAACATATAGAAATATAACTAAAACTTTAGTAACTAGTTATATTACTAGGTTAGTTTTAAAACTAAAACTTTAGTAACTAGTTATATTACTATAATATGGTTATCCTTTCTGAACTTTCGTTTCTTTGTCTCTGATAAGCTGTGTTTTTTTGCATTCAACAATATTGTACCTGTAGTACAAGCAAATACTATAGAAAGGATCACAATCTAGATTGTGGAAAGGATAATACGTCCAACTCGGGCCTATAACAATAGAAATTTCGTAGCCCAAAAAAAGTGCGCCATCTGTTTGCTAGAGTAGTTGATACAGTTAACACTTATCAACTTATTCACGCTGTCCAGAGGTGTACTTAATAAGTTTTATCTTTAAACCAATGATATATCATTGCTTTAAAGTTTAAACCGACGAAATAAAACTGCATAGGTTAATAATTATTTAGAAATTTTTTTAAATTTATTTTTATTTTTTGAATTTAAATAAATAACACTTGCTACATATTCTTCTAAAAAAACATTAAACAAATTTTTAAAAGTATATTTAATTAAAAATAATATTTAAAATACAATTTTGACGATTCCGTATATTTTTAAAATTCTAAACCAACGAAATAAAACTGCATAGATTAATTTATTATTGTGCAAAATTTTTTAAAATTTATTTTTATCTTTTGAATTTGAATTGATTTTTTATCAAATATTTATAAGAAACGTTAAATGGTGATCTACTTTGTGTAAACTGTCAAGCTGTCAAACCATATACTGTCAAACTGAATAGTTTAAACTCTATTCGTTGTTGACGCTAGTGTGCTGGGCTACGGATTTTCGGCTGAGTTGGACGTATTATCCTTTCTATAGTATTTGGTACAAGCCATGTACCTGTAGTTTTATGACAAAAGGAATTTATCCTTTTCTGAAATTTTGGTTCTTGTATATTTATGAAATATGAAAATGAAAGAAGAAGAAATTTTCTTACGGCACGTAATTCGTTTTAGGTGCATGTCGCTGGCCCCCCAAATCTAATTTTGTGGTGAATTTTGTGTCAATCGTTAGAGCTTCGTTAGAGCCTAAATGAGCTTCCATTTTTTTCGTTTAAGCCTCAACCGTCGCAAAAAAGGTTGGGGGAGGGGCTGTAGACACGTTGGTCCCCTCCAAGTCGAATTTTGGGGTGAAAATGGTGTCAAACGTTAGAGCTTCGTTAGAGCCTAAATGAGCTTCCATTTCCAACATCCTAATTTCCTTTTCTAAAAAGTTACGGGCATTTCAAATTTTCGATTCCTCCGAGCAAGTTGCGTCCGATAATCCTCAAATTTTATTTTGTTTTACCAGATTAAAACTTTTCTTTATTGCCATTATAATCTTCATAATAAATAAAAATGAAAAAATTAATTTTACAAAATAATAGTATATTATACACCGAGGGAGTAAAGTGCTACTTTTCGTCATGAGGGTAAAGGTTTTTTACACGAGGCGCAGCCGAGTGGAAAAATTACCCGAAGGACGAAAAGTCACTTTAATCCCGAGCGCGAATATACTATTTTTTGCCTTTCCGAAAGCCGAAAGAAAAAAAACAATTCAAAACAAATATTTGTTAGAATAAGCGAGAATTACCAAACCATATAGCCTAAAGCCAGACCTGTACATGGCATTAATGAAGTACCAACTTAAGTTGGTGGTATTTACTTTTCCTCCCGCTGTTTTACTTTTCCTCCCGCTGTTTTACTTTTCCTCCCGCTATTTTACTTTTCCTCCCGCTAATTTACTTCCCCCCCCTCCTAAGAAAAGTGGCACTTTGCTCCCGCAAAACTGGGAGTAAAGTGACCACTTTACTCCCGGAAAGGCAAAAAATTTTATTAATAAAAAATTATACAACATTTTTTTCTTGATATAATTATGTTTTGATTATGTATTATATTATACAAGGAACAAGGAACTGGCAGTTAATAGCAATTTTAGTCCGCCTTACTGTCTTAGGTGACAGTTGCAGATCATCATATAGTTGCCAAGTTCCTAAATTAGCCCGCCAACAGTAGCTAAAAATGTAATGCCCAACCTCTTTGACGTTATTTACTTATGTTCTTCCCCCAAATCGAATTTTGGGGTGAATTTTGTGTCAATCGTTGAAATGAACGTTTGACACCAATTTCATCCAAAAATTCGTAAAAATAGCGAAAATAGAAAATCATGTCTGTAGCCCCCCCCCCCCCAACTGTTTCGCGAATAACTCTGCGACGGTTGATGCGCAAACGAAGAAAATGAGAGCTCAATTAGGCTCTAATGAAGCTCTAACATTTGACACCATTTTCACCCCAAAATTCGACTTGGAGGGGGCCAACGTGTCTACAGCCCCCAAAATTAAAGAAAAGCGGCCTTTTTAAATTTTTTTAAGTTGTTTATATTCTTAACGACTTCTGCGGCTAGATTAATTAATTTAAAAATTATTTTATTAAAGTTATTTTTATATTCGATTCGAAATAACGCCGTAATGTTACTTTAAAAATTATACAATATGGCGGACACGAAAGCAGGCTCTTAAAGATGTCCGAAAAATCTCAAAAAATAAAAAAATAACTTTTTAGGAAATTAATCGATTGTTTTATGCTATTAATTTAAATTAATTCTGAATTTTAATTTATTTCAATGCCCAATTAAACTTTATTTAAATTTTTTTATTTAAGTTAATAATTGCAGACAAAATTAATGATTGTAATTTTTTGTGTGTTTCAACTAATCCAATGGGTTGGTCATCTTAGCATCTTACCTGTTTGCCTGTACATCAGTTTATATCTGACTTGATTTGTATTTAAAACTAATCAAATCTAAAAACAGTGATATTTTAGGAGGTTTGTTCACAATTGACTGCAAATACGTTTAAGAAGGGTACGTGGGACCGAGTAACTCAAGATTTTTCCGTTTCAAATTTTCCATTTCTACCTGACAAATATAACATCGCATGGATCAAACTGAAAGCTAAAACGAATAAATTAATAAATCAGAAAGCGCCGTTTTTGGCTGCCATGATTCAAAGTATTCAGTGTGTAAACCTAAAAACAGCCATCATTAAAATTGTTCTAAAAGATCCTGGTGGTAATTATTTTCCAAAACATGTTTCTTTTTTTCTTAAATTTTCTTTTAAGGTCTTATTCATGGCATGATTGTGCACGACCTGTACGAAGAATATACGAACGAATTGGTAGAAGGTTCTGTGATAATATTAAAGCAATTTGGCGTTTTAACTACCGATGGTGCCAAGAACTATATTACAATAACTACAAACAATTTAATGGCAATTTACAGTGAAGATAAAACTGACAATAGTATAAACGTAAATAAATTACAACAATTTTCAATTGGTGATATTTTACGAAACATAGAGGAGGTGAAATCAAGGCACAATTTAGTCTTCATGGAAGAAAACTTCAATCCTGTCGTCAACTATTGCCCACCTAATTTAAATTCAACTCCTAAATTTCAAAATAGTAGAACATTAAATCAAAATAGTATCCACAATGAAAATATTACTAGGCAGTTATTTAATGTTCCAAATTTAAGAAATATTCCTACTGAAACTGTAAATAGTACAACAATTAATAACATAAAATTAAAATATGATAACAGCGTGCCAAATACAAGGAATGTCTCATCTTCAAGCCCTAAAACTTCTAGCAATTCTCGATTTAATTTTAAATCAGTTAAACAAAATTCTAGTAAATCACCTGATTTTATTTTTCCAGAAAGAGTGAGTTTAAATAGAAGTAATGAGACAAATAATGTAAGCAATAATGATAGTTCTGAGATGGAAATTTTGACTAATATTTTTGAAGGCGTTGATACGGATTCCTTATTTGATGATTTTTAATGTATTGAATTATTATTGATATTGAACTGTTTATTATTTTTTTGTATAGTTTAGTTTTTTTTAAATAAATTTTTTTCTTTACAAGTTACTATTATTTTTCTATTTACAAAATAAACACGTCCTTTCTTTAATGCTGTCTGGAACCAACTCCTCGATTTTAAAGAAAAATGTTAATCTCTCTACATTATTGTAAAAGTCGTATTGTCACAAAACCGCCCTCTGAACATCAACCCCTAATGGGAGGGTCGATCCTGAACAGAGACCTAACCCTGTAACAATCCAAAGACTGAACTTCGGTTATTTTTTTTTGTGTGGCCACGATGGTAAATATAAACTAACTCGTTATTCAATGCCGGAGGCTGAGTCGTAGGTTCTGTAATAAACTCTGTAGCCAGGGGTAGAAAAAAACACAGTAATCGAAACAAGTGTATAATGATGGAAATTACAAAATTAGAGACGTGCTCTCTGTTTACAAACAATAGCAACCGAACCGGCTGGTTATTAAAAAAACACAGCCCACTGACTTTACTATAAAACAACATGTGTTCGCAACAACAAATACAAATACACAGTACTATATTAATAATGGTGTTGACAACAACACACGTCAGACACAAAATGGATACAGAAAATAATAACTCACCCCAAGAGCTCTTGGAAGATCTTAAAATGGTGACAAGTATGCCACTTGCGACCACGGTGTAGAAACTTCATAGGAAAATATTAGACCCTGATATTAATGGTATTTTAGTTGGCGGATTTTCTTAAGATGGCGCTGTTCCAATAGTTATTTAGAAAAGTAAACAATAACATAACATAAATCATAGAATATCCTATAAGTTGGAATTATAAGACGATTAATAAATTATAAGAGTGAAAAATAGTTAAATTGAATAGAAATATAGTGGAATAATTTAGTTTAGTCAGATTTAGTTGACCCATGACACCCAGGGGGCGCAACGAAAAGACAGTATAAGACTGTCTACAATTTTAACATGGAAGTTTCCCTTCTATTGTAATCTTTTATTCTATGCTTGCGACCGACGTGTCCTCTAGCTGAATGAGGACTGGCATTCGTATTGATTAACACATAAGCACCTGGATAGCTTCGCGACTCCAGACGCACTTGTCAAACTGGCTTTGATTATAAAAAAGTGCAGATACAGTTGCTGGAACGGTTGGAATGATGTTGAAATGATGTTAAAGTAAAGTTGGACCTCGTCGTTAGGTGTAAATGGTGAAACAGTTGACCAAAACCCAAAAAGGTTAAATTTTGGTTCGTGTTTGTCAAAGAATCGAGCCTTCACGAGTGAGCTCGAGCTGATACGAGTCAGAAAATGCCTGCGTCGACAGAATGCGCGTGAGCTCGATCGCTTATCCAGATGTGGATACAGAAAAATGCTGTGTACCGGTGGTATCCCAAATACACGTACAGGACCGCCAAAAAGCACTGGTCACAATGATATTAAATTCAATGACGTCACTCAAAGATTTCCGCCAAAAATTATGTTTTTACGCACTTAATTATTCTGTCGACCCGTTTTCGATCATGGCAAGGCACTCAATCCCAGTTACCTCGTGTCTCCCTTCTACCTCCAAGCGCGTATCACATGACAGCCCTAACCAAATGTATATTCCAGGATTCCAGGTCAGTAACATGTAGCAGATATTAAAATATCGCTAGAAAATTAAGTCTGGGCCGTACTCAGAATATTTGAGTAATTATTTGTGGAGAAGTTTATGCAACAGAACTAAAATTCGTTACAGTATAAATAATAATATTTGTCGATTTTCTAATTACTTTTTTGTCTGGTCTGGTTACTACTGAGAGGTGTAACACAATTTGCTCTAATTTGAGCCACTTGCCCCGCTGGTCTACGATGGAATTCGCGTTTTACCTTAACAAAACGCCACCACACGGAATAATTTCGAAGTTCATTTAGAACGTCTTTTGCTTTGTTTACATTTACATTAACGCCACCACACGGAATAATTTATAAAATCTATTTAAAATGTATGGTTTGCAGCGCCACCAACGGTAATGTAAAACGCGAATAGTAGACAGGTCAGCTAAGGGGGACCCACGTCTAGTACCAGAGCTTGGGTACGTGGTTTGTGGGTTTTTCTGTTGTGACTCAGGTGACCGATTGGCAACTAACTAAGAAAAAATGTCCGGGCGCCAGTTCTCCAAATAAAACACATAATTAAAGAAGAGTTGGTTTTATTCGAAGAGTAAAGTTAAGTAAAACATGGGATTGACAATACTTGATTCCATAACTCCAATAGGAGATATAATATATGAAGTTGCGGCCGTCCCACGTCGTCGGTGTTATCCCCAACAGCTGCGACAAAACAAACATCCGATGCCGGTAAGAAGTGGACGAATTTCCAAAAATATACGGAAATATTGAATCCATAAAAATTAAAATTTTTACATCAAATCAAACGAAGTCAGCTCAAGCGGCGACTGATAGAAACGGGACCAGATGTGGAACGCCATTAACAACAATGGTTAAACAAAAATGGTAAACACCCTCCGCATGGCATTGGGTTTCATCACGCTGATTAAAAGATATCCAAGCATATCATATCAGCACCACTTTAACTTCGCTTCCAGAAACCATAATTAAAATTGAAACAAAAAATGTACGTCACATAAAATTTGACGTGGTAATACAAAAAACTGAAATTTATCAAAATGAAACTTACGTTCAAGATGGAAAATATGTAATCTTACCCACAAAAAATGTTACGCAGAACAAGCAAGTCGTACAATGAGATCTGACTTCACTCGTTTAGCGACGTGTGTGGGTGTTGTTATTTCAACAACAACATAACCTGAACATCACTTCTGTTCTTTGTGGTGATGTCAAGTTTGAGGTTAAGGATCAGTATTGCTTCGCAGTAAATCATTGACTGCCTCAACGGTTCTAGCAACATCTACTAACAGTGTTCTACTGTGTGTTATCGAGCGTCTGTCAAGTGTCACATGTTGATTAGTGATAATATTTACCGTTTTTCACCTGAAAGCCGCAATTTCGATCTCGATTGGACGAGAGTACCTGTCACCATATAAGTTGTAAGCTTATAAGAGCTCGAGTAAGTACACTTTTTTCTTTCCAATATGTGTTGACCGACGCCGATGTGTCATTGTTGGCTTTTGTATTTCAGTTTTGGGTAACCCTTAGAAATTACTGTGTTTGGGAACTTGTTAATTTGAAGGTGAGTGCACTTTTTGATTGTGGCGCGGAATTTTCATTTGCTAACTGTGCATTGTTTAACACAGTCATTTTACATTGCATTTGTTGGAACTGTGATTATATCTCTCAACTATTTTTGTCAATTAAAGCAAACTATCAGAACAAGCGCCAACGTTTTATTGGAGTTCCCCAAAATAATATTTTTTATTACATAATCGAGGGCTGGTCACAAATTGGAGAGGTTCTCTCCAGATTGCGACAGACTCTAGTCTTTGTTTTGGTCAACCCTCTCATTAGGGGTTGCATCTCAGAGGGTAGTTCATGTTACACAATTTATTAGCGAAATAAAGTTTAATTCACATTTTAATCCAAATTTTTGCATAGGTGTATTGTCATTTAGGACAGTTCAAACAATAAATTGTGATGAGCTAATTTTAGAGATGATTCCAATTCTTTTCAAAAATTTGTTGAATTATCTGATTACGTCCATTCTTAAAATTTTTGGTGATTTGGATAATTGACTTAAGACACAGGATATCTGTGCCCTAAAATAATAACCAGAATAGATTCAATAATAAAATATAAAAATTTATTTTTTTATCAATTTTTTTTATAATAATTGCTCAATAAATACCAGAATAAAGGGTTTAAAAAAAATTTAAGCATAATTTTTACATTATTTGTTTCACACTGACATCCTTCAACGTTTCGACATCACCCATATCCTTCAAAATAGATTGTTTAAAGTAAACGTTGCTATTGTCGATAATTGTATTAATTGCGAAACCAACTTGAGGATTCTTTATAATGGTCAAATGATTAGTTCCCTCAATGGTGATTATTTCAATTGGATTTTCACACAATTCCTGAACTTTGTAATCCTCATCGAATCCTTCCAATGTTGGACGACTTGGTTTAAATAATTTCACCATAGATTTTAACTTACGTGCAGGAAGTTGGTACATTGCAATACATTTTAATCGAAGATACGATCCATTGCAGACTTGTCTTTGATATTTTTCGGAATATGGTGCATTTTCAGGAGCCAGACTCATCGCTAAATCAATTCGTTCTGCTAAGCTTTTGCAGTTGAATATGTCCATCTGTAATAAATTCATTTCAATATACAAGTTTAAAATCTCAAATTATTCTATTTTTACCTTGTGCTTTACAACAATTTCTACTGGAACATACAATTGCAGCAATGCGCAAAGGGAAAACGTTTGCAAGACAGCGTCTGATGTTGCATCAGGAACTTGTCGGAATAGCATTTCCTTAAACATGGCTGGTGAACCGTCAATTAAAATTAATCTTCCTATACGACCATCTGCTTCCAATAAAGCAGTTAATTGAATTGCAATTACGCAACCGTAGGAATACGCTACCAACGTGAAAGGTGTCGCTTTCGGAAGATTGTCTTGAACATGCTTGAAAATTTCAAGAATTATGTTTTAGAATCTCAAAAATTAAAAATTGCCTACTTTTAATAAAGAAACTGCCATTTCGTCTATGCTAGATGCATGACTATCACCGTAGGTGAATTGCAAACCGATTGCATGGGATGCTAAATTTACTGCTAGCGGTTCAAGGATCGCAGCCAATCCTTCAATTCCAGGTAACAAGAAAACTTTTGGAGCCACAGCTTTTTCTTTTATAAGACTATTTAATCGAACAATTGGAACTCCTACATCCTTTTCACTTCCCATATCGCGCAGTAGCAAGTAAACACCTTCGGGAAGTTGTTCTTTTTCATCCGTTTTGCCAGTAGGATTAATATAATCTTCAGCCTTTTCGAGTGCTATTTCGTGCAATCTAAAATCCAAAATATAAGCCTTTCAAAATTACCAATATATAAAATTACCTGGCAAATGTCATGCTGCGGATATCTTGCGCAGTCAAGAAAACTTCATATTCTCTCTCTAGAGTTTGTTTTATCTCAACTGCCATCATCGAATCCATTCCCAATTCTGATAATGTCGAGTGGTGACTGATTGTTTTAAGATCTCTTAAACCTAAAACGTAATAGGTTAGTGAAATTTAACCAACTATGAGATTCAATTGATTACCGATAATGTTTTTGACCGCATCAACGATGTTGTTGGCGTCTCCTGCACCGAATTTCTTTTCTGCCACAACAATACTCGAAACTATCGGTTCTTCTCGTCTCAATAATTGATCAATTACTTCCAAACACGAGGACACTTTTTGTTGCAAAGTTCCTCCAATTTCGATTTCAGTTTGTAATTCTTGCATATCTGCAACTATACCGACTTCTCCAATTGCACCCCACTGGATAGCCAAACCTGGAAATCCGTCTGCTTTTCGTTTTTCGCACACCCTTTCCATGATGGAATTCGCCATACCGTAATTTGTTTGACCCGCGTTACCTCTGCCACACGAAACAGAAGAAAATACAACAAAGTATCTGAAATGTTAAAATTATTAGGTTAGCGTGATTCAGCATGGGTGTGACTTACTGTAATTCGGGGCATAACTCTCGTGTAAGTTTATCAAAGTGCTCGGTAGATATAGCTTTGGGTCCCAGCGAGGTCGCAAAAGTTTCTTCATTTTGGTTTTCTAAAAGAGCATCCTTTAATACGACCGCCAAATTGAAGATTCCGGTTAGCGGTCCCAAACTTTGGGCTTTTTTGATTGTTGTAAGGCAACCTTCAGCGGTGGTAATGTCATCGGTAGAAACTATTGTCGTAACACCGTACGTTTTCCATGTTCTGAAATTGTATTTTGTTATTTAAGGATTTTACATTTTTTGGAACTACCTTAATCGTGAAGCTTGGTATCCATTTTTAACTCCACTTCTTGATACCAAAACAAGGTTTCTGACACCACGTAACACCAACCAGTCGGCTAGTTCAAGACCAAAGCCACCTAAACCACCTGTGATAATATAGCTTCCTTCAGTTTTACCATAAAATCTGGGAACTCCTGAAAATAGTCTTCTTTCTGGTATATAAACCAATTCAGGTTCTTCTTCTCTTATGTTAACAATTACTTTTCCTATGTGTTTACCACCAGCCATAAACCTAAACGCTTGTTCGACTTCGTCATCCTTAAATATAGTTTTCTTTAGTGGTTTTACAAATCCAGCGTAAACACCTTTCGCGACTTTTTGCACTAGTTCATGTTTTAAATGAGGGCTTTCGTTCAAGTATGCATCAACCATAACACCATGAAAACTTCTTCCCTCTGTAAAATTTTTAAGTCCGAAGGTATTATTAGCTGCTAAATCAAATTTTCCTATTTCGAGGAAAGAACCACCAGGAGCGAGACATCTTATGGAAGCTTGCAGTTTTTCTTCTGCTAAGGAATTTAATACTATATCGACACCTCTGCCGTTGGTTTCTTTCATGACCATTTGTTCGAAGGACGTGTCACGAGAATTTCCAATGTGACTTTCTATAAAAAATTATATTATGAAAGTTCATACCCAATTATACCAGTTTAACCTTTAATTTGTGGAAATTCTTTAAGAATGTAGTCCTTTTTTTCTTGTGTTCCGACTGTCGTGAAAATCTCACAGTTGTAAAACGTCGCAACGTTTATTGCTGCTTGTCCAACACCACCACTACCTGCATGAATCAGAATTTTTTGACCTTCTCGTACTCGAGCAACCTGAAATGCAAACAATTGGAATAATTAGTGAAATCAACTTCTGGATGATAGACAACTTACATTTTCTAATGCGTGCATGGCCGTTATGTACGTTACTGGTAGAGTTACACCATCGTCCATTGAGAAGTGATCAGGCAAAGGAATGAGCATATATGTATCAGCCATCACCATACTTGCCATAGCACCGCTGGTTAACATTCCAAAAACTCGTTTTCCACTAAAATAAACAAATTAATACCGTAACAATTGTTTATTCGGTAAAAATACTTTTCATCTCTTCCTGAAAATTCAAACCCTTGTACGTTGTACTGTTGCACACGATCTTTTGTAATAACATCGCTGTTGATTCGGCCAGAAGCAGTCATAATATCTCGGAAGTTTATGGCCACTTTATAAATCTAAAACCGAAATGTTTTGATAACTCCTTAATTTATTAAAGGAAAGTAAAAAACTTACATATACAAGTGATTTTTCCGGAGGTATTTCAACTTGACTATACAGTGGTCCTTCAATCCATCTCAAACTTGACAGATCACCTCGAACAGTAACATTGTTGAATACATGTTCCACTTCTATACAATCTGGTTTATCTAATAATAAATGCCTGTACATACCCCACTGTCCATCTTGATAAATATTAACCGCCATTCCCTTCTTTAACTGATTCATATAAAATTCATCGTTTATATCAAATTTCGGTGCACTGTCATCATTGATGAAAAGACATTTGATTTTCGACATACCAGGTTCTCGTCTTAAGCAATTGACAAAACCAAGGATTCCGTTTAGTGAATCTCCCTGTGCGTAAATCATAACATTTTCATCATTTTTAACTGAACTTTGCACAGATGGTAACCAATCGTACTGATTTGTACTTTGACTAAACTCTATTAAAGTTGGCGTTACAAACGGAATACATTTCCTAAGTAAAACAAGTTTTTCAACTGCGGTACAATGAATCGCTAAGATTTCTAAATTTAGCTCATTGCTTTCTGGTAGAATGAAATCTAAATCTTCTCGTGACAAAATGAAACCATTTTCTTTTAAGGCGCCGAATGCTAGCTGTACTGCTTCTGGTCTAGACAACATGCTAGAACCGATGACCAATACGCACGTGTGATTTTCTGACGTTAACTTTTTATCTTCCACTGTAACATTGCTAAGTTCCAAATGTTCTTTGGAAAACACGATAATATCTGGTTGAATTAAAGGTTGGTCACCAGAAACTTGATGCACAATTGGACCCGCTGGTGTGCTTTCTGGTTTGGTAAATTCATCAATTAATTCTGCAGCTCGAATTTTTATATTGTAATTATTTTCTAAAATTGTTTGCATATTCACTCTAATCGATTGTTCCAAACTTAGTTCTGCTTTTAAAGGAATGAATTTGTAAGATTCTAATACCGGTTCACTAAGAGGTTTGCGACGAGCAATCGAACTAGCGGTCAATCCACGAATTTCAATCGATCCGGATCTGGAATAAATCTTTGAATAAATTTATTTTGGATTCACTGAATCATACTTGACAATGCCGCTGTCCTTGTAGGTATAAACAGGTAAAACCACATTTTTTTCGCCAAACGTTTTTGCATATCTTATATGGGCTTTTGCGTCGATAGCCAAATGTTCGATTCCAGTTGGAACGTAAAGATTTCTGGTGTCTTCTTGTAGAATTTTAATTTGCAACATGTTATCCATGAATGTGATCCAGTTACCCCACCATTCGATTTTAGCTTGACTTGCAGCTAAATCGCATTCTTTGATTCCACGGAAACGTCCTCTACAGTGAATTACAATGAATTTGTGAAGCACTGCTAAAAATATGTTGAACTTACGTATAATTGTATCCTCTTAGTTTTAGTTCTTTGTATACATCCTTTGTTGTAAATGGTACTTCATCATCATGATGATTTGGAATGGGGAGTTTGATGATTTCCTGTGAGAAATCTTCGGGAATTCTAATTCTTCCAGTAACTACAGTTTGATCTTGGTCTGCAATCTAATTAAAAAAATTTTTTTAGGCTGCCTTGATGAAAATCACTACTACTTACTTCGAATAAGCCAGTACTCTTTTGAATGGTTGTAATAAGCATCAATCCTACATCCAATCTTATATTCGTAGCTCTATGGAACTGAACATTTTCGAAAACGACTTGCATATCCGATAGAAGAATTCCAACCATCATAGAAAACGATTCCCAAACTATGGTAAGATACCCAGTTGCTGGGAATAAAATTCTTCCATCGATAACATGGCCTGCCATATACCCTACATCAGCGTCTTTGAAATTGAACCCCAGGGATCGTTCTCCACTTGATAATGTACCTTCGGTTTTATACAAAGTAACAAACCAGTTTTTATCGTGATTCCATTTAATTAAGGGTGATATCATTGTAGTGTTTGCACTTACAGGCCATTCAATTTTTGGATACAATTTTTCGAGTTTGAAATTGTAGCCCAATTCGTACAATCTTAAACGGTTAAAAGTTTTAGAGTTCCATAAAGGGAAATTTTAAATTACTTACTGTCCTAATCCATACAGGAAGGATGCGATATGATCTTCGTTCTCATCAGTTAAGCTGATGCTAATTAAATTTTGGGTGTTTCGTAATTTTTCTCCAACTTCAATTATTGCAGATTTTGGTGGTACAACAGAAATCGCTTGTTTGGTATAAACTGGATTTAACAAATTATTAACGAAATATTCTGCTGAAGCGTATTTTGATAAGTCGGATGCCAACAATTCTTTGTTAATTGAGGTCGTAATCCATTTTGGTGATCGTTTGTTAGGCTTTGGAATTATTTGTTGAAGATTTCGGAGAAGTTGGGATTCTAAAAATGTCTTCAAGTAACAAAGATATTTTCTGTTTACTGTGCACTTACTAATTTTTGATATTAATTTGGAATGGAAACAGTAATTTCTTTCAGATTTAAAGATTATTTTGTGATTTGTTAATGTGTTTAAGAAACTTTCCACTACAATCGTTGATCCAGAGATGATGTACTGTCCTTCTGAATTATAATTAATGATTTGAATTTCTTCAGGAAGAACCGGCAATGTCTAAAATAAAGAAATAATATTATTTTCTTTTGAATTCCTGATGATCAGATCATATTCTAGGGGATCTTTAATAGGTACGCTTATACAAAAAAATTTTGAGTGGTGAGGTTGAACTCGTCGTAACGGGGTGAGGATTTGTTTCTAGAGGAATAAATTATATATTGTCATCTATTGGGGGTCTTTAGTGTCTTGTTCGATCAAAGCAGTTAGGTTATGTTGGTCATACTGTGGACAGCGAATCGAGTAATTACCCTTTACGGTACTAAAGAGCTGCAGACTCACAGCAAAATACAGGTAGATCGGAAGACACTGTAAATAATGAGACATGCGTTCGAAGAGTGGGACTATATTATGATACAATAGAGAAACCGAGAAACTCCGCAAACACTTAATCCATGCGTATGAAAATCATTAAACACAATACTAAAAGTGATAAATAATTTTGCTGCTTCTAAATCTGAAATATGGAAAAAGCAGGATATGAGAATGGGTGATGTTTCCTATAAGGCAGACAACAAAAGATTTATAGATGAATATGCAGATGAATATGCAGATGAACAAGCACGGTAATAAAGCAAGTAAGCAAATGATGTAATAATGAGGAGTAAAACGCCGGCGATAATAGACAATGCGAGCCATAGTCTTCTTTACATGGCGGCACTAAAAGTTACCAAGTAGACTCCCAAGAATGACATCAACGATCGGAATAACCGAATAACAATGTATTGGTTAAGATCGACTGAAATGATAGCACTTAATTTCTACGGGAACAGGAGTGCAAAAACACTAAAAACACGCGGCAGAGGGATTTGTCGAAATAAACGAGAATCTAAAGGTTTGTTCCAACATGCAATTCTTGTACGGTTCAGAAATGATTGTGAAACTGTTCATGCGCAGGCGTCGACAGTGTATCGTTCGCAAACGGTACAAAGGTTGGTAGCAGTTGGAACGGTTTAGTGATCGTTTTGTACGTCATTATTTGATGATGAAATATATAATTCTAAATCATCTTCGCTCGAGATATCAGATAAATCGCTGTCCCCTTCTTCACCCATATTAAATCAATAAAAATAAATTTATTAGCACAAAACCAACTAAAATGACAGTTAAACAGTTAATAGTTAATCAGCTGTTGATATACTGTTAGTGCGCAGGTCAATCCTCACGATTCCAAACGATACTAGCTTTTGATCATGTATCGTTCGTACCGTTGCGAAACCGTTCACGAATGATCCAAAGTTTGATTGGAACGCTTAAGTGATCGTCCCGTAAACCGTTCGAGCTTAGTTGGAACGAATTTTAACGATTGCGCATGAGCGGGTCGTACAGTGAACGGTTTTTGACGATGTTGGAACAAACCTTAAGTAAAAGATATTTGTAGATCTCTTAGTGGATGAAGACGAATTCTAGAGGTATGTATATCTTGGAAGTGGTCAGGACTGGAGTATCCATATCCCTCCGGTTACTTAGATCGACCTTTGCGGGTACAAAAGTGGTGATAATAGAACTGGATGAGAAGGGCGGAAATGTGGTTCTGAATACATGAAAACTAAAAATATGCTTAGTAAATCCATGTAGAATCATCAGATACATTAAGTATTAAGTGTGTTAAATACTGAGAATGTTATGCACTGCAGAGGAAAGAAGCTATTTCCTTTTTGGAATGGAGTTTCAATACTTCAAAGAAAAGCACAGTTTCGAAATGGTGAAACAACACAAACAGTGAAACTATTTGTCAAGCAAAAATTCTGATTGGGAAGCATTCCGCAACATCTTATCTAAACATATAAATCTAAACTATTAAGCCACTTCCGATTGGTATTGGAAAAGAAATTCTATTAAATGTGATACGATCTTTTTGAAGATTTTCATCTCCCCACTTAAGAAAAGGTCGAATCACCTCCGAAGTGATGGATTCATGTTTTTTTTTTGAAAGCCAAAAAGATGTCTCTACTCAATATAGATAGTTAGTAACAGCACCAGAAGAAATTAAACGCTATTTCAATGAAAGCATCGGATCTCAAATGCACAAATGCAGTTCAAACTGAAGTAAGTCAGTGAGACAATTTGGAATACTCTGAAATGTGTGCGCATGTGAACTTATAGTAAGGCTGAAGACTAGCGTCTTACGAAGGAACGCTACCGCGTGGCACCTGTAGTATTTGAGACCGGTTCGTCTAGACTCTAGACCAAACGAAACTTTTCTAAAAAGGATAGACCTCATTACAGATTAAGAATAAAAATTACATAATTACCTTGTTTTTGAAAAGTTCCACATTGTAGCTGATCAACTTAGCAGTATTTAATTCCTCTAAACCCTGACTGATAACATAGCCTGATTCAACAGCTTGTTCCAATGTCAAGCAATTGTCGGCATACGCTGCAACTATTTCTCCTAATGACAATCCAATAAAAGAGCCGATAGATAATTCCAAAGTTTTCAAAATATTGACTAAAGCTATTTGAACGGATATGCTACCAATAACCACATTTGTTGAATTGTTGCTGTGTTCTGAATTTATTACTTCAATTATGTTAATTCCTTTGGGTGACAGGATATTGTAAATTCTAAAAATAAATTTTTATTATTTAATATTTAAAATGTCTCTTAAATTTACCTTTGGATAGTACCCATAAATATTGGAATTGCCAATAATTGACGACCAACCCTCAATAAATTTTCATGAGGGGCATTAAAAACTAAAGCTAACGATTTCACACTTTCATCATACCATTTAGTCGATCTTTTCAGTTCTCCATGTTGTTTTGATACCACCGCGTAACCTCTGTATGAGTGAGGGTTAATACCGGAACTAAAAAAATTTAATTAAAATCGTATTATTCATCCCACTTTATAATTATTACGAAAATATCTCATGGAGTAATGCTGCAAACTCAGCATCAGGAGCTCCGTTTGCAAAATTATCTAATAGACATCTAACGGATTCCTCCATACGCCCACTAACACAAACTAAGCGTGGAATGTCATCTTTAGGTTGACCTTCATCAAATTTTTTCTTTTCAAATCGTTTTAGTACGACGTGAGCATTAGCTCCTCCAAAACCAAAACTGTTTATAGCTGTAAAATAGCGGTTTTATTATGCAAGTTAGTATCGAAATATTTATTCCTTACCAGCAAGCCCAGATCCATATTTCGGCCAAGGTGTTTTTTCGGTAACCACGATCATTCTTCCTTTTTCCAAAGCTTCCGCTCCTTCTCTCGCACGCTTATAGTTAAGGTTAGGTAGCATGCAATCGTCTTCCATTCCAATAATAACTTTAACTAGAGAGCACATTCCAGATGCACCCTCAGCATGTCCAAGATTTGATTTAATTGAACCAACATATAAAGGATATTTACGATTAGTACAAAACACTTCATCCATAGCCAATATTTCTTCAGGGTCGCCTACTTTAGTACCAGTTGCGTGAGCTTCTAGAAAATCGACAGTTCCAGGATCTACTCCACATTCCTGGTAAACCTCTTCCAGAACTTGTTTCTGCATCATGCCCGCAGGGTACGTAATACCCTGTTCCTTATAACCGTCGCAATTGGCTTTTGCATGCAACACTTGAGCATAAATTCGTTTGGCATCTTTTGATTTTTGCAGATATAGAATTGAAACGGCCTCCGAACGCGCATACCCATTTGCGTCTTCATCGAATGACTTGCACGCTCCATCCAAACTTAACACTCCTAGACTGTACGGTATAAAATGAAAAGAACAGGTTTTATTTTTAGAAATGCTATTAGTTTACCGTGCAAATTGAAGAGATACGATAGGATTCAAACATAACGAAGAACCACCAACAAACGCGCTATCGCATTTTCCTGTCCTGATTGCTCTATAAGCATGTTCAAATGCATACAAAGAACTACTGCAAGCGGTATCGACAGTACAAGACGGCCCTTTTAATCCCATAAAATGGCTAATACGGTGTGCCAACATGGAACGTGTACATCTAAACAAAATATGTAAAAAAAATTCTTGAATTGCAAAATTCGATTCTATTACCCCGTAACGGAATCCGAATCTAAATTACTGTAAAACCAAATTCTTTCGGTTTCTGAGAAACAAACTCCAATAAATACTCCTGTGTTGGTACCACGCAAATCCTTGGGGTTGATACCTGCATCGACTGCTGCTTCAAACGATTTTTCAAGTAATGTACGACACATTGGATCCATTGTTTCGGCTTTTCGATGTGAAACTTCTAAAATGTTATCAAATTTTGTACTATGTACTCATTTAGGAGTAAGTTCAAAGATTTTACCAAAAAATCCAGCATCAAATTTATCGATAAAATTAATTTTTCCGGTACGTTGAGGAATTTCTGGATGAGTCGGTTCCCAACGACGGTTATCAGAAGAAATCATATCAATTTTATTCACCAAGTTGTGTTTGTATAGGTTGATGTCATCAGATTCGGGAAATCGTCCTGCTATTCCTGTATTTTAAAATGAAATGTATTCAGTAAGTAAAGGATTTTATTGAGTTTTTAGTTTACCGGTAACGACGACTTCTTCACCTGGTAGAGGACTAGCCATTTTTCTTCCGGCTTCCAAAGATTGTTGAAATTGGAGATCTCCTTTCTTTTCATCTTCCTGTATCTCTGGATCGGAGGTATTTTGAGGAGCCATTACAAATTATTGAAAAGTACTATAACAAAACTTTTTATTTTAATCCCAAAACTTAAATTTAGGATTTTATGAGTTTTAAAATAATTGAAAATATTTTGTACTATTTATTTTAGAAAAAAAAAGTTTAATTTATAAATTTAATTGTATCGTGCCTTTCAAGAAACACAATTAAATTAGAAACCAATTCACTATTTATTAAGTACTTCACTAATTAAAGTTAATTACCAAAACTTTCGCGAAAATTGTTAAAGATGAACTAGACGAATTTGTACCTGCCCAAAACTCACAAGACTGAATTGAAGCCTAATCTTCCTTGCCCTTTATAAGACTTCAGACGAACTTAATTTTATTTTGAATCGATTATGAAAAATTTACATACAATTTAATGTCAAGCCTACAGCGTTATATCATTTTAATGAAGTCAAAATATTTTGTCGGTTTTTTGTAAGGAAATTTTTTTATTGGATATAAAATTTATGTATTCGAACGTGCTAGGACCTTTAAGATCTAGCAAAGCCCTAAACCAATGTTTAATGAAAAAAGCTGAAAATTAACAGATATTAAAATTTTTGTACTAATATTTTGAATTTGCTTTCAGTTTTTTTTATTGATAGTTACTTATAATCCAGTTAAATTAGACGAAAACTCGGAAAAATTACCATAACGCTGAATTTTGGTATACACCTTTATTACATCGTTATAAACATTGTATCTAATGTGGACCTCAAGATCATGTGCGATTCACAGGTTATTCGAGGTCAAAGGTCACGAAAACGACATTCTTGTAAATTTCTCGCTTTTTGTTTATCCTACGATAAAAAGTTTCCCTTTTTCCAACAGAAATTATAGAGGAGATAATTATCTACAAGAAAGGTCTTACTTTATTTTGGTCTGGTTGTGTTGGTCTGTAAAAGATGTTTATTATGTCTTACGAGCTGTTATAAGGCGCAATGTAATATGGTTGAACTTTGAACAAAACATTGTAATAAATAATTGTATATACATCACAATAATAAAAGGCCAGCATGCTGCTGCTCCAGTGTGTCATTTTTCTAGGACATGCAACGCGCTCTGATTGGTCCTTGTCAAACAATAAGCAGAAGAGAACCCAAAAGCAAAACAAACTAAAACAAAGCAGAGCAAAGTAAAGACAATTAATTTTTTTATTAAATATTTAATTATTTTAATTATGATGAGTCAGACTCGTCAAAGTCTATAGTGGCAGAGAAATTAATGACGACCCTAACTCGTCATTGTATGTCAAGGGGGTTAATTACTGCAATTATGGCTGAAGTCTATTCAAATCGCAACGGCATCAATATTTAGCAATATCCTGTACATGGCTGGATTATTTTAAAATGTACTATTTGGTGTAAAATTTTAAAAAATTTTTGTTAAAAAGAAACATTTAAACAAATTTGAATTACATTGTTTGGTATAAATATTTCATCGATTTAAGGTTTAAAGTTTGGGGTTATTGATTCAATTTGCTGTTAAATAAAATTATAAATTCATTGAACTGTTGGGAACAATTTGAGAAGCTATTGTATATATCGATAGTTAATCGGGTATATTGTATATTATTTTGCTTCCTGTCAAGTTTGTTGACTGTTAAAATTTAAGTAAAACGCATAATTTAAATTGTAATGAAGGATGTTATGTTTTATTTTACTTAAATCGACAAATATTTTAGAATTTCAGTTATTGTTTTTATCTTGTAACAAATATAATAAGTTCCTAAATTTGAACATATTATATTACTTATACAAAATGAAAGTCAAAGTTTACAGGAAGAATTTGCAAACAAACCACATTCAGCGATTATTGGTTGAGTAAACCCACACCAACTTCCAATGCATTCCAAAGTTTAATAAGCTATGATGATGAAGATAATGAAGATGATAAAAATTGCAAAGAAAAAACAAAACAAGAATTCGTCCCAGAAATAAAAAACCACCACCAATATTTGCTGAGGGGTTGAGTATATAACACCTCTAACCGATCTACTCTGTAAGTGTGAAGCAAATAGCTACATCATCAAGAATCTATTATAACAACCAGATGAAAATTCAACTAAATACTTCGAAAAACTATACAGATATAATAAAAGCGTTAACTGAGGAAGTCACACAATTCCATACCTATATAAGGAACTTCAATAGAAGGTTCCCAATACTAAGAGAAACAATAAGCAAAAAACGATCCACCACTTCCAATTAACCAAAACTCATGGTATCAAAACGAAATTCAACATGGAATCTCCTACGCTCAAATGAGTCAAAAAGACATTCAACATCATCAATCTATTAAGAACCCGTAATCATAAAATAACCTGGAGCAAATGCTTACAAAAATGATGGAGAAAATGAACAAAATGCTTGATCTCCTAATAACTATGATTAGAAAAATGTAATGGGGAGCAAAACCAAACTAAAAATTTCAGTTTTATGAATTGGATTGATGAAGTCAGTTGTGGTAATAAATTTCCAGCAGAACAGTAATAATAAATATTATTTACAGTTCTGGAGGAATTGAATTGAAAGAATTGTTAACCACATCAATCACAAAACGGAAAAACCAAAACGTACCTGTACTTCAAATTTACAAGTTTTTTTCCATTTGTAACCTCTTTGCTTGAATTGGAATCTGTTAAAGTTATAACTCAGTTTGTTCAAGAAAACAGTAACAGCAATAAAATGAAAAATGTCGAAGTGGTTGACGAAACCGAAAAAGCTCCCTTTGGTCCAATCTTCCAGAAAGTTATATGCGATATTCCTTTAATTCAATCGGAAATTAGCATACCTAGTAAGCTGAAGCGCTTGATAGTGAAGAAGTAACAGTAAAAGATAGAAAGTTGAGTTCTAACAAGAATTCTTGTTCCTTGGTTGTTGTCTCAAGGTATCCAAAAATCACAGGTTGATAATAAAACCCAAACATTGTAAGTATTAAGAAAAAGTATAGTTGAGAATGCGGTCTATAGTTATCTACAAGTAGATTTTAGTTTATCTCTCTTACATATCATTACAACAACAAAAATAGCAACAAACAGGTCCGTCTTAAGGATCTAAAGTTCATTAAAAAGTTAGCAAGAAAAATTATAAAATCAAAGAATACTTTACCGGATTACATGTTTCAATCTTATCCACTCTTCTACACGTGAAACTGATATCTTCAGACCCGTACTGTATTTTATGAAACTACAATTTAACTAACCAACCTTTACCAACTTACCTCTCCATACGGTAATTACTATAATAACAGCGATAAAGTATTTAGTTCATTAAAGAATTAAAGCTTACTATTAGTAAATACAGGGTGGCCCTTTGAAAACGAAACAGACGAGATTGTGGCCAGCAGAATTTTTTTTTCAAAAAATGCAAAAACACGTCAATTTTATCATCGAGGGGACAACTTTTGCGACCAATGTCACTCCCGTATTGTTGCATCCCTCCGCGCTGTGATGACAACCCCTGAAATATTAATAGTGATGATATAGCAAGTGACACCTCATTTGAAAGGTCTTGCTTCCCTGAATTCAGCGAAATAATTTTTTTGAAGTTATATCAATTATTCAATAAAAAAATTGAAGGTGCAAAAATGCGAAATAAATCCGATATTTCAAGATATTTAAGAATAAAAAAGTGAAAAACGCTTGGCCAGGTTGATTTTAATTTCAAGGGGGCTACTGTTAGTGCTATTCATAAACATTGACAGTTCAACCCTTAAGGTAAACCACCCTTAAAATTTTGAATGAAAATATGGGTCTAATAAAAAATCAGTTTAATTAAATTAGATGTTCAAATTGTTCACCACCAGCTTCTTCAATGGAAAATTGTTTCAATTCCTCATTGCATTCAAGACTGTAAGAGTGGTTTGCCCTTTACCTTGTTTTGAATAAAAACTAAATATTTTGTTAACCATCAAAGTTTGTGCAATTTTCTAGTTGTCACCCGTTAATATAATTATGTAGAGCAGAAGTTGCCACAATAATATTGTTAAAATCGTTTCCAATTTTATTCGATCTCTATAGGCCAATATCGAAAATCTTCTTTTTAAACAACCAAATGAACGCCCGATAGCATTTTCTCGATAGCAACTTCTGCAATAACAACACAGATATAATCTTGATGTATGCTGCCAACTTAAAATCAAAAATGTAATGAATTTTTGCAATTTGTTACTTAGTTTTGCTTTTCATATCATTTTACAATATTTCTGTATTTGGATTGGATCATTTGGATGCAGATAGTACGTGAACCGTGAACGTTTTGAATTTGATATGCAACGATTCTCGCGTAGTAAAATTTAGTTACCCGACCACCAAATAGCAGAACGGTCATGTTTTGTTGCAACAGTTTTCTGAGTGTCGATTTTGAGTGTGTTTCTTGTTGAACGACTGGTTTATCGGCCAGTTTATTTTGTAATGAGTTTTTCCGGCTCTGGCTAATATTTTTGGGGCTACTGAAATATCTGGCAGTATATTGGGATAACTCAATCTGGCGGAGTCTTACAAACTCGATCATAGCGAGCGTGCGATGTTTTCACAACGATTTAGCAGGCGCCCGAAAATGGTAAGCGATCGTGTGAAGCAGTTGTATCGTCGTTGTGTGGTGTTTCTAGCTCCTGTTATCTACGTCTGGAAGGCTCTGCCTGCGTAATTCTATTACGCAGCTTTTTTCTTTGTGTGCAAGTTGTGGAACGGATTTTCTGAAGTTGGTATATCCTATTGTTTTGTTTGGGATGATGCCTGGGAAATTCTTTCCATTGTTTGGATGGTCCAGTCTTGTTGACATCTCTAATACCATCTCTCACTGGTCCAGTTCCCGCTACAAATCAGCCGCAGTGTTCAGTGTAGGCGATTATCAGTCAGGTGTTTTTCTTGGATGAGAATTATAACAAGTTTCAGATTTCATCTTTGGAAGCACACGTTGGGAAAGCGATTGGAGACGAACACCTGTCACCATTACACTGTAAGCTTATGAGAGCTTGAGGTAAGCAATTTTATATTTTCCAATTCGCATGTACCGACGTGTTTATGGGCTTTTGTGTTTAATTACGAGTAACCGTTAGAGGTTATTGTGTTTGCTGGGTACTTGTTTATATTTAGTATGCGGTGCACTTTTTGATTGTAACCATTCATTGCTGCTGTGCAAGTTAGCGCAGCGATGTACATTGCAATTGTTGAAACTGTGATATATCTCTCAAGTTCTGTGTGTCAATTATTAAAGGATTTGATTCTATTTGCGTTTTTTTTAAGTTTTCCCAAGCCACCGGTCTTTATTCAGAAACCCATTACCCGTGCCATCGCATAAATAAAGAGCTGGTCTATTACCATTGTGGCAAACAAACTGGAGAGATCCTTTCAGCATTGTTCCAGACTCTGGTCTCTGATTAGGTTAACTATCTCAATTTTGAACAAACTAACCTTTAAGGTGCTCGCACACTTAGGCGACGCTTAGAGAAGTTTACGTACACCTTCATATTATGCAACAATTTATGTTGGGAGTCCATTCCAGTATTTACTTTGGTCTTTTCCCATATTTTTTCTTCTTCTCAGTCGTTGTTCGGATTCGAACATCGTGACTTGTGTGAATCAGCTAGTTAGACACCACGGTGCGCCAGCTTTCCCTATCCTCAGCCTTCCTCATCATTTGTCTAGACCAGTGATTCTCAACCTTTTTTTGTTACGGCACACTTTTAACGATTTCAAAAATTTGGCGGCACACTTTTAGAATTTCGCGGAACACAAAAGTGCCGCAGCACAGTGGTTGAGAATCACTGGTCTAGACAGTTGTCTAGATAATTTGTCTAGATATAGACAGTTGGTCTATATTGTCGTATTTTTGTTGAATGAAGAAGCAGAAAATTTATTATTGAGACTGTGTTGATTTTATATCATAAAATTTTTAATTTTTGAATGTTTCGCGCGGCCACTAGGGGTCTCGGCGAAACCGGCAAGGGGCCGGAAGAAAAAGGAGGTTCGCGCGCAACCCACCGAGTGAGGTGGTTGCGGTTTTGCTATTTGGCGATTTTGAGTTATGTAAAAGCGATAAAGATTTTTTTATAAATAAAGTGATTTAAGTATAGTTGTTGGTGTTTATTTCTTTTTAGAAATTAAAATTAAATTTGGTTTGAAAACAAATATTTAGAAGGTCGTGCCGATAAAGCCGCGGACGATAAAGAGAAATTTTTGGACTGAGCAGCTGGGGGCGAGATTGGTGGCCCGGACCGGTGGATTTTGTTTAATTTTTGAAGGAATTCCGTTTTCAGGAATTATCGGTGGGCCCATATCACGTCAATATATCTGTTGGGTGACCGTCCTCTCCTTCTTTTGCCATCAACTTTTCCTTGCTTGACGAGGTGCATGTCGCCAGCCCCCCCCCCAAATCGAATTTTGGGATGAAATTTGTGTCAAACGTTTGAGCATCGTTTGAGCATCAATGAGCTTCCAATATTTTCGTTTGAGCCTCAACCGTCGCGAAGTTATTCGCGAAATTCTTGGAGGGGGGCTGGAGACATGCTGGCCTCCCCAAGTAGAATTTTGGGGTGAAATTGGTTTCAAACGTTTGAGCATCAATGAGCTTCCAAATTTTTCGTTTGAGCCTCAACCGTCGCGGAGTTATTCGCAAAACACTTGGGGGGGCTGGAGACATGTTTTTCTATTTTCGTTCCTATTTCGAATTTTTCTGTGAAATTGATGTCTATCGATAGAGATTCGTTTGAGCTTGAATGAGCTTCCATTCTCATCATTTCATTTTCTGCAAAGTTACGAGTATTTCAAATTTCGAGTACTCCGAGCAAGTTCCGTTCAATAACCCTAAATTTTAAATCTATTTTATAAGATTAAAATTTTCGATCCGATTAAGAAAACTAATCCTGCTTAATCTGTTAAGTGATCACTAGATTGATGGAATAATATTGAAGTTGAAATTTTCGAAAAGAAGCTGTTTAATAGAATATCTTTGGTGTTTATCAATAAAATTTGGTGCAAAATGTTCTAGAAGAGTTGGGAAAAGTCTGTGTAACGCAGAGAAACTTATTAAATGATTAAGCAATGTAATAATTGTTTAAAATAAAATTTAAGAATTTAAAAAGAAACAACATGTCGCTGACGCCTCCTAAATCGAATTTTTCAGAAGAATTTTATATTTTTATATATTATTTATATTTTCAAATTTTTATTTAAGCGTCAACCGTCGCAGGTTAATGTGCGAGAGAATTGGGGGGAGGGGGGGGCTGTAGACACTTTTTATTTTATCTCCTCCAAGTGAACTTTTTTGTTGAAATTTATGTCAAACATTTTGTGAAATCAATGTCTATCGATAGAGATTTGTTTGAGAGTAAATGAGCTTCCATTCTCATCATTTTAATTTCATTTTCTGCAAAATGAAGAGTATTTAAAATTTCGAGTCCTCCGAGCTAGTTTCGTACGTTAATCCTTAATTTTAATTTTTTTCTCTTTAAATTAACATTTTTGAACCGATTAAAAAGCTAATCCTACTTAAATTTGTAAATAATTACCTTCATTATTTTCCTGGAATAAATCTGTAAAAATTAATTTTACCACAAATATGTAATTTATAAAGAATATGTAGATAATATGTATAACAAAATAATAAAATTAAATTAAAATTTTTTAATGTCCTAGAACAACACTGTGGATCAAAACCAAATTTTGTCGTTTGAGCCGCAACCGATACGGAGTTATTGGAAAAATAGTTGGGGGGGGGGAGCATGCACAAGTCGAATCTTTATGTGAAATTGGTGTAAAAAGTATGAGCATCGAAAAATGTATAAACTCATTGGGGCTCAAACGATTCTCAAACGTTTGGCTACAAATTCACCCAAACTTTCCACTTGGGGGGGGGCAGCATGTCTACTGTCCCTCCAAGTATTTCGCCAATAACACCTTGACGATTGCGGATCAAACGAAAAATTGGGAAGTTCTTGTGGCTCAAACTATATTCAAATGTTAGACACCAATTTCACCCAAAAATTATATTTGGGTGGGATAAAGTTAAACATGTCTACAGCCCCCCCTCTTCTCCAAAGTTTTCGCGTATTAACCTACGACGGTTGAAGCTTAAACAAAATTATTTGAATCTCATTGATGCTCAAACGTTTGACACAAATTTTTCTGAACAATTCGATTTAGGGGGCGTCACCGTCTATGTACTTGTATAACCATAAACTTTCAGAATATTGAAAGTTGCGCTTGATTTCGGGCTTCGAAAAATTGTTTAGAGAAAAATACCGTTTTAACCTATTTAGTCTATGCTCTATGCCCTTTTTAAAATTCTTTTCAAATTCTTAAATTATTGTAAACAATTATTATATCTGCATTACAAAGACTTTTCCCAACTCTTCTAGTCCTAAAAGCCAACATTTTGTACCAAGTTTTATTGATAAAAACCAAAGATATTCTATTTTTTAACTTCAATATTATTCCATCAATCTAGTGATCACTTAACAGATTAAGCAGGATTAGTTTTCTTAATCGGATCGAAAATTTTAATCTTATAAAAAAGATTTAAAATTGAGGGTTATTGAACGGAACTTGCTCGGAGTACTCGAAATTTGAAATACTCGTAACTTTGCAGAAAATGAAAATAAAATGATGGGAATGGAAGCTCATTCAAGCTCAAACGAATCTCTATCGATAGACATCAATTTCACAGAAAAATTCGAAATAGGAACGAAAATAGAAAAACATGTCTCCAGCCCCCCCCAAGTGTTTCGCGAATAACTCCGCGACGGTTGAGGCTCAAACGAAAAATTTGGAAGCTCATTGATGTTCAAACGATGCTCAAACGTTTGACACCAATTTCACCCCAAAATTCCACTTGGGGGGCCAGCATGTCTCCAGCCCCCCCTCCAAGAATTTCGCGAATAACTTCGAGACGGTTGAGGCTCAAACGAAAAGTTTGGAAGCTCATTGATGCTCAAACGATGCTCAAACGTTTGACACCATTTTCACCCCGAAATTCCACTTGGGGGGGGGCCAGCATGTCTCCAGCCCTCCCCAAAAGTTTTCGCGAATAACTTCGCGACGGTTGAGGCTCAAACGAAAATATTGGAAGCTCATTGATGCTCAAACGATGCTCAAACGTTTGACACAAATTTCATCCCAAAATTCGATTGGGGGGGGGGGCTGGCGACATGTACCTTGCATGACGAGCTTTTCCAATCCATCCCGTCTGATGACATGTCCGAAAAAACTCATTATGCGTCTCTGAATTGTTGGTAATAGCCGTTTTGTAGCTTCTATGTTTAGCTCCCGCAGAATTGATTTATTAGTTCTATGGGCTGTCCAGGGGATGCGCATCAATCTTCGATAACATATCATCTCGAAGGCCTCTATCCTCTTTCGGCACGCCGCCTTCACTGTTATGTTTCGCACCCATATGTGAATACCAATGTCTCAATCAGCCTATTTTTGATATTTTTTCCGATATGATGATCTTTCCATATCATCGTCAATTTTGTTAGCGCCGTCTTTACCATTCCGATTCTCCTTCAATTTTCACCCTCGGAGCCTCCTGTTTTCGATATGCGTGCTCCAAGATATTATGTAACTTCCCTTCTTCTCTCGATATTTCCTGTATCGGTCATTTGGGGTGGTAGAATCTTTGCGCGGTCGATTACCAGTATGATGATCGACACTTGGATCAATTAAGCTTCAGCCCCATTCTTGCACTTTCTTGTTCTATTCGCCGTAGAAACTAAGCCATTTCTTCTTCTGAGTTGGCTATGATAATAATCGTATCGTCCGCGTATCGCAGATCAGATATTCTCTTTCCCCTCATGGGTGGACCCGCTTCGAAGCCCTCTATTGCTTTCCTGATTATCCATTCCCCATATATATTGAAGAGCAAAGGCGATAGGATGCATCCCTGCCTTACTCCTTTTCCTATTTGGAAGCTGTTCCGATAAGTCGTTATCCACCCTCACATAGGCCTTATTGGAGTTGTAAAGACTCCTTATCATAGATGTTTAAACTGGACAGTATCGAAGGCCTTGTTGTAGTCCAGGAAGCAGAAAATTGCCGGGATGTTGTATTCGTAGAACTTTTCTATCATCTGCCTCACGTTTACAAGTTGTTCTCTGATTCCCCGACCCGGCATAAATCCCGCTTGTTCTTGAGGGATTTGGGGGTGTAGTTACTGCTTTAGTCTCTCATGAATTATATGGAGAAGGACTTTACTAGCGTGGGACATTATTGCTATTGTCCTGTAATTCGTGCAATTGTCTCTTTTGCCTTTCTTGTGTATAGAGATGTACTGTAACGTTTTTCGTTGTGCGCACAAAAAAGCTGCGTGGGAAAGTTGTCAACGTTGAAGTGCGATCGGCAGCTATATAGAAGCAGAGCACTGATAACTTTTTAACTACCGTGGCAATTAAAGTTTCTTTTATGATGGTCGAGACTAATCTCGTTAGGGTTGTGAGTCCGAAAAGTACTGTAAGTTTTCGGGTGGTGGTCCAAGTAGACTCTCCTTTATTTATTAAACTTTCTAAAATAAGCTTAGCTGAGTTGCCTTGTTGGTGCGCCAATTTAGTTGTAGAAAAATCTATCCCACAATCGTACGATAAAATAAAATTACTAGAATTTAACACGTCGTTCCTTATTGGACGAATAAACTTAATTACGGAGCTGTAACGTTTGAATAATAAAAGGTACACGTCTGCAAAATGATTGTTTATTAACAAACGATAACTGATTAAAATCATCAAAACAGGTAAGTCTTCGATACATTTATCGTTATGAAGCTTAAAGTGTAGAAATTTGTGTAAATGATAAACACAAAGCAAACACATTTATAGTAATTTTCTCTACCCTAATTTGCCTTGCATTCTCATTTGGAATGTCAAATGTAAAGCGTAAATCAAAATAATAAAGTTTTATATAAAATGTTTTGTTATTTATTACCCCCTTTTTCACGAGCCGCTCCTTTAATTTCGTGATGCGTGTTATCATTGCCTCCTTTACTTACAAGCCGTGAAGTTACATTTGGCAACGTCGCATTTGCAGCACTTGGTGGTCCTACTTGCAAAGTGTCTCATATACAAATTATTTGTTATTTTATGTTAATAAATAGTTTTAATAAATTATACAATTTTATGATCAAAAAGTTAAACTAATTATTATAAAAAAGTACTTACTTTACAATATAAACACAAATATAACTAATAAAAGCAATTTCTAGGTTTGTGAAAGTGGATGTAATTTTCTCTATTTTGTTAAATTTTCAACAGTTTGAAATTGATCATTTGTAAGTTTTCTGTTATTATTTAAGTGAATATAACAAAACGATTTGTATATTTGAATAATTAAATTTTTAAATCACTTTCCATATGAATAGCATAGTAAAGTAATTGCACCCCTCACCTTCTGCAAATAAATCGACTTTGATAATAATTATCATAGATATTAACATTTACCTTTCGCATTTTTGCGAAATTTGAAAATTGCAGAATTTTGACAGTCATATTTTAATAAACTGAAACACTTATCACTATATTGTCTCATCTTCGACATGACAAGAAGTGTTGGAAATTTCACAATTGATATTCATTCTATAAAATAACGTAAACTTTTCTTCATAAATTTTATAATTCCAGTTTTCAAACTTTAGCTTGTTTGTAAAACTTGTAACGAATTATAATTTTCTATTTTGTCGTTTTTAAAAATTCTTAAATTTTTGTAGTTCTTTTTAACTCTTCATTTCTTCCTTGTTCCGGATCCTTTCTAGGTAATTTTTTGATGTGCAATCTGGCACACAGCATCTAGGATCTATTAACAATGTCAATAAAGTGCACTAATAAATAATTTTCTTCAATATGCAACGAATTACAAAAAGTAACGTATTACCTTTCAACTATTTAATAAGGAATTGAATCAATTTTTAGGCTACATACTATTTAATACAGTTCTTGTACACTTATCTATGATTGTAGTTAGTTTTAGTTGTTAATTATTACTAACAAAGTGTTCTTACACAAATTTAATATGCATAAATCACATAAACATCAATACAAGAATTTGAAAATTAGGACCACCGGCGACGTTGCCAAATTTGCGACTTCACGGCTTGTAAGTATAGGAGGCAATGGTGCTATGCCATCTGTGAATCCAACTCTTAACATCTATGACCACCGTAATTGACATGTAGACCATCCACCTGTACCAGTGAGTGACAACCATAAAATGAACCCCAAATAAGTAAGCATAATCTTGAACTTTATACTCGATATTTTCCAAAAGAATTCCTCGAAATAACTAGGATCGTTACTCGCAGGTCGATCGATAAACCAAAAACTTTCAAATCTCCATCAAAAACAGGATGAATTCAAACTTCATCAAGAAAATGTGCGTCCAAATAATTTCCCAAAATGGCGGCGACGTCATCAAAATGGATCAAACCAAACTTCTGGATAATCATAAATAATAATCAAAATAGCAAAATTAGGTCTCCTAAAATAGAAAACACTTTCTACACGTTCGCACAGCACTTGAATTTACGCCTGGTAAATTAATCAAACATTTCTACTTGGTTCTGAGGAAAATAATTTCCATTCAAAATTACATGGTCTGGTCGCTATCAAATCTCGCTTGCGACTCGTCCGGATATATTTCCACCACGTCTGCTTCGAGCCCTCTTCTTCAATCAGGAATTGACTACACTTATTAAGGTACAATATCCATACCTACTGAAAATCAACTTAATCATTTCGCCTTGCAATGCCCTTAATTCGATACATTACAGTACATTGATTCCGTCCAGTCGTTCAGCCAGACTCCTGTAGTACACACTTTATTGCATATTGTGTTGAGAATATCCACTGCTCTCGGTCCCAACGTCTTTATCATTTCTGCTGGTATTCCATCTGACCCCACCGACCTTCCATTTTTAAGCTTCTTAAAAGCCGTTTCTATCTCAGTTCTTAGTATGGGAGGTTCTATGTTTTCTTTATCAGGTAGGATATGCCGCTCGTAGTCGTGGTCATCATTATTTCCGTCGTCTTCAGCAGCCATAAGACTTTCACAATATTGACACCATATCTTTCTATGGTTTCAGGTTTCATAGTTAGTATTTTGCCTGATTCTTCCTTTATTGTTACTACATAGATTCCGTAGTGTAAAACTCCTAGTTGGCATTCTTACCTTGCGGAATAGGTCTCTAGGCTCGTTGCTGTTGGCGTGTGTTTGTATTTCATCACATATATGGAGGAAATGTAGTTGCTCTTGTCTCTTCTAGCTACCCGGAAAATCTCTTTCGTTAGTCTAGTATATGTGTCGTATGCGCCCTCCATGCTGAATCCCCCAATCTTAACATTTTGCCGCTTTTAGTTTAGTTCCCATGTTTCTTTACTCAGCCGTGGCTTCCTAGGCTCCGATTGTTTCTGTTTTTGACAGTTCTTTACCGTTTCTGCCAGTATCTCTTTCATTCGATTCCATAACTCGTTTGGGTTGGCGCGTTCTGCCTCCTCATTTAGAATCTCTGTCAGGCTTCTTGTAGCTTCTGTTATAAATTTTATGTCGTCTCTGAGGTGCATCTGTTCGGCAACATCGTAATTTTCTTGGGTGCGTGTAGGTTAAGGCATATTTCCGGCACGAGTGCATTATGGTCAGTTCCACAATCTTTGCCGGGATATGTTTTGATGTCTTTAATTGAGTTCTTCAAATAATAATTGAATAATTCAAATGAAGGAAAAAAAGTCAAAAAAAAATTCCTAACTGTTTTATAGACACATCTCTTTAAACTTTACTATCTTCAAAAAATGCAAATGTTACTTATTATACCCTTTCTATTCTAATCCCTTCAATTATAATTTCTTCTCCTACTGTTCCGGCCGCATTGATATTAAGTAAGGGTTGCTCGCGTTCACGGGAGCAGACAGTCGTAGCTAGAGAGTCATAGCATAGTGTCTTGACGACAAGTCACTAGTTGAATTTGTATTGTGTTAAAAATTGAAATAAAGATTTGAATTAATTACAGTCTACTTAATTAAAAATTTGTTTTATTGGAAACTCCCAAACACCTACTTTAATTTCTTCCATTTCTAGGACTTTTTAATAGCACCGCCGCCTGTAGCTTTCTCCAGCCTATCAACACACTCCCCAAGAACAACCCTTATTGTCCTGATACATATCCTCTTTATCATCTCCTTCAAATCCCCCTTTATTTCCGAAAAATCCTGTCTTAAACTGACAGACTGTCTTTCGGAAAACTCCTTATTTTCCCTTCGAGTTTCCAGATTTTCCTGTTTTAAAATTGCCGACAATTTTTTAGATGAATCCGAAAGTCCTGCTTTAAACTTGCCGACATTTCCTCTGATTATTGATTTGCATTTTGAATACTGGCCGTCAACTCCCTCAACGCTGCCATGATCTTTTCCATCTCAACAAACTCGATCCCAACTGATCCCGCAAATTACAATCTCCTTTTATAAATTTAAAATGAATTTCTGAGTCATAATAACCCTTACTAATTTCAAAAATGAGTTCTAAAAGTCCCACAATTGGTCGTCAAAATAAGATGAGGTTTTTTGGCTACAATGTAACAATGTTACAATGTAAGTCCCTAAATCGAATCTTCAAGCTCCACAATTGATGACCCAATTGAATTTTTTATAGCATATCAATAGCAGGGTTATTCAGGGTTACTTAACCAAAATTAGAATCTTATAATATGAAATTTCGTACCTGATAAAAGTGCCAATATCTCGAAAACTGACGATTTTTTAATAAGGTCATATTTTGATATTCTGGTCAGTCATAAGCTGGCCTATCAGCCCTTCAAGGGATGACGTTGAGATTTGGGACACCTTGTGTGTGCGAACTGAATTTAGCGATGTGTATGGATGTTGTTATTTCAGCAACATAACCTCAAAATCACTTTTATTCTTTTTGATAATATCAAGTTCGAGTCTAAGGATCAGTATTGCTTCGTACTACATAATCGACTCTCTAAAACAGTTCCAGTAACATACGAGCAGTGTTCTGCGGGTTCGTGAACATTTCTCAAGTGTCGCCTGTTGATTATGACGAGATTTCCAGCTTTTCATCTGAAAATCCGCACTTCCGATCTGGATTAAACGAGAGTACCTGTCACCATAATATAAGTTATAAGCTTATAAAAGTTCGAAGAAGTACATTTTTTTCTTGCCAATCCGTGTTGACCGACAGATTTTGTATTTCATTTTTTGGTAACTCTTAGAGGTTGCTGTGTGTAAGAACTTGTTAATTTGATGGTGGGTACACTTTTTGATTGTGGCGCGGAATTTTCATTTAGTAAATACATTGCTTAGCACAGTCATTTAACATTGCATTTCTTGGAACTGTAATTAGATCTCTCAATTATGTTTGTCAATTAAAGCAATTTATTATCACCTGTGTTTTATTGGAGTTCCCCAAACTAATTTTAATTCAGAATCCACGGCTTCGCTTCCACGACGAATCGAGGGCTGATGTATTACATCGTGACTATACAAACTGGAGAGGTTCTCTCCAGATTGCGGCAGATCCTAGTCTCTATTTTGGTTAATTTTCTCATTAGGGATTGAGTCTTTTATTTTACACAATTTATTAGTGAAATAAAGTGTGATTCATATTTATACAAAATTTTTACAGGTCTGTTGTCATTTAGGGCAGTTCAAATAATTATTGCGATGAGATAATAATTTTAGATGATTCCATAAGGTTCTATTCAATAATAAAATATAAATATTTATTTATTTATCAAATTTTTTTTATAATTGCTCAATATGTAAATACCAGAATAAAGTGTTAAAAAATTTTTTGAAACATATCTACTTTTTACATTTGTTTCACACTGATGTCCTTTAACGTTTTGATATCAGGCATATCATTCAAAATCGATTGTTTAAAGTAAACGTTGCTATTGTCGATAATTGTATTAATTGCGAAACCAACTTGAGGATTCTTTATAATGGTCAAATGATTAGTTCCCTCAATGGTGATTATTTCAATAGGTTTTTCACACAATTCCTGAACTTTGTAATCCTCATCGAATCTTTCCAATGTTGGACGACTTGGTTTAAATAATTTCACCATAGATTTTAACTTACGTGCAGGAGGTTGGTACATTAAAATACATTTTAATCGAAGATACGATCCATTGCAGACTTGTCTTTGGTATTTTTCGGAATATGGTACATTTTCAGGAGCCAGACTCATCGCCAAATCAATTCGTTCTGCTAAACTTTTACAGTTGAAAATATCTATCTGTAATTTATTTTAATATAAAAGTTTAAAAAATCAAACTCTACTATTTTTACCTTGTGCTTCATAACAATTTCTGTTGGAACATATAATTGCAGCAAAGCGCAAAGGGAAAACGTTTGCAAGACAGCTTCTGATGTTGCATCAGGAACTTGTCGGAATAGCATTTCCTTAAACATGGCTGGTGAACCGTCAATTAAAATTAATCTTCCTATACGACCTTCTGCTTCCAATAAAGCAGTTAAATGAATTGCAATTAAGCAACCGTAGGAATACGCTACCAACGTGAATGGTGTCGATGTTGGAAGATTGTCTTGAACATGCTGGAAAATTTCAAGAACTATGTTTTAGAATCTCTAAAACTTAAAAATTACTTACTTTTAATAAAGAAACTGCCATTTCGTCTATGCTAGATTCATGATTATCGCCGTGGGTGAATTGCAAACCGATTGCATGGGATGCTAAATTTGCTGCTAACGGTTCAACGATCGAAGCCAATCCTTCGATTCCAGGTAACAAGAAAACTTTTGGAGCCACAGCTTTTTCTTTTATAAGACTGTTCAATCGTACAAATGGAACTCCTACATCCTTTTCACTTCCCATATCGCGCATTATCAAGTAAATACCTTGGGGAATTTTTTCGTTTTCTTCCGTTTCACCAGTAGGATTAATATAATTTTCAACCTTTTCGAGTGCTATTTCGTACAATCTAAAATCGAAAATATAAAACTTTCAAAATAACCAGTACCTATAATTATAAAAGTCCTTAAGTAATCTAACAAGTATATTTTAAATTTTTACTTCTTACAATTTATTCATTAACATAAAAACAATAAAAATTAGGACCGTCGTTAGGATTCGAGGTATGTATAGGGTGTTTTTTTAGCTGCATGAGAACTTTCAATAGGGATAACAATTGAACCAAGATTGCTATGGAAACAGTTTTTTGACATTTGTGTTTAGCAAGGTTTGGCATTTGATAATGCATAGATTGACCATTGAACAACGCTACCAAATTGGGCTCACAACCAATTATTGGAAGTGGATCCATTTTTTTACCGTAAAATTTTGTTCAGTGACGAGGCACATTTCTGGTTAAATGGGTATGTGAACAAACAAAATTGCCGTATATGGAGTGAGACCAATCCGGGACATTATCTTGAGACTCCATTGCATCCATTAAAATTGACTGTTTGGTGTGGAATACACGCCAACGGCATCATTGGTCCATATGTCTTTCGAAATGAGGAAGGAGCTACCGTTACGGTGAATGGTGTGAGATATCGACACATGCTCAATACATTTTTGTTTCCAAAACTTCAAGAGCTAAACATTGACAACTTATGGTTCCAACAGGATGGTGCTACGTGCCACACAGCCAACGAAACCATCAATTTATTGAAAGGACAATTTGGTGACAACATTATTTCAAAACGTGGTCCTATCAATTGGCCTCCAAGATCGTGTGATTTGACACCTCCAGATTATTTTCTGTCGGGGTATGTTAAATCCATGGTTTATGCTAACAAACCAACAAATCTAGAAGCATTGGATGCTAATATTCAGCAAGCCATTTATGAAATAAAGCCAGATATATTGGAAAAAGTGGTCAAAAATTGGACTGAACGGATGCGCTTCGTAACCATTAGTCGTGGTGGTCACATGCCGGAAGTCATGTTCAAATCATAAATGCCTTTAACTGTACTTTCATAAAAAAATTATAACCAAAACATTCCGTCAGGTTTTTAATGTTTTATTTCATTTTGAAGTTCTCATGCAGCTAAAAAAACACCCTATATATTGAAATAATTAGAAATAATTAAAAAGAAAAATTATAAAATGAAAGAACACAATCAAGACGTATGTAAGGGAACGAAGTATTTTTGGAAAAATTGGTGAATAAAATTGTATTTTCATCAAACCAGTAGGGTAGAGAATTGCAATTGTACCAGTTTTAACTACACCTAACCTAACCTAACAAACCATGTACTCAGGCCCAAATTTTGAAACTTACAACATAGATACAAAAGTTTACATAATATAGTATTTATGTTTGTATGTGTTTTAATCAACAAATTTTGAATTATTTTTCCACACGGCCTTATTTTACCATAATAATACTGAATTGGCTATAACTGGTACAGTGGCTATAACCGGTGCCTCTACCCTACGGGTCTGATGATATCAAGTGTCAACTGTAAAAACGTGTCTAAGGTTGAAACATATTATGTAATCTGGTGTTCTTTAATTTTACATTTTTCTTGCAAATTATTTCAATATAGGTTTAGGTACGTCGAACCCTCACGACGGCGACCGTCTTCACTTTTATTGATTTTAGCTTTTATGATAATGAATTGTAAGAAGTAAAAATTTTAAATCTACTTGTTAGATTACTTAAGACCTTTTCTCAAACTATAACTTGTTTTATATTTATAAGTTCAACTAAAAAAATGTTTTATAAAATTTTGTATTTTTAAATTCAATTTAAAAATTGAATTAAAAATTTTTAAGTGCAATCTAAAATCCAAAATATAAGCCTTTCAAAATTACCAATATATAAAATTACCTGGCAAATGTCATGCTGCGGATATCTTTCGCAGTCAAGAAAACTTCATATTCTCTCTCCAGAGTTTGTTTTATTTCAACTGCCATCATCGAATCCATTCCCAATTCGGATAATGTGGAGTGGTGACTAATTGTTTTAAGATCTCTTAAACCTAAAAATAATACGCTAAATGAATGTAACCAACTATGAGATTCAATTGATTACCAATAATGTTTTTGACAGCATCAACAATGTTATTTGCGCCTCCTGCACCGTATTTCTTTTCTGCCACAACAATACTCGAAACTATCGGTTCATCTTGTCTTAATAACTGATCCATTACTTCCAAACACGAAGACACTTTTTGTTGCAAAGTTCCTCCAATTTCGATTTCAGTTTGTAATTCCTGCATATCTGCAACTATACCAACTTCTCCGATTGCACCCCACTGAATTGCCAAACCAGGAAATCCGTCCGCTTTTCGTTTTTCGCAAACTCTTTCCATGATGGAATTCGCCATACCGTAATTTGTTTGACCCGCGTTACCTCTACCACACGAAACAGAAGAAAATACCACAAAGTATCTGAAATGTAAAACTTACTAATTTAGTGGGATTCAGTATGAGTACGACTTACTGTAATTTGGGGCATAACTCTCGTGTAAGTTTATCAAAGTGCTCGGTCGATATAGCTTTCGGACCCAGTGAAGTCGCAAAAGTTTCTTCATTTTGGTTTTCTAAAAGAGCATCCTTTAAGACAACCGCCAAATTGAAGATTCCGGTAAGCGGTCCCAAGCTTTCAGCTTTTTTGATTGTTGCGAGGCAACCTTCAGCGGTGGTAATGTCATCGGTAGAAATTATTGTCGTAACATCGTACGTTTTCCATGTTCTGAAATTGTATTTTGTTATTTAAGGATTTTACATTCTTTCGAACTACCTTAATCGTGAAGCTTGGTATCCATTTTTAACTCCACTTCTTGATACCAAAACAAGGTTTCTGACACCACGTAACACCAACCAGTCGGCTAGTTCAAGACCAAAGCCACCTAAACCACCTGTGATAATATAGCTTCCTTCAGTTTTACCATAAAATCTGGGAACTCCTGAAAATAGTCTTCTTTCTGGTATATAAACCGATTCTGGTTCTTCTTCTCTGATGTTAACGATCACTTTTCCTATGTGTTTACTACCAGCCATAAACCTAAACGCTTGTTCGATTTCGTCATCCTTAAATATGGTTTTCTTTAGTGGTTTTACATATCCAGCGTAAACACCTTTTGCGAGATATTGCACCAGACGATATTTTAAATTAGGGCTTTCGTTTAGGAATGCATCAACCATAACACCTTGAAAACTCCTTCCCTCTGTGAAATTTTCAAGTCTCAAGGTATTATTAGCTGCTAAATCAAATTTTCCTATTTCGAGGAAAGTACCACCAGGTGCGAGACATCTTACTGAAGCTTGAAGTTTTTCTTCTGCTAAGGAATTTAATACTATGTCAACACCTCTGCCGTTGGTTTCTCTCATGACCATATGTTCGAAAGACGTGTCACGAGAATTTCCAATGTGACTTTCTATAAAAAATTATATTATGAAAGTTCATACCCAATTACACCAGTTTAACCTTTAATTTGTGGAAATTCCTTAAGAAGGTAGTCTTTTTTTTCTTGAGTTGCGATTGTGGTGAAAATCTCACAGTTGTATAACGTCGCTATGTTTATTGCAGCTTGTCCAACACCACCAGTACCTGCATGAATCAGAATTTTTTGACCTTCTCGTACTCGAGCAACCTGAAATGCAAAACATTGGAATAAGTGGCGAAATCAAGTTCTTGATGATAGACAACTTACAACTTCTAATGCGTGCATGGCCGTTATGTAAGTTACTGGCATAGTTACAGCATCTTCCAGTGAGATGTGATCAGGCAACGGAATGAGCAAATACGAATCAGCCATCACCATACTTGCCATTGCACCGCTGGTTACCATTCCAAAAACTCGTTTTCCCCTAAAATGAACCAATTAATACTGTAACAATATTGTTTATTCGGTAAAAATACTTTTGATCTCTTCCTGCAAATTCAAACCCTTGTACGTTGTACTGTTCAACACGATCTTTTGTAATAACATCGCTGTTGATTCGGCCAGAAGCAGTCATAATATCTCGGAAGTTTAAGGCCGCTTTATAGATCTAAAACCAAAATGTTGTTGTAACTCCTGAATTAAAGGAAAGCAGAAAACTTACATATACAAGTGATTTTTCGGGGGGTAGCTCAACTTGACTGTAGAGTGGTCCTTCAAACCATCTCAAACTTGACAGATCTCCTCGAACGGCAACATTGTTGAATACGTGTTCCACTTCTACACAATCTGCTTTCTCTAATAATAAATGCCTGTACGTACCCCACTGTCCATCTTGATAAATATTAACCGCCATGCCTTTCCTTAACTGATTTATATAAAATTCGTCGTTTATATCAAATTTCGGTGCACTGTCATCATTGATGAAAACACATTTGACATTCCACATACCTGGTTCTCGTCTTAAGCAATTAACAAAACCAAGGATTCCGTTTAGGGAATCTCCCTGGGCGTGAATCATAACATTTTCATCATTTTTAACTGAACTTTGCACATATGGTAACCAATCGTACTGATTTGTACTTTGACTAAACTCTATTAAAGTTGGCGTTACAAACGGAATACATTTCCTAAGTAAAACAAGTTTTTCAACTTCGGTACTATGAATCGCTATGATTTCTAAATTTAGCTCATTACTTTCTGGTAGAATGAAATCTAAATCTTCTCGTGACAAAATAAAACCATTTTCTTTTAAGGCGCCGCATGCTAGCTGCACGGCGTCTGGTCTAGACAACATGTTAGAAGCGATGACCAATGCGCACGTGTGATTTTCTGACGTTAACTTTTTATCTTCCACTGTAACATTGCTAAGTTCCAAAGGTTCTTTGGACAGGATGATGATGTCTGGTTGAATTAAAGGTTGGTCACCAAGAACGTGATGTACAATGGGACCAGCTGGTGTGCTTTCTGGTTTGGTAAATTCATCAATTAATTCTGCAGCTCGCATTTTGATATTGTAATTATTTTCTAAAATTATTTGCATATTCACTCTTATCGATTGTTCCAAACTTAGTTCTGCTTTTAAAGGAATGAATTTGTAAGATTCTAATACCGGTTCACTAAGAGGTTTGCGACGTGCAATCGAACTAGCGGTCAATCCACGAATTTGAATCGATCCGGATCTGGAATAAATCTTTGAATAAATTTATTTTGGATTCACTAAATCATACTTGATAATGCCGCTGTCCTTGTAGGTATAAACAGGTAAAACCACATTTTTTTCGCCAAACGTTTTTGCATATCTTATATGGGCTTTTGCGTCGATAGCCAAATGTTCGATTCCAGTTGGAACGTAAAGATTTCTGGTGTCTTGTTGTAGAATTTTAATTTGCAACATGTTATCCATGAATGTGATCCAGTTACCCCACCATTCGATCCTAGCTTGACTTGCAGCTAAATCGCATTCTTTGATTCCACGGAAACGTCCTCTACAGTGAATTACAATTAATTTGAGAAGCATTGCAAAAACTATGCTGAACTTACGTATAATTGTATCCTCTTAGTTTTAGTTCTTTGTATACATCCTTTGTTGCAAGTGGTAGTTCATCATCATGATGATTTGGAATGGGGAGTCTGATGATTTCCTGTGAGAAATCTTCGGGAATTCTAACTCTTCCAGTAACTACCGTTTGATCTTCGTCTGTAATCTAGTTTAAAAGAAATTTAGTACTGTTTTGATGAAAATCAAAACTACTTACTTCGAATAGGCCAGTACTCTTTTGAATGGTTGTAGTAAGTATTAATCCTACATCCAATCTTATATTCGTAGCTCTATGGAACTTAACATTTTCGAAAACGACTTGCATGTCCGATAGAATAACTCCAACCATCATAGCAAACGATTCCCAAACTATGGTAAGGTATCCAGTTGCAGGGAATAAAATTCTTCCATCGATAACATGGCCTGTCATATACCCTGCTTCAGCATCTTTGAAATTGAAACTCATGCAACGTTCTCCAGTTAATGATGCACCTTCGGTTTTATACCAAGTAACATACCAGTCTTTATCGTGATTCCATTTAATTAAGGGTGATATCATTGAAGTGTTTACACTTACAGGCCATTCAATTTTTGGATACAATTTTTCGAGTTTGAAATTGTAGCCCAATTCGTACAATCTTAAACGGTTAACAGTTTTAGAGTTCCATAAAGAGCAATTTTAAAGCACTTACTGTCCTAACCCATACAGGAAGGATGCGATATGATCTTCTTCGTTCTCTACCTCAGTTAAGCTGACGCTAATTAAATTTTGGGTGTTTCGTAATTTTTCTCCAACTTCAATTATTGGAGATTTTGGTGGTACAACAGAAATCGCTTGTTTGGTATAAACTGGATTTAACAAATTATTAACGAAATATTCTGCTGAAGCGTATTTTGATAAGTCGGATGGTAACAATTCTTTGTTAATTGATGTCGTAATCCATTTTGGTGATCGCTTGATAGGCTTTGGAATTATTTGTTGAAGATTTCGGAGAAGTTGGGATTCTAAAAATGTCTAAAAGTGACAAGAAAAGCTTCGGTTTACTATTACACTTACTAATTTTTAATACAAATTTGGAATGGAAACAATAATTTCGTTCAGATTTAATGATTATTTTGTGATTTGTTAATGAGTTTAAGAAACTTTCCACTACAATCGTTGATCCAGAGATGATGTATTGTCCTTCTGAATTATAATTAATGATTTGAATTTCTTCAGGAAGACGCGGCAATGTCTAAAATAAATAAATAAATAATATTATATTGGTCTATATTCTAGGGGATCTCATATACTCTTAAAAAATTAGTACTGGTGCGGTTTAACTCGTCGTAACGGGGACAAGATTTCTTGCAAGCGAAATAAATGATATATTGTCAATCTACTGGAGGTTTTGTTGAATCGAAGAAGTTAGCGAATCGAGTGATTAGCCTTTACGGTTCTAAATGACCGTAGGCGCAAAGCAAAATACAGTTAGATCGGAAGACATTGGAAATAACGAGACATGCGTTCGGAGAGCAGGAACTATACTATGATACAATCGAGAAACCTAGAGACTTCACAAGCACTTAATTCAGGCGTATGAAAATCATTAAACGCAACACCAAAAGCGACAAATGATATCGCTTCTTCTAAATCTGAAATTGGGAAAATCAGGATATTGCGATGCCACCTATAAGACAATCATGAAGAGGTCTAAAGATCAATATACAGATAATCATGCAAGGTAATAAAGCAAGCAAGCAAATGACGAGTAAGACGCCGGTGATAATAGCGGGCCCTAGTCTTCCTTACATGGGCGGCACTAAAAGTTACCAAGGAGATTCCCAAGAATGACAACAACGATCGGAATGCCGATACATTGGTCAAGATCGACTGAAAAGATAACACTTAATTTCTACGGGAACAGCTGGGCAAAAACACTAAAGAGACGCAGCTGAGTTATTTGTCGAAATAAACGAGAAACTAAGTAAAATATATTTGTAGATCCTTTAGTGGATGAAGACAAATTCAAGAGGTATGTATATCTCGGAAGTGGTCAGGACTGGAGCATTCATATCCCTCCGGTTACTTAAATCGACCTCTGATGGTACGAATGTGATGATAGTAGTAAATCCGTAAATGTGTTGGACCACTTATCACGAAGCGAAAGCCTGCAAAGGTAAGGATATGTCGGGGAAATACTGGAAATGTTATGCACTGTAGAGGATTTTAATTAGATAATTATATTTAAAAGGCCAAGATCAGTACTGGACAAGATGCTATTTCCTTTTTGGAATAGAGTTTCAATACTTCAAAGAAAAGTAAAGTTACTACTAGTACCATTTTCTCATTTTAATTCTTCTATTCATTTTAATTTTTCTAAAAACGGCCCACCTAATAAAATTAATACATTCATTCATACCTTTCTTCACGAACCATGACTGTAAAAGTTAATAACTCAACATCTACGATAAAGACGATTAACGCAGGGGTTCCCCAAGTGTCTCTACTGGGAGAGAAACTATTCAACCTATTTGAATCGTTTGTTGCAAAAAGGAAAGTACTGCAAATTCAATTTTTCGAGATACTCGATTTAAAGTGTCTGCCGTGTGTAAAATTGATCTCAAAATTGTATCCATTTTGTTTTTTCTTATAAAGAAAATATATTTCTAAAGGATTGTGCAAAAAATATACAATTTAGAGATAAATTTTACACACAACAGATACTTTAATAGAGTATCTGGAAAAATTAAATTTGTAGTACTTACCTTTTTGCAACAAATGATTCATTTATTAACGATATACCGACATTTCAAAAACGAATACGGCCCTGTATGCAGACCATAGCGCAATTTATGTCCACTCGTTCTATGCACAGGTAGCAAACAAACAATAATTACAAATACATGTTGACATACTGAAATCATATTTTAAATACTGGAAAATAAAACTAAATCCACAAAAGACTGAAACAATCATTTTTACACGAAAACGGACTAACCACAAAATTTTTGAACCTCTTAAGCGGCGTTCACAATGAAGTGGGGTCATGCCTTGCTTCAGTAGAAAGCTAGCAAGAGCAAATCAAAATGAATGATTGTTTAATCATAGAAAAGAATACCTAGAAGAAAATGTTTTAATCTAATTGGCAAGGCAAGACAAGACCATACTTCATTGTGAACGCTGCTTAGCGGTAGACGGACACAAAATTGAACCGAAAGTAAATGTGAAATATTTTGAAATGAACATGGACAAGATACTTAATTTTCGAAATCACTTACAATACAGAAAACAAATTATATACGGACAAATGCGATAAATATACTCACTGATTAAAGGGCAAACTATGACTAACAAGAACAAAGTGCTTACTGTATAAAACGCTATTACGATCTATACAGACATACTTATGCTTCGGCAATTTGGTGTAACGTCTCCAAAACGGCAATCAAGCCACTACAGGTGTTCCAAAACAAAAACCTAGGACTTATAACAGAATGCTACCGTTACACATGAATGAGACTACATGAACTAACCGACCGCCGCGCCATCGAATACTTTCAAGATCATGTTAACAGATTATCAGCTATAATGAACCGAGGGCGATGATAATCACGCAATAATTTTGGTTAATAATTTACGAAAGTGTGTTGCTTATGGCGTCGGGCAGTTACTTCAAGCAACACACTTGAGGGAATTATTAACCAAAATTATAAGGATTTATCATTGACCGAGGTACATTCGGTGAGATAACTTCCTAAATAAGCAATGTAATGTACAATAACTTAGAAAATGAATAGTAAAGAATTATATTTCTACATCACAGGCAGTTGCTATCAAATATAATTCAATAGTTACCTATGAAATAAAATTTTTATTTGTCAAATCTACGTCAATTTTAGGTATGTTTGACAGAACTAAATTTTATTTCATAGGTAACTATTGAATTTTAATTTAGCGGGTAATTATCATATATAATTTCCCATGTGCATAAAATATTATCGATCATTTTGTTCGATTACATATTTTTCGACAACAATCGGCCCGACTCGCAGAGGAGGGCCGATTGCAATCGAAAATATGTAAGAGAACAAATGATAGGATAATATTTTGTGCAAAAGGGAAATTCCGTGGACTATCTCCTGATGACATTATTTTTATATTAATATTATGCAAAGAGTGTCGTAATTTATTAAATTTTACAAATGCGTAGTTACCATTCGTTATTATTTGTTATTGTTTATAGCAACATTATAAAAAATTATCGAAAATGATCGGTAATTTGTGCATATTACTCGTGATTGGTAGATTTCATTAGGCAAATGAAATGTTCACTAAATTGAAATCTGATTGGACTACATTTTTGAAATGAGATCTGGTGATTGGTGGACAGGTTAGTTATGACGTCAGAAGGAGATAGTCAGCTCAATTTTAAAAAATCGCCCGCATTTTGCGGGTACTTATCGCTTCGAATCTGGTTACCATGTAAAGTTTGTTTGGAGTAGACAATGTAACTCACGTGATCAAAAATGCATTATTCTGATTGGTATAATATTAATGTAGGAAGTTATCTACATAATTTTACGAGACCCAAATTTCGAAATACAAACTAACAAAAAACTTTACTAGCATTCGACAAGACCACGCTCCTTTTAGAATTAAGCACATACTAACATATCAAAATTTACTTATAATATTCCGACAAACACTGACGGTAGAAAACGACGAAGATAACGACAATGATATTAATGGCAACTTGATATTATATTATATTCAAGTGTTTTTAAATATTTACAGCCGTATTCATAAAAAACTTAAAACAGTCTTATAAGCCTGTCTTATAACCTAACTTTATTTTTGCTTGCATTTCAAATTTTTTTAGCTTAAAATAACAACTTATTACAGTCAACGCGCTAAACTCCCTATAAATTTTATAAGGACTAAATATTGAGTAAACTATTTTATAGGGAGTTTAGCGCGTTTACTGTAATAAGTTGGTATTTTAACCTAAAAAAATTCGAAATGACAGCAAAAAAAAAGTTAGGTTATGGTTAATGAACTCATTTGAGGTCATTAACTAAAACAGGCTTACAAGACTGTTTTAAGTTTTTTATGAATACGGCTGTTAGTAAGTAAGTTTTATTCAAAATTCTAAATTTAAAAAAAAGTTTTCTTTTTCATTCAAGCAGGTTTATTTTTCCCTGCAACTACCAGATTAAAAACCACAACAAAAGTATCACTGCAATGTCTTACGGCGACGGTTGCAAGTTGAAACTATGCAGGGGGAAATCTTATCGCCCCAGCTGTAAAACTAAAGCCCACTTATGAATATTATAAATGTTTCTGGATTGAACACCAGGAAGAGGAAAAATAGAGATGCAGAAGTATCATGGTGGATATAGCAAAGTAGGTTTCTCTTTTAGTAAGGCATAAGCCTTAAGTTCCTAAGAAGGAGCGCTAACGCGTGGAACCTGTAACATTTGAGACCGGTTCGTCGAGATCAAACGATACTTTTCAAAAAAGGATAAGCCTTATTAAAGTTTAAGAATATAAAATGCATAATTACTTTGTTTTTGAAAAGTTCCACATTGTAGCTGACCAACTTAGCAGTATTTAATTCCTCTAAACACTGACTGATAACATAGCCTGCTTCAACAGCTTGTTCCAATGTCAAACAATTGTCGGCATATGCTGCAACTATTTCTCCCAATGACAATCCAATAAAAGAGCCGATAGATAATTCCAAAGTTTTCAAAATATCGACTAAAGCTATTTGAACGGCAATGCTACCAATAACCACATTTGTTGAATTGTTGCTGTGTTCTGAATTTATTACTTCAATTATGTTAATTCCTTTGGGTGACAGGATATTGTAAATTCTAAAAATAAATTTTTATTATTTAATATTTAAAATGTCTCTTAAATTTACCTTTGGATAGTACCCATAAATATTGGAATTGCCAATAATTGACGACCAACCCTCAATAAATTTTCATGAGGGGCATTAAAAACTAAAGCTAACGATTTCACACTTTCATCATACCATTTAGTCGATCTTTTCAGTTCTCCATGTTGTTTTGATACCACCGCGTAACCTCTGTATGAGTGAGGGCTAATACCGGAACTAAAAGAATTTAATTAAAATAATGATATTCAATCCACTTTCTAATTATTACGAAAATATCTCATGGAGTAAAGCTGCAAACTCTGCATCAGGAACTCCATTCGCAAAATTATCCAATAGACAGCTAACGGATTCCTCCAAACGCCCACTAACACAAATTAAGCGTGGAATTTCATCCTTAGGTTGACCTTCATCAACTTTTTTCTTTTCAAATCGTTTTAGTACGACGTGAGCATTAGCGCCTCCAAAGCCAAAGCTGTTGATAGCTGTAAAATTGGGGTTTTATTACGAAAGTGTCGAAATATTTACTCCTTACCAGCAAGACCAGATCCATGTTTCGGCCAAGGTGTTTTTTCGGTAACAACTATCATTCTTCCCTTTTCCAAAGCTTCCGCTCCTTCCCTCGCACGTTTGTAGTTAAGGTTAGGTAGCATACAATCGTCTTCCATTCCAATAATAACTTTAACTATAGAGCTCATTCCAGATGCACCCTCAGCATGTCCAAGATTTGATTTAATTGAACCAACATACAAAGGATATTTACGATTAGTACAAAACACTTCATCCATAGCTAAAATTTCTTCAGGGTCGCCTACTCTAGTACCAGTTGCGTGAGCCTCTAGAAAATCGACAGTTCCAGGATCTACTCCACATTCCTGGTAAACCTCTTCCAGAAGTTGTTTCTGCATCATGCCCGCAGGGTACGTAATACCCTGTTCCTTATAACCGTCGCAATTGGCTTTTGCATGCAACACTTGAGCATAAATTCGTTTGGCATCTTTTGATTTTTGCAGATAAACAACTGAAACGGCTTCCGAACGCGCATACCCATTTGCATCTTCATCGAATGACTTGCACGCTCCATCCGAACTTAACACTCCTAAACTGCAAGGTATAAAATGAAAACGACAGGTTTTATTTTTAGCAATGCTATTATTTTACCGTGCAAATTGAAGAGATATGATAGGATTCAAACATAACGAAGAACCACCAACGAACGCGCTATCGCATTTTCCTGTTCTGATTGCTCTATAAGCATGCTGAAATGCGTACAAAGAACTACTGCAAGCGGTATCTACAGTATGCGACGGCCCTTTTAATCCAAAAAAATGGCTAATACGTTGTGCCAACATGGAACGTGTACATCTAAACAGAATATGTAAGAAAAAATTCTTGAATTGCAAAATTCGATTTCATTACCCCGTAATGGAATCTGATTCTAAATATCTATAAAACCAAAATCTTTCGGTTTCTGAGAAACAAACTCCAATAAATACTCCTGTGTTGGTACCACGCAAATCCTTGGGGTTGACACCTGCATCGACTGCGGCTTCAAACGATTTCTCAAGTAATATACGACACATTGGATCCATTGTTTCGGCTTTTCGATGTGAAACTTCTAAAATGTTATCAAATTTTATACTATGTACTCATTTAGGAGTAAGTTCAAAGATTTTACCAAAAAATCCAGCATCAAATTTATCGACAAAATTAATTTTTCCGGTACGTTGAGGAATTTCTGGATGAGTCGGTTCCCAACGACGGTTATCAGAAGAAATCATATCAATTGTATTCACCAAGTTGTATTTGTATTGGTTGATGTCATCAGAATCGGGAAATCGTCCTGCTATTCCTGCATTTTTTTTAAAATGAAATGTATTGAGTAGGTAAACGATTTTATTGAGTTTTTAGTTTACCGGTAACGACTACTTCTTCACCTGCTAGAGGACTAGCTAGTTTTCTTCCGGCTGCCAAAAATCGTTGAAATTCGAGGTCTCCGTTCTGTCCATCTTCTTGTGTCTCTGGATCGGAGATATTTTGAGGAGCCATTACAAATTATTGTAAAGTACTAAAATAAAACGTTATTATTTGAATGCGAAAACTAATATTTCTGAATTTATGAGTTTTAAAATAATTAAAAATATATTTGTACCTTTCAAGGAAAACAATTGAATTAGAAACTAATTCACTATTTCTGTACCTTGGAATGTAAAGGGCGGAATTAAAGTTTAAAGAATTAAAGAATTAAATTAACGAATTAAAGTTAATTACTAAAACTTTTGCGAAAATTATTATAGGTAAACGAGACGAAATTATACCTACCCAAAACCCACAAGACTGAATTGAGACCCAATCGTCCTGTCCCTTTATAAGAATTCAGACGAACTTGATTTGATTTTGAATTGATTATGAAAAATTTACATACAATTTAATGTCAAAAAGCGTTACCTCATTTTAATGAAATCATAATATTTTGTCGGTTTTTTATAAGGAAAATTATTTGTAGGATATAAAATTTATGTATTCCAAAGGCGTAGGACCTTTTAAGACTTAGCAAAGCCCTAAGTCAAGTTTTAATGGAAAAGCTGGAAATTGAATTCAATAATTTAACAGATATTTAAAATTATTTTACAAATTTTGAATTTGCTTTCAGTTATTTATGGATATTTATAATCCACTCAAATTAGCCGAAAACTCGGAAAAATTACCATAGAGCTGAATTTTGATATAGTACACCTTTATTACGTCGTTATAAACAATGTGTGAAAAATCGACCTCGAGATCATGTGCTCTTCGCAGTTATTCGAGATCAAGGGTCACGAAAACGACCTTGTAAATTTCTCGCTTTTTGTTTATTCTACAATAAAAATTTTAAATTTTAATTTTAATTTAAACATTTTTTAATAATTATCTATAAGAGAGGTCGTATGGCCTATTTTTGTAAAAGCTATTGTTTTTGCGCTTTGGTGCTAAGAAAAGTCTTCAAACAATTTTTTAAGGAGGGGGAAATCTTTTTGTGCAATGAAAAAATCAGTTTTAAGCACAGAAAAATAAGGGGGCATTTATAGAAATCAACTTCGTAAGTGGGTAACAGATTGCCAACCCCAAAATAAAATATTGTTGTGGAAATGTAATGTTTACAAAGAAGGTGTTTACTTGCGAATATTAAGTTAATTGATGCTTCATAATATCGCCATTAAAAGCTAATACCAGACCGCGATGACTGGACCCAGTCCCCCCTAGTTGCGCATATGGTAGGTCGCACACTTAGGCGAAGCGAGGTGACGCGAAGCGGCGCGATATTTGTGTGGGATCCGCTCACTTAGGCGACGTTTCTGTATTCGTCTGTCGCGTAACTTCTTTTTTAGAAAATAAAAAGGTACTCCGTACATCACGAACACGATCAATTTGTTGCTTTCCTTCAATCCCGCACACAAAGGCGAAGCGACACACGTCGCTCGAATGCCTCTCAGACGATTTGAATGATCATACGCCGCCTGGCGTCGCCTTAATGTGCGGGCTTTCATTTGATTCTATCCAGTGGCGGACTAAGGCTAAAGCGGGCCCTAGGCAACATTGTAATTCCGGGCCTATTTTTCAGTCATGACGCATATATAGGTGCAACTAGGGTCAAAAGTTTGGGGGGGCTAAAAAAATGTTTTTAAACATTTTGTTAAGGGGAGGGGTAAAAATAACGAAAAATTGCGCCGAATGCAAAGTTTTTTAGATTGACAGTTATTAATGTTTTCCTTAAAATAGGTTCAAATTCAATTTATGTTTCATAGTTTATTTACTTACTCTACCATATTTGATAGGACAGTCTCAAAGTTTCATGATAGCTGCCAACAAGATGTTTTTCATTGTTGCTTCAGAGTAATCTGGAGGTAAGTATTTTTTAACTAAATTATTGAACATAGCTGGAGATCCGTCAATTAGTAGTACTACAAGATTTCCTATGTAACCTTTAGCTTCCAATAAATGAACCAATTCAATACCAACTACCGATCCAATCGAAAAGGCAATTAATCTAAAAGGTATGGATTTGATTAGGTTGGCTTCTAATCTTGTTAAAAGTTACTGATGAATTTCTTCTTTTAGATTCTGGTTTGCTACTTGGCGGTAATTGTAAACAGAAACTAGTGAAATCTAATTTTCCAGCTATTGGTTCAAATCTTGTACCCATTCCGTTAATTCCAGGTACAAAGAAAACTTTTGGTGCATCACTGTTCCCTTTCAATCCGTTGCCCATTTTTAAAACTGGAATATCACACTGAAAGAAAAATCCTTAGTTGAATCAACAATTTAGCGTTGTCGATCTAAATATGTTTAATTCAAACAAGGAAATGTTTGAAAATAACATTTTTTAATAGTTACTTTAAACAAGATCGCATATTTAACAGAAAATAATTTTTTAAACAAGGATATTATTTGATTAAAACACTTTTCTTGGTTCATACAAGTACAATTTCATGGTAGACTTATAATACCATTGTTAAACACGTGATGAATTGACAACTTCCATGATCAAAGCATATTGTATGTAAAAGTTATAATTTCATACTACAAACAAACATGATCGTAGTTATTCAAATAATGTGGTGTTCAATACTAACCACCGACGTATGCATTTTTGCAAGCTTGCTTGTATCAAATACGAATAATTGTTAAATTTACGAAGAAGCTTGATAAGATTAAATATGTAGCTTTTTATTAAGCTTACATATTTTAGCTTATGGTGCATTTCTAGAAAAATGTCTAGAAATGCCAGTAGCTTACAGTTGTTGCATTTAGTACCTACCTACTTTTGTAAATCGTATGTTCTGTGTCAAGTGTTGTGATCAAACGTAAGTACATTATTAAATTAATCATCTTCTCAATGGTAACAAATAATAAAATTTATTAAATGTTGATTAAATTGAAAAACTCATGTCAATTTTTAAATTATCATAAAACCAATCATAATTTTATAAATTTTATTAATCAAATTATTTAATAAAAAGCAAAATTAAATTTACAACAATGTGAATATTTTTACAGATTTTTCCAGCGATATAAAATGGTTAAAAATTTATAGAGAACCATGGGAAGAACTCTCCAGTAAATGGCGAAGAACATTTCCGGAAAGACGTAGGAATTTTTTTTTTGAAAAAACAAAAATTGCATCATTTTTAGACCAGTGGCCGATTTTAAAATATTCCGGAGGATTCTCATTGGTATGTAAATTATCGAGAAAAAGTTAATTCTATATTTCTATAGAAAAATGTTTGTTCATAATTATAACCAAATTATATATTTTTTAGATTAACATTGATTTTGGGAGAGTTATTTCCCCAAAAAGAGAATTGTCTTTTTGAGAAGTGGGAACACTTTAAAAATTTAATAATTCCCATTTATAATAACCTGATAAAAGACAAGGAATGTCTTGAATTATTAAATTTAATTAATACTAAAGACGTTGCTAAAGGTCAGTATAAAAATGCAATTAATATAAAAATATATTTCAATTTAAATTTATTTTTAGGTCCTGAAGACGTCTTGGTCATAGACGCGCTACATGCTCTTCTTCCGCCGACTATACGGCATTCATCAGTCCAAGAAGGCAGCGCAAAACGGCGTAAAGTTTCTAAGGCTACCATTAATCTGTTTCAATATGTTTTCTTGTCATGTAATGCTTAAGTAGGTACTAATAATAAATTGTAATTATATAAATTTTTTTTTATTTAAAACAATCCTAACCTGGTGAAAAAAGAAAAATATTAGTTAACAATTTTCATGTTTAATTTCATACATGTACCTTCTTTGGTTAAATATGTGTACGTAGTAAATTAAACATGTATGTATTTTGTTAAACATGGATGCGTAGTCAATTAAACATATAAGTGTTTGGTAGAATATGTATGCGTAGTAAACTAAAAATGTACGTATTGAGCATTTTCAATGTACTATTAATCCGTGGTTACCTCACCACTACATTGAACATGGCAAAATAGATTTAAACAATGTACGTGATCACTTTTTGATAAACTCATTTAAGTATGTCATCTTGTTTGAATTAACAACTTCACGGGATTGACGCAAAATCAAACAAGTATTTTATTTGATTTTACCAACGTAATTCTTTCAGTGCAGTATCTTTATTTTCAGTTATTACAGGAAGCAGCAAGTACAGGTCATGAAGTATTTCTAGATTTTTAAATTTATAACTAAAGTGTCTTTGCCTTTGACTTTGATGGCTGTCACGCAGTGACAGGGCTTTCGCCCTTTAGAACTGCTTCATCGTATTGACTTTGGTCGTGCATGTTTCTCGAGGGGTGCATAGGATAGATTAATGTATAAGGTGGTAACATGTTTGATTTGGGATATTATTGTTTTTGATTTTGGCATTAGGGGAGACCGAGGTGAGTTGAAACAGAGGAGAGTTGAAACAATGTAAACAATGTTGAAACTTGTGTATGGTTTTATTTGAAAATTGCGCCAGATTCCTGTAAAGTGTAAAGTGTTAATAACAATTTAGTGCACGAGCAATTAGCGACGTTGTGTTGCCTGTCAGTGGAACCATTTTAGCAAACCAGGATGAAAAGAACCCCACCTATAAAAATCCAATTTCGAAAACTGGGAAAGGGACAGAAAGTCGGCGAGCAGAAACAGGCAGTTCTCCTGTGAAGGCCAAAGCAGAAACTCGTGTTTGAGTTGCTTGGTCAATTCCAGACTGGGAATTCAAGTAAAGTTCTTTCGTGATCCTGAAAGAAGGAAGAACTCGCGAGGCTTCTAGTTGATCTAAAGATCAGGGAAGTGTAATTTCGTGAATTCACTAAAAGTGAATAATTTGCGAAAATCAAATTTTCGCGTAGTTGCTAATTACGAGTCATAATTAGTGAGCAGTTGTGTAATTTCTAACGAATTAAGGTATTGGTAAATTGGATACCTACAACAGAAAGTTAATTATAAAAATTATACGCACGTGTGTGAGATTTGGAGGTTACCTCTACGTTTACTGGAAAATTATAATTGATTATTGATCAATTACTTACCGGAAGTGCTGTCTCAGGTAGCAGTTGTCCAATCGATGAATAGTGAGAAGATTGGATTGGAAAATCACGATTTAACTGGAAATTGGATGCAAGCGGATACGAGAGTTGTACGCGAGGATCAAACGGGTGTAAAAGGAGTAGTCGATAAAACAGATGTTGACAGTCGACAAAACAGTGGCGCACGAAAACTTTAAGAAGTTTACCATTTATAAGGTAAATGAATTTGATTTAAAATTAATGAACTCAAATAAAACAACGATTTCTGTTATCAGTGAGTTTATTAATAAAACCTGTATTTACTATTTTATAAAATTACACCTATTACATAAATGAACAGATTTACACGTCCAGTTTCAGAATTTATAACATTAAATGTTACGTGTATGTCTGAGCCATTACACCTGAATACTTGTGGTTTGGGACAAATTTATTGTCCACATAAAAATTTGATGCAAATTGTTTATCAAAAATTTCCGTTCATTTAATAAATTATGTTTGTTGCGAATTTTCACCTTTTTATTTCGTCCGTCGAACCTATCAGCCCTGAGGAAGAGAAAAACCCAACTCCGGCGAGAAACTAGTTTTTGGGGCCTTTATGGGGTGATCATTCATTTTTAAGGGTGAATATCAGTACAATACATTAGATATTCAAGTTTCATAGCATAATATTGTTCTTTTGAGTTCGACACGTATTTTGAAATTAAGAGCCATTATTCCGATTAAAGCATGATTTTTTGAACCTAGGAGAGTTGAAACACGCTGTTTCAACTCTCCTAACCCCTGAGTTTGAAGTCTTATATTTCAAAAAGTAATTGATGGAATTCTATGTACTAAGAAAATACAGATAAAGAATTTAATTTTGTATAACATATTAAAATTTCAAAGTTATAGGCTGTATAGTGTCTTTTTGTTATGCAGATATTTAAAAAAAGAGGCACGATTTAAGCAACAATATTAGTACAACGACAACTTTACAATTTTTTTGCTCGTAAAGTATTTTTTCAAATTTAATGAAATTTGGACTGTAGATACCTACATACTTTTTCTATATTCTCAAATTTTTGTAATGATGTATTTTAAATATTTTTTGGATTATTAAGTATAACAGTAAAGTATAATAACATCGTTATTATAACGAATATCTTTAAAGTAATTGAACATATCAATCGAAAACTATGGTAAATTATTATTTTTCAATTAAATAAACAAAATTTTCAATTATATTCCAAATTATGACAGTTTCAAAATATTAAGTGCAACAGAATTAATAAGCAGGAGAGAGTGCTATTATAATAGTGCTAATGGAGCGGCAACAACTAATCCATATATTACAAACAAATATCTTTAATGCCGTAGCATGTGCCGCTCATACCTAGATACACAACAAGCACGGATGTATAATAGGTTAGGTGACGTGACGGCTACCTACGGCATGGACCTTGAACGTCGCCGGCTGTGTTAGACAAGGATATCCGAGGATATTATGTTTGAACGTGTTTGAAGCATTGTGGTAGTAGGAACAATTTAATTACAAATATTAAAAAGTTAAGAAATTTACATACTTTCATGAAATTAAGACTATTTGAACTCTTATTACATTATTTTATTTGTTACCTATATAACTATATACTTTTTAATGAATTATTTCCCAATTTAGTCGTTTTACTGGTCCTTTAATAGACAAGATTAAATTATATCATCAAATTAATAATTATTTTATATGCATGGGAATTTATAATAATTATTAATTTAATGATATAATTTAATTTTGTCTATTTAAAGACGAGTAAAACGAATCAATAGTGAAAAAATTCACTAAAACGTACACAAATTTCGTACAAGAGAAAATTTAATTAATTATGACCGATCTAATTTTGATTTTTTCTTATCGACAGTTGACTGTTTTGTTAATTTCTCTTGTTTTTGTCTATGATATAAAAAATTAACACAGAACTAATTTGTATTCGACTTAAATCTGCAATAAAATGCAGTTATGCCTATGCATTATGTGTTTTATCACGCTACCCGTGACGCGCCTCGTCTATTCTTTATGGGTAATCTCTCTCGCACACTGACTACAAAATTGTTTCAATATTTTTCGATCAAATCATAGCCCGTCACTTCACCTAATCTATTATACATCCATGACCACAAGTATCTCATATACCAGAAGTGATAATAATACAAGGTCGCATACTAGGAATTTTTACATGCTTGCTTGTTTTCAAAACGGCTCTGCATTCTTTTATTGTTTAAAAATGAATTGTTAAAATTATTTTGGGAATGTTTTTTAATAAAATTATTTAAACTTTTAACAAAAACGCGTTTCAATTTAACAAGTATGCACAAAGATAATATCAGATAATATAGATTTATAGAAATCCATTTTTAACAGAAATTTGACCAAATTTAAATAAAATTTTTATATTGCTAAAAAGAGTAAACTTTTGTCTATGCATTACATAAATTTTATGTAATTTCAAAAGAAAATACGTTTGTCACAGTTGCTTGTAGAACTAAATTTCAGACGAAAACAAATACGTTAATTTTGTGTGTCCTTTATCATTATTTTTACTTTTATCTATGCTTATATTATTTAAGTTGCTTTAATTTAACAATAATAGCGTTTAAAATTGAATTTCCGTCCTTATAATCCCCAAATACAGACCTGTTACAACTTACCTCAACCTCTGTTACAACTTACCTCGGTACTAGGAGAGTTGTAACAGTGGGAGTTATTTTAGTTTTCGTAGATTTTCTCATAGACCTTAATTATTTTTACTCATTTCTATGTTTGGTTCAAATAGTGTATAGAACTGGCTATATAAAATTCTTTGATTCATAGCGGTAGGACCATTTTTGGCCGAGATATACTAGATACCGTAAAAATTGTTTCAACCCTCCTCGGTCTCCCCTACTGTTGTTATCGCGCACACGGGTCGGAAGTTACTGAATGTAATTTTTGTTTACCGGATATTTTATGCTTTTGCATTGTCTTTGTTTGATATTACTGGAGGTATCACAAGGGAGGCGGAGCTTATAATTGGTTGATATCATGATGATTTTATTGTCGAGGAAGACCGTATCTTTTATTGTCACTTTGAGTCTGATTTTAATTGTTTATAATTGTTTATCTGGGGAGGGGAGCGTTGCGTTTCGGCACTTGTTAATAGTTGTTTTAACTTAACTTATCGGAGGTGATCACTATTTTATCGTGGTTGTTTAATTGTATTTCACTTTTGTTTTATTTTATTGTCTGATTTTGATTGTTTATCTGTTTTTGTTAATTGTTTAAACTTATTAAGTTTGTTGAGTTGAGAATGGTTTGACTTGATTGTTTTAAAAGGTTTATCACTTTTAGTGTTCGTATCGGGGGGAGGAGTTTACATCGGGGACGAAGAACTTGCACTTATGTGAGGCGATGCCCGGGGTTCACTGCATGGATCTTCGCGTTATGGTCCCCTAGTTGAGCGTGTTTTCTTTTGTTGTCAGCTCTTTGTGGGTATTATTGACTTTGGTGTCTTGTATTTGATGAAATCTTCGGGTTTATAGTTTCCCAATTTGTTGATAAGCGGATTATCGTTTTCTCCAGTTTGGAGGTACAGACGATTGGTCTCGTTAATTATGAAGTCCTTGATCGGGATTGTTTTAGAGTCATTTGTAATTCTTTTATTTGTTACAAATGGGGGCGCGTTCCAAGCATTCCTCAGAGCTTTATTTTGGATAACTTGTATTTTGTTGGTGTGTGTGCTGGCTGCGTAGCCCCACACTGGGGAAGTATACAACATAGTGGGTCTGATGACCATTTTATATAGCTTGATTTTGTTGGATGGAGATAATTTGCTTGCTTTTGATATAAGGGGGAATAATTGTTGCGTCATCCCCTTCGCTCTATTGGTCACTATCGTGATGTGGGACCCCCATGTTAGTTGTCTGTCTAGGGCAGGGTTTCTTAACCTTTTTGTAGTCATGGACCCCTTTCAAAATTTCAAAAAACCCACGGACCCCTTCCGAAAAGATAAAAAAAACAAGATATAACTTTTACAAGGTTTTATTGTTTGCGAACTTTACAAAAAAACAGTCATATAGTTAGTGTGACCGTTGCTGCTGCTTATTCCGGATTAGAACGTCAAATTGAGGTGCCGTTTTGGATAACGCAAGGCGCATGTCATCTTTCACTTCTAACCGATTCCGCTTCTTAGTTTTTATTGCTACTAAGCTTGAAAACCCTGCCTCGCAGAGATAAGTTGTTGCAAACGGAATCAGAACTGACATAGCTCGTTTGACAAGTCGGGGTAAACTAGAGCTAAATGACACCAAAAGTCAACAATGTTTTTCGTGTCAAATTCCGCTCGCAACACTTCTTTTGATCTCAAATCAATGAGATCATCCTTCACGAGGTCTTCATCGTCAATTTTGTCGAGGTCAATCAAAAATGGACTTCGTACCCATGTTTCCAGATTTAACTGTTCTGGACAAAAGTATCCTTCGAAAGCACTTTGAAGTGTTTCCAAATGCTTCGACATATCGTTTTGAATCTTTTTCGACAAAAATTTATCGTCTGTTAGAATCTTTTCAGTCAAATCAGTTTTTTTTTTAATTTTTCCAATTTTTGCAAATTTGTATACGAAACATATATATTCCCATAGCAATTTCATTTCTTTGTTCAGTAAAGGTTAAATTTCTTTGTTCTTTAATTTGCTTCATTAAGTTTTTATTTCAAACACGAGCCAAATTTTTACATCTATGACGTATATTTTTGAAAATAAGTTGAATTTTCTTACCACGTGAATTACATTATCGTTAAATAATCGATTAATTTTTGAAAATTTTACGACATTTTTAACATAGAAAAATTAATTTTATGGTGAGAAAGTCGTAAAAATCTTGAAGCTCTTTACTGGGATTTTTAGGTTGGCGCGTGTTAACAATTAAATTAAAAAAATTCAGATTACGAGACCAAAAACCCCTAACATATAGATCACTTTAAAGGCATATATGTATTTTTGTTTCCAATATAAAAAAGGGTTACAGTCAAATTTCAGTTAGTTTAATCACGATTTTTGAATCTTCAAAATCAAAATTAACTCAGTCGCGCATTGCGGATTTTAAAAGTTAATTCTTCAAGAAAACTAAGTGTTTGGAATTAACAATAATTAAATAAAAGTAAACATTTAATTAAAGTATTTTTGTGAATAAATTCGGCAAACAAATTAATTATTTTTTATAAGCGAATAAACAAAGTTTTGAACTTTTGGTGAAAAATTAACGATTTACATTCGAACATTTTTGTTGCAATTTAAAAGTTTATATCGATGAAAGATAAATTAAATCTTTCTTTTATTACCGTAAAACGGGATTTAATTAAGTGCAAAATATAAAATTTGAGATTTGAATAAATCTATTGGCACAATTTGTCAAAAATACCTTCGAGGGAATAATCACCATTTGGATGGCTTCACATATAGTTTATTTCGCAAACTACCATCTTCTGTTTGTCAAAATTTTGCAACATCCTTATATACAACGTTTACAAATTTGGATTTTCCAAGAGACCATGAAGAATATTTTAGAAGTAAGTGAATTTTGTTTTTAATTTTAAGAAATACGAGTACCTACCGTGAATTTCAACAGTCAGTGGCGTACAGTGAATAATTTTATTAATAATTCCTTTGTTTCATCTCATTTATCTACATTTGTTTATCTTCATTATAAAATTAATTAGTAATTTTTTTTGTTCATTTAATTTAATTTTAATTTAATTTAATTTTAATTTAATTGGGCCCAAAACAGTTATTTACAAAATTTATTATTTTTATTTCATTGTTTATTGCAATCTAGTTTTATTATTAATTTCACTGTATTTATTTATGCTATTTTTTTTTTAATTATTATATCGTCGCTGGTTTGTAGTAAGGGCGAATAAGCCATTTTTTCGAAAATGGGATTTTAATGAAAAAATAATATTCAATACACTAATATTGTTGTGTGAAAATATCACATTTGTATTTTCACAGGTAAGGCCAATATGACGATGTCATAACGGCGAATATCCAAAAGTGGTTACGTATTAAAGGCGAATGTAGGATATTCGCCCTTTCATAACAGTGTTGTATACTAGACTTGATAAAATTTTTGTGATGTAAGGGCGATTATACCACATTTGCTGATTATTTCGTTTTCTTATTGCAGGTAAATAAATATAATAGCTAACAGCAAACTACAATCATAGTTATCATTGCATATAAAATATAATAAATTATGCATGTAGGTATATTGCAAGATGCAATTTATTGACTCGTGAAGTGTTCATAGTTGTTTCTAGTATTCTGTAGTCATTCATTTTCACAAAGTTTTCATAAATGTTCTAATGGTAAAGCAGAATGGTTCAAAATAAAATGGCTTCGTTATCAGAAAAGAGAACCAAACGTAATTTTATTTCGTTACAATAATTATTATAATGAAGAATTTAAAAAAATTATGTTGCTGGCTGCCCTGCTTTAATACGGAATACAACAACCGATTGCCAAACACTTAAGCAAAATATGATGATTTGATATCATTATGCAAGGTTGGTGCAATTTCTCGAAATTTCCATAAATATTATTTACCCTCCGTTAGGCGCGTAATTTACTCTTGTAGACCAGCCCTGTTTCAGAACTAATAAAACCAATAATTTACTACTTTAAAAGTTCAAAAACTACTGCATCCGCAAGATTGACTAATTTTTGTCAGTTACTCAAAGATGCAACCAATATAATTCGAACTGTTATGAGCTATGGCGGTTTAAAGAAGGCTTAAAAAAGCATGGGCTTCGACCGTAGACCACGCGACCACTGGAGGGTTAAGGACTCCCCCTCATACAAAAAATAGTAGCAACAGACGACAACGCTAATAAAATTAATATTTTATCTTCTACTTCTTCATCCTCCTCCACTTTCTAGAAGCAATTCTAAGAGAATCCTCTTCTAGTAGGCCAAATCCTATTATTTTTCAAACAACTACCTCGTTTCATCGGCAGTGTTAGAAACTTTGAGCATACTTATAAATGGTTTTACATCATTAGGTAGCTTGCTAGACTTGCCTTCAGATGTGCTATTTTATCCTTGTTTTTATGGTAATGGTGGCAATTCACTAACCCAGGTACTACCGGCTTAACGTGCCTTCCGAAACAAGGAGACTAATCATAACATAGTCTGATTACAGTACCCCGCATTCGCAGTTGATCACGTTAGCTGCAAGGTAATGACCGTCACATAATATTTTTATGCTTTAAATTTGTAGTATTTTACCTTAATTTAATATTTAAATTTTTATTTTTGTAAGTACCTAGGTACCTAGTACCTACATTTCGTAATTTTCAATAAATTCTGTTCAAATTATTTGTTTTTATTGTTAAAATTGCAAGCCCTTTGCATTTTATTATATTTAATAATCATATCCATTATTATTTAAATCTAAATAATGAGATTTTTCATTTAATTCACTTTATATAAAGGCGAATATCCAATTCAGTCCAAGTTTAAGATACGTATAAAGGGCGAATATCCATTTACACATATTTTTCTCTTTGCACAAATAAGCTGAAGCATTATTTTTATATTTTATAGTAAGTAATACCCCTAGGCTTTAATATTAACATTGAACAACTTTTAAATCGTTAATAGATAACTCGTACAATAATGTTAAAAGTCATAAACGCTCCTCCTGTAAAATTTGCAATATGGTTAATTCGCCCTTACTACAAACCAGCGACGATATGTTTTAATTATTAATTATTAGTTTTATTTTGTGTGTTTTGTTTATGTTTCTACAGGTCTCATTTGTAAGGAGGAATACAAATTTGTAACGTTTAATAAGGTATTATTTTCCTTTTATAAAGACGTGTCGCGGGTTTAATAAGTAGTCTAATCATCTACTTTAATGACGATCCGGCGTGGACTTTAATTATTTTTATGATAGTGGCGCTCAACATATATTTTTTTTTTATTTTTATTATTATCATTAAGAATTTAGTTACGTTTCGCTACGACACCTAATTAAATTTTAACCTACGACCTACGGCGAGCTACCGGGGAAAATTTTAATATTGTTACAGGTGTCGTAGTGACTAAAAAGTATGTAACACGTCTTCACTCTTTTCAGTAAGCACTTCCTCCAGCAAAGAAAAATTCGAAGTGTTTCCTGAGTCTACTCTTCTTTTCCACACTGGTAACTTCCCCAAGAAACCTTTCAGTCTTTCAGTTGCATCCACAATGGTTACTGCCGGACCTTGGAGAAACATATTTATTTCATTTAAATGACCAAAAATATCGGACAAGTAAGCAAGCCCCTGTACGCAATCTTCTTCTTCAAAAAACTCGTATAGTGAGTTATTTTTGTCTTTCAGAAACATTAAAACTTCTGTACGTAGCTCAAATAAACGCTTTAAGACTTGTCCCCTTGAAAGCCAGCGCACCTCTGTGTAGTAAAGCAATACTTCATGTCAGGGGTAGGTAACTCATATAGCAAATTTGTTCGCTTTTATCAACTTTTATGTATCTCTCTCTAACCCATATTTGCGCAATCGCACTGTCTTCCTCAACTTGAGGAGGAGAAGGTGCATAGATGACACCATTGGAGCAATTTACAGTTTCCGCAGTTTCCCTTACAACAACTGTCAATAGGTGTCAGTCATGTCAATTTTAATTCCGATTTTGGCGGCTTTGGTTGTTTTCTTAGGTTGTTTTGTATGGTTATGTTCACGCTATATTTTCTTTGGTTATGTTTTTATGGACATTGGAATTGCAGTAAATTGTTTCTTTTCGTGGTGGTTGTTTTTGAAATAAGTCGGTAAGTTAACAATTCCTACAAACATATTATTCTTAGATAAAAAATGCTTATTTTAGTTAAAAGGACGTCTTAGAAACCTTAAAAACATCCTTAGTTGTTCTATTCACGTATTGCTAAACGTTGGTTCTCTGAAGGGTTAAATAAAAATTATCTTTATTCTGGCTCCGAATGTATTGTATATTTGTTAGGTAAGTACGACGAGTTTCAACTACATGAGTAGTAGATTGATCTAAAATCGATTAGATTTTGTTTTTGACTTTCTTGATATTCATAGTTTGGTTATCAAGAAAGAAAAAAACGAATCTATCGATTTTAAATCAATCGACTACATTTTATATTTTTTAAATTAAATATATATTCTACTCAAATTTCCCGCGTTCAGCGGTTGGCGCTTGCCACGCCATCTTTGCAAGTTCTCCTCGTTGTTTCGTCATTAGCGAACAAAAATTTAACATTAAGTTGCACACCTGTGCTTCATGTTGAGAACCCATTTCATGACAAAGGTTCTTGAACAAGCGGTGGTTTAAGGATCGGGCTTGTATGAAGTTTACTATTTTAACACATATAGACATTACCTCCTTCAGGAAACTAGGTAAAGTTCGGGACGCCAATGCATGTCGATGCAGGAAACAATGGGTGATAATAATATTAGGGACCTCTTTCTTTACTAAAGCAGCAAAACCAGATGTATTTCCCAGCATTGCAGGTGCTCCATCAGTACAAAGGCTACACACAAAAAAATATTGCAGTAAAAATGAAAGCATTGCACTAAAATCAACATTATTTGCTTTTAAAAAGGGCGTAGACATCGAAACTTTTAATTTGAAAGTACAGCTACTTTCATTTTGAATTCATACTACTGTCAATTCGAGAGTAACTACTTTTGTAGATAATATCAAGTTTTAAAAGCAGTTGCTCTCAAATCAAATATTAGGTATTTAAATTGAGAGTGGATTTATTTGTTTTTTTAATTGATGCTACTGTTAATTCAAAAGTAGTTACTGTCAAATTAATATTAGTTTATATTCGTTTTAACAATAATCCGATATCAAATTAACAAATAAAACTATTATTTCTTTTTTTAATTATTATATTTTTAAGAAACTAAAACTAAACAAACCAAAACTAAAACTGTTTTTTAATTTTGCGACAGTTTAATAATTAAAATCACTAACACTTTTTACTATTACAGCACGAACTTTGAAGAGTTCCTTCCAAAATTGTAAATTTTTGTTACTTCCTTTTATTTGCACTTTGTCGTTTTGATTTTGAGCTTAAATTATAGTAATATTCCTGCAAAACATAATACAACATCAGACAATTATTTTTATATAAGTTAAAATATGAAGTAAACTTACCGTATGTTCTTTTGGGAAAAGATTTAACGATTTGCTGGGTTAATAAGTCAAATTCCATCTTTGTTAAATTTATATTATTCAATCTCATGTATTCAATAATGATCCAGTCTTCTCTGCAGCAAAGGTTTTCTCAATAAGGTTGCCATTGCGGTCCCGTTGTAAAATGTTTTCTATATTCTATAAACAACTTTATTATAAACCAAAAAATAGTTAAATGTTAAAAATATATATTTTAAGAAAATACATTCAAAAAACTACTTACTTCAGTGGCTTTCCAATGTTTAAGTTGCCTTTGATTGTGTAATATGAATTATGAAATATTTTCACTTACAAATGGAATGACATCAACAAGCACAGATAAATAGTAGTGCGCATGTTATAAGGTCTGTTATATAAATACAAATTGCAATTTTGCACATTCCATTATAAAATAGTACCTCAAAATGAATATTTATACTTTCAAAACAACATTATAAGTTTTCATTTTGACTTCAAGCCTTTATCAAAAGTATATACTTTTGAAATGATGTTATACCCAACTCATTTTAAAAGTATTCAATTTCAAATAGAAAAATTTACTTTTAATTTAACAATATTTAAATTGAAAGCAGATTTTGAAAGTAGACTTTCTCACGATTCTTTCAAATTAAATGCAATGCTTTTATTATAACAGCAAAACTTTTATTTTCACGTTGAAAGCATAATTATTCATTCTGAAAGTAGATTTTTTTTTCTGTGTACCAAGCTTATTCTTCCAATCTACTTCGTATTTAAGAAAGAAACTTTTGATCATCTCAAAAACATCTACCGCTTTTGTAGTACCCAAAAGTGAGTTGCAAAAAAGAAATTCTTCTTTGATTCTTTCCGTTGTATGATGTACGTAACGAACAAACACCAAGAGCTGACTACATTGTGACACATCTGTACTTTCATCCAGTTGCATACTGAACGGGAATGGCGATGAGTTTAACTCCTCAATGACCTGTTCCAAAACGTTGGACGACATCTCAACAATTCTAGAATGAATTACATCGTTCGACAATGGAACACCTTCAACTTTCTTCCTTTGATCCAGTCCACACACAAGTTCCACCATTTCCAGCGCATACAAGGCTTTATTAATGTTTCTGCAATAGTGTGAGGCTTTTTTTGCTGGGCAATACGATATGCAACCTTGTATGATGCTAGAAGACATGTTTTTTGTGTGGGAGTAAACCCAAGTTTAGGTAACGTACCACTTTTTTCAAACCGAGCTCTTTTAGTGCGAAAAACATCCGAGCTATCTGATACATTGCCAGGGTGAACAGAATTAAGATGATCCAATAACTTTGCAGGCTTCATACTTCCATTAGCAAGCACTTTGCCACATAAGAAGCACTGCGGCTTTTGTGTTCCATCACGTTCGGTACAAAATGTAAATCCATAGCTGGCATAGGAATCGTCGTATTTTCGTTTTTTTGACATTTTGAAAGAATCTGTGACAAACGATTTCTTTATTAGCTACCTTTTATTTTGTAATAATATAAAATATATACACACCTGGATCTGCAGCACAAACAAAACTCACTTCGTAAAAATAATACGACACATTGGACATTGAGCACCATTATTTCAACATTTATGTACACCCAGTGAAAGTAGGGATACCACCAACCAAAATACAGGGACGGCTTAGGCTTAGATTAGGAGATAGACCCAATTATTATATTATTGCTTTATGTTAGGGCAGGCTCGCCACGGACCCCCGTCGATCATTGGCCTGTGGCTTTCCATTCTATTTCTTGGTTGAATAAGTGCAATTTTGATTTGGCGTTTTTGAGCCGTCTTGTGAACATTAAAGAATTACTTTTGTTGGAGTTTATTGCAATTCTCCAGGTAGCGTACCAATCCTGTGCAGCATCGAGGGTGGATTGAAGTTTAGCCGTAGCTAGGTTAGGGCATAAGGAGGTAGATAGGAAACCGACGTCATCAGCATAGAAGAATGCATTTACGTTGCGATCTGTTGGAGTAGGAAGATCATTCATATAAATTTTGAAGAGGTCCGCCGCAAGGACGGACCCTTGGGGGACGCCGGCAGAAATGTTGTACATACTAGAACGTGTTCCTTGAAGGAGAATTGTGAATGGACGGTCTTGTAGATATGATTTTATTAATCTGACCAAAGCCCTCGATATGCCTGCTTTAAGGAGTTTGTAAAGCAAACCAGCATGCCAGACTGTATCGAAGGCTTTGGCCACATCGAGAAAGACTCCAGCACTGCACTGATTTTTATTAAATCCTATCGTGATTTGTTCCACTAAGTGAAGTACTTGGTGGACGGTAGAATGCTTAGATCGAAAGCCAAATTGTTCATTTTGGATGATATTCAAGGGTTCTAGTTCATTGCGCAGCCTAGTCAGAATTATTTTTTCGAAGGCTTTGCCTAACGTTGGTAACAAGCTAATTGGTCGATACGATCTGGGGTCATGACTATTTTGTCCAGGCTTGTGTATGGAAATCACGTCTGCGGTTTTCCATATCTCCGGGAAATGTTTTTGTCTGAGAGAGGCATTCATTATGGTAATTAATGCCGTATTGGCTGTCGGTGGGAGTTCTTTTAAGGCCTTATTGGTTATGCCATCTGGGCCTGGTGCACGCTTATTTTTGAAGGAGTTAATGATTAGATTGACCTCTTCAGGAGAAGTAGGTTGAAGAAAAGTTTCGTCGGGGAGTGCTAATTCATCATTTACATATTTTTGGACTTCGTTGATATGAGTTTGATTAAGATTGTCGGAGCAGGGACGGCATTGGTTGGAGAGACTTGTAGCAAATAATTCTGCTTTCTCTCTGTCGCTTCTCGCGAGGGTGCCGTCTGCATATTTTAGGGCAGGGAGAGGAGCTTTTTTGGTTCGTAAAGCCGTAGCAAGCTTCCACGATGAGGGGTCGGAGAAAGAGAGCGCCTCTATCTTATCGCTCCACTCCTCATCGTAGAACCTTTTCAAGGCTTTGGTCACGTGTTGTTTCAGGTGGTTATAAAGTCTCTTGTCTTCCGGATGGCATGTTTGTTGAGCTGTTTTTCTAGCTTGTCTTTTTTCTCGTATTAGTTCTTTTAGTTTGGGTGGAAGTCTGTCTCGCAGATCTTTAAGAGGGACTGAGTTTGTCGCATGTTGTGTAGAATTTTGAATTTTACAGTGAAATTGTCTGGTATATTTATCTAGTTCTTCGTTGGTATTTATAATTGGTATTGGTCCTAACGTGTTTTTAAGATGGTCTTGAAATTTTGGCCTGTCAGTTTGAAATTTTGAGTCTGAAGATGAGAAAGGGTCGAGTGGTCCTAATTGTAGCAATCGACCCTCCCATTAGGGGTTGATGTTCAGAGGGCCGATTAGCTACAACCTGAAATCGGTTTGAATAGGAAAAAGAGGAACGAAATTCAATAACCAACATCAACTGGATGGAGTCATCAAATGACTCCGGTAATGCAGAAGACGATGATGAGTGTGATGTCATGATAAGTAAAGTGGAAAGAGTAAATTCGATTGATGCGGACAACAAGAAATTAATGATTCAAATTAATCTAAATGATAATAATTTCCAAATGGAACTAGACACTGGAGAAGTGGTATCAACTATGTCGCTCGAGCAATTCAAGAAAGTATGTCCGGGTACAACATCACAAACGGCAACGACGAATCTGAAGACATATACTGGGGAAATTGTTCAAACAATAGGAACAGCAAGGGTTTCGATACAGTTTAGGAACAAAACAGCTGTTGGTACAATACACATAGTGGACAACAAAGTTGATGCGATTTTTGGTCGGGAATGGGTACGCTTAATGAACCAACGTGTTAAACTAGAAGAAATATTACGAATTGAAGTGGACAAAACGCTAAATAAAGAAAAGGTGGAACAATTATTGGAGAAATATAAAGATGTTTTTTCAAGTGAAGTCGGGGAAATTCCCAATGTCAAATATAGATACAAACTCCACAGAGTGGTGGAAAATACTTTTGTAATTTGGATATTTCTAATGCATACCTACACATGGCAGTTGATGAAGAAACGTCGATCCTGCAAGCTATATCGACACATAAAGGTGTTTTCAAAGTAAAGCGATTAATGTTTGAAGTAAAAACAGCACCAAAAACATGGCAAAAATTTATGGATCAAATGCTACAAGACCTTGAAGGAGTAACGTGTTTTTTTGATGACATAGGAGTTCAAGGCAGTACAATAGAAGAACTGTTTCAACGATTAGAAAAAGTAATGGATCGGTTACGAAGCAACAAATTACACTTAAACAAAGCGAAATGTAGATTCTTCCAAGATAGAATAACTTACTTAGGTCATCAAATTGATTGCAACGGATTACATACAATTCCAGATAAAATAGAGGCAATCACAAAAACTTCAAAGCCACAGAATGTTTCACAACTACGTACATTTTTAGGATTAATACTATATTACCAAAAATTCATGCCCGACATCGCGATGAAACTACATCCTTTGTATAAACTACTAAAAAAAGATACGCCGTTTAAATGGAACCAAGAATGTGAAAAATCCTTTAACGAGCTTCGGAAGGAACTAACAAGTACAAAAGTGTTGGTACCGTACAATGAGAATCTTCCGTTAGTGTTAGCAACAGATGCGTCTCCCACCGGCCTGGGTGCAGCAATATCACATATTATGCCAGATAAATCGGAATGACCAATCGCGTTTGCATCTCGATCATTAAACACAGCTGAAATAAATTACAGTCAAATTGACAAAGAAGCAACAGCTATTGTATGGGGAATTAAGAAATTCTTTCAATATTGTTACGGAAGAAAGTTTATTCTAGTAACGGATAATCAACCGTTAATGAGAATTTTCCATCAAAATAGAGATTTACCAGCAACATCGGCAACCAGGTTATTACCTTACGCGATATTTCTTTCTGGGTTCGATTACGAAATTCAATATAGGAAAACAAAGGATCGTGGAAATGTGGATTATCTGTCTCGAGCACCAGTTGAGATGGCAAAAATTACATATGATAGAGCAGAAATATTTCAAATTACTCAAATTGAAAATCTTCCAATAACCAATAAAGAGATTCGGAAGCACACGTTAAAAGATCCGGAGCTCCTTCAATTCTATATGGCCGTAGAAAATGGAACAAAAATATCAAACGGATACCAAATAACAGATTTTACACTACAAGATGGTTGTTTACTAAAAGGAATTCGAGTGGCTATTCCAAAAATTTTCTGGCGTGAGATACTGGAAGAACTTCATTGTGCACATTCAGGAATAGTTAAGATGAAAGCGTTAGCAAGGGGATATGTGTGGTGGCCAGGAATCGACAACGATATAGAGAAAATAACAAGAGAATGTACAGAATGTTGTAAAACACGAAACAATCCAACCAAGGTTACTGTTCATCCGTGGGATTACGCTACAACACCATGGCAACGAATACATTTGGATTATGCTGGTCCATTTCATGGCACACATTTACTCATTCTGGTAGATTCTTATTCAAAATGGAAAGAAGCTATACCGACAAGTTCGATTACGTCAATGGCTACCATTGATATTTTGTTGGAGATATTTGCTCGATTTGGTCTACCTAATGTTGTGGTTACGGATAATGGAACTAATTTCAAATCCGTTGAATTCGAAGATATTCTAAAGAAAAATGGAATTATACATAAAGTATCACCGCCTTACCATCCAGCAACCAACGGCCAAGCTGAACGATACGTTCAAACAGTGAAAAGAAGCCTACGAGCAGCTTTGAGTTCGAATAATAGTATAAAATTGAGTTTGTATAGATTTCTACTACAATACAGGAAGACACCACATTCAACCACTAATATTTCGCCTGCAGAACTAATGTTTAAACGAAATATTAGATCCAGAATAGATTTGGTACGGAGAAATATCAGTATTGATATTAATGAAAAACAGTTAACAGATCAAAGAACTAGAGGATTCACAATCGGTGACAAAATTCAAGTACGAAATTATAATAACCCAGAAAAGAAGTGGTCTTTTGGAACAATTATAGAAAAACGAGGTGGGTTAAATTACGATTGTTATGTCGATGGTCGTATACAACATAGACATGCAAATCAAATGCTACCATACGAAGGTAGAATACTTGATGAAGATAATGAACGTATTCCAGAAGAAGACACGGAAGAACGAAGCAAATCTGGTGAGGACACCGGACGAGTATATGACCAAGTAGAGAATCATATGGAAAATTCAACTGAAGTAGAGAACGAAAACCCCGACCCGGAAGCACGAGCAGAAATACCAAGATTGCGGAGTCCGACAAGAGTTCGGAATTCAACTATTATAGTTGACAGTGAAAACCCTGAACCTGGAGTACGCGAAGAGATGCCAAACTTAAGGAGGTCGACAAGAGATCTGAAAGTTCCAGACCGATTGGGTTACTGAGGGGGGAAGATATTGTTATGTGTTAGGATTTGACAATTGTACCAACTAGATCAAATGTCAGGTTTATGACAAGCAATGTACGTTTTGACGTTAATAAATACAATTCAATAATTTAATACGTTTACTGATTTATCGGATACATAATACTTGGTATAATTTTTACGTCATAAAAATTAATGGCATGTCATAAGAATCAGTGTGCTGGGTACTTTTAAATTAGTTTCTGGAAAAATGTGTACCTATTTAGAAACACACATCAAGAAAATTGTAAACCAATGTAAAAGGTTTTCTTCTAGGAAATGTAAATCTGAAAAATTTTATCAAAAAAGAAATAGAAGCCCTTTTCGACAGTAAAGAAGAAATATAATTTTCATTTGAAAGAAGTAATATTTTTATTGTGCTTATTTTCTAAATATTTTTCAGTTGAAGTAATCGCACAGTTTAGATTTCCTGCTTCTAACTAAAGTGGTCGCAAAAGAAGATGAGAGGGTGGAGCTAATGCGTAGAAACCAAAACTCGTACAATCGTGTTTATGTTGGTGTCAATTGGTGGAATTGGGTGTCACGCGATGCCTACTGCGGCGGATTTTGTCTACGCCCTATCATCTTCCTTTGTGATCAGTTTACATAGTAATAATAATAATAATAATAATAATTGTCAAAGTCAATCTTGACGCTAAATATATTTTTACATGAAAATTTCCTTTTTTAACCTTATTAAAATATAATTTTGGTTAAATGGAGATTTTAATGAATTAACATTGAAAGAGGCGCATCAAGAAGAAATGTTGGCGCAAATATTCCGAGGCGCTTGAGAAATCGGGATAGTGAGCAGGTGTCGGAAGGTTCCACTCTGCCATTACCACCAGAACCTTCATTAACGAGAACGATGAATCAGATTCCAAATTTAATTATTACAAACAGCTTGTCTTCTGGATCCATGATCCACAATGAGAGGACCGCTGCGGGGATTCGACGACGCATTAAATGGACCAAAGATATGAACATTGAGGTAATGCGAACGTTCTATGAAACAAATATATGCAACGATAGCCCATTGCCAGGTTGGAGAAGAAAATTTCATCTGGCAATGACAGAAAAATTTCCAAATTTAAACCTGTCTGAGCAAAATGTAGTAGACAAAAGGAGTGTAATCATAAAAAAAACAATACTTAAGCAGAAGTGAATTAGACGAAATATGCAGACAGGCTGGCAACACCATTTACCAACGAGAACATTTCGATGACGAAGTAGAAATACAAATTGAAAGAGAAATTGAAGTAGTTCCAAATGACATTTTTGCCGAAAATGAATTAATTTTAGATGACACTTATCAACATATAGAGGCAGAATTTTTATCTAAAATTGAACTATTTGACGATACTAACCCTCTAACTAGACCAAAAATTCCCAACTTAAATTTTTCCAGTTACTATAAAATTAAAGGTATTTGCGATATTTTGGACAAAATTATAAATTTATTTTTGGAAAGTCATACGTCAATTTATTACATACATTTGACATTATATTGTGCTGCAACATTAATCATTGAAAAAAATGGTCAAACACTACTAACCGAAACTCCTTCCAATAAAGAAACAAAATTATAAATTTATTTTTGGAAAGTCATACGTCAATTTATTACATACATTTGACATTATATTGTGCTGCAACATTAATCATTGAAAAAAATGGTCAAACACTACTAACCGAAACTCCTTCCAATAAAGAAACTAAAGAACCTATAATTATGGAAAATTCGTCTGAACAAAAAAGTGAATAATTTAAGAAAAGATATTGGTATACTAACAGCATTTAAAAATAATTTTAACACTGTCGGACCTAGAAAAATTAACCAAATTTTCAGTAAATATAAACTAAACAGGCAAGCTACAAATTTTGAAATTAATTTTAATGACAATTTAGATATTTTAAAACAGAAATTGAAAGTAACTGCGCATAGGCTAAAAAGATATACTAACTGTACTCAAAGAAAATTTGAGAACAAAATCTACTTGGAAAATTCAAATAAATTTTGTAGATATTTAGAACCTACCCCTAAAACACAAAATTTTCCCCAGCAAGATAATATGCTACACTTTTGGTCAAATCTTTGGTGTCAAAATAGTAAATATAACAAAGAAGCATCTTGGATAGAAAATCTAAAGGATGATTCAACCACGTTAGAATGGCGTGAAGATGACCTTATAACATTAGAGGAAATAACTAATGCTATAAGATTTTCTTTTAATTGGAAATCGCCGGGATTAGATGGCATTCACAATTTTTGGTTGAAAAAATTTAAATCAGTGCACCTACCTTTACTTTTTTGGTATAGCGAAGCATTGAATGATCCTTCAGTTATTCCGGAATTTTTATGTACAGGTGTTACATATATGCTTTACAAAAACGGAAATCCTTTAGAACCACAAAATTATAGACCAATTACTTGTTTACCGACTATTTACAAAATCTTTACATCTATTTTGGCCTCTAAAATTGAAAACCACTGTAAGACAAATAACGTTATGTGTATGGAACAAAAAGGCTGTGTTAAAGGTTCACAAGGATGTCGAGAATTGCTAATCGTCGACACAATAATTACAAAACTAGCAAAAGACAAGAAAAGAAATTTGCACATGTGTTATATAGATTATAAAAAGGCTTATGATTCTGTTCCGCACGATTGGCTTACACACGACATATTAATAATTTACAAAATTGACCCCAAAATTATAAAATCATTATCTTCAATGATGTCGATGTGGAACACACTTGTCGTAAATAATGGAACCAAACTGGAATCAATTAAAATCAATCGGGGAATTTTTAAAGGAGATTCATTGAGTGCACTTTGGTTTTGTTTGGTAATAAATCCACTTTCGACATTATTGAATGATTCTACATCAGGATTTAGGCTTAATTTTCGAAACAATACTACCATAACGTATTTGCTTTACATGGACGACTTAAAATTATACTCCAGGACAGAAGATCAGCTTCAAAACTTAATAGAATGTACTAAATTATTCAGTCGTGATATTTGTATGGAATTTGGTTTTGACAAATGTGCAAAAATCAATATAACATCGGGTAATCCAATCGCAAATCCAGATATATTGAATGAAATTCCTCAATTGTTACCGAATAAGTTTTATAAATATTTAGGAATGCAGCAAAATTTTGTTTTAAATCATACGTTTCTTAAAAACGAATTTAAACAAAAATATATCGGAAAACTAAAAATTTTACTCAAGTCAAAATTAAACTCTCGAAATATGATATCAGCTATAAATTCGTGGGCGGTTCCAGTCTTGTCATATTCTTTTGGAGTTTTAAAATGGTCGAATACAGACCTTAATGCCATGGACACTTTAACCAGGAAAATGTTATACAAATATAGATATTTACATCCAAAATCTGCAGTTGAAAGGCTATATATCAAAAGAAAAAACGGAGGACGAGGTCTTATAAATTTATTTAATATTTGCAAATCTTTAACAAAATTATTGCGTGATTATTTTTATTCGTTGAACACTCCGTTAATTCAAGAAATAATTAATTTTGATAAACATTTTAGCGGTCTAAATTTAAAAAACAGAAATTTAAATTGTGAACAAACCTGTGATTTAGACATAAATTGGAAAAATAAAGTGCTTCATGGTAAACATCCGACAATTTTAGACTCCATTGGAATTATTGATAAGGAGATGTCAGTAGAATGGCTTAAGAGAGGAGTGTTACATTTAGAAACCGAAGGATTCATGTGTGCTATTCAAGATGGAGTTATTGCAACCAATAACTACAAGAAGCACATCATGAATCTGGAGGTTTCAGATCACTGTAGAAAATGTAACCTCCTCAACGAAACAATCGAGCACGTAATAGCCGGTTGTTCATACTTGGCTCCTACTGACTACCTCCTTTTATATTGGGACAGATTAGTATTAACAGACAGGGAAATTAGTCATAATAGACCTGACATTGTTTTAATAAGCCAACGAGACCGAAATGCAGTCATCATTGACGTTGCTGTGCCTCTGTCAAAAAATGTGCTGAATACCGAAAAAGAAAAAATCCGCAAATATGAGGCATTAGCGATGGAAATGATGAGTGTATGGGGTCTAACAAAAATTTCTATAATTCCGATAGTAAATATCAGCTACTGGTGTGGTATCTTCCAAATTTAAAACCCATCTGGCCCATTTAGACCTCTCTTCAAAAATATTCCCTGAGATGCAAAAAGCAGTCATTTTAGAAACTTGCCACATTGTTAGAAAATTTTTAAATGCTATCACATGAAAAGATATGCCGAATTTTATTCCTATTACTTGCATTAATTTTATTAATTTTATACCTATTTAATTTGTTTTTAACCATATATAATGTTTATTTATGATTTAAAAAAAAATATGCAACACACAATAAAATATAGAATGGTTGGAGCGAAATCCCCCATTCTATATTATTCCACAATGTAATATATGTGAGGTTTTTAATAAACAAGAATATAATAATAATATATGTTGATGACTTCGTGTAACAATAAGTTTAATGAATAATAATAGATACTATAACCATTGCAATTATTACAAACTACTCGGAAGTTTGAAATGGATTTTAAATAGGTCGTAAATTATGATAATGTAGTAATTACAATTTTTTAATGCTTTATTAATTCTAACAGGTCAAAGTCGGTTACAAGTGCGTATTTCAATCATTGAAATAGGCACAATAATTAAGAATTTAGGCGTTTTTAGGCAATATGATATATTTTTTATTTCAAAAACTTACAAACGTACGTAATATCTAAACGTGTTAGATATGAGCTCTAAAATTGGAAAATGCTATACAAATTTTTATATAGGCTTCTCTCCCTCCCAAATAGGTGGTGTTATTTAACTTTCTCCCCTATTTACAGATGACGTTATTACTTTGGGGTTACACTTTTTTTAAAACACTGGAGCGTGTAGGGGCATTAAAAGTATTTAAAGAGGGCCTCAAAATTTAATTGTGCTTGAGGTCTCTCAATTGCTAAATGCGCCACTGACTGTGAGAAACAAAAATTAAAACACATAAAACTAATTTTTTTATTTCTTGTAACATAAACAGGATAACTTATTCGTTTAGGGCTTTAGGCATTAAAAATCTATTTTAGGCCAGTAACATCGAAATGATTTGCATTTAGGCAAATTAAACTAGGGTTCAAAACTTTCAAAGTCGTTAGAAAAGAATTTCTGTTGGTATATATAATTTTGAATTGCGTAATAACTAAAGGACAAAAAAGCAAATTGCCTAGAATCCCTGCTCTAATAATAATTATTATAATGCACATCAAGTAAACAAATTAGTATAATTACTTTTTGAATTAATGTAAGTTGTTTGTTTTTGCAATTTGGTTATCTGTTCAAAACTAAGCTATTTTTAATGTGCGAAGTAATCTGTAAATAGCTTTACATAATTAGGTATTAGGTTGGGGAAAAAGTAATCCATTATTTTGGCGTTTACTTTAATGCTTTATTTAACATGGTTACAATCATTCAATTTGAGCCAAATATGCGCCATTTTGTTCGATAATTTGTTACCATTGTGATGGTAATTACATGATTCTTCTCTCATAAAACCCAATGTCCCTATTGGCAAAATACTCGGACAACCAATTTTCACAGACCTCTTTTGGGCCAGTTTACACCACAAAGAGAGTTTGACATGGGTGGGAAAATATGACAGGTCCGGACTATAAGGTGGATGTCACTATTGACTTGTGTGGCCTGAAATTGTCCACCAGTTGCCGTTGTAGCACCCAAACATCGAGCTTCTTTTTGAATCCAACCTACTTCTAATGGCTCAAAATGGTTTTGTGGTTGATTTTTAGCTCAAGGATAATGCTACGACTGCTCGCTTCCCGGTATAACAAAATTATTTCCATCATTTTCGATGATTGGCCTTCCAGAGCTTCCTGAATCTTTGATATCTAAATTACCGGAACGGAATTGACTAAACCCAAATTTTACGTGATTGATTGTTACAGTATCGGGACCATGAATACTATTCACATGTTCAGCTGCCTGACTTGCGATTTCGTCTTTATCTAACAAGGGGACCTTGTCGACGACTTTTCCACGATTTGCACAATTTTTAACATACTTTTTAGGCAATAATCTGTTATACTTCAGGTTAAAATTGCAGGACCCGGATTTGAATAAATTTTGATTAAATCGATTTTAAAAATCGAATAAATTGGTATTATAAATTAGGTCTAATGAGAAGTAAAATACGAAGGCCTCCGATTCATTTGACACTTTGACATAACCTCGCATTTCGTAACAACGACATATTAAAAATTAATTAATTTAAAGAAATTTTAACCAGATACAAACAATCAATTAAACTACGATGAGCAAAAAAACCAAATTGCATAAATATCAGGTTAGTCTTGACTTGAAAAGACGAATTTTGTAACAACAACCCACAAAAAATACGTTCATGTACATGGATGAAATTTTCTGTAATTACATGGTAAGTTAATAATTAATATTATAATATACGTAGATTCATTTAGATAATTTTTATATAGGTTGCATTGACGTGTTAACAACTGTCCATTGCACTTGTTTCCGAACATCAATAATTATCGAATTCTCAACAAATTTTTATAGTAATTGATTATAATATAATTTAATAAATAATTAATAGTAGATATAGTAATTTATTACAATTCTCTGTTCTAGTTGTACATCATAAATACATATTAAAAAAAAAATTATTATAATAATTCCTTTGTCGACACCAACGAACAGTAAGTACTAGGTAGCCCTAGTTGTACGTAGTTGCACGTAGACTTTAGTTTGCATTCTTCTTCAAGTGCCTATCCGATTTCGGATGTTAGCGATCCTCCTGGCTAAGCCAAGAAGACTTTATTAGGGAAATGTTAATGGGGTGGTTTCCCGTTGCCTTCCTCATAGTCCACAGTTCGATTTTGGACTTTTTAGATCACAGCACATATCCGACGCAATCAGGATTAGAACCGCGGCTTCTCACTCTGTAGTCTATTCGTGTTTGATTTACGCCAGACTGCTGGTAGTTAGCATTATGAAGATACAATTTAAGTGTGTTGTTTAACACACTGCATGCCACGTCCTGCACATGAATGACAATTGTACTGAAGTATTTATTGCCATGTCCTGTTCAATGAGAGCATTGTCATCTGCACATACTGTTGGGCCTTTCCTATTTGCTGGGAGGTCGTTGATGTAAACCACACCGATTTCTAATGCTCTACTAATGTAACATTGTAAATCGTTTCTAACGAAGAGAAGCAAATAGCTGAGCGTTAACATTCTGAACTTCTTTCAAGATTCCCTGTGTATTAAAATGTTTTTACTGTTTTAAATTAACTATATTAATTATTATCTTACCATGTAATTACAGAAAATTTCAACCATGTACATGAACGTATTTTTTGTGGGTTGTTGTTACAAAATTCGTCTTTTCAAGTCAAGACTAACCTGATATTTATGCAATTTGGTTTTTTTGCTCATCGTAGTTTAATTGATTGTTTGTATCTGGTTAAAATTTCTTTAAATTAATTAATTTTTAATATGTCGTTGTTACGAAATGCGAGGTTATGTCAAAGTGTCAAATGAATCGGAGGCCTTCGTATTTTACTTCTCATTAGACCTAATTTATAATACCAATTTATTCGATTTTTAAAATCGATTTAATCAAAATTTATTCAAATCCGGGTCCTGCAATTTTAACCTGAAGTATAACAGATTATTGCCTAAAAGGTATGTTAAAAATTGTGCAAATCGTGGAAAAGTCGTCGACAAGGTCCCCTTGTAAGCTAAACTGTAAAATATAGCAAATTTTCTCTTTGTTTACATAGATCTTTGGCGCACTATAACAGGAAACAGGATTGACCAATCACAAAACTACCAATTATACTTTTTTTTGTACACATTCCCACCTTTCCAAAAAGTATAGGGATTACCCGATTCGACGAATAGATCACGAGATATACGTCACTAAAGCCATCTAGTGACAAAATAATGGATACTCATGGAAAAGAAAAATTGAAAAGCGCCGGGAAAAGACGAAATAACCATAGATCTGATCAAGTACGGCGCAGATGAGGTCTGCAATAGGGTATGCGAGTTGGTAAGGCAGGCATGGAGAGAAGAGAGGATGCCCAAGAAATGGAAATAAGGAGTAATTATGCCAATAAGAAAGAATGGCGGCCCTGAGTAGTGTGGAAATTACACAGGAGAATAACTTTACCGAACACTACATACAAGATATTATCGTCGTTGATAATGACAAAGCTAAAAGAACATACAGATAAAATAATAGGCGAAAACCAATTTGGCTTTACTGAGGGCAAATCGACGACTGGAGCAATACATGTGGTAAAGAGAATAATGGAGAAAACATGAATTCAATGAAGAGCTGCACATGTTGTTTGTCGATTTCCAGCAGGATTTTGACAGAGTCAAGCTGTATAAGTCGTTGGAAGAATATTGAATATACCAGCCAAGTTAATCAGATTAATAAAAATGACGCTCGATGGAGGAATGGCGTGTATTGCAACTGGGGAAGAGAACCAACTACCAACTACTGGTTAGCTAGAAGTTAGCTACTGGTTGGTTAGAATTACTAACCAACTACTTTGAGATAAATAGCGGAGTAAGGCTGGGTGATGCGTTATCCGCGCATTACTGTTTACTGTATTGCTGGAAAAAATATTCAGAGAAATAGGAGAGAAAGTGTAGTGTATAGATTAGTACTAGTATAGATATAGATAGTAAATCGTAAGATTTACCCCTTGATGAAGGGGAGTCAGATGAGCTCCGATAACAAGAGTCTTTTTCTTTAGACAGCTATGCAATCCATAGTCGGATTAAAGCCTCCACCATATTTCTATGGGGGGTTTGTTAGCCATCCCTAGTAGCACAGATGCGTGCTACTTAGGGATAACTCGCCACGGTGGCCAACCGGGTTGGCGAGTGTAGTCCACAGTTCGATTTTGGACTTTTTTAGATCACAGCACATATCCGACGCAATCATCAGGATTAGAACCGCGGTTTCACGCTCTGTAGTCTATCCATGTTTGATTTACGCCAGACTGCTGGTCGATAACAAGCGTACGTTATACAAAACCGTGCTAAGACCGATCCTAACGTACGCTTACCCTGCTTGGGCAAACGTGTCTATGACACGTTTTCGTCCCCTGCAGGTGTTTCAGAACCGCTGTCTCCGTCTCGTCACGGGAGCTGATCGATACGCCAGACTGACGTAAATTCATGACGACGCAAAGGTAGAATTTTTGAGAGACTACGTAACTCGGTTGTCGACAAAATTCTACCAAACACAAATTCAAAAGAGTCCGCTCACAGCGGACATGACCAAAGACAATTCCTTCAGAAAATATAAATTATCTTTCCAAACCCTGCCGACCTTCATGACACGTCCTCACAACCAGACTGCGACTTGAACCGACCAGAAATTCGCACTAGAGCTGTCACTATGGACGAAGTATCTCCGAAAATTGAATGCACAAGTGAAACCCGGTAGCGTTCCAGTTGCTGTAAAGCGTTTCAGCATTGCGATAGCTTCTCCTATAATATACTCTATATTATTACTTGTTATGTATTATTGTTATTAATTTCGTTACTCTTGTTATTTGTTATTTTGTTTTGTTATTCTTATTGTTATTGTTATTGTCTGTTAGTTATTATCGTCCATTCCGGGCGCTTTTGTAAATAGTTCACAATTTATTATTAGAAGTTGGTTTTTTCCGATGTTTTCCAACAGCTCAAGAACGACAGTACTCCATCTATAAGAAAATACCAAGTTGCCTGAAGAAATCAGAATTGTTGCAAATCCTATTTACGGGATAAAAAAGTTGTACACCTGGGGATATCTTTATCGGGGGACCCCTAATAATTAAGAAGATGTAATTAAGATTAATGTAAGATTAATGATGTAAGATTAACGTAAGACCAAACGGCGCACTGAAATCAGATGGTCGAACAATTATTGTATTTTTGTATAATTAATAAAAAGATTTTAAACGTAACGGTTAGGCAATGGAAATATAGATCTAGAGGTCATAGGTTCGAATCCCGATCGTTTCCAAATATATCTGTGCTGTGTTTAGGATTATACACGTTAAACTATTATCTTACTAAGGCCGACGACTATAAAACTATTTATCTTGCCGATAAATGTATCTAGGAGATTAATTTATATTCGTGCAACTTCGGATTTACATTTAGTTTTGACACATGAGGTGAATTAAATGCCATATTTTTAATTTTAAACACATTTTCGTATTTGTTATTAATTATAATATCAATTTTTGCTGTAAGATAACGTACATTTTACTATTATCAATATTTTTTATAGTAATCATATTATTATTAGTTAATACTTTATATGACAAATTAAAATATTGCGATGTTTTTCTGTATTAAACACAACACTAAAAGTACACCGAAAAACTTTATAACCGGTAGTGCATATTTTTTGTGAGACTCATCAAAGATTGTGGGATCCAGCGGTGAACACTTTTGTGGGTCGCCAATAATAATGTGGGATGGATAAATATTCAATTTTCTTACCCAATAATTTATACAATTTTGTATGCTTGCTTTTAGTAATAGTTATTTACATGAAAGTCAGGAAAATGATATATTACTGACGAGGAGTAATGTTGAAATACGAGGCACTTTGTGCCGAGTATTTTAGAGCTGCGAGTAAAGTGAGATATTTTCCTGACGTATTTTGTATTAAATTTTTCCAAAAATCGTAAAAAATCGAAATTTTAAAACACTAATTAATTGAACAACATTTTTAAAATGAGCAAAAATCAAGTTTGTCAATGTGTCAAAACATATTGAAAAAATCAATTACTGACATTACCGGACTAGTCAGTATAATTCAATTTCCCTGCGCGTAGATACGCAGGGAAGTGTTGTTTCTATGACGATTTTTGGAAAAATAAATTTTTAATCGTGTCGATAAATACACCTCGCACCACAGCTGTACAATCGGTCTTGTTTGCACCACGAACACCTGGTAAAACTTGCAAGCGAGTTTCCAACTTCCTTCAAAAAACAATTAAACTGCGGAATCGTTTCAGTAATCTTCCTTATTAATTCCCTAAAATGGAAATCAAAAACACTTTTCACCATTCACCTTTTATTTAATCAAAATTCAAAAACAACTCGCATTTCTACAACATTTCATTTCATTACAAATTTGCCCAGCCGTTCATCTTGACGGCATGTCGGCGAGTCCATTATTTGCGCTCGCGCAAAACTGAACTAGAAAACAAAAAAGCCAGTGGCGCAGCATGGAAACTTTAGCAAAACAAAATTTTTACAAATTTCAAAATTATTTATAAAATTTCCTATCACTCACAAAATAATTTTACATTAATTTTTGTCTGTTTGTAACATTTACAAATAGAACACCACAATATATTTATTAATGACTCCGTTGGCCTTGTGGTTAGCAAGTCGGCTTTCATTTTGTCATTCCGGGTTCCATCCTCACCAGAATCATATTTTTTTATTTAAATTTTTATTTAAGTATTATATTATTATAATAAGAGCCGACCTAAATGTATCTACTAGACTAATAATTAGTTTTTTTAATTTATGAATCTCCTAGTTACATTTTTAGTTTGTAAATGGTGCTTTACCTACGTACAAATTTATCTAGGAGATTCATAAATTAAAAAAACTAATTATTAGTCTAGTAGATACATTTAGGTCGGCTCTTATTATAATAATATAATACTTAAATAAAAATTTAAATAAAAAAATATGATTCTGGTGAGGATCGAATCCGGAATTACAAAATGAAAGCCGACTTGCTAACCACAAGGCCAGCGAAGTCATTAATAAATATTGTGGTGGTATTTTGATCATTAGAGGGTGTAAGCAAGCAAATAAGGGTAGTGATTTAATTTTATTTAATTTTTGATTCAATAGTCAGTTAATATGGCTGATATAAAAAACATTTGCATCAAATTAACAACAAACCACCACATGTAACAATTTACACATAAAACAAAACAAATTTGAAGTTATTTGTGTAAAACAAATATTTTGTAACATCCTGTAAGTGATTTTTAATTTTAAAAACAACGACAGATTCCTGTAAAGTGTAAAGTGTTAATAACAATTTAGTGCACGAGCAATTAGCGACGTTGTGTTGCCTGTCAGTGGAACCATTTTAGCAAACCAGGATGAAAAGAACCCCACCTATAAAAATCCAATTTCGAAAACTGGGAAAGGGACAAAAAGTCGGCGAGCAGAAACAGGCAGTTCTCCTGTGAAGGCCAAAGCAGAAACTCCTGTTTGAGTTGCTTGGTCAATTCCAGACTGGGAATTCAAGTAAAGTTCTTTGGTGGTCTTCAAAGAAGGAAGAACTCCTAAAACTTCTCTTTGATCCGAGGGTCAGGGAAGTGTAATTTCGCGAATTCACTAAAAAGTGAATAATTTGCGAAAATCAAATCTTCGCGTAATTGCTAATTACGATTTATAATTAGTGAACGGTTGTGTATTTCTGACGAGTTAAGGTATTAGTTAATTGGATACCTACAATAGAAAGTGATTATAAAAATTCTGCACGTGTCTTCGAAGTTGTTGGAGATTGACTTCAAAATTGGAACATTCGATAAAGTTTGGGACATCTGGCGCTCTCAAGGCAAAAGAACAGGTGATGATTGCTGTCGACTCAACTTACAGTGACACAAGAGAAATCTACGAAGTTTACCATTTGTAAGGTAGAAAATTATTGTTTAAATTTTAGTAAATTCAAATTGGAGCGGCGATTTGTGTCGTTGATGAATTTCCTAAAAAAACTTTGTTTTATTGATTGTTATTTCCACACGATACACGAATAACCAGACATCCAAGTTTAGCTTCTGAATTTGACAAATTAAATGTCGCTTGGATCTCTGAATTATTGCACCATACACATTTGGTTAAAACAAGTATATTGTCCATTACAATTTGATGCAAATTTGTTTATGATTAATTTTCCGTTCATTAAATAAATTATGTCTGCTACGAATTTTCACCTTTTTATTTCGTTCGTCGAACCTATCAGCCCTGAGGAAGAGAAAAACCCAACTCCGGGGAAAAACTAGTTTTTGGGGCTTTAGTTACAGTTCGTTTTGACGAAAAGATCATAACAATATATTTAATTTGTCATATAAAGTATTAACTAATAATAATATGATTACTATACAGGGTGTCCCCGCACTCACTTTACATAACTTAGGTGGTGATGGAGGACACTTTTCTAAGAACAATATTTAACAAAATTTTTTTTCTAAATTCAAACCCTCGAGAGTTAGGCCTCTTTAAAGCATTTTTTTTAATTTCCACCTTCACGTGGCCTGTGACGTGATTTTTACATACGCCGACTAAAGGCAATTTTAGTCTAGAATAATATGTTTTTAAATCGGGTTTGTACAAAAATTTCGTAGTTGTACCTCGTATTTATCAAATAGAGTGGTTATTCATCGAGACATGAGTATTTTTCCGTTAAATAATAAATACTAGATTTTATGGGATTACTAAATTAAATGTCAACATCATGGTCAAAAGTAAAATGATATTTTTAGTCAAGTACAGCTGCAAATAATAAAACGAGACCCAAAAAGCAATTATAGCACAGGAAAGGCCTAGTTTTGGGAAAACTAATATTATTTAGTTAAGCCGGTCTCGAGTTTTATGGCTTTTTCAGAGAAGAGAACAAAGCAGTGGCTGTGAGTTAAGTCATCGGGTCGGGCACGAGTGCGTGTGAACGGTTTACCAAAAAGTACCGCGCGTCACAATGTCGCGTTTAAAATTACCAAAAAGCACGTATATCTATTATTCACAAACTCATTAATAGGTTTTAAGAAATCATAAAAATTGGGGGAGTGATTAGAAAAAAAGGAAGAGGGAAACCCAAAATGAGACCTCTCATTGGATGGGACCCTTCCTAAAAATTAGGAAATTTATGTTAACGAGTAGAAGGGAACAGGCAGATCGACTCACTCGGCAAAGTGATTCTGCTCAAGTAAGACGTGAAGTCTTAATAAATCCATCTAATTTGGGAGATCATTTTGTAAAACGTTTAACATCTAAGTTTTCGGGTCAAACACAGTTAAAGTACTCGGCAAAGTGATTCTGCTCAAGTAAGACGTGAAGTCTTGTAAATCCACCTAATTTGGGACATCATTTTGTAAAACGTTTAACATCTAAGTTTTCGGGTCAAAAACAGTTAAAGATTCGACGGTCAGTATTTATAAAAAATTATTTTATAAGTATTGGATACACCAAGAACACCTAAATCGGTAGTCGAATCAAAAGTAATATTAGGAATTGTTAGTGAATAAAGACATTATTTTATGTGTTAAAATAGTGAATTTCGTTAATAAACGAGTGAACTTATCACGTTTTATTTTAAAAGTGTATAAAGCCGATCGTTAATTATATTTATTAAGAACATTTAGCGTCTGGAAGAATCGAAGTTATTAAGTTTTAGTCATCCAGAATAATTAGAAAATTAGTTCTCGATGCAATTTTAACGCGAATTAGCGGGATTATACTGTTTAAGGTGAATTAAATGTTTATTTTTGAAACATCGACGTGGCCCAGGGGTGCAAGTAAAGCGTACCTTGATTTCAGATACTTTTAAGTCCTTCGGTTTATCAAAGTTCTGACCTAAAGTTCATTAGGAATCCACATAATTACGTGCGTAATATTATAATTTCAACGACGTAAAATCACCGTAGTGATTAATTTGGTTAAGTAAAAATAATCCAAAAAGAATGAACATTATTGTGCGAAGAGGCGTATTTTATCTGATAAAAATTATAAAGTTGGGAGTTCATTCATATTATACACATTTAAATTAATAATTCTTGTGAAACCATCATAAAGTTCAAACACCGTATTTAACATCTTTTGTGGCCAAGGAGCCGTTTCATCAATCAAATCAAGGATCGACACTATCAAATCTATTGCAGTCAAGGAATATCAACAACGAGTGAATCATTGTGTAAGACGCCTGTAATCATCAATAGTAAGTGTTAATTTGTTATTATTAAAAACGCATAATTTTCAAGAATCGGTGTGAAGTTTATTTAATTGTTGTTAGGTTATTTAAAGTTTGCCTAATTTTATTCAAGTTTTGTACTAATTTCGTTACATATATTTCATTAGAAATATATGGATGCGAGTAGCTGACGAAATCTTTGCTTTAAGTTCAGAAATTAAAGAATAGGGTTGTAATCCAAATCGTCATAAATTTAATTATTAACTCTAGTTTTGCCTATGGTACATTTGGTATTTTATTGAAATTAATGGAATTTTAATTTAATAAATGATAAGCATTGATAACATAAATCATATCAATATTTACGAGTATAAAGATTAATCAGTCAGTTACTCAAATCATTTAAATTATTATTGTCAAAATCATTATTTTATTAGCATTAAGAAAATTTAGCTTTGCATCGAGCTCGAATAATTTTGATAGGTTTTTATTATTAGGATCGATCAATGCTTTTGGCATTGAATGTAAGTAAGTCTGTATTTTGAAATTCTCTTATTATTATATATTTGTTTTACAGTTTTTCATTTGTTTTTTATTGTTGTTGCGTAACTGTGTTACGAGATTTATTTTACAGGATATTCCATATTGTGAGACTCAATAGATTTCTGATAGTCCATCGTCCCTTGATAAGTTACATCCAATCTTTTCACTAAACAATTTTTATTCATTACATACAAAAACTATTAATTCCATACCATCAGCCGTGCGTGGATAAAGGGGATAAACCGTGTTCTCTGTTACATCGTTTACCGATCCAGGCAATTAAGATCAGGAGCGGGCCGGAATTAAAATTAACAGAGTGGCGCCATTAGTAACCCCACAACATCGGGTTATCAGTCGAGCATTGTAAATAGTAACCAGCGACATTACGCCATAACACTTTTTCCCGTAATTTTAGTAAGTAAAGAATCTACGCCGAAAACCACTGAGTTAGTTGAGTGCTTTCCTAAAGTGTTATAACCTTTATTACGTGATCGAGGGAAAAAGGGCGTAGTGTGAAATTAACACGTAATAGGCCATAGCCCCGAAAATATTGATTTTTCAGTAAAAATGGCTTAGTGATTTTTTAAAGAGCGTGAAATAATCTACAAACTAGATTCAGACCTTTTATTGTCTAAAATCAACGGCTTTCGAGTTATGAATTAAAGTAAGTTAAAAAATGTCGAAAAATTTGAGCTTTCTTTTTTTTTTGGTTTTTTTCAAAACCCTGTATCTTTTAAACGAAACATTTTACAAAAAATCTGACGCCCCATTCCGGGTAGGAAATTTAACGGACTACAACTTTTGTCTAAGAAAAATTTTGAAAAACCAATCCATTTCACAGAAAATCAGAAAGTAACATACAAGGCAGCTACAAAACATAAAATTAAATTCACAAAATTTTTATTTTTTTTGAAAAATTATTTTATTAATTAATTTTAAATTATTACATTAATAAGGTAATTGTTGAAAATGACCACCCTCATTATCAATACACAGTAGTGATTGTTTTAAATGATGTTTGTCGAAAAAAATCGAAATAAATCGATTTTTCGACACTTTTAATCGCAGAAATTCGAATTTTTGACACTTTTCACACTCACCAATTGACCAAAATTGGCCTCGTGATTGACCGGTCAATCCCTCGACCTTGTTGACCACCCCTGCTATAATGGCTCTTAACAAAAAAGTAAATTTTATAAATAATACTATAAGGCATATTTTAAAACGAGCACGACTCTGTGTATTGAAAATGAGGGTGATCATTTTCAACATTTACTTAAATAATCTAATAGTTTAAAATCAATAATTAATAAAATAATTTTTCAAAAAATATAATAATTTTGTGAATTTAATTTTTTTGTTTGTGGCTACCTTGTTTATTATTTTCTGATTTTCTGTGAAATGGATTGGTTTCTCAAAAATTTTTACTAGACAAAAGTTGTTAGTGCGTTAAATTTCCTATCCGGAATGGGGCGTCAGATTTTTTGTAAAATGTTTCGTTTAAAAGATACAGGGTTTTGAAAAAAACCAAAAAAAAGAAAAGCTCAAATTTTTCGACATTTTTTAGATTACTTTAATTCATAACTCGAAAGCCGTTGATTTTAGACAATAAAAGGTGTAAACCTAGTTTGTAGATTATTTCACCCTCTTTTAAAAAGCACTAAGCCATTTTTACTGAAAAATCATTATTTTCGGAGCTATGGCCACGTGAAGGTGGAAATTAAAAAAAATGCTTTAAATAGGCCTAACTCTCGAGGGTTTGAATTTAGAAAAAAATTTTTGTTAAATATTGTTCTTAGAAAAGTGTCCTCTATCACCACCTAAGTTATGTAAAGTGAGTGCGGGGACTCCCTGTATAATATTGATAATAGTAAAATGTACGTTATCTTACAGCAAAAATTGATATTATAATTAATAACAAATACGAAAATGTGTTTAAAATTAAAAATATGGCATTTAATTCACCTCATGTGTCAAAAATAAATGTAAATCCGAAGTTGCACGAATATAAATTATATCAATCTCCTAGATGAATTTATCGGCAAGATAAATAGTTTTATAGTCGTCGGCCTATGACGTTTAGTCAGCAAAAGTAAACTGCTGACTTGTAATTCGGTCTTGGCCTTCAATTTTTAGCGGGTTTATCCCGTCAGTATTCAAAACAATCGTCGTTAGATGTCGTGTTTGAACAGTAATCGTTTATCCTGTATTTAAAAGGATCATCGGTAGATGTCGCGTTAAAAATTAGGAAGAATTTGAAACTATAATATTTGTAATCATAATAATTATGATAGTACTGGTTAGATCGCGGCATTGAATGAAGTAACCTGACAACAACTATCGAAAAGAGCGGACGTAGTTTTGTTTGTTCACACGATTTCTGAGTTCAAACGATTTTGTTTGAGTTGACTGCTATTTCTGGTTTATCCGATTTCTGATTTTCGTGCCAGGTCGTTTTTAACAAGTGTTTGGACTCTCCCATATGGTTTTGGTTTGCTTCTGTAAGTATCTACAAGCAATATGGTTACTCTTTTATATGTGCGAACTGAATTTAGCGACGTGTGTGGGTGTTGTTATTTCAACAACCTAATCTCAACATCTATTTTATTCTTTTTGTTAATTTAAACTTCGGGTGCAAAGAACAGTAATGCTTCGTACTACATCAACGACTCTCTCAAGTGTTCCAGTAACATCTACGAACAGTATTCTGTGTGTTCGCGAGCGTTTGTCAAGTGTCACTTGTTAATTAGTTACAAGATTTCCAGCATTGTCCTGAAAAGCCGCACGTCTGATCTCGATTGAAAGAGAGTACCTGTCACCATATCAGTTATAAGCTTATAAGAGCTCGTATAAGTACATTTGTTTCTTTCCAATTCGTGTTGCCCGACGGCTTTTGTATTTCATTCTTCGGTAACCCTTAGATTAGAGGTTACTGTATGTGGGAACTTGTTAATTAGAAGGTGGGTGCACTTTTTGATTGTGGCTCGGAATTTTCAATTGGTACATGCATTGTTTAGCACAGTTGTTTTACATTGCATTTCTGGGAACTATGATGACATCTCTCAATTATATTTGCCAATTAAAGCAATTTATTATCACCTGTGTTTTATTGGAGTTCCCCCAAACTAATTTTTATTTCAGAATCAACGGCTTCACTTCCGCGACGAATAGAGGGCTGCCGTATTATATCGTGGCTACAGAAACTGGTGAATTTTTCTCCAGATTGCTACAGATTCTATTCCCTATTTTGGTTAACATCCTCATTAGTGGTTGCGTCTTTTATTTTATACAATTTATTAGCGAAATAAAGTGTGATTTATATTTTAATTAAAATTGTTGTACAGGTTTGTTGTCATTTAGGGAAGTTCAAATAATTACGATGTGATAATTTTAATGATTTATTATGAAATAATGAGGCGGTCGGAGCTTAGCGGTCACGCGAGTTGACTATGAACGCTAAATACCAGGTTCGAATCCGAGTAAAGTAAGAACTTTATTCTGGCCGTCTCTCCCTCGGAAGGCAATGGCAAGCCACTGGTGTGTAATCTGCCATGAGAAACCTTTGTCTTAGGATAAAAGGACCTAGTACGAAACATATAAAGTACATAAATCGTCCCCAAATTATAAGGTTCACCAAACCCTCTTTAGGGTAAAAGGACCGAGAAGGAAGGAAATTTTAAAGATGATTCCATGAGGTTCTATAGTTTGACCAATTCTTTTCAAAAATGTGTTGAATGATCTGATTAACACCATTCTAGATATAAAGCATCACATGTGTTTGGTGATTTGGATAATTATTGACTTAAGGCATAGGATATCTGTGCCGTAAAATAATAACCTGAATAGATTCAATCAAGGGCGGATCCAGGATTTTTCATATCACACAAAAATATAAAAATATACAGAAAAATAAACCGTCGTACGTGCCCCCCCCCCCTGGATCCGCATATGGATTCAATAATAAAATATAAAATGACTTTATTTTCCTATCATATTTTTTTAATTACTACCTAATAATTACCAGAATAAAATGTTAAAAAATATTTAAAAGCATAATTTTTATATAATCGATTGTTTAAAGTAAACGTTGCTATTATCGATAAAAGTATTAATTGCGAAACCAACTTGAGGGTTCTTTAAAATAGTGAAATGATTAGTTCCTTCAATGGTGACTATTTCAATTGGATTTTCACACAATTCCTGTACTTTGTAATCCTCATCGAATCCTTCCAATGTTGGACGACTTGGTTTAAATAATTTCACCATAGATTTTAACTTACGTGCAGGAGGTTGGTACTTTGTAATACATTTTAATCGAAGATACGACGAATTGAAGACTTGTCTTTGATATTTTTCGGAATATGGTGCATTTCCAGGAGCCAGACTCATTGCAAAATCAATTCGTTCCGATAAGCTTTTACAGTTGAATATATCCATCTGTAATTTACTTCAATTAAAAGTTTATAAATTCAAACGCTTCTATTTTTACCTTGTGCTTCATAACAATATCTCTTGGAACATGCAATTGCAGCAAAGCGCAGATGGAAAATGTTTGCAAGACAGCTTCTGATGTTGCATCAGGAACTTGTCTGAATATCATTTCCTTAACCATGGCTGGTGAACCATCAATTAAAATTAATCTTCCTATACGACCTTCTGCTTCCAATAAAGCAGTTAATTGAATTGCAATTGTGCAACCGTAGGAATACCCTACCAATGTGAATGGTGTCGATTTTGGAAGATTTATTTGAATATGCTGGAAAATTTCATGAATTATGTTATAGAATCACTAAAAATTAAAAATTACTTACTTTTAATAAAGAAACTGCCATTTCGTCTATGCTAGATGCATGATTATCACCAGGGGTGAATTGCAAACCAATTGCATGAGATGCTAAATTTTCTGCTAGCGGTTTAAGCATCGCAGCCCATCCTTCGATTGCAGGTAACAAAAAAACTTTTGGAGCCACAGCTTTTTCTTTTATAAGGCTGTTTAATCGTACAATTGGAACTCCTACATCTTTTTCACTTCCCATATAGCGCAGTAGCAATTGAATACCTTGGGGAAGTTGTTCTTCTTCTTCCGTTGTACCACTAGGATTAATATAATCTTCAGCCTTTTCGAGTGCTATTTGGTGCAGTCTAAAATGGAAAATATAAAACTTTCAAAATAACCAATATATAAAATTACCTGGCAAATGTCATGCTGCGAATATCTTGCGCAGTCAAAAAAAATTGATAATCTCTCTCCACAGTTTGTTTTAATTCAAGTGCCATCATCGAATCCATTCCCAATTCGGATAATGTCGAATGATGACTGATTGTTTTAAGATCTCTTAAACCTAAAACGTAATAGGTTAGTGGAATTTAACCAACTGTGAGATTCAATTGTTTACCGATAATGTTTTTGACAGCATCAACGATGTTGTTGGCGGCTCCTGCACCGATTTTCTTTTCTGCCACAACAATACACGAAACTATCGGTTCTTCTTGTCTCAATAACTGATCCATTACTTCCAAACACGAAGACACTTTTTGTTGCAAAGTTCCTCCAATTTCGATTTCATTTTGTAATTCTTGCATATTTGCAACTAAACCGACATCTGCGATTGCACCCCATTGAATCGCCAAACCAGGAAATCCGTCCGCTTTTCGTTTTTCGCAAACCCTTTCCATGATGGAATTCGCCATACCGTAATTTGTTTGACCCGCGTTACCTCTGCCACACGAAACAGAAGAAAATACAACAAAGTATCTGAAATGTTTAAATTATTATGTTAGCGTGATTCGGCATGGGTATGACTTACTGTAATTCGGGGCATAACTCTCGTGTAAGTTTATCAAAGTGCTCGGTAGATATCGCTTTGGGTCCCAGCGAGGTCGCGAACGTTTCTGCATTTTGGTTTTCTAAAAGAGCATCCTTCAATACGACCGCCAAATGGAAGATTCCGATAAGCGGTCCCAAACTTTCGGCTTTCTTGATTGTTGCAAGGCAACCTTCAGAGGTGGTAATGTCATCGGTAGAAATTATTGTCCTAACACCGTACGTTTTCCATGTTCTGAAATTCTATTTTGATATTTAAGGTTTTTACATTTTTTGGAACTACCTTAATCGTGAAGCTTGGTATCCATTTTTAATTCCACTTCTTGACACCAAAACAAGGTTGTTGACACCACGTAACACCAGCCAGTCGGTTAGTTCAAGACCAACGCCACCTAAACCACCTGTGATAATATAGCTTCCTTTAGTTTTACCATAAAATCTGGGAATTCCTAAAAATAGCCTTTTTTCTGGTATGTAAACCGATTCTGGTTTTTCTTCTCGGATGCTAACGATCACCTTTCCAATGTGTTTACTACCAGCCATAAACCTAAACGCCTGTTCGATTTCGTCATCCTTAAATATGGTTTTCTTTAGTGGTTTTACACATCCAGAATAAACACCTTTCGCGATTTTTTGCACTAGACTATGTTTTAACTGAGGGCCTTCGTTAAAGAATGCATCAACCATAACACCATGAAAATTTCTTCCCTCTGTGAAATTTTTAAGTCTCAAGGTATTATTAGCTGCTAAATCAAATTTTCCCTTTCGAGGAAAGTACCACCAGGTGCGAGGCATCTTACTGAAGCTTGAAGTTTTTCTTCTGCTAAGGAATTTATTACTATGTCAACACCTCTTCCGTTGGTTTCTCTCATGATCATTTGTTCGAAAGACGTGTCACGAGAATTTCCAATGTGACTTTCTATAAAAAATTATATTATGAAAGTTCATACCGAATTACACCTGATTAACCTTTAATTTGTGGAAATTCTTTAAGAAGGTAGTCTATTTTTTCTTGAGTTCCGACTGTGGTGAAAATCTCACAGTTATAAAACGCCGCAATATTTATTGCAGCTTGACCAACACCACCAGTACCTGCATGAATCAGAATTTTGTGCCCTTCTCGTATTCGAGCAACCTGAAATGCAAAAAATTAGAATAAGTAGGGCTTCTGTCAAGTTTTGGATGATAGACAACTTACATTTTCTAATGCGTGCACGATTGTTATGTACGCTACTGGTATAGTTACAGCATCTTCCAGTGAGATGTGATCAGGCAACGGCATGAGTAAATGCGAATCAGCAATCACCATACTTGCCATAGCACTGCTGTTTAACATTCCAAAAACTCGTTTGCCCCTAAAACGAACCAATTAATTCCGTAACAATTATTATTGATTCAGTAAAAATACTTTTCATGCCTTCCTGCAAATTCAACCCCTTGTACGTTGTACTGTTCCATGCGATCTTTTGTAATAATATCGCTGTTGATTCGGCCAGAAGCAGTCATAATATCTCGGAAGTTTAAGGCCGCTTTATAGATCTAAAACCAAAATGTTGTTGTAACTCCATAATTAAAGCAAAGCAGAAAACTTACATATACAAGTGATTTTTCCGGAGGTACCTGAACTTGACTGTCGAGTGGTCCTTCAATCCATCTCAAACTTGACAGATCACCTCGAACGGTAACATTGTTGAATACGTGTTCCACTTCTATACAATCTACTTTCTCTAATAATAAATGCCTGTACGTACCCCACTGTCCATCTTGATAAATATTAATCACCATGCCCTTCTTTAACTGATTCATATAAAATTCATCGTTTATATCAAATTTTGGTGCACTGTCATCATTGATGAAAAGACATTTGACTTTAAGCATACCAGGTTCTCGTCTTAAGCACTTTACAAAACCAAGGATTCCGTTTACTGAATCTCCCTGGGAGTGAATCAGAATGTTTTCATCATTTTTAACTGAATTTTGCACAGATGGTAACCAATCGTACTTATTTATACTTTGGCTAAACTCTATTAGAGTTGGTGTTACAAATGGTATACTTTTTCTAAGTAAAACAAGTTTTTCAACTTCGGTACAATGAATCGCTAAGATTTCTAAATTTAGCTCATTGCTTTCTGGTAGAATGAAAGCTAAATCTTCTCGTGACAAAATGAAACCATGTTCTTTTAAGGCGCCGAATGCTAGCTGTACTGCTTCTGGTCTAGACAACATGCTAGAACCGATGACTAATGCACAGGTGTGATTTTCTGACGTTAACTTTTTGTCTTCCACTGTAACATTGCTAAGTTCCAATGGTTCTTTAGATAGGACGATAATATCTGGTTGAATTAAAGGTTGATCACAAAAAACTTGATGAACAATGGGACCAGCTGGTATGCTTTCTGGTTTCGTAAATTCATCAATTAATTCTGCAGCTCGCATTTTGATATTGTAATTGTTTTCTAAAATTATTTGGATATTCACTCTTATCGATTGTTCCAAACTTAGTTCTGCTTTTAATGGAATGAATTTGTAAGATTCTAATACCGGTTCACTAAGAGGTTTGCGACGAACAATCGAACTAGCGGTCAATCCACGAATTTCAATCGATCCGGATCTGGAATTAATGCTTGAATAAATATTGTGGTATTTTTAAGGAGCAAAGGAATGTTATGTTTCTCAAAGGACAAGATAAATGTTTGCGTTTAATTTTCCATAATCAGTTTAAAGTTGTTGGAAGGCATTGGCATAAGAAAGATAAGTACAAATGAGTACGTAGAATAATTTTGAATAATCAAGCACGCAAGAAAAGTAGGAGAATAATTAATGAATTGTATAAAAAGATAAATGTAAAGTTGTTAGGATTTTGAATTTCAAATGTGTTCGGAAAAGGCCCGCCAGAGGTATTTTTAAAAAGGTTCAAAAATATTACGGGAGGTGGAAAGAGCATGGACGATGTGCGTCCTCTTCCAATTTAAGTGCTGCGTGGAGAGGTTGGTTCTAACAGCTCAGCTAAAAATTTAACAAAAAGTGCAGAAATAAAGTGTTTAAATTGCCAAGTGTGGCATTTTAATTAAAGACAAGTGACCTAAGGGTAGATGAGGTTTTCTGAAAAATTAAATCCCAGACAAACGACGTGAATGCATTTAAGAAATTTAATGCGTTACCTTTTTCTACGGAGTTGATGCGAGAAAATTTTAAACGCTTTTATAAAGAAAATTCGATTTATGAAGATGATGGTGAAAGATGTACTATCAGCTAAATGGGAAATAATCAAAAACGACAACTACCACAAATAAGGTACAAATTGTTAAAAACTTTTTAAAAAAGAACACGTGCATGAAGTGAATGCAAGCAGAAACTTTTGCCGGCTCCAACACATGTTTTACATATGAGGTGTTGTTTTAACTCCAATTTATTTCTGTTGAATAATTTTTGTAAATATTAATTTAGGTCCTTTTCTGCTTTTATTTGACCACTACATGAATTTAGTAGATTAGTCATTATCATTAAATGTGTAAATTATCTACTGGTCAATACGGCCGGCACGGCGTGTTGATTATCGTATTTTGAATACTAATTCAAAATTAAGGAAGGTTATACCAATATACCAGATGTTATCAAATAATTTTGTATGAGCAAATTATCCATTGTTTTAATTGAGAAATATAATTTGTTTTTTAAAATTATCAATCCAGAATTTTTTAATACGACTGAGTTAGCCGGACCAAAAGGATTATCCCTCAACCATATTGCCAACAACTTATTTAATGAGTAGAATAATATAATGGTAGGTAAGAGGACATCTTTAAATGGCGCCCCACACGTGGGGCTGAGTGAAAAATTAGGGCCGAGTTATTCAAGGAACCTACCTTTGACCCTGAGATTGATTAATTGGAGTCAAAAAAATTAATAAATTTGCAATGGGAGCAGTTAGTGTCAAGCTGGGGAAATCGAAACGAGAGGAGAAGTTTGAAAATAGTGTAAAAAAATGGAGGAAGAGATTTCCGAAGAAAGGAGGAGGAATAATGATAAATTTCATGAAGAGATGAAGATAAAAAAGGCCAAATTTTATGAGGAAATGAAAATTGGGCCTAAGTTATGAAGAAAGAAGAGAAAAAAGAGAAAAACGTGATGCAGAAGTGGACGAGGACCTGGAAAGGCACGATAATGAATTAAATCAGCGTTTCTTAATGTTTTTTATCCGTGGAACCTTTTTTAATGTCCTATTTTATCGTGGAACCCCTATTTTGAAAAAATATTTTCAGAATTAGCCAAAAGTTCTTAAAATAACAGACAAACAGGACTTTTAAATTTTAATGAGATGAGTGAAATTGCTTTTTATTATTACATTATACCGGGTGACCGGCCGCCGATGTGAACATAGGAAATTAACATAAGAAATTCATTTTTCTTTAATTCCTGCTGCCCATCACAACGGATAAGAATGAAAAAGGTATCAATCGAAATAGTTTTATTTTCCGCGTCTAAAGACATCCAACACTTGATGTTTTGTTCTTTAATAATGTTAAAAATGTAGAATTAAAATAAGCGATTTTTTATTTATTAAAATTCAGACCAGCTTTGGATGGTTGAACTGTCAAAACTTGTATTTAAAATTAGTTTTCAAACAAAAACAATTGCACTGAATTTAAACAAGGCATCTAATATCTATTTAAAACTGCTATTTTGTCATTTTATTTTGATGTTGAACCTGCTCTTCGTTTGGAAAACACAGATTAAATGCTTCACTCAATGCAGTAAGGTGCTGAATAATTTCTTCAAAGAATATCTCTTCTATTTCAACCCCTTCCTGTTCCGAAAAGCATTTTATTGTTGGAAAGCAATTAAACTCATTGGAGCGCATACAAATTTTCCAAAATTCTATCTTTTTCTTAAAAGGAAGAATTTTTTCGTGAGCAGTAAATACATTTACTTGTTTGCCATGAAGGGTGAAATTAAACTCATTGATCTTTGTAAAAATGTCGCCTAAATAGGCAATTTTAAGTAGCCAAATTTGATCAAGAAATCGATCTTTTAATTAGAAATTGTGTTCCAAAAAAAGGCACGCACCTCGTCCCTTAACTCACAAATACGAGTTAGTATCTTTCTTCGAGATAACCATCTAACTTCAGTTAGAAGAAATGGAAGAGAAGTATGTACACTTCCCATATCTTCACATAGGATTTTGAATAAATGATTATTTAGAGGCCGAGATTTTATGAAGTTGATGATTTTTACGACCTCATCAAAATAAAGCACTTAAGTTTCGCGGAACCCTTAAGTCATCTCCACACAGTTTAAGAAACGCTGAATTAAATAATATAACAATGAAAAAGAAGAAAATGAGAGAGAAAATATTGGAAGAACTCAAAAGGGAAAAGGAAGTTAAAGAAGTCCCTGAAGTGGATAAAGAAATAAAACCAGAAATAATACAATAAATAAAAATGGGAGAAAGCGTTAGTAACCGAGGGGATGGAATCCATGGAAGAAGGAGAAAAATGTCATACAGGCGACATTGGGAAGAAAGTCCTGGTGTACAGAAGATAACAGATGAGAGAAATAAAATGGAGAAAACTCCAAAGAAAAGTGCAATTTAAATTAAATCGGGAAAGTTATGAAATAGAACAAAATAAAATAAAAAGTAACGTTAACAGATTGGGGAGATGTTCAGACAGGGAGGAAGTATCCCAATTGACAAGTTGGAAGGAAATGGATGAGGATTTAGATGAAGGAGGAGCACCGTCAGAAGAGTCGATATTGTTCCTTGATGATAGAGGAGCGAATTTTAATAACGACAGAAAATTAAGACAAGGAAGAAAATTTGAATACAGTCGAGCGAAGGGTATGGAAGTGGTAGAAGATGTAGAGAGGCCACCCTACCAAAATGGGCATTCCGGCTAGCCAGATGGAAGTTTACCGATGAAGAAAAACCACCCCAATAAATCAAGAAAAATGGGAAAAGGAAAATTTTAAGACAACTGCAATGAAAATGAAATGAGAAGAAAAGTGTAAATTTGATAAACAATAATTAATAAGTGTAAATAAAATGAACTTGGAAATTTTATAAATAATCCCCTAAGATTAAAATTAATGCAGAATCGTCACCAGTGATTTAACAAAATTATGAATAATAAACAAAAATAACAAATTTAAAACTACGCATAGGAAAAATTTAAATTATAATTAAAGAACTTTAATAAGGGTGAAAATAATATCGATTGATAAACAATAAATTTTGAAATAAAAGCAAATTAACCATTTAAATTTTATAAAAATAATTTAAATAAGTGAGTTTTCCGATAAAATAAAATTTTAAAATTTGGATAAACCAGAACGTTAGAATGGAAGATTAAATCGTGCTATGCGGAAGGATAAGAATTATATGAAAACAAATTACAGTTTAGAAGAAAAATTTGTTATTGCGAAAAATTAAGATTAAAGAATTATTAAAAATTTGAAAATAGAATTATTAATTTAAATGAAATTAATAGAGTATGAGATATTGCTACCGTTTTGGTATAAAGTACTGTTTAGAAGAATTGATGGTGGTAGGTAAGAAACCTCAGTACAGAATTTAAAAATTTCCACTGTCATGAATCATTAAAAACGGCACAAAAAGCTATTATAAAACAAAATATTTGTGGATCATTGCAAATAGGGCTCTAAAAAGTCAAATTTTCAAAATTTGTGTTGGCAGATGCAGTCTTACGAGTTAGAAACGGTTTACAACATTTCATTGGCTCCCGAAACCCCGCCTCTAACATATCCCACCAAAAGCTTATAAATATAAGGTGTGTACTTCATAAAATGCTCTCAGTACGTACTGGCGATCACAACCACGTGTCGTGTGTTGAGCGTTAAAAAACAGTTCTATTTAGGGCCAAAAATACTTAGAAAGGGTTACGGTTTTAACGACGTTGAATCTCGCTTTTTTTTGCAACTCGTCGTAGGTGGATGTGTTGCCAAAATTGACTCTTCCGCGCCGCCGCTCCGCTCCGCGTTGCAGCGCTACAGAGCCATTTTGGCAACACTAAACTCATTAAAAACATCCCTATAGGGTGATCCAACTCGGCACATTGTGCTATTAGCAAGGGGTGAATCTCGCTTTTTTTTGCTGCAAATTTAAGCCAAAAATACGTTGAAAATGTGAATTTACCTCGACGTTAACTGTACCATGAATTTCCCCGTGTTTTTTAGTCAAAAATACCCCTAAAAAGTGAAATTATGTCGATGTTAACTGCGCGACAGACTAGGTACTACTGGGAGCACAAGCGTGCCCCGATTTTTCTAAGTGTTAGAGTAACTTACAGCACACAGACGGACGACAGAAAGACTGTGACGTTTGAAAATCGAGCTAAAATTGGCAACTTTAAAATCGATTATTGGCCAAACTAATCGATATACAACTTTCATCCTCACCTTAATCGCTTCGTCTATATTTTTTCTATCTAAATCCTTCGAGTTTCTTTTAATAAATTTAATATTCTCGAGCTGAGATACTTACCTGCCACCGAATTAATTATGGTAATGATTTAGTACCTCTTTGGAAAAAGTAGCAATTTAGTGAAGAAAGGTTTTGAATAAAATAAAATTTAAAAGTAATTTGGAAAATTATAAAATTTAAGTAGCAATGAAGGATTTCATTATGAAATGTAGATGGAAAGTTTGAATTATGAAAGGAAAGTTGCTAGTACGAGTTGGTTGAAAATTGTTCATGGTACAATGAGGAAAAACAAAATTTGGAAAATTATGAAAAATTTTGAAGAATCGAAGTTTGCCAATATTTTGAAGAGAGGTTTGTCGGGTCACTAAAGATTGAAGTTTGGGAAAATAAAGAAGAAATTAGTGCGAATTGGTCGTGTTTGTTTGTGATTGCGTTGTTGGTGATGTGGCATTTATAATTTGTACAATGTTTTTGATTTAATTGATTCTTGCAGCAATTTTGAAATTTTGTAATTTTTTGGTAGTTTATTTGAGATGTTGTAGATTTTGATTTAGATGGAGAATTAGGTTCTTAGAATTCTAAAATTGAAGGTAATTTTGAATAATTTTACATAGCGACAAAGGTAAAATTTTACGACGGCTGAGCAGCTGGCGCATGGGTTTCTGATCGACCGACGACGATATAAATGTGGTTTGATACCAGAGATTTTATTGCGATTTTGTTTATAAAAATTCGTGGGGTCGGTTTAGAATACTACAATATATTTTGGATTAACTGAAACATACTTGATAATTCCGCTTTCCTTGTAGTTGTAAACAGGCAAAACCACATTGCTTTCGCCAAACGTTTTTGCATATTTTACATGGGCTTTTGCGTCGATAGCCACATGTTCGATTCCAATTGGAACGTAAAGATTTCTGTTGTCTTCTTGTAAAATTTTGAATTGCAACATGTTATCCATGAAAATGCTCCAGTTACTGCACCATTCAATTTTAGCTTGACTTGCAGCTAAATCGCATTCTTTGATTCCACGGAAACGTCCTCTACAGTGAATTACAGTAAATTTGTGAAGCATTGCAAAAAATATGTTGAACTTACGTATAACTGTATCCTCTCAGTTTAAGTTCTTTGTATACATCCTTTGTTGCAAATGGTAGGTCATCATCAGGATGATTTGGAATAGGAAGTGTGATAATTTCCTGTGAGAAATCGTCCGGAATTCTAATTCTTCCAGTAACTACAGTTTGATCTTGATTTGCAATCTATTTTAAGAGAAATTTTGCACTGCTTTGATAAAAATCAAAACTACTTGCTTCGAATAGGCCAGTACTCCTATGAATGGTTGTAATAAGTTGCAATCCTACATCCAATCTTATACTCGTAGCTCTATGGAATTTAACATTTTCGAAAACGACTTGCATGTCTGATAGAAGAATTCCAGTCATCAAAGAAAACGATTCCCAAACTAAGGTTAGATACTCAGTTGCTGGGAATAAAATTCTTCCATCGATAACATGGCCTGTCATATACCCTACATCACCATCTTTGAAACTAAACCTCTTGGAACGTTCTCCTTTTGATAGTACACCTTCGGTTTTATACAAAGAAACAAACCAGCTTTTATCGTGATTCCATTTAATTAAGGGTGATATCATTGACGTGTTTGCACTTACTGGCCATTCAATTTTTGGATACAATTTTTCAAGCTTGAAATTGTAGCCCAATTCGTACAATCTTAAATGGTTAACAGTTTTAGAGTTCCAAAGAGAGCAATTTTAAATTACTTACTGTCCTAATCCATACAGGAAGGATGCGATATGATCTTTTTCGTTCTCTGCCTCAGTTAAGCTGATGCTATTTAAATTTTGGGTGTTTGGTAATTTTTCTCCAACTTCAATTATAGCAGATTTTGGTGGTACAACAGAAATCGCTTGTTTAGTGTAAACTGGATTTAATAAATGTTAGATTTGGAAAGGAAAATAAAACACACATTTAAGGGTAAAACAATATAATTAAAATATAGCTCTCGTCACTCGTTGTTTCTACATCGACAGTACGCTCCGTTCTGGTATAAAACTTATGAGTTAACCACATAATGCATGGTGTGTTCAAGTTCCAGGTAAAAGAAACTGAACACCGTAGTGCTAGCTTACATGAGTACAAAATAATGTAGGCGTTATAATAATGTATTTCCAACAATAAATTATTAACGAAATATTCTGCTGAAGCGTATTTTGATAAGTCGGAAGCCAACAATTCTTTGTTAATAATTGATGTCGTAATCCATTTTGGTGATCGTTTGTTAGGCTTTGGAATTATTTGTTGAAGATTTCGGAGAAGTTGGGGTTCTAAAAATTTTTTCAAGTAAATAAGATATTTTCGGTTTTCTATACACTTACTAATTTTTGATACTAATTTGGAATGGAAACAGTAATTTCGTTCGGATTTAATGATTATTTTGTGATTTCTTAATGTGTTTAAGAAACATTCCACTACAATCGTTGATCCCGAGATGATGTACTGTCCTTCTGAATTATAATTAATGATTTGAATTTCTTCAGGAAGAACCGGCAATGTCTAAAATAAAAAAATAATAATATTTTCTTTTGAGTTCCTGATGATCACATCAAGCGTTGGTCTATATTCTTGTCTTGTAAGTCTTGTAAGCTTAGGCATGGCAAACGTACGCTGTTTTTCATGATGATTTTGTTAAGTGCCTGTTAAGTATTTTTTGGTCCAACGCAACTGTTTATTTGGGACTTCCCGCGTGAAACAGTGGTATAGTTATTGTGTGTGGTTTCTGGCTCCTGTTTGTAAACATCTGTAACAGGAGAGGCTCTTCATACGCAATCTATTATTCAGTATCATTGTGCGTAAGTTGTGGAACCATTTTGGATTTCCTGGAGATGGTAACATCCTATTGTTGCTCGGTTTGGATGACGCTTGGGGAGTTCTTTTCGTTGTATGTCTGGTCCAATCATATTGTCATCTCCAATACCATCTCTTACTGGTCCAGAGTTCTAGCTACAGCTCAACAAGCAGTCTTTTGCGCTCGCGAATGTCAATTAAGTGTTTTCCTGTGTAAATTATGACAAGTTACAGATTTCCACCTTTTAAGCCAGCGGTGGTATGTCGAGTATGTCTAGCTACAGCTCAACAAGCAGTCTTTTGCGCTCGCGAATGTCAATTAAGTGTTTTCCTGTGTAAATTATGACAAGGTACAGATTTCCACCTTTTAAGCCAGCGGTGGTATGTCGAGTAGGAGGAGACGTTGTCACCAGCTAAGATGTAAACTTATTACAACGTTTTATGTAAGTAAATTTATTCTTTCTTACTTGTCTGACCGATGTGTTTATGGGCTTGTGTTCAATATTGAGTAACCGTTAGAGGTAATTCTGTTTATTGGCTATACTTTTTTATATATTGTAGTATTTTGAAAAAGTTTGTAATAGGAGAAGGAGAAAATTTTAATTTTATGGGATTAATTAAATAAAGGATAATAGTCCAGTAATTCTACGAAAAAATACGAAAATTATACTACCCGGAAGCAAAAAATGGGGTCGTGTAGAAGAAAAAATTCTAAGAAAGATAGCGCTTTTTGCATCGCCCTAGCTGGTGTAGAACATAACCTAAAAAATTATTCAAAGTCGAAAAACAGGTTTTAATTAGAAAGTTGTAGATAATGGAAAAACCTATCAAATGCGATTAGAAAAATAAAAATTCGTTATTTATTTTTGGAGAAAATCGAAAAATAACAGTCAAAAATTGCTTTTTTTGTTTTTGCTGTGATTTTTACAATGTTGCTTTAAATTATTCCTTGTTCGAGGAAAATGTTCCCTCTGTCGAGTAGAAGAAGATCTTTTTTGTAAAATTTCAAAAAATGAAAAATGCGCGATTTATAGCGGAATTACGAAAAAATAACCGCTTCGTAAATCGGCCATTGCTCATGATGGAGATGGTCTAGAGAACCCAACCTGGGTTTAAAGTCTTCGTAAGAGATAGTGCTACCATATACTTTAAGAAAGTCATATTTTAAGTCACTCTCTAACCTCAAAATATGGGCATGAATATCGTAATATCGCAATGCAAGTGTATTTCCGTGCCATATCTGCATCTGTAAGTAGTTATACCCGCATTGCGATATTACGATATTCATACCCATTTTTTGAGATTAGCGAGTGACTGAAAATATTACTTTCATAACTATATCATAGTACTATCTCTTACGAAGAATGTAAGCCCATGTTGGGTTCTCTAGGCCATCTCCATCGTGAGCAATGGCCGATTTACGAAAAGGTAATTTTTTCGTAATTCCTCTCTAAATCGTGCATTAATCATTTTTTGAAATTTTTCAAAAAAGCTCTTCTTCTACTCGACAGAGGCAACATTTTCCTTGAACAAAGAATAATTTAATTTGCAAATTGTAGAAAACACAGCAAGAACAAAAAAAGCAATTTCTGGCTGTTATTTTTCGATTTTCTCCGAAAATAAATAACGAATTTCCATTTTTCTGGTCGCATTCGATAGAGTTTTTCATTATCTACAACTTTCCAATTTAAATTTCTTTTGTAAGATGCTTCGTTTATTCTTAAATCACAAAAAACAGGTTTTTCGACTTTGGTTAATTTTTTAGGTTATGTTCTACATCAGCTAGGGCGATGCAAAAAGCGCTATCTTTCTTAGAATTTTTTCTTCTAGACGACTCCATTTTTTCATTCTGGGTAGTATCATTTTCGACTTTATCATTATGTCGTTCGTAGAATGACTGGACTCTCTAGACTGGACTATAAGCAGATATTGGCATGATAAGTAAAATGATGCGTGTGAGCACATAAAACAAAAAACAGTCAAACATAAGAAAAGCAGAGAATAAAATTTTGAATTTTGTGGTTTATTTGTAAGGAAATGTTGAGAATTATTTGTGTGTTAATGGAGCGCTATAATATAAATCGCTGGGTCCAATACGACCTTTTGTATGGAGAAATGCAGGTCACGTGTGAGGCGAGAAATATGGAAGGAGAGGGCAGAGAAACGGGCTCTCTTGCGGCTAAACACTCGAGAGGAATGCACGCTTCTTGGTTAAGTGAATAATGCATAGTTTTTTTATGCGACAAATATTTGTCTGCAGCTTAGAGAAGCAAAGCAGATGTTAACAAGTGTCGTTAAGTGTTATTTTGGAACGTATTTAGGAAGTCGAAGACGTAATTGCGATTAATCCTAGAAAATCCGAACATGGACGCTGGCTTGGCGGCAAAATTTTAATAATGGTGGACAATTTCATTTCAATTGGAAAGGCGACAGGATATGGTTCTTGGCGAATTAAGAAAATTATGGCGATTGGTTCCATCAATAGTACAGTCCCGTACATCAAATAAATAAGGTAAAATCTTATTTTTGCAAAAATTTAAATTAAAACATGTGTTTAAATAAAAGTGAAAAATTTTAACAAACTTCGAAGCTATTGCTACGAAAGAGTGGGGATTCAACGAAATATTTGTTCGAAAGCGTTGCACGTGTACCGTATCACATGTTTATTTTTGAACTCGATAAACAAATTTGAAATGCATTTAATTGAATATTTTTATGTAATTAATTTTATTATACAGAATTTGTTCTCGTTAAACCATAACAAAATTATAGTAAAAAGTTGATAAATAAATGTGCGAATTTTGTTTTGGTTTATAAGATTGTTGTTTGACTGGATTGATTGTTGATAAATTTTTCAAAAAGAAATATCATGCTAATAAGCTTATATGAAGCAGAATTGTGTACTTTTGATTTCTTGTTCTTTTATGACAAAATAAAGTTTATTAATTTGAAAATTTTGCGAGTTTCCAAAGTGGTATTAATTAAAACGATTGAGCTAGCAGGGTTTATAAAAAGAGTCCACCTGTTCCTGTCATTGATGAGAAGTAAATAAGAATTTAAGGGTAGGTTACGACAATATATATTGCGATGATATTTGATCAAATGCGAAAGGTATACTTAACATAGGTAAAGTCGGCGTCTTGCATGTACACGCAAGATGAAGAGGTGGGTTTCTGAAAAGAGTTGTCACAGGACATGCGATTATTGCAGAAGATCGCAGGTTTCCATTAACGAATAGTGACCAGGCAGGATGGATAGAAGTTTGTGAATCATTATAAAAAAAATAATTGTTATTAGTTTTAAGTTTGTTGTGGGTCTATTGTTGGGTGTTTTCATTTAATAGGTTAAGTTGTTTTGATCTAGGTACCCGGAAGAGATGAGGTGATTAATCATGGAAATCAAGAAAGGGTTGTTTAAAAAAAAAAGAAAAATATAAACAAAAAAGAATAGACAAAAATGGCATGGAAGCGAAAACTAATCAATGGAGTTTTTAATTAGCTTGAATTGAAGAAGTCAAAAATTGCGGACAATAGTGCAGAAATTAAGAAAATAAATAAATTTATGAAGAGAATCTCGGTGCAGCGGGAAGATAAAGTGGTATAAGTGGTATAAAGCTAAGAACATTTAGAAGAGAGAACTGGTGGTATGAATGCAGGATTGGGAAATTGAAAGAAGATCAAAAGGGTCTGGCCGGTTAAGTATGTTAAAAATGCCTTTTTTGAATTTCATGATGGCAATTTTTTTCAAAGTTTGTTATGTAAAAAGACAGTCATGTACAAAATTTCAGCTTTTCAATTTACTTCCTGTGGATTTTAGAAGGAAAAAACTCGGCGCTGTGCGATTATAATGATAATAATTTTATTAATAAAGTTCTGAAGCGCAACTGATTCATAAGATAGCACAAAATCCATTGAAGATGTCACAGTCACTCCTGTTGACTCTCTCTCTGTATCAGCCTTTTCCGTCCACTGCTGGACATTAGCCTCTTCATATTATGGACTTTGGTTTGGCCATAACTCACCCCGCTGGCCAGACGGGTTGGTGAGTAGTCCGCAGATCGATTTTGGACTATAGTTGTTTTACATCCGGTAGCAGCTTGCTAGGATAGCATTCAGATGTGCCTGTAACCTGTAGCCCTGTTTTTTGTTAACGGTGGCAATTTGTCAATTCAGGGGGACCGCCGGCTTAACATGCCCTCCGAAGCACGGAGACTTGGTCATAAGAAAGTTTGACTCTCCTCGGATTTGAACCCGGTACCCCGCGTTCGCATCCAACTGCGTTAGCTGCAAGGCAATGACCGTCTCTCCTACCTTCTCGACTACCTCAACTTTATTGCAATAACAATAATTGAATGGTTTGTTGCAAAAACATAAGTACTGACATTTTTTACTGACAACAACCATCAATGCACGTTGTCCGTTTATCGCACTTTCCACAGCACAGATGTCTCACACAACCGTAAGAAATTTCGGAGCTAGGGTCAATCGCTATATTGTTCGTTTTGTCAAATATCATCAATATACGAGGCGTTGAAAACATCATACAATTTTCTTTTTCATAAATCGTAGCACCGCCTGCTCGAACTTTGTCTCTTTTGTATTAGGTAACCAGATAAGGTGATGTTTTCATCGTTATTAATCCACGTCTCCGATAAAGCCAGGAGAGTATCAGTTATTAAATCGTCCTTATGCGCTTTTAAACTTTGAACGTTAAATGTGAGCAAAGACAAATCCCGTGAACCCGCTCGTTGCAGAAATTCACTGCATTCGTCGCTGATTGTTCGCTGAAAGGGCCCATCCACGGACGGGTGCTCGCCAAAGTTGGAAACCCGATTGGTGTCGTTCCCAGGGGAGATGATTTTAAGTTGGTACGATCAACGACAACAACCAATCAAAGCGAGTTGAGTGTCCTAAAAATATTGTCACAACCCCAAAGTTCAGTAAACTTAATAATTAAAAGAAATGTTGATTCATAACAATTGCGAAATCATAAGACAACGGATTCCAAGATGACAATATTAGTCACGCTAATAAAAAGAATATATTGAAGTGTGATAAAGTCAGTCAAAGATGCCAGTTAGAGATTTTCTTTAAAGTTAAAAGTTTGTCATTTTGTAAGACATCTAATATGGAGGCAATTTTGCATAACAAGCAATAAATTGTAACTTTTAACACAGAAAACTAAAACAGATTTGATTTCCTTGAAAATGTGATGTGCTTCGTACGAATTTGTGATGTGTTTATACAGGTACATCGATTGTTTACCTGAAATTTGAAAATTTCTGTGATTTGAATAAACAGCGCCAGGAAGTGACCACCTACGATTTTTGTGTTGGATTTTGGATATTTATGGTGGTATGGGAAGTTTGATAAGGTCGTTTCCGACGAGGATTGTCTTGCACGAGCCGTCTTGGGGACACGTTGATACTTGCGACCATTTTATCGCAATTATTCCCAAAAAGACAATTTTAGTGAGCTTTTGAGTCACAAAAGCAATTATATCGACGAGATAAATAAAACGTGAGTATTTTGGAACGCTTTATTTTTGTGAAAACGAAGTTTTCACACGTTTTTGTTGGTCGCGAGAAATTCTCGAAGGCAAGATTAAATTTGCACATTTTGGGTTTGTTAAACCTGAAATAAAGTTAGGAAGTTAAAATTAATGAATAATACGCTGTATGAACGAGTTTTACATCACTTATTATAATAGATGACCGATAACTTCGCCGATTTAAAATTACCACATTTCGATTTTGAGGTTAATGAAAAAGTTGCACGTTTTTACTACCGTTTTGTTTTAAAAGTTGGAGAAATTTTTTAAATCAATCCTCGAGATTTAAATGCACCACAGGAAAATTTTTATACGTCACATCACTTATTTTTGGACAGAAGCACAAAATCTTGAAAACTACAGGAGCTGTACTACTGAGTGTATAGAAGCTGGAAGCCATATTGACGAATGGGTTGCATATTGCCGAATTCGAACATTGCCAATGTACGGAGTGCTACACAAATTGTGTTCCACATCAAATTATCGTGTCAAGTAAGGAATTTGAACTTTTCTTATCAAAACACTATTGTACAAAATTATTTTTATTCTTGTTACACAACTTACATAAACATAACGCTAAATAAAAGTATAGCTGAGTTTTTGAAAGTAAATGATACTTTTTATTTATCGTTTGTACATTTTACACACCATATTGCATATTGCTTGACATTTATGTCAGAAAGTATCAAAATTGCTCCATTTTTGATTTTGTTTATTCTGAATAAACTACCCTCTGATTTATTGAGATCTTTGATTGACTTAATATCGTTGAATCTACGACCTGCAGATATTGTGGCCTCAAATTTGTGAACTTGACTTAAGGCTAGCTGGGATTAATTTGTTCGAGTGATCTACATTAAGCGAGGTTTCATCGCCGACTATAATTGGGGGTGTAATTGAGCCGTACATCACGACAATATTTTCCCAATAATATTAAATTACTTGCTAATATCAAGTTACACATAATTAATAATTAGATTCTTGGTAATCATAACAAGAATCTAATTATCTAAAGTAAACAAACATGAAAATGCAAGATTCTTCTAAGAAATGTAATTGCATTGGAATGTAAAGAATTGATAAACAAAGGAATAACTAGTGGAATTTTCAATATAAATAGAGGAACAGATTTGTGTGATTGATCAGTGTTCGGTCATCCGTCTACGGTCATGAATCTTCAGTGAACAGTCGTCAGTGTTTTAAGTGTTTGTGAGGATCCACGAGCAACACAGCCCGAATCGACATCCACCAGCCAAGCGAACTCAACAGAAGGATGTTGCCTCCTTGGTACACTGTACCGATCATCGTAGGGTATGAATAATTAAGAATATTTAATAGACCGACCAATCTCACATGCGTCTCTTATTTATGTAATGTTTCATTTATAATAATTATTAATAGCCGTATTCATAAACAACTTAAAACAGTCTTGTAAGCCTGTTTTAGTTAAAGAGCTTTTAACCCGTTTTAACCTAACTTTTTATTTTTTTTTTTTTGCCGTCATTTCGAATTTTTTTAGGTTAAAATACCAACTTATCACAGTAAACGCACTAAACTCCCTATAAAACAGTTTACTAAATAGTAAGTCCCTATAAAATTTATAGGGAGTTTAGCGCGTTTACTGTAATAAGTTGGTATTTTAACCTAAAAAAATTCGAAATGCAAGCAAAAAAAAGTAAAAAGTTAGGTTAAAAGCTCTTTAACTAAAACAGGCTTACAAGACTGTTATAAGTTGTTTATGAATACGGCTGTAAATGTATATTGTTGAAGACACGTTTTATTATGATTTCTACTAAATCCCCCTTCGAAGAGTAATTATGGTACCGAACCGTTAAAACCCAAGCCACATAAGATGTCTAATTAATAAATTAGGCTTCCAGGATGAACCTTACACTACAAGAGGGTTTTAAATGTGACAATATGACACGTTGGAGCAGGTACAGCGTGCATTGTTTAGTTTTGGTTTTGTTTTGGCTTTGTATTTGTTTTTGATTTTGTCTTTGCTTTTGTCATTGCTTTTGTCTTTGGTTTTGTCTTTGGTTTTGTCTTTGCTTTTGTCTTTGCTTTGCTTTACTTTGCTTTGATTCATCCGTTGTACACTGAGAAAAAGGTTTCTTTGTAATAAATAAAATTTATTTGGAGTAAATAAATGGTAGATTTGGAATGAGAGAAATAAATATTTGTTTAATATAAAAAAAGCATTTGTTTGACCAATATCTTTACAGTAAATTTATATTTATTAAATATTAAGTTTTGGGAGTGTTACAGAAACAAAATATTTATTAAATATAAATTTATATTTATTAACTATTAACTTATGGGATTGTTAGAGAAACAAAATATTATTTCAACATATTATATTATTCAACTCTTTCTTTTAGATTGGGATTATTTTTTTTTATTTATCATTTTAATTATTTTAATTATATTTTCCTATCAGTGCCCTTCTTCGGAATATTGTAGCATCAAACTCTTGTGAATCTGAAAATTAAAAATTTCTGATCTGACCAAGATTCGAACCCGTGACGAATGTTTTGAACGTTGCGCGAGACTAACCATCGTAACCACACACCTATGGAGGTGTGTATGTAAAATGACACAGGTACACCCTGTGCAGGTATACGATCCAGGTATAGGTATACGATCCAGGTATACTACCCAGGTATATACTTTACTAATACCTGCATTATAATTAGTACCCAATACAAGTATTATTCATAGTTAACAAATCATTTGCTTGCCAAAAGAATATTTGTTAATATTAACACAATGTGCCCAAATAATCAAATAAAGCATAATGTTGAGACAAATTTACTAAAAATTTTATAATAAACTTATCGCGTTTAATATTATTATACCGAATGTTATATTAAATAAACTACCTCAAATAAATCTACTGCTTAATAGTTAACAAACCTTTTTCTCAGTGTATGACATGTTAATTTGGTATCGGTTTTTGGTGTCGGTTTTTGGTGTCCGTTTTTGGTGTCGGTTTTTGGTGTCGGTTTTTAGTGTCGGTTTTTAGTGTCGGTTTTTGGTGTCGGTTTTTGGTGTCGGGTTTTTGGCAGATAACGAGCGCTAAAACATGTTCCATGTTAAAAACTACTTTTTCACATTTCTTCATTTTTCTTGTACTAAAAGATATCCGAAAAATCTCAAAACATTCAGAAAAATCAAAAATCACCTAAGAAATATGAAAATAATTTTTGGAATTCCTTCACAGTTAAATTCAACGAAATACGAATTTATCAACTTTAAAAAAAATTATTTAACCATGGGGGAATTTTCCGACTTGAACAAGAAAATTTGACAAAACTCTACTTTGGAATCCCTAAAAATTAAAAAAAAAATCATCTCAAAATTCCACTTGCAACACTATCAAAAATGCAAAATTCTCTTCAAAGTTGTGACGTGATTCAACGAAATACGAATTTATAAACTTTAAAAAGAATTATTTAACCATGGTAGAATTTTCCGACTAGAACAAGAAAATTTGACAAGATTCTACTTTGGAATCCCTACAAGTTAAAAAAAAATCTCAAAATTCCACTTGCAACGCACTATCAAAAATGCAAAATTCTTTTCAAAGTTGTGACGTCACACTAATAGAGTCAATTTACTACATTGGTGGCTGTCAGAATACTATAATTTATAGAAATTTTACTTCAATAACTTCAACTATGGCTGCTTTTCACGGTGTTTTATGATTTTAAATGACAACTTGTATATTTCTAAATGATCGATTGACCGGGCAATACCGGGTCATTTTAACAGAACACCTCACAAACCCAATAATTTCTGTATTTTCAAATTTTCGCCAAATACCGCTTATACTATCAATACTTTACTAAAACATTAAAATTCAACAAACATTTTTTTAAATAAATTATGTTTAATTGAGCATACATGTAAATTGTGTTGAAAAGCACACTTTCGTTATTCGCTGTTATTCTGCTATTACTCAAAAAATTTCATAAAAGTAATAATTTTTAAAAGAGTACACTTGGACACAGACCGCATTGTTTTTGCAAAAGAAAAAGTTTTGTGCAATTTTTTAAGTAACAATCAAAATAACAGCGAATTGGAAAAGTGTGTTTTCCAACTTTGAGGATTCAGACATTGCATAGCCTTTTAATTGAAGCCCAATCCACATTAATCTTCTTCACTGTCACTGTTAATGACTGCATTCACTTCTTCCACACCGAACAGTCTTGTGAGAATCGCGACTGGCCTTATAATTCTGGATAAATATCGAGAATTTGCTAAATAAAAAATTACGGCTACACTGAGAAAAAGGTTTGTTAACTATTAAGCAGTAGATTTATTTGAGGTAGTTTATTTAATATAACATTCGGTATAATAATATTAAACGCGATAAGTTTATTATAAAATTTTTAGTAAATTTGTCTCAACATTATGCTTTATTTGATTATTTGGGCACATTGTGTTAATATTAACAAATATTCTTTTGGCAAGCAAATGATTTGTTAACTATGAATAATACTTGTATTGGGTACTAATTATAATGCAGGTATTAGTAAAGTATATACCTGGGTAGTATACCTGGATCGTATACCTATACCTGGATCGTATACCTGCACAGGGTGTACCTGTGTCATTTTACATACACACCTCCATAGGTGTGTGGTTACGATGGTTAGTCTCGCGCAACGTTCAAAACATTCGTCACGGGTTCGAATCTTGGTCAGATCAGAAATTTTTAATTTTCAGATTCACAAGAGTTTGATGCTACAATATTCCGAAGAAGGGCACTGATAGGAAAATATAATTAAAATAATTAAAATGATAAATAAAAAAAAATAATCCCAATCTAAAAGAAAGAGTTGAATAATATAATATGTTGAAATAATATTTTGTTTCTCTAACAATCCCATAAGTTAATAGTTAATAAATATAAATTTATATTTAATAAATATTTTGTTTCTGTAACACTCCCAAAACTTAATATTTAATAAATATAAATTTACTGTAAAGATATTGGTCAAACAAATGCTTTTTTTATATTAAACAAATATTTATTTCTCTCATTCCAAATCTACCATTTATTTACTCCAAATAAATTTTATTTATTACAAAGAAACCTTTTTCTCAGTGTACGATTTGCGAGCAGCATCCGACAGTGTGTCGACTATTTGGACAATCACAAACGTAACGCCGGATTCCTGAAGGACCTTGTGAATTCCGAGCATAATCGATGTAGCATTTATATGTCTTTCTATTGATATGTCTCGACCTCACGAGAATCTGAATCTGAATGGAATTACTCTCATTTTTCAAGTTTTTTTTAAATAACTCATGATAATATTTTCATCTTCATCCATCATTTCGATCAGATAGGATACCGCTTGAGATAGCTGGAAGGAACCAGTGAAGAGAATCTTCAATTACTGATCTGGTAATTATGGGAAATCGAGAATTTCAGCTGATGTTAATTTGCGAAATTGAATTTGAAGAGAATTTTGCATTTTTGATAGTGTTGCAAGTGGAATTTTGAGATGATTTTTTTTTTAATTTGTAGGGATTCCAAAGTAGAATTTTGTCAAATTTTCTTGTTCTAGTCGGAAAATTCCCCCATGGTTAAATAATTTTTTTTAAAGTTGATAAATTCGTATTTCGTTGAATTTAACTGTAAAGGAATTCCAAAAATTATTTTCATATTTCTTAGGTGATTTTTGATTTTTCTGAATTTTTTGAGATTTTTCGGATATCTTTTAGTACAAGAAAAATGAAGAAATATGAAAAAGCAGTTTTTTCCTTCTAAAATCCACAGGAAGTAAATTGAAAAGCTGAAATTTTGTACATGACTGTCTTTTTACATAACAAACTTTGAAAAAAATTGCCATCATGAAATTCAAAAAAGGCATTTTTAACATACTTAACCGGCCAGACCCTTTGGGGAACCTGTTTGATCGAGAGACGGAGAGGATATGCACCTACATCTTCCGGGTGATACAGGTTTTTAAAAATTAATTAATTGTGTTCAGTTTGGAAATTTGGGGTTTGTGTGGGAACATTGTGGGTTTATGTTGATTGTTGTTAAAAATAAATTGTTATATTGATTCATTTTGCCTCGTCATTTATCAAATTTAATGTTATCACGGATCAGGATCCCATTGATCTCGAAGTAATTGCGGAGCGACAAGACGCTTACGTTACCTGTATGAAGCGTATAAGATCCATATAAGTTGGGATTTTTGTGGCAAGTATGTAATGTCCCCAGGCATCACGGGTGGACGTTGCACTATATTGGGTGCAATATTTATTGTAAATATCATTGGCTTGTGTGTCTATAAGTTTTACACAACCATATATTTACATTGCAATTATTAGAACTGTGATAGCATCTATCAAATTCTGTGTATCAATTAAAGCATTTGATTACTATTTGATTTTTTTGTTTTCCCAAGCTACCGGTATTTTTTTCAGAAACCCATGACCTGGCCTCCACATTTAATTAGGAGCTAGTCTATTAACATCGTGGCAAACAAACTGGAAAGGTCATCTCCGGATTGTGATGAACTCTGGTTCATGATTGGGTTAACCCTCTCATTAGGGGTTGCGATTCGGAGGGTAGATTTTGTTACATTGGCGACCATACGTTTAAGCCACTTTTATGGTAGCTTTTGGGATGCCTTGTTGAATTTTGAGAGTGTTCACTTTTGCAATTAATTGCAATTGTTTTGAGTGGACCTGCTTAAGATTTTTGTGTAATACTTTTTACAGGCTGGTACCGAGTGAGAGAACTGGTAATAGTATTTTTCGATCTGCGCTACTGTTTTTGTGTGTACAGTAACCCTAATGTTCGATTTACATTGGTAAATTCAGTTTTGCATCTGCACCTGTTTGTTTTTGTTATTTATTGTGTCTTTTGATTTAGGCGTTTCTTCCTATGTGGTATGAGTATGACCGATTGCGTGTGTTGTCGGTTTTATTGTCAGTGTGCTGATTGCTAGTTCGATTAAATTCGGATGATCCCCTGATCATGGGAATCGATGTGGGCTCTGTGGATATTTTAAATTAATGTGTCGATTGCCAGGTCGATTAAATTCGGACGCTCCTATATTCATATGATTCATGGTGTATTTTGTGGATTCAATTCGATTATAGTGTTGATTGCTGGGCCAAGTGCAAAGAATCTTCCGTAATCGCATGAATCATTTTTGTTGCGATTTAGCCATTTCTCAGGGAGTGGGAACTTCTGAGTTAATTTATACTCCAGTGTTCGTCAGTTGCCAGCACTATGCTTTTTGAAGTGTGTGGATTTTTGTACTTTATATGTTAAATTCTACTTCGCAGAATTTCTTAGCCCGGCCTTCCGGTGGACATCCACACGCTGTGGTGAAAAGTTGTAGTAAAACGAGTAGCAAAAAGGATTAATCCACCTCGTGAAATGGATTGTAAAGACTTCAATAGAAGTGGCAATATTCCGACAGGAATGGAAAAGCCTACGTAGGTATGTAGATAAAATACATTACAAGGGTGGAGGATGGATAATGCCGTCACTTCTCTGTTTCAATTTCCATATATGATCAGAACTAAGGTAAAGCTGAAGGTTTTACATTTTATAATAAATTGTTATGATGCAGTTTAGTATTACGCTGTTCCTTGCGGCATTTGGACATTATCGTAGATTCTGAACGAATTTGTTGCGGTTTAGTTGTGGATTGCGCTGATTGAGTTGTTGAACTTGATAGCACCTCTAATCGTGTGTAACGTTATTGAGATTGCGATCTTGTTGCCATTTTGCAGAGGGCTAAACCATTTTTTTTATCGTCCTGTGAATTTTGTGTGTTGTATACACAATTTTTATTTTTAGTCATGAATCGCTTCCATGCTTGGTTGTATCCACAACATTCCAAGGGTGGAAGGATGGGTGATGTTGTTACTACTTGGTATATTTCCATCTAATATCAGAATATATTGACTAGGTCATATATTGTCGTGATCTAAAGCTCAAATCTGCTTCCTGAAAGGTTCGGTAGCAAAAACTCGCCCAATGTAAACCACTCGAACAAAATAAGCCCCGAATAGCCTTACGTCGATTCACACTTACGGAAACTACAGATCTACAGTTTGTTGATTCAACGGAGTCAATCAAAAGATCAGATAAATCAGAAGGCAATTTATTAACTTGAATCAAAATTATTCTTGGAGCAATTTCAGACGTGTTCGACACAAATGTCGAGCGATATTTAAGATTGTGTGAAAATGTGAACAGCATCAAATAAAAAGTATTATTTAGGTTTAACATATAAGCTATACTTTTATGTAATGCTGCTTAAATGTGATTTGTGTGAGAACAATATAAAATTTTACAAAATGGTGTTTTTTAATAACAAAGTTTTTATCCACTTACTCGTTACAAAATTTCGGTGGTTGGCGAAAAATATGAAACATCCTATACTCGAAACTAAACGTATGTCGGTGATCAGCAACCATATGTCAAGATGGCTTCCAGAGTTGATGAAGTAGCAGCTAAACATCTGTTGTTATCCAATATCAGCTTTTCCATCCAAAATCAAGTGAAATAACGTGCGAAATTATTCCAGTGCTGTGTGTTATAAACCACGAGTGCCAGTTTAAATAGAATTTTCAAGTTTCCTTACCAAAAAGAAACGATCACACCTGGTATCCAAATTAACCTCAAAATTCACAATGTGGGATTTGTAATCACCGAAAATATTGGTCATCCAATTCGAAACGTAATGTAAAGTTAATTTGTGGATCTCACAAATCATGAATTTAATATTCTCGTCGTTATTTCAGGTATGACGATACCCAAAAACTAAAATTATTTCAATAAGGTCAAAATCGTTCGTGACCACCAAAAATGCACGTAAAAAGAGTATTTTACGAGGAAAACGTATTAAAACACTCACGTTCACTTCCTACGGCTTGAATAATTGCTTTTGTCGCTCCAAAAGCTCTCAGAAATGGTCTTTTTGAGAAAAATTGCAAAAACCTTCGCAATTCTAGAAACGCACTCAAAGAAGGTCGACCAAAGATCCTTGCTCGTCGAACGGCTTATGCCTTTCTGCTCTCCAGTTCAACCTAATACCATAATAACAATTTTTAGCAACAAAATCGTAAGTTTCCGGTTTTATACCGCCATCCATTCGAAATTACACTATTTTCACTTTTCAGGTAAAAATTCACTTTTATGGGCGAAAACCCCACAAGTACACATCAAAATACACCAGAAATTTATGGAAAATCAAATTTGTTTTGTTTTATGTGTTTGTAGTGACAAAATTATCGCATACGTCTCTTAAAATTGCTTCTAAGATTCATGTCGTACAAATCGACAAATTTTACTTTAACTTAAAATTATCCAAGATCATCATCGGATCCATTTGATTGATTTTACCACATCTCAATATATTTTTTCTCGATCTGGAGACAGTTCCATCGCAAGTCTCAAATTGAGAGATACGAGATTTTCTTTCCCAACTCTCATCAGTAATCAGCGCGAAATAGCTGACTCTGATTAATTTTTCTGTTTTAAAACATTGATTGCCTGGACCGGAAACCCAATTTAATGCTGGGTGAGTGCTGATTTTGTTCGCAAAACACTTCGCCTTCAGCAGTGTGTAGTGATTGCAATACCGATATACCGAATACCGGTATTTTTAGCTATTTTGCGATATCGAAATACCGGTATTTTTGAGTATGTAATACCGGTATTTCGATATTTCGGTATTTAATTTTTTTTTTTTTAATTTAATATAAGTTAGAGGTTGGTAATAGATAAATATTATCAAAAATAAATATTCCTTTTTGGGAGCCGCAGTGGTGGCTTGATGTGATCGCTGGTTGAGTTCAGAGCGGAAATTCTGGGTTCGAATCGCGGACAGGCGGTCCCGGTCACCGTGTCGTACCACCTTGCAGGGTCGATGCGACCGGGGCGGCGGGGGATCTGGGTAGACCTACACCTTCGGGTGGCGGGGAACGTGGGTGGACCTACACCTTCGGGTTCGTGTCCGAACCGAGAGATGGGCGACATTGAACGGGAAGCAACGCGAACCGAACCGAACAGAATTTCTTAAAAGCTCGGCCTTCCAGAGGACATCCACACTGTTGGTGACCGAGGTAGTCATCGAGATCTATCTGATAGGTCTCCACCTCACAATCCATCTAAGATCTCAGTATGGAGCGGGGTACAATAAGCTACACTGAGAAAAAGGTTTCTTTGTAATAAATAAAATTTATTTGGAGTAAATAAATGGTAGATTTGGAATGAGAGAAATAAATATTTGTTTAATATAAACAAAGCATTTGTTTGACCAATATCTTTACAGTAAATTTATATTTATTAAATATTAAGTTTTGGGAGTGTTACAGAAACAAAATATTTATTAAATATAAATTTATATTTATTAACTATTAACTTATGGGATTGTTAGAGAAACAAAATATTATTTCAACATATTATATTATTCAACTCTTTCTTTTAGATTGGGATTATTTTTTTTTATTTATCATTTTAATTATTTTAATTATATTTTCCTATCAGTGCCCTTCTTCAGAATATTGTAGCATCAAACTCTTGTGAATCTGAAAATTAAAAATTTCTGATCTGACCAAGATTCGAACCCGTGACGAATGCTTTGAACGTTGCGCGAGACTAACCATCGTAACCACACACCTATGAAGGTGTATATGTAAGATGACACAGGTACACCATGTGCAGGTATACGATCCAGGTATACTACCCAGGTATATACTTTACTAATACCTGCATTATAATTAGTACCCAATACAAGTATTATTCATAGTTAACAAATCATTTGCTTGCCAAAAGAATATTTGTTAATATTAACACAATGTGCCCAAATAATCAAATAAAGCATAATGTTGAGACAAATTTACTAAAAATTTTATAATAAACTTATCGCGTTTAATATTATTATACCGAATGTTATATTAAATAAACTACCTCAAATAAATCTACTGCTTAATAGTTAACAAACCTTTTTCTCAGTGTAATTTGCTTCAGTGCAGGTGGATTAAATGAGCCACACCCGTTGAAACAATACGAATACGAAATATTCCTTTTTCTTGTTCTTGAGGGCGACCTTTATTTTGCCCTTAATAACAAAAACTTCTTTTTTGCAATTTTCTCGCGAATGACAGTAATAGATTATTTGCCATTCAATATATTTTGCACTTCTACACTGAGAAAAAGGTTTGTTAACTATTAAGCAGTAGATTTATTTGAGGTAGTTTATTTAATATAACATTCGGTATAATAATATTAAACGCGATAAGTTTATTATAAAATTTTTAGTAAATTTGTCTCAACATTATGCTTTATTTGATTATTTGGGCACATTGTGTTAATATTAACAAATATTCTTTTGGCAAGCAAATGATTTGTTAACTATGAATAATACTTGTATTGGGTACTAATTATAATGCAGGTATTAGTAAAGTATATACCTGGGTAGTATACCTGGATCGTATACCTATACCTGGATCGTATACCTGCACAGGGTGTACCTGTGTCATTTTACATACACACCTCCATAGGTGTGTGGTTACGATGGTTAGTCTCGCGCAACGTTCAAAACATTCGTCACGGGTTCGAATCTTGGTCAGATCAGAAATTTTTAATTTTCAGATTCACAAGAGTTTGATGCTACAATATTCCGAAGAAGGGCACTGATAGGAAAATATAATTAAAATAATTAAAATGATAAATAAAAAAAAATAATCCCAATCTAAAAGAAAGAGTTGAATAATATAATATGTTGAAATAATATTTTGTTTCTCTAACAATCCCATAAGTTAATAGTTAATAAATATAAATTTATATTTAATAAATATTTTGTTTCTGTAACACTCCCAAAACTTAATATTTAATAAATATAAATTTACTGTAAAGATATTGGTCAAACAAATGCTTTGTTTATATTAAACAAATATTTATTTCTCTCATTCCAAATCTACCATTTATTTACTCCAAATAAATTTTATTTATTACAAAGAAACCTTTTTCTCAGTGTATAGCCTTGAGAAAGGCATTCAAGGTTTTAAGGATATACCAAAATTTCCGAATACAATAAATTATTAGGAACATAGGGTTATTGATTACAGAAAAGAAATTCGCAGATATCTGGTAAGTAATTTAGCAAGACTGAAGGAAATTGGCAAAAGATTTAGCCTCACATTGGACGAATGTACAAATATGGGTAACAAACTTTAATTAAATATAATGTACATTCCAAAAAAGTGTTTTGGAATATAGGATAGGCCCACGTATCCACGTTCCCCCGACCCATATGTATTTTTGCGACCGAATTTTAAAAAGATGGAATAAAAAATGTTTATTTTGATTTGTATTTTTGATCATCTAGTGGAATTTTGTTTTGTATTAATACCGGTTATATGCTAGCAGATCCACCTCAACACACTTCCAAGTTACGAATGGTTTACGACAGGGGGATCCTCTTTCTACCCTGCTTTTCAATATAGCACTCGAAGTTGTAATAAGAAGAGCTAAAGTGGCCCAAGAGGCCAAGAAGAGCGGTCGGAGCATAACGGTTAAGTACGTTGACTGTTGACACGAAATGCCCGGTTCGATTCCGGATAAGGTAAAAACTTTATTCTGGCCGTCTCTTATACAGAAAGGAGGGGGACCCCTACTGTATACGTACTATGTCCCAAGAAAGCAGTATTCGCAAAAATGATAAGCAATTGCTCATCATGAATGCTGTCACGACGTCCGAATTCGGGCAAAAACGACCAAGAAGAAGAAGAAAGTGGCCCAAACTGGAACGATATCATATTATAGTGGTAAACATCAGATTTTATCATATGCCGACGACCTCACACTAACAGCAAGAACGAAGAGTGACGGAAAAAATAATACGAGAAGCAGAGAAAATGGGAAAAGAGAAAAGAGGAAATGGACGGGAGGATATATGGAGGTGGGTTTTGTGGGGAGTGAGAGGCTTGTGTTTGAGAGAGTTGCAACAGTTATGTACGTAGGTATACAGATAACTGAAAAGAGCGAAGAAAAACCTGAGATAAAAGCACGAATGACAAGAGCAACAAGAAGTATTGCAGCAATGAGACAAGTATTGTAACGAATTTTGTATTCGTTACTTAAATTTTGCAGCACCTTGTATATATTTGCATTTAGCAATAGGTACGACGCAGACTTGCGACGTTTTAGAGCGCACGTTTGATAAGGGAGGGGTACGCCATTTTGAGCGAGTATGACGTGTTTTCGAACATCGGTAATTATTTACTAATTACATTATTAGAATCGTGTTAATTACACCAGAATCTAAATATTCACAATAGTAACGACGTCTACTACGCTTAGAAATTCCTTTTTGGCTTGTCGTTGTGAGTTCCTAACATAGCAAGCAATTTTTCTACGGCCGTCATTGAATGTGCGTACATTTATTATCAGTGCCTTATCAATATCGCCAAATTCCACAAACTTATTGTTTGGTGGTTATCAGCATTGTTGTTTTTCAACGCATCATAGTAGTGCCTTATCTATTAGTGCATCCTGCAATTATACAAGTCTGTACTGGATAGTTTTTTTGGTTCCGGAAGTCGGACTTCGCCACAGTAGCGTCACTACCAGTTTTGGAAATCTACTGCTTATCAACATCTCCAGAGCGATTGCAGTTGACGATTTAATTACTAAAGCAATTGTATAAGGTAGAAGTTTGTAAACCTCCTCCTACAAAGATCTTTGGACGTGAAGGTAAGATTTTTATTTTAGTATTTTAATTTCGTCTTTCTGCAAGTTGCTAAGTTTATTCAATTATGGAAGGTATTGGCCTTAATTTTTAACTGGATAGTTTCAACTGGAAGTGCAGTCCTTTGACTGATTTTTCATTCTACTTAATTTACATCGTCCAGATCCGTCGTAGAGTTGAAGCCTGTACCAAAATAGTTTTATTTTGTAATAAGTATTTATTATATTGTTGTTAACTTTGATTGGTGGTTTGATTTTCAAGTGTTTTCTTTGAAGTCAATTTTCAGGGTAATTCACCCCCTAGCCTACCGTCGGAGCTAAGCTGTCAAAAAGGGCAACATTTTAACAGGTAGCTCTCTACCTGGTGAGCAGTAATCGCTTCCTGGACCACCATAACGGTGGGGAAAAGGAGGTATAAGATTATTAGCTTCACCTCAAAAAACGTTACCAGAAGAACTAAACTGAGAATATATAAAACGATCATCAGTCCAACACTTTTGTATGCATCAGAGACATGGTCAATGAGTGCGATCGACAGAAGCAAGCTCAGGATATGGGAAGGAAAGATTCTCAGGAAGATTTTTGGTGGTGTGATTACGGAAAACGGGTGGAGAAGAAGAACCAATGAAGAGGTGAGAAACATCTTTGGAGAGCCTGACATAGTAGCGACGGTGCGAGCGAATAACATTAGATGGTTGGGGCACGTGGAACGAATGCCATAAGAGAGAATGCCGAAAATGGTCCTAAGAAGAAAGCCAATAGTCCCTATGGATAGACGCGGTGGAAGGATATTTGAGAGATTTGGGAGTGGGAGAGTGTAAGAGATTGGCGGGGACAGGAAATCATGGAGAAGAGTCGTTGTTTCAGCCCTGGGTCTACAAGGCCTGTAGCGCTTTTCTATATAATATATTGTCGTATTTTTTTTGAGCCCCAATTGACAATAAGATTGGATGGGGAAAATGTTGTACAAATTTATAGTTGGTATTGTTAAAAATGAGAGATAAAGAGGACTCGCACTTTGACCGCCGTGCGGGCAGGTTGCGAATTTTGGTTAATTATATTGAAAAGAGTAAATTTTTGAATAATTGTGAAAGAAAAATAAATACTGTTGATTTGAAAAGTGTTTTTATTTTAGAGATCATTAATTTGAAGATTTTTAATTTGAAATTTGAAAGTGGAATTTGTTGTAAATTATTAGAAGGTCACGGGTAAAGTGGTGATAAAAATTTTGGAACCGACGAGCAAGCCGCGGCGTATGTTCAGAAGATAATTCAGCGGCTCGATTAAATTATTTTTGAAAAGTTTTTTAAGAAAAGTTGGGGGCTGGATTATTTTACGTCATCTTGGCTACCCTAACGTGGGACATAATAATTGGTGAACATTTTTGGATCTAATTTGGATAATTTTGATGGAAATAAATGTCACAAATTGAACCGACCTTAACCCTGAGATAATTTGGAGTCGTATAAAAGGCAAAATTATAACAATCATGGAAGAGTCAAGTGACGAATTATATCAATGGATGATGGTAAGAATGGCGGAAGGGATTTCCGAGGAAAGGATGAGGCTAGAGGATGAATATAGGGAAGAAATGAAGAGAAAAACGGAAAAATTTTATTGGGTAATGAATTGGGAAGCGACCGGAGGTCATGACGAAAGAAAGAGAAAATTGGAAAAACATTACGCAAAATTGCAAGAAGACCAGAATAGATACTGGGAGAAGTTAAGGAGAATAGTTTTAAAAGAAGAGGATGAAAGAAATAAGAGAAGGTGTCGTATGGGCGATACTAGAGAAAAAGTCCTAAAACTGGAAGAAGTTACAGAAGAAATATGGGAAGAAATTAAAGTTGAAAAATTGGAAAAAGAAATTAGAAAGGATGAAACGGAAAAAGATAATGTCACAGGCGACATTGCAAATAAAAAATTCCTGGAGGAGGAAATTAAAAATTTTGAAGAAAAACAAAAAGAAACTGCAGTCGAAAAAATTGAGATGGGTTTAGAAAAAGAAATAATCGTAAAATGGGAAGAAGTAGAAGCCCTAATTTTAGAAGAATACCCTATCGAAAAAATCCTGGTTGTGGAAAAATTTAAAATAGAAGAATTTAAATTTGAAGAAATTGAAAACATAAAAGAAGTTGGGGTGATTGAAGTTATCGTGAATGAGGGGGTAGTAGCAACCCTAGTAGACAATGTCGAAGCACGTAGCGCAATGGGTAAGTCGCGCGGCTTGCGATTGAGAAGTGCTGGTTCGATCCCAGCGGGAGTCTAAAAATTTATATGCAGAAATGACAGTGTATTAAGTCGCTGGTTCTGTGATGAAGCCCCACGTTGGGCGCCAAAAAGATGTCCTCCACCGAATGGTTTTAAAAAAATGAAAATTAAAATCAACAAAATTACTCTGGTTACCCACACGGTGGATGGCAATCCTAACCAGCTAACTCAGCGAACAGCTAAATGAGACATGAGACTCTTATATTGAGAAATGCTAGCACTTTCTAATTTAATTTTAAATATAAGCCAACCCTAAATTGTAGACTTGTTTGCTTCTAAATCTTAAAAATAAAACACCTCAATACTGACCAAAATCGTGTAATAAAAACAAAATAGACAAATTAACCAAAATACCAAAAATTTCATTGTTGAATCTTAAAAAAAAATTACTACGCTCAGTTTATAAATCGGTACATTTACCGTTTTGGAACTAAAGTGTTATGTGTTAAGATGTTACAAAAAAAACAACGCATTTACGTTCATTTATAATTTGAAAACCTTAATTGTTTTTTGTATCAATCTTTTATGTGTGCAAATGTTAGTTTTAAATAAATCAATTACATTAATTATTAACAATAGTATCAAATTTTTATATTACCAAAAGTTTTGTGATCACTCATTGTCAAGCTTGATCTTATCACCGCTACTGACGCCTTCTTTCATAGTTTTGAATGTTGTTTTAGTTGTAATTGTGGGTTTCTCCAATTTGATGAATCGTAGATTATCATCCAATTTTTGTAACCAAATCCATCTGTAGATAACAGGTATGAAATTGAACCTCAATATAATAATTCGACGTTTTGTAATTCGAAAATTTATTAACAACACCAATATTCGTTGTTGTAGAATAAAAACCATTCCATTAATTATTTATAAAAATAGAATAACATCATCATCCATTTCATCACATAAAATCGAAAAATATCCCGGTTGCACAATAAAATGGCGGACTCCAAATTTTATCCAAAATTTGATAAGAACAATCAAAATTTACCAATCCAACTACCATGGGATTCACTTCCATTCACTAATTGGCTTCTCTGTGTGATACTCACACCATAACATTAATGTTCTCAAAAGAAAAATCCAAATTTTCCAAATTAGGAAAAAATTACTCGTCTTTGAAAATTTACACCTCCGTTCCACACAAAAGATGGACGTCCAAGTCGCCTTATCATTCTCTACCACCTCACAATTTCCAACATTCCCAACGAACTCCTAATCACAAATCAGTTTATAGCGGCGAATTCAAATTAGTTCCAATACACAACTTTGCTTTGCAGGTCCAGATTCTTACACAACACAAAGGAAATAAACTATCACTTCACCAAAATTAAAGTTCATCAAAATCTCTGTGTAAAATGTGTTAATAGTAACATCCTTGTCCCTGTGTCATATAAACTATGCGTGCAAATTTGGTGTTTGCATTACACCACTGTGAATCATTGAATTACACCTGTTAACTCATCATGAGTTTTTGTTACACGACATCATATTAGCATAAGCAAGTGCATACAGTAAAAGTCGCTACGTGCGCGCGTGCGCAGTTACTCTCGGCGATTGCGACGTTGTACCGGTTGGTATTATTTAGTTACACTTGGTTAAACTTTAGTTGGTACTTCTGCAACCATTAATTGGAAGTTTTGGGTATAGTTCTTTTCGGTGCTCTCGAACTGCAGTTTGTTTTTGCACAAATTTTTAAAGCCTCTCTTTTAAAGCTATGAATTAAGCTGCAAATATACGAATTTTTTCGAGTACTTGAAAAAATCAACAATAATTAACAACCAGTTGAGCTAAGGTTAGTTTTACGAAACGATTTTTTTAATGAGGAAACCGTTAAAAGAGAGATCCACCAGTCAAGTTTAGGTTAGTGTTAAGAAACGATTATTTTAATGGGAAGGAGCACGATATAATAATTTTGTTGTACCATGGGGGACCGTTAAAAGTGAGATCCACCGGTGGACCTTAGGTTAGTGTTAGGAAACAAAATTTTTTTATTGAGGGGATCATGAAAAGCGAGATCCATCGGTTGAGCTTAGGTTAGTGTTTGAAAACGATTTTTTTAAATGAGGGGACCCTTAAAACAGAGATCCACCAGGTTAGTGTTAGAAATCGATTTTTATTATAATGGGGAGACCGTTAAAAGAGAGATCTACCGATCGAGTTTAGGTTAGTGTTAGGAAACCATTCTTTTAATGAGGGGGCTCTTAAAAGAGAGATCCACCGGACGGGCTTAGGTCAGTGTTAGGAATAGATTTTTTTTTAATGGGGGAACCGTTAAAAGAGAGATCCACCGGTCGAGTTTAGGTTAATGTTAGGAAAAGCTTTTTAGTGTTAGGAATTTATTTTTTTAAGGGGGGGGGGGCGTTAAAAGTGAGATCCACCGGTGGACCTTAGGTTAGTGTTAGGAAACAACATTTTTTTATTAAGGGGGCCGTGAAAAGCGAGATCCATCGGTTGAGCGTAGGTTAGTGTTTGGAAACGATTTTTTTTAAATGAGGGGACCCGTGAAACAGAGATCAACCATGTTAGTGTTAGGAATCGATTTTTATTTTAATGGGGAGACCGTTAAAAGAGAGATCCACCGATCGAGTTTAGGTTAGTGTTAGCTTAAAAGCTTTTTAATGACAGGACCGTTAAGAGTTAAATAAAGTTTTAGATTTGGGCCTTAAACTCTGACCCGGTCCTGTTTATAAAACTAAAAATTTAATTTTTACACACATTCGGCGCACATTCGACTTGAGTATGGCGCATGCGCGCACTTTACATTTAAATACGCTTCACATTTGCCGGGAATTTTTGCGCGTGCGCACATTCGACGTGAGTAACTGCGCACGCGCGCACGTAGCGATTTTTACTGTTTGCTATAAGCAAGGATTACTAAGCCATACAACCTGAGTCCGGACCTGTACGTTAGAATAAGCGAGGACTACTAAGCCATACCACCTGAATACGGACCTGTAATGAATACGGTCCTGACTAATAATTTTAAATTAAGTGTTGATTAAGTAATACCAACCTAAGTTGGTATTATGAGGGCGGTAATTAACTGAGGTATACTCAGGCCTGGGTATACTATACCAGAGAATAATTATGTAATAACAAGTAGAATAGAAATAAAGTAAGAACGGTAATAAATCGTAAGTACGTAAAGAGGCTAATTTAGTTTTATTTTATTGTAATTTTTGGCTCACGCTAACATATATTATAATTAATGCAAATCGGTACCAAATACCGGTATTGCAATTTTGGTCCGGTATTGCAATCACTAGCAGTGTGATAGGTCCTATATGAGCTATCCCGTTGATCCCGATTGGTGTGATCACGGAAATTTTTTTGCAGTTGTGCGTTTTAAATGCAATTTGCTTTCCTAATTTTCTTACGGGTTCTATGGGGTGTCATAACTGCGCAAGCAGGCTCCGTGCAACCGTCTGCGACAGAGTATTTTGTATATTTTATGAAAATATTTTTTTAGACTAATGTTTTGTTATTCTAGGGAAATTGCCACATTATTTTTCGTTTATGATCTAATTTTTATATTATTGATTATAAAATCAAACCTTTCATGTTTTCCTACAGTCTGTTAAGCATTGATTACGTATCTTTATAGTTAGTAGTTTTTTTGCAATGCAAATTTAGACACGATCAATACCATTTGAGAACACGGTGGACTACCATCGTCCACTTCACGTTCACCTCCACTCTCAAACTCTTGTCTCTGTTTTTGTTAACCCTCTCATTAGGAGTTACGATTCAGAGGGTAGTTTTTGTTATACAAGTTTCGAAATGGTGAAACAAAATAACTATTAAGTCACTTCCGATTGGTATTCGAAAAGAAATTATATTTCACCTGATACTATCTTTTTGAAGATTTTCCTCTCCCTACTTAAGAAAAGGTCAGATCACCTCCAAAGTGATGAATTCGTGTTTTTTCTTGAAACCCAAAAAGTTGTCTCTACTCATTATAGATAGTTAGTAACAACACCAGAAGAAGTTAAACGTGATTTCAATAATATCATCGGATCTGAAATGCAGTTCAACCTGAAGTCAGTTATTAGAGAGACAATAAATTTGGAATAGCCAGTAATGTAGGCACATGTGATGAAGTGACAGCACTTTGGCTACAAAACTACAAATATTGGGCTCTGGTCATAGATCCACATAATTCGAAAACAAGTAAGGAGTAACAAGTACCTACTTTAATTTATTGTACCAGCGAGGCTTACAAGTTGAAACTATGTAGGGGGAATCTTTTCGCTCCATCTGTAAAACTATAGCTCACCTAATGCATATTATAAAAGTTTCTGGATTGAGCACCAACAAGAGAAAAAATATAGATGCAAAAGGATGAAGGCGGATATCAAAGTAGGTTTGACTTTTAGTAAGGCAGAAGCTTTAACATCCTAAAATTGCGTACACAATAAAGTGGGGTTTTGCCTTGCTTCAGTAGAAAACTAGCAAGAACCAATCAAAATGGACAATTTTTTAATCATATAAAAGGATAGAAGAAAACACTTTAATCTAATTGGAGCTTGCTATCTTTCTACCGAAGCAAGGCAAGACCCCACTTCATTGAGAACACCGCTTAAGAAGGAGCACTTACGCGTTGCACTTGCAGCATTTGAGACCGATTCGTCGAGATCAAACGAAATTTATAAAAAAGGATAGGCCTTATTAAAGTTTAAGAATAAAAAATGCATAATTACTTTGTTTTTGAAAAGTTCCACATTGTAGCTGACCAACTTAGCAGTATTTAATTCCTCTAAACCCTGACTGATAACATAGCCTGCTTCAACAGCTTGTTCTAATGTCAAGCTATTGTCGGCATACGCTGCAACAATTTCTCCCAATGACAATCCAATAAAAGAGGCGATAGATAATTCCAAAGTTTTCAATATATTGACTAAAGCAATTTGAACGGCAATGCTACCAATTACCACATTTGTTGAATTATTGCTGTGTTCTGAATTTATTACTTCAATTATGTTAATACCTTTGGGTGACAGGATATTGTAAATTCTAAAAATAAATTTTTATTATTTAATATTTAAAATGTCTCTTAAATTTACCTTTGGATAGTACACATAAATATTGAAATTGCCAATAATTGACGACCAACCCTCAATAAATTTTCATGAGGGGCATTGTAAACTAAAGTTAACGATTTCACACTATCATCATGCCATTTAGTCGATCTTTTCAGTGCTCCATATTGTTTTGATACCACCGCGTAACCTCTATATGAGTGAGGGCTAATACCGGAACTAAAGAAATTTAATTAAAATCGTAATATTCATACCACTTTTTAAAAATTACGAAAATATCTCATGGAGTAATGCTGCAAACTCAGCATCAGGAGCTCCGTTCGCAAAATTATCCAATAGACAGCTAACGGATTCCTCTAAACGCCCACTAACACAAACTAAGCGTGGAATTTCATCCTTAGGTTGACCTTCATCAATTTTTTTCTTTCCAAATCGTTTGAGTACGACGTGAGCATTAGCACATCCAAAACCAAAGCTGTTAATAGCTGTAAAATAGCGGTTTTATTATGCAACTGTCGATATTTTTACTCCTTACCAGCAAGCCCAGATCCATGTTTTGGCCAAGGTGTTTTCTCGGTAACCACGATCATTCTTCCTTTTTCCAAAGCCTCCGCTCCTTCTCTAGTACGTTTGTAGTGAATGTTAGGTAGCAGGCAATCATTTTCCATTCCAATAATAACTTTAACTAGAGAGCACATTCCAGATGCACCCTCAGCATGTCCAAGATTTGATTTAATTGCACCAACATATAAAGGATATTTACGATTAGTACAAAACACTTCATCCGTAGCTAAAATTTCTTCAGGGTCGCCTACTTTAGTACCAGTTGCGTGAGCCTCTAGAAAATCGACAGTTCCAGGATCTACTCCACATTCCTGGTAAACCTCTTCCAGAAGTTGTTTCTGCATCATGCCCGCAGGGTACGTAATACCCTGTTCCTTATAACCGTCGCAATTGGCTTTTGCGTGCAAAACTTGAACATAAATTCGTTTGGCATCTTTTGATTTTTGCAGATAAACAACTGAAACGGTCTCCGAACGCACATATCCATTTGCGTCTTCATCGAATGACTTGCACGCTCCATCCTTACTTAACACTCCTAAACTGTAAGGTATAAAATGAAAACCACAGTATTTATTTTTTGAAATTCTATTATTTTACCGTGAAAATTGAAGAGATACGATAGGATTCAAACATAACGAAGAACCACCAACGAACGCGCTATCGCATTTTCCTGTTCTGATTGCTCTATAAGCATGTTCAAATGCATACAAAGAACTACTGCAAGCGGTATCTACAGTAATCGACGGCCCCTTTATTCCCAAAAAATAGCTAATACGTTGTGCCAACATGGAACGTGTACATCTAAACAGAATATGTAAATACAATAAACACACGGATGTGTTGAAGGAGCACTTTTCGAATTTATTTTAGAATATGTAAAAAAAATTCTGACATTGTAAAATTAAATTTCATTACCCCGTAACGGAATCCGATTCCAAATGTCTGTAAAACCAAATTCTTTCGGTTTCTGAGAAACAAACTCCAATAAATACTCCTGTGTTGGTACCTGTAACGTAGACGTTGCTTTAGTACAGTACTAAATTATTATAGTTGGCAGTACTGAAAATTATGACATTCTCTCTCGTACTTGTAACCAATGTTTAAGTTCACCTCAATAAATAATATTATAATAGGGAAGATGCATAAAATTTTTTTATAGCGTAGTTGGATAAAAAATACCTAAATATACTGATTAATACTATTTAATTTATTAATTTTCGTTTCGATAACAATTTAAAAAATATTTAAAAATCTATCAATTTGAATGGTAAGAAACGACCGCGCATGGCGCCATTTACTTGTGACGTAATCTGGTATTCTGTGATCTGGTAGTATGGGACTTACGCACGACTTACGTTAGTTTAGAAACTAATTCAAGAAAGAATTAAAGATTAAAGGATTAATCTTGATTAATTTTTTACCAACATAAACATATTATAAATATTTCTATTTCTATAATATATTGATAAACGACATTCAATACATGACAAATATATTTTAGCGCGTAATTTTTTGTTAAATTTTAGATCTTGGGTTAGTTTAGTTTTGTGCTTTGAAAGTTGAAGTTAGTTAGTGTTATTATCATGGAAACCAAAAAGAAGACGGGCTATAAGTTAGTATTGTATTGTTCTAAAATGTAAGAGCACTACAATAAAAACACCAAATGAGCTGTTTTGGTTTCAAAATTAAATTAACTATTTCACGTTTTGTTGAAAAATGAATGCATTACATTATTTATTACGTACTTCCAATTTTTATTGATGTATAATATAATATTTATTTCAATTTTAGATAGGTAGAAAAAGGCATGGCAAATTATACTCGATACCGAATCATGGCTCATCGTAAACACGAGCTTGCAGAAAACCACTTTCAGTCATGGTCGAAATAACAAACACTCAAACAAACTAATAAAACAATCAAAAATAATATTATTTAAATACGATATCGGCTTTATTACGTACACAAAACAGAATTACGTACCAAAGTAACTCGTATAATATACCTTGAATACGTACCAACTGCTTGCATACGCGGGAATCGTTCTACCTTATGACGTCAAACCAATGGCGTTGCGTTCATGGTCACATGATATATTTTAAATTATCAGTGAATTTTAAAATCGATTATTTATAACAAAATACAATAAATAGAAGTTATTCTTGCTGATTTGTTATGTAATATATTAGATTAATCAAAAAATACTGTTTTAATTAAATTTTTTTATTCATGCATCTTCCCTATTATTACAAAACGTTTTAAATACTAAACCAAACGTTACATGGTGTCAGAAGTGATCGATAGTGCAAGTAAATAACAAGTTTTCAAATAAAAAAAAAAAAATGCCTAACGAAAGTGAAACAAACGAACAGGGTGTGGCCGGCGTGCGTCCACCGAAACCGTTTAATTTCGGAAGCGACAACACTGAAATAAATTGGAAACAATGGTTGCAGCAATACGAATGGTATGCAATGGCAACACAGTTATCAAAAAAATCGCCACAAGTACAAGCAGCCACGTTTATGTCAGCAATTGGATCGGAAGCCGTATCAATCTATAATAGTTTTAATCTAACAGAAGCTCAAGGAAACGACGTAACGGTAATTAAAGCTAAATTTAATAGTTATTTAATACCGAAAACGAACATTTCGTTCGAAAGATATAAATTTAACAAAGCAATGCAAGAAGCGGAAGAAAGTTTTGATGAATTCTTCACCAAAGTAAAAAATCTAGCAAAAACATGCGAATTTGAAAATTTATACGACAGTTTGTTACTTGATAAAATTGTTATAGGCATTCGATCTGAAAAAGTTAGAGAAAAATTATTCTCCGAAGAAAACTTAACATTAAACAAAGCTACGCTTGTGTGCCGAGCAAGTGAACAAGCCAATAAACAGTTAGCGCATATGAAAACGAAAGCAGAAATTTACGATACAACACAAAAAGTCGAGACAATCAAACCCATGCCGAAGCACAACAAAAGCAATAAGAAATCCGAAGAATTTAGTTGTAAAAGATGCGGAACAACTCACAAACCGAAGAGCTGTCCAGCGTTCAAACAAATGTGCAAGCAGTGCAACAAAAAAGGACATTTCGAAAAGCAGTGTTGGAGCAAAAAGAAGCAGGAAAAGAAAAACGTCAACATGATCGACAGTGAAGAAAGTAGCGCATCAGAAGAAGACGTATACATCAACTCCATTAGTTATAAAAACCAAGACGATTATTGGAACGAAGAAATAAAAGTTGGTGATAAATCAATTAAACTTAATCTCGATACCGGAGCCGAGTGCAACGTAATTACAAAGAAAATCGTTGACGAATTAGGATTGAAAATAACAGCTTCAAAAACGAAACGACTAATTAGCTTTACTAATGATAAAATTAATGTTTTAGGTGAAACATTGGTTAAAGGTCAGATTCGGAAGAAAAATACTGAAATCAAATTCAAGGTAGTGAAAGAAGAGGTGAGAGCAGTCCTAGGAAGAAGCTCCTGTGTCCAATTAAAGTTAATTCAGAAAATTAACAAAATAACTATAGACGAGGAAGACATATTCAAAGGTTTAGGCTGTCTAAAGAACTATGAGTATGACATAGATTTGATAGAAGATCCGGAGTTTGAAATACATCCACCGAGAAGAGTCCCTTATGCAATAAGAGATCAGGTCAAGAAAGAACTCGAGAAAATGGTCAAGTTAGAAGTCATCGAAGCAGTCAAAGAGCCGACACCAGCAGTCAGTCCAATGGTCATAGTGAAAAAGAATGGAAAACTAAGAATTTGCATCGATCCATCAAGGGTCAACAAAAACATTTTAAGGAGACATTATCCGTTGAAAACGTTGGAAGAAATAGCAGCTAAATTAAATGGAGCAAAATGGTTCTCAAAAATTGACTGCAAAAGAGGTTTTTGGCAAATACGGGTAAGCAAACGCACTAGTAAATATTTAACCTTTGCTACACCCTGGGGAAGATACAGTTGCAAAAGGCTTCCATTTGGTTTGGCCTCAGCCCCTGAAGTTTTTCAAAATAACATGTCGCAACTATTCGAAAATCTTAATAATAATGTAGAATGTTCAATGGACGATATAATAATATTTGCAAATACGAAAGAAAAGTTTGAACAAATAACACAACAGGTATTAAAAATTATTAAAGATTCAGGTTTGAAATTAAACAAGGAAAAATGTATTTTTGAAGTTGAAAAAGTTAAATTTTTGGGTCACATATTAACGAAAAATGGATTAGAAATAGATCCAGATAAAGTAAAAGCGATTCAAAATCTAAAAACACCTTCAGACAAAAAACAATTGCAAAGATTATTGGGAACATTAACCTATTTGAATAAATTCATACCTAACCTTTCCGAATTGACATTACCGTTTAGAAACTTGCTAAAGAAAGATGTAGAATGGATATGGGAACACGAACAGCAAAGCAGCTTTGAAAAGATAAAAGAAATATTAATGACACCTCCAGTGTTAAAATATTTTGATGTGAGCAAAGATGTAACATTGTCAGTTGATGCGAGCTCAAAAAGCTTAGGAGCAGTCTTGTTACAGGATCAACAACCCGTAGCATACGCAACGAAAGCTTTGTCAACTAGTCAACAAAACTACCCGCAAATTGAGAAAGAAGCAACAGCCATAAGGTTTGCATGCTCTAAATTTCACGAATATATATATGGGAAAAAGTTAACCATCGAGACGGATCACAAACCACTAGAAGTGATATTCAAAAAACCTATACATTCTGCACCAGCAAGACTACAACGTATACTTTTTGATGTACAACAATACTCACCAAATATAATTTACAAAAAGGGAACTGATATTCCAATAGCGGACACGCTAAGTAGAGATTGTAAACATGTAAAAAACGACGAAGAGCAAGAAGAAGTAGAAGTGCTTGTTGTATTAGCAATGTCAGACAACGCACGAGAAGAAATCGAGAAGGAGACGAAAGACGACGATGAATTGCAGACATTACAAACATTCATTCGCGACGGTTTTCCCGAGACAGCTGATAAACTTCCCGATAGTATCAAACATTACTTTAATTTTCGTGACGAGTTAACATATTTCGAAGGACTAATATTCAAAGGCAATAAAGTGATTGTGCCAAAATCACAAATAAACAAAATGCTGAAAAATATACACCAAGGTCATTTTGGAATCCAAAGTTGTTTAAAACGTGCAAGACAATACCTATATTGGAAAGGTCAGTACAAAGACATTGAGAATTTTGTGCAAAAGTGCGCGATTTGTCAAAAAACACAACGAAACAACGACAAAGAAAGTATTCAAACTAAACAAATTCCAAGTTCGCCGTGGCAAATAGTTGGAACTGACTTATTTATGTTCAAAAAGAGTGAATATATCATCATAACAGACAGTTATTCTGGATTTATCGATTACAAAAAACTTAAAACGCAAACGTCTAGTGAAGTGATTAATAAATTAAAATATTGGTTTTCAGTACATGGTATTCCAGAAATTTTAGAATCAGATAATGGGCCGCAATATTCCTCAAGAGAATTCAGAGAATTCCGAAAGAATTGGAATTTCGAACATCGAACCTCCTCTCCCCACCACCCTAGAGGTAATGGATTAGTCGAAAGAAGTGTCCAGATCATCAAGAACATGCTTCGAAAATGTAAAATGGATAACACCGACCCACAAATGGCTCTGCTGAATTTTAGAAATACACCCAGAAACGAAACCATTGGATCACCTAACCAACGTTTGATGAGCAGAAGAACGCGAACATTGCTACCAATTTCACGCGAAGCATTAAAACCGCAAATAATTACAAACGTACAAACTGAATTAGAAAATATGAGACAAAAACAACAACAGTATGGAAACAAAAATGCTAAAAGTCCAAAGAACTTCAAAGTAGGTGACCAAATCACGTATCAAGTAGATCACCGAAACTGGAGATCAGCTCAAGTTACACAACAAACAGATCATCCAAGATCCGTAGTCATTACCAATCACGATGGAAAGAGTTACAGAAGAAACTCTAGCCACTTAAGAAAATCAACAGCAAAACTGGATGAGGAAACAGAAGTGGTTGTAGATCCAACAGAAATTGAAAAACGATCACCTGATAAACCTCCACCTACGCAGCAAGTTATGACGCGATCAGGTCGAATAATCAAGCCAATTGAGCGACTTAATTTGTAAAGAAATTGTATTAATTTGTATGAAATGTATGACTTATTAATCAATATTTGTAAACAAACAGGATGTAACGTAGACGTTGCTTTAGTACAGTACTAAATTATTATAGTTGGCAGTACTGAAAATTATGACATTCTCTCTCGTACTTGTAACCAATGTTTAAGTTCACCTCAATAAATAATATTATAATTATTACAAAACGTTTTAAATACTAAACCAAACGTTACAGTACCGCGCAAATCCTTGGGGTTGATACCTGCATCGACTGCGGCTTCAAACGATTTCTCAAGTAATATACGACACAATGGATCCATTGTTTCTGTTTCTCGATGTGTAAGTTCTAAAATGTTATCAAATTTTGTACTATGTACTTATTTAGGAGTAAGTTCAAATATTTTACCAAAAAATCCAGCATCAAACTTATCGAGACAATTAATTTTTCCGGTACGATGAGGAATTTCTGGATGAGTCGGTTCCCAACGACGGTTATCAGAAGAAATCATATCAATTTTATTCACCAAGTTGTGTTTCAATTGGTTGATGTCATCAGATTCGGGAAATCGTCCTGCTACTCCTGTATTTTTAAAATGAAATGTATTCAGTAGGTAAATGATTTTAGTGAGTTCTTAGTTTACCGGTAACGACGACTTCTTCACCTGCTAGAGGACTAGCAAGTTTCCTTCCCGCTGTCAAAGATCGTTGAAATTGAAGATCTCCTTTCTTTTCATCTTCTTGTATCTCTGGATTGGAGGTATTTTGAGGAGCCATTACAAATTATTAAAAAGTATTATAACAAAACTTTTTTATCCAATACCTGCAAATAAAATAACTTTTACATTGACATTTTCACGGAATTCAAAGAACCACTAGTGAGCGAAAGTGAATTTTTCGCTCACTAATGTATTCGCTATGTGCAAGGTATGAGAGGGGTAAGCAAATCGAACGAAGCGTTCGGAGTTGCCGATAATAGAACCTCAACGGGACTTGCATTATGTCCTAAACACGTGATCATACAAAATTAATTAAATTATTTGCTATAAAACAGTTGGTATTCAAATTTTATGACAGCAAAAATATTCAAATTTCTCATGGCGTACTATTTTCACAGTGAACATAAAATGTTCACAGTCCCGAGTAATTTTCTTTATTGAGCCACCAGAGGGCAGTAGGAGGAATGCACATACACTGTAAAAAAAATCCATGTAAAATTACTATGATAATAGTAGGCTAATTTGACTCCTACTATTATCATAGTAATTTTACATATTAATTTAAGGTATATAAAATTCCTTATGCATTATGTAAAGTTACTTATACATGTGTAAAATTGATAGTGCATTGTGTAAAGTTACATAACACATCATCCGTCAGCAAAATATGTTACCATTATTAAATGTAAATTTCCGCCACCGATATGTAAAATTACCAATCAAAGGAGGAAGTTTACAAACTTATTTAGTAATATTACCAAAGTTAAATGTAAATTTTCGCACAGCATTATGTAATATTACTTATCAATGGAGAAACTTTCCAAAAGTTTTCAGTAATATTACAATCATTAAATGTAAATTTTCGAATTGCATGTGTAAAGTCACTAATCAAAACAGTAATTTTCCATGCGGGTTCTGTAATTTTACAATCCATTTATGTATTAAATATTTTACACTTTAAATGTAAGATTACACAATTGTAATGTAATTATTCTCTGAAATTGTGATTACACACGTTCTCTGTATTTTTACAGTTCATATATGAGTGATATTACATAAGCATGAAGTAAATTATCATAATACGTGTAAGATTACACAATTGAAATTTAATTATTGCGTAAAATTGTGATTACATGCGTTCTTTGTATTTTTACGGTTCGTATGAGTGATTTTACATGAGCATAAAGTAAATTATAATAATACGTGTAAGATTACATAATTTTCTATTTTTTTTACAGTTTATATGAGTGATAATTACATAAGAATCAAGTAAATTTTACATTATATAAATACGTGTAAAATTACACAAATTGAAATTAATTATAATTTTTTATTCAATTTTAATTTTATACAATCAATTTTTATAACAAAATTAAATATTACATTATTCTTCTTAATATGATTATTTTCTTCTTTATAGTCACAGGTCAATAATACGAAATAGCCGCATACAAATCTTTTTATTTCTATTAGGAAATCGAGTTTTTAGGACTGGCTACCAACCTAAAAAAACATACAAAGTCCCTACAAAAAAATATTATTAATATTTCTGTTAAATTAATAATTACCACATAATTATTTATCATTTCTCTATTTTCTATGGCCACACCACTGTATATCTATAATATTTGTTAATAATTATCCCTTGTTAAAAATCTGTTTTCGTTTACTAAAATTATGTTTTGGTTTGTTCCAAATTTGTTTTTCTTTGTTATATAGCTAAATTTGTTTCGTTGTTCCGAAGTGAGTGGTTCACGGCCTCATTTGCGGTACGAAAAGTGCCTTTTTACGGCCTAGAGAGGTTCAATATTTGTCCGGCTTCTTTCGACGTAAATGCACTTTGCATGGAAGAATGCGCCTATGGCGCATTAACAATCTTCGGGGGGGGGGGATCTGCAAATCCTAGAATTTTGTCGGAAATCTGTGTGAAATCAAAAAAATGTTAAAATGTGTACTTAAAACGGGATAGTGCTTCTTACTTTAGGACCACAATGTGGTGGAGTTATACAATGTAGCCAACTGTAAAAAGTAGGCCAACAACGTGTTCTCGTTGAGATTATGTACCTCCACATTGTGGTCTTTCAAAAAGCCCATTCATTTCTCGTGTACTCTTTCCTATAAATCACTTTAGACTTCGTAGGTAACGACACTTTTTTCGCCTCACTGGCCGCTTCTGCAATACTTTTACTAGCCATAGTACACACACAACCTCACACCACGACCTCACAAATAAAAATGACCTAGTCTCGGCACAACGCAGGGTATTGCACAACTAAAAGTGGTTTACACCAACGCGGTTCGATTGGTCCCGGCACAACGAAAACGGTTTACACCAACTCGGCCGTAAAATGAGATTTTACAACCGAGGGGCGGAGTTCCGTAGCCGAGGCGAATTTTACGTTGTGATGTAAACTACTATTTCAGTTGTTGCAAATTGAAACACGCTCCTCCTCCTCCTGCGTGTCATTTTTTTAGGACACGCGTAGAACAAAAAAAAACAGTAGAACAATTTTAAAAAGCGGTTCGGCTTTTCAAAAATCACCAAAGGACAAAAAATTCATAAAATAGTCTAGGAAATAACCACTTCAAATTTAACCGTAGATTTAATAAACACATCACTGTATAATGAAAACTACAGGAAAATCGTAATTTCACACTGTTATTCGTGTAATATTACAGAACACGGAATGTAAGGTGATTTCTTATGCAAAAGTTACACGTTTGTTAATGTATTTATGTATATGTACATGCACTTGTTTCGGTGGTGTGAATGTACCACCACCAAAAGTTGTTTTACATTCGCTATGCCAAAACCTGGTATATTTACATTCTTAAGTGTACTTTAACTCTTTCTTTTAGTAAAAATCCTTAAATTTCAAGGTAAACTCAGATATGTAATGAACATTACAGGGAAACCGTAATTACACACAGTTATTCGTGTAACATTACAGAATGTGTAATGTACATTTACATACATTAGTTTCGATGGTGTAAAACTACCACCACCAAAAGTAGTTTTACATTCGCGAAGCCAAAACCTGGTATATTTACATTCTTAAGTGTACTTTAACTCTTTCTTTTAGTAAAATTCCTTAAATTTCAAGGTAAACTCACATATGTAATGAAAGTACAGGGAAACCGTAATTACACACAGTAGTTATTCGTGTAATATTACAGAATGTGTAATGTATATTTACATACACTAGTTTCGATAGTGTAAAATTATCACTACCATAAGTAGTTTTACATTCGCGATGCCAAAAACCAGTAACTTTACATTCTTAAGTGTACTTTTACTTTTTCTTTCAGTAAAATTCCTTAAATTTCAAGGTAACCTCATGTATATAATGAAAAGTACAGGGAAAACGTAATTTCACACTGTTATTCGTGTAATATTACAGAATGTGTAAGGTAACGTGATTTCTTTTGAATAAGTTACACGTTTTTTAATGTACATTTACATGCACTTGTTTCGGTGCTGTAAAAGTACCACCGCCAAAAGTAATTTTACATTCGCGATGTCAAAAACTGATAAATTTACATATTTTTTTTTGTAATTTTTACTTATTTTATGTAACATTCAACAACAACATAAAAACTTTCAAGGTAAAATCCCACAAATAAGTAAAATTACCAAGAATCAGTAACGTCACACTATTATTACTGTAATATCACACAATATGTACATTTACATGAATTTTACTGTAAAAATTACTCGTTTTTTACTGTAATTTTACGTGCTTTTTTTACAGTGTAGCGAATAAAATGATTAAAATTGCAGTATTTTATTAAAACTTAACCAAAAATCCAGAGTGTCAAATTGATCACTGTCAGAAGCAAGCAATATTATAATAATTATCAGTGGTTTGTACCGGTTGTAGTTATAAGTGTTAGTTAATGTTAACTATTAGTTAAACATAAATTTGCTTTGCACCGTCGCATTAACTATTAGTTTATACTTTAATTGATAGTTACATTTAATCCCTGCTTTTAGTACGGATTCAGTGGTAGTTAAGCGTTGTAGTGAATGTAACGGAGAGATGGAAGAAGCTAAGATAGAGCGAGGAGTGAGACAGGCGTGCTCCCTTTCGCCATTGCTGTTTAACTTGTACATACAGAAAGCAATGGAGGACTTCCGGCAAATAAGACAGACAGGTATAATGATACACGGGGAGAAAATCGACACGATAAGATAAGATATGATAAGATATTCCCTATTTGCGGAAACAAAAGAGGAACTGACGCGGTCTCTGACTGATATGGACAGGGTGCTGCAGACGGGATATGATATAAAAATAAATAAGAGAAAAACCCGAGTGATGGAATGTGGAAAGATCGAACGGAGTATGGGCGATATATTTGTGGACGGTGAAGCTATAGGAGAACTGAATGAATTCCCATACCTAGGTAGCCTAATAACTAAAGATGGAAGGAGCAGCAGAGAAATAAGGAGTAGAATAGCACAAGCGAATAGAGCCTTCTACAACAAAAAACGAATAATAATCGCCAACAGCATTCCTATAAAAACTAAAAAAAGGTTTATACAAGCATACATATGGAGTGTAGCGCAGTATGGGTGTGAGACGGGGACCATTGGAAAGGCAGACAGGAGAAGATTGGAGGCGTTTGAGATGTGGTGCTACAGAAGAGCCCTAAAGATCAGCTGGGTGGAAATGACAACAAACGATGAAGTTCTGAGAAGGATGGAAGAGGGAAGAAAAATGTGGAAACAGATAGTCAGTAGGAGAGATCAGTTGGTTGGGCAAATATTGAGAAGAGATGGATTGCTGAAGACTATAGTGGAGGGTAAAATCGAAGGCACGAACCCCAGAGGAATGCCTCGCCTAAGATATATAACAGATACAGAAAGACACCAAAACTGATAGTTATGAGAAAATGAAGAGATTGGCTTCCAATCGAGAAGAATGGAGAGCTGCTTCAAACCAATCACCCGACTGAAAACTTCGAGAGAAGCGTTGTAGTAAATGTGAAGTGAAGTAAAAAAAAATGAATCTATCAATAGAATTAATAAATGATATGGAATTATTGGACGATGATGATTTAGAATTCATTTATTATGGAATTCCTGAACACATTTATAAAAGAGGCAATTATTTTGATGATATGGACAGTTCTACTTTTAGAAAAAGATTTCGACTCTCAAAGGAAACAGTTCGTGAAGTTTTAGGACAAATAGAAGATAAGTTGACATTTCCATACGACCATATGATTTGAAGATGAATATACAGATAAAGATATTATTTTTGCTGATTTGTTTTTGCTTTTAGAAATAATTGTGTTTCTCCGATGAATCAATTACTAACCACCCTTCGTTTGTATTCAACGGGTAGTCATTTGGATGCAGTGGCTGACTTTGCTGGTATGCACATCTCTACTGTGTCTAGAATTATTCGATAAGTATCAAAAGCTATAGCAAGTCTAAAGCCAAATTATGTACATAAAAATGCCAACAGGTGCTGATCCTGTAAGAAAAATTCAGCAAGATTTTTTTAATGTAACTTAATTCCCTCGAGTTATAGGGGCCATCGATTGTTGTCATTTCAAAATTATATCTCCAGGTATTTACAATAATAATTATAAATATAAATTTAAATAAAAGAGTTACGCGTAGGCAGGTCTCTGAACTTCTCGCTCATCGTTAAATTTTAAATTTTATTGTTATAAGTTTAAAATAATAAAATTGTAATGTTAATACTAAATAAATTTTGTTCTCTCTCTCTCAAATAAAATACAACTGTTTGTTTTCGAACATATTTAGTAACGAAAGTAACCACCACTAAAGGGCCGTTCAGACGAGGCAAGTTGGTAAGTGGTAACTAAATCGTTAACTTAATTTTAAGTTAAAATTTAGTGGCTGTCCGTTCACACGCATTTAAGTTGTTTAGTGGTAAGCGGTAAGTAGGTCGGATACTTTTTATTTTTTATCCATTTTCTTTATACCAAAATTATTAATTTGCATTGTATGATGTACAATTTCAGTCATGGCACTTTGTCTGGCTTGCTTATTTTTATAAGCCGAACTTTTAAAATTCCAAAAACATTCGTGGAGTACATAATTTTCTACAAATTTTATTGTCGACTCTTCCGTCCATTTCGACATTTTCAAACAAATATCTGTTTAGAATGATTTTAAACTTTAAGTTTAAAACGTCAAGTTAAAAGTTTTTTATTAAGGTTACGGTTTTGAACGTGGGCGATTCATCAAGTCATAAATATGACTATCAAGTGGTGACCTGCAGTGTCTAATAGCTCAACTACGAGATGCGTTCAACTCGACTAAAATATCACTATTACATAAAAAAATACCGGTCGAGGACGTTTTAGGAGAGAAGCGCGACTCGCGTAAGCGAGCCGACCGGTCGAATTTTTTGCGCGAGGTCTTAAAGCGAGCGGCCCTAAGGGCCGCTCCCAGCTGTGAGAAAAAAAGTCGCGCCTTACGCCGCCGCAGGCGGCGCGAGGCTTCAGAGTAGAGTTTCGGTGCTAAAAATCTTCGGACATCGAGATATCCGAACCCGCCGAACGGATTTTCGTCGGACACGTCTCCGTCGACGGCCCTAGTGGTCCCATGATGCAAAGGCACAAAAACTTTTCTGCTACCAGCCTGGAGGCGGCGTGGCGAATTTTCAAAGTGGAGGTAGTTTTTCGACATAATTTGTTAGTTTTTCGTCTCGAGTCTTGGAGACGGCGATCGAAAATGGCGGGGCGGCATGTCAAAATGTAGGCCGTGAAAAGTTCTATCCGAAGGTGCTGGAAAAATCGAGCCAACTCCTCCGGTGCGGCGGCGGCGAGCGAAAAACTTTTCCGCCTCGAAATGAAGAAAATTTGAAAATCTGCAGCAATAAGCAAATCCGCGCGGAGAACGCCAGAAGAACCCACCGTACCGATTTCGTCTGGAGATGCGGCGATCGACGCGGCAGGTATTCCCATCGTGCACAAACGAAACGGCGTCCTCCGCAAGCGTCCGGGGCCGCCGCGGCAAAGCCTCAAAGTCGAAGAACTTTTTTTACAAATATTGTTGCAGAACGTCTTCGGGAGCGCGAGCCGACCGTCGAATTTTTACCCGCGACGCCGGAAAAAGTCCGCCACGAGTGCGCCTCTCCGACGAAACCGAAAAATTTGAAATCGCTCCGCGGGTGCGGCGGCGGCGCCACGAAACGTCTCTCGCTTCGACGAGCTCAAAAAGTCTAAATTTGGCCTCGAGACCATTCTTTTGACATCACGTGGGAAGATCCCACCGTACCGATTTCGATGCCAGACGTCGCGATCGACGCCCGAGGTATTCCCATCGTGCACAAACGAAACGGCGATGCCCGGAGAAGAAGGAGGCCTCCCCGGCGATCCCTCAAAAATGAAGAACTTTTTCGTGAAAAATTGCGCAAAGACGTCCGGGGAGCGGCCATCCGAGGTCGGAAGATTACGGGCGGGGTCTTGAAATGTCGGTCGCCATGAGTGTTATCCGAAACCGGCGCAAAATTCCTGGTGCGACGTCGGTGGCGGCGTCGGAGGCGGAAAAACCTTCCCGGCGCGGCAATTTCGTAGCGGCCAAACCGCGGAAACGTTATCTGCCGGACCGGTGCCGATCGACGCCCAGAGGACCGTACTACTGCTTACGCGACGTGGTGGAAGCTAAAAATACGGTGGGGCGGCGCACCGAGAGCCGAAATTCCATCAACAATAAAAACGCCTCCTTTTTTGCCGAAATTTGGATCCAAGGCGTGTTAATTTTTCGAAATTCAGAAATTTTAGCGCGGAATCGGTTAAATGGCATAATTATTAGCAGACACGGTTAAGAGCACCGACGAAACCGCCTCGCGTTGGACGTGGTAAGGGAAGAAAGACTTTTTCCAAAAATGTTAAATTGTGGAAAATTCAATTTTTTTTTCGCAATACATCTCCGCCTCGCGTAGATAAATCGAAAATGCTTATCGACATTTTTTCGAAAAACTCTTCCTGACGTTTAAAATTGACATTTTATGTCGGTTAATATTTCGACCAAAACGGCGACGATTTTAATCGGTAATTTCCCCGATCAGCTGCTCTCGTAAATTGTGACCTTATTTGGCGGTTTAGCAAAATTTTGTATATATACGATATCGAGAAGCGTTAAATTCTCTATACGAATCTGCTTTTGGTTATTCAAATTTTTTCTCCGCCTTGCCGTGGCGCGATCGTGTAGCGGAAAATTGCGAAAAAACTTTGAGCGCCCGTAGCGCCCTTATTTACCGGCCGATTTTTAATCTACCAGTTGGAACGGACGCGTCTGCCCGAGCTCTATAGAAACTCTCTCGTGGTCGACTTTCGTATCTCCATCGGGAGAGGCGGTAAATGCGATTTAAATTTTAAAAAAATTCCTATAAGAAAAAAAAAAAAGTTCGTTTTTTTTTCGCGCACTGCCTCCACCTTGCCAATACAAGTCGAAAATGCGAAATGGAATTTTTTCGAAAAAAGTCTCCTTTGCTATTTAAACTTACCTCTTTTGAAAATGTTGAAAAAAAAAATTTCCGTTTTTTTTTCACTCACTGCATCCGCTTTACCTATGTAAGTCGAAAACGTTAATTGAAATTTTTTCGAAAAAGGTCTCCTTTGCTATTTAAAATCTAATTTACCGATAATTACAATTTCGCATATAAACATATAAACATGGTTTGTTTGTGCGAGGCCGCAGACCGAGCTTTGTATCTATATGCGATGCCGTAGGCCGACGCTGTGTTCGGTCACAACCATATGCCACCAAGGCCGTAGGTCGAGCTCAGTCTTGTGACATTGTTATACAGGTCCGTAGCCAGGGGGGGGGGCACGTGCCCCCCCCCGCAAATGTTGAAAAGACAAAGAAAATGGAAGGGGAACAACCGAAAATTTTACATTTTAAAAAAGGTTTTTTACAAGTGCCCTCCCCCCCCGAAATAAAATCCTGGCTACGGGCCTGTTGTTATATAACATAATAAGTGCGAACACCGCTGGCTGAGTTATCTGAAGTACGGGGTAAATACATAATTTTACAGAAAGAACTTGAATAAAGCGTCTATTCACGAAAAAATACCCCATAATAATTGAAAACTCTGCTTATGCTTATGCACTACAACTGCAAGGTGCATAAAGCACGAATTGTTCAATGAGTAATCAATGAAAGCGGCTTCACAGCATTACGGTATCCACCTTACACTCCCGACAATCTCTATCCCTGTGACTATTATCTCATTTCAAATCTCAAAAAACACCTAAGAGGACCTTGGGAAACGCTGTGGTGTCGTATTTTGCAGAATTACCAAAAGAATTTTTTTCGCAGCCATGGATTTTTTAGAAATACGTTAGTGTGTTACAAAAAAATTGTGTATCAGTTTATATTGGAAACAGTAATTTAAAGTTTTTTCAATAATTTTAAAAATGATAAAATTTTCAGAAAATCGAATTCTCTCGAATTCAAAGTTGGTAACAGTGAAAAAAATTAAAATTTTAGGTTATCTAGCTGTCAGATTTTTAGATTAAAGCGTCATACAGGGTTCGGCTAAAGTGAAAATATGCGAGTGAGGTAATAATTTGACTTGTGACTGCACGCATACAGCGCATCTTTATGCATGCATGCGAAGCCGTTTTTAACACTATATGCCTCATGAGCCCCTTGTGTTCTTCAGCGATGAATATCATTTACATCTTTCTCAACTCACAGCTCAACTGAAGAAGAATATTCTAGCTGTTATCGACGACATACCGGTTGATAATCTGGAACTTTATTTTTTATCCAAAAATTGAAATCAAAAATCGCTCCGAAACCAAATCATCGGAAATTCAAGACAACTTTTGGTTTAGAATTTTTTCATTATTTTTCCTGGCTTTACTAGGTTGTAATCAATAGTTTAATGCAGTTGCAGATATTTGAACAAACTTTATTTTTTATCCAAAAATTGAAATCAAAAATCGCTCCGAAACCAAATTACGGAAATTCAAGACAACTTTTGGTTTAGAATTTTTTCATTATTTTTCCAGGCTTTACTAGGTTGTAATCAATAGTTTAATGCAGTTGCAGAATATTTGAACAAACTTTATTTTTTATCCAAAAATTGAAATCAAAAATCGCTCCGAAACCAAATCATCGGAAATTAACGACAACTTTTGGTTTAGAATTTTTTCATTATTTTTCCAGGCTTTACTAGGTTGTAATCAATAGTTTAATGCAGTTGCAGAATATTTGAACAAACTTTATTTTTTATCCAAAAATTGAAATCAAAAATCGCTCCGAAACCAAATTACGGAAATTCAAGACAACTTTTGGTTTAGAATTTTTTCATTATTTTTCCAGGCTTTACTAGGTTGTAATCAATAGTTTAATGCAGTTGCAGAATATTTGAACAAACTTTATTTTTTATCCAAAAATTGAAATCAAAAATCGCTCCGAAACCAAATCATCGGAAATTAACGACAACTTTTGGTTTAGAATTTTTTCATTATTTTTCCAGGCTTTACTAGGTTGTAATCAATAGTTTAATGCAGTTGCAGAATATTTGAACAAACTTTATTTTTTATCCAAAAATTGAAATCAAAAATCGCTCCGAAACCAAATTACGGAAATTCAAGACAACTTTTGGTTTAGAATTTTTTCATTATTTTTCCAGGCTTTACTAGGTTGTAGTCAATAGTTTAAGGCAGTTGCAGAATATTTGAACAAACTTTATTTTTTATCCAAAAATTGAAATCAAAAATCGCTCGGAAACAAAATCATCGGAAATTAAAGACAACTTTTGGTTTAGAATTTTTTCATTATTTTTCCAGGCTTTACTAGGTTGTAGTCAATAGTTTAATGCAGTTGCAGAATATTTGAACAAACTTTATTTTTTATCCAAAAATTGAAATCAAAAATCGCTCCGAAACCAAATCATCAGAAATTAAAGACAACTTTTGGTTTAGAATTTTTTCATTATTTTTCCAGGCTTTACTAGGTTGTAGTCAATAGTTTAATGCAGTTGCAGAATATTTGAACAAACTTTATTTTTTATCCAAAAATTGAAATCAAAAATCGCTCCGAAACCAAATAATCGGAAATTAAAGACAACTTTTGGTTTAAAATTTTTTCATTATTTTTCCTGGCTTTACTAGGTTGTAATCAATAGTTTAATGCAGTTGCAGAATATTTGTACAAACTTTATTTTTTATCCAAAAATTGAAATCAAAAATCGCTCCTAAACCAAATCATCGGAAATTAAAGACAACTTTTGGTTTAGAATTTTTTCATTATTTTTCCAGGCTTTACTAGGTTGTAATCAATAGTTTAATGCAGTTGCAGAATATTTGAACAAACTTTATTTTTATCCAAAAATTGAAATCAAAAATCGCTCCGAAACCAAATAATCGGAAATTAAAGACATCTTTTGGTTTAGAATTTTTTCATTATTTTTCCAGGCTTTACTAGGTTGTAATCAATAGTTTAATGCAGTTGCAGAATATTTGTACAAACTTTATTTTTTATCCAAAAATTGAAATCAAAAATCGCTCCGAAACCAAATCATCGGAAATTAAAGACAACTTATGGTTTAGAATTTTTTCATTATTTTTCCTGGCTTTACTAGGTTGTAATAAATAGTTTTATGCAAAAATTTAAATCAAAAATCGCTCCGAAACCAAATCATCGGAAATTAACTTTTGGTTTAGAATTAAACTTTTTTTAAAATTAAAATTTCCACGAATATCTGTTTTTATAAATTGTGACCTTATTTGGCCGGTTAGGAAAAATTTGTATATAAATGATATTGAAAAGCGAATCTACTTTTTGTTTTCCAAATTTTCTTTCCGCTTTGTCGTGGTGCGATCGTTTAGCGAAAAATTGTCAAAAACTTTGACTGCCCGTAACGCCCTTATTTGCCGGCCGATGTTAAATTTTCTAGTTGGATCGGATGCGTTTTGCCACGATCTATAGAAACTCTTTTATGGCCGACCGTATCATCATCGGGAAAGGCGTAAAATGCAGTTTAAATTTTAAAACTAATTTTCAGAGTCCCCCCTTCTTTAAAAAAAATCTACAAAAACTAAAATTTTGGAAAAAAATATTTTGTTTTTATTGGCGGAATCCCTCGGCGCCGGCGTTGCAAATATAAACCGAAAAGGTAGAAAAGAATTTTGTCAAAAAAAAACCTCCTTTACGTGGGGCGATCGTTTAGCTGAAAATTGTCAAGAACCTTTGACCGCCCTTATTTACCGGCCGATGTTTAATCTTCCAGTTGGATCAAATGCGTCTCGAAAAGCTCCAAAGAAACTCTTCTCTTGTGGACTTCTGTATGTCCATCGGGAAAGGCGTAAAATGCGATTTAAATTTAAGAAATAAACTAGGAATGCGTTAAAAAAAATTCTTGAAAAACTAAAATTTTGGACAAAAATATTTTGTTTTTAATCCCGTTACTTTAGTAGGCCGCGACAAGTAACGGCCTACTAAATCGCGGCCTACTAAATCGCGGCTTTTTCGCGGCCTACTAAAGTAACGGCCTACTAAAGCCGCGATTTAGTAGGCCGCGATTTAGTAGGCCGTTACTTTTCGCGGCCTACTAAAGTAACGGCCTACTAAATCGTGGCCTACTAAGGAAGCTATTCAAAATTTTGTTGTTACGAGAAATTCTTGTATATGTATGCAATGGGTTTCTCGAAAACGGTCCTAACGATTTCGATGAAAATCACGGACTGGGGGGGTTTTGGGTCTACAAATCGAACGATAGATAGATTACGGTAAATGAAATTTTTTTCCTGTCAAATACTTCCACCTCGCGTATATAAATGGAAAGTGTCGAACACTTTTTCGAAAAATTCTTCCTTTATGTATAAAATTGACATTTTTCAGTTCTCATCATTTTGCCTAAAACAAATAAGATTTTGATTGGAAATTTTCACGAATATCTGTAGCACCCTTATTTATAGGTTAAACTTGTTCGCTCTTGCGATGCCGAAGCTATGCTTAAATATAATGATATGCGAAAGCCGCAGGCCGAGCTGTATGTCTATGCGAGGCCGTAGGCCGATTTACATATTAATGCAAAGACCGTAGGCCGAGCTATGTTTCATGACAGCGCTATGGGTTTCATGGAAAGAGTTTTATATAAATTGTTTTGTAAACATGTGATATATCGCAGAAATGACATTTATTTTGACATTAAAATGTTTTGTACAAAATACACGAACAAAATTACTTTGTCGTATTGTACAAGTGAAGCCGCGCAGCGGCGACTTGTTAAACCGTAAGGAGACTGGGGTTTTCTCTAAGCGACATACTAAATGGAGCCGCGCAGCGGCGACTCGTTTCTAGCCGCGTAGCGGCCTGCCGCGAAGCGGCCCGCCGCGATAGCGGCAGCCGCCCGCCAGGGCCAAGCGTCAAGAGATCCGTAGGATCTCGTAGACGCTTGTAATAATATAATAAACTACATGATTTTTGCAATTTTTATCATAATAAAATTAATGAAAGGATGAATGAACGATTGTTGAAACAAACCTATGAATCATAATATATTTATAACCCAAAATTATAATGGTTTTCAGGTATCTATGCTGGGAAGTAGTAATTTAATAAAATATGCAATAAAAAATAAAGAATCAAGTTATAATTTCAAAATAATACATAAAATATAAAATAAAAGTTCAATGTTTGCTGTCTTGCATTTTATTTATCTTCAACATAATAAGAAACATCGCAGGTGAAAGGAAGGAGAAATTTTGTCATCTATTCGAATATATTCGCATTGCATTATTTTTTATATACATAGGCAGTGGCGTAGCTAGAACTTTTGCAGCCCGGGGTGGAAAATGTTTTTGAATGAGCTTTTTTTAAATCCTATTTCCTAATTGATGAAATTTCCAACAAAATTTCTTTTGCCGCCCTTAATGCCGCCCCCAAAAATTTTTGAATGACCTTTTTTTTAACCCAATTTACTATTAATGCCCGGGCGGTCCGCCCCCAATTAGCTACGCTACTGTTACATAGGTTCTCTTGTAATTGTTGGATATTGTTATTGATATCGCGTAAGCGAGCCGCCTGACTGATTTATGCACGCAAAGCGAACTCGTTCGCCCGACCGTGCGAAAGAAAATCCCGGCGAGCGCCGCCATAGTCGTCGGGAGGCAAAAGAGTAGAATATTTATGGTAAAAATCCTTGTGACAGCGAGATTGAAGAACCCAACGAACGGATTTTCGCCGGACACGATTCCGTCGACGCCCCTAGGGTTCCCATCGAGCCAAAACGTAGTGGCGTCGCTACCACTAGCTGGGGGGGGGCGATTTTTCAAAATGCAGGTCGTTTTTTCGACATAATTCGTTAGAAATGTGCTTCCACCATTTCAGGCAGCGATCGAAAATGACGGGGCGGCATGTCAAAATGACCGCCGTTAAAAGCTCTATCTGACCGTGCCGGAAAAATCCACCCAACTCTTCAGGGGCGGCAGCTGTGAGCGAAACACTTTCCCATTCCGAGTGCAGAAAAATTGAAAATTTGCAGTGATAAGCGATTTCCCCAGCAGAACCCACCGAACCGATCTCGACGGATGAGACGGCGGTCGACGCAGGAGGTATTCCCATCGTGCACAACCGCAAGCGCGATCCTGGGAGACGTCGGGGGCCTCCGTGGTGAAGCCTCAAAGTTGATGAACTTTTTTTGAAAAATTGTTGTTAAAGTGCCTCGCAAACGGGGGGTGGCGAAAGTTTACGTTAAAGGTGCTAAAATGTCGGCTCCGACGAGTTTTATCCGAATCTTGCGCAAAACTCGATGTACGACGTCGGGAGCGGCGGGGGAGACCGAAAAGCTTTCCCGGCGCGGCAACGGCGTAGCGGCCAAACCGCAAAAACCTTATCTGCCGGACCTTAAAAATGCAGAGGGGTGGCGCACCAGAAGGTCAAAGTTAAAAAATTTTAAAAATGTCTCCTATTAGTCGAAATTCGTATCTCAAGAGCCTTCTTTTTCGAAATTTTTAAATTTTATCGTGGAAAAGGTTAAACCGCCTAATTATAAGCAGAAATCGTAAAGACGGCCAACCGAATCACCTCTCCTTGGATGTAGTAAAAGCCGAAAGACTTTCCAAAAATGTTAATTCTTATAAAAAATTTAAAAATCTGTATTATAATAAATACTCGAAAAACTTTCTATTAGAGTAATTTGTAAAAAGCAGTAGACACGGCGCGTATTCTACGAAACTATGACTCATTACCGTGGAATGTCAACGCGGCTGCACATTGCACGTTTAGTCGGTAAAACTACCTAATACACTAACAGAATGACGGAGAATAGTCAAACTATTTTTATGATAACAAGTAACAAGAGCTACTATAATTTTCTCGTCAACAGATTTCTGTAAAATTAAGCTCTATATTATTAAATGGCAGAAAAATTTCATATTAATTTGAATTTGCTTAGATTTTTAAAATAATGAATATAATTCCTCCAAATTTTTTTACAAGCAGTGTAAAGCATGGCACCTGGGTGTGAATTGGTTTTTAGAGTAAAAATCGGTATATCTGAAGCAATAAAAATTATGCAATACAGACTTTGCAATCACTAATATTGACAAATTTCAACAGCATATTTGGTATAGTTATAGTGTTCTATTTATAATAAAAAGTAATTCACACCCTAGAACAAAGCTTCTACTTTATAATGGCGTTAAAATCATTACCTAAAAGTTTGTAGTTTTCAAACGTAAGCAAATGCAATGTGACCAGATATTAGCATAATTGCCATAAGACGGTGCTGACCACGCCTTAGAAGATGCGCGCGCAACTTAACTAAATCGAAAAATAGACTGAATTCTATTTTACTTACCACTTATCAACTTAATTTTAACTTAATCACTTACCACTAAATCAACCGTCCACACGTGGAATTAACTTAAAATTAAGTTAAAATTAACTAAATCACTTACCAACTTGCCTCGTCTGAACGGCCCTTTTTTTAGGTTATAACAACACAAAGTTACGGATTTCAGTGTTACCACCCTAGATAAACTATTAGTTACTTAAGCCATAGTTTGCGACGGACGGTGCAAAGCATTTCAAATTTAATTATTAGTTAACTCCAAATACTTTACTTAACAATACGGGAAACTCATGCACATTTTCGGCGACACAAAATCGCAGCGCCACTAGCGGCTGGAACCGTGAATTAACGCTACTTCACGAAGGTTATGTTTTAAATAATAATTTAAATAAAAACTCTAATTATAACCAATACGGTTAAAATCGTACTGTAAATTATAGTAAATTACTAATTATCACCCACCAAATCTCGACAGTTTCGTTAGTACACGTCTTAAGCCAATAGGTGGCACCCTTAAAAATGTCGCCGAAAATAACAATAGAATTTGCAAGAGTTTCCCGTATAGTAAACAGGGGCGGATGGGGCCGTCGAGATACCGGGAAATTTCCCGGTGGGCCATCGGCCGGCGCGTCGGTCCGTAGACCGTCTTCGTTTTAATAATTTCTGTTAATAGTATGATCTTCAATGGAAAAAAATTGTCACGGCTGTCGGCCGCGTTGACGGCCATTGGCCCATTTCTAACTAAATATAATGAAATATAATATCAACTTTAGAATTTATCAATCATTATTTGTTTGTGATTTCCTATGGATATCCTAATAAATAGTTATATCTTAATTAGAGACAGGATAATTAGGCAAAAACAGATCTGACTTAGGAGAAGTTATAACGTTAAAACCAATCAAAACGTTTATTAGCGTTAATAAACTTTCTCTATTGGTGAGTTATGTTAGGACTCCTAAGTCAATTTTTTAATATTACACTATCTTTAGCTATCTGCCAAACTGATAAATTTTCTAATTTTTCTTAAGGGTCCTGTTCGCAATGCCCGTGTAAAATGGCCTTTAAAATGCTTTGTAAAACATATTTTCCAATAAAAGTTGAAATATCTTCGTCGGTTTTAAAAAGCAGCTCTATAGCGGATTAGAATAATTTTTTCTTGATACTGTCAACTTTTGGTAATTTTATTTAGTAATAGGTATATTAAAGAAATCTTTAATTCCAATATTCCGAATTTTCAAAAAAAGGAATGTCAAATTTCTTTTCAAATGTAGTAATAAAGACAATTAAAAATACTTTATAGTTTCCAGAAACGATCATTCTATTGCGCCAAAGAGCTGAATTTTTAAAATTCCAAAAATATTTCAACATTTCTTGAAAAATATGTTTAACCATTGCCTCCTTTACTTACAAGCCGTGAAGTTACATTTGGCAACGTCGCATTTGCAGCACTTGGTGGTCCTACTTGCAAAGTGTCTCATATACAAATTATTTGTTATTTTATGTTAATAAATAGTTTTAATAAATTATACAATTTTATGATCAAAAAGTTAAACTAATTATTATAAAAAAGTACTTACTTTACAATATAAACACAAATATAACTAATAAAAGCAATTTCTAGGTTTGTGAAAGTGGATGTAATTTTCTCTATTTAATAATAATTAAATTTTTAAATCACTTTCCATATGAATAGCATAGTAAAGTAATTGCACCCCTCACCTTCTGCAAATAAATCGACTTTGATAATAATTATCATAGATATTAACATTTACCTTTCGCATTTTTGCGAAATTTGAAAATTGCAGAATTTTGACAGTCATATTTTAAGAAACTGAAACACTTATCACTATATTGTCTCATCTTCGACATGACAAGAAGTGTTGGAAATTTCACAATTGATATTCATTCTATAAAATAACGTAAACTTTTCTTCATAAATTTTATAATTCCAGTTTTCAAACTTTAGCTTGTTTGTAAAACTTGTAACGAATTATAATTTTCTATTTTGTCGTTTTTAAAAATTCTTAAATTTTTGTAGTTCTTTTTAACTCTTCATTTCTTCCTTGTTCCGGATCCTTTCTAGGTAATTTTTTGATGTGCAATCTGGCACACAGCATCTAGGATCTATTAACAATGTCAATAAAGTGTACTAATAAATAATTTTCTTCAATATGCAACGAATTACAAAAAGTAACGTATTACCTTTCAACTATTTAATAAGGAATTGAATCAATTTTTAGGCTACAGACTATTTAATACAGTTCTTGTACACTTATCTATGATTGTAGTTAGTTTTAGTTGTTAATTATTACTAACAAAGTGTTCTTACACAAATTTAATATGCATAAATCACATAAACATTAATACAAGAATTTGAAAATTAGGACCACCGGCGACGTTGCCAAATTTGCGACTTCACGGCTTGTAAGTATAGGAGGCAATGGTTTAACGAATCTTTTTAAAGAACGTTTTACACCAATATTTAGTCACATTATGAACAGGACCCTTAAACCGCTTTGACCTTGAAATTTCAAAAATTTTCGTCTGCGGCGCTTGGAAAAAATTCCGCCACCCCCACGCACCCATAATTTGCCCTGCCATATAAACCGTTTACCCTGCCTTCATTTTCTATCTGGCTATATGGGCCTACTTTGGTATACCAAGTTTTACATTCATTGCCCATTTCGCAAGTAGCTTGCGAGAGATCGTTTTCAGATAATAGATTAGATTCAAGTTGATGAATATAGAAAAGAACTTCATGAATGACATCGACAATAACAGCAGCAAATTAATGAAAGATGCACTTTTATTTTAATTTTTTTATATTCACCATGGTTTGTTATTAATAAAAATATAATTTTTGTTACTGGTATTAAATTTTTTTTCGCAACGGGAGGGGGACCCCCCCCCATTTAAAAAATTTTCGTCTGCAGCGCAATTTTGGGCTATGACGAGATTGCGTTTTTGGGCCGCCGACTATAAATTTCCCGGTAACTTTTTGATAGCCCATCCGCCCCTGATTGTAAAGTAAAGTATTTGTTAACTCTAACTATAGATTAGTTAATTATCACCTTTAACTACAACCGGTGCAAACCACTGTTTTAAAATTTTTGATATTGAAATTTTCATTTTACTTATAGCACCGAAATGCCGAATATTCGTTTCTGCACATTAGCCACTCCCAACCACTATAAATAAAATTACCTCCACAAACGAAAATAATTTTTGTACAAACAGGTACAAATGATACACAGACGATTTAGACTATTTTTGATTCAAAATTCGAAATGGGGGGGGGGACTTGCACCTACGCTGTATATAGGGTGTAATAAACCCAAATAGTTTTTGAAACAGTTAAAGAAGAACATCAACGACATTGATGCGAATTGAAAATGAGGGTGGTCATTTTCAACATTTACTGAAATAATGTAATAGTTTAAAATTAATTAAAAATATTTAAAATTGGTTTATTATTAATTCGTGAAAATAAATTTGTTTAATTATTAATAAATTACGAATTAAGGAATAATTATAATGCTATATTTGAGCTTTCGATTTTTTTATTATTTTTTATTAATTATTATTATATAATATTATATAATATAATAAAAAAAAAATAAATTATAATAATTATAATTAATAAAATAATTAAAAAAAAAAAAAAATTGTGAATTTAATTTTTTGTTTTGTAGCCTTGTTTATTATTTTCTGATTTTCTGTGAAATGGGTTGGTTTCTCAAAAATTTTTACTAGACGAAAGTTGTAGTCCGTTAAATTTCCTATCCGGAATAGGGCGTCAAATTTTTTGTAAAATGTTTCGTTTTATTAAATTAAAAAATCTATCATGGGTAGCTTATGGAAGGCTGCTGCACGTGCTTGCAAACACAGAAATCCCTATAAACTTAAGAAGAAAAGTGTTCGATTCGTGCATACTGCCGGTGATGACTTACGGGCTGGAAACAATGACTATTACCAGTAAGAGTGCGGAAAGGCTTAGGGTGGTGCAGAGGGCGATGGAGAGGTCGATGTTGAACGTAAGCTTGCGAGACAAAATAAGAAATAGCGAGATAATAAAAAGAACTGGAGTTGTGGACGTCATGGAGCGTGTGGCGCGTCTGAAATGGAGTTGGGCTGGGCACGTGGCGAGGCAGGACTATAACAGGTGGACAATAAAGATAATAGATTGGAAACCAAGAATGACGAAAAGGAGTAGAGGTAGACCCCAGAAGAGATGGCTCGACGATGTCAAGAAAGTGGCGGGTCGGGAGTGGTTTCAGAGGGCTAAGGAGAGAGAGGTTTGGAGAAGATTAAGAGAGGCTTATGTCCAGGAGTGGACCGTGAAAAGCTGACAAAGAAGAAGAAGAAGAAGTTTCGTTCAAAAGATACAAGGTTTAAAAAAAAATCAAAAAAAAGAAAAGCTCAAATTTTTCGAAATTTTTTAACTTACTTTAATTCATAACTCGAAAGTCGTTGATTTTAGACAATAAAAGATTTGAATCTAGTTAGTAGATTATTTCACGCTCTTTAAAAAAGCACTAAACCATTTTTACTGAAAAATCAATATTTTTTCGGTGCTATGGCTACTTGAAGGTGGAAATTAAAAAAAAAAAATGCTTTAAAGAGGCCTAACTCTCGAGAGTTTGAGTTTAGAAAAAATTTTGTGTTAAATATTGTTCATAGAAAAGTGTCCTATCTATATCACCACCTAAGTTATGTAAAGTGAATGCGGGGACACCCTGTATAATGTAATTATTTGACTTCCTTCGGTTGGTAGGGGAATACCCAGTGTTTAAAAGTTCAATTTTTTTTCGGACCCCCCTCCATAACATAGGCACACAAATCCCCCCCTGACCAATAATCAAATAGGTGACTGTAAACTGCACAAAGCCATGAAACAGGTACTTTCTATTAATAAATAAATAATATTAAATAAAATAATATAACCTAAGCTATAAACTGGGATCATTGAAAAGATGGATAAAATCTACATCCTTCTATTGATGCGTTTGCCTTTTGAATTTTACATTTCTCATCAAGCTAGAGCAGGGAATTATATGCAACAATAGAACAGTCTTAAGGTAACCCTAACAAACTAACCAATAGAAAATGTAAATTACCAATTTAAAATGTTTATTAGGGCTAGTAATAATTTTCAGATTCACATAAATGATTGGCGCTGCAACATATCCATGGACACTAGTAGAAAACTTGATTTAAAATGATTTTCTTCAGATACACTAACTTCATTTAGGAGCCTTTAATAAATACAATAAATATGGTAGATTAAATAAAAATGAACCAATAATAATAGTACTAATATGAAAAATAATAAATTTTTTTACAATTGCAAATAAATATTGGCAACCAATATTGCACCAATATTGGAAAATGTTCACATCTCGATATTGGCGCAATATATATTTTTTTGCTATATCGGATATTATTTGAATCCCAAAACTAAAATTTCTGATTTTATGAGTTTTTAAAATAATTCAAAATATTTTTTACTCTTTAATTTATAACAACAGTATTATTTAATTTAATTGCATCCTACCTTTCAAGAAAGACAATTAAATTAGAAACCAATTCACTATTTATAGATTACTTCACTAATTAAAGATAATAATTAGCAAAACTTTCGCGAAAATTAGTAAAGGTGAACTAGACGAAATTGTATCTACCCAAAACCCATAAGACTGAATTGATGCCTGATCTTCCTTGCCTTTTATAAGACTTAAGACGAACTTAATTTTATTTTGAATTGATTAAGAAAAATTTACATACAATTTAATGTACATAATTTTAATGAAGTCATAATATTTTGGCGGTTTCTTGTAAGGAAATTGTTTTGTTGGATATAAAATTTAAGTATTCGAAGGTCGTAGGACCTTTTAACACATAGCAAAGCCCTAAACCCATGTTTAATGGAAAAGCTGAAAATTGAATTTAATAATATTTAACAAATATTATTTAAAATTATTTTATTATAATTTAAATTTACTTTCAGTTATTTATGGATATTTATAATCCCGTCAAATTACACGAAAACTCATAAAAATTGCCATAGTGAAACTAATAATCTTTTGCCCCTTTTCCCCACCGTTATGGTGGTCCAGGAAGTGATTACTGCTCAGAGAGCTAGTACCTGTTTAAATGTTGTTCTTTATGACAGCTTTGCTCGGACGGTAGGCTAGGGTGTGAGTTACCCTGAAAATTGACTTCAATGATAAACACTTGGAAATCAAACCACCAATCAATGTTAAAAAAGCTGCACTCACCAGTCGAAACTACCCATTCAAAAATTTGGGCAAATACCTTCCGCAGTTATATAAAAACTTAGCAACTTGCAGAAAGACGAAATTAAATACTAATAAAAATTTTACCTTCACTTCCAAAGATCTTTGTAGGAGGAGGTTTACAAACTTCTACCTTATACAATGCTTAGTAAATAAATCATCAACTGCAGTCGCTCTGGAGATGTTGATTAGTAAATATCCGCAACTGGTGGTAACGCTACTGGGGTGAAGTCCGACTTTCGGAACCAAAAAAACTATCCAGTGCAGATTTGTTAGATTGCAGGATGCACTAATGATAAGACACTACAATGATGTGTTGAAAACGGTGCTGATAACCATCAAACAATGAATTTGTACGATCAATTTGTGATAATTGATAACTAGAGCACGGATTCTAGGCAATTTGCCTTTTTGTCCTTTATTTAGGCAATTCAAAATTATAAATACAGAAATGCCGTTCAAACGATTTTGAAAATTTTGAACCCTACTTTTATTTGCCTAAATGCCTATTTTCGATGTTACTGACCTAAAATAGATTTTTAATGCCTAAAAAGCCTAAACCAATGATTTATCCGGATTTATCCCGTTTACGTTACTAAAAGTTAAAAAAAATAGTTTTTAGGTTTTTTAAAATTTGTATCTCTCAGTCAGTGGCGGATTTAGCACTTGAGAAGCCCCAAGCGCAATTTAATTTTTGAGGTCCTCCTTCAAATCCCAAGAAATGGTTTTTATATATATTCTAAATAGCATCAGCGGTGGAGTGATGTGACCGGTGGATGAGTTACGTAGCGGAAATTCTGGGTTCAAATCGTGGACCGTACAGAATTTCTTAGCTCGGCCTTCCAGTGGACATCCAAACACTGTTATGGTGTTATCTGTACAGGATCTGTAGTATCGGCGTCATTACCGTGAATGCGTGAATTACAGTGATCTCAAAAAGCTGAATTTTGAGGCCCCCTTAGTTTAAGATGCCCCAGGCGTGCAGAAATCCGCCACTGTTCAAAAAGTAATCTGAGTTGTTATGAGTTCTTGTATTTTATCTAGGTGAAGTCAGCATAGATAGAGAACTGGCAGTGGTCGTTGAGTCAGAGCTTCGTATCCATGCGTATTAATAAAACTTGGGCTTTAGCCTAAGAGGATTTCAGAAATCCTGAATGGCTTTAAGTTAGATAGATACCATCTAAATACAAAACCATAAATGCCAGAGGTTCTCCAGGTCTGATAGGGGGAGGGGGAAGGAGGTGAATTTTCTTCGGAATTTACCAAACACTTAAAAAAAATCGTAAATTTATTTGTTAACTTAAAAAAATTAGTAATCCCCCAAATTAGTAGCGCTATATGCAAATAGAGGAGAAATTTAATAACACCATATATTTAGGAAGGAAAAAAGCTTACATAAAAATTTGTATAGTATTTTCCATCCTTGTTATAGCTCTTATATCGTTATTAAAAATTTTTTAACTAATTTTTTTAAATATTATGTTTATAAGTTTCTGTAATGAAAAATACATATTGCCTAAAAACCCCTAAATTCTTAATTATTGCGCCTATTTCAATGATTTTTATAGCCTAAAATTGTGCCTTTTTTAACATTTTTTACGTCCTAAAATCCGTGCTCTATTGATAACGCACTGATAAAATATACGCACAATAGAACGATGGCCGTAGTACAATTATTTGCAATACCAAATAAATATTTGAATACTGAATTCAGGAAAGCAAGACCTTTCAAATGAGGTGTCACTTGCCGTATCATCCCTATTAGCATTTCAGGGGTTGTCATCACAGCGCGAAAGGATGAAACAATATGGGAGTGACATTAGTCGCAAAAGTTGTCCCCCTCGATGATAAAATTGACGTGTTTTTGCATTTCTTGAAAAAAAACACTCTTATTGTTCTATTAGTTTCCGTCCTCTCTCTGTCTACAGTGTTCGAGAAAATCTTCCTGGCAGGGTTTAAGCCACTATTAGAAGAAAGGTGCCTAACACCCAACCATCAATTTGAATTTCGACAGAATTAAGGCTAATAGTACAAAATCTAACCACATCGCGTTTACCTTTGAAAAAGGAACATGTTTAGTGTCACTAAATATCAGTATCTTCCCGCAATTTCATTCAATTTTATTTTTTGGAATTCATATACCTGTGAAACAAACATTTTGAAACTACACCGATTCCAGTCCAAACCGCTATGAGCAGTTTGCAATGCACCCTGGTACGTTCCCGTGTAATTTTCAATCTTTTCCAAACTGTACAGGATTATCGGCGCATAATACAATGTTACAACCAGTTCAGTCTGCAATCTTCTTTGCCGCTCTTATGCGGCGACCTTGCAATTCCACAATATTTCGCAATACTTTATGCCAATTTTAATAACTGGATAAAACATCCAAATTCTCCTTTTCTCAAAATCAAATCTACAAGAAAAACACTATTGCCCGTATTAATAATAGTCGAGGATTGATCCGCGATTCAGGATTAAATCTCGGATTGACCTTAAATGTCTGCAACAGTCGCCAAAATCAGAGATTCGGGATTAACCCTGCTCAGTGGCAGGATTGAACCTTAGATCTAGGATTATATTTTTTGCGCATGCTTTTTGGTATTTCGTGTTTTTGTATTTTTTCATTTATATTTTGTATTATTAACCCTTAAAGAGCCATACCTAGTACCCGGGTACTATTTTGACTTTAAAACAGCATAACTTTTTTTCTACCGGGCCGATTTTGTTGAGCTTCGGTGACATCTCTAAAAAAACGGTTCTCTGCACACAAAAAAATATAAAACGGAAAAATAGTGATTTTAAGTAAAAAATTTTTGAGATTTTTTAAAACTATACCTTATCCGGCCATACCTAGTACCCGGGTACTATTTTGACTTTAAAACAACACAACTTTTTTTCTACCAAGCCGATTTTTTTGAGCTTCGGTGACATCTCTACAAAAACTCTGCACACAAAAAATTATAAAACGGAAAAATAGTGATATTAAGTCAAAAATTTTTGAAATTTTTTAAAACTATACGTAATCCGGCCATACATATAGTCTGCATTACTTTTATATGGGATATAAATACTACAGAATAGCTCCATTCATTCAAAATTATTATAATATTTATTGATAACAATTTAACATAGTATGATGTGTTAAAATATAACTTGTTTCACATTTTACTTGAAATTAACTTTAGAATAGAGGCAATTTGAAATAAAAAATAAATCTAGTTATATTTCATTATATTCTGCTCTACAAATTTTTTTAGGGACATTAATATGAGGTCACGCAGGTTTCTGGTATTTCTGGCAACTTTTTCGGGCCTTTGCCTTTTCGAAACATTCAATAAACATAAAAAACAGTATCATGTTACTTTCATGTGGCTAGTAACGTCTAGTCTAGGTTCCGCGTTTATGTCGATGCGGAAGTAGAATTACTGGTGAAAAAAAATCACGAATTGCACCAAATAATAAATTATTAAGATTCACTGCTACTTTAAATTTATTAGTATTTATTATGTTATTGAAAAACCACCTACTGCAATCGACAAGGTAACATCTACACTTGAGTAATGAGCGTTACTTGAGAATATTGTTTACAATTTAATAAAATTTTGCCAAAAACCATGAGTCACAATCACATTATGCATAAATGTAACTCGATATAAATATAATTGTTATTAAAAACGCTTATAAGAATATTAAAAATCCGCTTAAAGACCGAGCATAACAGGAATTGCATATAAATATATGGTAGTACCCGGGTACTAGGTATGGCCGATATAAGGTGTAAATTTGTATGGCTCCATAAGGGTTAAAATGAATGAAGATGTGTTTAGAGATGAATTCTTTAATTATTTAGAAGATTTTATAAAATCGGTAATATAATATGGTTTTATGTAATAAGAATATTGTTTTACTTACTTGATAATCTTTTATTAAAAGTTTAAAAATCGCACCACAAATGAAAAAAGAAGTGAAACTTATTTAATGTACTTCTTCATTCGTCTTGAAGTCAAAACTAACTACATAATAAATGAAATAATACAGAAAATGCAACTACAGACATTATTAACTACATGGGGTAAGGTAGGTACATCTTCTTAGAAATACTTACACTATGCATTGACAAATTTTACATTTGCTTCCCTCTAACGACGTATCTCTGACGTATCTTGCACAAGTCTTTATTTTTATCAACAATCAAAATCAAACTTTTATAAAAATTGTATCACTTTTTCAAATTTACAACGTCGGGCCTTGGGTGTTCGTACGCAAGTCATTTCTAAAAATACTTCTGACCTCCTCCCGCTTTTATCGAAATCCAGACCCCTTAAATTTCAAAATTGTCAAACATAAAACTTAAAAAAACGTCACCTCAAACAAAATTATCTTCACACTAAACGGAATACGACAATACACAGATTACTATCACTAATTTTACACCAAAGCATATTATCGGCATAATTTCTAGTAGGTATTTTAACATTATAAATTGTATGAAAAGTTGGAATGACACCAATATTATTATCACCTGTAATGTAAAGCTAGTGGTAACAAGTTAAAATGATCGCAACTCGCAAGGTATCGTGACCAGGCGGGACCAAAAAATTCCAAAATCTAATCAGATTTAACAGTTGTAAGCTTGTAAGTCTCAATATAAGGTACTAAATATGAAATTTTATTGAGTATTGGTTTGAGCGCTAGAGCGCACACAAAATTCGATGACACATAGACACACAGACATATCATTCAAGAATAAGTTAGAGCGTGTAAATTGTAAACAGACCTAAAATTTTATTCCTTTCAAAATTTTCTAGGACCTTGAAAATTAAAAGCAATTTATTCATAAAACACAACATAATATTCTAATTTTGAACTTTGTTGGCTCTATTTAGATGACGTTATTGTATATCACGTTATCACGAGTGATATTAATTATATCATCGGTTTAATATAGAGGAAGGTTCTTGTTAGTTGAATTAATTTTAATGGCTATGAATAATTTTGAATATTATTTAAAATTGAAAAAGGAATCTTGGCATTGGGGGTGGGCTCCAGAAAGAAACTAAATTGATTCCGTCGACCGGTTTCGGGTCAAATGCGACCCATCATCAGGACTATTTATTAACAAAAAATACAAATGAGCTGGCTACAAAACAAATTACATGTTACAACGTTACCTAGGAAATCAGATGAACAGTTTCATGGAATGCCCAGACAAGCAAATCCATGGTGCAGGGTAAGCAATGCAAAGAGTTAAAACAATTAAGTGAGACGACAATATAACAATAAAACAGAATTGATTATAAAACTTTGGTCAAACACTTTAAAAATGAGGTCGTCTAACCTTAAACAAAAATTCTAATCAAATTTGAACTGATAAACTGATGAACTGATTTATTGTTATATTGTCGTCTAACTTTTTAAATTCAAAAATTTTAGGACTATCTACTTCAATGACCAGCTCGCTCAATTGGTCCTATCGCACAGCGGGTATCGCACAACCTTTTAACTTTTATCCATTTTATTTCCAAATAGAACAAATCAAATTAATTTTAACTATACACAAATTCAGCTCAAATAGATGTCCCTAATATATCTATATAGATATGTATATGTATTTGCAGATTGTCTTCTGTTTCAGCAATTATTGCAGCATCGTCAGCATATAAAATACAATTAAAGGTTGTATTCTTATCCAGAGCGATTCCTTCGTCGTATTTCTCTTTCCATTTGCGTATTATTTCGTCAATGTATATTGTCGTGTTAATTTTGGATAAGGAACAACCAAAATTGTAAAGTGGGAAAAATTATTGTAAAAATTTAAATTTGAATTTAAATCGCGGTTTTTCGAGGTCGCTGCGGAGCGCAGAAGTGAAGGAGAAGACTTGCGTACGGCGTCCAAGTCGTGGACGGTCGTTCTTTTTGATTAATTATGAATAGTTGTAAAAATTGATTTATTTTTTGAAAATTAAAGGTGCAATTGAAAAGTGTGTTATTTCTTTCAGAACAAGGATTTGGAAGAGAAAATTGGTTAATATTTAATTAAATTTTGAAAAGTTAAGGTATTGAAGGTCGGTTGATAAGGGCCGGCTTTTAAAAGAGATAACGACTGAGCTAGCGGGCAAGAAGTGGATTTCTCCGCCCGACTAAAATATTACAAAGAAGATTTGAAAATTCGATAATTAATATTTTTGGGGCTGGAAAATAACATTTCAATATGTTACGGTAAATGATGACAATTCGGTCATTAACGTCAATGGCCGGACAATGACGTCAATGCCCGGCTTAGTTGGGCATTGACGTTAACGCCCGGCCAATAACGTCAATGACCATACATTTTGGGCGATGTTGACATTTAAAATTTCATATGTGGCTTTTACATCATTGACCGGGCAATGACGTCATTGCCCAATACAGAGTGGTCAATGATGATACTACTATTCTACGATGAGGATTGTTGTATAGCAAAACTGGTATTACTTTAGTTGGCGGTATTTTTTTTTCTATTCCATCATAAAGTGACATAATATTAAATGTCCTGCGTACTTTAAGGTGCGATTTTAAGGACTGTTTCAAAACTTCATTTACAGCTAGAAATGATGAGTTATACATAGATACCGCATTAATTTTTTTTAAACTGAAATAGGAGAATTTTATGAATATAATTTTTAGTCGGTTTTTATAACGGATTAATATTTTGATTATGTTAATTGGCGATTTTATATAAAAAGCGCAAAATTAATTAAAATTTAAAATATGTTGTCATAACTACAAGAGACAGCAGGCCCATAGCCAGGGGAGGCACTTGGGGGCACGTGCCCCCCCGAAATGTTGAAAAGGCAAAGAAAATGGAAGGGGAACAACTGAAAATTTTACATTTTACAAAATGGTTTTTACAAGTGCCCCCCCCCCCCAAATGAAATCCTGGTTACGGGCCTGAGAGACAGGATAGTTAGGCAAAAATAGATCGGACGCCTTAACATAACTCACCAATAGAGAAAGTTTATTACCTATGTTTTATTTTTAATAAATAACGAATTAAGGAATAATATTAAAAGTTATATTTTGAGCTTTCGGTCTAGCATTTAGACCGAACTATGTTTTATTTTTAATAAAAATTTAAATAATTCAAATATTTTATTATTTGTAATTTTCTGATGAAGGTCTAAATGCTAGACCGACAGCTCAAAATATAACTTTTAATATTATTCCTTAATTCGTTAATAATAAAATATTTGTAATTTTCTGATGAAGGTCTAAATGCTAGACCGACAGCTCAAAATATAACTTTTAATATTATTCCTTAATTCGTTATTTATTAAAAATAAAACATATTTAATTTCACGAATTAATAATAAACCAATTTTAAAAAGTTTATTACCAATTAAAACTTTTATTAGCGTTAATAAACTTTCTCTAGTGGTGAGTTATTCCTAAGTCTTCTCCTAGTCTTCTGGCTAGGCTTCTCCTAAATAAAGTTTCGTTTCTACCATAATTTGTGAATGATTTCAAAACAAACCAATGAAAATTTACTTTCATTCTATCCAACCAATGAAAGCCGCCATTTATAATGAAACTGCAAATCTAGGCAACTGCGCCACCTGTTGAAAAAGTTTTTATCCTGTTGATAGATCGAGCCTGGATCGAGCCCTTAAGATAATTTAAAATTTTCTAGTTAATTGTTGATTTTAAATGATTAATTTAAAAAATTTATTTAACCTTCATCCGCTCGCGCCTTTTCAAGTTACACTTTCGATCGCATGGGCGGCAATTAGACCGCCTTTGTTTTTTATTGTTTTCGTGAGTTTTTCGTCATTCAAAGTGCATGATTTGAATTATTTAAAGAAATATACATAAAATAAGTTTATGCTACATTTAAAAAAAGACCAATATGAAAATACATAAAATTAATAAATACCTATAAATGCTACATTTATAAGACGAAATTAAAATACATAAAAATGAAATACATTTTACATTTCGAAAAACAATAAAAATTAATTGTGAATAAAATTGAAAACGATTTCACAAATTAACAGTATTCATAAAAAGTTCACGTTGTCGATCGCGCTAGGCGGCAAATTGGCCGCCGTACGACACTACATACTTTGGGGCTGTCTTGAGCCGGCTGGTGAAGTTGTCTTATCAGAAAATGGGTAGGGTCTAGTGGAGGAGATAGTAATTAGAGAATACAATCGCATCCCGACCCTCCTATGACGCTCGGGAAGAAAATAGGAGAGAAAATTTAAAAAGGCGGTCCTTTTGCCGCCTACGCGAGCGAAAGAAGGTTAATTATTTTTTAATATTATTTATTATTGTTTTAAATTTTTGTTAATTTTTATTATTTTTGTTAATAAATGATTTTATTACAATGAATACAACACACCTAAATGTCACTTGCCAATTGGCTGTCAAATTCAAATCACTATTTTGCTGTTCCTTATATTATTTATTCTATGATATCATCATTGTCCAATCCATTTTGGCCAATAACGTCATTGACCGGCCAAAGACGTAAATATTACAATCAGATGAAAATATTTGCATCATTGTCCACCGGTAGCGGGCGTTGACGTCAATGACCGGACAATGACGTTAATGGCCAGTATAAATGGGCATTGACGTCATTGCCCGGCCATTGACGTCAACGCCCGATTTACATCATTGACCGTAACATATATATTAAAGAGGATTGGAGATATACAGCAGCCCTGTCTTAAACCCTTGTCCGTTCCTATTTCGTCTGTTATTTTTCCTCCTATATCTAGAACTATTCGGGTATCAATGTATAGACTTTTAATTTCATTAATGAGATGTAAGTTATAAATACAAAATTATATAAAAACATTGGAATCTCGTTAATCCATTCCATCGCGTCACCCCCACCATCAAGTTTCCGTGAACCAATTTCCCCCAAGGTCTAAGTCTCAATATAAAAGTACTAAATATGAAATTTGGTTGAGAAATTCTTGCTAGTTTGAGCGCTAGAGCGCACACAAAATTTACGTTACATACACCCACACACACACACATTGGTTTACAATTTTCTTGATGTGTGTTTCTAAATAGGTACACATTTTTCCAGAAACTAATTTAAAAGTACCCAGCACACTGATTCTTATGACATGACATAATTTTTATGACGTAAAATTTATACCAGTATTTATTAACGTCAAAAGGTACATTGCTTGTCATAAACCTGACATTTGATCTAGTTGGTACAATTGTCAAATCCTAACACATAACAATATCTTCCCCCCTCAGTAACCCAATCGGTCTGGAACTTTCAGATCTCTTGTCGACCTCCTTAAGTTTGGCATCTCTTCGCGTACTCCAGGTTCAGGGTTTTCACTGTCAACTATAATGGTTGAATTCCGAACTCTTGTCGGACTCCGCAATCTTGGTATTTCTGCTCGTGCTTCCGGGTCGGGGTTTTCGTTCTCTACTTCAGTTGAATTTTCCATATGATTCTCTACTTGGTCATATACTCGTCCGGTGTCCTCACCAGATTTGCTTCGTTCTTCCGTGTCTTCTTCTGGAATACGTTCATTATCTTCATCAAGTATTCTACCTTCGTATGGTAGCATTTGATTTGCATGTCTATGTTGTATACGACCATCGACATAACAATCGTAATTTAACCCACCTCGTTTTTCTATAATTGTTCCAAAAGACCACTTCTTTTCTGGGTTATTATAATTTCGTACTTGAACTTTGTCACCGATTGTGAATCCTCTAGTTCTTTGATCTGTTAACTGTTTTTCATTAATATCAATACTGATATTTCTCCGTACCAAATCTATTCTGGATCTAATATTTCGTTTAAACATTAGTTCTGCAGGCGAAATATTAGTGGTTGAATGTGGTGTCTTCCTGTATTGTAGTAGAAATCTATACAAACTCAATTTTATACTATTATTCGAACTCAAAGCTGCTCGTAGGCTTCTTTTCACTGTTTGAACGTATCGTTCAGCTTGGCCGTTGGTTGCTGGATGGTAAGGCGGTGATACTTTATGTATAATTCCATTTTTCTTTAGAATATCTTCGAATTCAACGGATTTGAAATTAGTTCCATTATCCGTAACCACAACATTAGGTAGACCAAATCGAGCAAATATCTCCAACAAAATATCAATGGTAGCCATTGACGTAATCGAACTTGTCGGTATAGCTTCTTTCCATTTTAAATAAGAATCTACCAGAATGAGTAAATGTGTGCCATGAAATGGACCAGCATAATCCAAATGTATTCGTTGTCATGGTGTCGTAGCGTAATCCCACGGATGAACAGTAACCTTGGTTGGATTGTTTCGTGTTTTACAACATTCTGTACATTCTCTTGTTATTTTCTCTATATCGTTGTCGATTCCTGGCCACCACACATATCCCCTTGCTAACGCTTTCATCTTAACTATTCCTGAATGTGCACAATGAAGTTCTTCCAGTATCTCACGCCGGAAAATTTTTGGAATAGCCACTCGAATTCCTTTTGGTAAACAACCATCTTGTAGTGTAAAATCTGTTATTTGGTATCCGTTTGATATTTTTATTCCATTTTCTACGGCCATATAGAATTGAAGGAGCTCCGGATCTTTTAACGTGTGCTTCCGAATCTCTTTATTGGTTATTGGAAGATTTTCAATTTGAGTAATTTGAAATATTTCTGCTCTATTATATGTAATTTTTGCCATCTCAACTGGTGCTCGAGACAGATAATCCACATTTCCATGATCCTTTGTTTTCCTATATTGAATTTCGTAATCGAACCCAGAAATAAATATCGCGTAATGTAATAACCTGGTTGCCGATGTTGCTGGTAAATCTATATTTTGATGGAAAATTCTCATTAACGGTTGATTATTCGTTACTAGAATAAACTTTCTTCCGTAACAATATTGAAAGAATTTCTTAATTCCCCATACAATAGCTGTTGCTTCTTTGTCAATTTGACTGTAATTTATTTCAGCTGTGTTTAATGATCGAGATGCAAACGCGATTGGTCATTCCGATTTATCTGGCATAATATGTGATATTGCTGCACCCAGGCCGGTGGGAGACGCATCTGTTGCCAACACTAACGGAAGATTCTCATTGTACGGTACCAACACTTTTGTACTTGTTAGTTCCTTCCGAAGCTCGTTAAAGGATTTTTCACATTCTTGGTTCTATTTAAACGGCGTATCTTTTTTTAGTAGTTTATACAAAGGATGTAGATTCTTCGCGATGTCGGGCATGAATTTTTGGTAATATAGTATTAATCCTAAAAATGTACGTAGTTGTGAAACATTCTGTGGCTTTGAAGTTTTTGTGATTGCCTCTATTTTATCTGGAATTGTATGTAATCCGTTGCAATCAATTTGATGACCTAAAGCTCCGTTTTCATAGGGTAGTGTAGTGGTAGCGTAAGACTTAGTGTGTAGTGTAAAACTTAGAGTAACGGTTTTTAATGGTACCGTTCTAATCGCTGTGTAATGTGTAAGAAGCGTGGTAAGGTGTAGTGGGGATGGTAAAAGCTAGGTAGGTTTTAGCTTTTACCGCTTTTACCATACACAGCGTTACAACGACCAATCAGAACAAACAGATCAGTTAATCCGTTTCGTTTGACAACGACCATCCACTACCAATGTGAACGTTAAAATTCTTACACACTAATTTTTACCCACTACACGTTACACTACCAATACACTACCCTATGAAAACGTAGCTTAAGTAAGTTATTCTATCTTGGAAGAATCTACATTTCGCTTTGTTTAAGTGTAATTTGTTGCTTCGTAACCGATCCATTACTTTTTCTAATCGTTGAAACAGTTCTTCTATTGTACTGCCTTGAACTCCTATGTCATCAAAAAAACACGTTACTCCTTCAAGGTCTTGTAGCATTTGATCCATAAATTTTTGCCATGTTTTTGGTGCTGTTTTTACTCCAAACATTAATCGCTTTACTTTGAAAACACCTTTATGTGTCGATATAGCTTGTAGGATCGACGTTTCTTCATCAACTGGCATGTGTAGGTATGCATTAGAAATATCTAAATTACAGAAGTATTTTCCACCACTCATCTTATTGAAAATGTCGTCAATAATAGGTATATTATAGCATTCGTCTTCTATATATTTGTTAATTGTTGCGTTGTAGGCCGCGCATAATCGAATGCTTCCGTCTTTCTTTATTACAGGCACAACTAGTGTTCCCCACGTCAAATGTATCACTTGTTTGATAATCCCCATGTTTTCGAGACGTCGAATTTCATCTTCCACTTTGTTTCTAATTGCGTACGGAATTTGTCTAGGTTTCATAAAAATTGGTTAAATATTTGGATCGGTGAGTTTGTATCTATATTTGACATTGGGAATTTCCCCGACTTCACTTGAAAAAACATCTTTATATTTCTCCAATAATTGTTCCACCTTTTCTTTATTTAGCGTTTTGTCCGCTTCAATTCGTAATATTTCTTCTAGTTTAACACGTTGGTTCATTAAGCGTACCCATTCCCGACCAAAAATCGCATCAACTTTGTTGTCCACTATGTGTATTGTACCAACAGCTGTTTTGTTCCTAAACTGTATCGAAACCCTTGCTGTTCCTATTGTTTGAACAATTTCCCCAGTATATTATGTCTTCAGATTCGTCGTTGCCGTTTGTAATGTTGTACCAGGACATACTTTCTTGAATTGCTCAAGCGACATAGTTGATACCGCTTCTCCAGTGTCTAGTTCTATTTGGAAATTATTACCATTTATCTTAATTTGAATCATTAATTTCTTGTTGTCCGCATCAATCGAATTTACTCTTTCCACTTTACTTATCATGACATCACACTCATCATCGTCTTCTGCATTACCGGAGTCATTATCCAGTTGATGTTGGTTATTGAATTTCGTTCCTCTTTTTCCTAGGCAAACCGATTTCAGGTTGTAGCAAATCGGCCCTCTGAACATCAACCCCTAATGGGACGATTGTCTCGCGACAGTAATAACCTGGCTGTGACTGTGGCGCCATCTGTGGATGGGATGATCCTGTGGAAAGGAATTTACAAGCGCCGGGAATTTTATTTGAAAGCATGCGCATTTGTTTCTGTTTTGTACTTTAGAAATAGGAATACCAAATTTAATTATGACAGATGTCAATTTTCTGTAATGAACTTACTACATGAAATTACATTACTTTACGTTAACAATATTCTAGTATGTTATTTACTCTACTTCTACGTTCTACTACTATTTAAGGTATTGAATAAATTATTTAAAAAAATAATGATCATTAATTAAAACGTGTTAAAAAACACATTCAATATTAATAATTATGTTAAATTCAATATATAACCTTAAAATGAAATTATTCAATGTTTAATTACAATTAATATTAAGGTAAAATAAGTAAAACCATTGCCTAAAACCATAGGAGGCAATGGTAAAACTGTTGTATATGAGTATTATAATGTATGAGTTTTTAAATTCTCTTATGTGCACATTTATTTTTAAATATGTGCAAATTATACATTTCAACGGTTTTTCGCCTGTATGAGTTTTAAAATGATTTTCTTTAAATTATTATTATGTGCACATTTTTTGTAATCACAAATTTCACACTGAAATAAAATAAACAAATAGTAGATAGTATTACTGTTTATGATCTAATTATTGTACAAGGAAAAAATTTAAATAATAAAAAATGTACTTTGACGAAATTTGATATTCCTAAGTACAAAACAGAACCAAATGAGCATGCTTGGATACATAACCCAACTTCGCATAACCTCATTGACAGGTCAAATTTTCTAAGAGTTACATCACCGGACCACAGATGGCGCCACAGTCACAGCCAGGTTATTACTGTCGCGAGACAATTGTCTAATGGGAGGGTCGATTGCTACAATTAGGACCACTCGACCCTTTCTCATCTTCAGACTCAAAATTTCAAACTGCCTGGCCAAAATTTCAAGACCATCTTAAAAACACGTTAGGACCAATACCAAATTATAAATACCAACGAAGAACTAGATAAATATACCAGACAATTTCACTGTAAAATTCAAAATTCTACACAACATGCGACAAACTCAGTCCCTCTTAAAGATCTGCGAGACAGACTTCCACCCAAACTAAAAGAACTAATACGAGAAAAAAGACAAGCTAGAAAAACAGCTCAACAAACATGCCATCCGGAAGACAAGAGACTTTATAACCACCTGAAACAACACGTGACCAAAGCCTTGAAAAGGTTCTACGATGAGGAGTGGAGCGATAAGATAGAGGCTCTCTCTTTCTCCGACCCCTCATCGTGGAAGCTTGCCACGGCTTTACGAACCAAAAAAGCTCCTCTCCCTGCCCTAAAATATGCAGACGGCACCCTCGCGAGAAGCGACAGAGAGAAAGCAGAATTATTTGCTACAAGTCTCTCCAACCAATGCCGTCCCTGCTCCGACAATCTTAATCAAACTCATATCAACGAAGTCCAAAAATATGTAAATGATGAATTAGCACTCCCAGACGAAACTTTTCTTCAACCTACTTCTCCTGAAGAGGTCAATCTAATCATTAACTCCTTCAAAAATAAGCGTGCACCAGGCCCAGATGGCATAACCAATAAGGCCTTAAAAGAACTCCCACCGACAGCCAATACGGCATTAATTACCATAATGAATGCCTCTCTCAGACAAAAACATTTCCCGGAGATATGGAAAACCGCAGACGTGATTTCCATACACAAGCCTGGACAAAATAGTCATGACCCCAGATCGTATCGACCAATTAGCTTGTTACCAACGTTAGGCAAAGCCTTCGAAAAAATAATTCTGACTAGGCTGCGCAATGAACTAGAACCCTTGAATATCATCCAAAATGAACAATTTGGCTTTCGATCTAAGCATTCTACCGTCCACCAAGTACTTCACTTGGTACTTCACTTGGTGGAACAAATCACGATAGGATTTAATAAAAATCAGTGCAGTGCTGGAGTCTTTCTCGATGTGGCCAAAGCCTTCGATACAGTCTGGCATGCTGGTTTGCTTTACAAACTCCTTAAAGCAGGCATACCGAGGGCTTTGGTCAGATTAATAAAATCATATCTACAAGACCGTCAATTCACAATTCTCCTTCAAGGAACCCGTTCTAGTATGTACAATATTTCTGCCGGCGTCCCCCAAGGGTCCGTTCTTGCGGCGGACCTCTTCAAAATTTATATGCATGATCATCCTACTCCAACATATCGCAACGTAAATGCATTCTTCTATGCTGATGAAGTCGGTTTCCTATCTACCTCCTTATGCCCTAACCTAGCTACGGCTAAACTTCAATCCACCCTCGATGCTGCACAGGATTGGTACGCTACCTGGAGAATTGCAATAAACTCCAACAAAAGTAATTCCATAATGTTCACAAGACGGCTCAAAAACGCCAAATCAAAATTGCACTTATTCAACCAAGAAATAGAATGGAAAGCCACAGCCAAATACCTAGGAGTCTGTACCTCCAAACTGGAGAAAACGATAATCCGTTTATCAACAAATTGGGAAACTATAAACCCGAAGATTTCATCAAATACAAGACACCAAAGTCAATAATACCCACAAAGAGCTGACAACAAAAGAAAACACGCTCAACTAGGGGACCATAACGCGAAGATCCATGCAGTGAACCCCGGGCATCGCCTCACATAAGTGCAAGTTTTTCGTCCCCGATGTAAACTCCTCCCCCCGATACGAACACTAAAAGTGATAAACCTTTTAAAACAATCAAGTCAAACCATTCTCAACTCAACAAACTTAATAAGTTTAAACAATTAACAAAAACAGATAAACAATCAAAATCAGACAATAAAATAAAACAAAAGTGAAATACAATTAAACAACCACGATAAAATAGTGATCACCTCCGATAAGTTAAGTTAAAACAACTATTAACAAGTGCCGAAACGCAACGCTCCCCTCCCCAGATAAACAATTATAAACAATTAAAATCAGACTCAAAGTGACAATAAAAGATACGGTCTTCCTCGACAATAAAATCATCATGATATCAACCAATTATAAGCTCCGCCTCCCTTGTGATACCTCCAGTAATATCAAACAAAGACAATGCAAAAGCATAAAATATCCGGTAAACAAAAATTACATTCAGTAACTTCCTGGGTCCTGGTTCCTGGGTCCTCAAAGGTGTTTTTCACCAAACCCTCAAGATAGTTTAACCATCAACTTCGCTTTGAACGAATTAACATTCCTAGACGGCGAGTATAATATGTCAACATATTTGGTAAAAATACAAGTTGCCAAGTATTGGAACAAACCTTCGAATTTGGAACTATGGTGTTGTGGAACCGACAGATGCAAATTCGAGAGTAAATCTCGGTTATGACCTTCCGACCTTCTGGTGAGGAGATCTCACCAAAGTTAGCCAGGTTGTCAAGATTTGAGTATTTTATATATCAGCACTGCGAAGCGAAATTTGAAGCGGGTATCCAGTTTCATTATTCTTTGAGCAGAATAATGTGGGGTAATATGGTCCCTATCCCCGACGTCATATGCAAAGCGAAGGCAAGCGCTTTGCAGAACTTGAAGCTTATTTTTTAGTTCGTCCGTCAAACTTCCATAGTATACCGTGATACAGTAATCGACATGACATAATACCAGGCTCTCGACTAATCTCCATTTTACAAGAGATGACAAGAAGTTCTTGTATCTATAGATAGTCTTGAGCTTGAAATAACATGTCCTGACGATCTTCTTGACATGAGCAGAAAAAGAAAAAAAGTGTCTATCCCATATCACGCTAAGGTTTTATACTTCTGTGCACCATTTGACTACGCAACCGTTAACAAGTACTTCGGTATGTTGTAACGAAAATTTGTTAATAATTATTAACATTAATTGCGTTTACTTTTCCTCCTTCTTATTTTTCACCATTTGCATGCATTTTTTATGGGCAGTGGTAAACTCAGCCGCTTAAGGGTATTTTAATCCTCTCGGATTAAGCTTTGGCTTAATCTGCATAGGTAAACTCAGCCTGGAAGTCTTAATCCGCTTAAGGTATTTTAATCCTCTCGGATTAAGCTTAGGCTTAATAAACTCAGCCTGGTAGTCTTAAGCGGCTAACATAGGCGCAACTAGGGTCAAAAGTTTGGGGGGCTAAAAAAATGTTTTCAAACATTTAAAATAACAAAAAATTGGGATATTTTGGCGGGCTAACTTTAATTTTGGGTGGGGGGGGGTCTAGCCCCCCCCAGCCCCCCCTAATTGCGCCTATGGCGGCTAAGATTAATCAATACTACCAATTTTATAATAAAATCTTAAAAACGTAGTGTTTTTAAAAATGTTTAAAAATATTGAAGAATTTAACAAGATACGCAACCTAACGAGCAAAAACGTGTCGAAAAAAATGGGTCGAGATGTGGACGTTAGCGTTGATTGGTAGAATAGAATAATTATAAATATTCATTCAATCAACGCTGAAGGATAATCAATGTTAACGTCACCTACATCTCGACCCATTTTTTTTCGACACGTTTTTATTCGTAAGGCTGCATATCTTTTAAGTTCTTCAATCAACAATTTAACATAGTAATATTATGATATGCTGTAATTTGAAGGTTATTGGCTATATTCAGTTTTTAGTCATCTTTTATAAAAAACAAAAATGAAAAAATTGATAAAAAATATATAGTTATTAGGTACATATTACAGTTATCAACTGATGGTTCGCATTTTGGGCTGACATGCGGGAGCTAGTTTGCTCCGAGCAACATACGTGAGCAAATTTGCAACCGACATAATATATATGTGCGTAATATATTATGAAATCGAAAGAATTTATATATTGCGCACATTTTGCCCACAAGATTTTTTTAGTTCCGAGCAACATGCACGAGCGCTTTGCTCCGAGTAATAAAAGTAATATATGATATGCTGTAATTTGAAGGTTATTGGCTATATTCAGTTTTAAGTCATCTTTTATAAAAAACAGCTTTCTACGATTATTCGTTTTTGAATTGAACTTGACACAAACTCAGCGCCTATTGATTTGCCCCCTTAACAAAGTAATATGATATGCTGTCATTTGAAGGTTATATTGGTTATATTCAGTTAACAAAAAAATTAAAAAATATTGAAATATTAAAACTACATTACACTGAATACACCCCATTTCGCCGTCACTAAAAATTTGGACGCTAACCTAAGGTCCACCGTGGATTGTTAATGGTGCCTTCATTAAAAATAAATCGATTTCTACCACTAACCTAAACTCGCACTGTTCGAGCTCTCTTTTAACGGTCCCCTCATGAAAAAAAATCGTTTTCTAACACTAACCTCGACCGGTGTAATTCTCTTTTCAAGGTCCTTTCATAAAAAAAATCGTTTCCTAACACTAACCAAAGCTCGACTGGTGAATCTCTCTTCACGGCCCCCCTATTAAAAAAATCGTTTCTTACCACGACTAACCTAACCTCGACCGGTGAATCTCTATTTTCACGGCCCTCCTATTAAAAAAAAATCGATTCCTACCGCTAACCTAAGCTCGACCGTTGGAACTCTCTGTTCACGGTCCTCTTATTAAAAAAAATCGTTTCCTAGCACTAACCTAAGCTCGACCAGTGGAACTCTCTTTTAACGGTCCCCTCATTAAAAAAAATCGTTTCCTTACACTAACATAAGCTCGACCGATGGATCTAGCTTTTCACGGTTCCCTCATTAAAATAAATCATTAGCTAACACTTACCTAAGTTCGGCCAGTGGATCTCACTTTTCAATGTAATATGCGCTTTTCAATAGCATAACTTTTCCTCGTTGGCTAACTATTTCTTTGACAATCTCCATTGTATTTTCGAGTTAAACAAAACTTCTAACTAACTTTTAACTTTACTAACTTCTTAGTCCTTACACTACACTACATTATACTAGTACCGTTGCTAGTACTACGTAAAAGTACCAACCATATGATATTTGGGCCACCCTGTATAGCAATTATCAATTAACTAACCGTCCTAATCTAAGGTAGGTACGGTCCTGGAATAGGCAGCCATCTGATATTTGGGGCCACCCTGTATGGCAAGGCTTTGGTATTTACCGGCTGAGTTTACCTGTGAAGATTAAGGCAGAAAATTTCTAGCAGGCTGAGTTTACCTAGTAGGATTAGTAGCCTTTCTGTTAAGCGGCTGAGTTTACCATCGCCCTTTTTTATAATGCACCAAATTATAACGGCATTATTTTTCAAGGCCGCTTTATGCGCATTTTTATCTTGTTCACCTGACCTACCCAAACCAATGTTCCAAGTAGGAACTGGGATTTTTCGTGGTTCTTGTCAGTCAAGCTCGAGCATCAGGCAAACCGCATTGACCCGTTATATAATTTTAGTCAAAAGTTCATGACCTCGTACTTGTAACTACTGTGTTACAATGTGGGTAGTATTAGTTTAAGCAGTTTTTGCTTTGATACCAATTTTTATGACTCGGGTATCCGAATATCCGGAAGTTTTTGCTGAACACCAAGGCATTTTCGTCCTTGGGAGTAGCCGATATCTTTGTTACGATCCATGCGCAGTGATGTTGTTGTTACGATCTTCCAATTGCCCATTGTGGATTGTGGGAGATCTTGGTAAATAGTTGTTTACTTCGTTGAAGTTCCTAGTTGGAATTTTCAAGTTCATTTTTCAAATGCAAGTAGGACCATCGTTTTCAACCCGGCTACGAATAGTTAGCAAATGCTTTGTGCTCCAGTAAAACAACCAACGATCGCGATAAAGGTGACAGTGCGCCGTTTGTTTGTTTTTTATACCAGTGCAGTGTTGGGTCAATTATTAGGCCAGGTCAGTTACGAGAGAAGAACATCAATTGTCGATTTTAATTTTGTGAGTACCGACAGACGTCTTAAGGTAACTGTTTATTGCTTTTTCTTTTGTGAACTTGACCATAATATTTGCCTTATTATTCAAATTTTGATGTACCATAATTATTCATGCACTGGTGTATGCAGAGGCGGTCGGAGCTTAGCGGTCACGCGAGTTGACTATGAACGCTAAATACCCGGTTCGAATCCGAGTAAAGTAAGAACTTTATTCTGGCCGTCTCTCCCTCGGCAGGCAATGGCAAACCACCGGGGTGTAATCTGACCTGAGAAACCTTGTCTTAGGGTAAAAAAAAGGACCTAGTACGAAACATATAAAGTACATAAATCGTCCCCAAACTAAACGGTTCACCAAACCCTCTTTAGGGTAAACGGACCGAGAAGAAGGAAGGTGTAATTCATCATTTGTTTAATGCACTTTGCAATCGTGTCAACATTAGCTGGACCATATTAGTTCAGCATAAAGATTTGTATTTGCTTGGGAATAACACGTCGTACATTTACTTAATTATCAATAAACTTTGTTATTGTTTAAAGCCCTGTTTTATTTCGGAAGCTACCAGGATTTTTTACAGGTCCCTCGACTCCAGCTCTCCCAACTTTGTAAAAAAAGAAAGCTTAGCCTATCTGAAAAGGGAAAAACACTACATAACCAGAATTCTTCTGGATTGTTTCCATCCGACTGTTCTCTGGTTTTTGGTCAGTCCTCCCATTAGGGGCTGGATATCAGAGGGTGGAAAGTTGTGTTTCAATGTTTGGCTCGTCAAAACTGCTGGCAGTGCTAGATTTGGGAATTGGCTAAATAATTGATATTTTCCATAAGTCAGGTACCGTCGAGTTTACCAAGCAAGATTTTATGAGATCAGTTAAACTGGGCAAGCAATATGGCAGAATAAGCTTCAACATTCTGGAGTTTATACCATCGATACCTGTGGCACTATACTTCAGCTTACAAATGGTGTTAGCTACGTCTTCCAATTGTACTACAAAATTCAAAGTATGTTTAACTTGAAGATGTCTTCTGGTCCATGACGTTTGGGTAGGGGGTGCGAGATGATCGTGCAGGATTACTAGAAATCAGCTAAACTATCAAATGAAACAAATATATTTCAGATGGTCGTCAGCTTGCTCGATGTTATTGCCAAGGGATGATGCAACTCTTTGTAATAATACAAAAAATACGTCCTCATAGGGAAGTGATGAAAGTCCATACAGCAAACAAAATGCGGACAGAAAAAAAAAACCTAAACGGAAACAAAGTTAAAAAAACATAACTAATCAAAAATAATTCAAATACCTCAGGTGTTCGAGGGTTACTATCTTGGTCTGTTAAAGATTGTACAGCCACTATCTGATCGGGTTGGGTACATTTCGCCGGGAACGATTCGCCGGTAACAGTTCGCCGGGAACGATTCGCCGAGGCACGATTCGCCGTGGCACGATTCGCCGGCAAGCACGATTCGCCGTGACACGATTCGCCGTGACACGATTCGCCGGGAACAATTCGCCGGTAACAGTTCGCCGGGAACGATTCGCCGTGACACAATTCGCCGATAGCTTCTGGCGCCATTTTAGATGCATATTAATATTAATACTTATTAATATTAAAATATATAAATAGTTTCTGGTTCTACCTGTAGCCGCTTGCTACAAGCGCAGCTAAGCATTGAAAGGCCCACAATTTGGCGATTTATTACCGAATTGAAAAAAGTACAAAAAAACAGAGATATGTATTTTGAAAGGTTAGTTGCTGGAAACCGTCCTTCAAAAAAACAAAAAAAATTTACACTTGCGGATGAACGTATATTGACGATAGTCAATGATTTCGAAAATCGAGATATTTTGGAATACGTTCGTGGTTTGGCCCATAATTACGAAATGTTGGAGGCTTGAATGATTGGTGTGATGTAAAAATAGTTTGTTTTTAATTAAAATTTACAATAAACGAAATAACAAAGAATTACTGATGGCTTTTCCTAACTTTTGAGCAATTATTATTTTTAAGTTTATGTTTATTATTATAGTTAAAAATTTATCAAAAGATTATTGACAGGTTTTGTCTCGTCGTATACTACGCATAACGTCTGTAACGTTTGTCATTTTGAATTATTAAGCGGCAAGGTATTGGCGTTTTACATTATGTAAAGTGTCACGTAGTGTCCATAATAGTAACTAAATTAAGTAGTATTCGTGTAGTAACGAAAATTCGGACATCCGGGTTTATGTTGGTGAGATTGAGTATCAAGCGTTCTCCCCCCTCATGTATCTACTGTAAACTCCGCTAATTAGGGGGGGGGGGCGAGGTAAGACAATACCCTTGACACGTTAGGTTGTTTGTCGAATGTTGTTCTTTTTTTAGCATAATTTTGTAGTCATTATGTAATCCAGTTGTAAGTTTGACAAAAAACCTAAGGTGTCGTCCATAAAAGAACGTTCGAAATTTTGTCTCACCCCCCTCATTAGCGGAATTTACATGTACCCCAAAGATTTTCTATCTTTTAAAATAAAATAGTAGTTTTGTTAGTATTAATAATTATAAAACTCCTATTTTATTGTAAAATAAAGAAAATCTTTGAGTTTCCATTTTTTAAATATTTTTTTTTTGCTTCTTAAACCTTATGTTTAACATATTTTTGGTTTACCATATTTATGGGTTAAAAATGTAACAAATAAAATTACTCCGGCGAATTTTCCCGGCGAATCGTTCCCGGCGAAATGTACCTTTCCCATCTGATCAGATGGTCAAAAACATGGAAAGCGTTAAATCCTTCAAGAATGAAGATATGATTCTCCTAGTACAATTGCTCCGATAAAGACCCGGTATGGTAACTACAATATCGTAAAAATGTGGATCGAATAGAAAATGGTGCAACTAAACTTTTAACTTTTCAACAACTGCTATCTTATCAACGCATTCACACAAATGGTTCTCCAAAAACATTGAAAATATTAAACTTGCAATGCCATATAACGGCAAACCATCAAACCAATTGAAAGATTTCTACAATATTATTTGAGACCAGATTTGAATATAAGAAATTGTTACTTTGTCGATTTTGAACCGTAACAAATATTTCTTCTTGAATGTCCACGGCAATAAGAAGTTTGGTATCTGATTCAGCGCCGGATTTAACCAAGTCGCCGCTGTACGCACAAAAATTTAGCCGCCTTCTAAAGGGAGTTCTAATGCGAAAATTTGGACATCTTAATGTCAAAGGTGTTTTAAGAAACGTTAAGAAATTTTATTACTATTTTAATAATTTTATTTAGCTTAGTAAACTAATAAACAAAAATTAAATTTCTAAAATTTAAACAAAAAATAGAATTTGCCGCCCCAAAAAATTTGCCGCTGTACGCTTGGGTGTAGTTGGCGTATTGGGAAATCCGTTACTGATCTGATTCCCACTTGAAGTAGAGCTCTTCAGTGCGACTGATTTACTATCCATAAATTTAACTTTGATACAAAAAAAAGGAATCGAATTATCCTCATCAATGAAGGATATCCTCTTCTACCCTTAACCCTTAGGTAACAGCAAACTTAACAATCAGATGAGTGCGATTAATGAATATTTAATAATTTCTTTGAACTTTTCAAATTTTGATTTCATATCAAAAGATGCATTATATTATTTATTAATCGAATCGCACATCAATTATTATTGAATTGCATACTAATGAATTGAATTCTAATTGAATAATGGAAAAGTTCAATTACCAATCAAATTAAAACCCGAGCAGAGCCGTCAGTTAGCTTTTTTCTCATTTTTATTTTTGTTTACACATTTTTCCAATAGCTTTTCACAAAACGATCAAATCACTTTTGGGTGGCACGAAGTTTACCGGCTCAACTAGTAATTTATAAAAGTCATATGAATAAACGATAACTAATTTAGGTAATGAGGAAGTTTAAACTTTCAAAGTTAAAGATTTTTTTTAAAATATTCAATATTTTCAAATAATATAAATATCCTTTTGGAATATACTTGTAAATATTCAACAGGATATCATCTGTTCCCTAAAAAAATAACCAGAATATATTCAATAATAAAATATAAATATTTATTTTTCTACCACACTTGCTTTGCAAGTGAGCAATTGCCCAATAAATAACAGAACAAAATGTTAAATAAAATTTTAAGCATAATTTTTACATTTGTTTCATACTGATATCCATCAACGTTTCAATATCAGCAGTATCCTTTAAAATCGATTGTTTAAAGTAAACGTTGCTATTGTCGATAATTGTATTAATTGCGTAACCAACTTGAGGATTCTTTATAATGGTCAAATGATTAGTTCCCTCAATGGTGATTATTTCAATTGGATTTTCACACAATTCTTGAACTTTGTAATCCTCATCGAATCCTTCCAATGTTGGACGACTTGGTTTAAATAATTTCACCATAGACTTTAACTTACGTGCAGGAGGATTGTACATTGTAATACATTTTAATCGAAGATACGACCCATTGCAGACTTGTCTTTGATATTTTTCGGAATATGGTGCATTTTCAGGAGCCAGACTCATCGCCAAATCAATTCGTTCTGCTAAGCTTTTACAGTTGAAAATATCTATCTATAATTTATTTCAATTAAACGTTTAAAAACACAAACTTTTCAATTTTTACCTTGTGCTTCATAACAATTTCTGCTGAAACATAAAATTGCAGCAAAGCGCAGAGAGAAAATGTTTGCAAGGCAGCGTCTGATGTTGCATCAGGAACTTGTCTGAATATCATTTCCTTAATCATGGCTGGTGAACCGTCAATTAAAATTAATCTTCCTATACGACCTTCTGCTTCCAATAAAGCAGTTAATTGAATTGCAATTGTGCAACCGTAGGAATACGCTACCAAAGTGAAAGGTGTCGATTTTGGAAGATTGTCTTGAATATGCTGGCAAATTTACAGAATTATGTTTTAGAATGTCTAATAATAAAAATTACTTACTTTTAATAAAGAAACTGCCATTTCGTCTATACTAGAAGCATGATTATCACCGTAGCTGAATTGCAAACCGATTGCATGGGATGTTAAATTTGCTGCTAGCGGTTCAACGATCGAAGCCAATCCCTCGATTCCAGGTAACAAGAAAACTTTTGGAGCCACAGCTTTTTCTTTTATAAGACTGTTTAAACGTACAAATGGAACTCCTACATCCTTTTCACTTCCCATATCGCGCAGTAGCACGTAAATACCTGCCGGAATTTTTTCTTCCGTTTTACCAGAAGGATTAATATAATCTTCAGCCTTTTCGAGTGCTATTTCGTGCAATCTAAAATCTAAAATTGAAAACTTTCAAAATTATCAATATATAAAATTACCTGGCAAATGTCATGCTGCGTATATCTTGCGCAGTTAAAAAAACTTCATATTCTCTCTCCAGAGCTTGTTTAATTTCAACTGCCATCATCGAATCCATTCCCAATTCGGATAATGTGGAGTGGTGACTGATTGTTTTAAGATTTTTTAAACCTAAAAAGTAATAGGTTAGTGGAATTATTGAACCAACTATGATATTCCATATTTAATTGATTACCCATAATGATTGTGACAACATCAACAATGTTATTGGAGCCTCCTGCACCATATTTCTTTTCTGCCACAACAATACTCGAAATTATCGGTTCTTCTTGTCTCAATAAATGATCAAATACTTCCAAACACGAAGATACTTTTTGTTGTAAAGTTCCTCCAATTTCGATTTCAGTTTGTATTTCTTGCATATCAGCAACTAAACCGACTTCTCCGATTGCACCCCACTGAATTGCCAAACCAGGAAATCCGTCCGCTTTTCGTTTTTCGCAAACCCTTTCCATGATGGAATTCGCCATACCGTAATTTGTTTGACCCGCATTACCTCTACCACACGAAACAGAAGAAAATACCACAAAGTATCTGAAATATTACAATTACTAGTTTACTGTGATTCAACATGAGGATGACTTACTGTAATTCGGAACATAACTCTCGGGTAAGTTTATCAAAGTGCTCGGTCGATATAGCTTTGGGTCCCAGGGCGGTCGCAAAAGTTTCTTCATTTTGGTTTTCTAAAAGAGCGTCCTTTAATACGACCGCCAAATTGAAGATTCCGGTAAGCGGTCCCAAACTTTCCGCTTTTTTGATTGTAGCAAGGCAACCTTCAGCGGTGGTAATGTCATCGGTAGAAATTATTGTCGTAACACCGTACGTTTTCCATGTTCTGAAATTGTATTTTGATATTTAAGGATTTTATATTTTTTGGAACTACCTTAATCGTGAAGCTTGGTATCCATTTTTAACTCCATTTCTTGATACCAAAACAAGGTTTTTGACACCACGTAACACCAGCCAGTCGGCTAGTTCAAGACCAAAACCACCTAAACCACCTGTGATAATATAGCTTCCTTTAGTTTTACCATAAAATCTGGGAATTCCTGAAAATAGCCTTCTTTCTGGTATGTAAACCGATTCTGGTTCTTCTTCTCTTATGTTAACGATTACTTTTCCTATGTGTTTACCACCAGCCATAAACCTAAACGCTTGTTCGATTTCGTCAACCTTAAATATGGTTTTCTTTAGTGGTTTTACATATCCAGCGTAAACACCTTTCGCGACTTTTTGCACCAGAGCATGTTTAAATTGAGGATCATCGTTAAGGAATGCATCAATCATAACACCGTGAAAACTTCTTCCCTCTGTGAAATTTTTAAGTCTCAAGTTATTATTAGCTGCTAAATCAAATTTTCCTATTTCGAGGAAAGTACCACCAGGTGCGAGACATCTTACTGAAGCTTGAAGCTTTTCTTCTGCTAAGGAATTTACTACTATGTCAACACCTCTGCCGTTGGTTTCTCTCATGACCATTTGTTCGAAAGATGTGTCACGAGAATTTCCTATGTGACTTTCTATAAAAATTATATGATGAGATGAAATTTTATACTGAATTAGGCAAGATTAACCTTTAATTTGAGGAAATTCGTTAAGAATGAATTCTCTTTTTTCTTGAGTTCCGACTGTTGTGAAAATCTCACAGTTGTAAAACGTCGCAACGTTTATTGCAGCTTGTCCAACACCACCAGTACCTGCATGAATCAGAATTTTTTGTCCTTCTCTTATTCGAGCAACCTGAAATGCAAAAAATTAAAAATAAGTAGGGAAATCAAGTTTTAGATAATAGACAACTTACATTTTCTAATGCGTGCATGATTGTTACGTACGTTACTGGTATAGTTACAGCATCTTCCAGTGAGATGTGATCAGGCAACGGAATGAGCAAATACGAATCAGCCATCACCATACTTGCCATAGCACCGCTAGTTAATATTCCAAAAACTCGTTTTCCCCTAAAATGAACCAATTAATACTAAATAGTTGCTTATTCGGTAATAATACTTTTCATCTCTTCCTGCAAATTCAAACCCTTGTACGTTGTACTGTTCCACACGATCTTTTGTAATAACATCGCTGTTGATTCGACCAGAAGCAGTCATAATATCTCGGAAGTTTAAGGCCGCTTTATAGATCTAAAACCAAAAATGTTGTGGTAACTCCTTAATTAAAGGAAAGCAGAAAACATACATATACAAGTGATTTTTCGGGAGGTAGCTCAACTTGACTGTAGAGTGGTCCTTCAATCCATTTTAAACTTGACAGATCTCCTCGAACAGTAACATTGTTGAATACGTGTTCCACTTCTATACAATCTGCTTTCTCTAATAATAAATGCCTGTACGTACCCCACTGTCCATCTTGATAAACATTAACCGCCATGCCCTTCTTTAACTGATTCATATAAAATTCGTCGTATATATCAAATTTCGGTGCACTGTCATCATTGATAAAAACACATTTGACATTCCACATACCAGGTTCTCGTCGTAAACAATTGACAAATCCAAGAATTCCGTTTAGTGAATCTCCCTGGGCATGAATCATAACATATTCATCATTTTTAACTGAACTTTGCAGAGATGGTAACCATCCGTACTTATTTGCACTCTGACTAAACTCTATTAAAGTTGGCGTTACAAACAGAATACATTTCCTAAGTAAAACAAGTTTTTCAACTTCGGTACTATGAATCGCTATGATTTCTAAATTTAGCTCATTGCTTTCTGGTAGAATGAAATCTAGATCTTCTCGTGACAAAATGAAACCATTTTCTTTCAAGGCGCCGAATGCTAGATGTACTGCTTCTGGTCTAGACAACATACTAGAACCGATGACCAATGCGCACGTGTGATTTTCTGACGTTAACTTTTTATCTTCCACTGTAACATTGCTAAGTTCCAAAGGTTCTTTGGATAGGACGATAATATCTGGTTGAATTAAAGGTTGATCACCAAAAACTTGATGAACAATGGGACCAGCTGGTATGCTTTCTGGTTTCGTAAATTCATCAATCAATTCTGCTGCTCGCATTTTGATATTGTAATTATTTTCTAAAATTATTTGCATATTCACTCTTAAGGATTGTTCCAATGTTAGTTCTGCTTTTAAAGGAATGAATTTGTAAGATTCTAATACCGGTTCACTAAGAGGTTTGCGACGAGCAATCGAACTAGCGGTCAATCCACGAATTTCAATCGATCCGGATCTGGAATAAATCTGTGAATAAATTTATTTTGAATTAGCTAAAACGTACTTGATAATTCCGCTTTCGTTGTAAGTGTAAACAGGTAAAACCACATTTTTTTCGCCAAACGTTTTTGCATATTTTATGTGGGCTTTTGCGTCTATAGCCAAATGTTCGATTCCAGTTGGAACGTAAAGATTTCTAGTGTCTTCTTGTAGAATTTTAATTTGCAACATGTTATCCATGAATGTGATCCAGTTACCACACCATTCGATGTTAGCTTGATTTGCAGCTAAATCGCATTCTTTGATTCCACGGAAAAGTCCTCTACAGTGAATTACAGTGAATTTGTGAAGCATTGCAAAAAATATGTTGAACTTACGTATAATTGTATCCTCTCAGTTTAAGTTCTTTGTATACATCCTTTCTTGCAAATGGTAGTTCATCATCATGATGATTTGGAATGGGGAGTCTGATGATTTCCTGTGAGAAATCTTCGGGAATTTTAATTCTTCCAGTAACTACAGTTTGATCTTGGTCTGCAATCTAATTTAAAAGAAATTGAGTGCTGTTTTGATAAAATTCAATACTACTTACTTCGAATAGGCCAGTACTCTTTTGAATGGATATAATAAGTTGCAATGCTACGTCCAATCTTATATTCGTAGCTCTATGGAACTTAACATTTTCGAAAACGACTTGCATGTCAGATAGATGAATTCCAATCATCAAAGAAAACGATTCCCAAACTATAATAAGATACCCAGTTGCTGGGAATAAAATTCTTCCATCGATAACATGGCCCGTCATATACCCTCCATCAGCATCTTTGAAATGGAACCCCATGGAACGTTCTCCACTTGATACTGTATCATCGGTTTTGTACAAAGTAACAAACCAGTTGTTATCGTGATTCCATTTAATTAAAGGAGATATCATGGAAGTGTTTGTACTTACAGGCCATTCAATTTTTGGATACAATTTTTCGAGTTTGAAATTGTAGCCCAATTCGTACAATCTTAAACGGTTAAAAGTTTTAGAGTTCCAAAGAGAGAAATTTTAAATTACTTACTGTCCTAATCCATGCAGGAAGGATGCGATATGATCTTCGTCGTTCTGTGCCTCAGTTAAGCTGATGCTAATTAAATTTTTGGTGTGTCGTAATTTTTTTCCAATTTCAATTATTGCAGATTTTGGTGGTACAACTGAAAGCGCTTCTTTGATGTAAACTGGATTTAACAAATTATTAACGAAATATTCTGGTGACGCATATTTTGATAAGTCAGATGCCAACAATTCTTTATTAATAATTGATGTTGTAATCCATTTTGGTGTTCGTTTGTTAGGCTTTGGAATTATTTGTTGAAGATTTCGAAGAAGTTGGCATTCTAAAAATGTTTGCAAATAACAACGAGATTTTCGGTTTACTATTACACTTACTAATTTTTGTTACTAATTTGGAATGGAAACAGTAATTTCTTTCCGATTTAATGATTACTTTGTGATTTTTTAATGTCTTTAAGAAACTTTCCACTACAATCGTTGATCCAGAAATGATATATTGTCCTTCTGAATTATAATTAATGATTTTGATTTCTTCAGGAAGAACCGGAAATGTCTAAAATAAAAAAAGTACTAATAATATTTTCTTTTAAATTTCTGATGATCAGATCAAGACTTCATTAGTCTATATTTTAGGCAATCTTTTATACGCTTATGCAAAAGAATTGTGTGTAATGCGGTTAGTCTAGTCGTAACCTCGTAACCGGGACAGGATTTGTTGCAAGTGAAATAAATAATGTGTGTGAAGTTAGCACTGCCATTTTCGAAAATCCTAAATTTTTTTATAGTGCTGGATTGTGCCCGGTGTCCTAAAGACGAGGATTTGAGGTTATGTTAAATTAAAAATTGTGGTGGGGGACTAACCAAAGTTGACCAAAAGTAACCGAGCGGTACTAACCGGGATCTAATAATAGGTTTCTCCATAGACCATTTTATTTAAGAAAACTCTGTTGCGCATGTGTCAAATCTGAGGACGATATTTAAAATGAGGCTTAAAATTTGAGCTCTAATGCTGGAGCGAATAGTGCCAATAATTTTTACAATTTTAACTCGATTTTTCTATCGTTAAGTGTGGAATTTTTTTTCAAATTTAAATGGGACAAATTTAAATGGGACGTCGAACTGTACCCTATCCAATAAAAAAAAGAATCATCAAAATCGAACTACTCGGTACAAATTATAACACAATATCTAAACACGTTTTTACACGTAAAAGCATAGGGAAAGTAGTAAGTTGGTCCGAATATCTAGCTGTCTCTTTCTCTCTCATTTTGCTTCTTAAATGAAATGGTCTATCAGTTCTATCAGTTCGATCCAATTAGCAGCGACGGTTGTTAATGAAAAACGCGAATAGCCCACCTAATGCATAATATAAAGGTTCGGGTACAGTTCGGTGCAGCCGTTTCGGCGCGAGGACAGTTCGGTGCAGGACATTAACGATAATACGGCATAAGAACTGTTTCAAAAACAGTTTAATAAAAGAATAAAAACTTTATCCTGAATGTGGCAACTAAAAATGGCAACATGTCTTTTTTTTAATATTTTCACAATCTGCAGGTTTCTCTCTATACATATCAAATTTTCATAAAGCTACATAACAAAATATTCGATGTGTACCTACGCAGAAGTTCATCATTAGTTGCCTGTTTTATTTGATTTGGTGATAATTGATGGCATGCTAAATTAATTTTGTTTTTTTATGTAAACCACTGTTTTTAAATGACACCATAGAAAAATGTCATCAAAAAAGTTCATAGCACTCTACTCGTACCTGTGGTTAATAAGAAATAGTTATTTACATCACTAGCTGCGTAAGTGAATTTTTTTGGGCAAGGAGGTAATTAAAGGCCGAGGTGAAGCCGAGGCCCGTAATTCTCCTTGCCCCCCAAAAAAACTTAAGCAGCATGTGATGTATTAAACTTTTCATACTACCGAATTCAAAATTATACAGGGTGGCCCTTTGAAAACGAAACAGACGGGATTGTGGCCAGCAGAATTTTTTTTTCAAAAATGCAAAAACACGTCAATTTTATCATCGAGGGGGACAACTTTTGCGACCAATGTCACTCCCGTATTGTTTCATCCCTCCGCGCTGTGATGACAACCCCTGAAATGTTAATAGGGATGATATGTCAAGTGACACCTCATTTGAAAGGTCTTGCTTCCCTGAATTCAGTGAAATATTTTTTTTGAAGTTTTATCAATTATTCAACAAAAAAATTGAAGCTGCAAAAATGCGAAATAAATCCGATATTTCAAGACATTTAAGAATAAAAAAGTGAAAAACGCTTGATCAGGTTGATTTTAATTTCAAGGGGGCTACTTTTACTGCTATTCATAACCATTGATAGTTCAACCCTTAAGGTAAAGGGCAAACCACCCTTAGAATTTTGAATGAAAATATGGGTCTGAGAAAAAGATCAGTTTAATCAAATTATGTGTTCAAATTGTTCACCACCATCTTCTTCAATGGAAGAATTGTTTCAATTCCTCATTGCATTCAAGACTGTAAGGGTGGTTTGCCCTTTACCTTCAGGGTTGAACTGTCAATGTTTATGAATAGCAGTAAAAGTAGCCCCCTTGAAATTAAAATCAACTTGTCCAAGCGTTTTTCGCTTTTTTATTCTTAAATGTCTTGAAATATCGGATTTATTTCGCATTTTTGCAGCTTCAAATTTTTGTTGAATAATTGATAAAACTTCAAAAAAAATATTTCACTGAATTCAGGGAAGCAAGACCTTTCAAATGAGGTGTCACTTGACATATCATCCCTATTAACATTTCAGGGGTTGTAATCACAGCGCGAAGGGATGAAACAATACGGGAGTGACATTGGTCGCAAAAGTTGTCCCCCTCGATGATAAAATTGACGTGTTTTTGCCTTTCTTGAGAAAAAAATTCTGCTGGCCACAATCCCGTCTGTTTCGTTTTCAAAGGGCCACCCTGTAAGTATATCAAATAATAATGATTAACAGCCGTATTCATAAACAACTTATTACAGTCTTGTAAGCTTGTTTTAGTTAAAGAGCTTTTAACCTAACTTTTTACTTTTTTTTTGCTTGCATTTCGAATTTTTTTAGGTTAAAATACCAACTTATCACAGTAAACGCGCTAAACTCCCTATAAAACAGTTTACTAAATAGTAAGTCCCTATAAAATTTATAGGGAGTTTAGCGCGTTTACTGTAATAAGTTGGTATTTTAACCTAAAAAAATTCGAAATGCAAACAAAAAAAAGTAAAAAGTTAGGTTAAAAGCTCTTTAACTAAAACAAGCTTACAAGACTGTTATAAGTCGTTGTTTATGAATACGGCTGTATGTATATTATATGACAGTATTATTATTGAGTAGGCCGGTCATTTCACAATTTGGTGACTATACTCTGTTTACCCAACAGATGCACCAAGGCTCCTCCCCAAAAATTTAAGCCAATGAGCGCATCAACCAGTTTTACACGCTAAAAAAATTTACATAAAAATTCAAATGATTTTATGACATTAAAAATTAATTTATAGGTTAATGAAGCTATGATGTTAGTGTTGTAAACTGGAGTTTCAAAATTCGACCAATAGAAAAATTCTATTCGAATATCCCGCGCGTTTTTAGGGAGGAGCTTCTGTGCACCTGTTGGGTAAACAGAGTATAGCAACGTATAAACGAACAATTCGCATGTTTGTTAGTGACAACTTCTAAAGTTTTTAAATATGGAAGTAAATTCAATAGAAAAAAATCCATCTATTCAAATGTCAAATTGTACAAATTGCACATTTACATTTAATAATAAAGAACTAATTTAATAATTATAAATTTACTTTCTTTTAAAAGTTGTCGCTTGTGATTTGACAGATGTTGATTTAATTAATATGCGATCTGTCAAATTAAGTGTAACAAAGGACGATCTATTTTACTATCCAGGCCGCGGAAGTGATAATTCCGCGGCTAGCAACTAGGTCCTCGAATGTTTCACTTTCGTTTACATGGGTATTATTAGAATAGGAAATGTTAGTTACGGAAGGACTATAGTGTTTTAGAGACTGTTTAAAAATCGATGTCGTAGTTTAAATCCGAACGACCGTAGGGAGTGAGGATTTAATAGAGAAAGATTTTTAATCTATAAAACACGCGTTGTCTTCAATATTTTTTCTAACACTAATATAAAAATTAGAATTTTAACGTATTTTATATCCTATAAAGTACGTTGTCGTTGACAACGTTACATTATAATTCTATAAAGTACGTTGCCATTGACAACGTTAGAAAAAGTTAATAAATTATTATTGTTTGTTTAAATCTTGTATTTTCTCGAATATTTTCTTATGTAATCTTATGAAAATTTTATATGTATGTTAGCATAAGCAAGGATTACTAAGCCATACAACCTGAGTCCGGACCTGTACGTTAGAATAAGCGAGGACTACTAAGCCATACCACCTGAATACGGACCTGTAATGAATACGGTCCTGACTAATAATTTTAAATTAAGTGTTGATTAAGTAATACCAACCTAAGTTGGTATTATGAGGGCGGTAATCAACTGAGGTATACTATACCGGAGAATAATTATGTAATAAAAAGTGGAATAGAAATTAAGTAAGAACGGTAATAAATTGTAAGTACGTAAAAAGGCTAATTTTGTTTTATTTTATTGTAATTTTTGGCTCACGCTAACATCAGAAGTCGGGATAATTACCCACGTTTAACCACAACAGGATAAGTACAAATTTTTTTTTACGGTTTACTGCTAAATTTGTTTTAGAGATTAGATTAGAATTAATTCAAAGTATCGTATTGTTTTTTTTAAATTGATCAAAATATAAAATAACCCCACATAATGAAGAAAACGATCCTGACATGTCGAATCTTCAACGGTGTATGAAATTGTTCTTTGAGTTGATCTAATGGCCAATTTTGGACAACGGCCAACAGATAATACAGAAAAGTTTTCCTTTAATCTGTTAAGTCATAACCCGTACGAGAGTAAACATTCCACCGAAGAATGTACCAATCAAATAGACGAAATAAGAAAACGTGCAAAACACTATCTGATCATAATTTTGAAAACAGGAGATGCGCTTAGAGGAATCGGTCGAAAATTTTCGATAGTTGAAGCCACATGAGCGAAACTGGGAACATTTTATTTGAAGATGTAATAATTTTTCCAATCAGAAAACGTGGTATACGAAATTTGTAAGGTCTGCAACCAATGAGTAACTACGGGCAAAGTGGAAGTGATACAGAGTGATGATAAAACCGAAAATTCAAAGTTTATACCGTTACCAACCACACTTAGCCTAAAAATCTAGTTTTATCGTACGGGATAGGTGAAATAGAGTCAAATTTCGTTCGTAAAAGAGTACGCATGGCTAATCCGGGTAATTAAAGAAAATTGATGTTGATACTTCGCGAATATGACAATGAGCCAGAGACGACCTGCAAAGACAAATAAAACTGTTTAGGCTAAAAAGCAATCAAGAAAGCAGTAATTCATGGCTAAGTTGTTCCAATTGTGGAAAAGATGAGCATTTGAAGAAAGATTGTAGAGACACCAAAATTGAACGCTGAATGTAATTTCATCCAGTTAAGAAGATGTTTGGGAAGTGGCGAAAGGGGTCTTCTAGAGATTTAAGACTGCATTAATACTTCAAGTTTGACTTGCTGAACAGTTTCTAAAAATAAAAAGATTATGACGAGCAAAAGAGTATGTGGAAATGTGATGTTTGTCAACGATTAGGACATAACGAATCAAATTACTTTAAAAAAATAACGGGCAAGAAGTTGTACGGGGATGCCAACTACAGGATAAAAACAAAACTAGTGATAATACGAACCAAGGGGTTTCCCATATAAGAAATTACAACGTATGTTGATTCTGTAAACGTATTAGAGAAACGAGAGGGAGAGACTAAAAAGCTAACTATTTCAAAATGTAGACTAATCTAAGCGAATTGGAAAGAAAACTATTCAAGCGCCAGGACGATATGGCACCATCTTCAATATCGATGCATTGATTGGTTAAGAAATAATTCAATGTACTGGATTATAATATGGGTCAATACAAGAGAGTGTGAACCGAGTCTCAGGCTATCATGGTATTCAATAAAAAAAAAAGCAAACGATTTAACAGCTAATAGGTCAGGATTGGACGAGTGGTTGAAAGATTGATTTATGAAGTTATCACGTTTGAAGATTTGCTGAATCAGGGAAATTGAAAAAGTTCAAGCAACAATTAGTAGCGGGAAACAAACCACTAAAGGGAATACCGAATGGAGAGATGGAGGATCTGAACTATGTGAGAATACTAGTCAACGAAGAGTTTGAAGGAAACAGCGTTAAAATTGGATGTACGTGGATTGGAGGCAATATCTTTGGGATTGGAGAAATAGTGATGAATGATGATACAGGATATACTATCTATTGAGCGTTACGTATTGGGAGGAGCTATTAGAGAAGATTATTGGGATTCTGGCCGTTATTGGATCAAGCCAATGAACAGTGAAGGGAGTAGTAAAGTTACTATATTATTTTCTATTATTTTCTTTTCGCTATAAGTTTTTTTATTCAAGATACTCTTAATATTAAGTGTAGAAGTTACAGATTTTCGAATCAATATTAAGGGTTGCTGTTTAATTACGCCGAATTAATATTGAGGGTTATGTAAACAGATTTTGGAATCAATATTAAGGGGTGCTGTTTAATTACGCCGAATTAATATTGAGGATTATTATAAGCGGTTAGGCCGGAATTATTATGGCGGTTAGGCCGGAATTATTATGGCGGTTAGGCCGGAATTATTATGGCGGTTAGGCCGGAATTATTATGGCGGTTAGGCCGGAATTATTATGGCGGTTAGGCCGGAATTATTATGGCGGTTAGGCCGGAATTATTATGGCGGTTAGGCCGGAATTATTATGGCGGTTAGGCCGGAATTATTATGGCGGTTAGGCCGGAATTATTATGGCGGTTAGGCCGGATTACTTATTATTATATCGGCAAAGCCGAACTACTTATTATTACGACTTTACGACTAATTTATTATTTATTGTGCAACATTAACTTTAATTATTTTTCAGGATTATTAGGATTATTATTACGACTGTACGACTGATTATTTATTGTATAACATTAACTTTGATTATTTTTCAGGATTATTAGGATTATTATGGTGAATTATTAGGATTATTATTACGACTGCAAGACTGATTATTTCGGCGGCATGACTGATTATTTATTGTGCAATATTAATTTTGATTATTATTTTTCCTTATATCGCCGGTAAAATCGTGACACGGTAATGAGCAATGACTAGGACAACAATGGTGATTCACAAGCACTAATTGACAAGAAATTGATAAATTGGCCTTACAAAATTTGGGATGAGAGCAAGATTATGTCACGAGGACGCGACAATTGCAGGAAGGCCGTGTTAGCATAAGCAAGGATTACTAAGCCATACAACCTGAGTCCGGACCTGTACGTTAGAATAAGCGAGGACTACTAAGCCATACCACCTGAATACGGACCTGTAATGAATACGGTCCTGACTAATAATTTTAAATTAAGTGTTGATTAAGTAATACCAACCTAAGTTGGTATTATGAGGGCGGTAATCAACTGAGGTATACTATACCGGAGAATAATTATGTAATAAAAAGTGGAATAGAAATTAAGTAAGAACGGTAATAAATTGTAAGTACGTAAAAAGGCTAATTTTGTTTTATTTTATTGTAATTTTTGGCTCACGCTAACATGTATTATTTATAGAGAAAAAACTGCAGATTGCGAAAATGTTAAAAAAAAGATATGTTGCATTTGAAGAAAAAATTTAATGTTCACTTCATGTTGAGTTTGAACTATAAAGAAATATACCTCTTTATTTTTATTTAAACTCTTTTTTGTTATCTAGTAAGATATAAGAATTATTCACAGAATTCACAGAATTACCATTATTGGTGAACACATTGTAAAGTGAAAACTAATATTACATTTCTAAATCCCATTTTTAGGACCACATTCAGGGTAAAGCTTTTCTTATTTTATTAAACTATTTTTGAAACAGTAGGTACTTACGCAGTATTATCGTTAAATTTCTACGCTAAAATATCCTGCGCCGAACAGTATTCGCACCGAACCGAGTCTGCGCAGAACTGTACTCGCGCCGAACCGGGTTTGCACCGAACTGTACTCGCGCCTAACCGGGTCTGCGCCGAACCGGCTTTTAGTAAAAGGCAGAAGCCCTAACGTCCTAATAAGGGGCGCTAACGCGTGGCACCTGTAGCATTTGAGACCGGTTCCTCGAGATAGAACGAAACTTTTCAAAAAAAGGATAGGCTTTATTAAAGTTTTTTACGGTTCAAAATTGACTGGGTAAGAATTCTTTGCATTCAAATTTAGTTTTGAATTTAGTGTAGAAATGTTTTCGATTGCTTTATTGGTTGTTTGCCGTTAATGGCATTACAAGTTTGGTATTTTCAATGTTTTTGGACAACCATCTGTGTGAATGCGTTGATTAGATTGCAGTTTTTAGTTGTTGAAAAGTTAAAAGTTTTGTTACACCATTTTATATTCGATCGACATTTTTACGATTTTTGTAATACTTTCTGTGGACGGCCAGAGGATTTAAAATTCTTATTTGGACATTTTTCGTCCTATCCATATTTTGTGGGATTTAGTATTTCAACCGCTGCATTATGGATCGCTGTGGGTTACCGGCTTCTTTGACGTAATTTTGCTAGGAGAATCCTATCTTCATTCTTGAAGGATTTAACGTGTTTCCGTTTCGTTATATGGACTTTCATCGCTTCCCTATGAGGACATACTTTTTGTATTACTGCAAAGAGTTGCATCATCCCTTGGCAACAACATCTACCAAGCTGGCGACCATCTGCCATATCTATGATGGTTCCATTCGATAGTTTTACTGATTCCTCATAATCCAGCAGGAACATCTCGCACCCCCTTCCCTAACATCATGGACAAGAAGACATCTTCAAGCTAAGCATACTTTGAATTTTGTAGAACGATTTGTGTATACGTTTTATTTTACTGCGCGTAATACTTTGGGCCGTTCCTTTACTATTTAATTTGAAATAACATATTATAATCATGTGTTCGGTAATCTGTGAGTTTTACACAGGTGCGTTTCTACGTCAAAAGATTATATGAGGTACCATAGAACCACCAGTTATTTTTATAACTTCATAGTATGATTTTAAAAAGCTCAATATTATTGCGCAATACGTTTGTAAATTTTGTATTTGTCATTACATCCAGAATGAAACGAGATAGCACGCTTTTTGTTACTGAGGGTGATTTACCCAATCTCATCTACCTTTCTTTACTTCAGTACGCCATATTTTCGTAGTTTTCACAGGAAGTACTTTGCTGTGATATACAGGGTAAACAAGAAAACTACGTGGCGCTCTTTTTACAATCTGTTATCGCCTTGCATCTTGAACAAAAACTTTTCGGCGACCCTATATTTATCCATTTGTTAGCAAGGAAGGAGATTGGCACATCACTTTGCCTCTTGCTTACTACGAACTAGCCAAAGTTGCAAAATATTAGCGCCCAACATCCGACGTAACAAATATTGGGGCCCAACGTTACAAATTGGAGTCCAACGTAACAAGTTTAAAAATGAAAAATGCATAATTACCTTGTTTTTGAAAAGTTCCACATTGTAGCTGACTAATTTAGCAGTATTTAATTCCTCTAAACTCTGACTGATAACATAGCCTGCTTCAACAGCTTGTTCCAAAGTCAAGCAATTGTCGGCATACGCTGCAACTATTTCTCCCACTGACAATCCAATAAAAGAGCCGATAGATAATTCCAAAGTTTTCAAAATATTGACTAAAGCTATTTGAACGGCAATGCTACCAATAACCACATTTGTTGAATTGTTGCTATGTTCTGAATTTATTATTTCAATTATGTTAATTCCTTTCGGTGACAGGATATTGTAAATTCTAAAAATAAATTTGTATTATTTAAAATTTAAAATGTGTCTTAAATTTACCTTTGGATAGTACCCAAAAATATTGGAATTGCCAATAATTGACGACCAACCCTCAATAAATTTTCATGAGGGGCATTGTAAACTAAAGATAACGATTTCACACTACCATCATGCCATTTAGTCGATCTTTTCAGTTCTCCATATTGTTTTGATACCACCGTGTAACCTCTGTATGAGTGAGGGCTAATAGCGGACCTAAGAAATTTAATTAAAATCGTAATATTCATCATACTTTTTAATAATTACGAAAATATCTCATGGAGTAATGCTGCAAACTCAGCATCAGGAGCTCCGTTCACAAAATTATTCAATAAACAGCTAACGGATTCCTCCAAACGACCACTAACACAAACTAAGCGTGGAATTTCATCCTTAGGTTGACCTTCGTCAATTTTTTTCTTTTCAAATCGTTTTAGTACGACGTGAGCGTTAGCGCCTCCAAAACCAAAGCTGTTGATAGCTGCAAATTATATAGCGGTTTTATTACGAAAGTGTCGAAATAGTTACTCCTTACCAGCAAGACCAGATCCATGTTTTGGCCAAGGTGTTTTTTCGGTAACAACGACCATTCTTCCTTTCTCCAAAGCTTCCGCTCCTTCTCTCGCACGTTTGTAGTTAAGATTAGGTAGCATGCAATCGTCTTCCATTCCAATAATAACTTTAACTAGAGAGCACATTCCAGATGCACCCTCAGAATGTCCAAGATTTGATTTAATTGAACCAACATACAAAGGATATTTACGATTAGTACAAAACACTTCATCCATAGCTAAAATTTCTTCAGGGTCGCCTACTTTAGTACCCGTTGCGTGAGCCTCCAGAAAATCGACAGTTCCAGGATCTACTCCACATTCCTGGTAAACCTCTTCCAGAACTTCTTTCTGCATCATACCCGCAGGGTACGTAATACCCTGTTCCTTATAACCGTCACAATTGGCTTTTGCGTGCAACACTTGAGCATAAATTCGTTTGGCATCTTTTGATTTTTGCAGATAAACAATTGAAACGGCCTCCGATCGCGCATACCCATTTGCGTCTTCATCGAATGACTTGCACGCTCCATCCATACTTAACACTCCTAAACTGTAAGGTATAAAATGAAAACGAAAGGATTTATTTTTAGAAATGCTATTATTTTACCGTGCAAATTGAAGAGATACGATAGGATTCAAACATAACGAAGAACCACCAACAAATGCGCTATCGCATTTTCCTGTTCTGATTGCTCTATAAGCATGCTCAAATGCGTACAAAGAACTACTGCAAGCGGTATCTACAGTATACGACGGCCCTTTTAATCCCATAAAATTGCTGATACGTTGTGCAGACATGGAACGTGTACATCTATAAACAGAATATGTAAAAAAGAACTCTTGCATTGCAAAATTCTATCCCATTACCCCGTAACGGCATCTGATTCTAAATGCCTGTAAAACCAAATTCTTTCGGATTCTGAGAAGCAAACTCCAATAAATACTCCTGTATTGGTACCGCGCAAATCTTCAACGTTGATACCTGCATCGACTGCGGCTTCAAACGATTTCTCAAGTAATATACGACACATTGGATCCATGGTATCGGCTTTTCGATATGAAACTTCTAAAATGTTATCAAATTTTGTACTATGTACTCATTTAGGAGTAAGTTCAACGATTTTACCAAAAAATCCAGCATCAAATTTATCGATAAAATTAATTTTTCCGGTTCGATGAGGAATTTCTGGATGAGTCAGTTCCCAACGACGGTTATCAGAAGAAATCATATCAATTTTATTCACCAAGTTGTGTTTGAATTGGTTGATGTCATCAGATTCGGGAAATCGTCCTGCTATTCCTGTATTTTTAAAATGAAATGTATTGAGGAGATACCTAAATGATTTTATTGAGTTTCTCGTTTACCGGTAACGACAACTTCTTCACCTGGTAGAGGACTAGCAATTTTTCTTCCGGCTGCCAAAGATCTTTGAAATTCGAGATCTCCTTTCTTTTCATCTTCGTATATCTCTGAAGTGGAGGTATTTTGAGGAGCCATTACAAATTATGAAAAGTACTAAAACAAAACTTTTTTATTTGAAACCGAAAATTAATGCTTCAAATTTTATGAGTTTTAAAATAATGGAAAATATAATATTTGTACCTACTCTTTAATTTAGAAAAAGAATTATTAACTTAAAAATTTAATTACATCCTACCTTTGTCGAAAAACAATTAAATTAGAAACCAATATACTATTTATTAATTACTTCACTAATTTATTAAAGTTAACCAAAACTTATTAAAGGTGAACTAGACGAAATTGTACCTACCCAAAACCCACAAGACTGAATTGAGGCCCAATCTTACTGGCCTTTTATAAGACTTAAGACGAACTTAATTTTATTTTGAATTGATTATGAAAAATTTAAATACAATTTAATGTCAACCCTACAGCGTTACATCATTTTAATAAAGTCAAAATATTTTGTCGGTTCCTTGTAAGGAAAATTTTTTGTTGTATACAAAATTTATGTATTCAAACATCGTACGACCTTTTAAGACCTAACAAAGTCCTAAACCAATGTTTAATGGAAAATCTGAAAATTGAATTCAATAATTTAACAGATATTTAAAATTATTTTTCTATATTATTTTGAATTTGCGAAAGCAACCTTAAAAAGAACGAACCCTACCTAGAAAGAACCCTAAAAATTCTTATTGTGCTGGATTGTGCCCGGTGTGTGGCCAATGTGTGCCGTAATTAAAAAAAACAAACTTTTTTTCTAATTTTATGGGCATAGGTGATGTTAAGGTAGCAGTTGGCACTGCCGTTTTCAATAATCCCAAAAGTTTTTATTATGCCGGATTGTGCTCGTCGTGTGCTACAGTGTGCCGCAAATCATAAAATTGTATTTTGAAAAAAAAATTTCTTTGGGCCAAATACTATTTTATCGACGCGTATGGTTTGATTTACGAGAATCCCACTCTCTAGCGAAATCACAGCCAAGGGCACGGGTTTGAAAAAATCAGCGTGGCAAGAAGACCCAGTTGAGCTAGACTCAGATATGGCATTGTAAGAAAACATGTGAGTTCAATAATTGTAGCCACAATTATTGTAATAAACTAAAAAATAGACTTACAAACAAAAATAGATTAACGATTAACATAATGTAACAATAGATTAATTGTTTTTTTATACTCGGTAATCTTATTGTTTATATCTAAAATAATGGGAATATTGTTTTCGTTATAAACATTTTGAATATTCTGGGTTGACCGCCCTTGAATTATTATGTACGGTTGAACGGTCAGACCAAAATTGTCTCATATTGTTAATCCTTTGGCGCCTCACAGTGGGTCAATATCCCAAAAATCCGGTCATAATGTGAAGGCGTCCTTCAATTTGAATGGAATTTGGTATACTAAGGTTTTAGAGTTCGCTGATTACGAATAAATAATCGAAATTACAAAAAAACAAAATGGCGGTTCAAGTATGGCGGATATATACAGTGTATTCACGGAAAATGATAACAGTAAATAATTTTTATATGCTACTAGATACAAAAAAAAGTTTAAATAGTTTTTTATTCAACTGGAAATTTACTATCGGAAACTGCTGATGTATATTTTTTTATACTTCAAATTCAACCGGAAGTGACCACAAAATTTTTTTTCAAATGGCAACATGTCCTTTTTTTAACATTTTCGCAATCTGCAATTTTTTCTTTATGAATAGGTATAAAATTTTCATAAGGTTACATAAGAAAATATTCGAGAAAATTTAAGAATTAAACAGACAATAATAATTTATTAATTATTTACACACAGGTATGTAGAGTGCTATGAACTTTTTTGGTAACTTTTTTCTATGGGGTCATTTATAAACAGTTGTTTACGCAAATCCGCCATTAAATTTAAAAGATTTCAAAAACAAAAAATTAATTTAGCATGCGATCAAATATCACTAAATCAACAAAAAGAAAGCATCTAATGATGAACTTCTGCGTATATTAGAATCATGTCTTGAACAAAACGGTGGCAATTTTGAAAAATTTATCTGATAAATGACAGTTGTGTTTTCTGTAACGTGTTTTTTTGTTTTTCATAGCACTCTACATACGTTTATGTGTAGATAATTAATAAATTATTATTGTTTGTTTAAATCTTGTATTTTCTCGAATATTTTCTTATGTAACCTTATGAAAATTTTATACCTATTTATAAAGAAAAAATTGCAGATTGCGAAAATGTTAAAAAAAAGACATGCTGCTATTTGAAACAAAAATTTTATGTTCACTTCCGGTTGAATTTGAAGTATAAAAAAATAGAGCAGTTTCCGATAGTAAATTTCCAGTTGAATAAAAAACTATTTAAACTTTTTTTAGTATCTAGTAGCATATAAAAGTTATTCACTGTTACCATTTTCCGTGAACACACTGTATATTTAAATATAATCAGATACAGTTGTAATTACGAATAATGAAGCTTACGTCACAACCATCTGAGACAACCTTTTTTTTAAATTAATAGGTGAAACAAAGACACACTATATATTAAATTATTCTTAAATGTCTAATTTTAGGTTATATTTCCATTTCATTAGAGCAGGGTTTCTTAAATTTTTTGATTTCCCAAACCGTTTTTGGTATGAATTTGACCGTAGACCCACTTATTTCATAAAATTAATAAATATTGTTAAAAATAAAATTTTAAGCTTATTAATTATTAAATTTTATTATTTAAATTTATTATATCAAACACTTACTATGTGACTCACAATTTTCGTCTTATTTCATACAAATGCCGTTTAAGACGAAGCTTCATTATTAGTGCAAACAACTGTATAGCCGAAATTTGGTGAATGGGCATTTTCAAGGTCCCTGATAACGAATCTATAAGATCACAATGACAAATAAAAAAGTGGCAGATGCAATATGGCGGACCTATTTATTTAAAAATTATCGGATTTAGCCAAAATTTGGTGACTGGGCGTTTTTAAGGTTGTTGATAATGAATTCAAGATTAAAATGACAAATAACAAAGTGGCGGATCCAATTTGGCGGTTGTGAATGTTAAGAAGTCGTTTAAAATACGAAAATAAATACCTAGGATGTAGGATATATTTCGTCATATTTGAACCGCCGTTTTGTTTCCACTAGATGGCGTTAAAAAGATAACATTTAGACATAGATGTTTATATAGACTGTTCTATATAAACATCTATGCATTTAGACGATTGTCTCGCGACAGTAATAACCTGGCTGTGACGCCATCTGTAGTGCTGTGATGTAACTCTTAGGGCCAGTTGTATAAAAGAGGGTTAACTCGGGGATCAGCTGATCCTGGTTCAAGAGCTGACCCAGGATCGCCGCAAGGTAGATAGATTACAAATAAACCTATCAAGTAAATTTTTTTTATAAAATAAACCTATCAAGTAAATTTATCTACCTTACGTTGATCCTGGGTCAGCTCTTGAACCAGGATCAGCTGATCCCCGAGTTAACCCTCTTTTATACAACTGGCCCTTAGAAAATTTGACTTCACAGTGAGGTTATGCGAAGTTGTGTTATGTATCCAAGCATGCGCATTTGGTGCTGTTTTGTACTTAGGAATACCAAATTTAATTTTGACATATGTAAAATTTCGTTAAAGTACATTTTTTATTATTTAAATTTTTTCCTTGTACAATAATAGATCACAAACAGTAATAGGGTCAAAATCACCAAGGTGGAGAATTAGCTTTGGCAGCAAATAACTGACTAAATTCAAATTCTTTTTGATTAAGAGGGCTGTATACCTAACTTATACCTAACGAATATCCATATAGCTCTTTTATTAATGTATGGATTTTAATGCGGTTTGAAGTAAATGATTAGAAAAAGAATCTAGTTTCACGGAAAGTCACTAAGAACTTAAAAAAAAAGATTTTCATTTTTATTATAATAATTTATCACTCCAGTGACCTGCAAGTGACTTTCCATGAATATACAAATTATTTAAATTATACTATTTTTAAAATATCTATGTATTTAAGACAAAAACCCTTATATATTTGCTTTTTAAGAAAGTGCATTTAAATCGTAAAATTTGGTTTACACCCATAACATTGCCGGATTAACGGATGTATTTAATTCAATTATGAGTGTAAACCAAACTTTATGTTACACAGAAAAAAAATTGTGCTAAACGTAAGTAAAATTGTGCATACTCCAGGTAAAATTTGGGTTGAAATAGGTTACAAGTAAAACATTGTGTTTCAAGCAGGTAAACTTTTGGGTCAACCTATCTATACCTGCATACAACCCAAATTATGCCTTCTTATGGTAAAACCTTTTTACTAGTCCACAACACAATTTTGTGTTTTGTATAAGAAAATTTATTAAAATAAAATTTTTAATATATAAATAAATTATTATTAGAAATATCTGTATTCACAGATCTTAATTTATTATTATACTTTCATTTTTAAATTGCGATAAATTTTAATTGCAGTAGGGGAACACACTTGACAAATTTTACTTACCTTTTTTTTGATTTTGAAGATTTGAACCTGTAACCTCTGGATCTATAGGCGTACGCTGTACTCACTGGTCTACGCAGGGAATTATAATAATAAGCTTAAGTTATACTTATGCTTGGAGAATTAATTTTAAATTTAATAAATAAAATATATCGAGTTAACAAAAATGAAATAATTCAAAAATAATAAAATTTAATCAATGTTATTCTTACTGATAGTTAAAATTCTAATATTTTTGCGCTTATTCAAGTTTTTCTATATTTATAATTTTACAATATCAGATTATCACACTTCTTTAGATTTCTGTTTTATAACATTTAATTCTTTACATTAAAATTGTTTTAATTTTAAAATTTTAATATAAAGTTAACAAAACGTTAAGCAAACGTTAAAATATTACATTACGTAAACGATTAAAATAAAATTTAAATATTTACCGTAACAATTACCCTAACTTATAGTTTTAAACACGTGGGTTATAATTTTATTTTAAAAATTTAAACTTAATAATATTATTAATAATTCTGTTTGCTGAAAGTTCAAAATTTAAGATTAAAGAATTTTTCTGTAATTAGAATTAAATGTTAAAAGAACAATCTAAAGAAGTGTGATAATCGTATTTAATTTATTTTAAAATTATTAACTTATAAAAAACTTAAGTAAAATTTAAAAACATAATTAAAGAACAACATGCAAGTCATTTTATTTAGAAACAGTTTTAACCTTTTGTCACAAGAAAACCAGAAAATATGAAATAATGTCAAATACGGGGGGGGGGGATCTAACAACGTGGTGTTTTTTAAAAAAGTTGAAAAATATAGTGAAATTATTGTAGAATTTAAAAAGTAAATACGATACAACGAAAAGTAATAAGATACTTTTGTAAATTATTCAATAATTTTACTATATTTTTCACCTTTTTTAAAAAACAACACGTTGTTTGACCCCCCCCCCCCCGTATTTGAAATTTTCATATTTTCCAATATTTTCTGGTTCTATCTTGTGATAAAAGGTTCTAAATAAAATTTCTTGTATGTTGTCTTTACTTACGGTTAAAATTTTAATGTTTTAACGTTTACTTAAGCTTTTGTTGAATTTATAATTTTACAGTAAATTAATACGATTATCACACTTCTTTAGATTAAATTTTTAACATTTAATTCTAATTGCAGTAAATTCTTTAATCTTAAAATGTTCGTTAATTTTAAGGAGAATTATTAATAATAATTATTAAGTTTAAATTTTTGAAATAAAATTATTATCCACGTGTTAAAACTATAAATAACGGTAAATATTTAAATTATATTTTAATCGTTTGCATAATTACGGATTAAATGTATTGTCGTGAAACACGGCTCAATCAAACCCCCAAGTAATACTACCGGGAATAAAATCTCGCCCAATGTGTACACTCGAACAAATGAGTCCCAGCTAGCTTTACGTCGGTTCGCAAACTTAAGGCCGCAGTATCTGCAAGTTGTAGGTATCGGCGAGATAAGATCAATTAAAGAGTGCAAAGAGTCAAGTGGTGATTTATTTGAATAAATTTGATGTAAGACTGGAGCAAATCGAGACAAAATTGACACAATTGTCAAAGAGAAAGTAAATTTGTGTACTTGTGAGCACAGTGTAAACTGGATGGTATTATTTAAATGCAAACAATATTCTATACCTCCACTTAACACTGTGTAAATGTTAAATGTGTAATAAAATAGCATAAAATCAAAAATGTTCACAAATATAAAATTTTGTACCTTTTTCATAAAATTCTTGGTAAACACAAATCTTTGAATCACCCTGTACCTCGTAGTCGAAATTATTGTGGTAAAGTGGTAGGCAAACAGCACGGCAGCGTGGCTTCCAACCTGGTCGTATAGACAGTAGTCGACTTCCGTATTCTGTTCAAATCTTCCTTCTTTGCAAGGAAACAGTGAAAGTGATGAGTGAAATCTTCTCAAGTGGTATTCAAATCTCGAAAATCGATTTAAATAGAGTTGCACGGCTTCTGTGTCGTACAACAAAAAAGTGGACATGTGTTGAGAAACTTAACCTCCAAATTTTAATCGTGGTTAAAATCATCCAATTTCTTAAGCATCAAAATCGGTAAATAGGATAAATCTTGATTTATATAACGCAGCAATCATGAAATAATCAATTTTCAGGATATTTTAGACGCGATGGCATCCAAAACGTAAATTTTATAATGAAATCGAAAAACGTGTTCGATTCACAAAATAGTGTAAAAACCTCAGTTTTACACAGTAAACTATTCAACAAACTCACTTGTATTATTAATCGCCAATATAATAGCTTTTGTGGCAACAAAAGCTTGCAGAAAGGTCTTCTTTTGTAAAATCGCGAAAAACGTTCGCAATTTACACCCGTCCCCTTTCACAAATGGCACAAGACAACCAGCTCGCCGCAATTCTTGCTCAAAAGTCGCTATTACCATCCAAATAACAATAAAATATAGCAACAATAAATGTGAGTATGCACGATCTTTTTGCCGCCTTAATTCAAAAAATCACTCTCCACTTTTTCAGAACAGAACACAAATTCGCACCAAGTCACAAATGGAAAAATCAAATTTGTTTGTTTTATGTGTCATGGGTTACAAAATATCTCTTTTGTGTCGTCAAATTGCATCCAGTTTTGATGTCTTCAAATCGACACAATTAATTTTAAGCAAATTCAACTGTCTAAAATTTATCGACTCTTTGCACACTTCAGTATATAATCTAAAAATGAAAATTTTTTTCAAATTTTACTGCTTTAATAATAATTATTCAAGTAAAATTTTACGTTTACAATTCGCACAATCTTAAGAACACAATTATTGGGTGGAACTTAAACAACAATAGTTACCATATACAATACAATTTTCCAGGTACAAAAATTTGCATATTTCTAACAAGCCCAGTACCTATCAAGAACTCAATTTGGGATTAACAAGAACACAATTTCAAGAACACAATATTGTGCGAATTTAACATCAAGGATTTTTTTCTGTGTAGGTATAAAGTGCCCTTAAATTATCATTAGTATAAATACTTAAATGTATTCAATTCAACTGGACATCATACAATATACTTCAAAAGTTAAATATATTTAATATTATATTAAAAAATAAGTACCAAAAGTCATTTCGGGAACGCGTCCGAAGTAGCAATTCTTAGAAACGAACACCGAAAATTCTTATAAAATAAAATTAATTTAACAGTTTTCATTATTTACTAGCCTTAAATTTTATCGAATATCAAGTTTTTGTAAGCATTATTAAAAAAATTAATAAATAATAATGAAAAATATGTTAAAATATCTTGTCCGATAAAGTAAGCATCATTTCAGTGAACGCAGTTTTGACTGCTCGGAAAATTTTTGTTATTGCTAGGTAGCGCAGTTGTAGTGGAAGATGTAAAGTGATTGTCGCCAGTGATTTTCGCCAAAAGAATTTGAAATAAGAGATAAGTATCTTTCGATTCATTATTTACAGAGCGTACATAAATAGTTCGTCATACCGGGAACGCGTTGATTAGCTAGGAATATTGAAAAAAATACGTTTTTAGAGTATAAACGTATAACATATCCAAAAATATTTTACATCAACAATGTCGGTTATGATGTCTAAGATAGCCGTCGTTATAAAAGGGCTCGTTTATTTGAAAATGTCATTTCATCTCGAAATAATGATGACGTTTCCCAATGACTATTTGTTACCAAAGTGATATCTGCTATTACTATTTCTCAATTAATTTACTGTGAATGTTATGCTAACGTTAAGCTACACGAATGATTTCTCAAACGTGTATCGACAACATATTCACCAACATCGATTACATAGCTGCAGCAGACTTAATTGAAGCAAACATATCAGACCACGAAGCACTATACATCGAATGGCGCATCGATAAGCAAGGAACAAACGAAGATGAAATTCAAAAAAGAAAATTCTCTCCAAAGTTACAGGAAAAATTCAGACAAGTGGTCACCAAGTGGTTCAAAAGGTAGTTTTCTAGATTTTTTTGAAAGTATATGTGATAGATATTTAGTAGATACAAACAAAATGTGCATGATCATGGGAGATTTTAATATAAATTGGACTAGTAATGAACACTATAGTGTTAGACTTAGAAGATGTATAAATGACAGAGGTATAGCGCAGTTGGTTTCAGATCCGACATGTTTTGCGAACAAGGACAACGAATCGATTATCGATTTAATAATAACTAATAATGCAGCATGGATGAAATGTGAGATAATGGATGAACCCACGTTTAGTAACCATAGGTGTATAAAAATAAAAACCAATTTTAAGATTGATAGAAGGTTCAAGGTTACTAAGAAAAGAGCAAAAGTTAGTGACGTAAACAAATTTAGAGAAGACCTAAAAAATATTTGTCACAATTGAATCGTTTGTTGCAAAAAGGTAAGTACTACAAATTCAATTTTTCGAGATACTTGATTTAAAGTGTCTGCTGTGTGTAAAATTGATCGCAAAATTGTATTTTTTTGCCATTTCATATAAAGAAAATATATATCTGAAGGATTGTGAAAAAAATATACAATTTAGAGATCAATTTTACACACAGCGGACACTTTAAATCAGGTATCTGGAAAAATTGAATTTGTAGTACTTACCTTTTTGCAACAAACTATTCAATTATAGGTTGGATATTAATACTCGAAGTATCCACTTGTGCAGTCAACTCAAGTCGGTAATTGATATACACATGCCAATCCAAGAAAAACGTATTTATAATTATGGGAACTATTGGTTCAATGGAAAGGTACTAAAAGCAATAAAAGAATGGGATGCAAGTTATAAAAGATTTAGACTTCAAAGAAGTGAAGAGAATTGGAATGTGTATAAAGCAAATAGAAACGAAGCGTTAAAAGTTGTTAGACAATCGAAGGTCGAGTTTTATGCAATGTCAATAGATGAATGTCGGGGTGATACACGTAAAATGTGGAAAACTTTGAAGAATTTGATATCGTCCCCCACAAAAAGATAAAATTAATGAAATTTATTTCAACTGTGAAATATATTTGGAGATTACTAAAATTGTTTTGGGAAGAAGTAAGTGACCCATTGTTGAATATTGTCAATAGTTCCTTGGAAACTGGAACGGTACCCGATGTATGGAAAATTGCCACCATCATACCTATTGAGAAAATTATAAATACAAAGAAGGCAGAGGAGTTTCGACCGATCAACTGTAACAATCCATTTGTTACATGGCTCTTCTCGTCTGATTTCTTTAATTAGTTTCGTTTTGTTTTTGAAACATTTTTATTTTTTAGTGTTAGTTAGTTTTAAGAAACATTTTTACAAACATTTTGCTGGTTACTGGTTTAACGCCAAGAGCCAATGAAAGGGCTCAAGTTCTTAATGCGCCGGAGGGCAGCGCATATCTCGAGGAGAATACAAAAAAAACATGTACGACAACGACTAATTTTACAAGTGAAAAATTCAATTCACAAAATCTTTGATCAAAACGAGTGTTACAAAGTGAAAAAGTATTTCATCACGAGCACCGTGATTTCCTACACAAGGGCAAATATTGGTAACCGTGTTGCAATTTTTTAAGCAACGGTTTATGCATTTTTAAAGAAGTCGATGTACCAGACGCTACCTAGCGCCATTTTGAATAAACGACCGCTTTTGATTAATGGTCCATTTTTTGGTGATAATCTGCTAATGGGATCGACAACCCTATCAATCCAGTACGCAATAAGTCCTTTGAAAGAATTCGAGAGTGTGCCGCTGTTACGACCAACATCTCAAGTGTCCATGAAAAGATTTAACAACCTGCTACGATATGATCAGTTTGTAGTGAAAGCATTAGACTTATTAGTTACCAGCATTTGTATTTATATTTTGTCTATAACCATGTAATTCCTGTTTTAGTAATTTTCATCAACCGTATGATAAACCGATTGGCAAAAGTGCACCTATGAGCAATCAAACGGACAACCAAATATCATGCAATTATAAACATCAAAATCGTAAGTAAACTGAGAGTTGCTTGCTATAGATATATGTATATTACATCTGTTGATTCTAAAATCTACTTGCTAACTGATTTTCATCATTTCGAACGCCACTGCGTTAAAAATTTCAACACTAACAATCCTTACAACTTGAACTGCAAAACCTTTTTAGTAGTTTTGAATCTTGGCTATGCTTTAGAGAACGTACTTTTAATAACGTTAAGTAACCAAAATGTTAAAATTTGTAAATATCTGTAAATTACTTTCAATCTTAATTTTAAAGTGCTAGAATAAGAATTTTTTGTAATTATTCACTGTCGTTTAAGTGTGACTCTTTTTATTTTACTGACGTATGTTTGTACATACTTTTCATTTTGTTTTATAAAAATTAAAGCTGTTATTAATACAAATAACTGTCTATGATCTTTATTGGCGCCCACTCGAGTTATTCCTACTGAAGAGAGAAACCATTTACAAGTACCTACGATACTCGTTAAGATCTTGAGTAACCCAATATCTCCGACGCTGACTGAACTCTATGAGCTAGCCGTTCCGTTAATTCCATCTACGAACACGAAAAGCGGCATCCTTGGCCATCCAGCCATTTGGCTTTGTTTAAGGTGGTACACAACATGTTGGATGACATTGGCAAAGTCTTGGAAAATGTAGTATATTTGCAGCTCAGAGAGCACATAATGAAAAATAAATTGTTAACGGTATTCCAATCGGGATTTAGAAAAGGTTATAGTTGTGAAACGGTAATCCAGTTATTAATTCAGGAATAGAAGGGAGATATTGATCAGGATCTATTAATAATAGTGGTGTTTTTGGACCTTATGAGAGCTTTCGAAACAATAGATAGGAAGCTGTTGTTAAAAAACTGAAAACATTATTTGGTCTGTCGGGTAAGGTACTAAAGTGGATGGAATGTTACCTATCGAATAGAAAACAAAAAGTGAAGTTCCAATCGGCTCTATCGGAAGAAATGGAGGTAGGAGATGGGATACCGCAAGGAAGCATACTTGGTCCCCTATTGTTTATAATGTTTATAAATGATATGAATACAATCTTTAATAAACTAAGATTCCACCTATTTGCAGATGATACGTTGGTGTATGTGACAGGTAGCGAATTCCAAATAAGAGCAATAATCGAGCAACTGAATAGCGAACTTGGATGGTTGGTTAGGTGGTTAAACGGGAATAAATTAAAGTTAAACGTTAATAAAACAAAAGGAATGATATTGGGTAAAGAAAAATTGAAGGAAGCATTTAGAAGGCAGAATTTAGGAATTAGTTGTGAAGGAACAGATGTTGAAATAGTGGATAGTATGAAATATTTGGGGCTAGTCATTGACAATAAATTGAATTTTTCAGCTCATATTGACTATATTTGCAAAAAAGTTGCAAGGAAACTAGGTGTACTGAGTAGATGTAGTGCCTTCACATCTAGACAGACAAGGCTGACTATTTACAATTCAATTGTTCTGCCACATTTTCTGTATATAGGAACTGTGTTTTTTATGGCAAATGAAACGGAACTAAATAGACTGCAGGTACTTCAAAATAGGGCAATGAGAACTATTTTGAAGGTGGACCGTTACATCAGAATTAGTGATATGCTGAGGGAACTCAAGTGGTTGGACATAAAGCAAATGGTAGATTACCAGGTGCTTTTATTTATTCGCAAGGTCATGTTGGGAATGATGCCCCAATATTTTGATGGCATTATAAGGACGTTTAACGAGGTCCATCAGCATGATACCAGGAACGGGAATAGGATTGTATTGGGGCGAGTGAACACTGCTTTTGCCCGAAATACAATCTTTTTTCGAGGTGCAGTACGGTACAATGAGTTGCCTGAGCAGTTACGGAATTGCGAAAGTATCAACGGGTTCAAGAAACAATTGAAGAGTTATCTTGGGACGATAAGCTTTGATGAATAGTGTATTTTGTATATAATATGCATTTTAGATTTATTTTGTTATATCTTATTGTTTTATTTTTTTTCTGTTTGTGTTAATGTATAGCCAGAGGCTAAATAAACGTTATTATTATAGTAGTAGAAGAAATTAACTGGAACCCTATATACAACGAAACAAACCCAGACACAAAATTCGAGCTATTTAATAAAATCATACAAGAGCAGGCCCGATCGGCATTCCCAGTAAAAACGTATAAGCTGCACAGAAAAAAGTCCAGGCTGACGAAGGAACTCTCGGATATGAAGAAAAAAATACAAGCCCTTCGTAAAAATAAAAAACACAACACCGAGACAAAAAAACCTATAACGAGTTAAGAAAACTATTTAACAAGAAACTAGAGGAATGCAAGAAACTGACAAATATGCAACAGATTTTTCAATCGGACAACAAACAAAAAACGACATGGGCGATCATAAATAGGGAAGTCAGAAGAAAGAAAAAAGATTCTCCTAACAATGCAGCAATCGGCGCAAATGACTTTGGAGCCCACTTTGCTAATGTAACACATGAACTGTATAAGAAAATCCCAGAGACAGAAAAGAAATCCACACAATACCTAAAGTCAACCAATAAGAGTGTAATGAATACAGTGTTCCTAACACCCACAGATGAAATTAAAATAGAGAGTATCATCAAAAATTTAAAGAACTCGCCCACAGAGGACATATATGGCCTCAATGCCAGAATAATAAAAATAATAAAGAAAGAAATATCGCCTGTACTTGCCCATATTATAAATGAGTGCATAAATAAAGGAACCTTTCCGGACGCAATGAAGATATCAAAAGTAGTCCCCATCTTCAAAAACGGAAATAAAGAAGACAGAAGCAACTATCGACCAATATCGATATTACCCGTCTTATCCAAAATATTCGAAAGAGTGTTATATGAAAGACTCTTGAAATTTTTGTATAAACATGAAATTTTCTCCAACAAGCAATTTGGATACCAACAAGGAAGAAGCACCGTTGATGCAATAATGAGCCTCGTGTCCCATATATATACCATGCTGGAGAATAAACAAATGTGTCTAACCATATTCTGCGACTTGTCAAAAGCATTCGATATGATGGATCACGAAACATTTTTAGAAAAAATAAAACACTACGGAATAAGAGGAAAGGCATACGAGATGATAAAGTCATATCTCAGCAACAGAAAACAGACGGTTTTCTGGAATGAGACATATGGCAAAGAAATGAGAGTAACCTGTGGTATACCGCAAGGAAGTATCCTGGGTCCCTTCTTCTTCTTACTCTTCATAAATGACCTCCCACAAAACGTAATAGGCGAAATTATTTTGTATGCGGATGATACAGCATACATGTTGGACAAGGACGAAACTCTACAAGTAGCTATGGGAAAATTGCTGGAATGGTTCTCATCCAATAAGCTATTACTAAACCCAGAAAAAACACAACAGCAAAAATTCACAGTGGACAGAAGAACCAAACCAGAAGAAAGGAGTACCACCAAATATCTGGGCATAATCCTGGATACCTTATTAACCTGGAATGACCATGTATCGTATCTAATCAAAGCACTGGGGAAAGCAATCTATGCGATACAAAGAATCAAAGAAACGGCCGGAGAGGCAGCAGCAAGAACCGTATACTTTTCTATGTTTCATGCTAGAATGGTGTACGGCCTTCTAATATGGGGCACCAACGCGCACATCAACAAGGTTCACTTTACAAAAGGAAGATGAAAGATATGATGATATATGATAATATGGCATTGTATAAAGTAGAAGACTTCTTCACGAAAAATGGAAACAACTAGTGTTGAGATGAAAACCAGCATTCGCTGATCTCCACCTTTACATCTAAAGATACCCTTTTTTCCTTGAGATTAATTTGTAAATTTACTTGATGTAATAAAAGGTTTGTTCGTTTGTATGAACTAACTCGCTCGGTTCAAGTTAGTGCAATGTACTGTGTTCGTTTGGCTGCTCAGTTCATGACCGAACATGAACTTCTTGCTCGACCTCCATAGGAGGAGTAGGCAGTGCAAGTTAGAACACTATATAACTTTTGTGGTGGGAGTATTTTGTGTCGTAAGATAACCCAGTTCAAGTTAGTTCATACAAACGAACAAACCTAAAGACTGTTATTATTATTATTATTAACATAATTTTCAATAAAATGGTTTGTTTTCAAAGCAAAATGGTGTCTCATTGAAGCTGCAAAAAACATCCGAAAAAACGACCTAAAAAAGATAGTTCAGCTTATTTGCGCCAAAGGGAAAAAGCTAATGCTGAACTTAAACGTAAATATCAGACTGCAATGAAAAAACTAAGAAGAAAAGAAAACAGAGAATAGAAGAAAGACCAGGTACCTAAAACTCCTAAGAGCAAAGTTGATGTATTGATAAAACACGTGGACCTACCTCCTGAAGTACGCAAAAAACTTTTGTTTAGTGAAGTATTGACTACGCAACTACAAGAAAAAGCCAATACTTTGCCAAAAAGTTCCAAAGAGAGAGAGAGAGAGAGAGAGAGAGAGAAGTCTTCCAGAAATGTGTTAGTGGAACTGTGGTAAGGAAATACAAATTATTTCACATGACCAAGAAGTTTTTGCCAAAGGAGAGGAACAATTCATCGATTCTGAAGTCTGATGCCAAAGGTTGAAGCCAGAAGTTCGTCAAAAAGTCAAGAATTTCAGACAAACATCATTCCGTGAACACCTCATCATTTCCGGGAACGTCTCTAAAATCACGGAAAACACGTACAATTTTAGGTATTTTGAAAAAAGAACATAGTAATGTTTAAAAAAGTTGGATTCTCAGTACCTACTGTTAATTCATTTTTGTTTAAGTTTGCGACATTTTCATATTTAGATAATTTCATAGAAATTGTAACATAGTTTCGTTTGTGATGGTATTTTACTTCCAAACGTTTTTAATGTAAAATTCCTTAAGTTTTTTATTCATATTATTAACTGCATATACTATCTATCATATTGTATGTGCTAAATAAGAAATATTTAAATTATTGTTTAATTTTATTAATAAACCTTACAAAAACGTTCCCGAAATGACTGTTTTCAGCGAAGGTTCTCTTTAAAAAGAATATTACAAGAAAAATAATTAATTCTATGCTTGCTCTACGTAACTATTGTTTTTGGAATTTGCCACCTTGGTGATTTTGACCCAATACTACTATTTGTTTATTAGTTTCAGTGTGAAATTTGTGATTACAAATGTGCACATAAAAAAAATCAATTTAAAACTCATACAGGCGACAAACCGTTGAAGTATATAATTTGCACATATTTAAAAATAAATGTGCACATAAGAGAATTTAAAAATCATACATTATAATACTTATAATACAACAGTTTTACTTATTTTACCTTAATATTAATAGTAATTAAACATTGAATAATTTCATTTTAAGGTTATATCATATCGAATTTAAGATAATTATTTATATTGAATGTGTTTTTTAACACGTTTTAATTAATGATCATTATTTTGTTAAATAATTTATCCAATAACTTAAATAGTAGTAGAGTAAGGGCCGGTCTTTTCACCTTTTATAAACGTCAAGTAACTACTTGACGATTATTTTACTTGAAGTTTTTAATGGTTTGAGTAAGACAGTTAGGTCTTTTTGTCGCATTGTATGCAACTAATATGCCAACTTAATATTATAGTAATAAATTTAGTAGCTAATAAGCTGATTTAGTAGGTAAAAAACTCAATTAAAAAAATCGTCAAGTATATAGTTACTTGACGTTTATAAAAGGTGAAAAGATCGGCCCTAAATAACATACTAGAATAGTGTTAACTTAAAGTAATGTAATTTCATGTATAGGGTGTTTTTTTAGCTGCATGAGAACTTCAAAATGAAATAAAACATTAAAAACCTGACGGAATGTTTTGGTTATAATTTTTTTATGAAAGTACAGTTAAAGGGATTTATGATTTGAACATGACTTCCGGCATGTGACCACCATGACTAATGGTTACGAAGCGCATCCGTTCAGTCCAATTTTTGACCACTTTTTCCAATATTTCTGGCTTTATTTCATAAATGGCTTGCCGAATATTAGCCTCCAATGCTTCTAGAGTTGTTGGTTTGTTAGCATAAACCATGGATTTAACATACCCCCACAGAAAATATTCTGGAGGTGTCAAATCACACGATCTTGGAGGCCAATTGATAGGACCACGTTTTGAAATAATGTTGTCACCAAATTGTCCTTTCAATAAATTGATGGTTTCGTTGGCTGTGTGGCACGTAGCACCATCCTGTTGGAACCATAAGTTGTCAATATTTAGCTCTTGAAGTTTTGGAAACAAAAATGTATTGAGCATGTGTCGATATCTCACACCATTCACCGTAACGGTATCTCCTTCCTCATTTCGAAAGACATATGGACCAATGATGCCGTTGGCGTGTATTCCACACCAAACAGTCAATTTTAATGGATGCAATGGAGTCTCAAGATAATGTCCCGGATTGGTCTCACTCCATAAACGGAAATTTTGTTTGTTCACATACCCATTTAACCAGATATGTGCCTCGCCACTGAACAAAATTTTACGGTAAAAAAAATGGATCCACTTCCAATTGGTTGTGAGCCCAATTTGGTAGCGTTGTTCAATGGTCAATCTATGCATTATCAAATGCCAAACCTTGCTAAACACAAATGTCAAAAAACTGTTTCCATAGCAATCTTGATTCAATTGTTATCCCTATTGAAAGTTGTCATGCAGCTAAAAAAACACCCTATAGTAAGTTCATTACAGAAATTTGACATCTGTCAAAATTAAATTTGGTATTCCTATTTCTAAGTACAAAACAGAAACAAATGCGCATGCTTTCATATAAAATTCCTTTCCACAGGATCATCCCATCCACAGATGGCGCCACAGTCACAGCCAGGTTATTACTGTCGCGAGACATTCGTAACATTTAGTACTATAAAAACTTTTCTGACAGTTTTGTCATTAATTGACTCTGTTTTGTTTGAGCGCGCGTCAGAGATGGGCACTAGCAAAGAGAAAATACTCCTTATTTTAAAGTTTTTCTTCGATAAAGACAAAAACTCAAGCCAAGCGGCTGAAAATGTGAATAGTATTCATGGTCCCGATACTGTAACAATCAATCACGTAAAATTTGGGTTTAGTCAATTCCGTTCCGGTAATTTAGATGTCAAAGATGCAGCAAACTCTGGAAGGCCAATCATCGGAAATGATGGAAATAATTTTGTTATACCGGTAAGCGAGCAGTCGTAGCACTACCCTTGAGCTAAAAATCGACCACAAACCATTTTGAACCATTAGAAGTAGGTTGGATTCAAAAAGAAGCTCGATACTTGGGTGCCACAACGCCATCTAGTGGGCAACGCCAGGCCACACAAATCAATAATGACTCGCCAGAAACTCTGAGAACTCGGATGAGAGGTTTTAATGCATTCAACTTATAGTCCGGACCTGGCACCAAGAGACTTTCATTTTTTCCCATCCATGTCAAACTCTCTTTGAGGTGTAAAACTGACCTCAAACGAGGTCTGTGAAAATTGGTTGTCCCAGTATTTTGCCAATAGGGACATTGGGTTTTATGAGAGAGGAATCATGAAATTATCATCACAATGGCAAGAAATTATTGAACAAAATTTGGCTCAAATCGAATGATTGTAACCATGTTAAATAAAGCATTAAAGTAAACGCCAAAATAATGGATTACTTTTTACTACACCTAATATACGATAAATTAAACCCGTAATATCTATATTTTCGGCGTCATCATCACCAAAGGAAGCAAGAAAATGCTTTAACACGCTTTGATACTTTCTATTAGCAGCTCCACTATTCTTACCTAGCCAAATTACACAGAAATACATCCTTGAGCACAAACACTTGCCCAAAGTACACGAAAGTACATGAACAAAATCGAGTGTGAATTTCGTAGACGCTCACGCTTGTAAAGCGTAGAAGCCTCCTAGTTGCCAGATGAGCAGACTTGAGCAGCAGGATATTCCATATTTTAAAAGTAAACTCTTCAACCTTAATTTTCAACAAATCAACTTCATGATAAAAAATAAATTAAAATATAGACGGCGTAGCACGTTAATAGAAAAGCAGTTCGGCAAAAACCTTGTCAAAATAATAATAAAACGTAGTCAGAATACATTGCTTTACAATAATTTCCATACTATTGGAAAAATATAATGGGAGCAAAACCAAATCATATTATTTTACTACAAATCAAAATTTGGATGTTATACATAAAAAGTTATGTCAAATATCCAGGGTATTATATACAGGGTGTCCCCGCACTCACTTTACATAACTTAGGTGGTGATAGAGGACACTTTTCTAAGAACAAAATTTAACAAAAATTTTTTTCTAAATTCAAACCCTCGAGAGTTAAGCCTCTTTAAAGCATTTTTTTTAATTTCCACTTTCACGTGGCTATAGCCCTGAAAATATTGATTTTTCAGTAAAAATGGTTTAGTGCTTTTTTAAAGACCGTGAAATAATCTACAAACTAGATCTACGCCTTTTATTGGCTAAAATCAACGGCTTTCGAGTTATGAATTAAAGTAAGTTAAAAAATGTCGAAAAATTTGAACTTTTTGTTTTTTTGGTTTTTTTCAAAACCGTGTATCTTTTAAACGAAACATTTTAGAAAAAATCTGACGCCCTATTCCGGATAGGAAATTTAACGGACTACAACTTTTGTCTAGTAAAAATTTTTGAGAAACCAATCGATTTCACAGAAAATCAGAAAATAATAAACAAGGCAGCTACAAAACAAAAAAATAAATTCATAAATTTTTTATTTTTTTTGAAAAATTATTTTATTAATTAATATTAAACTATTACATTATTTTAGTAAATGTTGAAAATGACCACCCTCATTTTCAATACACAGTCGTGATCGTTTTAAAAGATGTTTTATAGTATTATTTATAAAATTTCCTCTTTTGTTAAGAGCCACTATAGCAGGAGTGGTCAACAATGTCGAGGGATCGACCGGTCGATCATGATGCCAATTTTGGTCGATCGGTGAGTGTGAAAAAGTGTCAAAAAATCGAATTTTAGCGATTAAAAGTGTCAAAAAATCAACTTCTTTCGATTTTTTCTCGACAAACATCTTTTAAAACAATCACGACTGTGTATTGAAATGAGAGTGGTTATTTTCAACATTTACTTAAATAATGTAATAGTTTAAAATTAAATAATAAAATAATTTTTCAAAAAATTAAAAAATTTGGTGAATTTAATTTTTTGTTTTGTAGCTGCTTTGTTTATATTTTCTGATTTTCTGTGAAATCAATTGGTTTCTCGAAAATGTTTAATAGACAAAAGTTGTAGTCCGTTAAATTTCCTATCCGGAATGGGGCGTCAGATTTTTTCTAAAATGTTTCGTTTAAAAGATACACGGTTTTTAAAAAAAACAAAAAAACAAAAAGCTCAAATTTTTCGACATATTTTAACTTACTTTAATTCATAACTCGAAAGCCGTTGATTTTAACCAATAAAAGGTATGAATTTAGTTTGTAGATTGTTTTACGCTCTTTAAAAAAGCACTAAACCATTTTTACTGAAAAATCAATATTTTCGGGGCTATGGCCGCGTGAAGGTGGAAATTTAAAAAAATGCTTTAAAGAGGCCTAACTCTCGAGGGTTTGAATTTAGAAAAAAATTTTTGTTAAATTTTGTTCTTAGAAAAGTGTCCTCTATCACCACCTAAGTTATGTAAAGTGAGTGCGGGGACACCCTGTATATTGCACTGGGGTGAAATCAACACACTTTTTAGGGTGACCATCTCAGATTTTGATAAAATTTGGTATATCGCTAGAGTGTATGGAGAGTAACAAAAATACAAATTTTTATTTGAATATCTCAAACGGTTTCCAAAATATCGCTATGTAAAATTTTCTAAAATTGGTTGCCGGAATATTTTCAAATCATTATAGCAGCTCTCCTAATTAAGTTACAGAGGTGGGCGTGGTGTCAGTTTACTCAGTTTTTAATGCCCTTTCGGATTATATACAGCACAAGATGCTTTCTTATAAACATACTTTTCAAAACTCAAAATCAAAATTTTGAATTTGATTTTCTCAAAAAGTGCATCTTCAAAATTTTTCAAAAAATTCCTGGGAGTAGTCTGTACTTATGGTAAGTTACTGCCGGTTACTGCCAAAATTTAAAAGTGGGACGCTAATGGCTTCATAGTTAAAATAATTTTTAAGTACAAGATGGTTTTGAAAGAACATTAGACTTTATATTATAGTAAGTGAAATACCGCAGAAATTGTTTGTGAAAAATTAAATTTACAATATTTTATAAAAAATATGTTAGTTTTACGGAAATGAGTCTTGCCAAATAATTTGGTGTCTTATGGGGGAGGGGGGCACCCCTTGCCGGCAAAGATAAAATGTCCAACTTTGTAAATTTTTTCTGAGAAAATGAAATTATTTAAATCAATTTGGGTTTTGACAATCTATTATACAAGTCTTGTATAATTATAATCTTGTATAATATTCTACATGACTTTACCATACATTAATGTTATGGTATGATAACATCACATAATATTATGTGATGTCTTGAATACTAATTAAATACAGTTTGTAAAAAAAAAATTGTTTATGATTTTCACTGCCAATTTGATTTGGCGCCCATGTGCAGCGTACTTAGAATATCCATAACCCCCGAATTACAAAAAAAGAAATAGTTAAAAAAGAAGTTTATATTTTGGCCGCCCTTATGATTCGGCTTGTACCGTATGATGTACCAATGATTCTTATATGACAAAAAATAAAACAATATTCAAAATACAACGGAATCTCGTTAATAAACTCATGCGCGTCCTTCCCATTCTCCGCTCTCAAGTTTCCGTGGATATATTTGAACCAAAATCTAATCAGCTCTAACAGCTGTAAGCCTGTAAGACCCAATATAAAGTTCCAAATGTGAAATTTTGTTGAGAAATTCTTATTGGTTTGAGCGCTAGAGCGCACACAAAATTCGATGACACGCAGACACACAGACATATTTTAATGTTTGGTATCTTTTAATTCGTTGGACTCCAAGGACTCCAAAACCGTCAAAATCTGAAATTTTTTTTTTTCGATTCTATAGCTTTCCTATACTAATAAAATATAATAATTAAAGTAAAAATTGCTCAATTTATTCAAGAATAAGTTAGAGCGTGTAAATTTATTGTAAACAGACTTAAAATTTGATTTCTTGCAAACTTTTTTTGGACCTTGAAAATTAAAAGCAATTTATTCATAAAACACTTATATTTTAATTTTGAACTTTGTTGGCTCTATTTATATGACGTTATTAATTAAATCATCGGTTTAATATTATAATTTAACCTTTAAGTAGTGCCGTGAATTTTTCCTACATTCATGTCAAATGGGAACTTTGCCTCGGAGACGCCCACGGCACCACTTAAAAGGTTAATATTGGTTTTGTATAATTTTGAATAATATTTGCTTGAAGCTCAAACTCGTCTGCAACTGGTGGCAGCAAATCTTATAGATTATCATAAACAGAACTCATCTCGCAATCTTTTTTTTTATAAATAATGAATGCGGAGAACAAAAAGTAAAATATTCGTTCTAAGAAATTGATAAAAATAGTGTTTAAAAATTTTTGAATTTAAAATATAAAAGAGGCATTGTTTTAAGGTTTTTAGCCTCCTTGTTATTAAATTTTTTCTTGTCATCCATTGTTCTGGTTGTTTGCCATTATTTGCGTGCTGTTCTATTATTGTTGGAGGTGTTTCTCTTTTGAAGGTTTTATTACTATCAGGAGTGGCAAACCAAGCTGCGTTCTGAATAGCTTTAGTCAGGTGTTCGACTGCATTTTCAATGTTGTCTTCTGATGTTATAGGTATGTCCAACTGAATGTGTTCATCCAGTTGGATTTTGAAGGTATCCCAGTTGGTTTTACTACTGAATAGTGAACGATGATTTGGCTTACAAAGTATTGCCACGAAATTAATAATTTGGAAAATAATTTGAAACCTAAAATTTTATAATTCGCACTTCAAAATTAATTTAAATCAAAATATGTATAATCGTAAGAACAATTACTAAATTATTAAAATTAATATCGGTTGTAACATTTGATCAAATAAATTATTACTAATTATAAAGGCGTGATACGCCCATAACTAAATTATAAATAAAACGTACAAGAAACATTACCTGCACACCTCAAAATTAGTTTAACATAAAGATAATATTGTTAACAAAATATTGTCGAAAACTAGAAGTAGCTAGAACAATTAATAAGGTCACAATATCGAAAAAACACTAAAAATTCAATATGGCGCTGAATGCAATGGCCGCCAAATGAGTCGACACATTTATAACACAATACATTTTATATGGAAGAATAATGCAAGAGATGATCATAACGCGTCACAGCTTGACGTCATCAGAGAATTTGTATAAATAGAGCAACCGAGCAACGGTTGGGGAAGTCTTAGCTTCATGAGCTAAAATTGTCGAGCTTCACTAACAATTTTAATGACCCAGAAATGCTTCACATTTCTGTAGGTGGTCACAGCTGAAACATCCAGTTTGTCTTAAAACTTGATGCACCAGCGCCGACCTAGAACAGCCCCTTCAGGGAGCCGACTAGATGGGGAGCAGGATCAATTGTCCTGTGAACCGGATGCTACCAAAGTACTACTAAACTAGCACCAAGAGACGTTAGCGAATTTTTGCTGAAAGAAAATAAAAGTTTTATTTTCGCTCAAGACGTAAATATAACTTTTTAACTCCCGAAGGCTGAAATTAATGCCACTCGCGTTTTTCAGCAAAACTTCGAGCGCGTTCAGGCCTTGCGCTCGATCACCGCTCGCCGGCTGTTAACCAGCCGGCCTGTTTGTTATCAACGTGACGGTCCACAGATGTTTAAAGAGCTCAGGGAACCTGCGGTTCCAAGACGCTCTAACTCAGAGATGCTATGTATGTATGTGGTTGGGGAAGTCATCATTCAGTCGCAGGCCAAGGCGAATCGCTGCCCGCGAGCTAGGAGAAATCACCAGGAAGCGATGCTTCGGCGAGGTGGTCGCCAAAGTATAAAAAATTAATAATTATCGAAATGTTCCACTACACTTAGGTTGGGTAAATATATCCCCGTTTATGATAATTACAATTATGTTTAATATATTTAATAGCGTGTGGGACCAACGCAACGTAAGTAATTAAGCCCAAATGTTTTAGTTTAGGAATTGTATAAATTCTGTAAATATTGTTTATTTTATTTATTTGTTACCCTACAGTGGTTTTCTTTATTAAACAGCATCGAATCCCAAATAAGCAAACCGTGCCCTCGACGAGGATCAAGATCCCAATTAAAGTACCGACAAACAAAAACGATCCGCGACAGTATTTGTGAGTATATCGTCACGGAGCAGGGCATTTTGACCCGAAATTTTTGACGCCGCACGTTTTGACGCCACACGGACAAAAACTATGTACATCAGTTAACGTCGGGCAAATTTCACTGTTTAGGGGTATTTTTGGCTTACATTTTCCGAAAAAAATAGAAATCCATCCCCTTCCCAGTAGCACACTTTGCCGAGTTGGACGACCCTATAGGGGGATGTTTTTAATGAGCAGGGCTCGGAAGTTCTAGCAAATGCATATTTTTTCTGGAGAGTCCTAGAATATTCGAAGTAAGACACAAATTTGTTTCACACTTCCCTGATGCCGTATACGAAATTTTATAATGCTAATTTTTGCATATTTAAGGTTTTTAATGCTATTTTGCTATTTTTGCGTTTTACGTGCTATTTACAGGCATTTTTACATGTTAATTGAAAAAATAAGCAGAATGTTCATGAAAAAAATTTTTTTGACCGCATACGAATAGGCCAACGAAAACAAACATGTAATACTATTTTAACACGTATTATGATTTTCAAATAATAGGTATGTACGTATTCCAAAAATTTGCTTATTTTTAAAATTATATCAGACGTATCGTATCTATAATCGGATTCGAATCGGTAGAATCGGAAATGTTCCAAAGCCGGACCAAGTACCTACGTGTAGTAGTTCATAAAATCCTTACTATTATTATTTTATATAATACAATGTATTCTATAAAAATTGTTAAATTGAGAAAAATCTAAAATTCATTTAACCCTACAGAACATACGTGAGGCTTGACAGGTATACGCTGTTTCATTTTTGTGCACTTACATGCGCATGTTACGTAATAATGCCATTTGTATTAATTTATAGTTACTTTATCACAAATATTAATAAATATTTTATGTTTATAAATGTCAATTATCGATTTCTATATAAAAAATTTTTGAAAAATTCTCAAACTATGAAAAGAAGGCCTGTTAAAGTATGGGCCTGACAAGCCTCGTGTATTCACTGGTCGGATTTTTTCACGTGTGCTCTGTAGGGTTAAAAATAAACAAAATTTTTATTAATTTTTATTAAAATTTTTTGAAATTTTGTTGGTTGACAATTTTATTTTGCATATTTTTTATTTTTTTAGTGCTATTTATAGCGCTAATTTTGGTGTTTTTAAGTGCATATTAAAGCGCTAAAAGTACACTTTTTTAGTGCTATAACTTCCGAGCCCTGTTAATGAGTATAGTGTTGTCAAGATGGCTCTGGAGCGTCGGGAGCGGAGCGGAGTCAATTTTGGCAAGACATCCACCCTCGACTAGGATCCATAAAAAACAAGAGATAGTCCTGATTGGTAGAAAATATACAAATTTTAATTTTAAGAGTTAACAGACGCTATTGAAAGTGATACAAATTAATAATTATTATTATGTAATATAATAATAATTTATTTTCATTTACTAATAAAAAATTTGTTAAAATTGCAACTTTTTTTAATTTATTGTTCTCAGTTGTTCTCAATTTGTTATTAATGTTGATTTTGCAAAATATTAACAGCGAAAAACACGAAATAATGTTTCGCGCAGATCAACCTTTTTTTGAAATTGCAACTTTTTTTTATTATTCTCGATTGTTATCAATTTGTTCTTAATGTTCTTGAAGCAACTTTTTAATTTTGGAAAAAAATAACCGCGGAAAGCGTGAAATAAAATTTTGCGCTAGTCTCGCTCGTTATATTTCCACGTATAATAGCCCAGTCATAGGGCGAAAAAAATAGCTCTACCTTGCAAAAGCCAAAAGGTATAGGAAAGTTTATACTTGTCATGATTGTTCAGCTAACTGAACAACTAACTAACTAACTAACAACAGCTAACTAACTGAACAGCTTACCTGAGTAAGTTATATAAAAATCCTTGAAGGGGTGCCGCTCGTGCCGTCATCTTGCTTTGAAATTACCCTTTACATACCCTTACAATATCCCCTACTTTCTACTTTACAGTATTAAAGTATAGACATACGAAAATATTGGATTCACAGTATTGCCGTTGGCCCTCCATTTTCAATATCAACAAGTGCTTTGTTGCGGCAATGCAAGATTTAAAATCAGTTAAAAAATTTTTTGACAGTTTCTGGAGCATAAATTAATAATACTTAACATTTCGCTTAGCCCGCTACCGGCAATAATATATCCTATTGAACCCATAAATGACATTAATAAATGGAATCCGCCAAGTCTCATGATGACATTATTGAAAAGAGATTTTTATCACAACTAGAAACAATATCATGGGCTGTAAGGTATAAAGGTCACTGCTGTTCACAGACGACATAGGCAAATATTTTTATACCAACTCCGAAGTGTACGGTAGACCTGGGTACCTCAGAGCCAGGCGTGCATTCATGGATTTTATAAGAGCAACCAGGGACGTGCCTACGAGGGGGAGCTTCCCCCCCATAATTTAGGAAATTGGAAAACAGTTGGCAAAATCACTCAAAATTTGGTCAAGTTGGCAAAAGCCTCTAAACCTATAATAGGAAAAATAGACAATTATTTTGAATTAATTAAGTTGGCAAATTCCCCCCCCCCCCAAAAAAAAAGTTGCCAGGGCACGTCCCTGAGAGCAAGTGAAAAAGACTTCAGGCCCACGGTAGAACTCACAATAAACTTTTCTTTCTTTACTCCAAAATAATTTTTCGTTATCTCGACCATTGCATACCCATTGAGCCCCATAAATACATCACTGGCAACAAACTTTGAAATTGATGAAAATACTCATTTTCTACGCTACGATTTTCTGCCCCTTCAAACCAAGATGGCGAACCCCCTTAAGGTCAAAACTTGGATTTTCATATAACTTACCTAACTGAACAATCATGCCAAGTATAAACTTTCCTATACATTTTGCAAGATGGAGCCATTTTTTTTAGAACAATCCAGAACAACAACAAAAAATTACAATTTCAAAAAAGGGGGATAACTTCACGCACGTCAAGAATAGTTTAGATAAGTAAATATAACAATTTATTTTATTATCAAACTTTTTTTATAATTGCCCATTAAATACAAGAAAACAGTGTTACAAAAAATTGTAAGCATAATTTTTACATTTGCTGCACACTGATATCCTTCAACGTTTTGACATCAGCCATATCCTTCAAAATTGATTGTTTAAAGTAAACATTACTATTGTCAACAATTGTATTAATTGCGAAACCAACTTGAGGATTCTTTATAATGGTCAAATGATTAGTTCCCTCAATGGTGATTATTTCAATTGGATTTTCACACAATTCTTGAACTTTGTAATCCTCATCGAATCCTTCCAATGTTGGACGACTTGGTTTAAATAATTTCACCATAGATTTTAATTTACGTGTAGGAGGTTCGTACATTGCAATACATTTTAATCGAAGATACGATCCATTGCAGACTTGTCTTTGATATTTTTCGGAATATGGTACACTTTCAGGAGCCAGCCTCATCACAAAATCAATTCGTTCTGCTAAGCTTTTACAGTTGAAAATATCCATCTGTAATAAATTCATTTCAATATACAAGTTTAAAAACTCAAATTATTCTATTTTTACCTTGTGCTTCACAACAATTTCTACTGGAACATACAATTGCAGCAAAGCGCAAAGGGAAAACGTTTGCAAGACAGCTTCTGATGTCGCATCAGGAACTTGTCGGAATAGCATTTCCTTCAACATGGCTGGTGAACCGTCAATTAAAATTAATCTTCCTATACGACCTTCTGCTTCCAATAAAGCAGTTAATTGAATTGCAATTGCGCAACCGTAGGAATACGCTACCAAAGTGAAAGGTGTCGATTTAGGAAGATTGTCTTGAACATGCTGGAAAATTACAAGAACTATGTTTTAGAATATCTAAAAATTAAAAATTACTTACTTTTAATAAAGAAACTGCCATTTCGTCTATGCTCGATGCATGACTATCACCGTAGGTGAATTGCAAACCGATTGCATGGGATGCTAAATTTGCTGCTAGCGGTTCAACAATCGAAGCCAATCCCTCGATTCCAGGTAACAAGAAAACTTTTGGAGCCACAGCTTTTTCTTTTACAAGACTGTTCAATCGTACAAATGGAACTCCTACATCCATTTCACTTCCCATATCGCGCAGTAGCAAGTAAATACCTTCGGGAATTTTTTCTTCCGTTTTACCAGTAGGATTCATAGAATCTTCAATCTTTTCGATTGCTATTTCGTGCAATCTGAAATCGAAAATATAAAACTTTCAAAATAATCAGTAAGTATACAGGGTGTCCCCGCACTCACTTTACATAACTTAGGTGGTGATAGAGGACACTTTTCTAAGAACAATATTTAACAAAAAATTTTTTCTAAATTCAAACCCTCGAGAGTTAGGCCTCTTTAAAGCATTTTTTTTAATTTCCACCTTCACGTGGCCATAGCCCCGAAAATATTGATTTTTAAGTAAAAATGGTTTACTGCTTTTTTAAAGACCGTGAAATAATCTACAAACTAGATTTAAACCTTTTCTTGTCTAAAATCAACGGCTTTCGAGTTATGAATTAAAGTAAGTTAAAAAATGTCGAAAAATTTGAGCTTTCTTTTTTTCTGGTTTTTTTCAAGACCCTGTATCTTTTAAACGAAACATTTTACAAAAAATCTGACGCCCCATTCCGGATAGGAAATTTAACGGACTACAACTTTTGTCTAGTAAAAATTTTTGAGAAACCAATCCATTTCACAGAAAATCAGAAAATAATAAACAAGGCAGCTAAAAAACATAAAATTAAATTCACAAAATTTTTATTTTTTTTGAAAAATTATTTTATTAATTAATTTTAAATTTTTACATTAATAAAGTAATTGTTGAAAATGACCACCCTCATTTTCAATACACAGTCGTGATTGTTTTAAAAGATATCGGTCGAAAAATATCGAAAAAAGTCGATTTTTCCACTTTTAATCGCAGAAATTCCAATTTTTGACACTTTTCACACTCACCGATTGACCAAAATTGGTCTCGTGATCGACCGGTCAATCCCTCGACCTTGTTGACCACCCCTGCTATAATGGCTCTTAACAAAAAAGTTATATAAATAATACTATAAAACATCTTTTAAAACGATCACGACTGTGTATTGAAAATGAGGATGGTCATTTTCAACATTTACTTAAATAATCTAATAATTTAAAATTAATTAATAAAATAATTTGTTAAAAAAAATAAAAATTTTGTGAATTTGATTTTTTGTTCTGTGGCTGCCTTGTTTATTATTTTCTGATTTTCTGTGAAATGGATTGGTTTCTTAAAAATTTTTACTAGACAAAAGTTGTAGTCCGTTAAATTTCCTATCCGGAATGGGGCGTCAGATTTTTTGTAAAATCTTTCGTTTAAAAGATACTGGGTTTTGAAAAAAAAAACCAAAAAAAAAGAAAAGCTCAAATTTTTCGACATTTTTTAGCTTACTTTAATTCATAACTCGAAAGCCGTTGATTTTAGACAAAAAAAGGTGTAAACCTAGTTTGTAGATTATTTCACGCTCTTTAAAAAAGCACTACTAAACCATTTTTACTGAAAAATCATTATTTTCTGAGCTATGGCCACGTCAAGATAGAAATCAAAAAATATGCTTTCTTTAAAGGTTTGAACCTCTCGAAGGTTTGAATTTAGAAAAAAATTTTTGTTAAATATTGTTCTTAGAAAAGTGTCCTCTATCACCACCTAAGTTATGTAAAGTGAGTGCGGGGACACCCTGTATAATATTACCTGGCAAATGTCATGCTGCGGATATCTTGCGCAGTCAAGAAAACTTCATATTCTCTCTCCAGAGTCTGTTTTATTTCAACTGCCATCATCGAATCCATTCCTAATTCGGATAATGTGGAGTGGTGACTGATTGTTTTAAGATTTCGTAAACCTAAAATGTAATAGATTAGCGGAATTTAACAATATTATATGAGATTCGATAATTTATTACCCATAATCATTGTGACAACATCAACAATGTTATTGGCGCCTCCTGCACCGTATTTCTTTTCTGCCACAACAATGCTGGAAACTATCGGATCTTCTTGTCTCAATAACTGATCCATTACCTCCAAACACGAAGACACTTTTTGTTGCAAAGTTCCTCCAATTTCGATTTCAGTTTGTATTTCTTGCATATCAGCAACTAAACCGACTTCTCCGATTGCACCCCACTGAATTGCCAAACCAGGAAATCCGTCCGCTTTTCGTTTTTCGCAAACTCTTTCCATGATGGAATTCGCCATACCGTAATTTGTTTGACCTGCATTACCTCTACCACACGAAACAGAAGAAAATACCACAAAGTATCTAAAATGTTAAAATTATTAGATTAGAGTGATTCAGTATGAGTATGACTTACTGTAATTCGGGGCATAACTCTCGTGTTAGTTTATCGTAGTGCTCGGTCGATATAGCTTTGGGTCCCAGGGAGGTCGCAAAAGTGTCTTCATTTTGGTTTTCTAAGAGAGCATCCTTTAATACGACCGCCAAATTGAAGATTCCCGTAAGCGGTCCCAAACTTTTGGATTTTTTTATTGTTGCAAAGCAACCTTCAGCGGTTTTAATGTCATCGGTAGAAATTATTGTCGTAACACCGTACGTTTTCCATGTTCTGCAATTGTAATTTGATATTTAAGGATTTTTTTTTATTTTTTATTTTTTGGAACTACCTTAATCGTGAAGCTTGGTATCCAGTTTTAACTCCATTTCTTGATACCAAAACAAGGTTTTTGACACCACGTAACACCAACCAGTCGGCTAGTTCAAGACCAAAACCACCTAAACCACCTGTGATAATATAGCTTCCTTTAGTTTTACCATAAAATCTGGGAATTCCTGAAAATAGCCTTCTTTCTGGTACGTAAACCGATTCTGGTTCTTCTTCTCTTATGTTAACGATCACTTTTCCTATGTGTTTACCACCAGCCATAAACCTAAACGCTTGTTCGATTTCGTCAACCTTAAATATGGTTTTCTTTAGTGGTTTTACATATCCAGCGTAAACACCTTTCGCGACTTTTTGCACTAGACCATGTTTAAATTGAGGATCACCGTTAAGGAATGCATCAATCATAACACCATGAAAACTTCTTCCCTCTGTGAAATTTTTAAGTCTCAAGGTATTATTAGCTGCTAAATCAAATTTTCCTATTTCGAGGAAAGTACCACCAGGTGCGAGACATCTTACTGAAGCTTGAAGCTTTTCTTCTGCTAATGAATTTACAACTATGTCAACACCTCTGCCGTTGGTTTCTTTCATGACCATTTGTTCGAAATATGTGTCACGAGAATTTCCGATGTGACTTTCTATAAAAAATTATATGAAGAGATGAAAGTTTACACTGAATTAGACAAGATTAACCTTTAATTTGTGGAAATTCGTTAAGAATGAATTCTCTTTTTTCTTGAGTTCCGACTGTTGTGAAAATCTCACAGTTGTAAAACTTCGCAACGTTTATTGCAGCTTGTCCAACGCCACCAGTACCTGCATGAATCAGAATGTTTTGCCCTTCTCTTATTCGAGCAACCTGAAATGCAAAAAATTAAAATAAGTAGGGAAATCAAATTTAGATAATAGACAACTTACATTTTCTAATGCGTGCATGATTGTTACGTACGTTACTGGTATAGTTACAGCATCTTCCAGTGAGATGTGATCAGGCAAAGGAATGAGCAAATACGAATCAGCCATCACCATACTTGCCATAGCACCGCTAGTTAATATTCCAAAAACTCGTTTTCCCCTAAAATGAACCAATTAATACTAAATAATTGCTTATTCGGTAAAAATACTTTTCATCTCTTCCTGCAAATTCAAACCCTTGTACGTTGCACTGTTCCACACGATCTTTTGTAATAACATCGCTGTTGATTCGACCAGAAGCAGTCATAATATCTCGGAAGTTTAAGGCCGCTTTATAGATCTAAAACCAAAAATGTTGTGGTAACTCCTTAATTAAAGGAAAGCAAAAAACATACATATACAAGTGATTTTTCGGGAGGTAGCTCAACTTGACTGTAGAGTGGTCCTTCAATCCATTTTAAACTTGACAGATCTCCTCGAACAATAACATTGTTGAATACGTGTTCCACTTCTATACAATCTGCTTTCTCTAATAATAAATGCCTGTACGTACCCCACTGTCCATCTTGATAAATATTAACCGCTATGCCCATCTTTAACTGATTCATATAAAATTCGTCGTATATATCAAATTTAGGTGCACTGTCATCATTGATGAAAACACATTTTGCATTCCACATACCAGGTTCTCGTCTTAAACAATTGACAAATCCAAGAATTCCGTTTAGTGAATCTCCCTGGGCATGAATCATAACATTTTCATCATTTTTAACTGAACTTTGCACAGATGGTAACCAAGCGTACTTATTTGCACTTTGACTAAACTCTATTAAAGTTGGCGTTACAAACGGAATACATTTCCTAAGTAAAACAAGTTTTTCAACTTCGGTACTATGAATCGCTATGATTTCTAAATTTAGCTCATTGCTTTCTGGTAGAATGAAATCTAGATCTTCTCGTGACAAAATGAAACCATTTTCTTTTAATGCGCCGAATGCTAGCTGTACTGCTTCTGGTCTAGACAACATGCTAGAACCGATGACCAAGGCGCACGTATGATTTTCTGACGTTAACTTTTTATCTTCCACTGTAACATTGCTAAGTTCCAAAGGTTCTTTGGATAGGACGATAATATCTGGTTGAATTAAAGGTTGATCACAAAAAACTTGATGAACAATGGGACCAGCTGGTATGCTTTCTGGTTTCGTAAATTCATCAATTAATTCTGCTGCTCGCATTTTGATATTGTAATTATTTTCTAAAATTATTTGCGTATTCACTCTTAAAGATTGTTCCAATGTTAGTTCTGCTTTTAAAGGAATGAATTTGTAAGATTCTAATACCGGTTCACTAAGAGGTTTGCGACGAGCAATCGAACTAGCGGTCAACCCACGAATTTCAATCGATCCCGATCTGGAATAAATCTGTGAATAAATTTATTTTCGTTACCGCGGACGTATTTGAGCACTTTTCGTATACGTTTTGAGGTACGAAAAGAGTATGTTTTCGTCGATATTTGCAGGAAAAAACCAATAAAAATGGTATAAAAGCATAAGTTTCTACTGTATTATGTACAAAATAAGTACAAAATATGTATAAAAGGAAAGTATTATAGAGACACGTCCCTCTATAATACTTTCTATTTACAATATTTACAGAGAAACGGAAAGAAGCATAGAGTCACGTCCCTCTATACTACTTTCTATATGCAATATTTAGAACGTGATAGTGTAACTTAATTTGGCTAGCATAATAATAGTTACTTATATTGCGCCGTCGCGTCGAGACAAATTGCTGCACGTGTTCCTTAGCAAACACTAACACGGCAGCTTTTTTAATGTCGCGCGGCGCTTTATTGTTCCTCCTGCAAATATTACGCACATTGACGGCTAACGAAAAGTTCTTCTCACCACGCGAAGCCGTAAAACTACTTTTTCACCTCGGAAGCGGTCGGGTTCCTCGGCTGCGCTACGCTCCGCCTCGTAACCCCCGCTCCCCTCGAACGAAAAATCGCGTTTTACGTCCTTGTGATGAAAAGTACTATTTGAATTAGTTGAAACATACTTGATAATTCCGCTTTCGTTGTAAGTGTAAACAGGTAAAACCACATTTTTCTCGCCAAACGTTTTTGCATATTTTATGTGGGCTTTTGCGTCTATAGCCAAATGTTCGATTCCAGTTGGAACGTAAAGATTTCTAGTGTCTTCTTGCAGAATTTTAATTTGCAACATGTTATCCATGAATGTGATCCAGTTACCACACCAGTCGATGTTAGCTTGACTTGCAGCTAAATCGCATTCTTTGATTCCACGGAAAAGTCCTCTATAGTGAATTACAGTGAATTTGTGAAGCATTGCAAAAAATATGTTGAACTTACGTATAATTGTATCCTCTCAGTTTAAGTTCTTTGTATACATCCTTTGTTGTAAATGGTAGTTCATCATCATGATGATTTGGAATGGGGAGTTTGATGATTTCCTGTGAGAAATCTACTGGAACTCTAATTCTTCCAGTAACTACAGTTTGATCTTGGTCTGCAACCTAATTTAAAAGATATTTAGTGCTGCTTTAATAAAAATACACTACTTACTACTTACTTCGAATAGGCCAGTACTCTTTTGAATGGTTATAATAAGTTGCAATCCTACATCCAATCTTATATTCGTAGCTCTATGGAACTTAACATTTTCGAAAACGACTTGCATGTCAGATATATGAATTCCAATCATCAAAGAAAACGATTCCCAAACTATAATAAGATACCCAGTTGCTGGGAATAAAATTCTTCCATCGATAACATGGCCTGCCATATACCCTCCATCAGCATCTTTGAAATGGAACCCCATTGAACGTTCTCCACTTGATACTGTATCATCGGTTTTGTACAAAGTAACAAACCAGTTGTTATCGTGATTCCATTTAATTAAAGGAGATATCATGGAAGTTTTTGTACTTACAGGCCATTCAATTTTTGGATACAATTTTTCGAGTTTGAAATTGTATCCCAATTCGTACAATCTTAAACGGTTAAAAGTTTTAGAGTTCCAAAGAGAATAATTTTAAATTACTTACTGACCTAATCCATACAGGAAGGATGCGATATGATCTTCGTCGTTCTCTGCCTCAGTTAAGCTGATGCTAATTAAATTTTTGGTGTTTCGTAATGTTTTTCCAATTTCAATTATTGCAGATTTTGGTGGTACAACTGAAAGCGCTTCTTTGATGTACACTGGATTTAACAAATTATTAACGAAATATTCTGGTGAAGCATATGTTGATAAGTCAGATGCCAACAATTCTTTATTAATAATTGATGTTGTAATCCATTTTGGTGTTCGTTTGTTAGGCTTTGGAATTATTTGTTGAAGATTTCGGAGAAGTTGGCATTCTAAAAATGTTTGCAAATAACAACGAGATTTTCGGTTTACTATTACACTTACTAATTTTTGTTACTAATTTGGAATGGAAACAGTAATTTCTTTCCGATTTAATGATTACTTTGTGATTTTTTAATGTCTTTAAGAAACTTTCCACTACAATCGTTGATCCAGAAATGATATATTGTCCTTCTGAATTATAATTAATGATTTTGATTTCTTCAGGAAGAACCGGAAATGTCTGAAATAAAAAAAGTACTAATAATATTTTCTTTTAAATTCCTGATGATCAGATCAAGACTTCATTAGTCTATACAGGGTGTCCCCGCACTCACTTTACATAACTTAGGTGGTGATAGAGGACACTTTTCTAAGAACAATATTTAACAAAAATTTTTTTCTAAATTCAAACCCTCGAGAGTTAGGCCTTTTTAAAGCATTTTTTTTAATTTCCACCTTCACATGGCCATAGCGCCGAAAATATTGATTTTGCGGTAAAAATGGTTTAGTACTTTTTTAAAGAGCGTGAAATAATCTACAAACTAGATTTAACCCTTTTATTATCTAAAATCAACGGCTTTTGAGTTATGAATTAAAGTAAGTTAAAAAATGTCGAAAAATTTGAGCTTTCTTTTTTTTGGTTTTTTTTCAAAACCCTGTATCTTTTAAACGAAAGATTTTACAAAAAATCTGACGCCCCATTCCGGATAGGAAATTTAACGGACTACAAGTTTGGTCTAGTAAAAATTTTTGAAAAACCAATCCATTTCACAGAAAATCAGAAAATAACAAACAAGGCAGCTACAAAACATAAAATTTAATTCACAAAATTTTTATTTTTTTTGAAAAATTATTTTATTAATTAATTTTAAATTATTACATTAATAAAGTAATTGTTGAAAATGACCATCCTCATTTTTCAATATACAGTTGTGATTGTTTTAAAAGATGTTTGTCGAAACAAATCGAAAAAAGGCGATTTTTCGACACTTTTAATCGCAGAAATTCGAATTTTTGACACTTTTCACATTCACGGATTGACCAAAATTGGCCTCGTGATCGACCGGTCAATCCCTCGACCTTGTTGACCACCACTGCTATAATGGATTTAAAAAAAAAAAGGAAATTTTATAAATAATACTATAAAGCATATTTTAAAACGAGCACAACTGTGTATTAAAAATGAGGGTGGTCATTTTCAACATTTACTTAAATAATCTAATAGTTTAAAATTAATTAATAAAATAATTTTTCAAAAAAAATAAAAATTTTGTTAATTAAATTTTATGTTTTGTAGCTGCCTCGTTTGTTATTTTCTGATTTTCTGTGAAATGGATTGGTTTCTCAAAAATTTTTACTAGACAAAAGTTGTAGTCCGTTAAATTTCCTATCCGGAATGGGGCGTCAGATTTTTTGTAAAATGTTTCGTTTAAAAGATACAGGGTCTTGAAAAAAACCAGAAAAAAAGAAAGCTCAAATTTTTCGACATTTTTTAACTTACTTTAATTCATAACTCGAAAGCCGTTGATTTTAGACAAGAAAAGGTTTAAATCTAGTTTGTAGATTATTTTACGCTCTTTAAAAAATCACTAAACCATTTTTACTGAAAAATCAATACTTTCGGGGCTATGGCCACGTGAAAGTGGAAATTAAAAAAAATGCTTTAAAGAGGCCTAGCTTTCAAGGGTTTGAATTTAGAAAAAAATTTTTGTTAAAAATTGTTCTTAGAAAAGTGTCCTCTATCACCACCTAAGTTATGTAAAGTGAGTGCGGGGACACCCTGTATATTTAGGTAAAAGGTAATCTTTTATACGCTTTATGCAAAAGAATTGGAATTGGACTCGTAACCGGGACATGATTATTTGTTGCAAGTGGAATAAATAATAGCTCTGTTTGGTATCACAGTCCTAGTGCAACCTGAACTGCACTTTTTTCTAAATCGCGTTTGGCATGAATTGGTGTAAGCGGTGCAGGTAGTGGACAACCGTTTGTTACGAAAATTGTTGTAGTTCCGAACAGCTCGTAACTGCACATTTTACTTCAGTTAAATAGGTAGAGTAGCGAGTGCAGGTAGCTGACAAGCAGTAGAATTTGTGGGCGGGTAATAAAACTTGCAATTGAAAACGACATATTTACTTGATTTGTTCTTAATTAAAAAAATTGTATTATAATTTATTATAATAAAAATAAATTATAATAATAATAAAAATAAATTTTTTGAAATTCTAAAATTTGTTTTGAATTCCTTTTCGCTGTAATTGGGTACAACGTCCTTAAAATAATTTTTTATGCAAATTTGCATAAAAATTGCATTTTTATCATTTTTTATCACTTAATAATTGTACCAAAAAACTTCTTATAGGTTGAATATAATTTTATTATATTCAATTTTAGACAATTTTAGGATTAGGAAACTTGATAAAAAAATATCTAATAATTAAGGGCGAAGAACGATATATATGATACTAACTTGTCGTAGGCCATAAAAATGTAAAGTGCCTTCTTGAAATAAACTCATAAATTTGTCCTCATTTATGAAGTATTCTCAGAAATAACTGTGCTCGATTTGTTCTGATTTTTTAGAGACCACCCTTTCGCACACTAATATAAATTTTGATTTTGTATATTATGTAATGTAAAAGTTTAGTATTCAAAACTTTAACTTTATTTTTTTTTAAATTTTTTTATATATATATATGTTACGGAAAAAGTACGTAACTGGAAAATGTACACATTTACCGGTAAATGTGTACATATTCCACGGGAGTTGGTAAAAGTGCGTTGAATAATATAAAAGAGGGCGCTATCCTTACAATTACCGGTAAATGTGCACATGTGACATGTACCTTGGTAAAAGTGAGTAGGCGAACTGTTGTGATGTAATTATACCATTCTTCAAAGACTGATCTGATCATCTAATTTAAAAATTGTATTTATTTTCTATGCTTTCTGCATAGATCTATGAAATTAACCCCCAATTCCATAAAACTTTTAACAAGCTGTTAAAGTTAACGGATGAATTCTATTGGTCTATTAGTACTAACGGACGCTTTCTATTGGTTAGTTAAATTTACAGCATTGTTAAAAGTTTTATGAAACAAGGCATAAATCAGGCCCGTAGCCAGAATTTCATTTGGGGGGGGGGCACTTGTAAAAAGCCTTTTGTAAAACATAAAATTTTCGGTGGTTAATTAAATTAACTCATTATTTATTTATTATTTTATCATTTCGGGGGGGGGGCAGGTGCCCCCATTTCCCCCATGGCTACGGGCCTGGCATAAATTATCTAAATTGTGGGGTTTCATAAACATAACCTATAAATAAAGTATAAATTAAACAAAAACTTAACTAGACGTTAAAATATTAGATTTTAACTGTAAGTAAAGAACAACATACAAGAAAATTTTATTTAAAAACACTAAGAAAACAATTTCTAACCTTTTTATGACAAGGTACAAACATAGAATATTAGAAAAAATGAGAAAACTGAAACTACGGGGGGGGGGTCAAAAACAACGTGGTGTTTTTTAGAAAAGTTGAAAAATATAGCAAAATTAATGAAGATATGGCGAAGTAAATTTGTTACATCGATGTTTCGATAACACATACTAAAATCACACTCTATTCTTGAAAAAATTTATTTTTTAAGATCATATTTCTGTATAAATAAAGTGTCAACTACTATATCAATATTTTAATATTTAAACGTTAAATTGTTTTATTTATTATTTTAAATTTCAATTAAATAATAATAAAATTAATTTAAAATTAAGTGGGCATTTTAAATTATAATTATTTAAATAAATATTAATATTTCTAGTCGTTCGAAATTTAAAAATGTCCGTTCATTTTAGGACACGCTATTAGACAACTAACTTGTTGTTAGGTCTCAATATACTTTTCCCAACATCGCTTGGTAAATCTGCACATATTCCTAATTTTATAGGGAAAGGTACATTGTATGTACATTTACCAAGAGCACCGGTAAAAGTGCACATTTTCCGGTAAATGTGCACTTTTACCGGTATATGTACTTTTCCCGTAACATATATATCTATATATATATTGGGCTTAATCATGTATACATTACAATTAATATAATACATTAATTATACAACATTTAGCTGTTTTCCCAGTCCTAATCTCCATACCTCTCGGTCGTATACCATCTCTTCCTGCAGTCCTCTATTCTGCATTGCTTTTCGCATTCCTTCATTCCACGACTTTCGGGGACGTCCTCTTTTATTTTTTCCTGGTGGTTTCCATAGAAATACTTTCTTTGGCCATCTTTTATCCTCCATGCGTAACAGATGTCCAAACCATTTAAGTCCTCTTATTTCTATCCTATGTATTACATCCTCTCGTTGTGTCATTATGTTTCTTATACGTTCATTTCTTATTCTTTGTGTTCTTGATATCCGGGCACTTCGTCGCAGGTAATCCATCTCCACTGCTCTAAATCTACGCTTATCATGTTCCTTCATTGCCCATACTTCACTTCCGTATGTTAGAACGGACTCGACCATAGTTCTACCAATTCTTTTTTTATTCTTCTTAGAGATATTCTTGTCCCACCAAATGGAGTTTAGGGATCCCAGTACTTTTCGTGCTTTCGCTAACCTTTCGTCCATTTCCCTTTTACCTATAACGTTTCCATCCATCATCGCCCCCAAATATTTAAATTCATCCACCTGTCTGACCCGAGTCCCATCCGCCATCAAGACCTCAAACCTAGCATCCGAGCCTATTACAAGATATTCTGTTTTTTCCAGGTTGACCTCCAATCCCCACTTTCTATACTCTGTATACAACCTTTTTAGCATGTATTCCATGTCATATGAGTCCTGTGCCAGAACTGCTTGATCGTCTGCAAAACTTAGGGTGTGTATATTGGTGTTATTTATTGGTATCCCCATTCCTTTAAATGTTTGTTTCCATCTTCTAAGTGCTAGTTCTAGATATGCATTAAATAGCAATGGGGAAAGACTGCAGCCCTGCCTTAGACCCTTGGTTACATAATATATTGGTTTTGATAGATAATTATATAATTTCCCATTTTAACGTAGGCTATACTATCTTTGTAAAGTTCGTGAATCATTATTATCGTATGGATTGTTGCACCAATTGCTTCCAAGGCCACCCACAATTTACTTCTCGGTATACTGTCATATGCTTTTTTAAATGAACAAATTATCAACGCAGGAGCGACCCGGCATGAATCCACTTTGATCTTCTGCGATATAGTTACCAATTTCCGATCTGAGTCTCTTTTGTAAAATTTTTCCCCATAATCTGCTAAAAGTACTTGTCACACTTAGGCCCCTGTAGTTGTTAGGATCCTTTCTATTTTTTTTATTATTATTATTTTTAAGTATTTGTGGAGTATCTAGGTTTCTCTATAGACCATTTTATTTCAGAAAACTCTGTGGCGCATGTATCAAATCTGCGGACAATGTTTAAAATGAGGCTTAAAATTTGAGCTCTAATGTTAGAGCGAATAGTGCCAATAATTTTTACAATTTTATGTTTTAACTCGATTTTTCTACCGTTAAGGGTGGAAGTTTTTTTTCAAATTTAAATGGGACCATCGTCGAACTGTACCCTATCTAATAAAAAAAAGGAATCATCAAAATCGTACTACTCGGTAAAAATTATAACACAATATCTAAACACGTTTTTACACGTAAAAGCATAGGGAAAGTATAGTAAGTTGGTCCGAACATCTAGCTGTCTCTTTCTCTCTCATTTTGCTTCTTAAATGAAATGGTCTATTGTTCGATCCAATGAGCAGCGACGGGTGCCAATGGAAGCTATGTAGGAGGAATCTTTTCGTACCATCTGTAAAACTATAGCCCACCTAATGCATAATAACTATAAAGGTTCGGGTACAGTTCGGCGCAGACCCGGTTCGGCGCAGGACATTTTAGCGCAGAAATTTAACGATAATACGGCATAAGAATTGTTTCAAAAACAGTTTAATAAAAGAAGAAACACTTTATCCTGAATGTGGTCCCTAAAAATTGCAACATGTATTTTTTTAATATTTTCACAATCTGCAGGTTTCTCTTTATATCAAATTTTCATAAAGCTACATAACAAAATATTCGATGTGTACGCAATAGTTCATCATTAGTTGCCTGTTTTATTTGATTTGGTGATAATTGATGGCATGCTAAATTACTTTTTTGTGTAAACCACTGTTTTTAAATGACACCATAGCAAAAAGTAATTTTATATCTATTATTTATAGAGAAAAAACTGCAGATTGCGAAAATGTTAAAAAAAGGCATGTTGCCATTTGAAGAAAAAATTCACTTCAGGTTGAGTTTGAACTACATATAAAGAAATATACCTCTTTATTTTTATTTAAACTATTTTTTGTATCTAATTATAGTTACTAAATTGTAACTTGTATTATTTTATATTCAAGTTAAGGATAAATAAAAATTAAAATTGAATGTATATATACCATGACAGCTGTTTCGTCCTTTTTTGGACTTATCAAATGATAATAATATAAAATCAAAGATAAATTTATTGTAAAGTGATGTAAAACAAAATTTTTAAAAAACTAAATGTTAAAAAAAAAACCAAATACTTACAAATGAATTGAGATACCCTAATTGAAGTCCGATGGCGATTAAAATCCATCAATAAACCAAAAGAAAATCATATGAGGTCGAAATTTGTGTGGTATAAAATTTTGGATTAATCAGTCAAACTGACAATTAAAATGTATTTAAAAATTATGAAGTAAAGCATATGCCTACTGAGAAAATATATTTAATTCAATAACAATGCAAATTGTTAAGAAAAATATAAAAACTCTAGTAAGATATAAAATTAATAAGGACCAAAAGAGTTACAAATTCAAATACAACGCGAATTGTTAGTTAAACTTTATAAAACCTTAGGCAATAAAAAATGATATCTAATGTAAAAAGTGTAGTTAATTTTTATTTATCCTTAACTTGAATATAAAATAATACAAGTTACAATTTAGTAACTATAATTAAATATTCTTACGAGTTAATAATACACATAAATATATATTTTTTGTATCTAGTAAGATATAAGAATTATTCACAGTTACCACTATTGGTGAACACATTGTAAAGTGAAAACTAATATTACATTTCTAAATCCCATTTTTAGGACCACAACGCTAAAATATCCTGCGCCGAACAGTATTCGCACCGAACCGGGTCTGCGCAGAACTGTACTCGCGCCGAAACGGGTCTGCGCCGAACCGGCTTTTAGTAAAAGGCAGAAGCCCTAACGTCCTAATAAGGGGCGCTAACGCGTGGCACCTGTAGCATTTGAGACCGGTTCCTCGAGATAGAACGAAACTTTTCAAAAAAAGGATAGGCTTTATTAAAGTTTTTTACGGTTCAAAATTGACTGGGTAAGAATTCTTTGCATTCAAATTTAGTTTTGAATTTAGTGTAGAAATGTTTTCGATTGCTTTATTGGTTGTTTGCCGTTAATGGCATTACAAGTTTGGTATTTTCAATGTTTTTGGACAACCATCTGTGTGAATGCGTTGATTAGATTGTAGTTTTTAGTTGTTGAAAAGTTAAAAGTTTTGTTACACCATTTTATATTCGATCGACATTTTTACGATTTTTGTAATACTTTCTGTGGACGGCCAGAGGATTTAAAATTCTTATTTGGACATTTTTCGTCCTATCCATATTTTGTGGGATTTAGTATTTCAACCGCTGCATTATGGATCGCTGTGGGTTACCGGCTTCTTTGACGTAATTTTGCTAGGAGAATCCTATCTTCATTCTTGAAGGATTTAACGTGTTTCCGTTTCGTTATATGGACTTTCATCGCTTCCCTATGAGGACATACTTTTTGTATTACTGCAAAGAGTTGCATCATCCCTTGGCAACAACATCTACCAAGCTGGCGACCATCTGCCATATCTATGATGGTTCCATTCGATAGTTTTACTGATTCCTCATAATCCAGCAGGAACATCTCGCACCCCCTTCCCTAACATCATGGACAAGAAGACATCTTCAAGCTAAGCATACTTTGAATTTTGTAGAACGATTTGTGTATACGTTTTATTTTACTGCGCGTAATACTTTGGGCCGTTCCTTTACTATTTAATTTGAAATAACATATTATAATCATGTGTTCGGTAATCTGTGAGTTTTACACAGGTGCGTTTCTACGCCAAAAGATTATATGAGGTACCATAGAACCACCAGTTATTTTTATAACTTCATAGTATGATTTTAAAAAGCTCAATATTATTGCGCAATACGTTTGTAAATTTTGTATTTGTCATTACATCCAGAATGAAACGAGATAGCACGCTTTTTGTTACTGAGGGTGATTTACCCAATCTCATCTACCTTTCTTTACTTCAGTACGCCATATTTTCGTAGTTTTCACAGGAAGTACTTTGCTGTGATATACAGGGTAAACAAGAAAACTACGTGGCGCTCTTTTTACAATCTGTTATCGCCTTGCTTCTTGAACAAAAACTTTTCGGCGACCCTATATTTATCCATTTGTTAGCAAGGAAGGAGATTGGCACATCACTTTGCCTCTTGCTTACTACGAGCTAGCCAAAGTTGCAAAATATTAGCGCCCAACATCCGACGTAACAAATATTGGGGCCCAACGTTACAAATTGGAGTCCAACGTAACAAGTTTAAAAATGAAAAATGCATAATTACCTTGTTTTTGAAAAGTTCCACATTGTAGCTGACTAATTTAGCAGTATTTAATTCCTCTAAACTCTGACTGATAACATAGCCTGCTTCAACAGCTTGTTCCAAAGTCAAGCAATTGTCGGCATACGCTGCAACTATTTCTCCCACTGACAATCCAATAAAAGAGCCGATAGATAATTCCAAAGTTTTCAAAATATTGACTAAAGCTATTTGAACGGCAATGCTACCAATGACCACATTTGTTGAATTGTTGCTGTGTTCTGAATTTATTACTTCAATTATGTTAATACCTTTAGGTGACAGGATATTGTAAATTCTAAAAATAAATTTTTATTATTTAATATTTAAAATGTCTGTTAAATTTACCTTTGGATAGTACCCAAAAATATTGGAATTGCCAATAATTGACGACCAACCCTCAATAAATTTTCATGAGGGGCATTGTAAACTAAAGTTAACGATTTCACACTACCATCATGCCATTTAGTCGATCTTTTCAGTTCTCCATATTGTTTTGATACCACCGTGTAACCTCTGTATGAGTGAGGGCTAATAGCGGACCTAAGAAATTTAATTAAAATCGTAATATTCATCCCACTTTTTAATAATTACGAAAATATTTCATGGAGTAATGCTGCAAACTCAGCATCAGGAGCTCCGTTCACAAAATTATTCAATAAACAGCTAACGGATTCCTCCAAACGACCACTAACACAAACTAAGCGTGGAATTTCATCCTTAGGTTGACCTTCGTCAATTTTTTTCTTTTCAAATCGTTTTAGTACGACGTGAGCGTTAGCGCCTCCAAAACCAAAGCTGTTGATAGCTGTAAATTATATAGCGGTTTTATTACGAAAGTGTCGAAATAGTTACTCCTTACCAGCAAGACCAGATCCATGTTTTGGCCAAGGTGTTTTTTCGGTAACAACGACCATTCTTCCTTTCTCCAAAGCTTCCGCTCCTTCTCTCGCACGTTTGTAGTTAAGATTAGGTAGCATGCAATCGTCTTCCATTCCAATAATAACTTTAACTAGAGAGCACATTCCAGATGCACCCTCAGCATGTCCAAGATTTGATTTAATTGAACCAACATACAAAGGATATTTACGATTAGTACAAAACACTTCATCCATAGCTAAAATTTCTTCAGGGTCGCCTACTTTAGTACCCGTTGCGTGAGCCTCCAGAAAATCGACAGTTCCAGGATCTACTCCACATTCCTGGTAAACCTCTTCCAGAACTTGTTTCTGCATCATGCCCGCAGGGTACGTAATACCCTGTTCCTTATAACCGTCACAATTGGCTTTTGCGTGCAACACTTGAGCATAAATTCGTTTGGCATCTTTTGATTTTTGCAGATAAACAACTGAAACGGCCTCCGAACGCACATACCCATTTGCGTCTTCATCGAATGACTTGCACGCTCCATCCTTAGTTAACACTCCTAAACTGTAAGGTATAAAATGAAAACGACAGGATTTATTTTTAGAAATGCTATTATTTTACCGTGAAAATTGAAGAGATACGATAGGATTCAAACATAACGAAGAAGCACCAACAAACGCGCTATCGCATTTTCCTGTTCTGATTGCTCTATAAGCATGCTCAAATGCGTACAAAGAACTACTGCAAGCGGTATCTACAGTACAAGACGGCCCTTTTAATCCCATAAAATTGCTGATACGTTGTGCAAACATGGAACGTGTACATCTATAAACAGAATATGTAAAAAGAACTCTTGCATTGCAAAATTCGATCCCATTACCCCGTAACGGCATCTGATTCTAAATGCCTGTAAAACCAAATTCTTTCAGATTCTGAGAAACAAGCTCCAATAAATACTCCTGTGTTGGTACCGCGCAAATCCTTAACATTGATACCTGCATCGACTGCAGCTTCAAACGATTTCTCAAGTATTATACGACACATTGGATCCATGGTATCGGCTTTTCGATATGAAACTTCTAAAATGTTATCAAATTTTGTACTATGTACTCATTTAGGAGTAAGTTCAAAGATTTTACCAAAAAATCCTGCATCAAATTTATCGATAAAATTAATTTTTCCGGTACAATTAGGAATTTCGGGATGAGTCAGTTCCCAACGACGGTTATCAGAAGAAATCATATCAATTTTATTCACCAAGTTGTGTTTGAATTGGTTAATGTCATCAGATTCGGGAAATCGTCCTGCTATTCCTGTATTTTTAAAATAAAATGTATATAGTAGGTAAATGATTTTATTGAGTTTCTATACCGGTAACGACGACTTCTTCACCTGGTAGAGGACTAGCAATTTTTCTTCCGGCTGCCAGAGATCGTTGAAATTCGAGATCTCCTTTCTTTTCATCTTCTTGTATCTCTCGAGCGGAGGTATTTTGAGAAGCCATTACAAATTATTGAAAAATACTAAAACAAAACTTTTTTATTTGAATCCGAAAATTAAAATTTCTGATTTTATGAGTTTTACAATTAAATTAAAATTGTTAATTAAAGTTAATTACCAAAACTTTCACGAAAATTATTAAAAGTGAACTAGACGAAATTGTATCTACCCAAAACCCACAAGACTGCTATGAGGCCCAATCTTCCTTGCACTTTATAAGACTTCAGACGGACTTAATTTTATTTTGAATTGATTATGAAAAATTTACATAAAATGTAATGTCAAGCTTAAAGCATTACATCATTTTAATGAAGTCTAAATATTTTGTCGGTTTTTTGTAAGGAAATTTGTTTGTTACATATAAAATTTATGTATTCGAACGTCGCGTCGTGGGACCTTGTAAGACCTAGCAAAGCTAATGTTTAATGGAAAAGCAGAAAATTGAATTCAATAATTAACAGATATTTAAAATTATTCTACTATATTTTGAATTTGGTTTCAATTATTTATAGTCGAGTCAAAATAGACATTTCACTTTGCAAAAATTCGCATCCAGCTGAAAATTGGCATAAACCTTAAATGCACTATTACAAACAAAATATCAAAAGTCCCTACCGATCCCACGTCTGCTAAAAAAGTTATTAAAGGTCAAAGGTCAACAACATCGGTTTTTTACATTTTTCTCGTAAATGATAAGTGTTATCGTAAAAATAGGTTAGACAAAAATTATAGATCATGAAATTCTCTACGAAAATTATTCTTATCCTTTTTTTCGTACGAATCGTTATTCATCAGATATCACGATTCAAAAGTTGGGAAGTTTTATTAGACAGTGTCCTATTGATTGAAAAAATGGTAATATTGGTAATGATTAAAGCTGGATTTATAGTTTGACGGACTGTAAGCGTAGACGCACTGCAAAAAGATCAACTATAGAATTTATGTACTCTTGTTTATAAATGAACGTAAGCGCATGACGTAACGTAAGTGAAACGGACTGGAACGGAAGTGTTCGCCAACTTTCATCTTTTACAGTACGTTTCTTATGTCCGGCCAATCAAAAGAAAGCATTATTTGTGACGTCAGCGTGGCTATGTCAGCTGTTTAGTGTTTATAACTTGTTCGTTTCGTGTCTTCAGAAAATTTAAGTTGTAGTGCTTTTTATTCCTGGTTTGTTAATTTGAAATAATTCATCATCCATTTTTCAATGGAAAACGAATTACGATTCGTATAATTTTTGTTGGTTATGTCACTTCTACCCATGCGCAAAAATTTCGTTCCGTCGATTTATAAATTTAATAATATTTTACAGTCCGTTTGTTACGTATCCAGTGCGTCTACGCTTACAGTCCGTCAAACTATAAATCCAGCTTAAGTGATTTTCGAAATCGCGATATATCCGGAATAGCGATTCGTACGAAAATAAGTATAAGAATAATTTTTGTAGAGAATTTCATGATCTACAATTTTTGTTCAACCTATTTTTACGATAACACTTATCATTTACGAGCAAAATCCAAAAATCGATATTGTTGACTTTTGACCTTGAATAACTTTTTTAGCAGATGTGGGATCGGTAGGGACTTTTGATATTTTGTTTGTAATAGTGGATTTAAGATTTATGCCAATTTTCAGCTGGATGCGAATTATTGCAAACTTTGCACTTTTTTTTGTCTATTTTGACTGGTCTATTATGGGTATTTATAATCCAGTCAAATTAAACGAAAACTTGTAAAAATTACCGTAGAGCTGAATTTTGGTATACATCGTTATTACGTCGTTTCTTCATTTAGTTTATTCATACGCGCTTAGAAGGTTATTCGATGTCCAAGGTCACGAAAACGGTCATTCGCAATCAACTGCGAATGATGGTACCGGGTTCAAACCTGGGGAGACTCAAGACATTCTTATAACTAGTCGCCGTGCTTCGGAAGCCACGTTAAGCCGGTAGTCCCTTGGGTTAGTGAATTGTCACCATTAACATAAAAGCCAGGTTATAAGGCACAGCTGAAGGCAAGGCTCGCAAAGTACCTGATAATGTAAAAATATTTATTTGCTCGAAGTTTCCAACGTGCTGAAGAAACGACGCAGTTGTTTGAAAATAACAGGCTTTAGCCTAATAGAAAATGATTCTCTTAGAATTACTTGTAGAAAGTATTACCAATTAAAGTCAATCTTAAAGTCTCACCCACGCGGATTGTTTTCAAATTTTGTGGAATTATTCTCTGTATAATAATAATGTGGGAAAGACGAAGATACAACTTCTTTAATATTAGGTCACTTATTGGTGAACCAATAAGTAAGTGGGGTTGTTGGCATCTTGGGGGTTGCTAACAGAGGAACGACAGGACAGTCTTAAGAGTGTTGACCCAGCGGACGATTGCTGAGGTTAGCGACTAACGATTCACGAGTAACGATTAACGATTTTGCCAATTATACGATTATTATAGAACCTGTATATTCATTCTTTATTTTAAGTGTTCATATTAGTGTAAATAAATATCTAAAATACATTTGAAGTTATTATTATTATAAGTAGATCAACCATCTTTCTATAATAATGACCCACTGAAGATTTTGGCTCTTAATATTGAGTACTTTCGTCGTAATGATTTTATGAATTTTGACAAAAAATTGGTGCTGGCGCACTCGTGCTATTCATTTTGCAAGAGCAACGAATATTCGTGATATCACGACAAAATATTCGACATATCTACGACTACTAATGGTATTACAAGTGACAAGGTAAAATTAACGAGTAATAAAACAAAAATATAAATTTAGATTCATAAGCGAATAATTGAGTCCATTAGTGTGACGTCACAACACCTAGAAATTAGCAAACCGTCTTACGCGAATTGACTAAGTGGTTTGCGTCCATTTGAAAAAGAACATAACACGAACATGTGCAACACGACAATCGCATCAAGGAAAGTGTCAACAGTTTCAACATAACCCTATTTAATTAATTTAATTGTTATAAACTTATGTTAATTATGTAAATAATTCACTATTCTACTAATTATAGTCTACTATTTTATGGTAGAAAGTTCCTTAAGTATTTAAAGCAAACCATTTTTTAAATTTAATTGGTTGCTCTTATTCTGGCGAAAAACCATTAGAATGAATGACATTATAATTATTAATAGTTTAAAGAATATAAAGACATTTTAAAACCTTTTTATCTACTATCATTTAATAATGTCAAACTTTATGATGTTTCTTGAAAAATCGTAATAGCCTATTTTACCCCACTAGTGGGGTAAAGTAACACTTTACCCCACGGGTAAATTAAGACGAAATTATAATGCATTAAAGAAGAAACTTATTTTATTATCGAAGTTGAGGATACATTTTACAACGAAACAATGAAAGGCACTCTCCTCAAGTGAGGAATAATCTTCAACTTATGAAAAGTGTCTTTCATTATTTCATTATTAATTGTACATTTTTTGATAGGTACCTATTTGATTATTTTAATTTAATTTACGTCAAATTTAAAAAAACGCAAAATTTCAGAATAAAATAAATTATTAAATGATAGTAGATAAAGCATTGTACAATATTCGCATCGTAACGTCATACTACGATTCTCGATGGGTTGACCATTGGTCAATTTTCCCATCTCATATCGTAATATGATACGTTACGATGCTTATATCGTAAATAGCTATTAACATATAGATTTAAATTTCAGGACACATACTGCGGTTTTCACCGCTATGGTGCCTTTTTCTTCGAATTATATTTTATTTAAAAATGTGTTAAAAATGATTGTCAAACGTGGAAGGTTTCTCCCTACTGTGATTGTAAACCTCGAGTTAATTGTATTTATGTATTGTCATGTTGAGAAGTCAGGAACAGGGAATACATCTGGTTTAAGTTTGACGAGAGGAACGAAGCTATGTTTTCAATATAAAATTCAAAATAAAATACAACTGAAGGTTATAAGATGAAAGTTTAGGTCCGCGTTGACTTAATTTGATTGATAATTGTTTGCATTAACGTAATGAGGGTCCCGATGACCAATAAAGAGTAACGGAGAAGGATAGGTTTTGTTACGATGTTAATAGTTGGAGATAAAAATGTAAATTTGTTAGTTTTAAGATTTTTATATTAGTAAATAGGTTAAGGAGTACATAAGGATGACACATAAATGTTGGCAACAAAAATTATTTCACCATTGAGAAGATTTCACCACTTCTTAAGCCAAATTTTGATCTTCAATTTTGTAGGTTATTTAGATTTTCTTGACTTGAAACGTGAATGGAATATGGATTAGAACGTGCTCAAGTTGCTTTTTCATCACTTGAAATCTAAAAATAAATGATTTAAAGAAAAATTTAATTTAATAAAAAATATTACTTATGTGACAGTTGTCATGAACTTTAAATGGACATAGCGCAGCCAAGAAAGAACAGAAAATTAATTCCTTGATTCAGCAGATATGCAATTAGGTCCTTAACAGTTGTCTTAAATTTCATCAAGATTGATGTTGATTTTGAAAATTTCAAAAAATCAAAATATCCAGTTTACTAAAAAAGCAAGATTTCAGAATAATCAAGTTACATTTTGCTCCAAATGGTATAAAAGGAGCCGATTTTGGACAAAGAATTCATTCAAATCTCAACAGTCGTCAAAGATTCATCAGTGAAATATTTTATTAGCAACGACTAATAATTTTCCATCCGCACGTAGAGGTTGAGGTGTGTTCGTAACCAACGTAAGTTGAGTTTTCTTCGGAAAGTTGTTCTTCGGAAAAGTTGTTCTTCGAGATAATTATTTTTTTTTTTAATAATTAATATAACAGTAAAGTTATCATCCGGCATCAAGATTAAGTTCTACGTAGTCAAGATCTCCTAGAATTTTAAAAGGTACAATTATTTAATTAATACTGCAGTATAATATTGTGTCTCACCGTGTATATGTCAACACGTAGATGTCAAACGTATAAAATTTTGTTTGTTTAGTTTTTTAGTTATTTTAATTTTAGTTTGCAAATGTCACTTTTATTCCACAGTCATTAAACAATTTATCCTTCACAACACTTGGTGTTTGTTATTTAAAGTCACAGTAAGAATTTTATAAGAAAAATTAGTCAAACCAAATACTATAGAAAGGATAATACGTCCAACTCAGGCGAAAATCCGTAGCCCAGCACACTAGCGCCAACAACGAATAGAGTTTAAATTATTCAGTTTGACAGTATATGGTTTGACAGCTTGACAGTTTACACAAAGTAGATAATCTTTTGACGTTTCTAAAAATATTTGATAAAAAATCAATTCAAATTCAAAAGATAAAAATAAATTTAAAAAAATTTCGCACAATTGATCTATGCAGTTTTATTTCGTCGGTTTAGAATTTTAAAAGTATACAGAATCATCAAAATTGTATTTTAAATATTATTTTTAATTAAATATAGGTACTTTTAAAAATTTGTTTAATGTTTTTTTAGAAGAATATGTAGGAAGTGTTATTTATTTATAATTCAAAAAATAAAAATAAATTAAAAAAAATTTCTAAATAATTTATTAACCTATGCAGTTTTATTTCGTCGGTTTAAACTTTAAAGCAATGATATCATTGGTTTAAAGATAAAACTCGGTTAAGTACACCTCTGGACGGCGAGAATAAGTTGAAAAGTGTTAACTGTAGTAACCACTCTAGCAAACAATCATGACAAAGGCTCGATGCCGTCAAACAATTAAAATCCCAACAGCTATGTTATACATAGATGAAGGAGAAAAGCGGGCTAAGCCCGCATCTGCTCCGTAAAAGCTATTCCGATACTACTACTACTACTACTCTAGCAAACAGATGGCGCACTTTTTTTGGGCTACGAAATTTCTATTGTTATAGGCCCGAGTTGGACGTATTATCCTTTCTATAGTATTTGGTCAAACATCATCTAAGTCACTAACTGTTAATCAACTAAATATTTGACAGCAAGGGTACTGTCAAACTCCGACAAGAGGTTCCATGTACGCCCATTCCTGCGTGCTAAAGTTTCCGAGTACGTGTACACAGTGCACTTAAATAAGTGAGTTATCTTGTTTGTTCCATGACAGTTGCTGTTAGCTTACAGTAAATATTTTCTCTCCGAGCGTCAACCGAAAAGTTGGCACCCAACTAAATACAGTTTATAAGACGAGAACATCGCATAATTAAAATGGCGTCCAACTGAGGGGCTTTAAATCACGTCAACATCAAATAATTAGCAGCTAACATCGCAGTATATAAGAGCGAGCATAGGTAAGAACAACATATTTATGTAATTAGACTATCGTGAAATTATTAATTATTGTTAAAATTATTAGGTACTTTTTAATTAATTTTAAAAATTGTAGCCAACTACAATTTTTGACGTTTATGTGACCTCGTTACAAAAAATGGAGGTTACAGGTTATTATTCGTAATTTGGATGCTACAATAGAATATCCAGAAAGCTATTGAAAGTTAGAAATACTGACAGTTAAATTATTATTTGTGTTGTAATCGAAAAATTGCATTACGTAAAAAGTGCGCAAATTGCACAGTAGGGAGAAACCTGCTACGTTTGACAATTATTTTTAACACATATTTAAATAAAATATAATTCGAAGAAAAAGGCACCATAGCGGTGAAAACCGCAGTATGTTTCCTGAAATTTAAATCTATACGTTAAAAAGGTTTTAAAATGTCTTTATATTCTTATTATAATGTCATTCATTCTAATGGTTTTTCGCCAGAATGAGAGCAACCAATTACATTTAAAAAATGGTTTGCTTTAAATACTTAAGGAACTTTCTACCATAAAATAGTAGACTATTATTAGTAAAATAGTGAATTATTTACATAATTAACATAAGTTTATAACAATCAAATGAATTAAATAGGGTTATGTTGAAACTGTTGACACTTTCCTTGATGCGATCGTCGTGTTTGCACATGTTCGTGTTATGTTCTTTTTCAAATGGACGCAAACCACTTAGTCAATTCGCGTAAGACGGTTTGCCAATTTCTAGGCGTTGTGACGTCACCACTAACGGGCTCAATTTCCGAGGTGTCGTAGCTGAGCCGACTCATTGCTTGAAGCTCAACCTTGTCTGCAACTGGTAGCAGCAAATCTGATGAGATTATCATAAATGGAACTCATCTCGAAATATTTGTTTTTAATAATGAATGCGCAGAGCAAAAAGTAAAATATTCCTTCTAAAATGTATCTTGAAACATTTTTGGACTATAGGAAGTAGCGCCAACGTATACTGTAAGTAAACTAGGCTAGCGGCGCCAAATTGTAAAGGGGGCTTCAGCAATAGTAGTCCAGTCAAATAAGCAGAAAAAAGGGGCAAACCTCGGAATGAAAGATAATAAGCTGAAATTTTGCACAAGTCTTTGTTTTGACATTATAAACGTTGGCTCAAAAATCTCAATAAATCTCGCGCCGGCGCTTTGAGATATTAAAGGTCAAAGGTCACGAAAATCAGTTTTTTTTGCAGATATCTTGTTTCCTTTGCTCTAAATGACATTTTGAGTTATTACAAAAGTTGTAGAGCATAAAATTCTCTACAATTTTGGTCTTAAATAATATTTTATACAATTAACCGTTATTGAGATAGATCGCTATAAGTGGGAAGCGCTTAGCTGTATTATAATATGACAGCGCGCTAGGTCAGCTGCGGAAACCAATACATAGTACGGTTTATGTGGTTAATTATTTACTAAAAATATTACAATTATGGAAAACCTTAGTTATTTACTAATTAATAAATAATATTTTTATGTTGTCGCATTTTTTGTGTGCCCCAATTGGCAATAAATTAGTATAGTAAAAATTTATAGTTAGTAATTGTGAAAATTGGAGATAAGGGGACACACATGTGTGTGTACGAAATAAAATGGGTAGCGTGTACAAAAAAAATATGTAACCGAAATTGTGTGTGTGTACGAAATAAAATGGGTAGCGGTTCAAAAAAAGTATGTAACCGAAATTGTGTGTGTGTACGAAATAAAATGGGTAGCGTGTACAAAAAAAATATGTAACCGAAATTGTGTGTGTACGAAATAAAATGGGTAGCGGTTAAAAAAATATATGTAACCGAAATTGTGTGTGTGTACGAAATAAAATGGGTAGCGTGTACAAAAAAAATATGTAACCGAAATTGTGTGTGTACGAAATAAAATGGGTAGCGGTTAAAAAAATATATGTAACCGAAATTGTGTGTGTGTACGAAATAAAATGGGTAGCGTGTACAAAAAAAATATGTAACCGAAATTGTGTGTGTGTACGAAATAAAATGGGTAGCGGTTCAAAAAAAATATGTAACGAAATTGTGTGTGTGTACAAAATAAAATGGGTAGCGGTTCAAAAAAAATATGTAACCGAAATTGTGTGTGTGTGTGTATGTAGATTGATTTCATTATAACTTGTTTATATTACTTGTAAAAAGTTACGTTCTAAAAAAGTTAAACTTTATGTATGGTTTTACTTATATAGTAAAATTTTCCGTTGGTATAGAAAAGATTATCGGATGAGTTTAATATTATCTGTGCTCAATAGAAATGTACACTAATGGATGTACGCTAAGATGTTCATTTAGAAAATTTTTACTTATAATAAATTTTATTAAGTTAATATTAGAGTACAGTGGCCATATATGGAATACCACTTTCATTTTTGGCAATAAAAGTTTAAAAGTTGGTACTTTTAAAAAATTCTGGAAAAAACTGCATAACGTGTTAAGACAGACTAGGGCAGAGCGGGGTCACTTGATCATGATTTTGGTCAAATCAGCGTAGGGTCTACTCAGAGTAAAAATTATTAATGAGTTATTCTTAAATCAGTCGTTTATTTATTTGACCACATATTAGGATCAAAAACCTTTGACAAATCCGTTGTTTGCTATACCTAATTTACTTTATAATGAAAAAAGGCATAAAGCTCATTAGACCCCACAGGCGGAGTCTATTGAACCACCCAAGGGGGTCACTTAAGCCAATGGGTTATACAAACCTTTGCACATTAAAACATATGAAATATAGAAACAAAAACAAACTTAAATGAAATTCTAATTAAAAAAAGTAACTTTTATTATTAATTTTTAATATTATTTATAATATAAATGTTCTAATCTAAAAGTAAGCGCATCTTTCTCGGGAGTGTCTGTCAAAACAGCACAACATCTCTTTTTCCCACGTGTTTGTTGCTTTCTAGGGCCCTGCTTTCGGTAACGGTTCGCATACTAAAATGAAAAGAACATTAATGTAGAAATTAAAAATTATGGGTCACTTGAACATGGCTCCTTCGACCCCGATTGTCTTGACTCAAATGACCCCTTCCCCGAATTACTTTTAATATGTTAAATAACTAAAAATCAGTTGAAAATAGTTTATTTTTGAAACTTAAGCCATTAACAGTAATTATGTTGAAATCAAAATACACTTACTTGATGGTAGTATGATGACATTCGTAATTTTTAAACCAAATTTCAGTGGAGCGATGCTTTTTTACTTTTCGCACTAAATTTGCAATAATACGCACTCACACCCACAACAAACACTAGCTAGCGGCTAAAACAACGGTGGCTTGGTTTCCTCATTACCCCACATCGTCTAATGACTTCCATTCGTATATATTATGAAGGGATTGCGTGATATTACCAGTGGCGCGTTAGACCCCGTGGCTCAACAGACCCCGCTCTGCCCTACTACATATGCAATTTTAGCATTTTCGTAAAAATGGCTTGAAAAATAAATAGCTATTAAGGAAACTAGTGTTTTATAGACTGTTTAAAAATCGATGTCGTAGTTTAAATCCGAACGACCGTAGGGAGTGAGGATTTAATAGAGAAAGATTTTTAATCTATAAAACCGGACGAGAAACTGATGAAAAGTGCATTTCCTCAACTCGGCTGGTAAAACGCCGCTACATCCTCGGGAGCGGTCGAAGCCTCGGCCCGCTTACGCTCCGCTCTCGGCTCCTACTATCGCTCCCGCGGACGGGAAACGGCGTTTTACAGCCTAGTGATGAAAAGTACTATTCTAACACTAATATAAAAATTAGAATTTTCACGTATTTTATATCCTATAAAGTACGTCGTCATTGATAACGTTACATTATAATTCTATAAAGTATGTTGCCATTGACAACATTAGAAAAACAAATTTTAGTAAAAATGTAAAAATTGTGTTTTTGCCATTTCAAAAAAACGGTAACCTATAATGGAATACTACACCTTTTGCAGTTGTAATTCAGAAAAGATTGTAACAATCCATTTGTTACATGGCTTCTCTCGTCTGATTTTTATTAGTTTCGTTTTTATATTTTGAAACATTTTTATTTTCTAGTGATAGGTTATTTTCTCTAATAGTGTTTGAAAAAGTCTTATTTTGTGATATCCAAAAGAGTGTGGAAAAGTATTACTTTTCCGCACTTTTTCGCACTAGTGCGAAAAAGTAATACTGTGTGGGAAAGAGAAAAGAGAAGGGAAACTAGTGCGGAAAAGAGAAAGTTCGACAATGTCGATCGCAACATGGAATAACAGCTCCATAAAGTTGAGCTTTGCACCAAATTTAAAAAAACCTGTGATCACTAACCTATTTTCTTTTGTAACTGATCACACTGATCATGATCATTAATATAGTGTGCCAAAGTACGGTTGGTAGTCAATAATACCACGGCTACCAACCGTCAAATTTAAATATTATATATATTTTCATAAAGTATATAAAATTATTTTAAATTAGGTATAAAAAGTATGTTGTTGGTTAATAAGCTAATTTGCTTCAGTGCAGGTGGATTAAATGAGCCACACCCGTTGAAACAATACGAATACGAATGTTGTTGGTTCTTTTTCAAAAACTATTAGAAAAAATATTGTTCGATACGCGTGGAAAAGTATCTTTTTCCATTCTCGGCTGCGGTTTACGAACTCGGCGTTCGGCCTCGTTCGTACAACTTCGCCTCGAATGGAAAAATGTTACTTTTCCGCACTAGTATCGAAAATATCTATTTAAGAAACATTTTGAAGTTTTCTGGTGTAGACACCAAGAGCCAATGAGAGTGCTCGAGGTTTTAACGCGCCTTTGCGCAGAGCGCAGCTACAGGGAGTCGAATACCAAGCAAATGCATAAAGACAAAATTTTTAATGTGACTACACAAAAAATTTTTAAGTTAATAAGTGCGTTAACAAGTGAAACTGTGTTTCATAACGAGCGCCATAATTTCCTACGTACGGGCAAATGTTGTTTTTTGTGTGGTAATTTTATAAACCCACGATTTTTGAAATTTTACAAAATTGTCCCATGGACGCTGGCAAACGCCATTTTGCAAAACCAACGTTAAAAGTTGAAAATCGAGCAGTTGCGGTCAATGGTCCATTTTTTGTGGCAATAAGTCAATGGAATCGACAATTGTATTAATCAAGAACGAACAAAGTCCTTTTGAAAGAATCCGAATGTGTGCCAACCAATTTCAATACTTAGACGAATCGACAACCATCTACGAAAGATCGAAGATAGAAACATCTACATTCAGTTTGTAGTTAGCGCAATAAAATTATTAGTTACCACCGCATTCGTGTACTACAGTTTCCTATATATGTAATTCTATGTTTTAGCTATCAACAACACGTAGGCCGTAACGATTTCCAAGGGTGCACTTTTGCGATCTAACGAGCAAGTATTACATAATTTTACCATCACAATCGTAATTCGTAAGTAATCTAAGAATTGCTTATTATAGAGACTCTGTATTCTACGTTTGTCGTATCAATAACTAACTGCTAACCATTTCTTCGTCAATGCGAATGCTATCGCCTTTTGTGACTAACATTGACCGTTTATACATTTTGTATTTTAAAAGCTTGTTAGCCGATTTGAATCTTGGCTATGCTTTCAAGAACCAATCTATAATAACGTTAACAAAGAAAATGTCTAACTATGTCTAAATATTTATGTAAATTATTAATTTTAATGTTAGTAGTGCTCGAATAAGAATTTTGTAATATTTTTTAGTCTTTTAAGTGTGACTCAACTTATTCTTTTTAACGTATGTGTATTCATACTTATTATTTCCATTTTATAATAATTACAAGCTGTTACAAACAAAGAATTGTCTTTTAATCATTATTGGCGCCCTCCGAGTTATTCCTATTGGAGAAGAACCATCTACAAGTGAACCCACGATACTCGATAACATCAAGAGTAGCCTATTATCTCCGACGCTGACTAAACCCTATGAGCTAGCCGTTCCGTACAGTAGAACTACGAACGTGAAAAGCGGCATCTCTGGCCATCCAGCCATTTGGCTTTGTTTTAAGGTGGTACAAGATCACCTGATATTCAGAAATCGTCAATTGTAATTCAGATTTGTCAAATGATATTCAGAAATCGTCAATTATAATTCAGATTTGTCAAATGATATTTAGAAATCGTCAACTGTAATTCAGAAAACGTCAAATGATATTCAGAAATCGTCATCGATTTCGAAAATCGTTTCAAAAATTTAATGGTATTCCACATTAGGCGCCTATTCCATATATGGCCACTTTACTCTACCAGTTATTTAGATTTAATAATAAATTATCGCCACTTCAAATATTTTGTGAAATTAATGTTTTTTAATTTTTATTAATTTAATTTTTTAAATTAAGAAATATTTTGGAAAATACGTCAATTAATGTTAATAATGAAATACGTTCATCATTTTATCAGACAAGACGTGTATCCCGCGATGACGTTTTCACGTAAAACCTAACGGCTATGTTCCTGAACATAGCCTCGGATCCAAAGGATCCCGATTTTTTTTGGTGTCATTCGTTTGTGCATCGTTTGTGTTCGTTTGTGCAATAATTTTTTTCCTTTATGCATTCACCGTTCGCGAATTGTTTAACAAATAAAATTTTGTAAATCTCCGAGCAACAGTCGCCAGTCTCTTAAGTTAAGTCAACTTTAAAATAAAATTCCTGTTACGGTGTCAAATGTACATGTATTGGGAAAGTGTAATTTCGATTGTAAATATTTTTTACATCTTTAAGATCTAAAAAAGTACCATTTCTTAATCAGCCAATTACATTTACTCAGGGGCGGCTCTAGCAAGATTTTCAGGTAGTGCGAGATTTCATTTTGACTAAAGGTAATATTTATGCATTTCTGCATTATTAATAACTTGGATCTACGAAAGGTTAGTATATAGTAGTAGTATTTTGGATGAGAAACAATAACAGTAAAATGAATTTAGTCTCTGCAGGGGGGGGGGAGATCTCAAACTACCTAAAAATATTGCTTATTAGGTCGACCATAACTAAAAGTTCTGTCATAGGATGATTACAAATTGGTACTTTTTTAGATCGATTTTTTATTTTAGATAGATTTAATGTCGTGTCATACGGGCTCTAAAGGTGCAATTATTCACAATGGAAATTACACTTTCCCAATACTTCTACATTTAACACCATAACACGAATTTAAATTTCAAGTTAAGCTAGCTTAAGGCACTTTGGCGACTGTTGCTCGAAGATTTACAAATATTTATGTGTTAAACAATTCGCGAACGGTGAATGCATAAAGAAAAAAATTATTACCCATACGTAAACAAACTGAACTGAATCTCAGGATACCATATTATGCATTAATTTGTAATTACTGAAGATGAATAAATAATTTGAAAATTTTCTGAAGGTGTATAATTTAAAATTTTAATTTGGTAATACTCGTTCCATAATATATTTTTTGTTAAATCTATATTGAATTGAAACATTTATATTAATGGTACGCCAATGATTCCGTCAAAAAATGGGTGAAAATCGTGTAATAAACAAGCCATTTTTTCATTTAAATTGAAATCCTGCAATAATAGAATTATTACTTGTTCTGTTAAAATTGTTGAGTTGTTGAAAGAAACTACACTGGTATTATATTTTAGTTATCTGATCTGGAAAATATTTCCTAGCTAGTGAAGGTTTAATGACATTAATATTACTTCCTGTGTCTAATAGAAATTTAGCATTTAATGAGGGGATAAAAATATAAGGTAAACTAGGTCTTAATTTAAAATCTACGTTATATAACTCGAATCGTAAACCTGGTGAAAATTTACATTTTCCAATTGAATATTTTGGTTCTCAGAATTTTTTTTTTAATATATTGATATGATTTTTATCCCTTAAATGGATTTTCACTTCAGAAGGCCCCCAAAACTAGTGTATTATCGGAGTAGAGTTTTTCTCTTGCTCAGAGTCAGTGGATTCAGTAGACGAAATAAGAGGGCAATTTGTTGTAGACATAATTTATTAAGTGATAAAAGAAATCAATAGTAAAAATTTGCATCAAGTCAATTTTGACAATAATTTTGTCTAAAACCAATGTGTTATTTCATGTGTAATAATTAAAACATCCAAATTACATTTAAATCCTCGATTTTAGGAACTAAATTTGGATATTTGATTATTGGTGTATTCATGTAAACAAATTATAATTATCAAATTCAATAAAGTCCTTTAATTAATCTAAAATCAACACAACTCATTGATTCACAATTTAGATTAATTAAAAATAAAACAAATCTTGTACCTTGTTACTTTTTACTTGATCTGGTGTGTTCCCATAAAACAGTTGGTAAACATCAGGTTGCCTATTCTGTCGGGAGCCATTAACGTCTTCACAGCTACCGGTGAATGCGTTCCAAATTTGGTGATTAAAAGTGCTGCTTCAATCCTTTAATTTTCGTTAACCAACTTTTTTAAAAACTGTTGGTTGAATAATCTTCGTGTTTAATTACACTTCGGTAAGTAATCAATTAATTTTCCAATCTTAACCTGCTCACCACGTGTGAACACAACCTCCAAATCGTACCGATTGTACAAATATCTGTAATTCGCTTTTATTTCAGATATTCAATTCACGAATATCCAATTACGCACGCAATACACAACTTTCATCAAATATTCGAATTCCGTAAATTTATTTACTTCCGTTTAATCAAGTAAATTAATGCTTTGGTCTTTTTATACCAAAGAACCGCAATTGAGTTCCTTAATTGGGATTTTATCGAGAAATTTACACACTTTCTCAATCGACGTCTCCCCAAGAACTGGCTTCATTCTCCTTCTCTTTCATTTTGTGTGTTTTCAAAATTCAAAACTTTTAACTTTTATGGTGGGAATCGACGTTCCTGTCTGCCAATATCACACTTATTTTCAGGTAACATGGTACTATTAATTGCTTGCGCACTGAATTATCACTTTCACCTTTTGTTTTACAGAAAACTGTGGTTGTTATCAAAATCAAAAACTACTTACAGGATGTTACAAAAATTCTGTATCTCACAAATAAACTCAAAACTGTGTTTCATGTGTAATTAATCGTTACATGTGATGGTTTTTGTTTTTGATGCAAATCTTACTTTCTTGTTAGTCATATCGACTGACTACTGAATTTAACTCAAAAATTTACCAATTATTTGTCTACCAATCCATCTGGATCTCTTAAACAACGAAATATCACTACAATATTTTAAAATTAATTTCTTCTGTAGCAAATTGTATCGCTTCGTCCAAATTTTTTGGCTGTCTCAGTCGAATTTGACAAGAAATACTATAAGGCAAGCAAACAAGAAATCTATCTAGAGAACTATCGGTGTACATTTTTATTCGTAATTCTGGATTATCTAAATCGGATAAATTTATTTTTGTGATTAATTTTGCTAAGTGACTCCTAATTCGATTACCAAAATTTACTATGTTTTCTTGTTTGTCTAATACAATATTATTGAAATCTACCAGCATTTGTTCTATTGATCTACTGTCCGAAAAGTGCTGTAGTATGGCATTTTTAATTTGTGCCCATGATTTTAAATCGTTTCTCGGGCATAGAAATTCTGAAGCTTTACCACGGAATTTGCAAAAAACGTTGGCTCTAACCGTCGAGCTTATTTGTTCAAATGCTGCATATTTTACGGCTATCGTATCTACTGTTGATATGAAATTATTTAATTGGGTTTCGGACCCATCGAAAATCGGAATGGTATCTAGGTCAAGTTTGAGTAGCTGTATATTCAAAGTTTCCGTTTCTGGCATTTTAAAGGAATAAATTTAAAAATATAAAAGAATTTTTGAAATTAATTAATGTTACATAAAATTTTGATTAAATTACATACGCAATTTATTTTTCAAAATTAATTTGTGTATCAAATTATATCAATTAAAATGTTTAATAATAATTATTAAACTTTGAGGTGAATTTAGAGAGAAACAAAAAACTATTTTTTTATTTTTACTTAAAATTATTTTAAATTGATTTGGTTTTCTTTAATCGTTCGGGTTTTCAATCCCTATTATAAATTGTTAGCGTTTTTTCTTTTTGCTTTTTCTTTTCTTAAACACTATTGCTTAAAATTAAAAAAAGGGAATAACAAATTCAGTTTATCTCTTACACTTTTGATGTAAAAAACAGGGATCCTTCGGATCCGAGGCTTTGTTCAAGAACATAGCCGTTAGGTTTTGCGTGAAAACGTCATCGCGGGATACACGTCTTGTCTGATAAAATGATGAACGTATTTCATTATGAACATTAATTGACGTATTTTCCAAAATATTTCAAAAAATTAAATTAATAAAAATTAAAAAACACTAATTTCACAAAATATTTGAAGTGGCGATAATTTATTATTAAATCTAAATAACTGGTAATATTAACTTAATAAAATTTATTATAAGTTTTCAATTCAATTCAATTCAACAGACTCTATTATTTTTTTTGACATATTACAAACACATTGTCTCCTGCAGCAACCAAGTTGCTACAGAAGACGGTTTTTATATACATAAAATTTTCGCTGCTCCTGCGTAGCATATCAGCGTCCATATGGTCGTTTTAGATGTTTGGCGTCCTCATACGTGGGCTACTTCCTGGAAAACGAGTGTAAAAACCAGGCGACATGATTAGCGTGTAAGTGGCGTGTTTGTAGTTTACAACATTATGTTGTGAATGAGTTTATGTTTGATACGCCTGAAGGGCAAATTATTTTTGTGAATTGTGTTAATGTGGGCTGTAGTTTGGTTCCGCTTGACCGTGTGATCGAAAAATTTGACTGCGGCATGATGAATTTGTGTGGGAAGTCGGGGCATGTTTGCTAATTCGTGTAGATCGTATAAATCGGTGTATTTGTGGGATCCGGTGATCACTCGGAAGCACTTGTTCTGGGTACGTTGTAGGATAAGGATGTTGGTGCGAGCAGCTTTGCTCCACACCGGGGAAGCATAAAGGAGTATAGGTAAAATCATGGTTTTATAAATCTGAAGGCGGATATTTGGATGGAGTTTATTTCTACAGGAAAGAAGCGGGAAAAGGGCGTGCATTGCACGAGTGGCTTTCTTCGCGGTTTCTAAAAAGTGATCTTTAAATGTCAGTCGTTTGTCTAGGATAACCCCCAAGTATTTGGACGTCGGCGTCGATTTAATTTCTACTCCGTTCATGTTAAGTTTGTTTGTCATTCTGTCACGTTTTTGTGAAAATGTGGTCGTGGTAGTTTTTGCGGCGTTAACCTGCAGCCGCCAGTCATCGTAGTAGTCAAGTAACTTGTCGGCGTGTATTTGTACTTTTTCGATGGTCTCGTCCTTGGTTTTTGCGGCTGCGGATACGCCGGTGTCGTCCGCGTAGAGTGTGAGTGTGGTATCGTCCGTTTTTGGTATGTCGTTTATGTAGTAGTTAAATAATGTTGGGGAGAGGATGGCGCCTTGAGGGACACCGGCCGGTATGGGTTGTGGATTTGATAGTGAGTTGTTGATTTTGACCTGGAAGGATCGGTTTGAAAGGAAGCTGGCTAACAATTTTATGATATGAGTTGGGAATTTCAAGACTAATAGCTTATGTAAAAGGCCGTCGTGCCAAACGGTGTCGAAAGCCTTTTCCATATCTAGAAGGACAGTGGTTGTAGATTTATCTTTATTGAAGTTGATGGTGATATCGTTGATTAGAATGGCAAGTTGAAGGGTGGTGGAGTGGTTTGTACGAAACCCAAACTGTTCTTTTATTAGAAGGTTATTTTGGGTTTCGAACGCTTGAATTCTGTTAAGTAAGATTTTTTCAAGTATTTTGGATAAAGTTGGGAGTAAACTGATGGGACGGTAGCTTGAAGGGAGGTGTTTAGGTTTGCCTGGTTTAGGGATGGGAATGACTATAGCGGATTTCCAGGCTTTTGGGAAATACTGGTTTTTTAGGCAGGCGTTAAGGATATAATAAATTTGGACAAGGAATTTTTTGGGGAGCTTTTTTAACATGTAGGTGCTGATTTTGTCCCGGCCGGGAGCTTTGTTTTTGAATTTTTTAATAATTTGTTTAATTTCATTGGGACAGGTTAAATCGGAAACTGGGGTGGGTGTTTGGGAATTATTAATTGTGTTAATTAAGGTGAGTACTTGGTTGTCGATGTCAGGATTTATTGTTCTGTTTGTTAAATTGTGATGGGAGAGGTAAACTTCAGCGATGGTGTTTGCTTTGTCGAGGTCAAATATTATTTGGCCTTGATTAGTGTGGAGGACGGGAAATTGTCTGTTGGGTTCGTCGTTTTTAAAGGTTTTGGCTAGCCGCCAAACTTTTTTAAGGTTTGATGGGGTAATGTTACTTAAAGTTTTGTCCCAGTTGTCTTGTTTGATTTTACTTATGTCATTACTTATGTCGTTTGTCAGTTTGTTTATTTGGTCTTTAAGTTGTGGGTAATGGTGTCGTTGGTAGATTTTCCTTAATTTGTTTTTATTTTTGATTTTTGTTTTGATTTCCGGGGTAATTTTAGTGTTGTAGTCAGGTTTAGGGGTATCCTTTGTGTTACGGTTGTATGTTTTAATTAATGTCTTTGTGAATTTGATAATTGCGTCGTCGATGTCTTCGTTTGTGGCAATATTGCGGATGATTTCCTTGTCCAGAAGCTCCCGTCCGAAAGCGGTCCAGTCGGTTATGGTACGGGGTCTTGGTGGAGCAAATGGTAAAGTGATGGATTCAATTTCGATGAGGACTGGAAGGTGATCAGAACTTAGCTTTTGCAACACAGATGTGTTTGCGACAGCTAAGTTGTGAGTAATCGCCAAGTCGATCGTTGAAGGAGAATGAGCGGTGCAACCGGGGATGTGGGTGGGGCCGTCTGGATATTGAAGTAAAAGTGGGAGCGGGTGCGTTGCGATGTAGTCGAGGAGGCTACGACCGTTTTCGTTCGGGGTCCCCTGGCTCCAACTAAAGTGGATAGAATTGAAATCGCCCGCAATAATTGCCTTACTAGAATTTTGTATAATTTTGTTGATGTCGTTGAAGTTGTGTCGGTTGAGTGGGTTTAAGTAATAATTTGTAATTGTTAGGTCATTTAATTGTATGGTTTGGGTCTCAGCCTCGTCGGTGGTAATGTTTGTCATTGCCGGGTTGAGAGTATTTTTAACGTAAGTTAAAAGACCCCCTCCGGCTGTCTTCGGCTGGTTGTACGTTATGTAGTCGGTCAGTTTTGGTGGACGTCTTTTGTTAAGTTTCGTTTCTTGTACTAAAATTATGTCGGGTTTTATGTCATTCGCTAGGACCGCCAGCTCGTGCACTTTCCGGTAGATACCGTTCGCGTTCCAGGAGATTAAGGTTAGATTGGCTTTATTTGACATCGTATTTAATTGCGATTTCATTTAAGATTGTGAGTTTCTGAAACGCATTTTTGACTCCAGTGAGTCGCTCCGTACATTCCATAATCATGGCGAATGTTCGGGGTAAATCTATGAGCTCGTCTAACGCCCTAACCGCCTGCATTACGCGATTAATGTCTACCGGAGTTTCTGAAGGGTCAGTTGGGTCGCTGCTAAGGGTTTGTTGAAATTGCTGTTGCACCACTTGAGGAGTGGTGAACTGGGTCATGGTTGAACGCGCTGGGAGAGCAGGGAAGGATTGGATATTTGCAATATTTAAAACGGGAGCGGGTTGGGATGGTGACTGTGTGGTGGTGTTCCGCCTAGCAGTTGCACTCACCTTAGATGCATAGTCCACGTACTTCGAGCACTCGGACCAGTTGGCAGCATGAGATCCTCCGCAGTTGCAGCATAAAAATTTTCTAAATGAACATCTTAGCGTACATCCATTAGCGTACATTTCTATTGAGCACAGATAATATTAAACTCATCCGATAATCTTTTCTATACCAACGGAAAATTTTACTATGTAAGTAAAACCATACATAAAGTTTAACTTTTTTAGAACGTAACTTTTTACAAGTAACATAAACAAGTTATAATGAAACTTTTTCGGTTACATATTTTTTTGAACACGCTACCCATTTTATTTCGTACACACACACAATTTCGGTTACATATTTTTTTTAAATTTTTAACATGCTACCGATTTTACAGACGTTTTCACGTCAAAAACTGGTCGTTGATTCGCTGATGTTGTTGCTCCTGGGGTAGCGTTGTTGCCGCTTCCTTGAAGGCGTTTTCTGGTTGAAACAGGATACCTGGACTACTGTGGAAAATCTGGAATCTATTTCAAGCCTTCTTCGTTCTTCTGTATTGCTTTCGTTATTGCAGTGCCGATTTTTTGGATACAATAATTTAACAATACTTTTGCAGATGGTTTGGTTCGTATATCTTTTTGGAACTGAAGTTCGCCGAAAAGTGTCGATTTTTTGAATTTTCGTAAAAGAATACTACCGCGACTGCGCCATTTTTATAATTTCAAGTTGTTCGTGAAATTATGAGTGGGTAGCCGAAGGAAAAAATAATACTTTTTATTTACCTTATCAGTAATTACTCGCTCGCTTCTTACACACAACTAACTACTTAAAAACTACAATTTGTTAATAATACGAAAATAAATATGAATCGAAATATGAAACTTGCTCTAGAAGGAAAGTTCAATGTATTTACTTTATATAACACATGACTAAACAAAGGCCTATCGATGTATATGTTACCGTAAAAGTGGACAATGCAGTGAAAGTCTACAATCACTAGGGACTGTAGACATTCACTAGACTGTTTAGGAATAGTAGACAATTTACTTTTGATTCGCCAAAAAAAATCTACTTTTACTAGTGAGAGTCTACAATACCTAGTGAATGTATACTTTTCCTAAAGCGGGTCAGGAAAAGTAGATTGACAATAAATATTTATTCTCGTTTCCACACAAAAATATTTTTAATGTACCTATTTATGTAAATCTATAAAACTAAAGAAAGTTTCTGCTTATGGGTTTAATAATTACTTTATTTGTTTAAACCATTAACCTTAAAAATTAAATTAAAAAATATAACAATAATATATATTTTTTGATTTATTGCACAAAACTGCCCTTTTAACCTTATAACTTAACCTATAAACTTAAAAATTAAGTTAAAAAATATATTTTTTATTTATTGCAGCACGACAGAGCACTGTGGCAGTTAGAATTGCACAAAACTGCCTTTTTCTTACAAATGCACTTCAAAATGTCAGACATAAATTTCAAATTTTAAAATAAAATAAACAAAATATTACATTATGGAGGTTAGGTTAAATTTTATTCCACATTTCCTGGACGGTATCAGTGACTGTAGACATTCACTAGTGAAAGTATATTTTTTATCTTATTGTAAACTTTCACTGCCCACATCAATGAAAGTATACAATCACTAGGAATTGTATACCTTTCCTAATAATTCACTTTCACGGTAACATATATACCAACTTTGTTAAAGCTCTGCTAGCATAACAACAGATCCTATTTTGAGTTTTAATTTGTGTACCGGAAAACCAGGGAAATTCAACGAATTTAAATATTCCACTTCATATTCCAACCGAATGTCCTCATCTGTTTGATCGACTCCTCGATGTTTAGCTGTATCTTCAATTAAGTAGGTATGAATCTCGCCCTCGACCAAATTTAATATTTTATTGTTAAGTGTGCGAACATCATCATTGTGGCAGGCTAATATAATTCAGTCGGAGAGATCGGCATTAGAAGCAATTGAATTGCTGTAAATGTCCTGAATTATATTTGTAGATTTCCAGCTATTCGGTACTTTCAATAATATAATGCTGCTTGGCCAAATTGATGTTGACTTTAAAGTATAATTGACTATCTCCACAGGTGAAGGGTATTTTATAACAGGTAAAACTCGACAAAAGTAACCACCGAAAATAACAAATTTGCCACCAAACGGATTTTTGCATTTACATAAATCTTTCAATCTTTGTGTTTTTGCGTCGCATGGATTTGTTGCCTTGCTTTGCTTTTGCTTTGCTTTGCTTTGCTTCTAGCAAATCGTCTAGCCTAATTTGAATCTTGGGTAGAACATTTATATCCTCTAACTCCACTTTATCCTCTTTGGTATTTATAAACTCCCTAGGGTGCCGATAAGAGTTTGTGCCTAAGCATCTGAGCCTGCCGTATGAGGGACCATTTAGGATAACACCCTTGCTGTCAAATGTCAAACGTTCGACAAAATATCAGCTTCAGTTTGATTAAATTTTCTAATAAATTCTTACTCTACTTTAAATAATAAACACCAAGTGATGTGAAAAATAAATTGTTTAATGACTGTTGATAAAGTGAGGTTTGCAAACAAAATTAACTTGACTTAAAATTAAACACATAAATTTATACAGTATGATGACAAATATTTGTTGGACATATACAGGTGAGATGCAATTATATGCTCTGTGTGACCCTATTATTTTATTTACTGCAGTAATAATAATAATAAAACTTGATGTACCTTATAAAATTCTAGGAGTTCTAATACATAACACTGTATCTTGATGACGGATGACAACTATTCAATGTTCTCTTAAATTATTTTCAAAAAAAAATTATTAATTCGAAGCACTACTTTCCGAAAAACAAACTTTTCGAGGAATGGTGAAGTTACGTTGAGTTGCGATAACACTTCCAACTCTACGTGCGGATGACTTCCCGAAGAACAAACTTTTCGACGAATGATCAAGTTATGTTGAGTTGCGATAAAACTTCCAACTCTACGTGTTGTTGGAAAATTATTAGTCGTAGCTAAACAAAATATTTCAGTGAAATAAGACTGACCTTTCTGGTCAATGATCGAAATAAGACTGACTGCTCTGCCAAAAATCGATTCCTTATATACCCAAATGGAAAAATGCACCTTGATTTTGTTGAAATCACGATTTTCATGTGAAACGGCTATGTTGATTTTTCGAAATTTTCAAAATTACCATCAATCTTGATGAAATTTGAGACAAACGTTAAGGACCTATTTGCATATCTACTGAGTCAAAGAATTAATTTTCTGATTGTTCCTGTCCAAGCTATGTTCATATAAAGTTCATTGCAGCTGTCACATAAGTACATTTTATATTTAATTAAATTTTTTTCTAAATCTAATTATTTTTAGATTTCAAGTGATGAAAAAGCAACTTGAGCACGTTCTGATCCATATTCCATTTTGTTTCATATGTTTCATATCAAGAAATTCTAAATAACCTCCAAATTTTAAGATCAAAATTTGGCTTAATCAGTGTTGAAATCTTCTATATGGTAAAATAATTTTTGTTGCCAACATTTATGTATCATCCTTATGTGCTCCTTAACCTATTTACTAATATAAAAACTTTACAACTAACAAATTTACATGTTTTATCTCTAAAAATAAACATCGTAACAAATTTTATCTTTCTACGTTACTTTTTATTGGTCATCGGGACCCTCATTACGTTAAATGCAAATTAAAATTAATCAAACTATGTCAGCTTGGATCTAATCTTTCTTCCTACAACCTTCAGTTGCATTTAAATTGAATTTTACATTTAAAAACTAGCTTCGGTTCCTTTCGTCACACTTAAACACGCTGTTTTCTCCATCCCTGACTTCTCAACATGACAATATATATGTAGAGTAGATTTGCGTTAATTTAATGCACTGCATTTCAGAGAGAAAACAATGCTTTTTCACAGAACAACGCGCGTCAAAATGAATGACACCATAACTAAACTGACAGATGCATGCGGGCGCCAGCCAAAATTTTGCCGTGAACGTTTTTCGCCACTATGTATCTAATTCACGCAAAACGGGCGGCCTATGTAATAAAATGGCGACGTCAAAGCCAATGACCTATTATGCCCCCATACCAGTGGCGGCTGGTGATGGGGGACTCTGGGGCGTCGCCCCCCCTGGCGATATCAAAAGAAATAAGAATGATAATTTTTAAGATATCAAATTAAATTTTTGTTTGTTAAGTTTTTGTATAATAAAAATGGATTAGACAATTTAGAAATTAAGCGTGTTTAAATTTTTTTTGTACCAACATTTGGTTGGATTATGAACTCAGGTAGTCAGGTTGGACTCATAATCCTGGAGTCCCGAGATTCTCTCGCTCGGTCATCGTCGTCATGCGATCGTGACGGATCGTACATAGTAGCATAATGTGTAATGGTTAGGCGGTTGGACTCATAATCATAGAGTCCCAAAATTCTCTCGTTCGTTCATCGTCGTCATGCGATCGTGGGTATTTTAATTAATTAATTAATTTGAATTAACCACACTTTTACCGAAAAATTGAAATAAATAAAAGATTTGCTATTCAATCGATTTCAATAAGAATCCATTACAGAGTGCAATGGTAATAAAATAACAATAAGCTAATAAGTACAAAATTTGAATATTTTTAATTTCTCTCGAAAAATATAAAATATTTGTTTAAATTAAATTAATATGAGTTAATATTTCAAAAAAAGTTAAAAATCATGACTGATCGATTAAAAAGCATATCCAATAGGTTTAGTAGGGGTTTTGTAAACTCCGCTAATTTCGACCCACCTTAAGATGGGGCTTATTTTTTTTATAATCCTGGTTGTAAACTCCCCTAACGTCGAGGGATTACTAGGCAATAACATTATAAAGCTTATAGATAGGCTTTAGGGATAACATATTGCTACCAACTTTGATGAATATAAATAGGGGAGAGGTTTGCAGGTTGCCATCTCTTAGTTTTTTTGCTCATAGCTCGTCATAAAATCAACATATTGTTGATATTATAATATTCGTTGGAAAGAGGAACTCAAAAGGCACAATCCTGACAAGAAATTATTTGAATTTTCAAAAATAAAAATTATACTGGAGTTTTTCAAAAGTACCTAAAATCGAGCTCTTGAAATTTAGGCTTGCAGGTTGTCACCCATCGAGAAATTGCTGAAAATGTAGAAAAACGGAAAGAAAACCAACTGATTAATAAAATTTATGGATTTTTATTGACACTCAGTGGTCGTAAACATAAAAAAATTAGTGTAAATTGGCATAAAAAATCAAAATTTGATTTTTCATGTTAATTTGCATGATTCCATATTATCTTGCAAATTTAATTATTTAATGCAATAAAAACACTTCACTTTTTATTCAATAACAATTGTAAATGTTACAGTTAAAACCCGAAATCAGTTAAAACCCGAATTAACTAGTAAATTCTAGTTTTAACTAACCTCTTTAGTAAATTCTAGTTTTAACTGGTTTAATTTTAGTTAAAACTAGAATTAACTGATTTCTAATAAATCTTTTTAGTAAATTCTAGTTTTAACTGATATAAATTTAGTTAAAACTAGAATTAACTATTTGGTATTAGTAAATTCGCGATCTATCGCCGTTACAACTAGATTTAAAGTAAAAGTAGACGTAATTAAATAAAAATGCTAATTTGTTATAGCTTTAAAAAAAATGGAAGGAACACACGATAATTTAGAATTTTCTTGTATCTCATATTTTGAATTTAAAATAAAAATTTCAAAATCGTTTGCAATTTGTACTTCAAAGTACCTGAAATACATCTTTCAAAATACATTTCAAATACAAAATTTGAATTTTCCAGTTACGATTTAACTTGTAATAGGGCCGATTTCATAATCAAAACGTTAATGGACACTTAACTAAAAGATCCTTGTTAACCAATAGAAAACGTCCGTTCACTCTAACAAGCCAATATAAATCCACTTTTATTTTTAACGGTTCGTTAAAAGTATTATGAAATCGGCCCTTAATTTTTAAATTTTTTTAAAATTTTTTTGATAACACTATTGTTTAATAAATTTTTTCATTTCTTTTTATATGGTAAAGGCCGTGTTATACTTGTACGAATTATTAAAATTAATTATTATTATTAAAAATAATTGTTTAAAAAAATTAAAAAATTATAACAATTAAGTGAAATCGTAACTGGAATATTCAAATTTCGTATTTGAAATGTAAGATGTATTTCGGGTATTTGAAGTACAAAATGCAAAAGATTTTAAAATTTTTATTTTAAATTCAAAATAAGAGATACAAGAAATTCAAAATTATCGTGTTTCCTTCTATTTTTTTCAATCCAAAACACAAATGTATTTGGCCTCCCCTGTAAAAGTATAAAGAATTAGCATTTTTATTTAATTACGTCCACTTTTACTTTAAACGTTGTTTAAATCTAGTTGTAACGGTGATAGCGAATTTACCAACACCAATCAGTTAATTCTAGTTTTAACTAAACTTATATCAGTTAAAACTAGAATTTACTAAAAAGATTTATTAGAAATCAGTTAATTCTAGTTTTAACTAAAATTAAACCAGTTAAAACTAGAATTTACTAAAGAGGTTAGTTAAAACTAGAATTTACTAGTTCATTCGGGTTTTAACTGATTTCGGGTTTTAACTGTAACATAAACATCAAACAATCATAAAAACTGGCATATGAGTGTAAACAAGCGAAACACCATAGGTAGTAACCTGCAAATCGTAAAGGGTGGCAACCTGCATTCTAGCACTATTTTAGAATAATATATATATGAAAAAAATTGCCATTTCATGATATGTTTGAAATTTTGTTAGGATAATGTAAGTTGAATGTAAAAGCAATACAGAAAAAATATTTACCTTGATTTCTCGATTAAAATGTTCAATTTATGACCACAGAACAAAAACACAATTTTAATTTTTAAATTTTCACGATACAACTTTTCAAACTTTTGTCAACACACACTGTCTTAGTGGCTCTGTCCGCTCCAGAACTAGTTTAAAATTGATCACGCCTCCTTAGGTTTCGATTGCAGTCAAAATTTAGTTTATGACATTGGTCCAACACCAAAATCCAAGGGAGGTAGCAACCTGCAGTAGGTGGCAACATGCAAACCTCTCCCCTACCTAATCAATAAATGGAATAGAAAAAATAAGTCAATTAATTAAAATGTTAATAATAATTGGTGTAGTTGTGGTTCGTTTTTCTACAATAAATTGTTACATTATGTAAGTTTTAGTTTTTGAGTTCATTATTGGATTGGCTATTAATGCAAAATAATGCTACACAACATTGCTAGACAACATTATTTTGCATTTATCACGTTATCCATAAGTTACTGCTTCAGGGGTTTATTATCTCAAGTTGTTCTTATTTTTTATGTACTTTCAAACATATTGGCCTATAGTTGTTTCACGCAGCTTTCTTTGTTCTTATTAAAATCATTTTTCACTTTTTAGAGCACTTTTTTAATTTAAAAAAAAGGTCAACAGAAACTTCTTGTCAATATGAAATCCATACACAGATAAGTTTGGCACATATCAGAGCTTAGGTTATTTGTTGAAATTTGCTCTAGTTTTCATACATTTGTGGCCATATGCAATCTTTGGAACATCAGAGCTCATGAGTTGTCCATGAAGGACATTTACGCATACGGGTAGTCATAAAATGTTTGCTATATAAAAATTGTTTTTATAATTATTACTTCAGGGAAGTTATTATTTCAAGTTATTATTAAGCGGCGTTCACAATAAAGTGGGGTCTTGCCTTGCTTCGGCAGAAAGTTAGCAAGAGCCAATCAGAATGAACAATTTTTTAATCATAGAAAAGGATAGACGAAAATACTTTAATCTAATTGGCGCTTGCCAGCTTAGCTCTCTACAATGCAAGACCCCACTTAATTGTGAACGCCGCGCCGCTTTATTTTTTGCGTACTTTCAAACATATTGGTCTGAAATAATTGGACTACTGGTCAATGTGGTAACAAATTGTTAATTTATGAGGATTATAAATTTTATTTTCATCCTGCATTAAAAAGTGGAGATGCTGTGATCAAACTTCCAACAATGAACAATAACCATTGAAGAGATAGAAATTAACTCAATTATTTGACGAGGAACATACTTAATTATTATCAAATATGCAAATTAAAACAAAACACGGGGAAGATTTTCGTACGAAACCAGCTCGGAGGACTCGAAATTTGAAATACTCTTAACTTTGCAGAAAATAAAATTAAAATGATGAGAATGCAAGCTCATTTAAGCTCAAGCAAATCTCTATCGATAGATAGCGATTTCACAAGAAAGTTCGAAATAATAACAGAAATCGATAAACGTCTACAGCTCCACCCCACAAGAATTTCGCGAATAATTCCGTGACTATTGAAGTTCAAACGAGAAATTTGGAAGCTAATTGATGCTCAAGCTATACTGAAACGTTTGACACCTATTTAAACCAAAAATTTCACTTAAAATTTAGAGTTATTGTATTGTACGGAACTTGCTCGGAGTACTCGAAATTTGAAATTCTCTTAACTTTGCAGAAAATGAAAATAAAATTATGGGAATGGAAGCTCATTCAAGCTCAAACGAAGCTCTATCGATAGACATCGATTTCGCAGAAAAATTCGTAATACTTAATAATGAAAATAGAAAAACATGTACCCAGCCTCCCCCCCCCCCAAATATTTCGCGAAGAACTCCGCGACGGTTGAGGCTCAAACAAAAAATTTGGAAGCTCATTGATGCTCAAACGTTTGACACCAATTTCACCCCAAAATTTCACTTGAAGGGCATGTCGGCATCACAGTTTTATAGATGATTGGTTTTCATTAAGAATTTTGTGTATATTTTAAACTTTAAATAAATTCAAAATTTTCTGTTTAGTTATTATGTATAATGTAGTTAAGTCCTTCTTAATTATCCTACTTAAAATGTATTACATTCCGGAAGTTTACAACTAGGATTATTGGTGAAATCTTCAAAATTAGGGGAGTTCACCACTTTTTTTAAATTCTACCTGCTGGATTAGGGGAGATTACATATGCCCGTTACAACACCAGGCGTTTGGACTCAATGCATTTACGCCCACACCTACCTGCCTGCCCTACCTGCCACCCCTACTTGTTACCGGAACCTTTTTTTAATATTTTCCATTTAGTCCGTTGTTATCATTACATTTAATTAATTTACATTTATTACAAATTAAACTTATTTTTTTATTTAAATTTAAATATTTTTTATAAATTTTTTTATTTTGAATAGGTAAATTTTAGTACTAATTTGTACTACTAATTTTTTTTTAAATTTGGTAACAAACCAATGTTGGAACCGGTGTTGATTGTTTAACCAATCAATGGACTGTTACTTTTTTTTTACTTTTTTAAAAAATTAGTACATGTGTAAAACGGCCTTTAGACTTGAGTCCCCCGATAAAAAAAATCACCAGCCGCCACTGCCCCATACCTATTTGATCCCAATGTACTCTATACATAAAAAGTTATGTCAAAATTCCAGGATATTCGATATATTACACTGACCATCCTAAACGTAAGGTGACAGGAGGAACTGCCATAATTATCAACAATACCATCAGGCATTATGAGATTTGTAATGAACCAAACTTCTAGTTTACACCTGTAGAAATAGAAGGCTGAAATGGTAAGTTAATCCTAGCAGTAGCATCCTTCCTTCCTTCTCGGTCCTTTTACCCCAAAGAGGGTTTGGTGAACCTTTTAATTTGGGGACGATTTATGTACTTTATATGTTTCGTACTAGGCCCTTTTATCCTAAGACAAATGTTTCTCATGGCAGATTACACCCCGGTGGTTTGCCATTGCCTGCCGAGGGAGAGACAGCCAGAATAAGGTTCTTACTTTACTCGGATTCGAACCGGGTATTTAACGTTCATAGTCAACTCGCGTGACCGCTAAGCTCCGACCGCCTCAGCAGCAGCATATTGTCCTCCAAATCAAATTATCACAAAAGAACAATTTCAATCCTTCTTTGGAACTTTTGGACACAGATTCATAGCTGGAGCAGATTTCAACGCTAAGCACAGTCATTGGGGCTCCAGATTAATAGACAGACAATGCTTGTATGAGGCTTTAATAAGAAGCTGATCTATACAACGAATTGCTTGAACTGCTATCCCATTTAAATAAAAGACTTATCAGTCAGGATATTACCCCCGATCAACCGATCATATAAAAACGAACTACCCATGCCCCGAGTGATAAAACAAATTTCAATCGTTAAACCAAATAATTGCAAAATATGTTAATAGACAATAAAAATCAGGGTATAAAAAACCTCTTATAAATGTTTACACCTACATAATTTCCATACTATTTCCTATCAAAATTCACCAAAAAGCTTAAGTAGTATAGCCTCAAAATACAAAACCACAAATTAAAACACGAGATGGCAACTGCTCAAGTTCGGATGAGGAAAAAGTGTGTAAAAATTGGTATGACACCAATTATTATCAACTGTAATGTACAGCTGGTGGTAGCAAGTTAAAATTCTCGCAAGGAATCGTGGTCGAGCGGAGCCAAAAATTTGCGTAGTAGATGACATGTATGTGACACCCAATTCTACCAATTGACACCAACATAAAGTCGAATGGACTAATTTTCGTTTCTGCACATTAGCTCCGCAAGGTCACGATTTCTTGCGAGAGCTTTACTTAAATGAAAATCGGATGTATGGTTGTTCGACCTTCTCACTGGGTGAGAGATGTAGCCATCACATGACTTTACCATACATTAATGTTATGGTATGATAACATCACCTAATATTTATGTCTTGAATACTAATTAAATAAAATTTATAAAAAAAAATTGTTTATGATTTTCACTGCCTCTTTGATTCGGCGCCCATGTGCAGAGTACTTAGTATATCCATGACCCCCGAATTACAAAAAATGAAATAGTTAAAAAAGAAGTTTATATTTTTGGCCTCCCTTATGATTCGACTTGTACCGTATGATGTACCAATGATTCTTATATGACAAAAAATAAAACAATATTCAAAATACAACGGAATCTCGTTAATAAACTCATGCGCGTCCTTCCTATTCTCCGCTGTCAAGTTTCCGTGGATATATTGTAACCAAAATCTAATCAGCTCTACCAGCTGTAAGCTTGTAAGTCCCAATATAAAGTACTAAATGTGAAATTTGGTTGAGATATTCTTATTGGTTTGAGCGCTAGAGCGCACACAAAATTCGATGACACGCAGACACACAGACATAATTATCTTAATGTGTGGTGTCTTTTAATTCGTTGGACTTCAAGGACTCGAAATCCGTCAAAATCTGAAATTTTTCTTTTTTTCGATTCTATTATAACTTTCCCATACTAATAAAATATATCAATAAAAGTAAAAATTGCTCAATTTATTCAAGAATAAGTTAGAGCGTGTAAATTTATTGTAAACAGACTTAAAATTTGATTTCTTGCAAACTTTTTTTGGACCTTCAAAATTAAAAGCAATTTATTCATAAAACACTTATATTTTAATTTTGAACTTTGTTGGCTCTATTTATATGACGTTATCCTATATCACGCTATCACGAGTGATATTAATTAAATCATCGGTTTAATATTATAATTTAACCTTTAAGTAGTGCCGTGAATTTTTCCTACATGCATGTCAAATGGGAACTTTGCCTCGGAGACGCCCACGGCACCACTTAAAGGTTAATATTGGTTTTGTATAATTTTGAATAATATTTGCTTGAAGCTCAAACTCGTCTGTAACTGGTGGCAGCAAATCTCATAGATTATCATAAACAGAACTCAACTCGCAATCTTTTTTATAAATAATGAATGCGGAGAACAAAAAGTAAAATATTCGTTCTAAGAAATTGATAAAAATAATGTTTCAAAATTTTTGAATTTAAAATATAAAAGAGGCATTGTTTTAAGGTTTTTAGCGTCCTTGTTATTAAATTTTTTCTTGTCATCCATTGTTCTGGTTGTTTGCCATTGTTTGCGTGCTTTTCTATTATTGTTGGAGTTGTTTCTTTTTTGAAGGTTTCATTACTATCAGGAGTGGCAAACCAAGCTGCGTTCTGAATAGCTTTTGTCAGGTGTTAGACTGCATTTTCAATGTTGGCTTCTGATGTTATAGGTATGTCCAAATGAATGTGTTCATCCAGTTGGATTTTGAAGGTATCCCAGTTGGTTTTACTCGGTTTTACTACTGAATAGTGAACGCTGATTTGGCTTACCAAGTATTTGTGAGTATATCGTCACGGAGCAGGGCATTTTGACGCGAACTTTTTGACGCCGCACGTTTCGACGCCACACGGACAAAAAGTATTGTAACGTTAAGTTAACGTCGAGCAAATTTCACTGTTTAGGGGTATTTTTGGCTTACATTTTCCGAAAAAAATAGAAATCCATCCCCTTCCCAGTAGCACACTTTGCCGAGTTGGACGACCCTATAGGGGGATGTTTTTAATGAGTATAAGTGTTGTCAAGATGGCTCTGGAGCGTCGGGAGCGGAGCGGAGTCAATTTTGGCAAGACATCCACCCTCGACTAGGATCCATAAAAAACAAGAGATAGTCCTGATTGGTAGAAAATATACAAATTTTAATTTTAAGAGTTAACAGACGCTATTGAAAGTGACACAAATTAATAATTATTATTATGTAAATAATAATAATTTATTTTCATTTACTAATAACAAATTTGTTAAAATTGCAACTTTTTTTAATTTATTGTTCTCAGTTGTTCTCAATTTGTTATTAATGTTGATTTTGCAAAATATTAACGGCGAAAAACACGAAATAAGATTTCGCGCTGACCAACCTTTTTTGAAATTGCAACTTTTAACATGGAACATGTTTTAGCGCTCGTTATCTGCCAAAAAACCGACACCAAAAACCGACACCAAATTAACATATCATAACAAAGGATGAATCAAAGCAAAGTAAAGCAAAGCAAAGACAAAAGCAAAGACAAAAGTAATGACAAAAGCAAAGACAAAAGCAAAAAAGACAAAAGCAAAGACAAAAGCAATGACAAAAGCAAAGACAAAAGCAAAGACAAAAGTAATGACAAAAGCAAAGACAAAAGCAAAAAAGACAAAAGCAAAGACAAAAGCAATGACAAAAGCAAAGAGAAAAGCAAAGACAAAAGCAAAGACAAAATCAAAGACAAAACCAAAGACAAAACCAAAGACAAATGCAAAGACAAAACCAAAGACAAAATCAAAGCAAAGCAAAGACAAAATCAAAAAGAAATACAAAGCCAAAACAAAACCAAAACTAAACAATACACGCTGTACCTGCTCCAACGTGTCATATTATCACATTTAAAACCCTCGTGGAACCTCACAAACACTTAAGACACTGACGACTGTTCACTGAAGATTCATGACCGTAGACGGATGACCGAACACTGATCAATCACACAAATCTGTTCCTCTATTTATATTGAAAACTCCACTAGTTATTCCTTTGTTTATCAATTCTTTACATTCCAATGCAATTACATTTCTTAGAAGAATCTTGCATTTTCATGTTTGTTTACTTTAGATAATTAGATTCTTGTTATGATTACCAAGAATCTAATTATTAATTATGTGTAACTTGATATTAGCAAGTAATTTAATATTATTGGGAAAATATCTTCCTTTTATTAGAGTGACTAATACTGTCATCTTGGAATCTGTTGTCTTAAGATTTCGCAATTGTTATGAATCAGCATTTTTTAGGACACTCAACTCGCTTTGATTGGTTGTTGTCGTTGGTCGTACCAACTTAAAATCATCTCCCCTGGGAACGACACCAATCGGGTTTCCAACTTTGGCGAGCACCCGTCCGTGGATGGGCCTTTCAGCGAACAATCAGCGACGAATGCAGTGAATTTCTGCAACGAGCGGGTTCACGGGATTTGTCTTTGCTCACATTTAACGTTCAAAGTTTAAAAGCGCATAAGGACGATTTAATAACTGATACTCTCCTGGCTTTATCGGAGACGTGGATTAATAACGATGAAAACATCACCTTATCTGGTTACCTAATACAAAAGAGACAAAGTTCGAGCAGGCGGTGCTACGATTTATGAAAAAGAAAATTGTATGATGTTTTTAACGCCTCGTATATTGATGATATTTGACAAAACGAACAATATAGCGATTGACCCTAGTTCCGAAATTTCTTACGGTTGTGGAGACATCTGTGCTGTGGAAAGTGCAATAAACGGACAACGTTCATTGATGGTTGTTGTCAGTCAAAAATGTCAGTACTTACGTTTTTGTAACAAACCATTCAATTATTGTTATTGCAATAAAGTTGAGGTAGTCGAGAAGGTAGGAGAGACGGTCATTGCCTTGCAGCTAACGCAGTTGGATGCGAACGCGGGGTACCGGGTTCAAATCCGGGGAGAGTCAAACTTTCTTATGACCAAGTCTCCGTGCTTCGGAGGGCATGTTAAGCCGGCGCGGCGGTCCCCCTGGGTTGACAAATTGCCACCGTTAACAAAAATCAGGGCTACAGGCACATCTGAATGCTAGCCTAGCAAGCTGCTACCGGATGTAAAACAACTATAGTCCAAAATCGATCTGCGGACTGGGTCCGTTAAGTTGGCCCCCCCCAGTTAATATTTTTTCTCCAAAAGCTAGCTCCCGAATCCTTATAGCTAGCACCAGCTAGCACCCAAGTATGAAAGCTAGCACCATTATAGTTTTTCCACAAATCGATATTGAAACCGGGGGGGGCCAACTTAACGCTAGCCCCCCCCAGTTAATATTTTTTCTCCAAAAGCTAGCTCCCGAATCCTTATAGCTAGCACCAGCTAGCACCCAAGTATAAAAGCTAGCACCGTTATAGTTTTTCCACAAACCGCAACTGAAACCGGGGGGGGCCAACTTAACGTTAAGTTGGCCCCCCCCAGTTAATATTTTTTCTCCAAAAGCTAGCTACCGAATCCTTATAGCTAGCACCAGCTAGCACCCAAGTATAAAAGCTAACACCGTTATAGTTTTTCCACAAATCGATATTGAAACCGATGCTTTCGGTCCTGACGGACGCGCATGAATGGATTAACGAGATTCCATTTGTTTATAGGATAGGCTGCCGACAAACTGCACGAATGTGTAGATAGCGAGTTATTATTGTGGGTCAAATGTTACCTTACTATAGAACAATACTTTGCATAATTCTAGCGCATTTCGTTACTTAAAAAATGAGTTTATCTGAGGTTCATGTCGCTGCCCCCCCCCAAATCGAATTTTGGGGTGAATTTGGTGTCAATCGTTAGAGCTTCGTTAGAGCCTAAATGAGCTTCCATTTTTTTCGTTTGAGCCTCAACCGTCGCGGAGTTATTCGCGAAATATTTGGGGGGGCCGCAGACACCTTGGCCCCCCCAAGTCGAATTTGAGCTTCCATTTTTTTCGTTTGAGCCTCAACCGTCGCGGAGTTATTCGCGAAACAGTTGGGGGGGGCACAGATATGATTTTCTATTTTCGTTATTTTTAAGAATTTTTGGATGAAATTGGTGTCCAACGTTAGAGCTTCGTTAGAGCCTAAATGAGCTTCCATTTCCAACATCCTAATTTCATTTTCTAAAAAGTTAAGGGCATTTCAAATTTTCGATTCCTCCGAGCAAGTTGCGTCCGATAATCCTCACATTTAATTTTATTTTACCAGATTAAAACTTTTGTTTAGATTAAAAAAATTAATCCTCCTTGCCATTATAATCTTCATAATAAATAAAAATGGAAAAATTAATTTTACAAAAGTTTTCATACTTTTATGTTTCAATTTTGTTTCCCACTATTGTAAAGTATACACGCCCATTTCTCGTATAATAATGTAAGTTAAATTGTAAGAATTTGTAAAAACTGCACACATTTCTGAAAAACTAAAAGGGCCGAATACGGTATAATTGTATTTTTACATTATATTATATCTTTTTCATTACTTACAGGACGTAGACACGTTTCCCCCTCTCTAAGTCGAATTTTGGGGTGAAATTGGTATCAAACGTTAGAACCCAAATGAGCTTTCATTATTGGTTTAGGATTACTTTTTGTAATCGAAACAAAAATTTTACGCTCTAACGTCTGACCCTAATTTCACCAAAAACTTCAAAAATATAACGAAAATAGAAAAACACGTCTACCCCCCCCCCCCAAGATTTCGCGAATAACTCAACTACGGTTGAGGCTCAAACGAAAAAATGGAAGCTCAGTTAGACTCTAACGATGCTTTAACGTTTGACACCAATTTCACCCCAAAATTCAAATAAAGAGGGAAAATAGAAAAACAAGACTACGACCCCCCCCCCCCCCCAAAAAAAAAAGAAAATTACCAGCAAGAAGTTAATCGTTTGTGGAAAGAGGCAAAGCTTGAAGTTCACCGATAAGAATGCTCTATATGCAGCAAAAGCTTTGCCTCCTTCCACAAACGATTAACTTCTTGCTGGTAATCTTTTTTCTTTTGGGGGGGGGGGTCTTAGTCTTGTTTTTCTATTTTCCCTCTTTATTTGAAATTTGGGGTGAAATTGGTGTCAAACGTTAAAGCATCGTTAGAGTCTAACTGAGCTTCCATTTTTTGGTTTGAGCCTCAACCGTAGTGGAGTTATTCGCGAAATCTTGGGGGAGGGGGTAGACGTGTTTTTCTATTTTCGTTATATTTTTGAAGTTTTTGGTGAAATTAGGGTCAGACGTTAGAGCGTAAAATTTTTGTTTCGATTTCAAAAAGTAATCCTAAACCAATAATGAAAGCTCATTTAGGCTCTAACGAAGCTCTAACGATTGACACCAAATTCACCCCAAAATTCGATTTGGGGGGGGGGCAGCGACATGCACCTCAGATAAACTCATTTTTTAAGTAACGAAATGCGCTAGAATTATGCAAAGTATTGTTCTATAGTAAGGTAACATTTGACCCACAATAATAACTCGCTATCTACACATTCGTGCAGTTTGTCGGCAGCCTATCCTATAAACAAATGGAATCTCGTTAATCCATTCATGCGCGTCCGTCAGGACCGAAAGCATCGGTTTCAATATCGATTTGTGGAAAAACTATACCGGTGTTAGCTTTTATACTTGGGTGCTAGCTGGTGCTAGCTATAAGGATTCGGTAGCTAGCTTTTGGAGAAAAAATATTAACTGGGGGGGGCCAACTTAACGTTAAGTTGGCCCCCCCCGGTTTCAGTTGCGGTTTGTGGAAAAACTATAACGGTGCTAGCTTTTATACTTGGGTGCTAGCTGGTGCTAGCTATAAGGATTCGGGAGCTAGCTTTTGGAGAAAAAATATTAACTGGGGGGGGCTAGCGTTAAGTTGGCCCCCCCCGGTTTCAATATCGATTTGTGGAAAAACTATAATGGTGCTAGCTTTCATACTTGGGTGCTAGCTGGTGCTAGCTATAAGGATTCGGGAGCTAGCTTTTGGAGAAAAAATATTAACTGGGGGGGGCCAACTTAACGGACCCCTGCGGACTACTCACCAACCCGTCTGGCCAGCGTGGTGAGTTATGGCCAAAGCAACCTCCATAATATAGAGAGGCTAATGTCCAGCAGCGGACGGAAAAGGCTGATGCAGAGAGAGAGTCAACAGGAGTGACTGTGACATCTTCAATGGATTTTGTGCTATCTTATGAATCAGTTGCGCTTCAAAACTTTATTAATAAAATTATTATCATTATAAAATAATAATTTTATTAATTATTACCAGTAATTACCAACTTAAAAAAACAGATGTCAAATAAATCATTGTATTCGGTATCATGAACAGCAGAGGTAGTTCGGTATCGAAAAACATGTTCCATGTTTAATACATTAGTCAGGTGAGAGACTAAAATAGAAGGAAACCGGGGGTCCAGGGGGCAGAGCCCCCTGGCGAGGCGCGCAGCGCCGAGTTTTCTATTATTCTCGATTGTTCTCAATTAGTTCTCAATGTTCTTGAAGCAACTTTTTAATTTTGGAAAAAAATAACCGCGGAAAGCGTGAAATAAAATTTTGCGCTAGTCACGCTCGTTATATTTCCACGTATACAATATGAAATAGCCGAAAACATAGGGCGAAAAAAATAGCTCTACCTTGCAAAAGGTATAGGAAAGTTTATACTTGGCATGATTGTTCAGTTAGGTAAGTTATATAAGAATCCTTGAAGGGGTGCCGCTCCGTGCCGCCGCGCCATCTTGCTTTGAAATTACCCTTTACATACCCTTACAATATCCCCTACTTTACAGTATTATAGTAGACATACGAAAATATTGGATTCACAGTATTGCCGTTGGCCCTCCATTTTCAATATCAACAAGTGCTTTGTTGCGGTAATGCAAAATTTAAAATCAGTTAAAAAAATTTTTGACAGTTTCTGAAGCATAAATTAATAATAACTTAACATTTCGCTTAGCCCGCTACCGGCCATAATATATCATATTGAACCCATAAATAACATTAATAAATGGAATCCGCCAAGTCTCACAATGACATTATTGAAAAGAGATTTTTATCACAACTAGAAACGATTTTTTACCCTACGATTTTCCGCCCCTTCAAAGCAAGATGGCGGCACCCCCTCAAGGTCGAAACTTAGATTTTCATATAACTTACCTAACTGAACAATCATGCCAAGTAGTATAAACTTTCCGATACCTTTCGCAAGAAGAAGCCATTTTTTTGAGAATAATCCAGAATAAAATGGGAAAAACTCCCGGAAGAGAAATAATAGCCATTAAACTAAATAGTTTTCAACAGAAACTAGCAGTAATGGAAAGCAAGAGAAGATTGAAAGGAAGCAAGATATATACAGGGTGTCCCCGCACTCACTTTACATAACTTAGGTGGTGATAGAGGACACTTTTCTAAGAACAATATTTAACAAAAATTTTTTTCTAAATTCAAACCCTCGAGAGTTAGGCCTCTTTAAAGCATTTTTTTTAAATTTCAACCTTCACGTGGTCATAGCCCGAAAATATTGATTTTTCAGTAAAAATGGTTTAGTGATTTTTTAAAGAACGTGAAATAATCTACAAACTAGATTTAAGCCTTTTATTGTCTAAAATCAACGGCTCTCGAGTTATGAATTAAAGTAAATTAAAAAATGTCAAAAAATTTGAGCTTTTTCTTTTTTTGGTTTTTTTCAAAACCCTGTAACTTTTAAACGAAAGATTTCACAAAAAATCTGACGCCCCATTCCGGATAGGAAATTTAACGGACTACAACTTTTGTCTAGTAAAAATTTTTGAGAAACCAATCCATTTCACAGAAAATCAGAAAATAATAAACAAGTCAGCTACAAAACAAAAAATTAAATTCGCAAAATTTTTATTTTTTTTGAAAAATTATGTTATTAATTAATTTTAAACTATTAGATTATTTAAGTAAATGTTGAAAATGACCACCCTCATTTTCAATACACAATCGTGATCGTTTTAAAAGATGTTTTACAGTATTATTTATAACACTTCCTTTTTTGTTAAGAGCCACTATACCAGGGGTGGTCAACAAGGTCGATTACGAGGCCAATTTTGGTCGATCGCTGAATGTGACAAAGTGTCAAAAAATCGAATTTCTGAGATTAAAAGTGTCGAAAAATCGACTTTTTTTTTTCTTTTTTTCGACAAAAATCTTTTAAAACGATCACGACTGTGTATTGAAAATGAGGGAGGTCATTTTTACTAGACAAAAGTTGTAGTTCGTTAAATTTCCTATCCGGAATGGGGCGTCAGATTTTTTGTAAAATTTTTGTTTAAAAGATACAGGTTATTTAAAAAAAACCAAAAAAAAGGAAAGCTCAAATTTTTAGACATTTTTTAACTTAATTTAATTCATAACTCGAGAGCCGTTGAGTTTAGACAATAAAATGTTAGAATCTAGTTTGTAGATTATTTCATGCTCTTTAAAAGATCACTAAATCAATATTTTCGGGGCTATGGCCACGTGAAGGTGGAAATTAAAAAAAATGCTTTAAAGAGGCCTAACTCTCGAGGGTTTGAATTTAGAAAAAAATTTTTGTTAAATATTGTTCTTAGTAAAGTGTCCTCTATCACCACCTAAGTTATGTTTTTATTACAATAAAATTGGTAATAAGTTCCCTTCTAGAGATACTCTCGCAGTGCAGAATATCTCCTATCATGCGTCCCGCATCGCTTAGCAGTTCGATCTGCTCCCTGTTACCCCCTCCCTCTTCTTTTAATAGATCCGAGATGACTCTGCTAATGGCTGATAAACTTGCCCCAATCTGGGTTTGTAATGTGGCAAGTCTGTTATCTCTTTTTACTGATAATTCACTAACTGCCTGCTTTACTAGGGGGTTTAATTTGGGTGAGCCTAAATTTAACCCATTTTCCGGGGATGGATATTTTGCTATGAGTTCCTTCTTTTTTTTCTTGGTCCAAACCATTCTTACAGATATTAGTCCACCTGTCGGCAACGTCTTGCTGGATAGGAGGCCCTAACTCTCTCTCGAAATTAGATTCGTCTCCCAAAATGGATAAGAGTTCATCATTCAAAACGGCAGGAGGGGGAGTATTTTCCTTATCGTCGTGCATGGTTTGGTCGTTATCTATAATGATTTGATAGAATCAATTTATATGTTATTAATTGGAAAGAAAACAGTGGCGTAGCTAACCATGTTTTAGTTGAGGTAATGTATTTTCTAATTTAGGGAGGGTTATTAATTACTAGTGATGGGCATAACCGGATTATTTCAATAATCGGATTCTGCCGATTAGGTTATTCTAATAACCGGATGATTTTATAATTCAAATTATTTTTAACTCATTTCTTTCTGAACAGGTAATGACGTAATTAGTGAAACAAAACCTCTTCTCCATTCGATTATGAAACGCGCGTTATCAAATTTCAAAACATTTATGCTTACTTGACGAATTCCAAACTGACTTGGATGTAAATAATATTAGTTAATGTTAGCTTTCCGGTGAAGCAGAGAATTGACTCGCGCATTAGGTTATAATATACGGTTATTTATTACGATTTTTCACTCGGTTCGGCCAGAAGGTTCTTAAATACCGGTATTTCGCGATTTATTATAAGGTTATTTTTAATTCGAATTATTCAATTTGATAATCGAATTATACAGGTTATTTCAATAACCGGATGACAGGTTATTTTTAATTTGAATTATCCGATCACTATTAATTACCACTCGCCTATTTAAAATTTTCCTCGCTACGCCCCTGCTTGCAAGTCCGAATTTTGTTAATCTTGCACAACTGCAAGTTTAATATTGAGATAAATTCAGGGTATAATTAATTAGCAATTGATTTAGTAGATAAAAACGTTTGTGATAATAAAATAAACTTTAATAAAGGTAATAATTTTAGTACAATAAAAAACGTCTGAACTTGATGACTGTTTAGTATCAACTGGTTGTCTTGTGATTCACCGAGTAGTTGTCACCATCTTGGGCGTTGGTTCCAGTGGTGCCTCGTGAATTCAGTGGCGTGCGATCGTTGCATAATTTATTCCAATATTTAATTATAAAAATCACATCATCACAAACAATTAAAATGCTGTCGTCACAAACAGTCTACAATAGATAATTTTAAATAAAATTATCGAATAATGCTATCACAAACATTAAGCTTGGCATCTATTTATCTACCATAACGTATAAAATTATTTGAACTGTTACTACCTTAGATCATAATATACTTAGGTTAGATAGGACATAGACCCATTTGTTGTGATGCAAAGAAAAAGCAACAAAGTTTGTTTTCCTTTTATAGTGTATCGCAGGTTGCATACCCTCCAGTGCAACATGACATTTCAATCCTTTTCAACCAGCTTAGCAAACAAGTAATTTAACAAAAAAATTAAAGATTTTATTAATATTTAAATAAAAATTAATAAATTACAAACTTTATAGATATTTAATTGAAATATGAGACAATTATGTGTGTTAATCATATGATTTCGCATATGCATGCGCAATACGCGTCATTGCTTTATTTAGTTAATTATCAATCTATTTTTTGTAGTATTTTGAAATCATCATAGAAATTTTAATTGTAAATTCAGTTGATTTTTGTTTTGGTTCCGTAGTTTGCCACGTGATGGTGCGGAATGTACAAAGTTTTGAATTATTCTCTTTTTACCCGACTGCCAAAAAAAAAGAGGGTTATGTTTTTCGAGTGTATGTATGTATGTATGTATGTATGTATGTATGTCTATTTCTTTGGCACGCTCTACAGGCTAAACGGTTTGACGGATTTTAACATATGAGGTGTCATTAGAATCGTATTCATTGTGGGAGTGACATAGGCTATAATATTTAATTAAAGCGTCCGCGAAAAAAAAAATATCAGCACATTATGTATTGAGCTTGAATTATGTATACAGGGCGAAGCATTAATCATCTAAAACACATACATGGAGAATTCTGATAGGATGAAATTGCATTAGTTTAAGGCGAGGGTACACCTTGCCGGTAAAAATAAGAAGTCCAACTTTGTGAATTTGTTCTGAGAAAATGAATGTATTTAGATCAATTTGGGTTTCGGCACATTATTGTACAAGTCTTGAAGAACATTTAACAAATTTTTCAAGTCAAAATATTACAAAATGGCCGCGTGGCAGCTGAACTCCAAAATGCACCTCTTAAAATGCGATGGAAGATATCCCAATGGTTTCGATCCAGATTTTTAAATTTTTGTCTCAAAAATTTTTTATGACCGTTTAAGTGACGATGTTGACTTTTTGACCGTTTGACTTTGAACCTTAATACCTCAAAAAAAAATTAAAATAGAAAAAATCTGGATCGAGGCGGACTGGATAAACATGCATTAAACTAAATTTTTTTATTTCCGATGTTGTAGGTCTAACGACACCATTGGGATATCTTCCACCGCATTTTAAGAGGTGCTTTTTGGAGTTCAGCTGCAACGCGGCCATTTTGTAATATTTTGACTTGAACAAATTGTTAAATGTTCTTCAAGACTTGTACAATAATGTTTCGAAACCCAAATTGATCTAACTACATTCATTTTCTCAGAAAAACTTTACAAAGTTGGACTTCTAATTTTTGCCGACAAGGTATACCCCCCCCCCCGCCTTAAATACAGAAGCTGTATTTGAAACAAATTGACTAAAAATTTAAATAGAAATTGAAATAAAAAATTTAAAAAAAACCCTTTTACCTAAAATGAAAAATGTGAACTAAAAAGCTAGAAATAAATAAATTATTAAAAATAAACAAAAAACCCGACTGCGTTAAAAAACATCAACTGAAAAGCAATAAACTAAATTAAAAATAAACTAAATTATTAAAAACATAAACAAAACTAAAAAGCGAAAAACAAGCTTTGCAGGGTGTGTTCCACTTCAAGCCCACGACGACCACGGGCGATCGCCAGTCCAATCAAATAACCGCGTTCGATCTTTAGTCCAATCAAAGATCCATGGGACCACGCCGCGGTCGTCGTGGGCTGTAAGTGAAAGGCACCCATAATCTATACAAATTTGTAAGATCAAAAGGTATTGCAGGCGGGGACAAGCTAATAGTCCAAGTTGGTGATCTTTAAGTGAAGTGTTTTGTAATTCTTTGCTTGTCCCCGTCTGCAATACCTTTTGATCTTACAAATTTGTATAGATTATGGGTGCCTTTCACTTACAGCCCACGACGACCGCGGCGTGGTCCCATGGATCTTTGATTGGACTAAAGATCGAACGCGGTTATTTGATTGGACTGGCGATCGACCGTGGTCGTCGTGGGCTTGAAGTGGAACACACCCTGCAAAGCTTGTTTTTCGCTTTTTAGTTTTGTTTATGTTTTTAATAATTTAGTTTATTTTTAATTTAGTTTATTGCTTTTCAGTTGATGTTTTTTAACGCAGTCGGGTTTTTTGTTTATTTTTAATAATTTATTAAATAAGTGGAAGGAGTTTAAAAATTTAATTAATTTTATTTGTTTATTAAAGACAAACCGGCATGAATATTTCTTAATTTCATCAAACAAATTTATTGTTTTGTTGTTAATAACCAATAATTGTTAATTTAGTAGGATAAAATGTTAGATAATGAGGATTTAAATATTTTGGTGATTTGAAATTTAAAGGTAGTTCCAAAAACAAACGCGGAGTGCAACATAAAAATTTAACTTTGTGAAGAGGAGAGAAAAAGAACGCTCTCTTTCCTGGGACGCCTGCAAGACACGCTGCGTTTTTGTGGTGCGCGACATAAAAGTGCATAAATTAATATAAAATGTATAAAATTCAGCAAATTTAATGCTGTGCATTAGTGTATCATCAAGATTGATTGATGGAAAAAGTTTATAAGCGGTGAAAAGCTGAAAAGCCAAAATTTGGATGATAAACTGGGAAGCGTCTTTTTCAACAAACTAAGAAGATTGAAAAATGCGAGACTGGTCGACCGCCAACTAATCAATTGAACAAACGATGCTAATCATCTGTAATCCATCCAGGAAATTGCTGGAAAAGAATAAAATTACCAAATTAAGGTAAAAAATTTTAATAGTACCACATGTTAATAAATTTTGTGACGGCGACGATAATCGAACTGCGCTGGCGCAAGCCATCTGTTGTAACGCATGGCATAAAATTTTGAAGGCCATGAAGAACTACATTTATAAAATATTAAATGCAGTGCCGTACTGAAAAGTTTTATATGATTGTAAATTTTGTAAACATTAGATTTTTAAAAAAAATTTAAGGTATTATTAATTGCAAGTTACAGGGGGATGATAATTGTAAATGTGTGAACTTGGAATTGGTAATGCGTATTCAGGTTTAACGACTACAAAAATTAAGAAATACGAAATATTGGATGATATGCTTTTGTTGTTAAACATTTATTTGAACAGAGATAATAAATTAGATTGTTTGAATCGTTATAATACGTTTAATTTTGCATTCTGAGTTAGCTGTGTGGCGGATTATGTTCCTTTGCTGAAGTCAACTGAAAGCATAAGTAAAAGATAAAAGAAGAGGTAGGTAGAGGACAATATATATAATTCTCGTGTCACGGTGTTTGTTACCTTCGCCTGCGAAAACGGCTCGACCGATTTTTATGAAATTTTTTGTGTATATTAGGTAGGTATGAGAATAGGTTTTAGCGCAAGAAAAATTTTAAAATTCGCGAAAACGCGGAATCCACAAACGATTAACGATAACGTTGGTCGACTTTTAATCATATAATGCGGTGAAAAAGGTACACGTACAAGGTGAACCAAACCATTGCTATCAGGTAGTCGCACAGAGATGGGTCTAAAATTTGGGCCGATAGATGGCGCGAAGTGTTTTTTTTTGGGCCAAGGATGAAAACAAATTCAGGCTGCAACTGAAACCATCCCCTTCAAGCATTCAAAAGATGAATCTTCAAACCCTTTAATCAACCAACAAAAAGGAAACTACGATTCTTCCATAAATTCTAAGATCCCCAGACCAAAGGATATCCGCATAGAGCAATACACTCTCAAAAAGAATCCACCTATCACAGCGTCAGGCACAATGTGAATTGGTACTACCCCCCTTTTAGCGAATCAGGGCGTACAAGAAGACAGGAACCAACCATGATAAGGAATGACGATAACCACAAAGGTAGGATCAAGGCTCAATGCCAACCCAAAAATAATAATTAATTTAAAAGCGAGCCTCTCTTGAGATGCAGAAGATACGGTTACATCGAGATATCATAATAGCTCTATTCGCGGTAACATTCCTGGATAAGTTTTATCCTACTGCGTCTGCGGATTTATAATAAAATTGTCATTAAAGCTCAAATTTAGTAGGATAAAACGTGTCCAGGAGTGTTACCGCGAACAGAGCTAATATCATATCATTTGGACAATGGACAACTTTCAGAAGATTATAAATGAGGCGCTAAAAAGCGCTTCATCTCATTGATGAAGATTTCCAAGTGAGATGTGAATTCCGTCGAGCAATGACAAATTCTTTACGAGAGGCGATAGTCCAATTTGGCAAAGACTCCGAAAGTCGCCGTAAAGATTTACGTGTTGCACAGAATAGGGTTACAGCTCAACGCATCAGAAAAAAAGAGAGGAAATGTCACGTGCTCCAAAAAAAATTGAAGACGAAGAGTTGTCAACATCACTTCGTGATTTTGAACAATTACTAGAAAAAGAATAATTAAACGAGGAAAACATTTTTAAATAAATAAATAAACGTTATTGGGCCCACACATACCCCCCCCCCTTAATAATATCTGGCTACGACCCTGCATACCGCTAGGTGATTAGGGTGTCCTTATCCACAAAATTATTTTTTTTCGATAGATGGCGTGTGACGCCATGTGGCCCCCCGCTTTGGACATCGAAATAATAGAGCAATAACCTTGCGAAATAATAGAGCAGCAAGAACAGACGAACAAATCCAACAAGATAACGAAAATGTGCGTATGACCATGTCGTAAATTCGTGCATCTCAATCACAAGAGGCACGAGCTGAACTACACCAAGAACGACAATTGGAACGGAGACAATCGCGCCGGTTCGTAGTTAACACAAGCAGAGCAAATGACCGACAACGCCAACAAGTACATCGAGCACTTACATCCGCTTCGTTCCTTCATCTCGCATTCAAGTACGAGCCAGATATTGAATATTCCGCTGATCCGAAAGTGCTGATTGGTACTATGAGCAAGGAATTTCCCCATTGCAATGCTCTCAAATTCCAGCATGAGTCAGCCGGGATGTGTTGCGCATCAGGAAAAGTGCAACTACTGGAAATTGAACAACCACCTGAACCATTGAACAACTTGCTCATTGGCACGGATCCAGATGAAAAAAATGTTTTGCTGCCACGAATTCCACTGATTCCCACAGATGTGCCAATCGAATTCAAACGCATTCAATTTCCGATTAGATTGGCGTTCGCAATGACAATCAATAAATCGCAAGGCCAAACGATGTCTGTTTGCGGCTTAGATTTGACCACACCGTGTTTTCACACGGACAATTATACGTGGCATGTTCTCGCGTGGGCAAACCATCGAGCTTTATTTGTATTGGCTAAAGACGGACTGACCAAAAACAACGTACACTCCCACTCCATTGCTCTTCGAAATTAATATGGTTTTTTTTATATTTACGTTCCTTATTAAAATACATTGAATTGAGAAAATGAATGGTTGGTGTTTTTTTTTGTTTTTATCGTAGGTATTTGTACTTATTTTTCCGAAAATAATTATGTTAGTTTATAATTAATTAAAAAAATTCTATTACAAGAAATTAGAACTAGAAAAAAAGGTAATTCTAAGGCGGTACGAAGTTCGCCGGGTCAGCTAGTTTAATAATAATTATCTTCTATGCCTCATATTTCAATATGTTATACAGGAAGCATTGAGCAACAACCTGTAAAATTTTCGTAACTGTAGCAATAGTATTATTCAATTGTAATCGTTGTTACATGAATTTTAGTTAAGTAGATAATCCCCATAATAGAAATCGGCTACAAAAAAAAAAATTATTAAACTAATTTCATATTCACCAACTTTAAAACACTATAATTTATTTAAGAATTAATTCATTTCAAATTTAAATATGATGGCACTCACAGATTAAAGAGTAGTACTATTATTATTTATCTATGATGGCAGTCATGTTTGTGACTTTGTTTTGAGTAAAAATATACAATTTACAATAAAAATATCATCAACGTGTATATTTAGTTGCAGCCGTTGTAGGGGCTAACCAAAAGGAAAACAAACCCCACCAGAATATTTTGTGCATCACAACAAACCGTCTCAGGTATACGGCATGTCCTATCGGGTCGATGTAAACTGCCCCAATTCATGAAACAGGTAAAATTTTTAAACTGTAAACTGCCCTCCGAAAAAAATGGCAACACTAATCCCGAATGTAAACTGCCCCAAAGTTGGTATGGTATTAGGGCAGTTTACACCCCGCTTACACGAAGGATAATGGGATTTATTTAGTATAGGGATTTATACTAAATTTTACGTTATTACGATATTTAAAAAAAATGTCGTATTATAACAATAACCTACCGAGGGATCCCTGTTGTTAAAAAAAAAAGTTTGTGTTTGTTTTTTAAAGTTATTATGCAGATCTCAATTTTAGAAAATTAATAAATAGATGAAAATTATAAATATTATTTAAAAAAAAAACACCTTTCTTAAAATTCAGGGCAACTGTAAAAAGAGACAGATTTAACAAATTCCAGCCTCGATATTTCTTTGAGGGTGTATTTTTGCAGGAGTTCAGCAATAAGTTTTTGCTTATTTTTGGAATCGTTGGTTTGGGTAGATGGCTTTGAAAAACTATTCAAAGCAACATTAACCTTGTGCTGTTCTTTTTTGAGAGCATCTACAAATAAGTAAATATTGGGATGACAAGAATTAAAATTCAGTTTAAACGCGGCATAAAACGATTCACAACAATTAGTTGTCGAATGGAAATCCACAGACGCTTTTGCCCAAACTTTTGGAAGAAATACCGCACGTTCCCCCACATAGTAAGTTAATAAATAATTGGAAAACATGTTGAGATTAGCATCTTCCAGTTTGATCGTAAGTAAATCATGATAGGTTTTCAAGCTTGCAAAAATTTCAATTCGAAACGTTAAAGTTACATTTTTTTTCGCCCCCTCCCCTCCATGACATAGGCAAACAAATCCCCCCTGACCAATAATCAAATAGGTGACTGTAAACTGCACAAGAACACCGTGAAACAGGTACTTTCTATTAATAAATTCTTCTTCTTCTTTAGGTGGCTATCCGATTTCGGATGTACGGCGATCCCCCCGACTTAGCCAAGAAAGCTGTACCAGGGAAATGTTAATGTTAATGGGGTGGTAGTTTGCCTTCCCCTTAGTCCACAGATCATTTTTGGACATATTTAGATCATTAACATTTTAAGGATTCTTCTTGGCATATTACTCTCGGTGGTTTGCCATTGCCTTCCGAGGGGAGACGGTCAGGATAAAGTTCTTACTTCACTCGGATTCGAACCGAGTATTTACCGTTCATAGTCAACTCTCGTGACCGCTAAGCTCCGACCGCCTCTATTAATAAATCTTCTTCTTCTTCACGTGCCTATCCGTTACCGGTTGTTGGCGATCATTCTGGCTATCATTATTTTGTTTGCTGTGGCCCGGAAGAGTCCTGTTGTGGTTGTCGAAAACCACGTTCTTAGGTTTTTTAACCATGATATTCTTCTTCTCCCAGGTCCCCTCTTTCCGTACACCTTTCCCTGGAGCATCAGCTGTAATAAACCATAACGTTTTTCATTCCTCATGATATGGCCCAAATATTCTAATTTTCTTCTTTTGACGCTGTTCATTATTTCCTTTTCCTTGTCCATCCGTTCCAGCATTTCACTGTTCGTCATGTGTGCAGTCCAAGGGATTCTTAACATGCGCCTGTACAGCCACATTTCGAATGCTTCCAATTTCTTACTGGATGCTTCTGTCACTGTCCAGGATTCCACGCCATAGTGGAGTACTAAAAAATAACAGCGGAGGAGTCTGATTCTTGTTTTTAAATTTAATTCTCGGCTCTTTAACAGTTTGGACATTTTTATAAAAGCGTTTCTTGCCTTTTCAATCCGGCATCTGATTTCTAAACCGTGGTCCCACTGGTCATTAATTGTGCTGCCGAGATAGGTGTATTTCTCCGCTTTGCCGATTGCTTCCTGGTTGATTAGTAATTGCCTTTGCGACGTTGCATTTTTACATATTGTCATATATTTTGTTTTTTGTATATTTATGTCAATACCGAATTCTTCGCTCTTATTTGACACTCTATTCATCATTTCTTGCAGGTCTTCCAATCTTTCTGCCATTATTATGGTGTCGTCTGCGAATCTGATGTTGTTAATTCGTTCTCCATTCAGTTGTATTCCCATTGATACGTTCTCCAGTGCTTAGCTGAAAATTTCTTCTGAATATAAATTGAACAATAGTGGTGACAGTATGCAACCTTGACGAACCCCTCGCTGGATTTTCATTTCCTTCGATATTTCTCCTTTGTGGTTTATTCGCGCTGTTTGATTCCAGTATAGATTTTCTATTATCCTAAGATCCTTGTCATCTATACCTATTTTTCTTAATATGTTTATTAGTTTTCGATGTTTGACTCTATCAAAGGCTTTTTGATAGTCTATGAAACATATGTGGACGTCACAGTTCACGTCTCTACATCTTTGAATTAGCACCTGGGTACAAAACAGCGCTTCTCGTGTATCGGTCGCTTTTCTGAATCCGAACTGTGTATTACCCATATGTTCCTCGCATAATGCGTATAATCTTCTGTGTATAATTTTTAGAAATGTTTTTAGAAGGTGGCTCATTAGGCTGATTGTTCTATAGTCGTTGCACTTTTTGGGATTTACTTTTTTGGAATATTGCCCGTGTTGTATATCGTATTGAATATTCTTGTAAGCCGCTGAGCATTTCGGTCGTCTAATAACTTCAATAGTTCGCCATTTGTATCATCTGGGCCTGGAGTTTTTCCTTCTTTTATAAGAGATATTGCTTTCCTTACTTCTTCTTCGGTAATTGTTGGACCTGTGATGTTTTCTTGTGTTTGAATGTCAGAGCGTTCGTCTTTGAATAAAACTTCTATGTATAATCCTGCCACTTTTTAATCGTCTCTTGTTTATCTGTTATCCAATGGCCGTTCTCGTCTAAGAGGTTATTAGGTGATCTTTTTTTATATAGACCCGCCGCCTCTTTGATCTTCTTGTGGAGATTAAAGTTGTCATATTTTTTCTCTAATTCCTCTATTTCCTCACACTTCTCGTTTAACCAGTTCTCTTTAGCTTGTCTTATCTCTTTTCGTATCTCTATCTGTATTTTGTTGTACTCAGTGCCATTTTCTTGTTTTAGTATTCTTCTCTTCTCCATCAACAACATTATATGTTCTGTCATCCATTGCTTTCGTTGACTAGTTTTTTCCTTTTTCAAGTGTTGTTCTTTAGTTGCTTTCATTGCTTTCTTAAATGCGTATAATCTTGCTTCTATTTCCCTCTCGATATCCTCTCCTTCTTCTATTTGTTGTAATTCCTGGTTCAAACTTTGTGTGGCTTGTATCTTAGTGTTCTCTTCTCTTAGTTTGTCCAAGTTCCATCGTGAATAATTTTGTTTGACCACTCTTTTTAACTTCAATCTAAATTTCCCCATTAATGGATTGTGATCTGAGTTTATAATATCAGCTCCAGGATAAGCTTTCACTGCTAGGCAACTATTTCTAAAGCGTTTGTTTATTAATATATTATAGTCTATCTGATTTCGTACTATTCTCTCCGGTCCATCCACCGGCGCCTTCCATGTATATAGTCGTCTAGGATGCAATTTAAAAAAGGTATTTAGTATGATTAGTTGTTGTTCTTCTGCAAATACTCTGAGTCTGTCCCCACGCTCATTTCTAGTTCCTAAGCCGTGAGGTCCCACACATTCCCCCTCTCTTCCTTTTCCAATCTTAGCGTTGAAATCTCCCATCGTTATTAGGATCTCGTTTTTATTTATTGTCTTTATAGTGCAGTAATATTAAGACAAATTTTGGCTGTTGACGGAAATAATTTTTATAAAGCTAATTTTTTCGCTAATATGTTCTATGACACCTCCCAACTTACCTCAGAAAAATCCCCTCAAATTGTCCATGGGGAACATGCCTAAATTTCGAAAAATGTCCGCCATCTTGGAAATTCTAAAAAACTTGCTTTAACTTTTGCATGGTTGATCGTACTGACTTGCGGTTTGCGCGGAATCGATAAAAAACAGGTAAGCAACAATAATAGATTATGATCCAACAATAAAATTCCAAAAATTTATTTTTAAAATTCGAAATTTCCAAAATTTTTACTTTTTACTTTTAATAAGTACTTACTACTTATTTCCTGACGTTTGCCGGCATGTTTGCGAATAGATGTCGAAGTAGAAGTAGTAGAGAATACATAAACATAATGTAAGCAAACTTAGATGGCATCTTCTCCTCAACTTATGCCCGAGGCGAGCGGTTGAGGTACGGAAAAGAAGGCTGCGGCCGATGAATGTGAATACGCGCGCTATACTCGTATACCTAAGTACAGCTACATGCCCTTACAACTGCGTTCTATATGCCTTGTATAGTTCCCGAGAATGATTATTTTCTTCCATTCAAACATTATTTAAAACTACAGGAGGCCTCACACGTGGACATGGATTGCACGCAACAGGAGGCGATAGACAAGTTTATAGTCCAAATGACCTCCTTGTGTCTTTGTCATCAGGGCCGGTATTCTGAGGTCCTCACTTTTAGAGGAGCGGAGCGATATAACTGTCATATGGCTGGAGCGGCACATGAGAATCAATGAGAATACAAAATTACCACTCCACTCGCAATTAAACCACTCACTCGCTCACTTGGAGTGGAGTGAGTTCAGAATACCGGCCCAGGAGTTATTGCCAATGAGAAGGTAAACTGTGATACTGCTGTAGAGATGTGGGAGACTGGAATTAAGATTGCTGGCAAGACATTCCAGAATGTGACTATAACATGCACAAACCAAGTACAAACTAATCCGGGTAATTGAGAAGAAGTATGGAAGCACTATACGCTGCCTCCGATGCGAACAGCCTTATTGTGAAAACTGATATCAGGAAGCAAATGAGGGACTCAACCCTGTTGTAGTAGGCGAAGACACGTACCTGCTAGTGCTCTATACAGTTTTATCACATCCACAAGAAGAGGTGCACATGCTGATACCAGGCAGCTCACTGAAGAAACAAAGTGTTCAGCAGTAGGAAGGTACAGAAAGGCTTCGGGGATTTGAAAAATCACATCATGTTCATCTTTGCCATGATGGGATGTGACACTACTTCTGCACCGTACAAAAAGGGCCACATCACCGGGTACAACAAACTCCATGACGATATCACTTGTAGTCACTCTAGTCACAAAGTTCAGCGACTCATCGGCATCCCAGGACGACCGACGTAGCAGTTGCAGGTGAGTAGTAATGTAAAGGTTTCAGTTATATTTATATATACAGGGTATTTCACCTGCCGCATTGAAATTGGCTCTGAGCCTTAATTTTTCTTTTATGAAGTACAAAAATTACGTTCAAATAATTGAGAAGAAACGTCCAAATTACGCTTTTGAATTAGCATCCTTTCCAGCGGTGCAGCACGTGACCATATCCTCCGCGTTTATCACCAAGTCCAGACGTGGCAGTTGGAAAGAAGCAAATGGCCAGCATAATAGCCCTTCACACACAATGATGCTCCCAGAGTCTAATCATCTTCTCAACCGGTGTTTTTTGTACGGTGCAGAAGTAGTGTCACACCCCATAATGCAAGGATGAACATGATGTGATCTTTCAAATCCCAGAGGCCTTTCTGTACCTTCCTGCTGGTGAAGACTCTTTTCCTTGAGTGAGCTGCCTCAGGTATTAGCATGTCCTCTTTTTGAGGATATGCTATAATTGCGATGAACACTAGCAGGTCCGTTTCTATGCCTAAGCCTACTACAATAGCGTTGCGTCCCTCCTTTGCTTCCTTGATAGCAGTATTCACAATAAAGCTTTTAGCATCGGAGGTGAATGCCAAGGAGCTTCATGAACCTCGATTTATTCGTAGCGTTGGCTAAGAATTGGTGCTGTTCTGCTAGGATGTTTGCAGAAGACTCCACAGGACTTTCTGGCAAGATGGTAGTGCTGGCAGATTTCTTCTCAATTACCTGGATTAATTTGTACTTGGTGCCTTTTCACATTGAGGTGTTGTCGAAATGAACTTGCAGTCGTGGTGCAATGGTGGTGATCTTTGCGTCTTGTAGTCACATTCTCGAATGTCTTACCAGTCATACTCTTAATTGTAGCCTCCTAATGACAAAGGCACAAGGAGGTCATCTGACCTGCTGAAAGGCGATCGCTGCTTCATCAGCAGCCAGTTAACAAATTTACTAGTGTCAGCAGTGTAATGTCTCTGCCATGATCATGACAACTGCACATGCTGCTCAAAGGATTCATTCATGCCACCTGCGAACTTCTCTATTGCGTCCGTTGCGTACATTGTGCCCAGCACTGTACTTATCCAACGAGAGATAACAGAGTGTCAATCCGTATCCACGTGTGAGGCATCCTGTGGTTATAAAATAATGTTTGAATGGAAGAAAATAAACATACTTGAGAACTAGATAAGGCATTACAACCCTGTTGTAAGGGCACGTAACTGTATACGAGCCAAGCGTGTCTACTCACATTAGCCTTCTCTTCCTTACCACAACTGTACGGCACCAAGTAGAGGAGAAGATGCATCTAAGTTTGCTTACCTATGTATTTCTTTGTTCTCTAGTGTTGTTACTTTGACATCTATTCGCTAACATGCCGGCAAACGTCGGGAAATAAGTATCTACTTAGGTAAAAAGTAAAAATTTTGAAAATTTCGAATTTTAAAAACAATTTTTTGAATTTTATTGTTGGATAATGTTCTATTATTGTTGCCTACCTGTTTTTCATCAATTCCGCGCAAACTGCGAGTCAGTGCGATCAACCATACCAAAGTTATAGCAATTTTTTGGAATTTCCAAGATGGCGGACATTTTTCAAAATTTAGGCATGTTCCCCATGGAGATTTTGAGGAGATTTTTCTGAGGTAAGTCGGGAGGTGCCATAGAACATATTACCGAAAAAATTAGCTTTATAAAAATTTTTTCCTTCTCCCCAACTAATTTTACTGCACTATTAGTGTTTTGTTTATTTCTTCGTAGAATTCTTCTACTTCTTCTTCTTCCTTCTCCGCTGTTGGTGCATAAACTTGCAGTATATTTAGTTTAATGGGGGTTGTGTTCAATTGTATTAGCAGTATTCTTTCCGAAATTGGCACATAATTGTTTACGAATCTAGAGAAGTGTTCGTCTAATATCATTCCCACTCCGTGTTGATGTTTGTTTTCCTCTTTTCCCGAATAATATACTCTGCAGTTATCCACCATGCATTCGCCACTGCCTGGCCATCGCATTTCGCTTATTCCCATTATTCCGATCTTCAGTCTTTTCATTTCTTGTATCGCATTGTGGGTTTTTCCAGCTTGATACATTGTTCGCACATTCCAGGTTCCTATCTTTATCTGTGCTACATCTATTTTTAGTGCTTTTGTCTCTATCTCTGTACGGGGGTTTCGCTTGATGACGACCTAAGAAGCCCCATGTTCTCTTCTCCTGCCGGATCTTGGTATCCGATCTCCATGATCAGTAATTTTCTTCGTTTTGTCTTGACTAGCCATTTTGATTTTTCTTGGGAATTAATGAGGTGGTTTCCCGTTGCCTTCCTCATCGCAGTATCACAGTCGGTGAAATCATTATGTGATTTTCGCCTGTGAGTGTCTATTGTCAAGCCTTTTCGAAGTCCTCTTCGTCTGCCTTGCAACAGTAATGACATAGCTGCTACCCTATGGCATGTGCAGCCGTTCAATTTTGATCCAGTGCTGCTTGTACCTGTTGGTCCGCGGGAGCTATTTCATTTCACTCCTACCACTCATATCTGAGAGGCTCTCCCCTATCCGCCACCTGGGGACGCGCTCTCTAGGGGTTACAGGCTCCCCCGAGAGTATTAATAAATAAATAACATTAAATAAAATAATATAACCTAAGCTATAAACCGGGATCATTGAAAAGATGGGTAAAATCTGCATCCTTCTATTGATGCGTTTGCTCTTTGAATTTTACATGCATTTCTCATCGAGCTAGAGCAGGGAATTATATGCAACAACATACCAGTCTTAAGGTAACCCTAACAAACTAACCAATAGAAAATGTAAATTACCAATTTAAGCGGGTGCTCAGCGAGTTACTTTTTTAGTAACTGGTTACTTTTTTTTGATTCGGTTACTTTAAGTTACTTTTCTCAAATTTTGGTTACTTTAGTTACTTTTTCATCCCCACTTGAAAGATTTTAACAAAAATTTAAGAAAACTTAAAAAAAAGGTTTTAAAAAAACTTTTATAAAATATTTTCAATTTAAAATTTTTTTAAAAATTATTTTTATTTATTATTTTTTAAAAAAATATTTCCGTGCCAAATTTTTTTTCCGACAACTTAAAATTTTGTAAATAATCTCTTTTTTACACTGCCGGTTAGTTACTTTTGGGTTACTTTTTGAATTATTATAAGTTACTTAAGTTACTTTTTTTTTCTAAATTACGCTGAGCACACTGAGATTGTTAGGGTTACCTCATGATACTATAACTTTACAAGATAATCTCAGTTGCTGTACGCATTTGAAACAGTTTGGCGCATGACGTCACTCAGAATTTTACAGCAATTTATTTAAATTTACTGAATGTGTTTGAAAAGAATTAATGATCTTACATTAACAAAAAATGATTTTAATTAGTTACAAAAATGTAACTTTTATTACTTATATTCAATTTATTGTAAAAAATCTATAGATGAAAATATAATATATAAGACAAAATTTTGTTTTATAGATAATATAAAAGTTACATTTTTGTAACTAATTAAAATATTACTACAAAATTAATAAGCCAAAATATATTTATATATTTGCATTTTAAAAAAAAATTATTACCTAATATTTTTAAACCTTCGTATAAGTATAAACTACGATACGGTAAATTTACAATTAATAACTGAAATTATTGGATATTAGTTAATATTGAAACAAACTTTTATGTTTTTATTTTAGTATCTTTTCGATTCCGTATTTTACTTATTTCCTTGAGTTGTGATTTTTAAATTTGGTTTATTTGAATACAAAAATAACCATATAAATTAAAAAATTTATAAACTTTCAGATAATTACAAAAATTATAAATTATTACATTAAACAAAAAATAATAAAATTACAAAATACTTGACAAGAAAAAATAAAAAGTCGTATAATACAAATTCAAATTGAATTTATTACTTATTACAATAAATTATTACATTTATTGTATTTATTACACATAATAATCATTTCACTTTTGCCCTTTTGATGCTTTGACTTAATACATATTTCACAAACTGAAAAGTTAAGGTTCTTTTTTAAATTATCTTCTTAGAAATTTTTTTAAATTAGTTTAAAATAGTTGCCGGGTACTTCAGTAATGAGCGAAGATTTCGGGCTGAAAAAATTGTAAAGTGTGCTCAAAGTATGAATAAATATGTGGTGAAAAGTTCGCAGTTGTATGTTTATTTAGTTTGCCAAAAAAAATTCCCAAAGAAAGCAAAAAAAGGGCCCTGCACTTGGGATGATTGCTTTAAATAATGATATTATTTTAAATGTCATTTAATTCATCACAGCACTTTTTATGAATGATAATCTATGACAATAGAATAAATCACTTGTGTATATTTTTGTTCAAGCGATTTTCTCGTCGAATCCACCTCGTGAATTGCAAATTTTTTGGAAATTTGCTTATGTGAAAATACTAAACGGTCAAGATTTGTCACTGAGTGACGTATACCACCGCATCACGTGACATTGTGATGTGCGCGTGGGCTTATCTTGTAAAGTTATAGTATCATGGGGTTACCTTAAGACCGGTATGTTGTTACATTTAATTCTCTGCTTTACGTCATCACCACTTCAAAATCAATACCTTTAAACGGTTCTTGTTTAGGTCAAAAAAATTCTTAGAGAGTTTCTCTTAACAAGGGTTCCCCTCATTCATTTGTTGAAAATGTAATTAAAGACATTAATTTGTAGTGTTTCCAATAAATTTCTATTTTGCTGTTTTACTCAAAATTTTCTTATTATTAACCCTTATAGAGCCATACCTAGTACCCGGGTACTATTTTGACTTTAAAACAGCATAACTTTTTTGCTACCGGGCCGATTTTGTTGAGCTTCGGTGACATCTCTAAGAAAACGGTTCTCTGCACACACAAAAATATAAAACGGAAAAATAGTGATTTTAAGTAAAAAAATTTTGAGATTTTTTAAAACTATACCTTATCCGGCCATACCTAGTACCCGGGTACTATTTTGACTTTAAAACAACACAACTTTTTTTCTGCCGAGCCGATTTTTTTGAGCTTTGGTGACATCTCTACAAAAACGGTTCTCTGCACACACAAAATTATAAAACGGAAAAATAGTGATATTAAGTCAAAAATTTTTGAAATTTTTTAAAACTATACGTAATCCGGCTATACGTAGTGCCACCATTACATTAATGGTGGGTTTATAGAACGAGATAAGGAATAAGCGATAGTGGATAAGAAAGTTGAACCATAGGAATACTGTACTACCGTTTAGACAACGCGATAAGAGCTAAGCGCTAACGGATAAAAGTTGAACTTTTCTCAACTTCTTGTCGCTTATCGCGTTCGTTTGAGAATTAGTTCATTTGAATTAATTTTAACCCGCCTATTTGCTTCATTTCAAATTTATATTTTCTGAACTCGAAATATTTTATATTTAATTCAAATAAATCACATTTTAAAATGGCAAAAGTCATAGTTAATCAAATGACCAGGTTTTAAGGGACTTCTGTTTACGGATTTTTGTAATTTTGTCTCTAATAAACTGCATTATCATTTTTTATACTAAAAATTGTGCATTATCATTTTCACGAATATTTTACTAGGTAAAATAATATACAGAACGACACAATCAAATCTTGACTATGCATAATTTTAATTATTTTTTTTTTGGTTTTTAATTTTAATTCTTCTTTTATATTTTTATTTATTCATTCGAAGGACTTTTATTACTTCTTAATAATAAAAAGACACTTTAATTTAATTTTTTATAAAAGATATTGTTTATTGATAACATACAATAAATTATTGCTATTTATATTATTGTATATTAATTATTGATTTGAAAATATACAATCAACGAAGTTTTTCGTGACACATGTGATGTGAAGCATCAAACATATAAAAGACCAGCACGCTCCGCCGCCGCACACTGGGCTGAAAAATGATGTAAAAATTTATTTTCCAATTAATGTTTATATAAAAAATTTTTTTAGTTGGTAATATTAAAAAAATCGCACATTACAATCGCAAAATTCGTTATGTTCTGGTGGATTGTTTTGCGTTTAAATGCTTATGAATATTAAATATGATTATATTAAACAGATGATACTCATAGCAATGCGTTTATTTTAAAATTTATAGGTAAAATAACGATTTTAGGGTTTATCTTAACTTGAACTTTTCGAGCGTTCTATAAAATTGTGAACTTTAAAATTTAGACCTGCGTTACTGTTACCTAAACATCTATATCGTGTATCAATTTCTCGCTGGAATGTTTGCCTATAAGGAAGATATTGTCATTTCAAGTTTTAATCTCTTAATTTTATGTACCAAATCCGCTCATTTTCATCATAAAAATATGAAAAAAATGAAAATATAAATGTATATCAAATATATTTGTAACACGTAAAAGGAATTAGATTAGTAAATTATTAAAATATATCAATTAATTTACTATCACGTATTAAAAACTAACCAATTATAGTTAGAAAATACTATACTAATTTATTATTGTTGCATTGATTATACATAGCGTAAAAGAGTTACCTATCAGCGAAAATTTAAAATTAGTTTTGTTACCAGAACCCACCTAAACAAATTTATATTTGATTTAAACTAATTTAAATTAATTTTTATTAATATATGAAAATAAATTATTAGTAGCTACATAATTATTAATTTGTATCGCTTTCAGTAGCGTCTGTTAATTCAATTTCTGGAGTTAATTCCAGTAATTCCAAAGTTTCGGGTAAAAGATTTTTTGTTTGTCTTTTCTGAAATGGCCGAATACTTGATATAAAAGGATCTGAAGATATTAGCATATTATGTAAAATATCTTCGTTGGATGCTTCCCTGCAAAACTTTCTAGATCGGGTTTCTCTACTCTTTCGAGTACACGACAGGTTTAAATTTATCATCAAGAATTTTTCTTATTTTTATAACAAATTCAGGATTTTCTTGTAAATGTTCTAAAATCCTTGCAACATCGTTAAGTCCATTGTTGTACATACTCCTGATTGTAGAACACATGAGCTCCTGCGTATCCTTATATTGAATAAATTCGGTCTTTTCTACCATATCTTTAATTTTCAGTCTTATACAATGAGGCCAATTAAACTCAGAATGCAACCATGAATTATTGTTCTCCAAAAAAATTTTTTCAGTACGGTTGGACTGTTTCCACTTCCTACGCAGCTTCAAACAAAGCATTCTAATACTATTTTTTAAAGTATTCAGTTCTGATTCACAAAAATTGATATCAAGTCTGGAAGTAACCATTTCAAAAAGTTTCTTGTAATCATCAAGATGTGTGTCAGGGGAGCTTTTAAGTAATAAATAAAGATCATAATTTGTTCTTAAATTATAATTCATCTTGATTTGATTTGCTTTTTTTCTAATTCTCTATTCTATTTCCTTTTTTATTTATATTTTCTCGATTTTCAAAACCTTTATAGGCATATTATCTCATCGTATATACGGATCAATGGATTCTGAAGCATGAAAGCTTTCATATTTTAGCGAAAATGAGCGGATTTGGTACATAAAATTAAGAGATTAAAACTTGAAATGACAATATCTTCCTTATAGGCAAACATTCCAGCGAGAAATTGATACACGATATAGATGTTTAGGTAACAGTAACGCAGGTCTAAATTTTAAAGTTCACAATTTTATAGAACGCTCGAAAAGTTCAAGTTAAGATAAACCCTAAAATCGTTATTTTACCTATAAATTTTAAAATAAACGCATTGCTATGAGTATCATCTGTTTAATATAATCATATTTAATATTCATAAGCATTTAAACGCAAAACAATCCACCAGAACATAACGAATTTTGCGATTGTAATGTGCGATTTTTTTAATATTACCAACTAAAAAAATTTTTTATATAAACATTAATTGGAAAATAAATTTTTACATCATTTTTCAGCCCAGTGTGCGCCGCCTCCTCCAGCGTGTCAATTTTTTAGGACACACAGCGCATTTTGATTGGTCGTTGGTAGTACCAACTTAAAAGTTAAAATCACCTCCCCCTCTCCCGAAAATGATTCGGAAAAGTAATTGCTTACACTAATTAAAATAAAACAATTTATTTATTTACGACAAATGGAGGAAGAAAGGGAGATTTCTTGGACGTTAGGTTATCTAGGAACGTGGATTTCTCATTAGAATGCAATATCTATAGAAAGCCGACAACGACGGACATTGTTATCATTTGTTCAATGTTCATCTAATCAATCGAGAAAAATAAAGACGTTCTGTTTCCATTCATTCATAGACTCTTTAACCCTCTCCCGAGGTCACGGTATATCTGACAGATACATGCAAAATGTTTTCTTAACCTTCATCCGCTCGCGTACGTGGCAAATTGGCCGCATTTCTTAATTTTCTCTCCCATTTTCTTCCAGAGCGTCATGGGAGGGGTGGGAAGGGCTTGTATTCTCTAATTACTATCTCCTCCAATAGACCATGCCCGTGTTCTGATAAGAAAGCTCCACCAGCCGCACACTGGGCTGAAAAATGATGTAAAAATTTATTTTCCAATTAATGTTTATATAAAAAATTTTTTTAGTTGGTAATATTAAAAAAATCGCACATTACAATCGCAAAATTCGTTATGTTCTGGTGGATTGTTTTGCGTTTAAATGCTTATGAATATTAAATATGATTATATTAAACAGATGATACTCATAGCAATGCGTTTATTTTAAAATTTATAGGTAAAATAACGATTTTAGGGTTTATCTTAACTTGAACTTTTCGAGCGTTCTATAAAATTGTGAACTTTAAAATTTAGACCTGCGTTACTGTTACCTAAACATCTATATCGTGTATCAATTTCTCGCTGGAATGTTTGCCTATAAGGAAGATATTGTCATTTCAAGTTTTAATCTCTTAATTTTATGTACCAAATCCGCTCATTTTCGCTAAAATATGAAAGCTTTCATGCTTCAGAATCCATTGATCCGTATATACGATGAGATAATATGCCTATAAAGGTTTTGAAAATCGAGAAAATATAAATAAAAAAGGAAATAGAATAGAGAATTAGAAAAAAAGCAAATCAAATCAAGATGAATTATAATTTAAGAACAAATTATGATCTTTATTTATTACTTAAAAGCTCCCCTGACACACATCTTGATGATTACAAGAAACTTTTTGAAATGGTTACTTCCAGACTTGATATCAATTTTTGTGAATCAGAACTGAATACTTTAAAAACTAGTATTAGAATGCTTTGTTTGAAGCTGCGTAGGAAGTGGAAACAGTCCAACCGTACTGAAAAAATTTTTTTGGAGAACAATAATTCATGGTTGCATTCTGAGTTTAATTGGCCTCATTGTATAAGACTGAAAATTAAAGATATGGTAGAAAAGACCGAATTTATTCAATATAAGGATACGCAGGAGCTCATGTGTTCTACAATCAGGAGTATGTACAACAATGGACTTAACGATGTTGCAAGGATTTTAGAACATTTACAAGAAAATCCTGAATTTGTTATAAAAATAAGAAAAATTCTTGATGATAAATTTAAACCTGTCGTGTACTCGAAAGAGTACTCGAAAGAGTAGAGAAACCCGATCTAGAAAGTTTTGCAGGGAAGCATCCAACGAAGATATATTCGGCCATTTCAGAAAAGACAAACAAAAAATCTTTTACCCGAAACTTTGGAATTACTGGAATTAACTCCAGAAATTGAATTAACAGACGCTACTGAAAGCGATACAAATTAATAATTATGTAGCTACTAATAATTTATTTTCATATATTAATAAAAATTAATTTAAATTAGTTTAAATCAAATATAAATTTGTTTAGGTGGGTTCTGGTAACAAAACTAATTTTAAATTTTCGCTGATAGGTAACTCTTTTACGCTATGTATAATCAATGCAACAATAATAAATTATTATAGTATTTTCTAACTATAATTGGTTAGTTTTTAATACGTGATAGTAAATTAATTGATATATTTTAATAATTTACTAATCTAATTCCTTTTACGTGTTACAAATATATTTGATATACATTTATATTTTCATTTTTTTCATATTTTTATGATGAAAATGAGCGGATTTGGTACATAAAATTAAGAGATTAAAACTTGAAATGACAATATCTTCCTTATAGGCAAACATTCCAGCGAGAAATTGATACACGATATAGATGTTTAGGTAACAGTAACGCAGGTCTAAATTTTAAAGTTCACAATTTTATAGAACGCTCGAAAAGTTCAAGTTAAGATAAACCCTAAAATCGTTATTTTACCTATAAATTTTAAAATAAACGCATTGCTATGAGTATCATCTGTTTAATATAATCATATTTAATATTCATAAGCATTTAAACGCAAAACAATCCACCAGAACATAACGAATTTTGCGATTGTAATGTGCGATTTTTTTAATATTACCAACTAAAAAAATTTTTTATATAAACATTAATTGGAAAATAAATTTTTACATCATTTTTCAGCCCAGTGTGAGCCGGTTCAGTACAGCCACAAACTACCCTAGGTGTCTTAATGCGGCCAATTTGCCATATAGCGGAATCGATAACGTAACTTTTTATCAATACTCGAATGTTGGTTTTACTGAGAAAATATTAGTAAATATAAAATAATAAATTAGAGACAAATTTTGAGGAATAAAATATTATTACAAATTGAGTGCCGTAAACGGCAAACGGGATATTTTGGGAGGTTTACTTGAATTTTAGGAGGCATAGCCCCCCCGCACACTGGGCTGAAAAATGATGTAAAAATTTATTTTCCAATTAATGTTTATATAAAAAATTTTTTTAGTTGGTAATATTAAAAAAATCGCACATTACAATCGCAAAATTCGTTATGTTCTGGTGGATTGTTTTGCGTTTAAATGCTTATGAATATTAAATATGATTATATTAAACAGATGATACTCATAGCAATGCGTTTATTTTAAAATTTATAGGTAAAATAACGATTTTAGGGTTTATCTTAACTTGAACTTTTCGAGCGTTCTATAAAATTGTGAACTTTAAAATTTAGACCTGCGTTACTGTTACCTAAACATCTATATCGTGTATCAATTTCTCGCTGGAATGTTTGCCTATAAGGAAGATATTGTCATTTCAAGTTTTAATCTCTTAATTTTATGTACCAAATCCGCTCATTTTCGCTAAAATATGAAAGCTTTCATGCTTCAGAATCCATTGATCCGTATATACGATGAGATAATATGCCTATAAAGGTTTTGAAAATCGAGAAAATATAAATAAAAAAGGAAATAGAATAGAGAATTAGAAAAAAAGCAAATCAAATCAAGATGAATTATAATTTAAGAACAAATTATGATCTTTATTTATTACTTAAAAGCTCCCCTGACACACATCTTGATGATTACAAGAAACTTTTTGAAATGGTTACTTCCAGACTTGATATCAATTTTTGTGAATCAGAACTGAATACTTTAAAAACTAGTATTAGAATGCTTTGTTTGAAGCTGCGTAGGAAGTGGAAACAGTCCAACCGTACTGAAAAAATTTTTTTGGAGAACAATAATTCATGGTTGCATTCTGAGTTTAATTGGCCTCATTGTATAAGACTGAAAATTAAAGATATGGTAGAAAAGACCGAATTTATTCAATATAAGGATACGCAGGAGCTCATGTGTTCTACAATCAGGAGTATGTACAACAATGGACTTAACGATGTTGCAAGGATTTTAGAACATTTACAAGAAAATCCTGAATTTGTTATAAAAATAAGAAAAATTCTTGATGATAAATTTAAACCTGTCGTGTACTCGAAAGAGTACTCGAAAGAGTAGAGAAACCCGATCTAGAAAGTTTTGCAGGGAAGCATCCAACGAAGATATTTTACATAATATGCTAATATCTTCAGATCCTTTTATATCAAGTATTCGGCCATTTCAGAAAAGACAAACAAAAAATCTTTTACCCGAAACTTTGGAATTACTGGAATTAACTCCAGAAATTGAATTAACAGACGCTACTGAAAGCGATACAAATTAATAATTATGTAGCTACTAATAATTTATTTTCATATATTAATAAAAATTAATTTAAATTAGTTTAAATCAAATATAAATTTGTTTAGGTGGGTTCTGGTAACAAAACTAATTTTAAATTTTCGCTGATAGGTAACTCTTTTACGCTATGTATAATCAATGCAACAATAATAAATTATTATAGTATTTTCTAACTATAATTGGTTAGTTTTTAATACGTGATAGTAAATTAATTGATATATTTTAATAATTTACTAATCTAATTCCTTTTACGTGTTACAAATATATTTGATATACATTTATATTTTCATTTTTTTCATATTTTTATGATGAAAATGAGCGGATTTGGTACATAAAATTAAGAGATTAAAACTTGAAATGACAATATCTTCCTTATAGGCAAACATTCCAGCGAGAAATTGATACACGATATAGATGTTTAGGTAACAGTAACGCAGGTCTAAATTTTAAAGTTCACAATTTTATAGAACGCTCGAAAAGTTCAAGTTAAGATAAACCCTAAAATCGTTATTTTACCTATAAATTTTAAAATAAACGCATTGCTATGAGTATCATCTGTTTAATATAATCATATTTAATATTCATAAGCATTTAAACGCAAAACAATCCACCAGAACATAACGAATTTTGCGATTGTAATGTGCGATTTTTTTAATATTACCAACTAAAAAAATTTTTTATATAAACATTAATTGGAAAATAAATTTTTACATCATTTTTCAGCCCAGTGTGCCCCGCCCCCCTAGTTGCGCCTATGTCAGTAGTCAAAAATAGTCATAAATAACTATTGTTTAAAATTTATATTAAAAAAAGATACACATATCTAAAAAACACACAAATACTTCACTTGTACTTTTTTTTACTTATTAATGACTTCCTTGATCTTGATGTTTTGATACGAGTTTATCAATCCTATATTCCAGGGGTGGCCAACAAGTCGATCGTGATCGACCGGTCGATCGTGAAGCCAATTTTGATCGATCGCTGAGTGTGAAAATGTATCGAATAATCAAATTTTTAAGTGTCGAAAAATCAAATTTTTTCGGTTTATTTTCGACAATGTCGATCGCGACACATTTTTAAGATAAAAAGTAGATCTTGTGTACACAAAAGTTGACCACCCCTGCTATATTCAATTGTTTGAGCAACAAAGTAACCTTTAGTGTTTGTTTAATTTAAGAATTTTAATTTCCAATTCAAAACTAATTTTGGAAAGAAATCGCTAAATTTTCTGCGACCCCCTAAAATAGATCCGCGACCCCCAGGTTGAGAATCGCTGATTTAGCGCATAGCACAAGGCTTTGACTAGCTGTGCATACATATCTTAGAAATGATAAGCCGTATCGTTTACGATATGATATAATTTTGATTACAACAGTGCATTGCGCATTTTTATGCACGCCCTAATAGATTCTGACTAATTACTGTAAGCAAACATCTGTTTAGATTTTACTTATATGTATTTTAAAATCTTACTTCGAAACAATTTTCGTAAATAAATTGTTTTATTTTATTTAGTGTAAGCAATTACTTTGCAGACTAATTTTATTTTAAATTATGAAAATATACACTTACTTCCAATAAGGTAGCAAACAATTTAAAATAATCTTGATTGGTATATATTTAATGTATCTATGTAAAAAAAGCAAAAACAAAATTTTTTTTAGCGTAACCATAATTAAATAAAATATAAGAACAAAAATACGGTTTATCAAAATGATTACGTACGAATGTATAGCACGATTGTCTCGCGACAGTAATAACCTGGCTGTGACTGTGGCGCCATCTGTGGATGGGATGATCCTGTGGAAAGGAAGTTTATTTGAAAGCATGCGCATTTGTTTCTGTTTTGTACTTAGAAATAGGAATACCAAATTTAATTATGACAGATGCAGATGTCAATTTTCTGTGATGAACTTACTACATGAAATTACATTACTTTACGTTAACAATATTCTAGTATGTTATTTACTCTACTTCTACTACTATTTAAGTTATTGAATAAATTATTTAAAAAAATAATGATCATTAATTAAACCGTGTTAAAAAAACACATTCAATATTAATAATTATCTTAAATTCAATATAATATAATAACCATAAAATGAAATTATTCAATGTTTAATTACTATTAATATTAAGGTAAAATAATTAAAACCATTGCCTAAAACCTTAGGAGGCAATGGTAAAACTGTTGTGTATGAGTATTATAATGTATGAGTTTTTAAATTCTCTTATGTGCACATTTATTTTTAAATATGTGCAAATTATATATTTCAACGGGTTTTCGCCTGTATGAGTTTTAAAATGATTTTTTTTAAATTATTATTATGTGCACATTTGTAATCACAAATTTCACACTGAAATAAAATAAACAAATAGTAGATATTACTGTTTATGATCTATTATTGTACAAGGAAAAAATTTAAATAATAAAGAATGTACTTTAGCGAAATTTTACATCTGTCAAAATTAAATTTGGTATTCCTAAGCATTTCCTAAGTACAAAACAGCACCAAATGCGCATGCTTGGATACATAACACAACTTCGCATAACCTCACTGTGAAGTCAAATTTTCTAATAGTTACATCACCTCACCACAGATGGCGCCACAATCACAGCCAGGTTATTACTGTCGCGAGACAATCGTTGTATAGCATTCCTCGACCGAAATAAATTCCTAGACATCCGTCGGGAAATCCCCACAACTGTTGGTTTTAGTTCTCTAATATGCTTAGTAGGAAAGAGACAAACACAAGATCGTATGTGCGAACTGTCGTAAGTCGATGACTACTTGTATTACACGTAAGAACAATCTTATCAATTTGCATTTAACTTTCAAGCGCACGCGCCAAGTAAAATGTGCTGGTAAACCAGATAACTGTAACAAAATTTTTTAAAATTAGTTTCGCCTGCATATTACTAGCTGAACTAAATATTTGAATTTGATCTTGGTGGGAGTATCCAGTACATTATTATTATAATTACATTTTTAGTACGTTTTAGGTAAAATAAACTTTCAAAAATTTACATATGAATTCATTTTCGCTTATATATTATTTCAATTAAAGAAATTTAATTAATTGATAAATTATTTACTATATTAAAATTATTATTATTGTTATAAATAAAATTATTATGTTTAAAAATAGGAGGCGCTCTTCGTATTGGTATTATAAATTAATATTATCTCAAAATTTCAAAGTGATCCATTTATTCGTTTTCGAGATGACTACGTATTAGTGTACCGATTTAAGTCTGGCAAACTTTTATTTCCATTTTCAATATTAATTGTTTATAAGTAATTAATTTCAGCAACTTGATTTTCTCAAAAAAATTTACAAACGGGCTATTTTAAAAAAATTAATTAAAAAAAATTTAATTAAAAAAAAAGAAATAGGAGCGGATGTTCCTTAAGGTATCATACACCTAATCTAAAAATTTGATCGCAATCCATCAAATCGTTTTCAAGTTAACTACGTATTACCACGAGTACACTGTAATATCCTAGCCTTAAAGTTTAAAATATACACAAAATTCTTAATGAAAACCAATCACCTATAAAACTGTGATGCCGACATGCCCTTCAAGTGAAATTTTGGGGTGAAATTGGTGTCAAACATTTGAGCATCAATGAGCTTCCAAATTTTTTGTTTGAGCCTCAACCGTCGCGGAGTTCTTCGGGAAATATTTGGGGGGTGGGGCTGGAGGGGGTTTTGTAAACTCCGCTAATTTCGACCCACCTTAAGATGGGGCTTATTTTTTTTATAATCCTGGTTGTAAACTCCCCTAACGTCGAGGGATTACTAGGCAATAAGATTATAAAGCTTATAGATAGACTTTAGGGATAATGTTTTTATTGCTACCAACTTTGATGAATATAAATAATCAAATAAATGGAATAAAAAAAATAAGTCAATTAATTAAAATGTTATAATTGGTGTAGTTAAATTTGCGATTGCATTTAAAATAAATGCATGGGCGTACTCAGAAATATTGCGAAATGATATGAAAAGAAAACCAAAGTAAGAATTAATAAAAATTCGTTACAACGGTTATCACACCGATCTTCTTCATATTTGGTGTGGGCATGCTCCATAATGTTCTGAACACGAATCACTAAAAAGTTTTGCGCGGAAACTATTTATTTGCCCGTAAAAAAATAATTTCTAAATTTGGATTAAAATGTATCTACATTTTGCAAGTGGATATTTAATATTTAGAAACATAATATAACTTTTTTAGTTGTAGCACTAAATGAAGCGGTTAACATTAGGTGATTACATGTAGCTAAACTCAAAACAGCCAAAATTCAAGTTACCTAGTTATAGTACTAAGGGGACGATATTATCATGCAAGAAAATAATTTCAGTTCAAGTGCTACTGGGTTTTAACAAATATAAATAATCTCATACTGTTATCCTTTAATAATTTTGTAATTGAATTATAAACGCAAATAAAGAATAAATAATTAAAACAACTTATTTATTGAGTTAATTATTAGCAAACAATTAGATTTTCATTTGGAAAAGTTCGCCATGGCAGTTTGCATCACCTGGTCCAATTCTGCACTCATTTTTAATTTTTATTGATCGACTCGTGGGATACTACTTCGAAATGGATGATTTGATAAAAAGCAATGAATGTTGTACTGTGCCGACTCAAATTAAGCATAATTCTCTTCTTCCAAGCTATAAAAAACTGTTTCTGGACCGCTTTATCATAAAAAATAATAGTATCAATAATTATTTTCCAACCTGAATAACATCTACCAACGAGCACCGACGATTAATGATATGCACCATAGATATTGAAAATAGGAGAAATGATGTGGTAGAATCATAGATCTATAAAAAATAATAGATATTTGAGTAAAATGCTCACGAAAGCGCATTTTAGTAATTTTAAAATCTAAAAATTTAAATTTAAAAAATTTAAAAGTAGGGAGTGAGGATTTAATAGAGAAAGATTTTTAATCTATAAAACACGCGTTGTCTTCAATATTTTTTCTAACACTAACAGAAAAATTAGAATTTTAACTTATTTTATATCCTATAAAGTACGTTGTCATTGACAACGTTACATTATAATTCTATAAAGTACGTTGCCATTGACAACATTAGAAAAAATACAAAAGTTAAAATTTTTGACAATTGTTAAATTAAATTAAATGTTTGCATAACCGGTCACATTAGTTTAGGTATGTTTAACTTTTATAACTTAAATTAGCTTATTTTAAATGTCTTGCATAATCTTAGAATCTTACCATAAACTTATGGATACCCAACATTTTTACATTTGAAACAACGTTAAAAATATTTTTCATAATTAATTACAAACAACCAAACGTGATAAATGCAAAATAATGTTGTGTAGCATTATTTTGCATTTATAGCCAATAATGAACTCAAAAACTAAAACTTACATAATGTAACAATTTATTGTAGAAAAACGAACCACAACTACACCAATAATTATTAACATATTAATTAATTGACTTATTTTTTTCTATTCCATTTATTTGATTACTTATATTCATCAAAGTTGGTAGCAATATAGTATTATCCCTAAAGCCTATCTATAAGCTTTATAATCTTATTGCCTAGTAATCACTCGATGTTAGGGGAGTTTATAAACCCGGATTATAAAAAAATAAGCCCCATCTTAAGGTGGGTCGAAATTAGCGGAGTTCCGAGTTGGAGTCGGCTGAACTCGACGGTGACGACGAGCTGGAAATCGGCATACGCCTGGTCCTTTGTTCTAATATGTTCAAACGACGATCTAATCTTCTCAATATTTTGATCACATTTCCCCCATCTTTTGTCCGACTATTTTTCTTCGGATGCTTAGGCATCCTTTCCATGAAGTAATTAACAGGTTTCGAATAATCGTTCACTGTATTATACACAACGTTCACTTAACAACACAAAAATGAAGACTGAAGGATATAATATGAGATCGTGATATGAGATATGAGATGGTATAGGTAGGGGAATGTAGAAAACTTTAAATATTGTGAAAACAACACCTAGATGGAGGTACTATACTTATTAATTTACCTAGATGAGGCTGAATATAATATAAAAATTTATTTTATTATCAAACTTTTTTTATAATTGCCCAAGAAATACAACAAAAAAGTGTTACAAAAAATTGTAACCATAATTTTCACATTTGCTTCACACTGATATCCTTCAACATTTTGACATCAGCCATATCCTTCAAAATTGATTGCTTAAAGTAAACATTACTATTGTCAATAATTGTATTAATTGCGAAACCAACTTGAGGATTCTTTATAATGGTCAAATGATTAGTTCCCTCAATGGTGATTATTTCAATTGGATTTTCACACAATTCTTGAACTTTGTAATCCTCATCGAATCCTTCCAATGTTGGACGACTAGGTTTAAATAATTTTACCATAGATTTTAACTTACGTGCAGGAGGTTGGTACATTACAACACATTTTAATCGAAGATACCACCCATTGCAGACTTGTCTTTGATATTTTTCGGAATATGGTGCATTTTCAGGAGCCAGACTCATCGCCAAATCAATTCGTTCTGCTAAGCTTTTACAGTTGAAAATATCTATCTGAAATATATTTGAATATAAAATTTTAAAAACTCAAACTCTTCAAATTTTACTTTGTGTTTCAAAACAATTTCTATTGGAACATATAATTGCAGCAAAGCGCAGAGGGAAAACGTTTGCAAGACAGCTTCTGATGCTGCATCAGGAACTTGTCGGTATAGCATTTCCTTAAACATGGCTGGTGAACCGTCAATTAAAATTAATCTTCCTATACGACCTTCTGCTTCCAATAAAGCAGTTAATTGAATTGCAATTGTGCAACCGTAGGAATACGATACCAAAGTGAAAGGTGTCGATTTTGGAAGATTGTCTTGAATATGCTGGCAAATTTCAAGAATTATGTTTTAGAATTTCTAAAAATTAAAAATTACTTACTTTTAATAAAGAAACTGCCATTTCGTCTATGCTAGAAGCATAATTATCACCGTAGCTGAATTGCAAACCTATTGCATGGGATGCTAAATTTGCTGCTAGCGGTTCAAGGATCGAAGCTAATCCCTCAATTCCAGGTAACAAGAAAACTTTTGGAGCCACAGCTTTTTCTTTTATAAGACTGTTTAAACGTATAAATGGAACTCCTAGATCCTTTTCACTTCCCATATCGCGCAGTAGCACGTAAATACCTTCGGGAATTTTTTCTTCCGTTTTAGCAGAAGGATTAATATAATCTTCAGCCTTTTCTAGTGCTATTTCGTGCAATCTAAAACCGAAAATATAAAATTTTTTTTTTTCAAAATGATCAGTATATAAAATTACCTGGCAAATGTCATGCTGCGGATATCTTGAGCAGTCAAGAAAACTTGATATTCTCTCTCCAGAGTCTGTTTTATTTCAACTGCCATCATCGAATCCATTCCCAATTCGGATAATGTGCAGTGGTGACTGATTGTTTTAATATTCCGTAAACCTAAAACGTAATAGATAAGCGGAATTTAACCATATATGAGATTGAATAATTTATTACCCATAATGATTGTGACAGCATCAACAATGTTATTGGAGCCTCCTGCACCATATTTCTTTTCTGCCACAACAATACTCGAAACTATCGGTTCTTCTTGTCTCAATAACTGATCCATTACCTCTAAACACGAAGACACTTTTTGTTGCAAAGTTCCTCCAATTTCGATTTCAGTTTGTATTTCTTGCATATCTGCAACTAAACCGACTTCTCCGATTGCACCCCACTGAATTGCCAAACCAGGAAACCCGTCCGCTTTCCGATTTTCGCAAACTCTTTCCATGATGGAATTCGCCATACCGTAATTTGTTTGACCTGCGTTACCTCTACCACACGAAACAGAAGAAAATACCACAAAGTATCTAAAATGTTAAAATTATTATATTAGAGTGATTCAGTATGAGTATGACTTACTGTAATTCGGGGCATAAATCTCGTGTTAGTTTATCAAAGTGCTCCGTCGATATAGCTTTGGGTCCCAGCAAGGTCGCAAAAGTTTCTTCATTTTGGTTTTCTAAGAGAGCATCCTTTAATACGACCGCCAAATTGAAGATTCCCGTAAGCGGTCCCAAACTTTCCGCTTTTTTGATTGTTGCAAGGCAACCTTCAGCGGTGGTAATGTCATCGGTAGCAATTATTGTCATAGCACCGTACGTTTTCCATGTTCTGAAATTGTATTTTGTTATTTAAGAATTTTACATTTTTTGGAACTACCTTAATCGTGAAGCTTGGTATCCATTTTTAACTCCACTTCTTGACACCAAAACTAGGTTTCTGACACCACGTAACACCAACCAGTCGGCTAGTTCAAGACCAAAACCACCTAAACCACCTGTAATAATATAGCTTCCTTTAGTTTTACCATAAAATCTGGGAATTCCTGAAAATAGCCTTTTTTCTGGTATATAAACCGATTCTAGTTCTTCTTCTCTGATGTTAACGATCACTTTTCCTATGTGTTTACCACCAGCCATAAACCTAAACGCTTGTTCGATTTCGTCAACCTTAAATATGGTTTTCTTTAGTGGTTTTACATATCCAGCGTAAACACCTTTCGCGACTTTTTGCACTAGACCATGTTTAAATTGAGGATCACCGTTAAGGAATGCATCAATCATAACACCATGAAAACTTCTTCCCTCTGTGAAATTTTTAAGTCTCAAGGTATTATTAGCTGCTAAATCAAATTTTCCTATTTCGAGGAAAGTACCACCAGGTGCGAGACATCTTACTGAAGCTTGAAGCTTTTCCTCTGCTAAGGAATTTAATACTATGTCGACACCTCTGCCGTTGGTTTCTCTCATGACCATTTGTTCGAAAGATGTGTCACGAGAATTTCCGATGTGACTTTCTATAAAAAATTATATGATGAGATGAAATTTTATACTGAATTAGAAAAAATTAACCTTTAATTTGTGGAAATTCGTTAAGAATGAATTCTCTTTTTTCTTGAGTTCCGACTGTTGTCAAAATCTCACAGTTGTAAAACGTCGCAACGCTTATTGCAGCTTGTCCAACACCACCAGTACCTGCATGAATCAGAATTGTTTGCCTTTCTCTTATTCGAGCAACCTGAAATGCAAAAAATTGGAATAAGTGGCGAAATCAAGTTCTTGATGATAGACAACTTACAACTTCTAATGCGTGCATGGCCGTTATGTAAGTTACTGGCATAGTTACAGCATCTTCCAGTGAGATGTGATCAGGCAACGGAATGAGCAAATTCGAATCAGCCATCACCATACTTGCCATAGCACCACTGGTTAACATTCCAAAAACTCGTTTTCCCCTGAAATGAACCTATTAATACTAAACAATTGCTTATTCGGTAAAAATACTTTTCATCTCTTCCTGCAAATTCAATCCCTTGTACGTTGTACTGTTCCACACGATCTCTTGTAATAACATCGCTGTTGATTCGACCAGAAGCAGTCATAATATCTCGGAAGTTTAAGGCCGCTTTATAGATCTAAAACCAAAAATGTTATGGTAAGTCCATAATTAAAGGAAAGCAGAAAACATACATATACAAGTGATTTTTCGGGAGGTAGCTCAACTTGACTGTAGAGTGGTCCTTCAATCCATTTTAAACTTGACAGATCTCCCCGAACAGTAACATTGTTGAATACATGTTCCACTTCCATACAATCTGCTTTCCCTAATAATAAATGCCTGTACGTACCCCACTGTCCATCTTGATAAATATTAACCGCCATGCCTTTCTTTAACTGATTCATATAAAATGCGTCGTTTATATCAAATTTCGGTGCACTGTTATCATTGATGAAAACACATTTGACATTCGACATACCAGGTTCTCGTCTTAAACAATTGACAAATCCAAGAATTCCGTTTAGTGAATCTCCCTGGGCATGAATCATAACATTTTCATTATTTTTAACTGAACTTTGCACGGATGGTAACCATGCGTACTGATTTGCACTTTGACTAAACTCTATTAGAGTTGGCGTTACAAACGAAATACATTTCCTAAGTAAAACAAGTTTTTCAACTTCGGTACTATGAATCGTTATGATTTCTAAATTTAGCTCATTGCTCTCTGGTAAAATGAAATCTAGATCTTCTCGTGACAAAATGAAACCATTTTCTTTCAAGGCGCCGAATGCTAGCTGTACTGCTTCTGGTCTAGACAACATGCTAGAACCGATGACCAATGCGCACGTATGATTTTCTGACGTTAACTTTTTATATTCCACTGCAACATTGCTAAGTTCCAAAGGTTCTTTGGATAGGACGATAATATCTGGTTGAATTAAAGGTTGTTCACCAAAAACTTGATGCACAATGGGACCAGCTGGTATGCTTTCTGGTTTCGTAAATTCATCAATTAATTCTGCTGCTCGCATTTTGATATTGAAATTATTTTCTAAAATAATTTGCATATTCACTCTTATGGATTGTTCCAAACTTAGTTCTGCTTCTAAAGGAATGAATTTGTAAGATTCTAATACCGGTTCACTAAGAGGTTTGCGACGAGCAATCGAACTAGCGGTCAATCCACGAATTTCAATCGATCCGGATCTGGAATAAATTTTTGAGTATATTTATTTTGGATTAACTAAAACATACTTGATAATTCCGCTTTCCTTGTAAGTGTAAACAGGTAAAACCACATTGTTTTCGCCAAACGTTTTTGCATATTTTACGTGGGCTTTTGCGTCGATGGCCAAATGTTCGATTCCAATTGGAACGTACAGATTTCTGGTATCTTCTTGTAGAATTTTCATTTGCAACATGTTATCCATGAATGTGATCCAGTTACCGCACCATTCGATTTTAGCTTGACTTGCAGCTAAATCGCATTCTTTGATTCCACGGAAAAGTCCTCTACAGTGAATTACAGTGAATTTGTGAAGCATTTCAAAAAACATGTTGAACTTACGTATAATTGTATCCTCTCAGTTTAAGTTCTTTGTATACATCCTTTGTTTCAAATGGTAGTTCATCATCATGATGATTTGGAATGGGGAGTCTGATAATTTCCTGTGAGAAATCTTCGGGAATTTTAATTCTTCCAGTAACTACAGTTTGATCTTTGTCTACAATCTAATTTAAAAGAAATTGAGTGCTGTTTTGATAAAATTCAATACTACTTACTTCGAATAGGCCAGTACTCTTTTGAATGGTTATAATAAATTCCAATCCTACGTCCAATCTTATATTCGTAGCTCTATGGAATTTAATATTTTCGAAAACGACTTGCATGTCCGATAGAAGAATTCCAGTCATCATAGAAAACGATTCCCAAACTATGTGAAGATACCCAGTTGCTGGGAATAAAATTCTTCCATCGATAACATGGCCCGTCATAAACCCTACATTAGCATCTTTGAAATGCATCCCCAGGGCACGTTCTTCACTTGATACTGTATCATCGGTTTTGTACAAAGTAACATACCAGTCTTTATCGTGATTCCATTTAATTAAAGGTGATATCATGGAAGTGTTTGTACTTACAGGCCATTCAATTTTTGGATATAATTTTTCGAGTTTGAAATTGTAGCCCAATTCGTACAAACTTAAACGTTTAACAGTTTTAGAGTTCCATAATGAGCAATTTTAAAGTACTTACTGTCCTAACCCACACAGGAAGGATGCGATATGATCTTCTTCGTTCTCTGCCTCAGTTAAGCTGATGCTAATTAAATTTTGAGTGTTTGGTAATTTTTCTCCAACTTCAATTATTGCAGATTTTGGTGGTACAACCGAAATCGCTTCTTTGATGTAAACTGGATTTAACAAATTATTAACGAAATATTCTGCTGAAGCGTATTTTGATAAGTCGGATGCCAACAATTCTTTGTTAATTGAGGTCGTAATCCATTTTGGTGATCGTTTGTTAGGCTTTGGAATTATTTGTTGAAGGTTTCGGAGAAGTTGGGATTCTAAAAATGTCTTCAAGTAACAAAGATATTTTCTGTTTACTATACACTTACTAATTTTTGATATTAATTTGGAATGGAAACAGTAATTTCTTTCAGATTTAATGATTATTTTGTTATTTGTTAATATGTTCAAGTAACTTTCCACTACAATCGTTGATCCAGAGATGATGTACTGTCCTTCTGAATTATAATTAATTATTTGAATTTCTTCAGGAAGCACCGGCAATGTCTAAAATAATGAAATAATAATATTTTGGATTTGTTGCAAGAGGAATAAATTGTATATTGTCGATCTACTGTGGGTCTTTTTGATCGAAGCAGTTAGGTTACCATGCTGGACATACTGGACCGCGAATCGAGTGATTACCCTTTAGAGTACTAAAAGACTGCAGTGTCACAGCAAAATACAGTTAGATCGGAAGATACTGGATATAACTAGACATGCGCTCGAAGAGGAGGACTATACTATTATAGTACAATAGAGAAACCTAAAGACTCCAGAATCACTTAATCCAGGTATATGAATATCATTAATCGCAACACCAAATCTGACACATAAATCTAATATTTATTTTTATTTTATTTATTTCTAAATCTGAAATAGGGAAAAGCAAGATATGAGAATGCGTGATGCCCCATATAAGACAGTCATCAAAATGTCTAGAGGTCAGCAGATTAACAAGCAAAGTAATAAAGCAAGCTAGCAAATGACGTAATAATTATGAGTAGGAGGCCGGCGATAATAGCCAAAGCGAGCCCTAGTTTTCCTTCCTTACATGGCGGCACTAAAAGTTAGCAAGGAGACTCCAAAGAATGACAACAACGATTAGAATGACGATGCACTTGTCAAGATCGAATGAAAAGATAGCACTTAATTTCTACGGGAACAGCTCGGCAAAAACACTAAAGAGACACAGCTGTATGATTTGTCGAAATAAACGAGAATCTAAGTAAAAGATATTTGTAAAGTAAATGTTTAAATTGCAAATTTTAAATGAAACAATGTTTTGGTTGATCAATGAAGTATGTTATAAGATCTAAAGTCCCCACCGAGGTGCTAGTGTGTAATAAATATTGAATATAAAAACCTTATCCTTTTTTTAAGTAAAAATTAAAAGTTTTTTTTAAGTTTTATTTGAACTAGCCGGAAGATTGGAAGCGTTTCTCATTACAACACAATTTTCTCCTTTGAATTTATTATCATTCTGAAGTTAAGATTGGTAGAGGACAATACATCAGCGTTTAAACGCAAAAGCAATCCACCAGAACATAACGAATTCTGCTAATGTAATGTGCGATTTTTTAGTATTATCTACTAATTACAAAAAATTACTAAACAAACAACAATTTATTGCAAAGCAAATTTTCAAATAATTGTTCGATCCAATATGCCGCCGGGTGCAAGTTGAAACTATGTAGGGGAAATCGTTACGTCCCATCTGTAAAACTATAGCCCACCTAATGCATTTTATAATGGTTTCTGGATTGAGCACCAAAAACACTTTAAGTTCGTGCGTTTGTCCAACTCGGAACTACCCTGAACTAGCCAGTGTTAAATAGAGGAACGGGTGCAATTTACACTGGGATGTACAAACGAACACGTTTCTGGCACCCAGGCTGAAAATACAATAGCTGATGGTCATAAAAAAACATGTAAAAACCTCTTAGTGCGGGCGGTTTCAAATAAATAATATATTCAGTATAACAGTAAATTGTCTTTCATATTACAAAATTAGATTGCGAATATGCTTTAAAACAATCCAGTGCAACTTATTTGATTCTGCATTAATTAAAAAATTAGAGTAATAAATAATTATTTTATAGATAATGTTATATTATATCTATTATAACGATAATTATATAATATAACATTACAAAAAATACATAAAAAAATTATTTTGTATTTTCAATTTATTGATTCTTAATTTATTTATCTATAATATACCAATTATTACTATCAGTTACTTCCCTTTCAATTTTCATTTCTATACTTGACAACTATTTTCTAGGCTACGTATTTTTATTTTTAAGTTACTCTGGACAAACGAACGCGGTCAGTTTGACAAACGAACGCGATTTTGTGTTCTGAACTACTCGGAACTACACCGAGTAGACAAACGAACAAACCTTTTTAAGCTACGTTTAGATCTGAACTTTATTCCAGAAATATATATAAAGTGTCAGACATAAAATTATTTAGACCGTTTACATCACACGTAGAAATTCCTTTGAAGTTTAGCCAGACACTTATTTTCAGAAATATAAATAAAGTGTCGGACATAAAATTGCTTCGACCGTTTACATTAGTATGTCAGACACTTAGAAATTTCCGACATTTTATGTCGGGCAGTCACTGTCGCTAATGTAAACGATGCAAAATTTCTGTCAGACATATATATTTGAATTTCCGACAATAAGTGTAGACACTTATAAATGGTCAGATGTAAACGCTGCACTTTAATAGGCAAAATTTCTGTCAGACATTTATTTATCAACTTCTGTCGATAAATGTTTACACTTATAGATGATCAGATGTAAACGCTGTAAATACATATTCCGCGTTGCTTGGAATAAATTGCAAAAGTTGATCACTCGTCTACTTTTATGGAAAGTGTCGTGCATTTTTATATGTACTTTTTTGATAAATTAAGATTTTTACAAAAGAATTTTAATTACGATCAGATGTTCATTTTATTAACCTCTTCAGGGACAGATTATTTTTTTTAAATTTTAAAAACGTCCATTTTTTGTTCCAGTGACCAGACCACGTTTAATTACATATAGATATTATTTAAAATTTTCTAAACGTACACATATGTGCCTATGTCCTTGAAGAGGTTAAAAGGATATAATTCGATTAATTTCTTTTGTATTTTGTATTTTCAATGAGTTTCTAAATGTATTTTTGTAATAAATTGTATTTAAATACAATAAAAATGTATTTTGCTTATACATTATTCAATTACATTTTGTTGCCATTTAATTACATTATTTAAATCACAATCTAGTAAATACTAGATTGTGATTTAAATTATAAAAAAATGTATTTAAAAATTTACCGTCACCATGTGTTTCAAAATGCTTCTGGCGTAGGTCTGCTTTTTTAACTAGGTTGGTAAAATCATAGAATAAATACTAAAATGATTAATGCCTGTTTTCACCAACAATTTATTTAAGAATTTCCTAGTAAAGAATTACTTAGCTAGGAATCCATTAATGTTTGGTGAAATTTGACATAGTATTGACATAAAAAAACTCATGTCAAATTTGACCAATCGCATTAATGGAATTCTAGCTAAGTAATTCTTTACTAGGAAATTATTAAATAAATTGTTGGTTATTTGGTTATAAATTACGTCTTTCATTGGTTGGAAAGAATGAAAGGCCAAATTTATTTATTTATTTTATTTTGTATTTGTATTTTAAATACTCGACTTTCAAGTCATATTATGGGGGGGGGGCTCATTATATACGGCCCTGCGTGGGATTAAATAATATAAACTCCTAATGCCCGATTGCACCAACATTTATTTAAGAATATCCTAGTAAGAATTCCTTAGCTAGTAAGAATTCCTTAGCTAGGTATTCCTATATTCCATAAATGTGATTGGTGAAATTTGACATAGTATTGACATAAAAAACTCATATGTCAAATTTGACCAATCAAATTTATGGAATCCTAGCTAAGGAATTCTTTACGAGGAAATTCTTAAATAAATTGTTGGTGAAAACAGGCATTAGTGTATTATTTTTGTCCCTAAAACACAAACCTACATAAACGATGTACAAACCAATTTTTTCCAAAAATCGAAATTTGGAAAAATGATGAAATGGGACATAAAGATTTGGATGTACTTACCTGTTGCTAAAAATCGTAAAGTTACAGCAAGACGTTCTCCTACGCTAATGGCTTTTCTGAATTTGGTATCTTGCTTTGTTATAAGAGGACCCACTTTACAAATCAACTGCTCGAAATCGGTTGGTTTCATCCTTATAAAATTTGAAAATTGCACTGGATTCTCCAATCTAAGTTCAGACATTAGTTGTTTATAAGCACCTTGTTCTTCACGTCTTAAAATCCACTCTCGAATCCATACAGAACGATTTCTCTTCTTTTTTCTTAAATGAATAATAATCAAACTAGCAGCAATTTTTTTCTTCAATATTTTCATTGTGAACTGTGAACTTTTCCGGTCAAATAATCTTTACAGAATGAAGGAATCAAGGAACTTCTACCTGTTATGTAAACACTCAAAGCAAGTTTATGGCAGACACTTTATAATAATATATTTCTGGAAAGAACTGTCGTACTAAATTGTTACCTGTAATGTAAACGGTCAAAGCAAGTTTATGGCAGACACTTTATAATACTTCTGGACATAACTGTAGTGCTAAATTTCTACCTGTAATGTAAACGGTCAAAATGAATTTATGTCCGACCCTTTATACATATTTCTGGAATAAAGTGTCAGATCTAAACGCATCTATTTATTCAATATTTTTCATCTTTCCCAAAATATCCTTAACAGGTACATGGCAATGACTCAGATTCGTTGTTTTTTCATATCTAAAATCCCTTGAAAACACAGTCCCATCCCCATAAGTATCAGAAAAATAACTTGCGAATAACTGCAACACCTGATCAGGCGAGTCAGCACTTAAGTTGCCCAGAAACATAGACCCAGGAATACCCCCAGAAGATCTGTTTGCATTTATGTAATCCCAAAAACCTCCCACATCAACAGGTATAGAATCCTCTACAGACGCAATATATGACTGATAACATTCACGAGCAAGTGCCTTGCACCTCGTTCTCAAATCAGAAAACCTCAGATAATCGCTGTACAAGTTGGACTCTTTAAAGGATCTGTGGGCCCTTCTCTTTTCCCTAATTAGATTCTTTAATTCTCCGCTAAAATACCTTGGGAAAGAATTACCCCCAGAAAACACAGTTACAGGTATAAATAATTGCATAGCATAATATAAATTCTCATACAAATACCGGATTCCAGCTTCTATATCCAAATCTTGCACTACACACCAATCAAGACCATCCAAATATTCTGACATCGCAACATAATCTCCCCTCTTAAAGTTGAATAATCTTGTCTCAATCGAATCGATACTTCCTCCACTCCGCAACAACAATGACACCATTAATACAGGATGATGATCATCAACAGGCAAAACGCTCTCCTCGCATGGGGCTACAGTCGCACTAGCAACATCGGTAAGAACAAGATCGAGCACTCTTCCATTACCATTCAAAACTCTATTAATTTGATCCAGATTCAAAAACTCCAACAAATCCACCAAACATCTCGATTCCTCATCAAGAATTCCATCACCACGACATCCAGAATCACAATACAAATTCGGAAGATTATAATCTCCACATATCATAAACCTTGCTGCAGGAAAAAGAGAACGAATGCGCTCCACCTCACGACAATGTAATTCATAAACCTCAGTATTCGATCTTGGGGGAATATACACGCAACCAACCACCAGCTCCACATCGTCAATTTTCATCAACACAAACTGTTGTTCGACCCGATTACAGGACTCGATAGCTCGAGATGAATACTTAGAGTCAATACCTATTAATACACCACCACCGGAAAGTTTCATGCTACTTAAAACCGACCTATCGGCACGATAAACACTATAACGATGCACCCAGTTCAGCATCACAATAATCAGGAGTCAAAGACGTTTCACTAAAACACACAATATCAAAATCAACAAACGACATTTCGGTTCTCAACAAATCAAGCTTACTTCTAAGGGCCGGTATTTCCATCTCCGAATAAAGTACCTAATAACTTTATTCGCCAAATAAGTGCTGACATGCGTATTTCCATCCTCGAATAAGGTTATTTGGTGAATAAACTCCGTTATTTGTCAAATAACTTATTAGGAGCTTAGACCACCAAATAAGTCCTTATTTGACAAATAAACTCGCAAATCCGATTGTTTTAAGTAAATTTGTTAATAAAATCGTGATGGCTGCTAATTTTTCTGATAAAATTGATGAATTGTTGCAAATTGAAGAAATTGATGCAATTTACGATAGGCTAAGAGTGTTAACCTGCTAAGTCCACTTTTGGCAAAATCTGTTTTTTGATACCATTCAATAATACAATATTTGTTACATTATATGATAAAACAACTTACTTCAAATTTTTATTTTAAATCGTAAATTTTTTATGATACGTAATACTAGAGGAGAAGGTCCGAATATGGGCCTCCATTTTGTTTTTTATTAACCATTTTTATATTTTTTGGAAAATAAATCTAAAAATCGGCATGCACCTAGCCTAAAGACTCTTCTAGAATTGTAGAAGCAACAAAGTTTCAAAGAGGCAAAAATTATTGCGATTTGAGAGAAAATATAAAATTATGTCAATTTCACATAGGAAGGCAGACTGTGTGAAATATGGGCCCCCATCAAAAATGACACAAACAGCTAAGAAGTAACAAAATAAACTTTATTTTTAAAAAATGAACTTACATATTAATATATTTTAAATAGAAACGATAAATTATTTGCAAAAATCACAAACATAATTGTCTTTCTCTGCCCCCGAGCATTGCTCATGTGCCCACATATTGCACATATGGGCTAGGGCCCATATTCGGACCAGCAAAGGGCTCATATTAGCAGCAAAGCGTCTCATTCAAACAAAATGTTATATTATTTTTTGAGATTAAGTGACTCAATATCTACGTGAATATGACAAACCTTAATATTAATACAACACACTGTTGCGAATATTTGAAACCTAGTCAGCTAATAATATACAAAATATTATATATACAAAATAAATTTTCATAAACACATTTACCACCACTTGTTGACAACAGAATAAAATTTCTATAGCAGATTATTGGTAAAACAGTTGACTATCTAGTAAGTGTATTTTCAGCTAGTTTACATAGATCTCACTTGAAGTCCTTCTCAAATTTTGAGGGAGCCCATATTAAATGCAGGGCCCATATTCGGACCTTCTCCTCTACCATTTCTAGAATGCTATGTTACCTGCTATAAATCCTGACAGATGATATGTGGTACGAGCAAGGCAAGATCACTTACAATTGTGCAACGACGCAGAATTTTGTCGCAGATTTCGCATATCAAAAGGAACTGCTTTAGAATTATTAGGATTTATCAAAAATCAAATTAAAAGTCGAACGACTTATACGGTCGACACACTGAAACTTCGTTAATTCTTGATCTTCGTTAACGATTCTTTTAGTCAGAATTCCACGAATCTGATACACATAATAAAAATACTCAAATTACCAGTTGTTGTATTATTTACTTAAGTATCATTTACGCCATTTAATAAATTAAATTAATTGCGGATTTACAATTTATGAAAATGTTAATGAAGAATTGATGATCGTTAGTGGCAGTCTGTCTACGGTATTAGGTAATTTAATACAGTTGAAGTTCTAAACCATTCATATAATTTATTTTAGAAATAATGCCGTTTCTCCCTTAAATAAATTTCTGCTTACATTACGTTTCTATGCCACAGGCTCTTTGTACATAGTCATGGGTGATTTTGCAGGAGTGCATAAAACTACAGCAGGGAAAATTATTAAAGGTCACAGAAGCAATTGCACATTTAAGGGAAATATTTATAGCTTTACCTACAACTAGGGTTGCCATCTCTAAAATCTGGCAACCAGGACAAGAAGCGTGAAAACCCCGGACTTTGGAGGTTAGAACCCGGACATGCCAACAGTGTTTTTCTTTAAGTTGCTCAGTAAAATAAAAAATACTAACGTTCCAATATAGGTATGCAGCATATATGCCGATATAGTCATAATAATGATTAATGATAATTCTTGGGCTTGGTGCGAAAAGTGAGAGGGGACGGTATATCCAGCGAGTCGGTTCTTCGCGGCGCGATACGTGGGGGTCCGGTGACTTGAAAACTTTTAAATCCGGACCACAAATAAAACCCCGCCCGGACGCCCTCTAAACTAGGACAAATCCGGGGAAACCCAGACGAATGGCAACCCTACCTACAACCGAAGAAGAAGTACAAAAAACAAGACAAGGATTTTATAATATTGCAAAATTTCCTCGAGTTAAAATTATCACACAAAACAACGTGGTTATAGTTGTAAATCACAAAATTATCTAACAAAACATAGAAAAAGTACAAAACAACGTGGTTATAATTGAATATTCAGTATTCACTTTACACAAGTCGCTCTTAAAATCGTAATAATTATGTGCGCATCACCTTTATGTCGTAAGTTTGTGGTTTGTTCACAAAGAAAACTAGTTATTCGTCAAGTAAGAATTCGGCAAATAAAAAGTGAATGAAAGACGGCCATGTGCTATTTGACAAATAAAACCTCCCAATAAAGTTATTTACCAAATAGTTATTAGGTACTTTATTCGGAGATGGAAATACCGGCCCTTAGTCTATTAACATTTTGATAATACACTAAAACTTGACTCCGTCTTTCACATCGTTTTTTTATTGTCCCGACTTCACTATCTTAGGCCGCCCGAAACTATATTTTATGGTCAAATCGCTCTCACCACTATCTATTCTCGATTTTAATTGTCCTCGCAAATCGGTCAAATACTTTCACTCAGCCACAGTCCTATCCGATCCAATCGACACGCCCCCCCCCCGAGGTAACCTATGAGAGGAAGCAAGAATGCGCCTTGCATCAGCTGAATTATTCAAAATCACCTTCAGTGGTCTGGGTCCATCTCTTGATACCCTTCCTAGACGGTATACCTTAATATTCGATGTTGCCACATCATCCCGAGAAACATCAGCAAAAATCTTCGAAGCACTGGCTTTATCGTGCACTATCCTATCACGGGAGGAAACAGAGTCGAGCTCGCTAACTCCATACAATATTACATTTGACGATCTTACATCACGCTCTCTCACCTCCTCGATTACATCCTCCATACTCGAAGGACTTGCATTACAATCTCTATTTATTAATTTTCTCAGATCTGCAATCTCATTTCTGAGTTCAACAAACTGCAACTTGATGTCATTCAAAATTTCCCCTATCGGTCCCATACTTTCAGTAACAGATAAACAAGCCTTGCATACAAATCTTAACTGTGAGTCCTTTTCCAAGATGGCCGAAACAACTTTTCTAGATAACCCGGTACAATGACCATGGAAACACTTTCTGCACTTATCGCACTGAATACTTTCAACATGGGATACTTCCTTATCGCAGGACACACATGTGCCGATATCAACCACTGACATAATGATTTACTATTTATTACACTAAAAACCAAATAAATTTTCGACGAGCAAAAACAATGGACACGTACTCTGCATCAATCGTACCAACATGGATGTTGGTTGACAGCATCAGTGATATAAATGCTGTTAAATCATTTCAAATCTTTCATGGACACTTTATACGCTTTATATAGTCAATCTCCAAAAAATTCAAATGAATTAAAGAGCATAGCCACAGATTTGGGGATCCAATTAACCAAAATGGTAGATTATTAGATGTTCGTTGGGTTTCCAGTAGTTTTCAGACAGTAAAATCAGTTTGGAATACATACCGGGTGTTGAATGAGTTAGCCGAACATAGGATATTAACATGTAAAAACTTATTTATGCAAATTCCTGCTTCCCTAATTATTTTAGAGAAAAATTGAAAGACACAAAAATAATGCAGAAATATAAACTACAAATGATAAGAGCATTAGATTTTATCTAGCTTTTACTGATTACAAGTGACTATTATTTAAAATTAACGAGTGATAAAACAAGAAAATAAATTTAGATTCATAAGTGAATAATTTCCGAGGTGTCGTAGCTGAGCCGACTTATTGCTTGAAGCTCAACCTTGTCTGCAACTGGTAGCAGCAAATCTGATGAGATTATCATAAATGGAACTCATCTCGTAATATTTGTTTTTAATAATGAATGCGTAGAGCAAAAAGTAAAATATTCCTTCTAAAATTTAGCTTGAAACATTTTTTTGACTTTAGGAAGTAGCGCCAACGTATACCGTAAGTAAACTAGCGGCGCCAAATTGTAAAGGGGGCATCAGCAATAGCGGTTATGATCCAAATTAACTATTTCAATGGATATAATACAGGGTGCAGCAGGGCAACTATTTTAGTAACTATCTTATTTTAAAAATGAATAACACAAACAGTGTAGGAGATAAGAGTTTAATTATTTTTTCATATCACAAAGAGACCTTTAAAGTTATTATTTTAATGTTTTAAAAATTATATCATTAAGGTGGCCTCCGTTCTGGTCAATGCATTGAGATAGTCGAGTTTTGACGCTTCTCTCCACTCTTTCCATTATATTGACGGGTATGTTATCGATAACAGCTTGAATATTCTTCTTCAGTTGGGCTGAGAGTTGAGAAAGATGAAAATGATAATCATCGCTGAAGAATACAAGGGGGTCATGAGGCATATTGTCAAGAACTGCTTCGCATGCATTTTTTCGTAAAAGAAAATCGCATGGATGACGTTTTTGCACCAGTACCAATTTGTATGGATGAAATTGCAGTTCTTTATGAAGAATTCGTCTTACAGAACCACCAGACATCAACACCAGTTGCATGTTTGCGCCCAGATCGCCTAGAAAATCACAAAATGGACTGCCTAATCTGCTCGATGTCTTCGGGTATCCTGACCGTTCTTGAACCTCCATGATCTTTTTTTGCACATCACAGGTTTTCCTAAAGCTGTCCACCCATAAAATAATCAATTTTCGATCAGGAACACGACCCGCGGGCGCGATATTAAAGTGATTCCTGAATGCACTTTGTGTGAGGACGATGAAACGCTCGCTTGAAAAGTACATCTCTAAGGCGAACGCGCGCTCCTCCCTCGTCCACTGCACGATATTTACGAAACCTACATGACAGAAAACTTTAAGATTCGCTCTTTCGAATGAGCGCCACCCCATCCTTCTCAGAATAACAGTCGCTTCAGGGTACGCGTTTCAAATAAGATAGTTTCACTACCGCACCCTGTATATTGAGATAATCAGTGCTGTGATGTACCTACTTTTAAAATAATAACATAACGTAAATACGTTATGTTATTAAGTGTTTTTCGCGAAACGGTATCACGTATCATTTTAACAAGTCGCTATTATAACGTGAACGTTATAATAAAGGTTTTCCTAACCGTTATAGTGCGAAATATAACGGGTGAAATTTAGGTGCATTTATGTTTCGCCGATATTTCGCACTATATAACGGTTAGGAAAACCTTTATTATAACGTTCACGTTATAATAGCGGCTTGTTAAAATGATACGCGATACCGTTTCGCGAAAAACACTATATAATAACATAACGTATTTACGTTATGTTATTATTTTAAAAGTACATCACAGCACTGATTATAATCCGATGCCCTAAATTTTTCACCGAAATATTAAATCCAAAAATCGTCGGACTATCTACTTCAATGCCCAGCTCGCTCAATTGGTCCTATCGCACAGCAGGTATCGCGCGACCTTGTAACATTCCTCGATTTTTCAAAATTCCTCTTTTCAAAATATCTTTGCTAAAAAAAATAATACACTTTTATTCGAATATTTTAGTTATTTATTAATTTCAAATATTCAAACTTTTATATTCATTTCCGCATTAGCTAAAATCAAAATGACCTCGGCACTTTGCTTGTCGTTGCGAATATTTTACTTCGACTGTTTTAGTTATTTATTAATTTCAAATATTCAAACTTTTATATTCATTTCCGCATTAGCTAAAATCAAAATGACCTCGGCACTTTGCTTGTCGTTGCGAATATTTTACTTCGAATGTTTTAGTTATTTATTAATTTCAAATATTCAAACTTTTATATTCATTTCCGCATTAGCTAAAATCAAAATGACTTCGCCACTTTGCTGGTAGTTGCGAGTCCGTCATCAAAAACCTTCACCCTACCTCGACTATTCCACCAGGAGCATATCATAAAATTTTCAATTTGAACAAAAATGTCAAAATTTTCAAATCCTGTAATATAATCTACAAACTGAAAATATTCTTCACTCCAAAAGAATACGGCAATATACTGTGTAAAATGACATAGTGGCCGTTTTAGCTCTTCCATTGAAATTGCTTCCATTATAATAATTAATCAATACTGTATAATCAAATTATTAAGTGTTAAGTTATTAAAATACAAAAATTCGGCTCAAATAAATAGATGTCCCGTGGAACTCATTCTTGTTATTCCGGGACCTAGTCTCGTTTATTTCAAAAGCTATTTTTATTTATGTAGAGGAGTTTTTGCTATTTAATTTTATTACTTTTTTATATGTACAAGGTGGGCCAAAAGAGATCACCCTATTGGAAGATGCTCTTATTTTTGCAAATGGCCGCCAATGTCAAATCTGTTTTGACATTTGTGGACTAGACAGATGTAGAATACAAGTGAACAAGCCATGGAGCGATACACTCCCCAAGAACGCGGAATAATCGTTTTAACGGTTAAATTTAACCGTTAGATTAAATAGATTTAATCGGTTAATCGGTTTTAACCGGTTAGATTTAACCGTTCCAGACTTTTTTTGTGGGGCTTTTTGAAGTCCCGTGTTTACGTGAACAAGCCCGAGACCCTAGAAGCCCTCAAGGACAACATTCGACACGAGTGCGAGAATCTGTCGCCCGAAGTTCTCGCCGAAGTGATGAAAAATGTCATAAAACGAGCCTATTATGGCAATCAATTGTGACGGCGCCCATTTGGCCGATATCATCTTCTCGACTTGACCAATAAAATTCTAAAGGTTCAAATAAACATAATCAAAAAACAGAATCGAAGTTTTTCATTTAGAAAAAAAATGAGAGCCAAACAACATCGGATGACTTCTTTTGGCCCACCTTGTATAACAATATTGTGATAAAGTTTATCAGATAAACCAATGGTTCAAATTTCAGTATTTTATTACCAAAATTTAGAAACAAAGATGGCTATGTCATTTTAGACAAGCTTACCCTACACAGTCGACATAATATTATGTGATGTACTTTTCTTGTTTTCATTTTTGTTTATATTCTTTGCAAGGGGACGACTTCGTTGAACGAAATTGTTGGAGCTTAAGGGAGGCATCGCATGATTTGATATTCTAGGATGACTTACATATTCATTCAATGGGTGTGAAAATGATAGAAATTGAAAAAATAAAAAGTTCTCGTTTGGAATAACTTTTCCATCTTTTTGATAAAAGTAATGAGTTATCTTCCAGTGACTTGCATTGAGTAAGAGATCATGAGTATAGTGTGGTGATTAAGTACGTTGATTGCTAGTGCTAAATACCTGCTTCGATTCCGAGAGAAGTAAGAATTCTATTCTGATCATTTCCACTCGGAAACCACTGAAATGCAATCTGCTTAGCAAAAACTTCTCAAAAAGAAGTTACCTATATTTGGAACGGATGGCAACTGTCAGAAGATACCAGACGTGTATGAGGTGTACAAGTAATGGAACAACGGAGTTGGTTATTTTAATCAACTCACATTAAGAAGAAAAAAAAATATTACGTAAAATTAACATTGTGCGTTTATTATTTAGAATTGTGAGCATAATTTATAGATTAATATAATTATTTAAATTAAGTCTACTGGAAATTAACACTTTTTAGAATATCTAAGTTCTTTAGAATTGTTAAATGATTTCCTTCGTATACATTAACATCCACATAGTTTTCACACAAATCTCTAACTTTGTAATCAAAATCAAACTCGGGATAAATCGGTTGCGTTGGTTTAATTAATCTAACATTAGATTTCAGTTTTCCAAAATTGGGCTTATAATCGGCCAATGCTTTCAACCGTGCGTAAAGAGTTGTACACATTTCTTGGTGTTGAATTTTGGTATGAACATCTTCTGGAATTTGGCTTGCCACAAAATTAACACGTTCTTCTAAAGATTGACAGTTTTCAATGTTTTCCTTAAAATAGATTCAGAATCAATTTATGTTTCACAGTTTATTTACTTACTTACCATATTTGATAGGACAGTCTCCAATGGAACGTAAAGTTTCATGATAGCTGCCAACAAGATGGTTTCCATTGTTGCTTCAGAGTAATCTGGAGGTAAGTATTTTTTAACTAAATTATTGAACATAGCTGGAGCTCCGTCAATTAGTACAAGACTTCCTGTGTAACCTTTAGCTTCCAATAAGTGAACCAATTCAATAGCAACTACCGATCCAAACGAAAAGGCAATTAATCTAAAAGGTTGGGATTTGATTAGGTTGGCTTCTAATCTTGGTAAAAGTAACTGAGCAATATCTTCTATTTTAGATTCTGGTTTGCTACTGGGTGGTAATTGCAAACAGAAACTAGTGAAATCCAATTTTCCTGCTAACGGTTCAAATCTTGTACCCATTCCGTCAATTCCAGGTACGAAGAAAACTTTTGGTGCATCACTGTTCCCTTTCAATCCGTTGCCCATTTTTAAAACTGGAATATCAGTATCTTTATTTTCAGTTATTACTGGAAGCAGCAAGTAGACGTCATGAAGTATTTCTAGATTTTCATATTTTGACTTCTTGTCTTCATTATCATCTTGGTTAGTTTCTGTACTTTGAACGATGTTTTGAAGGCTTGCAAAAGTCATGTTTCTAATTTCTTGAGCTGTTAGGAAAACATTATATTCTCTTTCCAGTGTTTGTCTTATTTCTACTGCCATAATGGAATCCATGCCTAATTGTGGGAATGGAGCATGTAAACCGATACCTTTCAAACTTTTCAATCCTACAAGAAAAAAATTATTTTCTACAATTATGTTTGTAGAACGAAAACGAACCCATAATTATTCTAACAGCATCAACAATACTATTCGAGGTTGAAGCGTCAGTTTTTCTTTCAGCAACGACCATACTTGATACAATTGGTTCGCTTTGTTTCAATAACACATCCAGAACTTCCAAACATGATGAAATTGGTTGTTGGATGGTTCCAGCAATTTCTGCCTTTATTTGAGTACTTTCGGTCTCGGCCACCATGCCAACCTATAAGCAAATTTATTAATATAGAATTCAAACATTTGGTTTTCATATTACATCTCCGATGCTGCCCCACTGTATAGCCAAACCTGGTAAGCCAGCTTGCTTACGTTGTTCGCAAATTCGTTCCATAATTGAATTTCCCATACCATAATTGGTTTGGCCAACATTACCACGTCCACTGGCCATAGATGAAAATATTACAAAATATCTGAAATAGTAGAAATGAAACCTCTATAGCTCATTATCTCATCCATTTCTCACCTTAATTCTGGACACATTTTTCTACTACTTATATCAAAATATTCCGTTGTAAAAGCTTTAGGTGTAAGTGACTTGAGGAACATTTCTTCGGTTTGATTTTCTAAAAGACCGTCTTGTAAAACGGCTGCCAAATTAAATATTCCATCTACAGGACCCATCGAATTAGCTTGTCGAATTACAGTGACGCAACCATTTGGTGTTGTCGTGTCTACAGTTGAAACAATAATTTCAACATCATAAGTTTTCCAACTGGTAATTCTTGATGCTTGATATCCATTTACTACACCATATCGTGACACGATGACCAACCTCTTGGCTCCACGTGATACCAACCAATCACATAATTCAACACCAAAGCCACCCAAACCTCCATTAATAATATACGACTTCTTTGAATCGCAATAAACCCTAAAAGTACAAAAATGTAGTTAGATTAACAAAATTGGAAGCTTGTTTCTTACTTAGGTAATGCACTATATAGTTTTGGCTTTGTAACAGACTCTTCATCGTCGCGTATTTTAATTACAATTTTTCCTATATGATTGGCTCCTGCCATGTAACGATACGCTTTTTCTACTTCATCAATGTTGAAAATGGTTCTGTTCAGTGATTTGATGTAGCCCTTGGCTAAACCATCCCCAATAAGTTTCGATAATTCGCGCATAGCTTCAGGATTGTTACAAAATAGCCCATCTAACATAACCCCACTAAAGCTGCAACCCTGGTTAAACATTTGTGCCATTAGAGAATGATTGCTTATTAAGTCAAATTTGCCAATTTCCAGGAAATGTCCACCGGGAGCTAAGCATCGTAAGGAGGCTTGTAGTTTCTCTTCCGCTAAGGAATTCAATATAATGTCTACACCGCGGTTTGAAGTATGTTTGTGGACCATTTGTTCGAATGTAGAGTCACGGGAATTACCAATTTGATTTTCTACAGTAAGAAAGGTAATTAATTATAAATAGTTTGGAAAAACGAAATCATTTACCAGGTATTTCAGGAAATTGCTTTTTGATGAAATTTACTTTTTCTTGTGATCCAACTGTGGTAAAAATGTTACACTTATAATAAATGGCAATATTAATGGCAGCCTGGCCTACTGCTCCACTTCCAGCATGGATAAGTATACTCTGACCACGTTGAATTTTACCAACCTATTGATTCAAAATTAATTTTAATGTAGCGAAATCTTCTATGTAGTAGTACTTACAACCACTAAAGCTTGTAAAGCTGTAGCGTAAGCCATTGGTATGGTTGCAGCTTCTCCTAATGATAAGTCCTTGGGTACTTCCCATAAAGAATGAGTCTCGGCATCCAGCATTGTTGCTATAGCACCGCCATTAGTAATTCCCATTACGCGCTTTCCACTGATATTAATTATAATTAATTTTTGAAAGAAACAATTCTATACATTACCTTCGAGTAGTTCCAGAGAATTCAAGCCCTTCAACAAAATTGTGTTTCACAGGATCCTTATCCATAACATCGAGGGTAAGACGACCAGATGCAACCATTATATCCTTAAAATTTAAGGTAGCCCAGTGTATCTGAAAGGATTAAGTTAAAATGTGAATTCTGGTTTACTTCATCGACATACATAAACTAATTCTTTTTCTGGTGGTAACATTGATTTGCTGGTGAGAGTTCCTTCAAACCATTTTGAGCTTGAGAAATCACCTTTAGTGGTTACGGCGTTAACAATATGTTCGCTCTTAGTTATATCTGAAGAATCAACGGATAGATATCTGTAGGATCCCCATTGACCATTTTTAAAAACATTCATAGCCAATCCTTTCCTGAGTTGCTCAGAGTAAAACTTATGGTTAACATCAAATTTAGGAGATTCTCCCAGTACAAAAACGCATTTGACTCCTGAGCTTCCAGGCTCGCATTTGATACAATTGACAAGTCCAATAATACCATTAACTTGTTCATTTCGAGAAACAACCACAACCTTTTCTTGGTTTTTTAAAGATTTTTGTAAGGTCGGTAACCAATCATAATTTTGCGCCGCTTTGCTCACATCGATAATGGTGTGATTTTGGAATGTAACTGGTTTTTTTATCAAGACGAACTTTTCCGTTTCTGTGTGATGAACATATAACAACTCCAAGTAAGATTTTCCGATGAAGTGGTTTACATCAAAATTGCTAGCTTCACGCGATAAAATCATTCCATTCTCGTTTATTGCTTGAAGAGCTTCTTGGAGTAACTGCAAAAATATTCCATAAAATACTTAAAATGTTTGGGTTTTATTATCATACCTGTGATTTTTCGGATACCTTAGATACAACAACCAATGAACAAGAATTCTTCTCAGAACTCAATTTTCCATCTTTTACTGTTACTTCTTTACTATTTAGCTTCAGCTTACTGAGTATGCTAATTTCCGATTGAATTAAAGGAATATCGCATATAACTTCCTGGAAGATTGGACTAAGGGGAACCTTTTCGGTTTCGTCAACCACTTCGACAATTTTCATTTTATTGCTGTTACTGTTTTCTTGAACAAACTGAGTTATAACTTTAACGGATTCCAATTCAGGCAAAGAGGTTACAAATGGAACAAACTTGTAAGCTTGAAGCACAGGTACGTTTTGGTTTTTTCGTTTTGTGATGGATGTGGTTAGCAATCCTCTCAATTCGATTCCTCCAGATCTGTAAAAATTTGTTATTACTGTTCTGCTGGAAATTTATTACCACAACTGACTTCATTAATCCAGAGGTTTTGTCCAAGTAAACAGGTAAAACTGGATCGTCTCCAAATTGTTTTGCGTAGTTGATGTGAGCAGTAGGGTCGATTACAAGTTCCTGAATTGTAGTAGGAACACAAAGAGTTCTCCCTTCATTTCGTAGAAGTGTAATTTGTAGCATATTATCCATGAATGATATCCAATTATTTTTCCATTCAACGGCTGCTTTTGTGACGCTTAAATTGCATTCCTTTACTCCTTGGAAGTCACCCCTAAATGTTTGTAATATTAAAAAATTCTAATAAAACATATTTATATTTACGTGTAATTGTAACCACGCAGACGCAACTCCTTGTAAAAATCTTTTCCTTTCAGAATAACTTCATCGTTTTCCTTACCAGGATTGATATCCATGGAATTCTCAATTTCTCCTTTATACGTTTTTATATAACCGTTGATAACCAAGTGATTTTGTTCTATCACCTAGAAGTATATTATGTGCTCAGTTTCATCACAACTTTTAAAAATTTTACAAACATTTACCTCAAAATATCCCGAAACTTTTTGGATAATCACACTCATTTCGATCGTGCTGGTCTGTGTAATGGTGGTAGCTCTATGGAATCTAACATCACTAAAAATAACTTTCATATCAAACATCGATTCGCCGATTTCCATCGATAAGGTTTCCCAAACCATGTAAATATAAGCTGTAGCTGGGATCAAATTTCGTCCTGAAAGAACATTTCGGTAACAAAAATTCAAATTTGCTCGTTATGTTAATTTGTACCATCAATTACATGTCCGGTCATGAAATTCCAATGTGCAGCTTTAATGGTGAATTGGTAGACTTGTTCTCCAGGTTTCTTCGTTTTGTAATTACTGAAACGTGGTACAAACCAATCGATCGAATGATTCCACTTAATTAAAGGAGAAATCATTGGGGTTCGACTGTGGACTGGCCATTTAACTTCCGGGTAAAGTTTCTCAATTTTTGGATTATATCCTGCGTTGTAAATTCTAAAATCACAATTGTAATAATTGATTCTCAAAATATCGTCGTCAGCTTACTCTCCCATAGCACTCAGTAATGAATTTACAGTATCGTTGATTGAAACTGCAGGAGTCATATTAATAACGGATATATCCAAATTGTTGAAAACTTCTGAACCAATTTCGACCATAACGATTTTTAATGGTACTTTGAAAACTGTTTGGGAATTCAGATTTAATAGTTGGGTTAAGAAGTATTTGCCAGATCCATAGAGAGTCTCTTTAGTTTTCGAAGGTACATTTTCATTTTTCATATTGTTAATCCACTTGTTTGAAAATGGTTTTGGTGTTTTAATGATTTGGTTTAGCTTTTCCAAAATGGCATTATCTGAAAATTTTAAAAAATGTAACAATTTCACGGACTGAAATATATTCTACCAACCTAAGTTAACTCGATTTGATTCTACCTTATTAATATTTTCTTTCTGAAAGGGTAAAATGCAGTTGTGAAAACATTTATTAAATTATAATAGAAACTTTTTATTTTACCTCTAAATTATTGAATGTTGCTTTAGTTTGTATTTTATTATTATATGGTACTTTTTGGGCCAGGAGTTCTCCAATAAGGACTGCTTGTTCCAAACTTAGTACATCATCAGCATAAGCTGCAGCTATTTCACCAATGGAGTAACTGATTATGTAATCGAAATTTAACTCTAAGGTCTTCAGCATGTTTACAAAAATTATTTGGATGACGATATGCTTTAACGCTTCGTTTGATGAATTTTCTTCAACTTCTTCCTGCATTATTTTCAGTAGATTAATATTTTTAGATAACAAAATTTTCTGAACTCTGAAATGTGAAAAATAAGTAGATTGTTTGGAAGCGTTATACAAAAAATATACTTTTCAAAAACTTCGGCAAAAATTGGTATTTCATAAAGTTTGTTGAAGTTGCACCACCAACTTTTATCTAGCCATCCCAAAAATAGACCAAACGGTTTCTTTGTTTCGTCAAACTCCTTCACAGACTTGTGTATCTGTCCTGTTTTGGATACAATTGAAAATCCTCTATGTGGATGTCCATTTATATTAAATCTGAAAATTTTCCTTTAGTATTGTTTTTTCAATTAAAAGTAAAAGCGTTACTTAAAAACTTCTTGCAATAATCGAACGAATTCTTCATCAAGTGGTCTTTTGGCGTAGTCGTCTAAAATATAGTTAACAGCTTCTTGGGTTCGTCCACTTACACAAACCAAACGAGGTATGTCATCATTGGGCAAACTATTGTTTATTTTACTCTGGTTGTAATGTCTAAACAAAGCATGCGCATTTGCTCCACCAATACCTAAATTGTTAATGGCCACTAGTCTAGTTCCATCTTTTGGCCAATCCATTGTCTTAGTAACTACTTGCAGCTTTCCTGATTCTATCGCTTCTAAACCTTTTTTAGTTTTGTAATAATTTAAATTCGCAGGGATGAAATCATTTTCCATGCACACTATGATCTAAAAAACGAAATTAATAGATGTAAAGCGGCAGTTATACAAAAAAATCATTATTACTTTCGCCATAGAGCTCATGCCAGAAGCTGGTTCAGTGTGCCCCATATTGGATTTTAGGGATCCAATTGGTAGAGGTGTTTTGCGATTCGTGCAAAATACTTTACCAAGTGCGGCCACTTCTTCCGGATCTCCAACAATCGTGCCTAAGATGATATAAAGAATCAATCTTAAAGTAGAAAATAATTACCCCATATTTAAACTTACCAGTTGCATGAGCTTCTAAATAATCAAGAGTCGATGGATCAATATTACATTCGAAATAAAGTTCATTCATTAACTGCTTTTGCATAATTCCTGCTGGATAGGTTGGTCCCTTTTCTTTGTAACCATCGGCATTTGTTTTAGTGTGAACCACCTAAAATAACGTTAGTGCAATTAACTTCGCAGGTTTCATTTAGAAAATTTTACTTGTGCGTAAATCCTCCTTGCGTTTTTCTTTTTTTGTAAGAAAACCACCCCAATAGCTTCGGCTCGTACGTAACCATTAGCAGATTCATCAAAACACTTACATTTTCCATCAGCGCTGAGCGCTCCAAGCCTAAATATAATTTGTTAAACAAAAATAAAACTTTTCGCTTTTGTGCTTACAAGAAATATTGATACGTCACTTTCGGTTGCAAACAGACATTGGTTGCGCAAACTATCATGCTATCACATCTACCACTTCTAATAGCCCTGTAAGCATGATCCAACGCGTATAAAGATGAACTGGAGCCAGTATCGATTGCAAACGAAGGCCCTTTTAGGCGCAAAGCTTTACTAACTCTTTGGGCTTGATTAGACCGATTGCTCCTAAAATCAAAATTTAATGAACAACATTTTTTACAATTAAAGCTTTCCGTACCCTGTAATGGCACCCGAATTATTAACCAATTTATCATAGTAAAAGGTTTTTTCTGAATCCGTTAGTAAGTTTCCAACTATAACTCCAGTACGAGATCCTTTCATATCCTCAAGATTGTACCCAGCATCGAATATTGCTTCAGTTGCCCGCTCAACAAGTTGTTTACCCTGCGGATCCATTGAGGTAGCTTGGTTGTAACTAATTTCTAAAGTAAAAATTTGTAAAACTCGAAAGGTTTGAAAATGTCGAATATACCAAAAAATCCTGCATCGAGTTTTTCAATATAGTTAATTTTCCCTAAGCGATGGGGCAATCCAGGTTTGGTGATATCCCAACGTCTGCCGTCCAAAGTCACCATATCTTTCATATTGTATAAATTATCTCGTAACTGATAACAATCATCAGATTCTGGAAAACGTCCAGCAACGCCAGTAATTACAATTTCTTCACCCGGAGGAGGATTAGCAAGTTTCCTCCCAGCTTCCAAATAAATTTGTTGCTCTTGGTCTTGCGAAAAAGTTGCCATTTTTTATTGTTTTCTAATTTAATCACTTTGTATTAAAACAACTTTAAAAAAATAATTTATTGTATAAATACTTACAGCTGAACAGAAAACGAAGTATTCACTACCACTGCAACAAGAAAATTGTAAAGTTAGTCTGAAATTGCCACTTATAAAAGCTGATTGATATTATTATAAATTATGTTAATTAAAACGCAAACAATTACATTTTCTATTTTGCAAAATTATTTAGGAAAATCCCATTACTACAATGCACTAATGGAAGTTCCAGCGAAATTATTATTCAAATTAGATTGTCATTGTAAAAAACCGTTATAAGCATTATTTTTTCTTTAATAACATAATGATATTTACATAAAAACAAGAATTTTCCATAATATTATAACAGCAGTACAAAAAAAACAATTTCTGCTTTGTAGATAAGTACAGTTGTTGCTTTATTAAAAATTTTAGTAGTGCTCATTCGCTCATCAACAGAATCTAACTTTTTATTTTATTTCAAAATATGTCTGTAATAATAAAGATTGCCTAAAGTTATATGTATCTACATACAATATACCATACAATTAGGTTTCTATTCCTTTTGGAATATACCTACTTCCATTTTGGAAGTCTTTACGACTCATTTCTCGAGGTGAGTCGCTCCTCTTCTTCAACATCCTAGATTTTCGTATGTGTCGTTGCTTCCTTCACTATGCTTCTCCACACCACTCTAGTCTCACATTTCCTCTTCCAGTCCGTCACGCCCATCTCTTCGAGGTCATCTTTTACCTGATCTAGCTATCTGTTCCTCGCTTTCCTCTCATCCTCGTTTCCCCGGGTCACCACTCTATTATTTTTCTCGGGATATTGTGTGGCTCTTTTCTCGTTATGTGACCCAGCCATATAATTTGGGGGCCCATCGCCGCGTCTTTGGGTCCCGTAGAAAAGAGAGATGTGACAGATGGTGGCCGACACCCATGTTGGTCAGAGCAAATATAGGTAAGGGGTCCCGAAATATTATCAAATAGGGTTGAAAAAAAATCATTCAAAAAATTGGAGGGCCCCGCGGCAACATTAATTTACTACGAGCCCCGCGCTGGGTTAATCCTGCACTGTTTATAGTTAAACACAAGTATTAGTTGAATTATACATTTTCCATTCATTAATTTATCACTATACCTATTGTATTAGGAGACCTGAATTTATATTTAAAAACATGCAATTTGTTACGTGTTAGGCATGTAAAGGTAACAAATAAAGTCAATTCAAAAATTTTACCAAACGTAAAAAATAAAGGAATTAATTAAAATATTAATAAATATTAAAGAATAATATTCAGAAATTATTATTCAAACTTTTGGTGATTTCTACCGAATTCTAAAGAAGAAAAGATTAAAACCGCCATTTTCTTTAATTGCATTGGAGATAAAGAATTAGACACTGTTGTTCCAATTCAATGCAAATCTTAAAAAACGATTTAGAGTCTTTACCTACTGTAGCTATATCGAAAAATTATCTCTACTTGCAAGATCTGGTTTCGGAGTTTCTCAAAAATTAATTAAAACCCAATCCTCAGTCGTGAAAAACGAAAAATATATTGGTATATATTCTCGATTAGCTTGGACTAGCTTTTAAATGAACATTGGTAACCTGAAAGCAATGATCTCTACACATTATTTGGTTGGAGCGGGAGATCGGCTATAGAAGGAACCACCTCATTTTATGTTAACTGGACTACGTCTAGTTCTCATTAGAGATAGGTCATCAAGTTGGGAATGGGATAAGAACCACTTTGTGTAAGACCAACACTGTTTCCTGGTAATCTTAAAAGAAGTGTTAACTTTCTGTACTTTCTGGATAACGATGGTCGCTGAAAGGCAGAGATCCCTAGAACCCATTAAAGTGGTATGATCTAACTGGAGCTGGAATTCCCTGACAGGCTAACGACTTTAATCCATGGTTAATGGCGCAGTAAGTCAAGCTCTGGAGGAGTGACTCTCGCACCTATTGTGCTACTTATATCTCAAATAGGCACTTACATTATGAAAGGTTAAGTCTAGGCAGAAGCTAGGATGGACTAAAGACTTCAACCCATGAACTCAATGGTGCTGGAAGTCAGCCTCGAAGGGACCTTAAATGGACACCTAAGGAAGGACGACCTTAATTTGTACTTGTGTGACAGTCTGTATGGATGTTTACGAATCATCCTTGAAACATTTGGAGTTTGGACCTAAAGGGGTCACGCTTTCAAAAACAAAAACTACTACGGGGGTGGAAGTCCCGGGATTAGGCTTGCCTAATCTCGCCCATCATAGAGGTTGGACTCGTAATGGCACGTGGTTTCCGGAATGTTAGGCAAACAGTGTCCTCTTTTATTGTAATGATTGTTTGGATCTCAGGACGGTCTGTATGTCGGGATCCCTTCACCTAATGTCACCATCTGGATTTGCAACTCAATGATGTTAATAGGTAACTTGGTCTGCCAAGGACCCTCTGCAATGTATAAATTGCAAAATTGCACATCTAGCATCTCAAACTAACAATACATTACATACATGTATCTGTTGTTTGTAAATATAGATTGTTATTATCTTATCTGCATTTACCGACACAATAATCCTTCTTTAGTGCACCACCGCTCGGAAATTTTAAGGACTTGTTGCATCATCGAAGATGCAGCTTCCCCAAACTTCCCGATGGCGAGGATTGTGATATCGTCTGCAAATCCTTGCGCTTGCAAGTTACGCAACTGCTTAAGAATTAAACTAAGAGTTTGTAAACGCTTTATTGAATGTATACTATGTCAAAAGATATTGCAATATAATAAATGACTAACCAGAACATCAAATAGCCATACGACCGTACTGACTTTATAGTGAGTGATTGGTTGCTACTGTTTTGTTGAGAAATTTAACTATGCACACGTAGATAACGATCAATTGATCAATCAAATCCGGAATACATCGTTCTTTTTCACCTTGATGAGCCATACGTTGCTCAACTGCTTGCCTGTGTCGATAACATAATTATAAACATTTTCATTCCCGTCAAAATATCTGACAAAAATGAGTGCAAAAAAGTGGATATTGATAATGAAATAAATCAGTTAAAATTTAAAAGTTTGTACTATCACAAAAGCAAAATATGTTGAAAAGAATTTTACCCTTTTTTGTTCGCATACCGAAACCTGTCGTTGCTAAATATTGGATAGTCATCTGCCTAGTTATTATTAAAGGCGAAAATTTATGTGCTCAGAATTGTTTAGTTTAAATGTTACATATAAGTTGAACTTAATAAATTATTTACCAGCAGTCTGGCGTAAATCAAACACGGATAGACTAAAGAGCGGATAACTGCGGTTCTAATCCTGATTGCGTCGGATATGTGATGTGGGCTAAAAAGTCCAAAATTGATCTGTGGACTATGGGGAAGGCAAACGGGAAACCACCCCATTAACATTTCCCTAGTAAAGTCTTCTTGGCTTAGCCAGGTGGATCGCTAACATCCGAAATCGGATAGGCACCTAAAGAAGAACAATAAATTATTAATAGAAAAGTACGATGGGTACTACCGAGGGAAAAATTACTCTAAAACCTTAGAGTTATAATTTAAAATATCCAATAAAGTCAATACAAAGCATAATATGATAATCAATGTTTTGACTACAATTTTGCAAAATTCCCCATTGAATTTATAAGTTACAAAATTCGCGAGGTCAGGGTTATTTACGTCAAGAATAAATTTGGGTAAAAAGTCCAAAATGATTGACGACATTTGATGAATAGGTCTTTGGGCAGAATACAATTACTTCATTCTGGGGTCATTTAACTAAATATTTCTGACTAAGCACAAAAATAACATGAAATATTATTTTTATGGCAAACATCCGAGAGAGAGGGAATATAATAATATACTACATAATGTAGATCAAATAAAAAGAAAAAAGAAACTCTTCTTGATATTGATGTACTCGTATGCAGTATAATATGATTTAATATGTTCCAGACTATATTATGAATGCCAAAAAACTAATTTGATGTTTTTGATGCTGCAATGTACGGAGTAAACACGAAATCAAAAAGGAACAAAGAAATCAGAAGAAAGATAATATTATAATATAAGAAAAAAACAATACAAATAATTTTATACAAAATTAATAAGGTTATTTTCAAAAACCAACACCACATTTTATGTAATTGATATAGCATGTAAAATTCCGATCGATTTTAAATGTAAAAATTCAATGAAGTAGTTTAAACTATTTCCTTTGATTGTCTATTATTCGCAGTTATTCATTTGCTATCCATTTGCACATAGATTCTTACATATATGCATATAAGTTTAACAATTAGCATTATATGTAGTGAACTAAAGTATGATTTTCCAAACTATGTATGTCAAAATGTCAAATTCTTGAATTCAATTACAACAAAACTTAACACAATCGTAGATATTATAAATTATTCGTCTTATGTATATTTACTACATATTTCATCTTATTTTCATGATCTTGATTTTAGGCAAATTCTCACTTCTGATGTGATTATACAATTTATTTATAATAATATCACTTTCAAGAAGAAGAAAAAAGGAACAACATTGTATGTTGCAACATATAATGTACGAACCCACTCATCGGATGATAAATTGGAAGAAATACTGACAGAAATAAATAAAGTAAAGTGGGACATTGTGGCCATGAGCGAGATCAGAAGAAAGGGAAAAGAATGCTTAACCCTTAAAACGGAAGATACTCTATTATTATAAGGGAAATGAGGAAACACACATACAAAGGGTGTTGGATTTATCATCAACAAAAAAGTGATAAATAACGTTACCCATTTCAAAGGAATATCTTCTGATATTTTTATTTTTTGCAATTACGACTTTTTAGTCGTAATCAGCAACCACTAAAACCAAATACTTTACTTTACAATACGGGAAACTCATGCACATTTTCGGCGACACAAAATCGCAGCGCCACTAGCGGCTGGAACCGTGAATTAACGCTACTTGACGAAGGTTATGTTGATTTATTAAGGGTATATAGGGATTTGTTTAAATAATAATTTAAATAAAAACTCTAATTATAACCAATACGGTTAAAATCGTACTGTAAATTATAGTAAATTACTAATTATCACCCACCAAACCTCGACAGTTTCGTTAGTACACGTCTTAAGCCAATAGGTGGCACCCTTAAAAATGTCGCCGAAAATAACAATAGAATTTGCAAGAGTTTCCCGTATTGTAAAGTAAAGTATTTGCTAAAACCTTAGTATACTAAATTTCATTAATATTAAAGAAGTGTACAATCATAGGTACATATTTCCCATGATTATAGGATTTACCAGGGTGCAGCCATTTTAAAATCGATTTGTGGAAAAACTATAACGGTGCTAGCTTTTATATTTGGGTGCTAGCCGGTGCTAGCTATAAGGATTCGGGAGCTAGCTTTTGGGGAGAAAATATTAACTTGGTGGAGCTGCGTTTACTTGGCTCCACCCATTTTCAATATCGATTTGTGGAAAAACTATAATGGTGCTAGCTTTTATATTTGGGTGCTAGCCGGTGCTAGCTATAAGGATTCGGGAGCTAGCTTTTGGGGAGAAAATATTAACTTGGTGGTGCCAAGTAAACGGACCCGACCATCTTCAGATTCTGAGCTTATTGGTGGAAAAGAGTAAAGAATATAACATGCCCATTATACTTAGCATTCATCTACTACGAAAAAGCTTTTGATTCAATAGAGATATGGGTAATAATGAGATCTTTAAAAAACTGTAGAATAGATGACAGGTACTTCACCCTAATTAAAAACATAATATGAAAATGCAAAAATAAAAACGAATATACAAATAAAAACTATATCGATTAAGAGAAACATAAGACAGGGTGATACGATTTCGCCAAAGCTCTTCATAAACAGCAATGGAAGATGTTTTCAAAGACCTCGATTGGCAAGATAAAGGAATATGTATGGACGGGGAATACCTTAACCACCTAAGATTCGCAGATGACATCGTATTAATAGCTGGAAGTGAAGAAAAACTTCAGATAATGTTGGACGACCTTCAAAGACCATCCTAAACTTGTAGGACTACAAATAAATAAATAAAGCAAAAACAAAAGTTATGTCGAACGTCAACAGCCACGACGGAATCCGCGTTATGCTTGATGGCAACACATTAGAGGTAGTGCAAGAGTATGTATATCTGGGCCAATGCATAGCGATGGATAAAGGTAATATGACACCTGAAATAACTAGAAGACACAAGCTGGGATGGAAAGCTTAAAAGGAATTAAAATATATCTTGAAGTTCAAAATACCAAGGTCGCCTAGGTCGTATACGATCAATGCATCCTCCCTGTTCTAACATATGGCTCAGAAACTTGGAGCTTAACAAGGTCCAATGCGAGGAAACTTAGAGTTACGCAAAGAGCAATAGAAATACAAATGTTAGACATAACTCTAAGAGACCACAAGAGAAATGAATGGATCAGACAGCAGACAGGGCTAAAGGATGTGGTAGATAGGGCATCCCAGCTGAAGTGGAATTGGGCGAGACACATAGCCAAAATCAGAGATGATAGGTGGACAAGGAAAATGCTACAATGGAGACCAAGATCTGGAAGAAGGAGCACTGGACACCCAAAAACACGATGGATGAACGAAATAAAAAAGACAACAGGTATTGGATGGTTAAACGTGGCAGAAGATACAGAAAGATGGAAAATGATGGGGAAGGCCTTTATCCAATAGTGGAGTGAAGTACGCTAGTGGTGATAGTGAAAACAATTTTAAAGCTTATCCTGCATTTCTGGGTCGACATGTATTCTATTTCAATTTTAATTTACTATAAGTTTAGTCATTCACTACATTATTTATGACAATATAATTTATTATAATTAACTCGACTGGTCTAGGTCAATATTTATACTGCATTTTGAAAGACCTGAGAAATTAAAAATTGTAAGTTATGCATTGGAATTAAAACTGGAGACTAGTTAGTAAAAAGAAACAGTGTAAAGGTACAAGATGCAATTAAGGTGCTAAACTTGAACCAAACGTGATCTTCTGCCAGATGATTAGCAATGGAAGCCTAAGATCGTCATCTGACTTTACACCGCCATAATCAAACCCAAAACCGAGCTGATAGCAATACGCACGACTATTATCATGTAGACTGAATCTAAATAACCCACCTAAATAACAGACCAGCAGTCTGGCGTAAATCAAACACGGATAGACTACAGAACGGGAAACCGCGGTTCTAATCCTGATTGAGTCGGATTTGTGCTGTGATGTAAAAAGTCTAAAATCAAAGGGAAACCACCCCATTAACATTTCCCTAGTAAAGGCTTAGCCAGGAAGATCGCCTGCGTCTAAAGAAGATATGGCACTAAGAAGAAGAAATAACCCACATAAATCAATGTTAGATTGATATTTGTTTTAGATACAGATTCCCTTCGGACGTCATGGCTAATCCCGGTAGTGATGTGCATCCAAAGTGCCATTATATTTTTTACATTTAGCATAAGCATTTACCGGTAAACGTGTACAAATGTCAGTGTATAACATTTGCCATAACCTACAGTATACGAGTACAATTGTGACTCAGATCAGTTTTAATTTTATTCTATTTTCTTCATTAACATTAAAATTTAATTTTGTAATTAATTTAATTAGCTTAAAGTGTTTTTATGTTCTTATGTGTTTATTTTATTTTATAATAGATATCTATTGCGATGTTAAGGTGTTAAACTTCAAACACCTCATACTTACATTGATTACACAAGGCAACATTAATTTTGCCAACAGAATTTTTTAAGTAATTACGATAGGTACATTGACAGTCATCCGAAAAAAAATTATATTTCATAAAAAAGTTTGCTTTTGTAGCCAGGAGAGCTATTTAAAATTTTTTTAAATATTTTAAAAAATCTATGATTTTAATTTTCATCTGTTATAAAAACCAAACAAATATATTTGCATATTATTTTTATTAACTTTAACTATTACAGTAGGTTATAAAATAAAGGAAAAAAATTTAAAAGTGAACCCTAGTACCCTTTCTTTTATGTACATGGGTACATGAGTTTATAAGTTTATGAGTTTATATAGTCGTACTAACGGTTTTTGCTTTGTTTTTGAACTTATATTCCCTAGTAATTTGGACTTATTGTATTGGAGATAATAACGAACATAGATGTAATGCATTTTGCGTATTCCTGGACATTTTACTGATATGGCATAATGAGTAGTAGGTATTGATTGAATTTCAAAGATGTAACACTAACACAGAGTCTACAAGAAGACCAGGTCAGTTCGTTATTGTATCTTCAATACAATAAGTCCAAATTACTAGGGAATATAAGTTCAAAAACAAAGCAAAAACCGTTAGTACGACTAGAAGAACAATAAGAAAGCGAATCGATGCACAGCAAACACAAAATCACATTCTTTGATTTTTATTGATGTTTTGTTTTATTAGTGTATCGTTTTGTTAGTGTTTTGTTTAGTTTTAAGTAAATACCTGTTACTTTAATCTAAAAATATTATTTTTATTTGAATTCCTGATTATTATAATAATTTCACATTGAGCTCATTTTTCAGTAAAATAGCTATATCTTTTTTTCTAAAGTATTATTATAGCAAATTTTATACCATTTTGAAAACTACACTTAATGAGCAATTTTTTAAAATAACTTGCCAGGTTAGTGTAGTATAATTTTTTTACAGTATGAAGAGTCGAAGTTGGCAAATAAAATAAAAAAAAATTTGAGGCTCGCAAAAACATTTTTTTTTTCAAAAAGTATGGCAATATTAGTTCTGTTTTAATCTGTGATCAATAGCAGGGCTATTCAGGGTTACTTAACCAAAATTATATTTTTATAATATGAAATTTCGTACCTGTGGCACACAATAACTGATTGAATGTGTCGATTTTTACAAAATTCATAAAAGTGCCAATATCTCGAAAACTAACGATATTTTAATATGGGTATATTTCGATATTCTGGTCAGTCATGAGCTAGCCTATCATCCCTCCAAGGGATAACGTTCAGGTCTGGGACACCCTGTATAACAAAATGCATCAGCATCATTCTTACACTTTCTCGATGGCATTTTAACCTTTTTGAGATTGGTACATAACACTTTATGTTGTTTATGGTGTAAGCGCAATCTGGAGATATCGTAGGTACCGTACGAATGTGAAAATCCCTTTTATTTTTTCGCGGTGTGTTTAAATATATCATAATTAGTTACTGTTTCTATAAAAACGCAAGAATCTGTATTATTAGCATGACAACTACAAAAGCAAACTTTAAAGGGGATATGAAAATTTTTCCTTCATTTTAACTATTTTTAACTACCGTAACATGCTACAACTTGGGACACTTTTGACATTCAACGATGTGCCATTCTTTTTGTACTCTTCCCTTCAGTTATTAGAGATAGCCATTTTTCCGGTCTCTTTGAGTACTTTAACGATACGTTTTGACATTTTGAAAATATTGCATATTTCAGCCCTTTTTTTAAAAAAAAACTAGGTGTCCCAAGTTACCTCACGGGTGTTACAACTTGGGACAGTTATTGAAATATTCAAAGAAATCAAATTGTTTGAGCCGTTCACAACATGGAACAAGTATATTCTTTTTAAAAAAGGGAAAAACTACACAGTAGCATATAAAAAAAGTATCCATGATCTAAAAAGTCATTAATACGACCTGCATTTCTTAGATATATGTAAAATCGGGCACTCGTTTAAAAGTTACGTAAAAAATCCTTTAAACCCTTTAAAATGTTTTAAAATACTTTAAAAATAATCTAGTTGATGTCAACAAACTGATATCTTCCTATTTGATAAGAACACACTTTTACATCACAACATTTACATCAGATGATAGGTGTCCCAAGTTGTAAACGCAGGAAGTTTTTTAAAAAAAACAAATTAATAAAAAAAGGGGTTTAAAATATAAAAGTTCTAATTAAACCATTCAATTAACAATAACATTTGCTATAAACATTCAAAATATGAACTTACAACAATTTACAGCCACACCGCCCCAGCAGAAGTTTTCCAAGGTATAAAATTTACATAATATTTTTTAATAACATTTTTCAACACACCAATGCATTTTTCTCAAATGATCACACGTGACTTAATCAAGGACCTCTAAAATACGCATAATAAACAGGTATTACAGAATAAAAAATATGTACAATGTAATAATAATAGGGACGCTTCCCTCGCTTGGATAAAAACCATCAAGCTGCATCATGAAGTCGAAGTCGAACTTTCTCCATGAGCGTACATAGTTCCAAACCATATAATCGCGGTCGCAAAATTCGAGTCAAAAGTCAATTCGAAAGTCGATTCCTCTTTACAATTACACATAGGACCAAACCACGAACGTCGAAGCTTCTCCAAGAGAATACACAGTACCAAACCACATAATCGCGGTCGCAAAATTCGAGTCAAAAGTCAATTCACAAGTCGATTCCTCTTTATAATTACGCACAGGACGAAACCAAACCATTATAGATTATCATCAACCATGTAAGGTTAGAAATCCAAATAGTAAATGCGTTAGTCGCATTATCGCATGTCCAAGAATTCTATCAACGCACGTATCAATTTGTACACATATGGTTTAACACAAATGGAATCACCTCCATCAATACTAATTGACTATCGTCAATCACATCACAATCAAAAATGCACTAATTTCGAAGATTAAAACTGAGCAAGCCAGTATTTACGGTTCGAAATCCAAATAAATGCGTCTATCATATGAACAAAATTACTATCAATGTACGTACAAATTTGTACGCATATGGTTTTTACACAATCACAATCCATCAGTTCGAATATCGCTGATTCATCAAAACACAAATGGTGGATTCACCTCCATCAAGCCTTATCGTTAATTAACAATCAAAATGCACTAATTTCGAAAATTAATTCGGAGCAAGCCACGTAAGCCTCAATGGCGGTCGACACGCGCCGACGCACGCATTTTGGTGTATTATGAACAGGAAAATCATAAAATGAAACCTAGGACAGAAAAAAGTTCTTTTTTTGTCGAGTTGTGTTATTATCGCTACTCATAAGTGAATTTATGTAATAAAACTTATTTAGCTCCGACCACAATCAAAATTAATCGGCCTCTCCTTTTAATTCCACTTTCTGCAAAGATCTCAAGAACAAACATCAAGATTGTGTCCTCCTGATCCAATTCAAAAATATTTTCAAATGGTGGATGACGATACGTGATTGCATAACAATTGTAATTTGTTTTAACTCAATAATTTATTTTAGAAATTTAAATTAACCCTGCCTACGTCCTTCGTAAAGCAGCGTACAAAAGTTTTTCAAAATTTAAAATTAATTACAATAATTTCAACCAAAACACAAATAATAATAATTATCAAAAACATAAAAAGCCCCGTTCTCACGATTCAAGTTTAGTTGAACGATTATAGTTGATCAACAAATATCGCATGAAATCTGTAGTGAGAACCTCTGTTTCAATACAGTTGAACAACTAAATAGAAGATATAATAAAACAAATAGAAGATATAATGAACGATAGAGGTTTTATTTCCACTATTTCAGATATTTTGTAGTATTTTTATCTATGTCCAGTGGACGTGGTAATTTCGGCCAAACCAGTTATGGTATGGGAAATTCAATTATGGAACGAATTTGCGAACAACGTACGCAGCTTGGCTTACCAGGTTTGGCGATACAGTGGGGCAGAATCGGAGATGTAAAAAGAAAACCAAATGTTTGAATGCAATATTAATAAATTTGCTTTATCTAGGTTGGCATAGTGGCTGAGAACGAAAGTACTCGAATAAAGGTAGAAATTGCTGGAACCATCCAACAACCAATTTCATCATGTTTAGCAGTTCTGGATGTGTTATTGAAACAAAGCGAACCAATTGTATCAAGTATGGTCGTTGCTGAAAGAAAAACTCACGCTTCAACCCCGAATAGTATTGTTGATGCTGTTAGAATAATTATGGGTTAGTTTTTGTTCTACAAACATAATCGTAGAAAATAATATTTTTCTTGCAGGATTGAAAAGTTTGAAAGGTATCTCGGTTTACATGCTCCATTCCCACAATTAGGCATGGATTCGATTATGGCAGTGGAAATATGACAAACAATTTAAAGAGAATATAATGTTTTCCTATCAGCTCAAGAAATTAGAAACATGACCTTTGCAAGCCTTCAAAACATGGTTCAAAGTACAGAAACCAACCCAGATGATAATAAAGACAAGAAGTCAAAATATGAAAATCTAGAAATACTTCATGACGTGTACTTGCTGCTTCCAGTAATAACTGAAAATAAAGATACTGATATTCCAGTTTTAAAAATGGGCAACGGATTGAAAGGGAACAGTGATGCACCAAAAGTTTTCTTCGTACCTGGAATTGACGGAATGGGTACAAGATTTGAACCGTTAGCTGGAAAATTAGATTTCACTAGTTTCTGTTTGCAATTATCACCACAATGTTTGCAAACCAGAATCTAAAATAGAAGATATTGCTCAGTTACTGTTACCAAGATTAGAAGCCAACCTAATCAAATCCCAACCTTTTAGATTAATTGCCTTTTCATTTGGATCGGTAGTTGCTATTGAATTGGTTCACTTATTGGAAGCTAAAGGTTACACAGGAAGTCTTGTAGTAATTGACGGAGCTCCAGCTATGTTCAATAATTTAGTTAAAAAATACTTACCTCCAGATTACTCTGAAGCAACAATGTAAACCATCTTGTTGGCAGCTATCATGAAACTTTACGTTCCATTGGAGACTGTCCTATCAAATATGGTAAGTAAGTAAATAAACTATGAAACATAAATTGATTTTGAACCTATTTTAAGGAAAACATTGAAAACTGTCAATCTTTAGAAGAACGTGTTGATTTTGTGGCAAGTCAAATTCCAGAAGATGTTCATACCACAATTCAACACCAAGAAATGTGTGCAACTCTTTACGCACGGTTGAAAGCATTGGCCGATTATAAGCCCAATTTTGGAAAACTGAAATCTAATGTTAGATTAATTAAACCAACGCAACCGATTTATCCCGAGTTTGATTTTGATTACAAAGTTAGAGATTTGTGTGAAAACTATGTGGATGTTAATGTATACGAAGTAAATCATTTAACAATATTCTAAGGAACTTAGATATTTTAAAACGTGTTAGTTTCCAGTTGACTTAATTTAAATAATAATTATATAATAATCTATAAATTATGCACATAATTCTAAATTATAAACGCACCATGTTAAATTTACTTAATTTTTTTTTCTTCTTAATGTGAGTAGAGTTGATATATACCACCATATTATTCATAATCTCTTACACTCTACTGCACAATGGAAAATAACTCATTCTTCTTCTTCTTTTCAGCTTTTGTCTATTCAGTGTTGGATGTAGACCTCCTTCAATTCCTTCCATGCACCATGGTCCTGGGCTCGATTTTGTCCATTTTTTCCTGCTGTCTCAACAATATTTTGGTGGATTACCGATGAATCATTTGGTTGTTCGTGGTCTCCATAATCGAACCCTCTTTGCCCATCTATCATAACTTTTACCTGCAACCGGATATCTCCGTGGTCTGGTTTTGTTTTCTTAGCCTGATGGTATAACCCAGGTATACGCACTTGTAATAAATATACAAAGTACTTACTATCTTGTAAATTGCAACTTTTGTAACCTTTATTTTTAAGATGAACAATAAACGCATAACACCACATTTGGCTTTTCCACATCTCTACATTTGGCGACGAGGACAAAAATGCCTAACGATACCATGGAAACTACGATAAACTCAAACAATGGAATCAGTTTCAATTTCAATCGATTCAATCCTGACCAAGAAGTGTGGGAATATTATACAGAATGTTTCGAACTCGAATTAAGTGATACATGGACTGACAAATAACGAATACTCTAAGAAAATGTTACTACTAACAAAAATCGGACCAAATACGTCCAAACTTCTTGTGGATCCCATAAATGTAATAAACAAATCATACAATGAAATAATTGCAGTCATAAACAAGAACTTTATAGTCATGTCCTGCCCCATTGCCCCCATTGCCCCACAGGCAATGCCTGCCCGCTACCGTGGGGCAACGGTATGGATTGTGGCCCACGAGCCGTAGTTTGGAAACCAATCACTAAAATGTATAATATTAAAGTGGTTTTTGAATGAATTTGTAGTCAGATAAAACTAAGTACCGTATGATGGGGCAACATTGGCCCTTTAAGGACAACATTGGCCCACCTGACAAAAAATGTTTGTTTGTAGTATAGAGATCGTAAATGCAACGATAATTTTTTAAGTTTTGCGTTAGCAGATAGGAGAAGACCGCAAAAATGCGGGGAACCACAAATTGGAACAGTACTTGCTGTCTGATTTCTTGTGCAGGTCGTGAAATCGTCAATCAAGTTATTCATCGGTAATCGACACGTGGCAACTTCTTCCTCAAACGCAATTGAGTCATTCCATGTGAAAACACCGAAAAAAAGAAAAAATTGTTGCTGCATTGTTTCAGATTTTGCTTAAACTTTGTGGAAATGTTCTTTAGGATTCTAACGACCAGAATCCGCAAGGATTTAATTTTCGCACGCGCCACTTCCGGTCCACACAAAATAAAGCAATTGAAATTGCATGAAAAGTCTTATTTTTTTGCTTTGCGGTTTTAGCTGTAAAATTTTTTCTATTAGAGATGTCTACTCGATCAAGATGGCATTTTGAAGTAGAAACATGGTAGTTTCTAAAAAAAAATAAAAATTTACATAATTTATATATACCTGAAAAATAACATGGTACTGAAAATACATGTATTTTATTGATTTTTTGTGATTTTCAATGGACTCCAGTGTCTGCGCTGTTGAATATAAAAGTTTATCATTCTCAGATATTAAAGTGCATATATCGTAAGAGAACAAAAATTTAAAATCGACTCGTTCCATCATCCCGTTTTGAAAAAATCTTTGCTTCAAATTTTGAAATTTTGAGAATTTGCATATTTCAGGCTACAATTTGGACGTGTTTAGGAATAGACAAAAATTTGAAATTTACAGGGTACTTAGTTCTTACCTTTAACTTCAAAAACCTTCAAAGTCCAGGTTGGTTATTTGTCCTCTCGCGGATATACAGGCGTTTAAAGAGAAAGCTTTGCTTGAAATTTTAAAAATTTGCATATTTCAGGCTACAATTTGGACGTGTTTGGTAAGAGACAAAAATTTGAAATTTGCAGGATACTTAGTTCTTACCTTTAACTTCAAAATCCTTAAAGGTCCTGGTTGGTTATTTGTCCTCTCGCGGATGTACAGGCGTTTAAAGAGAAAGCTTTGCTTGAAATTTTAAAAATTTGCATATTTCAGGCTACAATTTGGACGTGTTTGGTAAGAGACAAAAATTTGAAATTTGCAGGATACTTAGTTGTTACCTTTAACTTCAAAAACCTTAAATGTCCTGGTTGGTTATTTGTCCTCTCGCGGATGTACAGTCGTTTAAAGAGAAAGCTTTGCTTGAAATTTTAAAAATTTGAATATTTCAGGCAACAATTTGGACGTGTTTGGTAAGAGAAAAAAATTTGAAATTTACAAGATACTTAGTTCTTACCTTTAACTTTAAATTCAAAAACCTTCAAAGTCCTGGTTCTAACAACAAGCCAATCGAGCACTTCATTGTTTTTGTTCTCTTTTTTCACTGAGCACAGCACATGGACATCAATTCACAAACAAAATAACGAACTAAATAATTATATGCAAAATAGCATGATTAAAAATTAAAACAAAACACTAGCAATAGAAATGTGCGCAAAGCCTACTATTTTGTAACAAAAACAATAGAACAACATAAAACCCTTCAGTTATTTGACACCTAACATGGATACATTCCAAGAATATGCTCAAGTACTATAAAAGATATTTTTTTAAAGATAATTATTATAACCCTATATAAATATATGGATTATATTCATATTAATATATATTTATATTATAGTAGGTATATATTTTATTAAAACACTTAAAACTTAAATGCAATAAGAAACAAATCGCTATATTTTTTGCATCTCTTTAAACACTAGTATATCTGTGAGAGGACAAATACTCAAAAAGGACCTTACAGTTTTTCGAAGCTAAAGGTAAGAACTAAATATCCTGTAAATTTCAAATTTTTATCTCTTACCAGACACGTCCAAATTGTAACCTAAAAACAAGCAAATATTTTAAATTTCAAGCAAAGCTTTCTCTTTAAACGACTGTACATCCGCGAGAGGACAAATAACCAAGCAGGACCTTTAAGGTTTTTGAAGTTAAAGGTAACAACTAAGTATCCTGCAAATTTCAAATTTTTGTCTCTTACCAAACACGTCCAAATTCTAGCCTGAAATATGCAAATTTTTAAAATTTCAAGCAAAGCTTTCTTTTTAAACGCCTGTATATCCGCGAGAGGACAAATAACCACCATAGACTTTGAAGGTTTTTGAAGTTAAAGGTAAGAAGTAAGTATCCTGTAAATTTCAAATTTTTATCTCTTACCAGACACGTCCAAATTATAACCTAAAAACAAGCAAATATTTTAAATTTCAAGCAAAGCTTTCTTTTTAAACGCCTGTACATCCGCGAGAGGACAAATAACCAACCAGGACCTTTAAGGTATTTGAAGTTAAAGGTAAGAACTACGTATCCTGCAAATTTCAAATTTTTGTCTCTTACCAAACACGTCCAAATTGTAGCCTGAAATATGCAAATTTTTAAAATTTCAAGCAAAGCTTTATCTTTAAACGCCTGTATATCCGCGAGAGGGCAAATAACCAACCTGGACTTTGAAGGTTTTTGAAGTTAAAGGTAAGAACTAAGTATCCTGTAAATTTCAAATTTTTGTCTATTCCTAAACACGTCCAAATTGTAGCCTGAAATATGCAAATTCTCAAAATTTCAAAATTTGAAGCAAAGATTTTTTCAAAACGGGATGATGGAACGAGTCGATTTTAAATTTTTGTTCTCTTACAATATATGCACTTTAATATCTGAGAATGATAAACTTTTATATTCAACAGCGCAGACACTGGAGTCCATTGAAAATCACAAAAAATCAATAAAATACATGTATTTTCAGTACCATGTTATTTTTCAGGTATATATAAATTATGTAAATTTTTATTTTTTTTTAGAAACTACCATGTTTCTACTTCAAAATGCCACCTTGATCGAGTAGACATCTCTAACAGAAAAAATTTTACAGCTAAAACCGCAAAGCAAAAAAATAAGACTTTTCATGCAATTTCAATTGCTTTATTTTGTGTGGACCGGAAGTGGTGCGTGCGAAAATTAAAACCTTCTGGATTCTGGTCGTTAGAACCCTAAAGAATATTTCCACAAAGTTTCAGCAAAATCTAAGATATGCTGGCTTTGCCGATTTGTTGATTTCATATGGAATGACTCAATTTTTAAAATTAGGAACAACACAGTAAGTATTAATATCTTATTTTAAGTTAGTAATTAAATGATTTATCAAGATTTTTCAATTTAATTATAATCCGGTGGTCTGTGACGAATGAAAAACCAAGATAAGGCAACATTGGCGCAGATATTGGGGCAACATTGGCCCAAGCTAAAATCAATTTAAATTCTGATAAAGAAAGTGAGAAACATTCTGATTTGGAAGAAGTGATAAAAGTGGTCCAAGAAAACCCGAAATTGAGGATAAATCCCAATGAATTAATCATTGGCGACTTTGTTGTGGTTTTGTTTAACGAAAATAAATACCCTGGCAAAGTTATTGCTATTTCAGAACAAGGGCCAACAGTTGACTGTTTAGAGAAGAGCCTGAAATTTTGAAGGTGGCCCAAAAAAAGGATGCTATCAGTTACAACTGGGATGATGTTATTGACAAAATACCAGAACCCATAATGGTTTCCAAGAAAAATCAATATAAAGTCCCAGAGCTCGATAATTATGTTTGAGCTCCAGTTATTTTTGTTATATTACCAATTTTTTGGGAAAGAAATAGAAAAATTATATAGGAAGAAGAGTTTGCGTTTAAATTAAAAATAATTTGTTTTTTACTATTGTTTTAAAAAACTAGGTACCTATTTAGCATAAGTTTTAAATAAATATTACTATTTCTAAAGTTTTCTTTAAAATGCAGTTTGCTTGACCTTTTTCTCTATGTTTTTCTTACTAATCACATAAAACTGTTCTTTTAATTACCTAAAGGGTCTAGTAGTTTATAAAATCAACTTTTAGCTTTTATTTTAGACTATCTTTAACACAAGCCCCGAAAAACATGTTTGGGCTAAAGTTACCCCATGTCAAGGTAACTTTGGCCCACTTCAAAAACAATTTTTTTTTTCGCAATTGTGACATGAAAAAAATTAATTGAACTTTAAAACATATAGATATACCCCTACCAATAAATTAAAAAATATTAGATGCTTTGTACAGTTGGTGCTATTATAATTTATTGCTAAATATTACATATTATACATTATTATATTATTACAATAATACAAATTGATAATCTGAAATACAATATAATAATATATTGGTGTTTTCTGATATACAATTATTGGCAAATCTGAATTATAAATTCCGCCTTGGGAAAAACAATTCTCAAATCTGAATTACAAGTGACGCTTTCTGAAATACAACTGACAAATTAATCTGAATTACAAATTTACGTTTTCTGAAATAAAAGCTTGAAATGGGATAGTTGATCCGTACGCCACTGTTTAATGCATTCATAAACGTGGCGATTCTGTCAGGACAGAAAGTAATAACATTATAAGTTATATATAAATTACTGAATAATTATGATAATTCAACTGTGATAAGGCGATATTCATGAGCTTAAGTATTACATTTAATATAGTTCTTTCATAAAATTCATGTAACTGTTAAATTTTTTTCTAGAATTATTTCATATTCTTGTAATTAGCGTTTTATCCATGATTTAATAAAATACGAAATGGCTCTAAAAAAGGTTAAAGGAAATTTTGAACGTATGTTCGACAAAAATTTAACTGATTTGGTTCGCGGAATCAGAAATAACAAGGAGAATGAGGTTAGTACTTTGAGGTTATGTACATACAATTTTTGTAACTTCAAATTTCAATTGTAGGCCAAATATATTTCGGAATGTATGGAAGATATAAAGCAGGAATTGCGCCAGGATAACTTATCCATCAAAAGTAATGCCGTTGCAAAGCTGACCTACGTACGTAACTTAACATTTAGGTGCTTCGACGGCTCTTCATTTAAATTTTGGTTTTAGTTGCAAATGTTGGGATACGATATATCATGGGCTGGGTTTAACGTAATCGAAGTTATGAGTTCAAACAAATTTACACTTAAAAGAATAGGTTATTTAGCGGCTAGTCAATCATTTCATTGCGACTCGGAGGTACAGTATCTTTGAATTCACCTTAAAAACTTTTCTTTTATGGGTTTTGTTTTAGCTTTTAATGTTAACTACAAATATGATACGTAAGGAATTAAATTCTCAAAATCAGTACGAATCTGGTTTAGCTTTGACCTCCTTAAGTTGCTACATTAGCACAGATCTAGCACGCGATTTATCTAACGATATTTTAACTTTGGTGAGTACTTTTTTTTAACCTTTTGATTATTGTGATATAAGATACCCAAGCTATATGGATATTTTTGACACAAAGGGTATATTTTAAAAGAGTATCAACAGATGACTACTAAATTGGAAGGCTTCCTACCAAAATTAGTAGATGTGCATTTTATTGGTTAAAGATTTTTCTGGTGAATGTTGACGTACTATTTAAGATCAATGCCAACACAGCTACCATATTTAGTTCTTTTAGTGAAACAAAAGAATGTGGCTCATCTAGATTTACTATCTCCTTCATCTGAAGTTAGATTTGGGAGGTTTTAAAACTTAAATTAGCATGAAACTAGGTCAGGCTAGTTCGTGTATCTATGTGAAAATTTAAAAGAAGCAGGAAAAGAAATTAATAGAAAACATCTGCGTGACTATGCTGCTAAGGTAGAATTTGGGGTCTTGGGATGCCCTAGGGTCATTTATTCAAAGAGCTTTGGTACTTCATGAGGCATACTGTTCTTGGAAACTGAACTGTGTGCTATGATCAGATTTGGCTTCCTTACGTCTGATCATTCCCATAGAAATAAAAGGTGCTTTTCTAAACACGTCCGCATTTTGAATTTAAATAAAACACATAAAAATTGAGCACATGACCATAAATTTGCCTTTTTTAATTTTCTCTCTAATTTCCTTCCAGCTTCCAGAGCGTCATAGGAGGGGTGGGAAGGGCTTGTATTCTCTAATTAGTAATTACTAATTACTATCTCCTCCACTAGACCATGCCCATGTTCTGATAAAAGAAGCCGAGATTCAACCCACTTTTTACACCTATCAATTTTCAAAAATCAATTAGTAGCGCCATCTGTTGATAATCTTTTAAATTAGATTAGACGTTTCTAAAACTTTGATAATGTAAGACGCGACTGACGATAGCCAATAATCTTGAAATAATGTTATATCACATGATAATTCATGATCGATTCTCTAATAATTTTACTATATTTTTCAACTTCTTGTTTTAAGCACTTACTTATTTAAGCTTCATCTGTCGAATTATTGGATTTTCATTTAAGCGGCTGAGTTTACTATCGCCCAATATTTCCTTTTTGATTATAAACATAATCACTATAATCAGAAATTAAATTAAAAGTGCTATAACACAAAGTTCTATCTTTTTAGTTAAGTTCTACTAAACCTTACATTAGAAAAAAGGCTGTTCTTATGATGTATAAGGTTTTTCTTAAATATCCAGACGCTCTTAGACCAGCATTTCCAAGACTTAAAGAAAAATTAGAAGATCCTGATCCTGGCGTGCAATCAGCTGCCGTTAATGTTGTATGTGAATTAGCCAGAAAAAATCCAAAAAATTATTTAAGTTTGGCGCCTATATTCTTTAAACTAATGACCACTAGCACCAACAATTGGATGCTGATCAAAATTATAAAATTGGTAAGTTTTCATTTCCATTTTTAAATATGATTTCAACGCTTTCATTTTTGATAGTTTTCTACTTTTACAATGATTGAACCACTTCTTGGTCTTAAATTAACTGTGCCATTGGTTAATATCATAATGAGGTATCGAAATGTTTGCTTTTTAGATTTTGACCCTTGCAATACTATAATTATTATATTTTTTTGCTTAAGATTTTGCTTCTTGCTTTAATTTTAGTTCACTTTTTATTTTAAATTGTGTACTGCTGCACAATTTGGTTATAGTTTTTCCAAAATGTTATACTGATATGTTTTAGTGGGGGGGAGGGGTTCTCTAGGAATAAGCTTTTATATTATCGGAAACACATATTTCTCCAAATTTGTATTTAAAAAAACTTGAACCTTAACTTTTGCAGGAGCAGACTGATTCCAAAAAAACATTTTATATTATAATACGATATAAAAGTTATTTTTATTTTAACAGAATATAATAATTTAATAATATTATGCTACTAATTTCATTGAGCGACGTAGATTATGGAAATATAGCCTATAGATTAGATTCAAATGAAAGTGACACAGGCGATTTACTTGAAAATTTTTCAATATGTTGGTATAATATTAACATTTTTTTTTAAATTTTTTGTTTATAATAAATAATTACCTTGCACTAGATAGATTCCTAAAGGCGGATATAACCTTAGATAGTTCAGTCTTGATGGCACATAGTATTTCTAGTTATTGAAGTTCCACTATATTTGGGACCAAAGAGATTTACTGACCCTGTTTGTAATAATTACATTAAGGTTTTTTTATTCACAATAAATTTCACTAAATGACCTAACTTTTCAGGGGTTAACTTTATCTCCCATCCTTACCTTTTGTTGTCACTGCCAATTGCCAAAGATTGAAAGTCATAAAGTAGTGTGGTTGGAATATTAAAGCAGAAATTTGTGGCTTGATTGTTTATTATAGAATAAAGAAATCAAGAAGGGCAGTCAATACCCTGATCGTTAAATTTTTTTAAAAATAATTTAATATGTAGAAAATTATTTTTTAAGAAGTCATAAATCAGACTTTTTAACAATAAAATTGAACTTCTTTTGTGTAATGTTATTCATAAATTATTACATTTAATGACATTTGAAATACAATGATTTAAGCAGAAACTTTAGTACGCATCAATTTATTGCTGATTATTGTAACGATTTACATTTTTTCATTGTTAAGAGCTTTTTATGTAAATTTAACAAAATATATAAAAAAACACATGAGGCTGATTTAACCCATACAATGCAAAGCAATTCTTAATAAAAAATTTTGCATGTTTTTATCTCATATTTCAGGTTTTATTGTAATCAGCATCGTTAATAAGTATGTTACTTTATTGTTTCACTAAAATTTTCTATTAATAATATTAATAAATTCTATTATCACTGGGTAATATTAATTGTAAGTGATGTTCACATAGAGATTAGTTTTATTGCATTGTAGAAGCTTACAATAGCCAATCAAGTTGAAGTAGATTATATCTTCATTCTATACAGTAAATCCCCGATTATCTCAACTAATGGAAGGTCCGAGGATATTTTCATCATTTAATTGTTTATATAACCTAAACTTTTTACATGAATTCAAAAGACAAGAAATGAATGATAATTTACAAATTTGTTTGCACTACATCATGGCTCATAGCATTTTCAAAATACAAGTGACACTCAAACTGTCACGTTCATTTTACAACTTTTCTAAAATTACAAAATTTATTCTCTCTCTGTTGTCACATAAAATATCACGATATGTAATGACGGTTTTTGGTTCACTTTATGTTGTTCTTAATTTTTTGCATATTAAATCCATCTGAGGAGCTTTAATAAAAGCAAGACGTACAAGCAAATAAAAAAAATTTAACAAAGTATGCTCAATATCAAATCTTAGAAATTTTCCAATTTGGTTCAATCTTGATTCTCAGATAATTGGTAAATCATAAAAGCAACAATAATAAAAATAATTGGTGATAGTTCGATAATCCGGACCGCGATTTTAAAAATTTTCACTAGTTAGAATCATAAAAAACGGTCCAAGAAGCAATTATAAAACAAAAATTAAAAATATTACATGATGACGATTTACAACACATCATGGGGATCTGCGAGGAAGATCAACGTCTCTTTGAGTCGATTCCCACTCTCCGCGCTTTAGACCGCCGACAAAATGAACAATAAGGTCAATTTTCGAGTGGACATTGGAAACTTTAAAATCGATTATTAGCTAAACGAATCGATATATTATGATTATGACATTCCTTCGTATCCAAATCGCTTCATTTTAATGTTATCTATCTAAATCCGTTGAGTTTTCCTTAATAAATTTAAAATCCTCGGGTCCGAAATATCGCACTGGCACCAAATAATAATAAAGTATTAGCCGCACATCCGTTAGTCTAGTAGAGCTAAAATTACAATTTAATTTTTAGTTTGGAGCGCTAACACCTTTAGAACCTCGACTAGGCAAAAAATTAATAGAACCTTTAACAAATTTAATTCATAGGTATGTAGGTTATCGATCTTTTTGCCATTACAAAGTAAAATTTAACATTGAAATTCTAGCACCTCGGCGATGAGCTTATTATATGAATGCATCAATACAGTCATTGCAGTTTTAATTAGCATTTCTTCCGGTATGCCTAACCATCAGGCCAGCATACAGTTATGTGTACAAAAATTACGAATATTGATTGAAGATTCCGATCAAAACTGTAAGTTTCCTTAATTCATTCATCTCCAATTCGTCCTACATTTTTTTTTTAGTGAAGTACTTAGGATTATTGGCAATGTCGAAAATTTTAAAAACGCATCCGAAAAGTGTACAAGCTCATAAAGACTTAATTTTGCAATGCCTGGAAGATAAGGATGAATCGATTCGCTTAAGAGCTTTGGACTTACTTTACGGCATGGTACGGTACCATATAAAATTTAAATTCTCAATTTAAGTTACCAATATTCTGCAGGTTTCCAAAAAGAACTTGATGGAAATTGTTAAAAAATTAATGCTTCATATGGATCGAGCGGAAGGCACAATTTACAGGGACGAATTGTTGAGCAAAATCATTTTGATTTGTTCACAAAATAATTATCAATTTATAACCAATTTTGAATGGTACGTCACGGTGCTAGTCGAACTTGCTCAATTGGAATTTGGTTCTAAACAAGGTAAAAATGTCTCAATTTAAAATATTTTGATTTTATAAAAAAAAATTTAAAGGTGACGTGATTGCTGCTCAATTAATGGACGTTTCAATACGCGTTCAAGCGATTCGCTTGTTTGCTGTGCAAGAAATGGCGCAGTTGTTAGAAATTTATTCTTCTTCCAACCAATTTTCAATAATGCAAGATGTGCTTTATTCAGCTGCTTGGTTATGTGGAGAATTCTCCAGGTAAACTTGTACTCATTTCTAGAGACGATTCAAGATGATTGTTTGTATTTAAATTTTAGCGAATTAAAGGATGTGGATCAAACTTTAAGATCCATGCTAAAATATAAACCTTTACCCCAACATATTGAATCTATTTTTATACACAATATATTGAAGTTGTTTGCTCGCGTGGTAGATAACTATGAGAGAAAGGGACAATATGATGAAATTATAAATTTTTGTGATTTAATGACGGCGAAGTTTACCGAAAGCATTAAGTCTGCAGAACTGGAAGTGCAAGAAAGATCCAGTACCACTTTGGTAATAGTCGAACTGGTCAAGGAAGCTATACTTGAACGTGAGGTTTCTAAATAACCCGAAATTTTTAATTCAATTCTGGTATTTTAGAAAAATTGGGTAATGGTGATAAACTTCTGGATGAGAACATTCTTGAAAATTCAGATACACCTGAAGAATTTCAGAGCGTTTTAGGTGTAGAACTATTGGAATTATTTAATGGGGAATTGAATCCCGTTGCACCTAGGGCGCAAAAAAAAGTTCCTGTTCCTGAAGGGTAATAAAATGAAATTTTTACTCTTAAGTTTTAACTCTGTTTTTTTAGTTTGGATTTAGATGCTTGGATAAACGAACCAATTGAAGATTCCGAGTCAGATGACGATCCCTACTTTGAAGAAAGTATATTCATCAAGTCATCTGAAGGTATCAGAAATGAGAAGTATCACGAACCAACTGAAGAAGAATTGGAGAAAGTAAAAATTTTGTAATTTATTTAAATACATTTTTTAAATGTGCTTTTGCAGGTGCGCGAAGCTAGGAAGCAAGAACAGCTAAATAATCCGCATTACTTAAAGGGATCATCTAAGAAATCAGACAGAAATGGTAGTTACTATGAAAATGTTGACGATATTCCTATTGCTCAACTTGATCTACCTATCAAACTCGTTTCCACTGGTGGTCACAAACGATCTGATAAATATTTGAACTTTGATAAGTCTAAGAAGAAGAGTAAGAAAAGATCTAAGAAGCCTAAAAATAAGCATGGAAGGTATGGTTTCTCATTTATTTTTAAAGTTATCTTAAATTACGAGACTTGTTTAGTTCATCTGATGAAGCCGAAGTTCCAAATGAGAGGACTTTGATAGTTAACAAAAGTATGGAATTACCTGAAGGTGCAACGCTCTCTGATTCTGACAGTGCTCCTGATAATCCTGATGATCCTCACCGAGCATTAAACATAGACCTTGAAATGTAAGTGGTTTTTTTCTTATTGGCTTGCTTTATTGAATCTTTGCTTTGCATGATCATTTTGGGACTGACTTTACTTTGGGTTAGTTTTAACTAAATCTAATTTTTAAGCTTAACCGTATAACGCATAATTTTAGTTTTTATTGCAACATTTTATCAATTTTTTCTAATTATGATGGTTGATTGGTACAAAAACTGTATTTATTTGATAATCCAAGTTCAAATCTTGCCCTGAATTTTTTTTTCATTTTTATTTATACTTTTCACTAGTTAATAACCTAAAGATATATTTTAATTTTATAAAATAAGCAAAGTTAAGATAGCAAATTAACATAGCAAGGATGTGGATTTCGATGTGGATATCGAGATGAGTATCGCTAGATGTATCGCAATTGACATCCACATCCTTGCTATGTTTGTACCTTAACGTTGCTTATTTTATAAAATTAAAATGTATAAATATATTTTTGGGTTATTAACTTTCGAAAATTATAAATAAAAATGAAAAAGAAAAAAAATTTCCTGTTTATGTTCGCCTTTGGAAGGAATTGCCTTGCGAAGAATTGGTGGTATACCAAAAATTTTACATATCACCAAAATTATTATAATTAAATTGATTGTTATTTAATTACTAACAGAAGATTAAAATGTTGCAATATAAATCATATACCGCAATTTCATAAATGTAGAATACTAACCAATAATTTGGGGCTAATAATTGTAGAATTTCATCACATGAACAAAATACCAAAGTGATTGAAAAAGTAGTTGAAAGCAAAGAAACAAAAAAGATTGAGAAACAGAAGAAGGTTAAAAAAGAGAAGAAGAAAAAGGTAAGTGGTGTGAATATAATAAATTCAAGTTAAATTGTGTTACTTCTTCAGAGTGAAAAGTCTTCTAGTAAAGAAAAAGCAAAAGTTGCTAATTTACTAGATGATATTGAGGATGATCAACCTAAAGTTGAAAAGAAGTCCAAAAAAGCTAAAAAGGACAAGAAAGATAAGCGTGATAAAGAAGGTGATTATTTTGTTTAAGTAATATTTTTCTGTCACTTTGTGGATTTGAATTATAGATAAGGGTTCCAAGAAACCTGTGTCAGGTTATGAGGAAGCTCTTGGAATCTCAACACCTAGTAAAGAATTTCAGTAAATAAAATTGGGTATGGTGTGATGTGAGAGGAATTTTCCAGCTGTGATCATCATATTTTACTTCTCAAAATTTTGCGTCCAGATATAAATTTTGAGAAAATATATTTTTATTTGTTTAGAACGGACAGTGCAATTAATTATGCCTTCATTGCACACATGAATTTTTCATATCATTTATTTAATGTATGTTGGTCAAGTACAATAAGTATGGTAGTGTATAAAAAAACGAATGAAAAATATTTGTAAATTTTATAATCTTATGTATTAACTTTTGCATTTTAAATTATTTTTTAATTGCTTTTTATTATGCTTTATACAAAACGTAAGTTATAATAATATCTGTGCTTTAAAATATTTTATGTAAATGTAATATCATAAGATTTGAGAAAATGTTAAGTTTTAATTTCAATATTTATGTAACAAATAAATGATATAGTAAGTAGTTTTCTGAAATTCATTTGTGTGCATGCCCTTCTACCAAATAGCAGTCAATATCAAAATGTCAGGGTACTAACAATCATTTATAATTCTGTATTGCCTCCATACTTTTTAGCATGGTTAACGCATGAGCTTCACAGTTTGAATTTCCAAAGTTTATATATTAATTACTTTATTACGCCAATAACGCATATTGGTGACCCCAGCAGAGAATTTACTTTGGGCTGTAACCATGGTTACACTAAAACGTAAAATCAATGCTACATTTCAAGAGAATTAATTTGGTGTATGGTGTCAACTCTTGGGGTGAGGGATGAAGTAATATAAAGCTTACACCTTACAAAAAGTGCTTCCATCAAATGAATGCAAAAGATCTACATAGAAGAAGGTCCATGACCTGGAGCTAAATCAGACATTGGTATGACCACTGTCACTCATTTGGAGAGATTGTGACAAATCAGATGGATGTCTTATTTCGTAGATCATAATTTTTTTGGTAGGTAATAAATGAAAATATTTGATTATTATTATACCAATACAACACTGGATAGTGTTTGAATAACTGGATATTCCCCTATGCTTATAAAACAGAATATTTTATTAATAAATGAAAAAAAAAACTGCTTAATCAGCCGATCAGACTAATTATGTTGATAATATTTCTTATTACTTGGAAGTTAATTATTATTTGTTTACTCATTATTATGGAAAAAGACCCAGGTCATTAGGTGATTTTGTTTTGTATTTAATTTTAATGACATGGGGATAATTGTCTACTAATAAGGTCAAATTGAAAATACAATTAACGCGGTGATAGTAGATAACAAAAAATTTTATCATATTTTAGAACTGATTATAACTGAAAAGTTCAATAAAATTTCTAGTCTTCCAAGATTTAATTTCAAAATTGATGATATCGGCTCATTAAAATTTTTTAAAGAGTTTGTCTATTTAGCAAATAAAGTCAATTGGACTGTCATATGAAGGCAAATCCAACTTAAATAAAACTGGGGTATCTGAATAAGCAAACAATTCCGATAATGTTAATAATATAATCAACCTAAATTGTTCTCTCCAAGTGAGCAATTATAAATCAACTCACAATCTGTCAAAGTTATCATTTCAATCCTTCAGGTTGCTTCCTCACGCAAATGCTTGCTTACAAAATGGATGACAATTCTTCGTCTTCGCAATTTCAACTAACGGAGATTAACATTAAAGGTTTGATTTTTGACAGACCAACTGTAGAAATTAAATTCGGCAAATTTGTTACATGATGCAAGTTCATCAAATTTCATTAATTGTTTGCTGCAATCGGCCGCCTGCGAATAGCAAATCATATTTTAAGGCGCCTCTCTCGACTTAAAATGCTAAAAATGCAAGTCAAAACTGAGGTGTTAATGATAAATATTTTTAAATGAGCATTTGGTCTCAAATACGGTCTCTTTTAATGTGGTTTTGGAATAAAAAACTTTTTCACACATAAATGTCAAGAAAGTATTACAAAGAACTAAAAAAAGAGTTGTAAGTACCCATGAAGGCTTTCTGGTGTTGAAAAAAAGAGGTCTTCGCGATCGAACCTTTAAATGTTGGGCAGGTGCAGATATAGCGCAGAAATCGCGATATCTCATGAATGATTACTACTGGAAAAAAAGTATCAAGACCTTTTTATAGAGAATTGCACAATATACAAATTTAATAATGGCTATTTTTACGATAACACTTAGTGCACTTACCGTTTAAGAAATATGCGCATTTTTCCGAAATTTGAACTTTTTGTTGTCTATTTGACTAGACTAAATGGTGGAAACATGGGGGAAAAAATGTTGCTCATATAGCTTGAATAAAACCCCTACAGTTAACAATTAAGAAATAATTTTGGCTCGACCTTACTCAACACACAAACAAAAACACCTATTTATAAAAAAAATGCAAGACAATATAATTTTTTAATGTGTTTCATTTTTAGGTTAAAATAAGGAAATACTATAAATTAAAGGTAAATATTTTGTTGAGCAATGGCCATGGCAAAATCTAATTAGAATAAACCATAAAAAACAACGGGGAAGTTGTTGAAAATTGAGCGTATCGAGAACAAAGACCTATACGCGAGCGATTAGATTACGACCACCTCAGCTCCGAGCGGGTGGGGCAGGCGTTTATTTTAGGACCGCTATATATAATAGCATGGTTAGTAGGGTCAAAAGAAAGGCAATATGACAGGATTTTAAGACCAAATACTCCTATATGTGACGATAGTATCCTTAAGCCGCCGGCGGCACGTCGTTCCTATTCTTCCAAATAAAAGAAATAATAACGACGTCTCCTCATATAACAATAAGAAGAGCACCTACGTTTTTCTCGTGTAAATAAAAATAAGATAAGTTACGATTGGAGATCTGTCGCCCAGATATTCTATGTTGTGAAAATTACATTTCTGGTTAAACTTTTTGCACCTGTCCGCGAGTCCCCATGAAGGTGCGCCTTTCAGTTTGAAAATTACTGAGTTAACTGGACCCAAACGCAGTTATGTTGAAAATTTTTAATGTCAGCAGCTGGACATTAAAGCTAAAGTTGGGCAGGAAGTTGATTTAGTAAAGTAGGTGCCGAGCTTGTTAGTAAAAATTCCAAGTTCAAATCCTACTCGGAACGATTTTCTTTCTGTCCTAGTGGTCGGATTCCACTTTAAACACTGTAGGTCGCGTTGGGTGGTGATTATGCACTGTGAAACTGTAGTTTCCTGTTATTGGGTTCGCCTGTTGGAATTTTAACTGATTATTATTATTATAAATCTTCCAATTCAAAATAAGAAATGATTCTATCACCACGGACCACAGTAGCAGTCAAATCCGATCGAGCAATTCCACAATTGGTAAGCAATGGAAATCTTAAAATTCGAGTACTACGAAGATTGTAAGGTGTGAAGATTTGGATTTTCCGAATGACATTTGAAATTTTGAAGCACTTCGATTGTCAAAATAACAGTATCATCAGAAATGATTTGAAAGGGTTAAAATCTATTGAAAATTGCCAAAACAAACCTATTGTACCTACTTCCAGGAGTGCCAGGGCCATAAATATTAAGATATTCTTATTGAATTGGAAGATAGAGCGCACACAAAATTTAGTGGCATACTGACACTTCTTGATATTTCGTCTCTTTCAACTCATGGGATCTCAAAGACTGTATATCCTCATACTATTATATGTATGGTAAAGTAAAAAGTGAAACAGTAAAGTTCAAAGTTTTTTATATTTTGGTTAAAACTCCGACAAAACCTCCCACTGCTATGTGATCTAGCTCCGCTCCAAAACTCTGGCTTACAAGTATATGATTCAGACTTCCAAGTTACTGACATTTTACATAGGTACAAGCGTAGATCTTATCAATATTAGATTGCTATGTAGTAAAACAGGCATAGGATTCTCGAATTGCAAATAATTAAAACCGGGACAGAGAGGGAGGAAGGTAGGATTCCGGTTTGAAGGATTAATGATATTTTTATTATAATATCTGCAGTGGCGGATTTCCGAACAGGCGCGCGCCAAGAGGAACCCAAAATTAAGTTTTTTTAACAACTGGTTGTGCATACCAGAGTAAAACACGTGAGCGTAGAATGCACAATGTAGGAGATAGTGAAAATATTTAGACGCGGGCGCGCTTGGGGCCTCTCAAGTGTTAATTTGCCACTGAAAGTCTATATAAATCTCTAGACCTAGTTAATATGCTAGCTGAAAAGCCCCGTCCACGGACGAGTTAGTATTTCAAAACTCGATCCCAGAGGAGGTAACTTTTAGATTGGTAAAAAGTTGAACCAATCAGGTGAGTTTTTTTAGGTTGGTAAAAATTTGGACCACTCCGAATTTTTTTCGACTTCCAATCATCTTCCTCGTTTGCTTATTTTAAATTAAAGGATTTAGTTTTTATGGTCCTTAAATTTAGTAAATTTAATACGCCGTTTCGGTCATTGCCTTGCAGCTAACGCGATCAACTGCGAATGCGGGGTACCAGGTTTAAACTCTGGGGTAGTCAGACTTTCTTTCTCGGAAGGCACATTAAGCCGGTGGTCACCTGTGTTAGTGAATTGCCACTATTAACATAAAAACCAGGGTACATGGCACATCTGAAAGCAAGTCTAGCAAGCTACCTAATGATGTAAAAATATTTATATGCTCAAAGTTGGTAACACTGCCGAGGAAACAAGGCAGTTGTTGGGAAAACAACAGGCTTTATCCTACTAGAAAAGGATTCTCTTAGAATTGCTCTAGAAAGTGGAAGAAGAAGAGTAATTCATTACATTATAAATTTCTTTGTTGTACTTCAAAACCTTAACCTTTAAGTGGTGCCGTGGGCGTCTTTGAGGCAAAGTTGAAATTAAAATGACTGTAACTTTGATATTTTTGTTAATTTAAACAAATACTTCTAGCTATTCCTCGTCTGTTAGGGATATGTTCCTAACACTAGTTAAGTCTACTTCCTAACACTAGTTAGGAACATATCCCTAACAGATTTCTTACAAATTCGATTGTAAAACCCCTAAACGATCAATTTAGCAAAGCGATGTATTTGCTGGGCGTCTCAGCGGCGACCACTGCACTACTTACGTATGCTGCTGGCGCAGTATACGTAATTTAGGAAGTAAATGTAATAGATAAGGAGGAAGGGAGATTCATTTTATATTTTCTTATTTTCTACGGTTTTCAATTAGTTTCTTCTGTAACAAAGTGCTCTTTCAATTACTAATAATTTAAATTTTGTATATTTACTTATTGAAAAATTTAATTAAAACTCAACTTGCAAATAAACACAGATATTTCATTAACGCCTTTTATTTATTGTTTCAAAAGTGCATAAATTATTAGGTCTATTCTTGCAATATATGACATAAAAATTCTTTTATTTAACATTTTAAACAATACTTTTAAATAAAAGATCTGGCCGTTCGAGAGGCAACCACGTCACTACTTATGTAGGAAAAATTCACGGCACTACTTAAAGGTTAACTATAACTAACTTTTCTATAATTTAATATTTTTATGCGTATGCATTTTTCTCTATAAGATCGTCGCCCTGCAACTTCCTATTAAAATGCTTACTTACAATATTACAATACTTAATTAAATATATGTGCATTAATTCTACTGCAAACTAATATTATAGAATATCTTCTCTTCTTCCACTTTCTAGAAACAATTCTAAGAGAATCCTCTTCTGGTAAGCTAAAGCCTGTTATTTTCCCAATAACTGCGTCGTTTCCTCGGCAGTGTTAGAAACATTGAGCATAATAATAATAATATTTTATTAACGGAATAGTTCCTTTTACAATAATTAATAATATAACACTAAACAAAAAATAAAAACAAACAACAACAAATAAATAAAATATAAATTACATGTTTAGAGTCTCAGCAATGATTTAAAACTCGTGGAAGAGCTTGTAAACAAGTCTACTTCAACCTTATTGGCATGATTCTGTAGTCTTGTGACAGGCGACTGCATCCCATAGTTTGTTCTATGGAAATTGGCCAAAAACAGATTAGGCTTCCGAACGGAGCACGGGTGAGCCCAAAAATTGATAGATTGTAGCAATGAAGGACAATCGATACTGTTGTACAAGAGTTTGAATAAAAACAAAAAGGCAGAGGTAATAATTACCTCTGCATACAATTATTGTATTCATAGTTAGAGCAGGGAATTATATGCACTAAAACTACAAGATATATGCGGCATATATGCAGGTTAAAAATAAGGATATATGCTAAAAAAATTACTAAATATGCTCTTTCATTTTATTATATGTAACAATTTATTTGGTATTAACCGCACTATTACAATAAACAGCTAAATACTTTTCTAAATTTGCAGTTAAAAACTGTTTTATAAGCAGAAAAAGGATCTCTCGACATCACAAGATGTTATTGGCGCATATTTATATTGACTAATAAGATTTTTAAATTTATTTTCCATTAACTCTATATTTTTCACGTTTCCTTCTATAACCGATCCTATTGTTTTTACCGGACTGCCAAAAACAGGAGGGTTATTAATTTTGAGTAACCAGAATTTTTGGTTACTAAATCATTAAATTTTTTCAGAATCTTTTCTCCTATTAGAGTGGGAACTTCTTTTAATTTTTCCTCAATGTTCCAAATATATTGAAGTGTTTTTGTTAAAATGTTAATGGCCGGTTTCAGCAAGCTTAACTTAAATTTAATCTCTGATTAAATTAACCCAGATTAAATATTAACCAATAGAAATCGGTTTTATGACTTCTAGTCGTTTTCCATTGGTTCATATTTGATCTGGGTTAACTTAATCCGAGATTAAATTTAAGTTAAGGTTGCTGAAACCGGCCATAAAACTGTTAGTTGTGCCTTACGGGTTGCCAACCCAAGAGAGGCTAGTGCGAACCAATTTTGAATTTGAAAATTTTTAAAACTTTATATAAAAATAAAAAAAAATAATTTTATAAAAAATAAAAATGTAATATTGATTCAATTGTTCATATATATGCTCTAATATTAACAATTTCCAAAAATATGCAGCAACGTGTCAAATATGCATTTATATGCCATATAACATGTGCTTTTTCAACTCCTTTTTGTATGAAACGGATAGATTTCAAAGAATTATCCTTGTGCATAGCTTAGAAAAAAACATGGAGTTCCATATAATTCCCTGCTCTATTCATAGTGATTGGCATGTGACTGGGGCTTATTGCGTGGAAAATGTGGAGGGAGAACGCTTGACACCCAATTCCACCAATTGACACAAACACCGAAATGCCGAATATTCGTTTCTGCACATTAACCACTATAAATACGATTAACTCTATCAATTTAAAGAGTTTTATTTTCCGCGTCTAAAGATACCCAGCATTTAATATTTTCTTCTTTAATTATTGTTAAAAAAGTAGAATAAGAATAAGCGCTTTTTAAATCATCATGGATATGTGAACTGTCAAAACTTGACCCAATTTATTTTATTCTGTTAAAGTAACTTGTTGGCAATTAGTTTTCACACAAAAACAATTGCAGTGAATTGATAGTTGTACTAATTTGGTAACAAATTTTGTCACGTGTAAAGCAAATTGATAAAAAAAATTGTTACCAATTTTACCACATCTGGTTAAGTGGTAGTTAACGCTTAACTAATAGTTGACAAATTAACCCATTGATTGCTTATACAAACTAATGTTGGTTTTTAACTTAGAGGTGGTAAAATCACCCCTTATGCCCATTATTTCTCTTGAATAAATTTGGTAACTTTGTTACAAAATTAGTACAAATGTCACACGGCTTTAAAGAACAAAATATCAAGTGCTGGGTATCTTTAGACGCGGAAAATAAAACTTTTTGAATTGATACATTTTTAATCTTATCCGTTATAATGGAAAGCAAGAATTTAAAATATCAATTTTCTATGTTATCTTCCTATATCCTGTATATATATTATATAGATTGTCCCGGCTATGCGGCTTGAAGGCCGCACCGGTAATATTTTAAACTTTGTAATAATATATGAACAAATCAATCCCGATTGCATCAAATCTATTATGATTTTTATTAATAATTTGAATAATAGGACAGACTTTCCTTAGTTTGTAGTACTCCTAATTGGCAGAATTTCTAGAGTTTATTAAACAAAAACCTTAGATCAGAGGTTCCCAATTAGTTTTGGCCGCGGAACCCTTGGGCGATGTAAAAAATTTGGCGGAACCACAAGTCGATTTGTTTACTATTAGCTAAAAAAAAGGGCATCAAGTGGCCGGTGAACATAGGCGCAACTAGAGTAAAAAATTTGGGGGGACTAAAAAAGTCTTCAAACTATTTTTTAATGGGGGGGGGGGGTGCGCTGCAGGCAAAATTTTTAGATTTTCAAGGTTTAGATTTGAAGTTAGAAATTATAAAAAGATGTTTTTGTACTAATTTTTGTGATTCCAGGGGCAGAAAACTATTTTTTTTTAAATAATAAGCTTCTCGAAAGCCTGGCCTTCGACGCTAACCTCATCGTTTGCTAATCAATTCAAGTTTCTATCCCCACTAAACTGAAGTATCTATCATAATAACAAAAACAATTTTTCTTAAATATAACATAATACTCGGTAATTAAACTTTGTTAACATTTATTTATTGTCAAAAAGTACCATACTATTAATTCAAAAACCAGTTTTAAGCATAGAAAAATAAGGGGGCAGTTACATAAACCAACTATGTAGGTGACAGAAGTAAAATTGGTTATTAGCAATATTGCTCATTTATAGTAAGTTGCTAGAATAATTTCGGACACGGATTATATAAGCTTATTATAAGCATACAGGGTACTCAAAAAATAAAAAAAGTTAAAAATTATTTTTTAAGAGGAAAAATTTATTGTTGCGCCATTTTGAAAATCTTTTTGGAGGAACCCTTGGATTTTTTCGCGGAACCCCATTTGGGAACCGCTGCCTTAGATCATACTGTCATTTAAGGTTTTTAATCTATTCTATATAATAAATTTTATAAATTAAAGATTTTTTCATAACGAGTTGACTGAACGAATCTATTTTAATTTTCTATTCTCTTACCATATGTGCACTTTGATATCTGAGAATGGTTAAATTTTTACATTCAACAGCGCAGACACTGGAGTCAATTGAAAATCACAAAAAATCAATAAAATATACGTATTTTCAATACCATGTTATTATTCAGGTACATAAATTATGAAAATTTTTATATTTTTTTTAGAAACTACCGTCTTTCAGCTTTAAAATGTCATCTTGGTCGCGTAGACATCTCTAATAGAAAAAATTTACAGCTAAAACCGCAAAGCACAAATATACGACTTTTCAATTTATTGCTTGATTTTGTGTGGAGCGAAAGTGGTGCTTACGAAAGTTAAATCCTTATGGATTTTGGTCTTTGGAACCCTAAAGAAGATTTCCACAAAGTTTGAGCAAAATCTAAAATAGTGCAGCAACAATTTTTATTGTTTTTTAATGATTTCATATGGCGCCACTTATTATTTTTTTGCGCTAATTTCGTCCGGCAACATCCACGATTTTATTTTTTAAGTCTTTCTTAACTTGAATGCGGTCAACGGTTTTTGCATACGGAATATCTATTAGCGCTCGGTCTAAAACGCTGATTTGAGTAAAATTTGTAATGCAACTTCTTCTTCGGTCGGAAGTACAGTAATTAAGTGCCTTGAATGTTAATTTTAAATAACCCGTTTCGACTCCGAGTAAAGTAAGAACTTAATTCGAACTGTCTCCTCTCGGAAGGCAATGACGAACCACGGAGGGTAATCTGGCAAGAAAGTCATTTAATATTATGTCAAATTATATAAAGAAGCGGTTGGGTCATTCAACCGGAAGTTGAAAAAGAAGACTCTTTTATCAGAGGAATTGTTTGTTTACCTCTTGCGAATGCAATTATCAGTGATTTTATATATTATCGACTAATTATCAACCCAGTTATGATAAAAATGCATATTTTATGAAGGAGGTTAAAAAATTAGCAACCCGAAGGAAAGTAGAAGTCAAAAATTTACTTACGAACTCGTGACCGATGAGAATACAATACGGCACTGCTGACCTAACTCATCACTTTTGTTGTTATCCTTGACGTACTCCAACATAGTGTTAGAAGATCGTGGTAAATTGATTTCCTATTCCGTGTTGAAATGCATTCAAATTCCAGTCTCAATAAGGTAACTTTATGGCCACCCAAATCCATTTAAGGATCGCTACTTTTTGATATTATTTAGTGTGGACAACAAATAATTTGGTTTGATCGATGTTTAGTTACAGAACTGAAATGACGATTTCTAATCTTGAACTTCACGAATTTTCTTCGGTGGATAGTGGTAGCGAGGCGAGAGAAAGAACATAGAACACTAAAGCCAAACTCTTTTTTGAAAAAACATTGACTTATTAGTTAATAGTCAGTTAGGGGCTAGGAATCATATTATGGCCGTCTCCCCTCGGCAGGCAATGGCAAACCACCGGGGTGTCTGCCATGAAAAGCCTTTGTTAAAAAGGCTCACCACACCATGCAGAAGGGTAATGGACTGAAGAGAGAGATTATTATACCACGTTCTTCCGATGTTATTTCGTGGGGAAGCTGCGAGACATAAAGTTGTAGATCGCTTTGTGGTAAAACCGCAGACTTGTTGGTGGTCATTTTAGTTCCGAATGAAATTTTTTGAACAAAAAAGAAAAGTCGGTTCAGAAACTCTTTGTAGTACACTGTTTTGAGTTAAAAATTATATCTAAAAAGTTGGGGTTGATTTTGAACACGGTTAGAATTTCTTATCTACAAATTTTTGGTTTAATTTATTTTACTCGTGAGGTCCTTTGGGCAAGTAACTGTAACTTTAAAGAAATAGGATTTGAACTCCCCATTTGTTAAAAAATAAAATCAGGGTCTGAAACGGCACGCCTACCTTTTTAGAAACCGAAGAAGTTATCGCGAGAACAGCCAGCTTCTCGTATAGCGCGTACTTGACGGGTTTAACTTTAGTTTCAGTTTTAGTTTGTCGGCAAAAGACTAGGCGATAGTGCGCGTTTGCTCGATTAACGAGCCGCGACTTCGTGCTGCTCGCGCCGGCTTTTTCAAAAATTTATTTTTAAATTTTTACCGGTCTGTGATTTTTCAATTTTATTTTTGATTAATAAAAGGTAAGTGTAATTTTTATTTTCTAAGGGATAGTTTTTAAGTTTTGCACGATTTCAAAATTTTAATATTTGGGTTATAAACTAACATCGAAATTTTTAAATATCAAACATTTGCTTACAAATCACCAATATTAGTGTTAATTTATTTTAGCGACAATCATATTTTAATTAAAAAAATCTAATCGATTCTGTGATTTTAAAAGTTAATTAATTTTTTAAATTTACCGCTCCAATGGAGTTTTCAAAATTTTACTGAATAGAAATAACGAAAGAACTAAAATTTAAAATTTTGACATTGACCTTATTTATCGGCTGATAAATTAATTATGAGCTTAGATATAAAAATTTATTTTTAGTATCTGCATTTCTATAAAAGTAATGATTTGATTTATGTGTGAGCAATTTTTTATAATGTAACCCAACAAATTAAAAGTGACTTAAAAATATACAAATATTGTTTGGCAAATAAAAAATAAAATTAACTTGGAAAAATTACAAAAGCAAAAAATAAATAAATTCGTATAAATTACATTTAAAATTTCTAGTTTTTTGCACGGTTAAACTTGAGGCGATCTTTTTGTATTAACTTAAAAATTATATTAACATATAATGGATGTTATTAAAAATTGAGCAACCAATTTCAATTACAGGGTCGTCTGAATTAGCGCATAATTAGCAGAGATAGAAATCAACTTTTTATCACTTAGCCTATTAACAAAATATTTTGAATTTTAATCGGTTCGTGTTATGTAACAATTATTAAAACAAAAACAAGAAATAATTTTTAACTTTCCTCATTATAATTTATCGTGCATAAAATATTAAAAAAAGTGGAAGTCTCAAAAGTATAAATAATTGATAACTTATTGGATAATTATAATCGATACCTGTACATAAAATACCAAGTTAGATTCATAGGTATTACAAAAATGTGCGAATATAATCAGCTATTGTTTAAACTAATCAAACTAATGCAGGAATCGTATAAGAGTAAACAAAACTAATCACAATTCGTATCGCATATTATACCGAAACCAAACAGAAATAACGGTTAGCAAATTGTTCTTTATTGTTGTTTCTAAGTTCAATGAATAAAATTTCAGTTTTCTTTTTATTATTAAAATTTGTATGTTCTTTACGCGATTCGGTTAATTACAAAATTATAATCGGTCATTGAAGCCTTAAAATTAACATTTTTACTTGCGCATCATAATCTCCTGTCTTAATTGCTGGTTTCAAATTATTATTGACCCTTACATTTTTAATTCCAAAAATTACAGTCTATTTGAGGAAAATTTTAATTTTCAGATATTCCAAATTATGCCAAGTTCCGAAGGATAATAATAAATTTTTGTCATCTTTATGCTTCCAATAATGCTCTGTGCATCTTTTCTTAGTTATGGAAAGAAATGCATAATAATTTTTGGAACTTTCAAATTATTAATAATCTAAAAATAAAGAAAATTTACTTTTAAGTCTCGGTAACATCCTGCATAACGTCAAAGGGAGTTGCAGTAAAACAAATCAGTTCCTCGAATAAAGAAACTCTTCCAGTGCTTTGTTATAATTTTTTTCTTCATACGTAGGTAATCAGAAAATTATATTTCAATTTGAAAGTTAAATTTTAAGAATCCCATTCATTTCTATAATTAATTATTGTACACAAGATGTCCAATGTTGCAGTTGTGTAGCGATTTGGAGTAAAAAATAAACACAGAATAATTTGGTCAAGTTATTTTTTTATTAATTTCGAGAACAAATTACAACGTAAGTGCGAATATATTATAGTTTACTTAAAACTATAAGACTCGACAGATTACGGAATTCGCATTCGGCTCATCCTGGAAACATCCTGATTCATCATGTAAAATGTCTCTGGTCATTATTAGTATCTACGTAATATAATCGCGCACCGTATCAAAATTATAATATTAGGTGCATAAATTTTCTATTCTCAATGTAAGTAGCGGTTCATACTTGGATGGGTGACCAATATGAGAACATTTTATTTATTTTAAATTATTTTATTTATTATTAAATCAAAAAATTGGACGGACTATCCACTTCAATTGCTCAGCTTGCTCAATTGGTTCTATCGCACCGCAGGCGCAGGCGCGGCTATCACGCGACCTTCTAAAGCTTTCTTTGACTTGCTTGAAACTATTTCAATAATTTTCGCTTACTTTTAGAAATCTTTTCCTTTTCAAATTACTAAAATAAAATGCACTAAAAAACTCTCTTGTTTTACTCAAATTTTATTCCAAAACTTTCAAAATAATTCACACAAAATTTTCTCTCTAAAAATTGCAACCTAGTCACTCTGCTGCCCTCTCCCCACTTCCGTGCTCTTCGCCGAAACCCAGAGGCGCCACGAAATTTTTACAAATGAAAATAAAACTACCCTTAATCCAAACTTCTTCATCCCCACCGGAAAAGACAATATATTTACAAATCTTACACTTTTACTTATCAGGGCAGTGTAGCAATGATACCGAGTTCACCAACTTATCTAGCCAGCTGCAATTATTGCCAATAAGACGACAAAAATAGTCTCTGGCCTTACTTAGTACTAGCTGCGCCCCTGTTTTTATGCCAAGAATTACGGGAAGCGTATCATCTGCAGAACCCTTTTTTCTACCTTATTAGTTGTATTATCTCGATTTGGAATCCACGTTAACCTTTAATAATTAGTGACGTGATTCTTTCCTATATACATTTTAAATGGGACTATTGCCTCGGAGGCACCCACCGCACTAATTAACGGTTAAGTTTCCATCAAACATTTTCAACGAACCGAAGAAGTCTCTATCTTGATTGAAAACAAAATCCTTCCGGAATTACAGTGCAGTCTCGATAATCCGAACACACGCTAATCCGAACAAAAGAACAAAGAAACGTTTGTTCTGTAATCCGAATATTATTCTATAATCCGAACATTTTATTATTTGTGTTCGGATTACAGAATAATATTCGGATTTGTGCGGACTAGCGAGTGTTCGGATTATCGAGACTGCACTGTACTTATAATGAGTAAACTCATTCTAATTTTGTCAAAATTAGAGTCAAAAATGAATCAAAAGAGAGAAAAGACGGGAATTTTCCTCTACATCCAGGAGAAGACTCTTCTACTCGTTATTATTATTTATCGCATCGTACAAACTTCACTGAGTAATGATTTTTCGAAAAAGTAATCTTTTTTATACATCAAACTGGCAAAAGAAATTAATAATAAAAATGTTATGGTTATGAATGTGTAAAATTCTGCAAATTTCAGAAGTTCTTGGTGATATTAATTTATTTCTTGATAAAAAAATTAAATTGCAGTGTTTAAATTATTGTACATACGATACAAAATCATTAATTTATATTATATACGATACAAAATCATTAATTTATATTATATGAAGAGACGCAAATTGAATCATACCGACGCAGATCTGAGTTTCATTTTCCAATTTTTGTTGTACCGTAAATCGAAACGACGTAAATTGAGACCCTGGTGTATCTTCACTCTTGCAGTTGAAATTTAAATATTTAATTTTCCATAAGTTTTAGAAAATCAAAAAAATTATAATAAATACGATAATATTATAGGGTGACCGGTCGCCGATGTGAACATAGGAAATTAACATGGGAAATTGATTTTTCTTTCATTCCTGCTTCCCATAAGAACGGATAAGAATGGAAATGATATCAATTTGAAGAGATTTTTATTCCGCTTGTAAAGATAAGTAACACTTGATATTTTGTTCTTTCATTTCTGTTGAAAACTCACCAATAAAATGCAAAATAGAGCATTTAAATTTTTTTTAGTTGCTTGGTTTGAATTTTATTGCAATTGTTTTTACTTGAAAACCAATAATTTCCAACAAGTTACTTTGACATAATATCACAATAAATATATTTATACTATCAAGGACTTCTTTATTTCTATATCATTTTTCGTATTTATTATGGATTTTACATCATTTCGATAAGTTAAATTTTTTAAATTAATATTGAGATATTGTAAAGCAATTTGGGGATATCATGAGAAAAGTAGCCCACGAATTTAATAATTTTCAGGTGACAGGGTGATTGTAAATAGTCCAAAAAGCAATAATAAAGTAAAAATTTTGATGATGATTGTAATTAGGCCTTAATTATTTGCAAAAGTTCAAAAAATTCATGCGGATATCGTGTATTGGCTAATGCGACAAGATAACCTCCGCCCACCCCGCAGTTTAACCCACCCTCGCAAAAATTTATTATATTAGCTTGACAGCTCGCAATGTATATCCTGCAACATATTTGTTTAATGTCAGCGGCAAGTCCATTCGATATTATGATAAAAAGATCCTTTGTAGGACGAAAATTACTTGAAAAAGGTATATTTTGATTTAAAAGGAACGTTTCCTAACACTAACCTAAGCTCGACGAGTGGATGTCTTTTTTAACGGTCCTTTAATAAAAACAATCGTTTCCTAACTCTAACCTAAGCTCGACCAGCAGATCTCTCTCTTTTTTCGACATATTTGAGCCAAGTAAACCCTAAACCATGATATTTGTTCGATGTTAACGCTACCGTGGTGTTAGTACGACAACTCTCGCGGTCGTTCACCACGCCAAGCTTGAAGCCCAAGTGAATGCAGACGGACGGGTAACAGAATACAGTGATTTTGGTAGAATTTTGCTTAAAATTGTAAACTTTAAAATCGATTTTTGTCCAAATTAATCGAGATTTGGGATTAATCCTCTCATTAAACGCTTCTTTTTAATGTTATCTATCAAATCCCGTTGAGTTTTCATTCACTCTTCCTGAGCTAGTTTCTCGTGCTTGCACCAGCAATTTAAAAAGAAATTAACAAAATTAAAAAATTATGTAACATTTAAATTAAAAATTTGAATTCGTTTTTGCAAGTTTGCGGTTTTCGAGAGATGTTAAAAATAAAAGATAATTAACTTAAAAACTTTTAAAAAAATTATGGATCTTTCCGTTAGGTAATCACCACTGACGTGCATGAATGTATTAACGAGGTTCCCGCTACCAACCGGCCATTCCACTAACCACAAATTTAATTTTTGTTTAGAAACTTAGGAGCTTAGGTTATTTGTTATTATATATTTTTTCAATGTTTAGAATATTGTTTAACTTTGCTCTTATTTTTAAAATAAATTTGTAGTCAGTGAATGAATGGTGGTTAGCCGGAATGTCGTTAATCCTTTCATGTGCGTCATCTTATCAACCATAAGATACAAATTAAATTTTCTACATATTTATGTTTATTGTGGAACTTGGGGAGAAGTGCGAGGCAGGAGGCCGAGATATGTTCTGTGATGATGGAAGATGGCTTCAGAAAGAAGATAATAAGAGTGGTCATTTTTCAGTGCATATTCTTCGGCATTCTTACAAGCAAATTGGCTACTACCAAAATATTTGGCTAACGAAAACAGAGATTTCTGTGCTCGTTAGCAAACAAAGCAAGAGGTTGCCATTTTGATGGTAAATATGCGCATTGAAAAAGACCACTCCTTTTATCTAGTATTCTGATATAGTTGTATTTTTCCTTAGTGGTTGGGAGTGGGACAAATTTACCTTTACCGCTCTCCATCATCACAAAACATAGCTAGGCCCCTCACCTCGAACTTCTGCTTCTCTCCTAACGTAGCTCAGACTGCGGACTTTGCGCTTCCTATACCATGTAACATAGCTCGGTCTCCAACTCCGACCTCGCACTTCTTTTCAATTTACATAATAACATTCAGTTAATTCATTCATGCGCGTCAGTGTAGGACACATAACTGAAAACTTCCATTTTTCGTTATAAAGCTCTGATTTTACCGCAGTTTTTACTCCGTCCGGGTTCGAACTCACAGTTTGTTACTGCTGAAGGTAAAAATATTGCAAACATAACAAATTCTGCTATTACGATCGGTAAGTTTAGGAAATCTAAATCTACTGTTTAATTTAAAATAATTGATATGTCGTGCTTATATAGTAGGAAAATAAATTAATCACGCGATCGAATCCTCTTTCTTTGCCGATGATTGTTAACATAACATCCTTAAGTATATAGGTGTATACATGTACATCGCGATTTTAATTAAAATAAAACGGTAATTAGCTAGATAAAATTAAAGGTGTGTAAAACTGTGTCCCATTTTATTTTTCTAATGTTATGTGATGCGATAGAGGGTTATCTCCCTTCCTTTCTTTCCCGATTAGAATTTTTGGGCATTGAAAATGAGTTTCTCTCAGTTTTTTATCGTTTCTTTTGAATCTTCTTTTTTGAAAGCATCTGATCTTCAACCATTTTAAGGAGGCTTTCTTCTCATGTTACTTTTCTTTATCATTCATCACCAATAGGTCCTACATCTAGCACTGATTTCATTTTTTTACGATTACTGTTATAGCTACTCTCAACTACTTAATTATTTATTTATAATTTTTCAAATGTCTCCTGTGACTTTTTGAAAAGTATAGGACTCTCACCCCAATATTTTCGAGGTGATTTCTACAGATTAACGTGGAGTCCGAATCAAGGCACAAATAATTCAAGAGTGACTGGGGCCAACTTTTTCGCCCCTATACCAAACTATGTGCACATACCATATTACAGGTATAGTTATTATAATTGAACAATATTATTACAAGATAAAGGCAAATAAAATTATGTAATTTTGCTATGTAAACTATGTTGTTCCTTATTACAAAAGAACACTAATAGCATGGTTAATGTAGAAATTGAAACTTTTTTTTACAACCAAATGACAATATGTGTAGGAGCGATATGCCAATAATTGAGTATACTAATAAACTTAATTGTTGATAATTGCAACATAGTATACGTGGGTCAAACATATAGATAATTGAAATTTAACATATTATTATACATAACATAAGTTTTGGGATAAGTGAATCAGTCTTCACTGCATAAATGTTTAATAAAAAACAGAATGTATATTCAAAATGCTCGGTGATAATATCTATAATATCAAAAAACTTAAATAAATTTACATTTTAAAAAATAAAACAGGTGGAACGACAATACTTGGACCGCTTCGTCCACAAAATGCAGCTACTGGTTGGTTACATCTGAAGATATCGTTTAGTATGTAGATTGGCAGATACTACTAATAAGCATCTATTTTATAACTGACCTACATGCGGCAGGCCTCCGGCACGAGTGGGTTTTACGTTATTGAAGAGTAATATGTAGATGTCATATAAATAATACTTTTTATAGTAAATGTAGGTTTATAAGCATCTTTCATTGATATTTTGTCAGTAACTGCAAATTTTATCGATTTTAAACCTACTTTGTATTGTATTTGTGGACAAAGGAATTTTTGCATGTCGGCTCCAATCAAATTAATTTTCTTTTTAAAATAATTTCAAATTATTTACAAGCAAGCAAATTAACTGTTTAAAAAACTTTAACCTCGAATCACTTTATTATGTGCAATAAAGCCCACACAAGGATGGACTCCAAATTTTATGAATGAAAATCAGCACTATCGCCAAGATCTTTATTTCCTATAATACCGTATAAATTTTACGCATAAGATGTAATAAATGATGGAAAATATTGGAAAATTATTTTGATGATTGTAAATAAAATTTGTTGATATTGATAAATTTTATGCAATTCTTAATTTCAGGAAATGCATGTATGAAAACATGTGATGTTTGTAATTACATTTTGCTGATTCAATTATACAGAAAAAGTATATCATGATCGTGTGTAGCTTATACCAACACGAGACCTTTTACTAGACGTTATTATCAATCATAGGAAAATAACCATGCAGAATTTTAATAATGAACTGCAAGTGCATTCCAGTAGTCTCACCTTTAAATACTACAATTTTAAGGTTTCAAATTACCCAAAAATTGAACTCTGAGCATTTGTATTTTTTGTTTCACAAATTTTATGGTTTCTCAAGTTCTTCTCTAATTTAATTCTAATTTTAACTTTATTCTGCAGGTAAAATTAGGATTCCTTGGTACTACTAATTAATAATAAAAAAATTAAAATATATTATTTTTACATTTTGACTTTTCATATAAGGTAACGCGCGAGTCGGCGCGCTTTTCCATACAAACCGAATTTAGCTTACTAATTAATTATCAATGTATCAGTGAATCTCAGCACAAGCGCGAAAAATTTTCTAGTAACGTAACTTCTAAAATCAATTGGGGCTTAACAAACTAATTTTTAATTTCCTTTTTTTTAACAGTATTCTAATTGCATATTTTATTTTTTCAGGGTTCGACATCAAGTGGAATATTGCACGATGATGTTTTAATCGGTTTTTCACGATGCACCAACACGAAGAATTAATTTTATTTACCAGTTTTGTTACAAACAACACTTCGATTGTATATTACTCAAAAATTTCTAATAGATAGTTTCTACTTCAGGTAAAAACTTACCCAATCATATCTTTGTAAAAATAAGAGCTTTTTAATTAATAAATTTATCGAGGGCTTAAAATTTTTTTATTTTCCGAAATTTTGGTTTAGTTTTCATGTAGTAGTGAAAGATTTTATTAGAATCCTAGAAGTCACCTTTCCAAAAAAAAATTAGTATATCAAATTTTGCTCAACTTGCCAATTGATTTACTTAAGCCGGCGAAATGTTTTAAATTTCATCTTTCTTTGTTCTTTAAATTACCTTTGATTTACTATTTAATAGTATTTTTTTCATAATCTTATTACCGTGGACCGAATTTATATTTGGATCCACATCTCCACACTTTTCTCTTGTAAATTTTAATTTTTTATGGTAGGATTATCTGTCGAGCTTTGAGATGAAAGAATTGAATTCTATTAATATTTCCTATAGGTTATCCTTGCTCGAAATTATGAATCGACTTCCCCGTTTTCTGTGCAATAAATATTTACGTTTTTGATTACTCAAAATTAAAGTGATTCAATTTGTATTTAATATTAGTGATTTATACTTGTTTTATTAAATAACTAACATATGGTTTTAATATCGATAAAATAGAGCTTTGACCTTAGTTATTTTTGTTCACAATTTATTTTCTATCGTTAATCTATCATCTGCTTGATGATTTTTCAACTAACTAGCCACTTTAAATTTATTCAATTAGTTACAAAATCGTAAAATTTTCATTTCCCAACTCACTTTTTGTTTAAATTACTTTTTGTGTTGTTTAGTAAATATTTTTTGTGTTTGTAGAAATTAAAAGTTAGTGAAAAACTGTATAAAGTGAACAAGTGAAAATGACTACGAAAATGTATCATCGAGTGAGTACTGTAATAGCCGGTATAACCATAACCTTACTGCTATCGATTATTATTGTGGTGTGGGTGCAAGTTGGGCATGGAGCGTTTAGGACAGTACAAAAAGACACCAACACATCGATACCCGAAAATTTCGTTGCCGAGGATCCACCATCGTACGTTGAATTGAGTTCGACCGAACGTAAAGGTAGGTTTTTGTTCAAACTTGGAAAGCCCACCAACATTCAACCCTAACCTACCTAAAAGTCTGCTTAAGATTCCACCCATAAATTAAAAATGTCTGAGAATTTTAATGTTTTCGTTTTTTAAATGGGTACAATTTATTAGGATGACATCATTTTTTTGAATTTAAAACAAAAGTCCTACCTCTTGCTGTGCCTTGTTTTATATTTAATTTTTATTTTTATAAAATAAAGTGAATGTTTAAATTTGGAACCCAAAATTATGAACTTGTCGAGTTAGTTTATTAACCCAAAGTTCTTAAATTAGAGAATTGTACTTATCTCGAAATTTATTTCTGAAATATTTTTAACATTAAAGGATTTTTTTTTCAAGTTACTCTTTCGATAAGATAAAGCTCATATTCTTTTTTAATTTCTGCGATTTGATTATAAATTCTTGGAATATTAACATGTTTCATTTGCTTATATCAAAATTCTTTAAAATATTGTTATTAAAATTAATCACAATGATTACTTACTTTACAAATAGCCAATTTCACATTAGATTAAAATATTTTTAATATTTGGCGCGTAAACTTTAACCTAGAAAAGCTCGAAACTAAATTTTAATCAGAATGCGTTCCATTTTTTAAACAGGGCGAAAATTGGATAAGGAATTTTTCAATATTTACGTATCCCTTAATTTTTGAAAAAGAATAATAAAATCTTTAGCAACATTTACCATTTAGGAAGCTTCATATTTACATATTTGTGTAGTAGCGCCTCAGGTGATTTTTTGAAAAATTCTAAAGAAGTTTTGTAATGGCTCTGCTCAGCTCAAACTACCATTTGCATTGATGTTAAATGCGGTCATCCTTTACATGTTTTTTTAGTCAGGTACTTGAGAACAACAGGGCAATTAGACCAAACTTAACAGAAAGAGCGACTTACGTACCCAAATGACCCAGCAACTCTCAAATCATCTTTGTAAATGTATGAATAAAAACTAAGTAATGCCAGATAACCTAATAGTATTATGTGTAAGCAAAATTGTAAATGCAACATAGCTATAAGTCCAAATTGGTTACAAACCAGGTCAAATCACCTGTGACCATTGATATCCTTGAAACAAACAAGAAATAGAACGATAAGAAATGAGAACTAACTCATGTAACATTGCACATGGAGTATTTCAATCTAACACATGGTAAGTTGATTGTACTCAAGCAAATTGTGTCAATGCAAAAGGTGGTCGAACAAATTCTAGATTCTAGGCAAAAATTAATTAATTAACTGCAAAAACAGTTGAGACGCATTTCTTCGTCCTAATCCGTAAACTGCATAACTTGATTTTGTTTAAATTTACAGGAGATGCAAAAAAATGGAAAAGCACTTTAAAATTATGGTAAAATTATAAGTACACACATGCAACTTATTTTTCTCAAAAGCTTTTTCCGAGTCTTTTCTTGAATTTATACACACTCTGACCTAAAATCCTCCGCTGCTTGGACACGAAATTATCTTATTGCATGAAGGCATTTCAACTTCTTGGGGACAGGTTGATGGTAAATGGTCCAAACAACAATTTATTATAAAGCAATAATTTTGATGATCATTGTAATTTGGCCCTAATTATTTGCGAGGATTCAAGCAATTCATGCAAATACCGTGTATTGGCTAATGCGAAGAGATAAGCAGCGCCCATCACGCAAAATGTCCTTTTTAGGGCCAAACTTACTTGAAGAGGGTCTTATTTTGATTTAGAAAAATCGATTCCTAACACTAACCTAAGCTCGACCGATGGATCTCTCTTTTAAGGGTAAATCGTAGCCGGTAATTTGACCCCCAAGTAATTTGGTTCACTGTAATTTGATCCACTGGTAATTTCACCTCCGGTAATTTGATTCCCCGGTACTTTGGTTTCCGGTGATTTGGTCCCGGATAATTTGATCCCGATAATTTCACTCGATTACGATTTATAATATTTAAAATATATATTTAGATATTATTTAAAAAAAAAGGAAGAAAAATCCATCCCCTTCCCAGTAGCACACTTTGCCGAGTAGGACCGGTCTAGGGAACAGTTTTTAGTTAGTACAGCGTTAATCAAAACTTTTTTTTGACTACACAACCACTGCGAATCTCGGATCCATCATCGTTAAATCAATTTAAACCCTTTCCTAGTGTTCTTGGTTAAGAAACGATTTGTTTTTAATGAGAGTGCCGTTAAAAGAAAGATCCATCGTTCGAGCTTAGGTTACTGTTAGGAAACGATATTATTTTTTATAATTAAAACCGTTTAAAGAGAGATCCACCGGTCGAGTTGAGGTTAACTACATATTAGGTAAAATTGCCTGGGACCAATTTACCAGGGGGATCTAATTACCGGGAACTTAATTATCAGGAATGAAATCACCTAATGCCGGTAAAAAAAACCCTAAATAGTGATATTAGCTCGTTGTTAAGGCTACCATTGTGTAGGTATTAAGTACTACTGCTCTCGCGGTCGTTCGCCCAGCCCCAAGTCCAACTAACAGCACCAGAACGGGTAATAGAATATATTCAGTCGATATTTTCGTAAAATTGTAAATTTCAAAATCGACTTTTGGCCAAAATAATCGATATTTCGGATTAATCCTTACCTTATACGTTTCATTTTAATGCTATCTATCAAATATCGCTGAGTTTTCATTAATAAATTTAATATCTTCTGGACCTGGTTCTCGTGCTACTACCAATTTTTTTAATATAATTTCTATTACGTTTATGAGATAGCTTTGTTTGTCATAGACTAACGACCAATTTGTACTGTAATAACTGTAGTCTGCTTTATAAAATAATTTATTTTAGAGAGGGGGGGGGGGGTCAACAGATGTTTGCACAGGGGCTTCATGATTCCTATAGCTACGCCTCATAAGATATTTAAAAACAATTAATTCTCTTGAAACTCCATCATTCAAATTGCTGTCAACTTCTACCACACAGGACTTCCAAATTTGGTTTCGAATTAGAGTGTACGAAGCGGTGTAAAATACAACATACAATCATATACTTTAGTTTCTTCAGAAATTATTGGTCAAACTTTAAACTTTACGTTGTAGTGAATGGATATTCAGCTTCTAGTCTTAGGTTCCTTAGTTCGATTCCTAGCTACTATCAGATTACTTTGTACATTGGTTCGAATTCCATGCTATATTACAAGTCGATCAAATGTGCAGAAGGGAGTGAGGGTGATAATGGGTGAAGCTCCTTTAATCCACCTGCACTGAACCAAGCTGAGATGTTAGGTGGATTGTGAGGTGGAGCTATCAGATAGATCTCCATGACTACCTCGGTCACCAACAGTGCGAATGTCCTCTGAAAGGCCGAGCTTTATGAAATTCTGTTTGGTTTGGCTCACGCTGCGGGTACGTTTGTCCGCGCTTCGAACACAGAATTTCTGCTCTCAACTTAACCAGCGATCACATAAAACTACCACTCTGCGACTTATTAGTCTAACTCGGCCTATACTTTATTTGCAAAATCTAGCTAATAATAAATTTACCAATTTTTAACGACAAGAATTTGAAACTGTTCATAACATTTATGACGCAATTGAGATTGTTTCATTCATTTATTACTAAAGTTAAATGGTTTTGGTGCGGCCTTAAGGCCGCACAGCCTGCACAATTTAGTTATTGGAATATTCTTTAGGTAGAACTTATATTAAACTTTAATGGAAGACAATTTGTAATGCCATAATTTACATTTAAATTTTGAACTATGATTCATATCTTGGTTAGTGCTTTAAAGCTAATATAAACTGTGATAATTTAACCTAGAAGTGGTAAATTTTATCAAATCGGTATTAAAAGACTATCTGGTTAGAGCCGTTTATGGTGAAAACGCGTGGATTCATTTGAAATTTGTTTATAAAAATTGGCAATGCGTAGATCCTGAGTTCGATCTTCATATTGGGCAATTTTTTTTTTTTTTCGTCAAAAGCATTAGACGAAACACCGAGAAAGTGATATATTTTTTGGCTCCTAGAATGACCAAAAAATTGGGATTTCGATTGCCGATATACTGACTGTGATGTCCCCTTGTTAGTCATACCGAACATTAAAATTCTTAAAGCTCTTCAGAACTTTGTATTAAATAAAACATTTTAACTCTTCCAATCAATCGAGAGAAACTCGAGCATATTAAAATTAATTATAATATGATTTCAGATCAGCTATCGAATAAGAAATTATTATCCGATTTTTCTATAATTTCTATAGAATAGAAAATGGCAAAATATATTAATTATGGTGATATAATGGATGAATAAAAGCAAGAAAATTGCAATTAAAATAATTACTTTTGTTTAGAAATTTAAATATCTGATTTAATCTAATTTATACATCTGCGTATAATAACTTTAATAATAAACAACAACTGTTGTATACTATTAATTTTCATTATCGTTTCTTCTCAAGAAAATAAGGACACCAAAAATATAACCTTGCACAGGACATAAGAAAAGTTAATAATATATCTAATTAATAGTTTATTTTAAAAAAATTATAAGGAATTACTTTTTTTTTATAATAATTTAAATAATAGTGAAATAAACATCATCAAATTTACTTTATAAATTAAAATATTCTATTTTACCTCTACTTTTATTCTCAATTAAATAGGTTGATTGATCCCCTAACATCTTATGAAATATTAATCAATTTTGTAAGCTTGATTAAACCGGAATTTATAAACAAATCGGACCTTTTAGACTCGGTCTGGGTTCCACTGCATAATTGGACAAAATTGTATCAAATATCATAAATTTGTTCTGGTAATTTGCAAATAGGCAATTACTGTAATGTAAAAGCTCTATGAACTGAAATAGGTAATTAACTTTAGCACCATCTGGACTAATTAGTTCGTCTAATAACAAAGTACTTAATCTTAAAGCAACTCCATATATGCACTTTTAACGGCCTTTTCTTTTATTTAATTTGAAATAATACTAAATTATATGCATCTTCTAAATTGACTGAAATCTTCAACATAGTTTTAATTAAAACGTTGATGCACATAATTAATAATAATGCACGAGACAGTCATAATTATTAATTTAACCTTTAATGTTTTGCTTTTCAAAATAAAAAAATCAGATTTGGGCACACGAAGAAAGTTCACGCTTTATTAATACCAATTTTCAACATTTTATTTTTTATGGTAGGTACTAATAATGACAGGTCGGCTCGACAAATACAACAATTTGTTTAATTTTAATTTTTATTCATAGCTTTAAATTGTCTTTCGTTCGCGAATTATTTCCGAACAAAATTCGCCCACCATCAAATTAACGGTAATTTTATTCTTGTAATTATAAGGGCATAAAGAATAAAATAATGCAATTCACCATTGTTATCCTACGTGCCAAATTTTACTTACAAATTGATTAACTTCACAATCCCACATAAATATGCAATGACTTGTAATTAATAAAATAATACAAATTTGCAAACAAAAAACGGTTTGTGTCAAAATTAAATATTATGGTTTGTCATTTATGGGACTTCTTAATTTTGAAGGTCGAACGAAATTGCGGGATTTCAAAAAATTTTTTCTTGGCGGTGTGGTAGCCAGTGCCGGCCAGAAAAAGTGAGCTGCTGTATAAGGCCACTGCCCGCTATTCAAATCGGTATTTATTGTATAGATGATGATAATAATTATTATCACAAATTAACAACCTTCAGTTGTTTTTAACAGATTAAATTTATTTTCTAATCACATTCAGACAGATTACAATACTGAATTAAACATCATTAAGGCAATGGTTCATAAATAATAAACATCTAATATCGGCGGCACAACTTCAAATTTTAATAAAATAATGATTAGCAGTTCGCACATAACTTGCTTTTTATACAGTGTGTTTCGAATGTTGAGACATACCAAGGCTATTTTGATTCAGTAAATCAAATGTCAATTGATGAATTAAAAATCAAAATTTCTTGATATTGCGAAGATACTTCTTCTATACCTACTAATATTTGCTCACGTTTATGTATTTGTTGAAATACGACAATATTGTTTCGCCCAATGCAGCTCTTCTAATTTTTCAAGTGCTAACTTATGATTAAATATTCTTTAGAAATTCCACAATAAAGATATCGAAAATGATGTGTTAAAGCTGTTTTGATATAATGACCTCATATTTTTTATGGTATTTTAAAAAATCTTGTTTTACAATCTACTTCATGCGTTACGAACAGATCTCTGGGTCTTTATCGTATTTAATGGTAATTGCTAGAAATTTACAAATTTAAATTAACTTGGCGATCCAGTATTTAGGATATTCAGCATAGGAAAATAACCTATCTGTATATTATATTGAACATTAGTTTGACAGATTATAAAAATATTTTTCATTGCTAATGAGAATAATATTTATTATAATATTAATCAACCATTACTATAATGTATATTTGGAATTTATTATACGGTAAATTATAGAGCATACTTTTCAATATTTTAATTAATCAGTTTTAATGAAGTGACAAGCGTTTAGGGGCGTGAGTTACGTAGCAACCCATTTTATTTTCAATATTTATACTTATAATATAATCATAATATATTTTTATAGTCTCTATAGTTCAAAAATGTTTATCATTTTAATATTTGACTAATTTCCATCATCTTTCCTCTGTTTGGTACCATCATCATCTGCTAAAAATAACTTGTCGAAAATGTCTCCCCAATAGAGGTTAAAACAATAATAATAAAAAAAATTAAAATATTGAAGAATTCTGCAATACAGTAGAACCTGTCAAGAATGACACTGTCTAGTTTGACACTTCTCAGAATTTCACTGTGAAAGTTTACAGAAGTGAGCGGAAGCTTACCTCGTCTCATGAGCAGGTACATCTGCTGTTTTACTGATATGATTTCTTATTAAGTTGTAATAATAACGATCGAGTTATATTCGTGTTTTACATTACCGTTGGTGGCGCTGCCAACCATACGTTCAAAATGGACTTATAAATTATTCCGTGTGGTGGCGTTTTATCAATGTAAAACGCGAATACCTTGCTATTTAACAAAAGTTTAATTTGAAAAATTTAAACATGAGACTTGCAGACTATGAATAATTTACAAGTTTGATATTTATTACAATCTCGGTTTCCCTGTTAATACCTGACACTTTGTATAGAACAACAGGAAATAAGTTCCGTTTGTGTCAAACTTGACAAGTTCCACTGTATTATAATTTTTAAGTATATCCTATTCAATTTTACTAGTAGTTCATGAAGTTCATAGTTATAGCATTATTAATGGGTAAATAAATTACCCGAAATGTTTAAAAAAAATCAATAAATTACTTTATTGTTTTTTTTTTGACCAACAACCTTAACAAAATAATCACTAGACTAAAAGATCATTATGATTCCAATTGTGACAAAGACTTAATTAAATGCAGAAATATTAGAATTTCTAAATTTTTACCGTTTTATGACAGGATAGGACTACAATACTGTTTGAAAATGAAATGGGGGGGGGGGGCAATATGTTATTTTTCATTTATGTGGGCTTTATGTCTGTTTTTCTATTTTCAATTTTTATATTGGGGGGGAGGGGTGTCATCATTATCGATGATGACGACGCCCAACTCAACATCCATCTTTTGGGGGTCTGCCTGGCTGCCGTTTCCTCGGGATTCGTAGATCTTTTGCTACTCTTATCGGGCGGTTAGCATCAACTCCATCATTCATTCTTCTTTCTATTCTAAATATTCCTATTCCTAAAATATATAATTTGGTAGAATCCAGTAATAGATAAAAAATACTCAATCTCCAATTAATGATATATCTATGGAACTTCCAGTACCGGATTAAGCCAGCTCGAGGCCTGTAGGAAATGTTGTTGCTGGGCCGTCCTACTTTTTTAATGAGCTTTTCTTATTATTTTTCGTAGCCTTTCCTAAGTAAAACCACAAAATGAGCTTTTTTTACTACCCTTTCCTTAAAAAAGCACTTATCTGCCGGACGTGGGGCCCCCAAATGCACAGGGCCCTTAGCATTTGCTACTTCTGCTACTGTGTTAAACCGGCACTGGGAACTTCCGAATTATTTGGATTGGGTGGGTTGTACCTTTTATAATTTTTAAATCAATATAATACCATGATAATAAATGGATACAGAAACCGGTCACTCGTTAAGGTTAATTGAAATTTACGTTTTAACTGTTATCGTTACTTTAATTTTGAATCTGGTGGCACCTCAATGTGAGTGTTTTTGTGACGAATATTATGTTGGAGTTCGTAAGATAACCCGGGTTTTAACAGTGGCGTAGTTAAAATTATTATTTTAACCTAAAATTTTTTATTATTATTTTAGAATTTTAATACAACAGTTATTTTAATTTTATATTATAGGTAATACTAATAAGAAATTTCAAAATCTGTTCGTAATGATCAGTCCGTAAAACAATTGAGAGCAGTTCATTAATTCAATGCCAATCAAAAATAGTTTAAGTTTTAAAATAAATAAATTACTTTAGTAATTACTTAAAAATAACTAGATTGTTTAGGCTATGCTGCACTGGAACAATTTTTAGGTTGGTAATAAATAAACAAACAAATTCTGATTGCGTTTAATAGACCTTTCTTTTTCATTATGATAGAGATAAAAAAAAAGTTCATAACTATTGAATCGCTACTTTTATTTACTTTTGACAGAAATGCCAGGCTTGAGACCCCTTAATCTTCGGAGTCTCCCCGCATTGCGACCATTGGTGGTATGATAGCTACCCCACTGGGTTCTGATATTTGTAAATAATTTTATATACTACCTAGTTGATTGACAACTAGGTGATTTTTTGGACTCTGCAGCCAGGGGCAGGGTTTTCTTTTACCCCTAAAGACTATTTTAATTTTATATTCTATATTCAAACTATTGTAAATTTTATGCATTGTTTTTGTGCCAAACGGCACCCACAGTATAGTTAAAATTTCCCCTGCGTTTCGTTCTGTCCGGAGTTCCAAGGAATTTCCAAATGTATTCAGTTACTTGGAGATTGTGGTTCACATACGTATTTTTGATAATAAACTTAATGTGGAATTGGATAGGAAACCCAATTTTGAAACAGTTTTATATTTTATGTTATTTTGGAACATAAATAGTAAAGAAATTTTGATATAATGTACCGATTTTCCAGTCATAATTTGACCTCTTCTTACCACATTCAGGATCGGGAAAAATTTGAATATAAAAAATGATAGGTATTACTCAGCGGTTCCAAAGACCCCCATGGTGCTTGACTTGCTAAAATGTAATAATAATATTTTTAATATTTAGTTGGACTTCGAATCGTAGGCGTAGGGTCATAGGTTCCATTCCAAATTGCTACAAATTTATTTGTGCGGTGATTCAAATTCCACGTACAATTTTATGTTCTTGTTTAAATTTACTCGGTAACCAACAACTGCTTTATAATTTGGTATTGCGGGTTTATCCAAATTGAATAAGACTAAACAGTGCAAGGAAGCTAATCGAGTTTACTAATCAACTGAACAGATAGAAAACCAATTTTTAAACTACAACAAAAAAATTCAATTTTGTTGTTGTTCAAGATGTTGTGTCTAATATATTGCAAGATAAGTTAGGTTTCCCAAGTGCATCAGTAAATTTGCGATTGTGGTTCATATACCTTAATAATCGTCAAATTAAGGAAGATAAACAATGTGGTTACTGGATCGAAAAACTGATTTTGAAAGAATTTTCAAGTTTATTTCCTCGATATGTAACACATAATAATACAAGAAAATTTGATGGAGTGCACAAATTTTCCAGGCATAATTATGAAGTTTATCATTGGGTGTAAACAATTACTTCTTCCTTAATATTGTGCCAATTTTACGTTATAGAAGCACATTCTAATTTAATATTTGGGCCAAGTATAACTTGGTATGCTGTGACTTGGCAAAGAGTGCCTGTGCAAAAGAGATTAACACAATTCTTATCGTTTGTAAAAGCAAGATAACTAACTAATCAGTTCGGTTTTATTATTTAATACAGATTAAATAAATACAACCTGAATCATTACTTTTTATTATGTATTAATGTTCTAATAGTTATTGGTATTATTTTATTGCAAATTTTATTAGCGTCCCTCACCTTAATAGTATCAATTAAAATACCTACCAAGATTGGAAATTTGGTCGTTGCAATCAAAATGCAATTTTTTTTATCTTCTATTCTTTTTTCTGGCTGTCTTCCAATGCTGTTCTAATCTGTCTTCAACTCTTCAAAACTTCTTTTGAACTCTTGGCAATAATTCCTGATAGTTTTTTCTCAAAATCCAAAATTGTACTCGACGAGCTACTGTAACTAATTTTAATACATTCAGAAATAACAAAACAAACGTTTATTAAATTAAATTAAATTGCAAAATCTATTTTCAAATTGAAATTATTACAATTTGCATATTTTAAATTGCAAATGAATCCTATGCATACACGAGGTCGTTATACGGATTGTTACAATATATTCGTGCTGCTAGCGACTAGGAAGTTAATACAATGCAAGTTATTTCCAGAAAACTTCACCCAAGTTTTAGTTGTTCTGGTTAATCTTCTCTAACTAGGAAAGATAATATCGGTATTATTCTTATCTAACTAAGCTGTTATTTTAATGCAAAGGCATCCCTGACAAGGCCATTAACTTTAATGCTAAGTTTATGTATTAGAACACTTCGTATCTTGTAACAATTTACACCGAAGACTAAAAAGTATCACTTTTCAAAAACATGCATTTGTTGTTTTTTTTCAACATTAGCACTCAATTTACAAAAGGGTTTCTTTTTTAATTTATTTTGGGATTAATATGACGAGGGTGAGAGTTCAAATGTGTCAGTTGGAGCTAGAATATGATGATTGCATGGTTACGGTGTGGATTTTGATGTAAATTGATGATGCAAGTTAAAATGAAAACCAAGCGGTTGGTTTTCTCAGTAAAGTTATATTTCATCAACTGAACGGAGGAGGACCACTTTTAAGTCAAAATATTTAACCCCTTCACCTTTTAATGGTAAACTGATTATTGTATGGTAAACAAATTTAATTTAAACGTTCTAAGGGTACCACTTTATGGTTATTTTAATTGAATCCGTCGATCAATCAAATAATAATCAATAAAAATTATATTTAGTTTTCTTGAGACAAAATGCACATTTTTGCTTGGTACTTCACATTAATTTTGTTTACAGTTTACACTTCAAAATTCATTCTTTTGTGTTTGAAAAAATTTGAAGAAAGATATTTTTGCATTTTTTTCTATTCATATTATGTTTATTACTCCATATAATTGATGTCTGGTGTGTATATATCAAAATGCACATATATTATCTCGTTAACATAAATATTGTATAGAAAAGTCTGCAAGATTTTCACAACAGATTATTTTTGTGTAGTTTAAATTATAATACACTGTGTGTTCAATACAAAAATATACAAATAGAAATGGTGCAATTTGTGCAATCGTTACAATAATATAAAATCTAATGTTTTGATTATTTATTTCCACACTACAATTTTCCAGCTATTGGCCAATTAATTCTCGAACTATTTCTAACCATACTATCTCATTTCTTCTTCTTCCTCCATTTCCTTTTGCTTTTCAAAAAAAAGTTTTGAAGATCACCCTGTATCTTGTTATTAATTTATTTTTATATATCGTGAATCACTATTATTATTAAATCCAGACTCGGCAAGTTCGAAGTGTTCAAAATACAAATATCTCACTGTTTTGTGTTTCATTTTTACCGAGGTTAAGGTTAGAACAATTGTGAAAAATGATTCATTCTACATTTCGCCCATTTTAATTGAATAAAAAAATGTTTAGCAATGTGCCATTTAATTTCTGGAATTGATTTAAATCTTTTGATTATTGAACGAGATGAGAACGTTCAACCTGGAGTTTGGAAGTGTCCAAAATTTATTTTTGACAAATCAATTATTGTATAATGTGATATTGTGCAGAGAATTTTAAGTGTGTGCTTTGAATTAGCATTTCAATCGTATTGAGTTTAGCATTGTTGTCTGGATTTTACAATCTTCCTATAGTAAGGAAAAAATTTACTCCGCAATTGTGTGCATGCATTACATACACATGCCATTAATGATTCATGGACAAAAAGAAAAGTACGCAATGTTCGCATTTTTATATTAAAATTTTAAAGGTTGATGACTTTTGGGCAAGTGTTACAAATAAAACCGATTTTGTACTTATAAATATCTATATCCATCATATTTTCTTAAGTAGCCAATCCCTAATTTTCTTGCATTGGGCGGTATCTACTGATTTGTGGTTGTGCATGGGTGTTAAGAATTCGTTTTAATAGCAGACATAATTAATAAGACTTCGTATAAACCAACCACTTTATGTCATTTAAAAGTAGCGTACAAAATTATTTTAAATTTCATTGCATCTGAAGGTGGAATTGATTGCCAAAATGCAATGTTATTATACTTATTTAATTTTATGTCATATTTAATTTATGAAATTATGTGTAAAAGCATCCAAAAGTACATCAATTATCTAAAATCCAATTTTGAAATGTTTGTTGCTTTTTTCGGATAAATTCTTTATGCTTTGTTTAATCGAAAAATGCTAAGAGAAAAATTTTGTAGAGCTTAAAATTCTACATAAAATCAATTTTTAATTTTTAAAATAGAACGTCAAATAAGAGAGTTATGCACCTTTCTATGTACAGTATGTACCATGCAGTTTACAAGTGGATTGAAAATGAAATGTACGCTCAAGGCGCGTCAAGGGTACTTGCCGCCCAGGTGCAAGTTCAATTTACCGCACCTATATTTTAGATTAAGTATAAGATGTTAAAGAGTACTATTAAAAATATAAACCATAGCAAATATGAAAAACTTATGTAAACCTAATAAATTTAATTTCCTAAAAAAAAAGTCCAGGACAGCATATATTTATTTTCAATAGTTTAAACGTGGAAGATATTCAAGAAGGGAAAACCTGTGACTTGAATGCATTAAATTCCTACAAAAGAGTCCAGGACTCTTACTTACGTACCCGTTGGACACTTCCTTTATATTTATTTGCATATGTGATATTTTACGTTACTAACAGGGAGATAGACAGATCTGCGATTTTATTAACATGAAATATAAATGATTTCCATAAAATTAAAAATAAATATATACCTACAAAAAGTTGGTCTTTAATTCCTAACTTAACGTTGTTATTTGTGAAATTAAACAAGGGTCCTTAAACTTTTTGAGCGAAGGCTCACATTGGAATAATTGAAAATATTGCACGGGCCAACAGATGCTGATCAAAGTATCTAATCAAAGATTAATATAAATCTAGTCAATATAACAAATTATAATTGTTTTGCTTTTGGGCTGTAGTTTGTGTGACGAATGATAATGACAGTGGGAATCTCCGTTAATCCATTTATGCGCGTTCCAAAGTTTAGATTGCAATAACTTTTTGCAAGAACAAGTCAAAACATATAGAAATGATTGGAACGTAACCTATCTCAGACGCAGATCTCCCAAATCAATCCGAAATGCCCTAACTCCAGTTACAAACACTCACGTAATCTCTCATTCTAACAAATGCAATTTAAAAGGCATTATTTGTACGAATATTTAAAAATATTTTAGAATGCGATAAAAATTGCAATGTACAAGGGTAGTTAACAAAGGATACGCACGATTAAAAGAAGAATTAAAACAAAGTTAATGCTAAACGACCAATTTTTATTCGTGTTGTAGGTGGTAACCACCATTCGGGACTGAAAATGATGAAAAAAAGAAAAATTGGTTAGTCCAGTTGCTATAAACGAAAAAACGCCTATGTGTGTCTTAAATTTACATTGCCCTGCATTTAACAAAAACTACCTTAAAATTAAATTCATAAAAATTTGATTCTTCTTGCGTTTCTTCACTTGAAAAAATTACAAAATTCTGATTCTCCTTGCCATTTTACACTTAAACAAATTATGCACAATCATCCGCCAATTGTAATCTTGCATCTGCTTCCAATTCAATAATTTCTGTAAGTCTTTTTTCACTTTTCTTTGTTATACCTGCAATGACATTAAAATTTCTGTTGTAGTTGATCTTCTACAGTGATTTTATTTGTATTGTTGATGATTTTCCAATGGTTTTAAGCATTCAAATTATTTTGCTACCCTACCGAATATTCTCTTCTTAATTTAATTAATTGCTTTTTTTTACTGTCTTGATATTATGATTTCATAATTTATTTGGCTAGATTCATATCACAGCAGTGTTATACCAATAAAATGGATCTTTCCTAATGTTTTGGTTATCGTGAAAGATGTAGAAGGTCTCGTCTAGAATAAACAAAAGCATAATTAAAATCTTTTGCCAATATTGCAAGGCCATGTACTAATGTTAATTTTTTCTGTAACCAGCTGCTAACCTTAAAAGTAGAGAATAGATAAAAAGTATTATACAGGAGTAGTTGTTCAAATATCTACTATTAGTAGTGATTTCCGCCTATCAGAGTAAATCTCAGCCTTGAGGGCTGCTCTAATAGCAATCTAAAAATAAAGTGTCAAAAATAGCGAAGCGTCTGGCTTTTGCACATGTTTCACTCGTAATAGTACGCATAATATATGGTGCAACTGCAAATGCATTTTCAAAAAAAACTGCAATTTTACAACTTTCTTCCTGGATCTTGAAGTAATTAGTGTCAACACATCAAAGTTACATAAAACGTGGTACGATAGAGTGCCGATTAAGGAATCTAATTCTCAAGGTGTTTTTTTTCTGCAAAGTTCAGAAATTAACTAAACGAGAAATATTTTTTTGTATCCTCAAGAGATAGCCTAATTTTGATAGAACAAGTGGCAAAACAAAAATTTAACAACATTCCGACATAAGCGCTCCATTAACTACTATGTTGAATGTTGACTTTATAAATTAACTTTAAATTATTGAACAAGGTTTAATTATTTTTTATTTTTCTATAAATGTAATGGGTTTGGTTTTAAACTATTTAAAATTCTAAACTGGTACTTTCTACACATAAAATAGGAATGTGGGTGAATTTTTCCAAAATGGGCATATTTCTCTTATGAGTTGCATTTGTCTATCATAAGAAGTTGAGTGACACCCTGGGTGTGGTAATTTTATATTGTGAATTATAACGTTTAGTTTTTTTAGTAAATTTTGTAGTAAAATAAACAAAAACATAATAATTTACTAAGGTAAATGATTACTTCACCACTTATACAAATAATTTTATTGAAGTGCAAAAAATTGATGGAATATATTTTTATTTAAATATGAAGATAAATTGATAATATGCTAACTTTTACCAAGAAATAAAATCTCACTTCCTGCAAAATTCAATGCCATATCGTAAGTATTATAAATGCTTTTTTATTATTATTATTTATAATTTTGTCAACTTGAAAGGTTCATTAAGTTTTGTAATATTTTATGTTGTGTTATTTTAATTTTTTTTTATATTATTAATAATTATCGATAATTTAAAGGATTCCCATGTACCTTCCCACGTTCAAGTTTAAAAACCACTTATATTCGTGATTTTAATTCGAAAGGATGCTGACCACCGCGGTGGTATATGCACAATGCAAAGGTCCTTGAACGGAAAATAAAAACAAAGTGTTATGTTTTTGTTGTAAAAAATTTTAATAATTTATAATTAATACATTCATTAATCAGGGTCGTCATTTTCAAAATGCTCTTGCTATACAATACCACATTAACATAAAAAAGCGGTTTGTAAGTTGATCTACCGGAAAGCTACATCAGAATAGATTCAACTTAAAATTATGTAATTAATGTTCCTATTAACTGAAATTGATAGAGTTGCCACTGTTTCCTTTTTTCAATCATAAACATCACAATATAATAATACATAAATCATTGTTCGTCTAGAAGGTATCTTTCCCCAAAGTTTCTCCTCTTTTCAGTATCATCTTGGCTTCCTCTCTTCCTTCTGCCCATCGAACTTAAGAATATTTCAGAATCCCGCGCTCTCAAGAACTGGAAATAAAGGCTAGTCACTCTTGAAGATCATCAGAAAGTACTACAATTATTTTTACAGGTATTATCATTCCAAAATTGTATTCACGAAACTGAGTCTCATTATGTTTTTTAAATTTGCAAATCCAGAAGCAATAATTCTATATCCTTTATTTTTTTTATTGCATAAATGTAGTCTACGCAGGATCTTCTCTTATTATGAATTATTTTAAATAAATTACAAGTATTTTTAACAACTTAAAAACTCAAAAAATATTTTAATTCAATAGGTTCTTCTATTATTCTCTCTTCATTTCTTGTCCCAAAAAATTTGTTTCTCAATATCTTTATTGATGAACACATTACTTTCACCCTCTAGGGCGAAAAAGTAAAACTGTTCATAGTAACGGATGGAAAATTAATTTACTTTTTTTACTCAATCATCCAAATTATAAAATATTAATTTATATACGAAAACCAGAGAACTTTCTATGGGCGGAAGTTACCTCGTAGGCGGTTTCCCGGTTCCCCCGGTCAACAAATTCAGCGAATTGGAATGCAAATATTTCACTTTCTATCATTAGAACGTAAACTATTATTAGTTTTGAACTTTTTTCACATAAAATCCAAAAATTGTAACTACCGGTAGAAAATCAAACGCTGTTGTCATGGGAGGGGGAGATTACCCTTGGCTGCCTTCCATCGTAAGTGTCCTCTACCGCATAAATTATGCCGTAGTAATATTTATAATATCTAAAGGTTAAATTTAAGAATTGATTAATAAATTAACCACATTAAAATCTTCAAAAAGATAAAATTTTACTTCCTTGGTTGCAGTTCCTGTTTATCAAAGAATTTTAAAGAGCAAACTTGCACTAAAAAAGTATGATTTATATAACTGCAAATTAATTAAAATCATCAAAAAATTCAAATTTTTCTTCTTCCTTCCTTGCAGTTCTTGCATATTTAAGATATTTTTATAGTTAACAAATTATTTCACGGTTAAAAAGTCTCGAAATAAAATACCCAATTTATGGAAGATTAATGAACGATAAGTGAGAGTGAAAAAATTAAATACAAAATGTGAACTCAATTTGCCGAAAAATGATTAACATGGTTATTTATGTAAACTAATTAATCAAGTTTTGGAAGAAGCACACTTATTTATGTGCTTATGTTATTCCTAATGGAAATAAGCGAGTGACATTTGAAATTTATAGATATACGTTATGGTTAATTAATTAATTTGTGGTTTGGAGAGTTATAAATTTTTGAGACATTTTTTTAATTAATGGATAATATAACTTAATTTTTGATAAGAAATACTAATCAAGATAAGGAGACCTTCTATTGTCTGTGCGTACACTGTTAAAAATTATTTAGCCAATACAAATTCGATAAATATAGGTTTTTTTATTTACACTTTGCACGAGACTTTGAATGCATCGGATCTTGTATCAGTTTAATCTGTGCCAAATTATATCAAGGACCCGTTTGAAATCTGCAGGCACTAGACTCGTCGGTATCTAAAAAAAATATGCAAATGTGTTTTGAGAAACACTGGTAGTAGCAACTGTCAGATTACTGAAGAGGGAAATTTTAATTTGTATACTTTTAGCCTATTTTTTTTTTCATTGGATTTACAAAGCACCGGGAACATTTTTACCCTAGGGAGCTGGATATTATCCACCTTTGCCTTAATTGACTTATTGAATCTAGGTATTGGCTACTAAACGCTTTGAAGCATTAAAAAAAAATTAAAATTAAGAAATATACATTGAATTTCTCTTTATTATCTGAAGGCATACGAAAAACTAATTTTTTTTTAAATGCGGAGTTTAGATATTATTATTATATTTTATTATATATATTTTTTGTTAAACAAAGTTGTGATTAACATAAAATATTTTTTTCTAAGGGCGCCAACTCGAGCTTGTTCCCCAGGGCACCATAGACCCTATATCAGGCACTGTAGGTAGGTACTTACAAATTTCATAATACAAATTAATTATTATTACTTGGAATTAGTTTTAAGTAAATTTCATTAAATTTAATTTTAATCACTATTATCATTTCTTTCCCTGTAAATAATTTATGCAGTGATGGAAGAAGAAATGAGTGGAATGCCTACCCTAACCTTGACAAAATGTTGTTTTGATTTGGGGTCAAAATGTATGCTAATTAACATTGTTTTTATTTTCTGAGAAAATTAAACAAGAACTTAACAGATCTAATCAATATAACCTTAGAACGGTCATCGTTCTTCAATAACTGAATCAGACATCCTCTCAAATAGGCAAAAAGCTGGAAACAGTTCAAACGAACTTGAAAACTCACGAAGTATTTGACTAGCAAAAATAAAACTGTTGATACCCCATTCGATATTTAAAGCAAAATTTCGCATGAATTAATTTTTTTTTAGATAGATAATTATTATATTTATTTTGATGTACATATTTTGGACCATAAATAAACAAGGCGCTAGAAGATGATAAAAACTGTTATATCAAATAAAAAAATTGATAACTACTATTACAAAATTCGAATTTGACTATGATAATTATTTAATTATACAATAATTAAGTTATATAATTTTATGTTGAATATGTAAACGAAATCGAGTTCGGAGCGAAATTTAAAAAGAGATGTGAAAACGACGTGCAAAATTTATGAATGGGTTTGTTCGTACCGTTACTCCACAGACGTCTAATTTTATTTTTAAAGGATTGCCAACGACCTCGATTATCTTGTCTGTCATCTTTTCTCTGCTAATTATGACGTTAAATGCTGCTGTAAATGAATTTACGGTAAAACAAAGAATTTATTGTCATTTGACCTTTTTTATGTAAACGTGTAGACATGGGTGAGGGCATAACTTAATTAATGCATCTTAATTTATGCATTCGTTATGACTTTTTTTCTTCAATGCTACCAGTCACAATTAATTTAACCGCATGGTCACACGAAAAGGTGCACTTTCCGAATTTGCAAGTCATATTATTTATATTAAATAATTTTATGCATACCAACGCATTTTCTATAAATATCTCACTATATAAACACTGTCGATTTCACATCTAACGTTTTTTTTATTCTTTAAAATAGGAGTTTTTTTTCGGACAAGGTCACGTGGAGAAAATCTCCAATAAAAGTTTTCCCAGCGCCAGCGCTTTCCCATACGACAACAAGATTAGATTATAACTGCAACTTTTTTTGCTTTACCCTGTACATATTATGGTCGATTAAACGATCATCGTGTAACTTGATCCTAAACATCTTTATAATTAAATTTTTCATTTTAATGAACATTGCGTCAATTTGAAGTGATCTTATTGAAATTAATTTCTTTATGTTAATTCATCATAATTTAAGATGACAGGTGTTTATTTAGTACTTTTTTGTTTTATCATTAATATTAATTTGTGCTACATAATAACCATTGTTAGCTATTAATACCGAGCGTTCTGCTTGTTCGATATCATCAAATCTAATTATTGTCCTTACGTATTCTATTTTTAACAGTTAAATTAAGTTACGCTTAATCCACAAGGACCTTTCGTAACTTTCATAAGCTCATCTAAATTTTTTTTACAATTTTCCCGGACATTACAAAAAATTAAGCCTATCACTTGATTGGTGATGGCATTGGCATTGATCGTTGACCATTGACACCATCTCGCAACATACAACGAACTTATGTTAACCTAAAACTGTCATGCAAAAAGACATTTATTAATAATGCGATTATTAATTAAAATGAACTACCAATTAAACATACGCAAAATTAAAACCAAACGGCTTCTTTTATATATTGCACTATATAATACACTACAATACTACAAAGCTTCCGTAAAACAATAAATATTAAATTAGGTTCCAAAAAAATAATTTTAGTGATAAATTTACATTCCAAACGGCGCCAAAGAACTGCCATAATATTTTAAATATTATTGTGTTATTAAAATTTAAATTTAAACAAAACAAATTACCAGGCACTTAACGATATTTGATTACTTTAGACAGTTAAGGTTCAATTGCGGTGGTCACGATAAAAGGTTCTAATAAAAGATCACAAGCAATAGTAATAAATTTTGAGCGAAATTTCAAATTTATGTAGATTTACTCGTACAAAGATTAAACCGAACTAAAAAATGTAGGATAATTCTCATAATTGTAAGGGTAGATTTGTTTCCTTAGGGTGATGAAATCAAACCCTGTCTATTCCCAAATTACCGGTACCGTGGTTCGAAATCCACGTGAATTTTTTCTTGATTCAAGAGATTCATATGAAATATTCCTAATTGGAAATCAAACTGATTATTACGATGAAGTGTCGAGGCTGGTAAATGATTGATTGTGAAAAGCATTTAATATTTAAAACGGGAAAAACGAGTGTTGGTATGTAAATTGCCGATAAAAAATAAATGTAGACAATAGAGAGAGTAAATGAACTTGTAGTATTATTATTATTACTAAAGGTATTATGATCAATAATGGAAAGAAACGATTTCCTTTAGTTAAATGTCTTTATAAAATTAAATCATAGAAAATGTATGATTTATTAGCTTGAGCTCGTTATATCCTTATTTGTGCGAATAACTTTTAAATAATAACCAATCTGTTTTTGCACTTGTCCCAACACTCATATTTCTGGTTTTTATTACTAAAAATAATATTGAAATAAATGTGAAATTAATTAAACATTAAAAATCAAAATAGAAACTCGAAGAAGCTATAATTAAATAATGTTGTTAGCAAAGTTATGTATTAGCTTCAGGTTATTGATAATGAAAATTATTTTAATAAATATTTATAAGTTAGAGTAGTAGCAAAATTTAAATTGCTCTATTGTGGAATTACTTATTACTTCCAAACAAGGAGCAAAAATGTTTATCTAATACATATATGTATTCTGGATTCTGGATTAAGTGTGGAGGGCAAACCAAGGTTTACATGCACTCAGGCCACAAAACCGGGCCCATTATGCTACCTCCGGTGTCAGCAGCCCCCATCCTCCTATTCCTCAAGCCATCCCAAACTCAAGACGAACTCGAGTATTTTTGAAGGCGGTGTGCTACTAATACTGGCCATGCTAGGCCAGAAGCTACCCAACATGGATCCTCTTTTCGATGCTAACACTGGGCAGTCGCAAAGCACATGTTCCACTGTTTCATCTTCTTCTTCACATCCCCGACACAATGGGCTGTCAACAAGTCCCATTGTGTGTAAATGCTTGTTTAGCTTACAGTGCCCCGTAAGACATCCCACGATAATTCGTAGGCTGTCCCTAGACAACTTCAGATAGTATCTTGCATGTTTGTCAGACGGTGCGTTAATTGCCGCCTTAGCCTGACGGCATCCAGCGACATTCACCCATCTTTCCGCATGCAGTCTGCGGGTTTCCCCTTTTATGATAGCATCAAGGGTTTTAACAGCCAGTGTGAGAAAAGGTTCCGGACCGCATGGTGCATTTCCCGAACCCAGCCTCGCCAGCTCATCAGCCCTCTCGTTGCCCTCATTCCCTTCGTGCCCTTTAACCCAGCTGAGAGTTACGACATTATGAATTGATATCACGTTTAGTGTCTCAATGCATTGTAGCACAAGACCAGAGATGATCTTGCAGCGATTTAGTGCCGCAAGGGTCGCCCTACTATCAGTGATTATTTGAATTGTTTTGCCCCGGATATTACTTTCCTGGACTAATTCTGCGCAGCGGAGCACTCCAATGAGTTCCGTCTGGAAAACAGAGGCGTACCTCCCCAACGATATCTTCATATCTAGCTGCAGTTCCGAGGAGAATATCCCCACACCCGAGCCAGTCTTGTTTTTGGAGCCGTCCGTGTACAGACATATGTCAGCACGGTTAGATCCTTTTGTGTCTAACAGAATTGTAAAATTTCTCCTAAACACATATTTGGGGGGGATCCTGTCAGCATCAAGACTCAGAAGAGGCACCCTTTTAGAGTAGTCCTCCAGAATCCGTGTATGCCCCTTGGCTCCCCACCTATGGGTCCAAAGACCCCATGCCCGCATTCTTAGAGCGGCTCTCAGCGCCTGCTCCTCCACAAAGAGATCTAAGGGAGGAAGGCAGATGAGAACCTCCAGTGCAGCGGTGGGTGTTGTTCGCATCACTCCCGTCACTGCTACGCAGACTGATCTTTGCAGCCGTTCAAGAGAGGACACCACCGTAGTCAGTCTGGTTCTGGGCCACCAGACGAGTGCGCCATAGCAGAGCATAGGCCTTATTACGGCAGTGTACAGCCAGAGGGCAATCTTTGGGGAAAAACCCCATGATCTTCCCAATGCCCTGCGACACTGCCAGTAGGCCATGCTTGCTTTCGTCGCTTTAGTGCTAATGTGTTTGCCCCAATTTAGCTTCGAGTCGAGTGTAATTCCCAGATACTTGACCTCTGAAGCCAATTTAAGAGGGGTTCCCTTTAAGCGAGGCATTCTCATGTTCCTCAGCTTTATTTTTTTGGTGAATAGTACAAGCTCAGTCTTGGTTGGATTAACCGAAAGAGACTGCTCTGAACACCATGCCTCAAGGATTCTTAAAGCGCCCTGCATTAATTCACACAGGACATCTTCAAATTTCCCCCTAAGCAGTATGGTTATATCATCTGCGTATCCTACAGTGTAGAAACCGTTATCATTGAGTAGCTTTAGGAGGCTATGCACCACAAAATTCCACAGCAAAGGCGAGAGAACGCCTCCCTGCGGACAGCCCTTATTAACCGCCCCTCTAATTTTCGCATCTCCCACACTTATCTCAACAGCCCTACAGTTCAGCATAGATCTGATCCATCTAATGATGGTGTTAGGCACATTGTGTTCATGTAGGGAGTTGCAGATGCTTTCAGAGGTAGCATTGTCAAACGCTCCCTCAATATCAATAAACGCTCCCAGGGTACATTCCTGAGATTGTAACGATCTCTCGATACGCTCCACCACCTTGTGTAGTGCAGACTCAGTAGATCTCCCCGTAGTGTATGCATGTTGATTCAGGTGTAGTGGGCTATGCACCAACACTGCATCCCGAATTTCTCTATCGCACAGTCTTTCCAGTGCCTTCAAAAAGAAGGATGTAAGACTAATTGGCCTATATGATTTAGCCAGAGAGTAGTCACTCCGCCCTGGCTTGGGTATGAAGATTACCTTAACCTTGCGCCATTCCCTTGGTGTGTAGCCATGCGCAATGCACGCCTTGTACACCTTCACTATGGGACTGAGTAGGAATACCAGGCCCCATTGGAGTAGGGCCGGATACACTCCATCCAGCCCCGGTGATTTAAAGGGACTGAAGGATCTAATTGCCCATTCCGTCTTGTTAGGGTTCACAGTTAAATTTACACTTTCCCAGTCCGCCTCAGTCGGTGTCCGCGCGCTAAGCTCAGTCCACTGATGATCCGAGACAGTTGTGCTACCAGGAAAGTGTGTTTGTAACAGTACCTCGGCAGTCTCCTTGAGGCTCTCCGTAAAGGAGCCGTCATCTCGACGGATCGTGCCAAGCTGTTGGCTTGGGTCTTTGGAAATTATCTTCTTCAGCTTAGCCGCCTCCGTAGTGGACGCAATGTCGCTGCAGAAGTCCCTCCAAGACTCACGCTGTTTTTGGCGAATCATCCTCTTGTATTCCAGCCGAAGGTTTTTAAACTCCTCCCAGTCAGAACCACTTTTGGATTTCTTCGCCTTGTTACAGAGCCTCGTGACCGCTTTCCTCATCCGATCCAGCTCCTTGCACCACCAAGGTGTTGCTCGTCTGCCAGAATCAACCGCTGTCAGCGGACAAGAAGTCTCAAATGCCTTAATGAGTGAGTTTTGTAATACGTTAGTGCATATTTCAATCTCATCAGTGTTTTCTAGTCGATCTTTTTTTGTGATTGCCTTTGGCATGTCGGCCTCCAAAGCGCTAGATAGTACATCCAAGAAGACATTCCTATCCAGCTTCCTCGGATTCCTTACCTGCCTAGGCTCGACTTTCACGGCTTTAATTTTAAAGCAAATCCATCTATGATCCGACATAGTCAGCTCTTTTGACACATGCCAGTCAAAGATTTTTGTTGTAACACTTATCGACGCCAAGGTGATATCAATCACGGAATGGCATTCGGGTGACACATACCAGGTTGGTGTGTCACCCCGATTAAGAATTACTAAGTTAGTACCAATAAGGTAATCAAAAAGGGACTTACCTCTCTTGTTGCAGTCTCCACTCCCCCACGAGGTATGATGAGAGTTTGAGTCACAGCCAATGATGAGGTGTTTTTTGTGAATCTCGCAGTGCCTGACCAGTTCCACCAGCTTTGGAGACGGTGGCGGATCCTGAGAGTCTCCTGGAAGATACGCTGATGCTACAATAACGTCGCTAAGACCATCCCCAAGGTCACAGCTTAGCCGGGCAACCGTTAGATCGCCTTCACTAAACTGCGGTAAGGGATTGGCCTGAATATTACCAGATATGTATATACATGTTCTGAGTTTTGTTAAAGGGCTTCCTGTTATGACATTTCCTCCCAAGGATGAGAGGCCTGTAACTCTGCCCTTCACTATTCGTGGCTCTTGTATCAGAGCTATTGTATCCCTGCAGCCAGCAAGGCGGCGGCAAAGAGTCGCCGTAGCCGCACGGCCATGCTGCAGGTTTGCCTGAATAAAATTCCACTCTCCCAAGGCAGCCATTAGGCTTCCTCGATGGTGGGATTTTGTGGTGGAGCGGTATCCGCCGCCTGAGAATCCCCATGGATCCCCATGAGGTCAAGCTCTGCAGTCACCTGCTCCACCGTTTGTGTCGGTACTGCGCTCTCAATGCGCTGTACCCTAACCCGGAAGCTTGAGAATCTGTAACTCAACCTTTCCTTCCTTGTTCTGAGTGCCTCGGCATCCCCTTCACCAACACCAAAGACAATGAGCTTCCCCAAGGGGTCGCTCTTGTCGGTGTCAAAGAAGGTACACCACTCATTGATCTTAACCCAGGGGTTCTGAGCCCTAAGCCGTCCTATCACCTCTTCAGTAGGCTCAGGTTTCCCCGGAACCCAGAGAGTGACCTTGGACAGCCTAGGCAGGTCATCCACCTGAACTACTTCAAGCCTTGCCCCCTCCCACAACTGCGGAAGTCCAGCAACGGTTGCTCGCAGCCACCTCAGGGAACCCTCGTTATCACAGGCAATCCGTAGGATCTCCCCAGAATAATGAAATCCCCCAAAAGTGGGTACATCATTTGCCCCCTCATGAGCCAGCTTAATGGTTCTATCGAGGGCCAAGTAGAGGTGTCCCTCAACTATTTCCTTCCGGGCCTCCGTTAGTTTGCCCAGCTGACTAGAGCGGTCAATCACTGCTACCCGGAGGCACCTAGTGGCAGCCTCCTTGTAGGTGATCGAACCCGCTGGTCTGGATTTAGGCGCAGACATCTTAGCCCTCTTCCCCTGGTTGCCCTGGGGCGATGGCCGAGAGTCCGCAGACCTTACCCTCTTTTTGGCGTCATGCTTTTGAAAGGGTTTGGATTTCCCCTTCTTCGCTGGCGTCTCCTTCCCCGTGCCCGACCCGGAGGGAGTGCTGTCCTCTCCCATAGGTTTGGACAGCCCAGCCCTCTCATGCTCAGTCACGGTGGTTCGCAGGCCAGCTGCCTCAGCAGCCGCTTGCTGTAATTTAGCCTTTTTACGCCGCTTCTTCTCCGCACCGCAGATCCTACGCTTTTTAGGGCGAGTCCCCCCAGTGCAGCCTTCGGATGGGGCATCCTTATCGGACGTCCCCTTCCTGGCCTCGGAGTCTTGCGTGTTAAGGGCATCCTGAGCGGACGCACCTTTGTTGGACAGTGTAGCCTCGGAGGTCACATCTGTCAGTTTGGTTTGTTTGTCGTTACTATCCATGAAGTGTATGTTAAATTTCATTCCCCGAGCTCCCCACCCGCCACGGAGCCCGCAAAAGGGGACGCCGACAAGTCGACATCAGGGCTACTCAGGAAATATAGCCCCCAGCAAGGCAGAATGCTGACGCACCCCGTCCTTGCCAAGGACTCGTCCCACCGACCCTCAGATGGAGGGCGGCATAGCCGATTGATCTGGGTGGACTAGCCCAGACCGCCCGTTTAAGAAGAAATCAAGGCCAAAGTGGAGTGTTGCCAGACCCAGGAGACAACTACCGCCCCCGGGCCGACTCAGCCACCAGGATCCCCTCATCCTTCCTTACGGGTTTCCACGCACGGCAAAAACACGCGGGTACCTGTATTAGTATGTTTCTCCACGTCAGCCGTCTTCCTGGTTCCTTGACAGACAGGACCGAGCCCAAAGGTTTTTACACCCCGGCCAAGCCCGTCCGCCAAATCAGACCGAACACACAGGAGTTTTAAGTCCCCGGTCCGTAATCCTAACAGGTGCACGCCCGCCGCTTCATCAAAGACAAAGCCCCCTCACCACGGCAAGGTTCAGGTACATTCGAGGGGGTGGGGGGTATTTCGTGCTTGTTAGCACTCATCACTTGAATATACTAAGATCCAATTAATACATTAAATAATTTTAAAGTTAAAAAAATCAATACGTTTCATCTACAACGGAGAAACTTTAAAAAATCGAAATAGCTGATAATAGTTGCTCATTTGATTACACATCGGGCATGGTTTGGCAGGAATATCCTGTAATGAGTGAAAGGTACTTTGCTATTTATAAAAGGTTCAAGGGAGTTAATTGAAATCTGAACTGTCATTGCACGTCGAAGTGCTTTCGTTGATGATGCGCCAGGATATCCCAGCCAATTTTAAAATAATAGAATTTTAACTGTAAATTAAAATTAATTTCCCATAAGATCCACCTGGATTTTATTATGTAGGGGCAAGATAGACTCGCACGCACTTAAGCTTCTTAATCGGGCCCCTTTGGATTCTTCACTCCTGGAACTTTGCAATCCATCTTTCGCTCAATATTTCAAACTCTTGAAAAATTTGTCAATTATACAGGGTGTCCCCGCACTCACTTTACATAACTTAGGTGGTGATAGAGGACACTTTTCTAAGAACAATATTTAACAAAATTTTTTTTCTAAATTCAAACCCTCGAGAGTTAAGCCTCTTTAAAGCATTTTTTTTAATTTCCACCTTGACGTGGCCATAGCTCCGAAAATAATGGTTTTTCAGTAAAAATGGTTTAGTGCTTTTTTAAAGAGCGTGAAATAATCTACAAACTAGGTTTACACCTTTGATTGTATAAAATCAACGCCTTTCGCGTTATGAATTAAAGTAAGCTAAAAAATGTCGAAAAATTTGACCATTTCTTTTTTTTGGTTTTTTTTCAAAACCCTGTATCTTTTAAACGAAACATTTTACAAAAAATCTGACGCCCCATTTCGGATAGGAAATTTAACGGACTACAACTTTTCTCTAGTAAAAATGTTTGAGAAACCAATCCATTTCACAGAAAATCAGAAAATAATAAACAAGGCAACCACAAAATAAAATATTAAATTCACAAAATTTTTATTTTTTTTGAAAAATTATTTTATTAATTAATTTTAAACTATTAGATTATTTAAGTAAATGTTGAAAATGACCACCCTCATTTTCAATACACAGTCGTGCTCGTTTTAAAATATCCTTTATAGTATTATTTATAAAATTTCCTTTTTTGTTAAGAGCCATTATAGCAGGGGTGGTCAACAAGGTCGAGGGATTGACCGGTCGATCACGAGGCCAATTTTGGTCAATCGGCGAGTGTGAAAAGTGTCAAAAATTGGAATTTCTGCGATTAAAAGTGTCGAAAAATCGACTTTTTTTGATTTTTTTCGACAAACATCTTTTAAAACAATCACGACTGTGTATTGAAAATGAGGGTGGTCAGTTTCAACAATTACTTTATTAATATAATAATTTAAAATTAATTAATAAAATAATTTTTCAAAAAAAATAAAAATTTTGTGAATTTAATTTTATGTTTTGTAGCTGCATTGTTTGTTATTTTCTGATTTTCTGTGAAATGCATTGGTTTCTCAAAAAATTTTATTAGACGAAAGTTGCAGTCCGTTAAATTTCCTATTTGGAATGGGGCGTCAGATTTTTTGTAAAATGTTTCGTTTAAAAGATACAGGGTTTTGAAAAAAACCAAAAAAAAAAGAAAGCTTAAATTTTTCGACATTTTTTAACTTACTTTAATTCATAACTCGAAAGCCGTTGATTTTAGACAATAAAAGGTTTGAATCTAGTTTGTAGATTATTTCACGCTATTTAAAAAAACAGTAAACCATTTTTACTGAAAAATCAATATTTTCGGGGCTATGGCCACGTGAAGGTTGAAATTAAAAAAAATGCTTTAAAGAGGCCTAACTCTCGAGGGTTTGAATTTAGAAAAAATTTTTTGTTAAATATTGTTCTTAGAAAAGTGTCTTCTATCACCACCTAAGTTATGTAAAGTGAGTGCGGGGACACCCTGTATATACTTCAAATTTTGGGCCCAGAAGCTTTGAGGGGCCCTTCGATTGAGAAGTGTGCGATTTAAAAATACAAAAATACAAAATTTGGTCCCCTTGTAAGTATAATGCAGTTCCTCCCTCTGCCCCCGGCATTTACGCCACTGTCCATACCTCCCTAGATCCTCGGTTGCACGCTCATTTCATCACATTTTAGGGTGTTTAACGAGCTTATCCACCTTGGAAAATAGGAAAAAACACCTAAAAATAAGAGAAAATAAAATATTATGTATTTTATGTTCCTGAACAATCTTCCCCTGATCTGGAGGGTACCGTTTTACTATTATAGGTAAACAATTGAAAAGGCTCGTGCTATGGAATACCCCCCCCCCCAGCCGTAAGAATTAAATTTGCGTCCTTATCAATTTTAAAAAGTCATAATATAGTTATTTCCTTGCCCTGGAGGGTATTCCAGACCCCCCGGTTTCAAGCTCGCTTCTTCAATTTTTTGGAAGTCTATAGTGGGCTTAAAAATAAGATAAAAATTATGTAGTATAATGCTCCTGGAAAAAGATTTCGCTAACCTGAAGGGTATACCTTTAAAAGTAAACAATTGGAAACCGGCGGGTCTGGGGGGTGGTAAGTAAGTAAGGGGGGGGCTTTAAGTAAAAAAATGTATTCTCAAGAATTAAATTTGCCTCTTTATTAATTTTAAAAAGTCATATCGTTACATCCTTGCGCTGGAGGGTTCCATACCCCCCAGACCCGGTTTTACACCCATTTCTTCATATTTTAGGGGAATAAATTATTTATTTTTTTTAATTGTATAAATAATTATTTAAAAATAACCTTTTGTTTAAACGGGTCGAGGGGGGTAATGCAAATTAAACCGCGTGTCATAAGCTTTTTTACCCATATTACGCCTCTGGGAGAGGGGTAAATACAATTTTTTAGAAAATTTTATACCTAAGTACATTAATTTCTAAACAATTAGAGTACTACATTTTTAAAAAAAAATTCGATTTTTTGTAATCCATGTTGGGGGGGGGTCATTATTAATTACTCCAATTGATAGCTATTAAAGAGTTTAAATTTGCGACTTTGAAATTTTCTGCGATTAAAGCTTTTGAGGATCATGAATGTTATTGTACAAACTAATGCGCATAGGAGACCTCTCCCCAAATCTTTAGATCCTGCATACAATAGACCTATTGGACATTTTTTTAATATTTCTTATTTCTATACTTTTCCCTTTTTTTAACTTCTATTTTAAAATCATATACTATGTTGATGCACGAATTGCATTGTTTCCATTTCCATCCCTCATCCAGTATTGTACAGTTCAAGAAAGAGGATTACCGTTCAGTAGCGTAACAAGACGGCTGACCTGCAATACTTAATATTTTTTCCCGAAAAAATTTTTAAATGGCCTTTTTTACACTATTTCATAATTGAACTTGTTTCATCTCTAGCCTACATTTACTCCGAGCAACATACATCGACCGGTCCATCGTGCCTCGGGGCCTCTAAGATTTTACGGGCTGTGTTCATTCGTACACCACGCTCACTGGTAGTTACGCCACTGATACCTACAGGGACCGTATAGTTTTAAAACTTACTTCAACAGATGACGACTCTGCATCTCAAGATTAAATGGCAGACATTTGTTGATATTTGGTATTTTTGAGCTAGTGGGAACTCAAGGATTGTCAATCAAAATCTTCAAGTTTAACAAAAATCTTCAAGACCAGATATGTGGTACCATCTCTAGGAATTCTCTGAATCTGAATCCGACCTTGACTTTTCTGTGTCCGTTTAGTGTGGAGTTGATATGTGGATGTTCAACTGTGCCGTTTGCCGCCAACAAGCCGAAGGATTTACTTTACGAAAATATTATTTAATCCATTTTTGTAAACAATTTTATTATCTTAATGAGTTTTTAAAATATTTGAGAACAGGCGCGTCATTTGTTTAAAATAATTTGTTTTTAACAATTATTGTAAAAAACTTTTTATCTCACTTCCAGAAACTGCCTCAGTCAGTGTTTGTGACCTGGAAATAACAATTGGAGGTTTCAATGGTTAAAAATCTCTTGCATTTCTATCTGTAGCTCCTTAATGCAAGAAGATGACCCCCCCCCACCCCACTCCGTAAACAAAACAGTAATCATAATAGAGACAATCGATAGTTCTACGCTAGCTAGATAGCGTTTATTCAGATGATTTCCTGCAACTAACTATGGAATAATATTAACGGGCGTCAGACAATTCAATAAAACTATCATAAATGAAAATAAATCGCTTAGTAATTAATCAAAAGAAATAAATGAAAGATATCGGGGTGGTGTACTGCTGGGACACACGAACATAATCAGTGAGATTCTGATTTGACATGATTGTACAATAATATGGTTAAGACTAGCAATGTTACCCAAAATTGGAAAAAAACTCTTATATTAGGTGCTTAGCCATTCATATTTATTAGCTGATCAATTTTTTGTGCTTTAAAAGTTTTATTTTTGTGTTTAAAGCAAATTTAATTTGGAGGAATTGCCAGCAAAGCCATAAATAAAAAATTCTCACAACAAACAGGGCTGGCATTTGTTAGATGACCGGATTGTTTATGACATTTTCATGGATTTTTTAAAATTTATATTTAATTATTATTACCATTGAAGACTTCTTAGTGAATCCTTTGATAATCAAATAAAAGAAATTATTACTAAATATTAATTTTTCACATTTTTATAAAACATTTTCAAATTATAACATTTATTCGGTCTATTTTAACAAGATTTATATTAAAAGTTTCACGACTTTCAATCTGGTAAGTGTATAGAAATGGCATAACAAGCACTAAAATGTAGTTGCTATGATAATAATGAGTTATAAACCATGATTGTTCAAAAAGCACGCCCCTATTAATTGCTACATGTTTAAAATCAGAATACGAAATCCTCCCAAATAACCATAATGTTACAAAATACAAAGTAACCAAATTGTTATCATAACCAGGTTGTTATGTCAAATCCGAATCGTACCGAATATCTGAAACAAATGCAAAACAAAAATGGGTCTTAGCCACAGCAGTGGAGTAATGTGATCAGTGGTTACGTTACAGAGCGGAAATTCTGGGTTCGAATCACGGACCTCGCAGAGTTTCTTAGCTCGGCTTTCCAGTGGACATTCACACGCTGTGGTGAAACAAAAACCAATAACCAAACAAAATACCCTAACCAAAAAAACCTATGACAAACAAAAATACTCAACAAACCAAAAATAATTAAAAATCGATATTCAATCGTATAAAGTGCTAATGACCTAGTAGTCGATGCACTATAAAACATCAAATAAAAAAAAATGGGTCTTAATATGTTGCAGGCACAAAGGAAATTAAAATGGAGTTTATACTCTTATAAGTAGAGATAAAATTCAATAAAAAATGTAAATAATAATTAGGTTATCCTGATGGACAACTATTTTGGGAAAAAAGTTAAGATGTTATGTATAGTTTTGTCTGTTTCCATGACAACCGTGGCAAAACTTTCTAGTGCTCTTCTCAAGCAGTAGCATCCCTGTTCTGGTTTGTGCCCTCTTTGTAAATGTGCGGTTTTACTATTTCAGGAAGATAATTAGAGCAAACTTTTAAAATTTGTGACTTTCTTTCCCCTATTGTAGAGTTAATTAAATTTTGTAGACCACCCATTTCTTACGCAAGCATAATTTTGTTTTAAATTTCGACTCCTTCCGCCCTATATAGTTATCAGATAGAGCTAACTTTTAGACTTTCACCGAGAAAATTTCAAAATTATCACTGAAACACAAAAGGGTTAAGTAATTTTGAAAAGATGTTATTTTTGGGTGGTTATAACTAGATGCCATAGTAGTACATCAGGGTCCAGGTGCGTGCTGGCCCATTGGGCTACTGAGAGTTTCCCGGTGGGCCCTCAATAAAGTAATGAAATGGGTCCTATAAAAACGGTCGTCAACCTAGAAAAAGGGGAAAAACAATAGAAATTGTATAGAAAAAGAGGATATAATTTACCGGTCACTAAAAGCTCCCCAGCACGCGCATGTTAGGGTCTCAATTTGTTACATTGTTTCAAATCTAAAATATAAGCCGAAAAATCTGATCAGCGTCGGTATGATTCAATTTGCGCCTTTTTGTAATAAAATATGCCTGGTTTTAAATTGTATGTCTCAGTTTAGTTTAATAAAATTGATAATGTCAATTAAGAGGAATCCTCCAAGTTGGAAAACACATTTCGTAATTTGCTGTTGTTTTTGCTTATTATCTACTCAAAAAAATTGTACAAAAGTATATATTTGCAAATTTTTGCATTTGCAAAATTACAGCGAATTACGAGAGATCATTTGCTTTTTGATGATATTAATATTATTTGCTGATAATACTAAATACAGGTTAACTTCAGATAAAATTAACTGATAAATCGCAGTAAACATATCACAATTAAGGGAAACCCTCCAAGTTGGAAAACACATTTCGTAATTTGCTGTTGTTTTTGCTTATTATCTACTCAAAAAAATTGCACAAAAGTATATATTTGCAAATTTTTGCATTTGCAAAATTACAGCGAATTACGAAATGTGTTTTCCAACTTGGAGGGTTTCCATTTTAAATTTTATCAGTTAATTTTATCTGAAGTTAACCTGTATTTAGTATTATCAGCAAATAATATTAATATCATCAAAAAGCAAATGATCTCTCGTATCCTATTTTAATTACAATTTTTAAGAGTTTTGTTTTTGCACTTATGTTATTTATTTTTGTTGTTTTTAAAGTTTCTCAAGTCAAAATTAAATTAATTTGTTAATGCATTGTTCAAATCGCTTAGGGGTTTGGTTACTAATTATTTCAATAGCTGCATTTTCATAATCGTTAATTTTTTTTTTTTAATTCAGAAAGGTACTATTTATGGTACTATGGTAGAAATTGTGAGGTTAGAATTTTGCCCCCTTTACAAATGGCCGCCAGTTTTTATGGTGTTCTTTGCTAGAATTTAGTAAAATGAATTTAGAAAAACCGAAATGAATTAATTGTAAACTGAACTGTTTACTGTTTGAACTGCTTCTTCTTTGCTTTAGTCAAATATTTTCAAGGTTGAGAAACCGGAAGTTGTGGAGAAAAATCGGAAATACTACTATATAGTAGGACCTACTTATAATATTTATAATTCAAATCATCGAATGTTCAAGTCCCATTTACAAATACTCGAAAATGGACTTTTGTATTCGTACGTCGTTTTTGTCACTCTTCTACATATTAAAACGTTTATAAATTATATTGAAAGATTTATAGCTTTATTAAATTGTCCCTCTTAAAAAAGTTACACGTACTTATTTCAAACAATGCAATTGAAACATGCTGGTATTGTCTAATAGAATCATATTTATTAATTATATTGTTAGATGGAAAGGTTTCCAAATCGTTTGACATTTATTTTATTGGACATTATAATACTGTACCCAGGTATTTAACCATACCAAGCAACCATTAATTTATTAATCATTAACATACAAATGAAATGTAGGTTCTTAACTTTCAAAAGCACTACCAAGAAGAATTGGTCCTACTAACTGTTTCCAGAAATGGTAATGTTTAGAAAATTTGAAATTTTCTTAATTAATAATAATTAAATTATCAATGGGGTACCATAAAGCATAGAAAATTAGATATATTAGAAAACAATCCTTCACGTGCTAATATAGGATTAGTTTCATTTGAGAAGAATCGAAATTCTTCTGCTTTTATTGGTCTATTGACTTAGTTTTCATTATGAAACTATAAAATTATATTAATTCATGGATCGAATTGTTAACCAAATTTTCTTCCAACACTTGCAGTGTTGTTCTTGCAATAAAAATAAATCAAAATTAGAACAAAAAGTTATTAATTATTGTAATATACATAGTGTCATGTTTAAATTAACCGATCTAAATATTTAAAATAAAATAAGTTTGTTTATTTCGTACGTTTACAAACAAGATAATTAATTATTAAAAGTTAATAAAATATCGATCACCGTATCATTTATTTATCGTAAGTTATGATTCATTAAAATTCAGTACTACAGCTTCCTTTCCTTATCAACTCTGGCAATTCTTCTGCTAATGCAAGATAATACTAGTCACTTTGGTAGCGTAGTTGGTTCACAAGAGTTTGAATCCAAATTGAAAAATGTTTTTTGAGCTCGTAACTATCTCAATATTTACTGGTGACAAAATACAAACTGCCTAATTACACTCTTAAAAATGCTGTTAAGTTAATTGATGCTATAATACTTATTTCATCGTTTACTACTAGTAAAATTGTCGTAAAAATTATTATAATTTATAGGGTAGCATTTATTATCGACAATTATAATAATTATTATGTTTGTTTTTAGTAGTATTATCTAATAATTATTGTTTTTCTTCGCAGTACACAGTAGCATTTAACATTATTAATTAATTAACATTTATACAACAAAGTGCACCAATTAAATATTTGTTCTTGTAATAGTTTATATTTTCCGCATCTTTTAATAATTACGAACAGCATTTATGTGCTATTAGACAGATTAATCGTTGACAGGTATATTATACAGCACGTTCCATTAATCACACTTGGAACATGAAACCGTAATTTAAATTATTTATATTCAAGTTAATTTAAATTAACACCGAATTAATTGAAATTGGACAGTTTTGTTTATATCTTTGTAAATATTATGTCAATGTTAGAAATTTTGCTTTTCAACTTGCTTTCAAATTTTGTAAATTATTGAGTGACGTTTTAAAAATAACTTACTGTATATAAATAAAAGCATGAAGAAAAGCGACCTTGTTGTATGTAATAAACAAATACCAAATAAAAATTGTTGCGTTTGCATCAAATTTTCTTTTTATAAGAGATTGTACGACCTGTGTTCCAAGGTTTAAAATAATTATTTCTCCGTAATTGATTGCTACTTTTAAATTAAAAATATATTATGTATATCTGTGTTGCTGATATGGTTTTTATCTTTTTTTTTCTTTGGTTATATCACAGAACTGTCGCTTCTAGCGCGAGTTCCTGTGCAACTTTACAATATAATGATTGATGTGCTTTTCTTGTTCAAAAAATATAATTTTGTGGTAACCCAAATTAATTTGCCAGGGGGCCAAAAAGAAAATGAAATTAGTAACTAATTTTTCCAGTAGAATAAAAGTCATCAAATTCATAACACCTCCACCCTGCCAAAAAATACGTGAATACGTCACTGTGCTTTATTTCGTTTAATGTACCCTATCCTATTACAATTTTCTCAATTAAATAAGAGTGAAAAAAATAAATTTTATGGAATCATTTCAAATTAATCGTTTTCGATAAAATTTAAGTAAATTTTGGACAGAAACAGTAAGTTATGTATTTTTAATAACCGCATCAAAATTAATCTCATCATTAGCAGACCAAATCTTTTTAAAAATATTAATGCAATTTATTTTTCTTCCATTTTTAGTGTTCTTATCAGTGTTTTTCCCAATTTTGATTAGAAATTAAGGCTGTCATATTATCGATTTTGATTACAAAATTATTTGTATATATTTTTTATATTAATTATTGCATTAAATTGCTCTAATTTAGATGTGACTTTGTAATCATCTTACAGTTATTTTAATATTTGTGCCTCATGTTTGATTAAAGAAATTAATAATAATTATGCAAACTATGTGTTTAAAAAATTTGAATAATTATTGCAATTGATCAATTACAAAAATAATAATTAAAACAAGAATTTTATATTTAAAAATCGAAGGATGATGTGATGTATTTGCTATAATAATTTGATAATTTCTGGAACAAATTGATTACAAATTAATTATACATGATCTTTTTATTGTATTTGTATTACTGTTATCATTTTAAATGCAATTATTGACAGTTTGGAGTTAAAATCTAGAGCAATTAGATTTCATTCATTGTTTGATTGTCAATCATTTATTGACCATTTGAACCGTTTATTTGTAAAACGACACATATCCACTTTTGGTGTAAATTGAGTTATATATAGGAATCGATTCTATATGGCAAAAGACATGTTCTGTAAAAAAATTAACCACCTACGGCCTACGGCCCATAGCAAATTAGTAGTGGCCACATGAAAAATCTGTTTATTTGAAAAACAACACATATCCTGGATATGTGTCGTTTCTCAAATTAACGCTGCATTGTAACATATAACATTCGTGGGCATTCATATAAGTTCGCATCTGTAAAAATGCAATGCAATGCATTTATTAAAGTACAATCGAAAGTGATCGTTTGGTAGACTATAACGTTTCCGAAAAACGTAAAAAAGATTACAGGTAAACTTTATTTTCGGTTCTTTTCCCTTATGAAAGGGAAAAGAAAAAAATAGCTACAGTTAATGACAAAGAGTACACAAATTATAAAGATAATGTGGTTCCTGAAATTAAATTACCAATGTCGTGCAAGGAAGTGCAGGTAAATTTCAATATTTTTACCAACTTGTACTCCAAATACACAAAAGACGCAAAAGGTTCTGTAAAAGCTCTTCGATATACCGATGGTTTAGAGGCGTATAAATTCCATCTAAAAATACTAAAAGAAAATTTTCAAATTTTCCGCAAATGGTGGTCTATCCCGAAAAAAATTGCTATAAAAGATAAAAAAAAATTGCAGAACTAAAAAAGTTCCTGCCTTACCTTCAAGTCATTGACAGTACCATTCGATATTTTTATGAAGAAAAAATACTAAATTCGCCAACTATTACCGCCACAACGACAAGGACCTTTGAACAGACTTATTTTTTAATGTTTACTAATACATATTATGTTTCGTTATTTAATAATAAATAAAAAAATTTCGTTAATTTGAAAAACAACACAAATCCAATGAATATTTTATTCATTTAAAAATCAGGTAATGCATATAACAAGTTCTTTTTTTAATAAAGTTACTAACATAAGGCTATTCCTTAACCTCTATCGATAAAAAGTATACAAATGGCAAATATAGAAAAGTTAAACAGTTTTTTTTGATTATCTCAGAACTACATTATATGGATATGTGTCGTTTTACAAATAAACGGTTCATTTATAATCTTCGTGATTGTAAATTTTTACAGCAAATCCATACATTTTTCAGTTTAGAATTATTAACTGTCTTATTTGACTACCACTGCGTGTTTTCTTTTATAGTAATGCCACACCATATAAAAGATCTTTTTTTTTTATCGATTTTAAACCATTCGTAATTATAATAATTATACTTCAATTTAATTTTAGAAATGTTAATCTAATACCAGAATTTTGGTATTGTAATGAAGTAGTGATATTCAAGTGCCCCACATTGGGCGCCAATTTAGGGTTTGCTTTCGTTCAATTTCTTGTTATTTTGACCTCCTGTTCCATTGAATTTTGAAATGCAGTGGCAATTATTTTTTTTAGAAAATTAAAAATTTAAAAACGCGACTAACATACATTTAGATGTTCCATTTTAACCATTAAACGATGATATTTTAAAATTTTAATGAAAAAGTGTTGAGATTTATGACTTTATTTTGTATTTTATCAACAAATCGACGCCTAGATTTCTACAATTTAGATAACAGCATCCTAAAATGATTTGATGATATCATGTCAAAATTGTGTAATCGGTACATATATAGGACTGATCGAACCTTCACAGGAAGCAATTGAATGTGTAAAAATTGCAATACTATTAAATTTTTTTTACTTAATTAAGCGTCCTTTTTTGCTTTGCAATTAACGTCACGTTTTGTCGATTATTTGCCACATTTTTACGTGCCATATCTCGATAAAATTATTATTTCATTTCATTAGAAATCGTGAATATTTAAATTTATAGTGACTGATTTATTTATAACAAATTAATTTGTCCTATTTTTTCTGCATAAACTTATCGATTTCTTAGGAAATGTGTCACTAAAAATGTCATTATGCATTTTTAAATCAATTTGGATGAAGAAAATGATTACATGAATTACTCCAGTAATTTTTTTTCAAAAATGGAACTTCTTAATTCTCTTGGTACAATGGGAAACGATGTTTACCAATAATTCAAGATTATTAAAATCCCTTGTTTAGTTTCCACTCCTAGGTGACATCCGAAACTTGTAAAAATTCAAAATCTTGCAGTTGGGGAGCCACTGTGTCTTCGAAACATGTAGTGTTTATTGTACTACGTTTTGAAAGGATGACATTATTTTTTTAACGAGGCGGCAGAACAATGCACTGTAGAAAAATTGAAAAAAAATCAGAAACAACACTCATCACTTGAGGAAAAAGTCCCATCATGATTAGTTGCTCCAATTGGGTTAATAGTTTGTTTCAACAATTCTGGTAATTAATTTGTTTTGAAAGACGATTTATTTATATAAACATTGCAAGTGTTGTATCAGCGAATCTTACATTTAGCGTAAAAAATATTAAAAACTATGTCTTCTAATGTGATTACGGAAATTTATGGTAGTGTTGATGGTTTTTATCAATAAAAAGTGCATTTACTAAATTGTTTTAATTGCTAATAACAAATTAGGGCAAAAAAGTAACAAGAGCGAAAAAAAAATGTTAATGATAAAAAGTTAAGTGCCTAAATGGTCCACATTTAAATTATATTATACCGAACTGTTTTATATGCGAAATGAATATTATAGTAAACTACAAATACATTAAGTTGAAGGACGTTATGCGACCTTATATTTTAACTGAGCTTTAATTGACTTGAATATTCATGAATGTTTATTGCTCATATTCAGAATTAATAATGTGCCTAAAATGTGTGACCACTTAATTTAATATACCGTAGATTTAAAATAGGCTTAACAGCTAAACCATATCGCTTCTTCAATTTAACTTACTTCCTTATTTTGCTTGTTAAAATTCTATCGCGTGTTTGTACAATTTGATTGATAAAAATTTTGCACAAGCATCCAGAATGATTTTTTCTGGATATGTTAATTTTTATGCTGTTGCTAACGGTAAACTTTGTTTATCTACCATTCTCTGTTTTTATGTTTGGGTTAATTTTATTGAAATTGGTGAAATTTTAAGAGCTGTAGAAGAAATCCGAAATCGATCAATCTGAGGAGTTAAAAACTTCCATTATAAATTACCGCAACTACTTATTCTAAAATCTACATACCTATAGATTATTAATTGATCAAACACGGCAAATCAAACTTGACCGTTGTCCTTCCGCAATACATCATGGACGAACCACGTACATCGATGAGCCTACGATCCACGATACATACATAGTAAGAAGTCACCGTTTTACAACTTTCTAAAGGTCTTTTTTAATTTCCACTGCACGTACGCCGATTTGTTGTGACCATTCTGATCATCCAGGAGGATAATAATTATAATAGGCTGAAAAGCGTTAAGGTGTGGTCCCTTGGTGTAGTGCTAAATGCATTTTTTGGGTATCTGGCAAAAGAAATTATCCTGTTAAGCATAGACTATTTTTGAATGTTCAAGCGGTGAAATACTCCGTTTTAAGTTTATTTGAACATTGGCTTCGTCCTGATGAGGCTGAAATATTGCGACTGGATTTTTGCACCTGGACATTGCTGTTTTCTTCTTTTCTCGATGGTGTTTGGTGGTTGCTTTGCAAATTAGACATTGGCGGAGTTGTGTTACCATTCTGGATATACATTAAGACCTCGGTTTAAACATCACAAAGAGATGTTGCTCACTCTTCCTTAATTATACCTCACACATGGATACCAATTTTTTTAATCAATAAATTATGTGACTCTAAAACTTCTCGCCCTCCCTTCCCGTGCCTGGGAAGGCCTGCGGAGTCTTAGCTTACATTTTCAACAAGAAAAAGAAAATGGAATCAAATTTGATTCCAAAATCAGTGATATGGCACACACAACATTTAATACAAAAACGAGCGACATCCTAAAACAAGGTAAATAAAGGAGAATCAAAGAAGTCCTTTAAACATATCATGTCATTCCAAAACAGCATCGAATTAAATTACGAAAGTGGCTGACGAATAAGATTAAATGAATCTTCTCGTCCCCGCTTACCCATGAGGAAGCCATCGTCTCGAATTAAATCCTACCACACCAGATTAAAATTCACCCCTTCTACTATTATAAATTGACAGAATTTGTCCCAGGTTTAAAAAAATGGTAATTACTCACTCGTAAAATTTAACAGTACAGAAATCGCATTAATTTACCACACTGACATTTAGAATGTTGCAACGAAACGCACCGACATTAGTAGGAAAATTTGAACTACCAACTATGAACTTCGATGCACAGATTCGATTCGCACTTTCTCTTTCACTTTTTGTTGGATACCTTGTTTGAAATAAGAAACGATTCTATAGTTCCTTCATTTATTACCAACATAAAAAAGGTTTAAGTGCGGCCTTCATGCCGCACAGCCTGAGCAATCTAGTTAATGATAAATAAAACTTTCAGTTTTCAACAAAAAGTCATAATGGATCAAACAAAGGAATGACAATAAAATGTATGTAAAACTATTTGGAGCCAGATGCAAACATTTGTCAATCAAAAAGTTATAGTATCACATTAAATCGTAAATAATGCAGGAAATAAAATCTTACTCACTATAGAATGTAATCTTACTTTACTTTTAAAATTAAGAAATACCACTGAAATATTTGTTTCGATACAAAATATCTTTAATCGATGTGATTTTATAAAACAAAAACTGAAATTTTGCAGTGGCGCAAATGAAGCTTTACATTGAGGGGCCCTTGAGGAAACAGAGGAGAAAATCATATAGATCTTTCAATTGACATAAAAGCGTTTTTGGAAGAGGTTTATTAGTGCATGTTGCGCGCGGGGCGGGGGGGGGGTAATTGGAATAGTGTTGGTTAAATAAAGCTTGGTTTCTGAATTTTAATAATGAATGAATAACTTATTAATTTAAAGACAGCAAAAAACGCAAAAACTGCATGTTATAAATTCTTTTAAAGAAACCAATTAAAAGATAATCGTAAAATTAAGTACAAATTCGTTTCAGATTCTTCCTATATGCGATTATGTCCATCGTTCCGACCCAAACGTCGTATCGAGAATATTAAAAATTCTTTATAGAGGAGAGAAATTTTCTTTTAACTTCGGATGACTCTAATATGTTTTTAGCATAATTTTTGGGTTACTTCCCTTGCTTTTGGCTGTTACTTTCTTCCAATGGGGTCGAATTTCAGTCTCTTGTACTTATTCCAAGTACTCTCGTGGTGCCTTTTATTTTCTTGAAATTGGAAAATGATCTTCTGTCGCTGACTGGATGGCCTCTTGCTTTCTCTGGTACAATCTTCATTCTATTTAATTCTAACCACGTCGAAATTCCAATAATTTAATAGTGTTTACCAACCTTAAGGTTCTGTCATACATAATATTCCATAGCTGTTGGCCAAGTATGGCTCCCCACCCTATACAAATAAGTATTTGGTTTTTCTTTATTTTTGCAATTTTTGGTTATTCATGTCGAACTCTAATGGGGAGTTAAAAGCACTCTTCTCTCTCCAGAAGCATCATTGTCGTCATTGAAGGCGATAATAAGATTCGCCTTTGCCAAATTTTGCCTATTGTTCTACTCGTACATTATTTCGGTTACTTTGAGATCTTTCATTCAGAATTGATTTGGATTACATTTTTTCGAACATGGCTAACATCAATTAGGCCATCCAGTTCATCAGCATCATACCTCATCTGCTTGCTATCGAGGATTCCAACTCGGAACCCTTGGTAGTGAAGTCTTAGGAACCTGCAGTAACTTTATATCCCAGCATTTTTGGGACAGCTCGTATATTAGAACAATATTTTGCTAAAACAAATTAAACTAAAAGTAGAATTTTTATTTTATTTTCTTTATGGGAGTTCAGAAATTTTAAAGGTATTTTTAGTCTGTAACCCAGACATGGATATCAGAGATTAAGTTCTAGTTCAATGAATGCGGAGTAGAAAACTTATATTGCCGAAAATTTTCTTACACATGCGGTAAAAATTTTTATGTTAATAAAAATGTCTATCACTTCATCTTAAGATATGATTGGTAGATATTAAATCGTTAATTAATCGGACTTGTTCATAACATTGCTTATTGTCATTAATCTAACAAGTCGTAATCAATAAATCAGAATATGAATGAGCTCAAAGATCCCACCTTCTAGTAATTTGAATAGCAAATTATATTTTTGGATTGCTTTAACCTTTGAATAAAATAAAATGAAGCAAACGGTAAAGTCTGAAAAGAAGCAGCGAACTGATGAAACAATGATATTCTATTTTGTCTACCGAAAAAAATCGGTCAGTATTTTTTTATAAAAAGTTGTATTTGGGTTCAAGATCGTTCCAATTTCCAAAATTATGTTTTAATTTATTACAAAACAGCCAAATTCTTGTAAGCGACGAGGTAGACTTATTAATTAGACGAAAAGTGCGACAAAGTCAGCTGAAAACAGAAATTGGCAATAAATTAAAATGATCAATTTGGCGGTAACGCAATTTTAAACTAGAGACTTTTGAATTTAAATTTACCATAGTTCCTACGAAACAATTCATTAAAAAAATAAGTTTTATATGCAAGACAATAAATTTCAGTTTTACAATTGCATTATTAATTTGGTTTTCTTTTGTTGTTCACTTCCTGGACTATTTGCATGTGATGGAATTTATTTAACCATAACTGTGCTACATTGATGAATCCTGAATAATAAATAAATCATGTGTTCTATAACACTCAAATTGAATAAAAAAATTCAATTAAACCATAATATTTTCTTGCAGAAAGAAAGAAAACTTATTTCGAATCGTCCCATTTAGACGACGTAGGAATTTTCGCAGATGTGGAGTTAGTGAAACCGATGAAGATAAGCCCTCCACCTCTTCACGACCACGATATTATCTACGATCAACTACATAACACGCAAGGTAAAAATAGGCTTTTTATATTGGTCAATGAACCTATGCAGTTTTTGTTCTACATTTTAATCGATCGATTTAAATTTCATTGCTTTTTATAAATAAATAAAAGTATCAATTTGTATCTCAAAATAACTTTATAACTGTGGGTTATTAACTTTTCTTTTAGATCATCCACCTTTAAAACACCACAGTGGTCATTTCAGACATAAAACTGCGGAAGTTTGGGATCCCCATCCTCACTATGAAATTAAAGCTTTCGGCAGGACACTCGATTTGGAATTAACGTACAACACTAAATTTGTATCACCCAATTTTCACGTAAGAAGTGTAAATTCACCAAATTTCCTTAAGCGAAACTTTAACTTTTATAGGTAACCCAGATGTGGGAAAATTTTACCCAAAGGGTTAACCATGATGTAAGGACCCTGGGGTGTTACTACACCGGAAAAGTTAAAGGAGAAGAAAACTCGGCAGTGTCAGTTTCGTTATGTAATGGAATGGTGAGTACAGTTTTTTGCTCTAGTCTGACTCATAAGTTTAAGCTTCCACATTTTTCGATTTATTTTTCTTGGCATCGCATCGGTTTATTCATTTCCTCAAGGTTATTTAATCGTATACCTTAGGAGCAGCATTATTTATAGTTTCGATTTTTTTTCGTGTGTGTCAAGGTCATTCAATTAAGATTTAAAAAAAAATTAAGTCAATTTGTCTATCGGTTTATAGAAAAGCATATTAAAATTTATTTTTACTTGACTTTTACCTTGAATTTAGTAGATTAACTGGTAATTATATACAATGTACGTAAGTTATTAATACTAACAGTGGTTAATAAAAGTTTTCCTAAAAATAAAATTAACGTTTGCACTGGCTTGCACGTTTAAGAAAATATGCATGAAGCTTTTTTGAAAAGCTCAATTTATATTATTTCAATCGATTTATGAGTTTTCTAAGTAATTACGATACTGCAGTAGCGGTTTAAAATTTAATGATCTAATAAATTACGCTTTATTATAAATAAATAATTGATTTTTCATGCAAAAATTTTGCATGATGGTTTATTTCTTGCAGTTTCATATTTGTTTTTCTATTGCGGTGCCCATTTAATCTAAAAATTATAAAAATTTATTGAATCTATTTTGCAGCAGGTAAGCAAAAATAAATTTTGGAAAATTCCATTTGTTTTCGAATTTATTAAGCTGTTCAAGAAAGCACTGAAACGATTTTTACGATCTTGATTAATGTTTAATATTTTATTACTTGTCGTAATTTTAATTACTGCATTGTAAATTTTAATAATATTTTTTACGAACTTAGAGGCTTTCTTTACGTTCCAAACAATTAAAATATCCGGTAATTAAAATCACACACAAACTAAGACCGTTAGATTACCCTTGAGTGATTTAATTTTTATTGTTCGTTTTAAAGGTAGTTTATCTTCATTAGTTGCATCATTACGTGTTAATTTGAATGCAATTCAATTTCACTGTAATTTTTTTTAAGGAAGGTTGATCATACTTATTCAGCCGTCTATTTTATTGTTCTTCCGGAACCAGGTTCTAAAGGAGAACCTTCAATTAGAACTTGTGACCCATTGTGCCCCCTTTTTAGCATTCCCAACTGAAGAACGTTGATGATGAAGTTCCAAACGGTAGAGAAGAACTTTTAATTATTTTTTTATTTTACTAATGGTGCTATTATGTTTGCGTTAGTTAATCGTGACTTCTCAGAAGCTGCATAATCATGCTTTTTATGGCCTTTACAGAAATTTTAGGGTAGGTAAGAGTCACTCAAGTTCTCTTTGTTTAAAAGATCAACCTCTTTTTAACTCAGTGCTGCCAATACTCAAAAAGTCTCAATCTTTGCTGTACTAGGTAAACCAGCAATTTTATTCCATGTTGATTCCTGATCTTATATTAAATTGTAGACATTAAAATCTGACATCGAATCAGCGCACACACAGTGCACATAAAACTTAAAATTGAAAGATTTAAAGATCACAACAAGAGGATGTCAAAATATTGCGAGAAACCAAAACTGTAAAATGACAAATTATGAAGCTAAAATTGTTGTTAAATGTTCAATTTAACATAAGAAAAAACTAAATCAATTGCTTTTTACTGTAAACCAGAAAGAATTCTAGGTGCAGAAAATACAAAAGTTTTCGATGTGCATTCACGAAAATGTTGCATTTTGAGACGGAATTGTTATTTGAGTGATTCTGATTTATGGATGTAATGATTGCTACAATATCGAAATTATTTTACCTCATATAGATTTTTATTGTATAGTTTTAATAACATAATTGACCTGGGTAATTTTACGAGTGGTAAAATATTTGGAATAACAATAATTAATAGTAAATGTGTGCTCGTAAAATTAACAAGTTCCTGATATTTGTTGAAAATTGTTATTCTGGTTTTTCAACTGATATTTTGAAAATATATGATTTTATTCAAAATTTGTTTATTGTAAATACGATATTCCAATGCACATAAAATGACTTTCTTTATTAAATTCACATTACAGGTTTTTGACAAAAACCCAATCAATTCAATCGCAATCAGGAGTCTCACTAGCGTTCGTATAATTTATTTAAAAAGAAATAATTAAAGTTTTCAAAAGGAGTTAATTTTTTTTTAAAGTAGTTTAATTGGATTAATTAAAATGATCAACTGATAATTTACTTATAATATTTATATTATCGTTGGGGGCACTGTTCACCCATGGGATTTACCTTGTTAATTCGAATTAATAAAATATATCATCGAAATAAATTTTACTAATTACTCGTTTCAAGATTCAACCACGGCACCGTCAATGGTCTATCATATTCGTTCGTTCAACACTACTTATTCATTGTTATACGTCTCTAGATCCTCGTTGCTATCTGAAAGACTACCTTTAACGTGCCTTTCGAAGCACGGAGACTTGTCAGGAGAAAGTTTGACCCTTCCCCAGATTTGAACCCGGTACTTCGCAACCAATCGCGTTAGCTGCAAGGCAATGACCGTCTCCTAAAAACTAAAAGTCAACATTACGTTTTTTAATACTTCTACGCCGCTCTGAGTTATTCTTACAGTTAGCGTTTTCGGATCGCGCTCTCGAAGGATGATTACTGCCGATCGCGTAATTACAGCAAAACTTCGTGCGTGCTGATGCTGCTTGCTTGTATAGGTATTTTATACACACTAAACCATCCATGCGATGTTCTAAGACGTTGAAAGAGGTGAAGGATGCTCCGCCTCCACAATACACAATAAATGAAGTGATACTATGATTCGAATCGCTCCCAGTAGTACCAACTCCATCGGACAGTTAACGTCGACGTAATTTCACTTTTAGGGGTATTTTTGATTTAAAACCTCTGGGAAATTCATCGTACAGTTGACATCGAGCTAAATTCACATTTTTAACGTATTTTTGCCTTAAATTTGTTGTAAAAAGGCGAGATGTCCTAAAAAGGACCGTTTTTCAACGCTCAACGTACGATACATTATTGCCATCGAACACTACGTATTGAGAGCATTTTATAAAGTACACACCTTATATTTATAAACTTTTGGTGGGGTAAGTTAGAGGCGATGTTTCGGGAGCCAATGAAATTTTGTAAATCGTTTCTAAATCGTTTCTAAACCGTAAGACCGCCCTGGCCAACCCAAATTTTGAAAATTTGGGTTTTTAGAGCCGTATTTGCAATGACCCGCAAATATTTTGTTTCATAATTGCTTTTTGGACCGATTTTTATGATTCTTGACAGTGGAAAGTTTTAAAATCGGAGGCTCAGTTTCTTACCTACCGCCGCGCCGTTTTGGTAAATGATCAACATTTTCGAGTTATTATTCCCTGGATGATCCTGGATAAGTTTAAAGAGATTCGAATTTGGTATGAAAATTTTGAGGTTAGAATTCCAATCACCTGGTTATTCAGTTTGTTTTTACCCGAAAGTAAAAGAAGTTGCTTATTTAATTATTTGGTAATGATAAAATTGGTTTCTGCGTGTCGAAGTTAAATTTTTTGAACGATAATTTAGTCGCACTGGAGCGCGTAGTAGAAAATGTGGATCGGCTCCTGTAAGATAGAAGTTAGATTATTCGGTTGATAAACAAGGTTACGTTGGTGTTCAATTGGACGTTAAAGTAGTAAAAAGTACCAAAACAATTTATTTTTTGCAATTAAAATTTTTTTTAAAGTGAATTCCTTCATGAGTGCAAGGAGTAGTACAATACGAATTTTTTTGAATAAATGTTTCCTTGCATAAACGAGAGAAGCATTCAATCGGAACTTGTAATTGTTCCATCTTTCAACCAAGTACAAATAATAAACAAAAAATAATGGTTTGGTATTTTAAGATAATAAAGCACAAAATTGTCTTTCTCGAAATTAAATTTTCTTTTAGTAATATTATGAAGAGTTTTATTAAAATTAAGAAGGCGTCCTTCGCCGTATTCGCCGAAGTTAATCTAACGAGCAGTATAAGAGTCATTGCTAGCCGGTGCATTTACAGAGTGTATTTGCTGATCGTTCTTCTTTTTGAAAATTCCCCGATTATTATCAATTGATTTATTTAATTTATTATAAGTAGTAGAGTAAAAGGTGGCCGATTTCTATGGGGATTATCTACTTAACCAGAATGTATGTAACCCCCACTGCATTTCAATAATACTATCGCCAAAGCTACGAAAATTTTACAGGTTGTTCCTCAAAGCTTCCCGTGTAACATATTGAAATATGAGACAATTATGTGTATTAGTTTTCGCGTAATGATGAGATTTCGCATACGCATGCGCCATACGCGTCATCGCCTTATTTATTGAATTATCAATGTAATAATTATCTTATACGCCTCATATTTCAATATGTTACACAGGAAGCCTTGAGCAACAACCTGTAAAATTTTCGTAGCTTTGGCGATAGTATTATTGAAATGCAGTGGGGGTTACATAAATTTTAGTTAAGTAGATAATCCCCATAGAAATCGGCCACCTTAAATCAATGAATTTTAACCAATTAATAGAAATTCACTGTATTGATGAAAATTTTGTTGTACTATTAATGAAAAAAAGTTCATTGGATTCACGAACCTTGTAATTATATGTATTAATGAATTTATTCATGGTATTTATGAACATTTTTTAAAATCAGTGCTTTTCAAACAGTTTTTTCAGTGTATTAAGCTACGTTTAGATTTGACACTTATTGCATGAACTTTATGTCGGACAGAAATTCTGTCTCTCTTACTGTCTCTTATTTTCCGAGTCTTACTCTTACTGACTTTTACTGTCTGACATAAAATTCGTGCAAAAAGTATCAGATGTAACTGCACCTTTATACAATAATGTACCTGCATTTATTTCGACCTCAAACTTTTTTTATCGTTACATTTTGGCTATATTAGGTTGGCCAACCTTTTATTATTTTTGAATATTAGAATTTACTTCAAGACCTTCTTCCTGTAGATCCTGTAGAAAGGCCATCTATATGAGGGGAAAGGGGGTAGTTGCCAGCCTGGTTTCCAGATATTCAAAATATTTTTAAACTGAAATACAATTAATTTTTAGAAATCAGTACTTACGAATACAAAAATTAAATTTAATAATATCTGATTTATAAAATTATAGGAAAAAAAATTAAATAAATTTTTAAATAAAAAAAATAACATAATGCAGAAGCAACAATAAATCAAATACAAAGTTGTAAAAATGTTGAACTTCAAAAGAGTTATAATTCCATTTATTCTGCCCCCCTTATACTATAATTTTTTAATTAATATTAAAAGTAATGCAAAATTAAAAGAAAATTGTAGAGGAATGATTTTGGAAATTTTTTTTTTTAATTATTTTGTTTATTTTTGTTTTATTGGTTTATTTTTTTATGTTTAAACTTGAAACTTGAACTTGAAAATGTCCGTAAGGGCGAAACTATAGTCGTTTAAATATAAAGTTTTGTGAAAATTAGACTTGTTTTAATTAATTTTCAATTCTAATTTAAAATGAATTTTCACCAAGTTTTGACCGAATCCTTTTTAATTTTTATAAATTAATGTTTATTTAAAAACACAATTGAGTTTGTCCTCCCCTTCCTTAACCCTTAATAACTATGGAGGAGTCACCGAGACCACGCCGACTTTTAATATGTGTGTATTTTAGGCCTAGTTCAAAATTACGAATTTAGCGTCTCAGTACCTTTAAGTTACATCATTCCTATTATATTGACAAAATAAGGGCCTTGAAGATTGCCTAGTTTTATAGTTAGAACGAATTAAAATAAGCACGGGGTCTGTATGACCACGCCATAGTGTTAGTGTAACTTTTAATCTCCCATGTTTAATACAAAAATATGTGTTGAACTAGTTTGATTTCGTACAATTTAGGTAAATTGTGTTAAAAATTGAATTAGTATGAATAGCATTTGTTTGTTTTATTAGGAAATGTAAAAATAACAACAACAAAAATCAATACATTGTGGCATTATTCATCAATTGCATGGATAAATTGTAACATTTTAAGTGTTGTGATTTTTGCGAATTCAGTTTTTTTTCTTCAATTTTGTACTTTAGTTATAATTTCTCATCTATTAACTTTTTAAAATTATTATTAAATTGTTTAGAAATCCTTCAGATTAATTTAAAAAAATTCTTTTTCGTATAGATAGTATAAATGCATGCTCATACGGTACCTATATCTCTTTATATTTTTAAGTGTTAATAAAAGTTTAAAATCTATTACTTTATAATTTTTTTGACTTACTAGAATAGCAACCAAGACATCTATGATAAAACAATCCAAAAAATTAAAGTGTAAGTACATAAAAAACCAACAAATAAAGCGTGGTCTCTGTGACCACACAGTAGTTATTAAGGGTTAAAGAATGCTATAGTCAATTAATATTCAGTATTATTTTGCTTTGGTATCCATTTTCGAAAAAATACAAGTACTACCTATCCGAAAAATATTTTGATTTTAACATATTCTTGTATTTTGCCTGTTCAAGCACTGTTCCGTCTGGTCATAAATCTATCGGCCTGGTTTAATAACGTGAACATATTGCTTTTATTGTCTATTAGGTCCCCAGGAGATTGCGCCGCAAGGCAAACTTGAGAAATTGAGTTTATGTGATAAATCAGATTTTCCCTTTTTCTTAGAGTTATGGAAAAAGAACCCTCTCGCTAAACTCCTGCTTCATAATCATGAGCAACAAAGTGACACTTGAAATGTTTGGTTGTGACGACTGTGGTTTCATTGCTCTCTTCTTGAGAGAATTAAGGATAACTGAAGTCTATTGGCTATTTAAATGTTAATCAAACAGCTTCACGAAAAACTTTTTGAAAATTATTGACCCAAAAAATGTATAAGACTTGAGGCTTATAAATCCTACACACAAGAACCCACATTTAATATACGAACCATTTCAAATATTCTTTTATTTTGAATGAAGTTACCGTTCACTATAAGTCATAGATGGTCGATTAATCAAGGAAATTGCACCGTGTGGGTTTGTAAACGGATTTTTTTTGTAAATCACAAAAAAATAAGTCCAACAAGTTCAGTTATCGATAATAATATCCAATTTAAAAAGAACTTTGTATTCTTTTTGCAAACAATGATTGATGTAAGCTACCAACTGAAATAGATAAGAAAAAAACGTAAATATTAATTACCGCAAAATTTTCTTGTAATAAATTAATAACGTGGTTGTAACAACTATTTCATGTTAATTGTAAAAGGTTGGTTAGATAACTAATGGTGGAGGATGCAAGCAATGTGCTTGCACCATTATAATGCATTAGTCGAGGAATGTTGAAAAATTTGATTTAATTACTCATTTAACTGCTAGAATGAAGTGGTTTTGATAAAAAAGTCTTTAAGAGAAAGTTTTACATAAAGTAAAATTATTAACGAGGATTAAAATATTTATAGTTTCGACGACTTTGATGTTTTATTCTTCCTTCATCCGCACAAGGTGTTTCTTAATTGCTTCGTATAGTATTTGTAAATAAACGGTATGGAGTTGATGGGCTTTTTTATCAAATATTTAGACTGAAAAAGAAACCGACTATGTCTGGTAGCACGTGCAGTAAAAAAATAAATAAAGGCCGAAAACCACCCGCATACTGCATACGATCGTTTCCAAAAAAAATATACAAATTGTGTAAGATGGTTGAACTTGAAGCACTTTAATTAATTTACACTTATTTATTAGTTTTGGTTGCCTAAACAGCGACCCCCAAACTGTTCGTTAGTTTTGTAGTTCTCACGAAGACAGCTATAAATTGAGAAGTTTGGAAAACATTTTAATAAACCGATATTTACATGCTGATTTGATATAAAACAATAGGTTAGTTCAGAAAACCTATTAAGATTTTATGAGTGAAATAATTATTTGTTGTTAACGTGTCATTGACAATTGCCGTTTATTGATTATTTAATAAGCAATAATTTGCTTTTATTATAAGTTCGATGCACTCTTAATGATATTGCATTTATAATAGTTTGTATGACGTTCTTGAAGAATTCTTCAATAAGGAAAATAAAAATTAGTTTCATTTCTGTACCTACACACCTCGACCATGTATTTAATTTATTTTGTAATATTAATTATGGATTTACTATTGCAACAAATTTTGTAATCAGGATGTTACTTCACCTATTCATTATACCGGCAAAAGACTTGATAGAATATTCATTTGCAGGATTGTTTTACAAAAATTAACTTAAAGAAAATTCATCAGGGCTACCCAAACTGAATGAATGAGGGGACATCCCGAAAAGTACATAAATCAAAGAAATAAAAATAAACAAGTAATTTGTGAAGTTTTAAGGAAGTTGCTCAATTCCCTACGGCCTAACTGTTCCAAAAACGAATAGAATTAGCTGGGGACCGGTTAACGAATAAAAGTTTGGAGTGTTGACCAGCCCACCCTTACCTGTGGTTACAAAATAAACCCCTCATATCGAATTTAAAATGCACCGCAGCTGCATTAACCAGTCTCCAGATTGCCCTCCAGTGCGATTTCCATATTTAAAAATGTGGAACAATTTTATACCACAGAAGGGACAAGGACATCGTAGTTGTAGAGAAAGAAGCCTAAAAGGTAGAGGAAAATTTAAAAAAAATATTCACTCGAAACTGTGTAAAAATAAACGGAAAAATACGAAGGACTCAAGTTTGACAGTCCTTATTTTTCTTACAAGAGAAATGTCTTTATCCCAACCAATCAGAGGTGCGTTACGAACAAACACACAGAACGCAGAGCTGCTTTTTTTAAATCTTCTCAGCCGTTTTTCCGCCCTCTGCTGGACATAAGCCTCTCCCATATTATGGATGTTTTTGGCCATAACTTTTTTTTTTAATATGTATGATAAATAAATTGTTAAATTCAGGAAGGTGAAACGAAATACTATCTACGCTTTTTCTCTGCAAAGGCTATTAAATTAGACTTAGTCTCCATAAATAACGAAAAACCGCCTCCGGTTTATTTAAAAATTATTAAAAAATAATTTTTTAATAATCGCATAATATTACCATAGTAGGTTTACTTAATCTACCTATTAAGGCACCGATAGAAGAGCTAAAAGGTGGTATTACGTGATTGAATTCGAAAATTAGAGATAGAACAAACACAAATCATAAAAAATGTTAAAAATTTTGATTTCCGATTGAGTTTCTCAACCAAAACAATTAATCAGCTTTAAAGCGATAAGCCTAATTAAAATAATAAATCATCATAAAAAAACATTTATACTCATTGTGGATATGATGGGTAAAAATATGCATCCGCAAATGTCATCATCGTATCAGCAATGTCAACAATAATTGTAATTTAAATTCACTTTACACAACTGCAAGCCGTTCGAGTTAATATTTGATAGTTAAAATTCGATATAAGACCATTTTGACATAGAAACCTAATTTAATCACGAAGTTATTTCATGATAATCAAAACAAGACAACGAAATATGCAGACATAATCCTGACACGCAGCCGAAGGTATTAAGTTTTTTCCTTGAAGCATAAAAATATATTACTATTTTTCGTTATTTTGATCGCGAATTTCAAAAACAATATTCTACCAACATTTTAATCCAACAAAAATGGCAACTGGCCACATCTTTGAAAATTTTCTGCCAACTGTTTTCGACAAATGTTGCCTTTTTGGAATACGGTTGAAGTTAAAAAAAAACTTAAGAGAAATATTTTGTGGAAATATTATGATAATATAATAGGAATTACAACAATAAAAATATGTAATACCAGCACGCTGCTACTGCTCCTGCGCTTCATTTTTTTAGGACACGCAACGCATTCTGAATGGTCGTTGGTCGAATCAACTTAAAATCACCTCCCCTGGGATCGAGTAGCACACCAATCGAGTTTCGGAAATGACTTTTTTTTTAATTAAGACCGTTAAAAGCCGCAAAAGAAGATATCCACTGGCTAGCCACCCGTCCGTGGACGGGCTTTCCAGCTATTATATTATATTAGACCAGCAGACTGGCGGAAATCAAACACGGATAAACTAGAGAGCGGGAAACCGTGTTGTTCCAATCCTGATTGCGTCGGATATGTACTGTGATCTAAAAAGTCCAAAATCGATCTGTGGACTATGGGGAAGGCAACGGTAACCACCCCATTAACATTTCCCCCAGTAAAGTAGTATCCTTGGCTTACCCAGGAGGATCGCTAACATCCAAAATCGGATAGGCACCTGAAGAAGCAGATAGCAATTACGGAAAGGAGACGACATACATGTCGACAAAATATATTATTGCAAACATGGTATTCGCGTTTCCCCCTACTTTGTAGCAACTTGGTCGAAATATTTGGGAATAAAGTGACCTATTTATTATAAGGTACATTGTTGTGTTATCGAAATGACAAAATAGTAATTTTTTAACTAAGTAGCCCAAATTACAAGTATTAAAAGAATTTAAATTGATTGCACGTAAAATAAAGTACAGTAAAACCTGTCTTATCCGACAAAAACAGGATCCATTTCCTATTGGATGCAGCACTGTTGGTTAAGGTAGGTTGTACTGTATTGCCATGGGCGGAAATCATTTTTTGCTTTTGGAACCTAACTACCATTTCGTCTAATCGTGTAGAAATTTTCAATCCGGTTACATGAATAAAAACAGGCAAAAAGTAAAACTGTGAAAGCAATTAAAACTTGGTGGCATTGAGGCCATTTAAAATTTCGATAAATATTGGTAGGGCGAGAACTTAGTATCCTGCATTTAAATAGTTCTCATTGAATGAAAACCAAAAATCAAGGTCATATCAATTAATGTGGCAAAAAGAAGGATAAATGAACAAATTCTGCAATTACAAAGTTACTTATACGAAGTCATGAATTCCTATAAACTGCAGGTGGGGTTCTTTAATAAATTTGTATAAAATGAAAGCATTTCCATCATCATTCTTCATTCCGAAACTTCCAGCAAGACAAAATCAAAACAAATTCCTTTTTGATACCAATTATTTGATCCTTTATAAATACAAAACCAAATTCATAAACCCAATGAATTTTATCATTAATAATATGAAATTTTTATAAATCTAGTGAATTTTTTTTGTGGTTGAAATTTATTAGGTAATCTAATGAACATTTTTATTTTACTATGACGGTTCTTATTGGTTCAGTATAGCAATCGTATTGCTACAAAAAAAATTTAGTGCAAAGTTTCATAAAAATTAGATAATGTTAAAGACTTATAAGACCAGATACATTGTAAATAGTGGAAGAACCTGCGGTTGTTTGGTCTTAATAATAATGCGCACGTTCCTTCTCCATTTTGATTCACATTTACAATATTTATGAAAATCTACATTCTTGCTCCGTAGTTGTGCTTGTTAGCCATTTACAAGAAGTTACTTGTAAAATTCTCAATTCTTACAATTTAATCCCATGGTTTGATTGAGAAAACTTCTTGCTGATGTCGATAACTGATAAGCAGAAAAATAAAAACCGACTTGGTGTTTTCATTGGAGATGGAGAAATGTCGTGTGAAACTGGATTATTAAAACCTCAGATTGTATCAATTCAAATCCTTGCAAATAGAGCAAAACGTACACTTTTGAAGTAGTAAATTGTGATCATAAATGTGATAACTACGACCACTTAATAAGTAATAAATAGAAATTTTCACCAGAATAGTTTAATGCTAATCAGTAAAATTCCATAAAATAATATAAAATTTTAGTAGTAATTTCCTGGCAATAAATTATAATGCTGTTCGTACAAACGGTGCCGGTGGTGGAAATACAAACTTTCAACGAGACAAAATCCAACATCCTTGTAGCTCATAAATTTATCAATGAGTTTTAAATTCTGGGATCAGAGTTTTCGTGAATTTTACAATTTAAATAATTTATAGCTTATAGAAAGCTTGCGGAAGTCTCTGCATTACACCACGCCGCTATGCTTGTTTTACTTTTTATGAGCAGTTTTTGCACGTTTCATTTTAATTCAAATTAAAGGTTTAACTCCAAAATTATTTAGGAATGCTGATAAAAAAATATGTGTGGATGTAATTTATATAAAACGCAAAGATTCACCAAGTTATCTTTTTGAAAAATTATATAAGATAATTATACCTCTGACCGGATGATCATTGCTATTTGGAACAAAAAATTTGGCAAATATGGTATTTACCACAATTCCTAATGGAATTAACTACATAGTAGTGAACACCGTAATAAATGGCCATTCTATAGCGTCGAATCCCACCGTTATAAACATCGCGATAGTAAAAGTTGTCAGATTTTATTGTTACCATACCGTAAATTGCTGGAATTTATTGCAACGGGTGCATTTATAGTTTTCAACTTGCATGTTCTTAATGTACCAAAGAATTTGTGTTTTTAAATTTGCATTACAAAATATAAAAATTTTCTTCAAACACTTAAGACCGGTTTATCAATACTTAAATAAAGGCGACGGATGTAAATTCGATTATAACCTCACTTTATCTCGTTTGCTGTATCGATAAACCCACCTTTAACACCATAAAGTTTATTTTATTATTCTATCGCTAGCAATAAACTTATATGTTTGCTGCAGAACGTCCAGTTCTTAGAAATTATTTAAAAATTTAATTTTTTTGAAATTATAGGTATGCATAAACGAGTTCTGCATAGATGACCCAGGACATTCAATGGCAACATTTTAACGAGTGTAGTTTGGAATAAAATCTTTAAATAAAATTTAATTATACGTTCTGCTTTGATTCCAAAATAGCTAATTTGGTATAGGTTTTGAAATTCTGCAAATCTAATTTAAGCGTTGAAGGAAAATTAAAAAATTACAACCAATTACTAAAAGGTATAAAACTTCAATAAAAAAGCGTTGTGAGGTCGATGACGAAGCAAACCCAAAGAGGCAAAGATCTTTGCTTACTCAGGAGGAAACTGTTTCATCGAATGAAATCTTCTAACTTTTACTTGTAAAACTGTGACGTGAAAAGGAAAATTTCAATGCTCTAAATATTTGTAGGTGTCTGCGTTCTTTAAGAATTTCAAAAAAAAAAAAGAAGAAAACATGGGATCTGGCAACTAAGAAGTACCATATTATATGCATTTTCAACAGAATTCCTTACAGCTCGGCCTTCCAGAGGACATCCACACTGTTTGTGACCGAGGTAGTCATCGAGATCTACTTGATTAATAGGTCTCCACACCTCACAATCCATCTAATATCTCAGCATGGGTGGGGTACAATAAGCTAGTTTGCTTCAGTTTAAATGAGCCACACCCGTTGAAAATGTTTAGGACTGTTTTTAGGGTGGGATACTCCGAGAGGATAAGATGAAAACAAAAATTTGGGGGTGAGGTTAAAATTAAACGATTCATTTTTATTGTATTAAATGCTTGTAAATTTTGGTAGTTGATGCCTTTTCGTTGCGAACAGATAGACAGACATGTAATTAACCCTCTAACTTCAGACTGCAGAAAATTGCAGATTTATACTTTAATCGTTAGCTATACTACAGTTAACCTTATCCGAGCATTAAAAAAGCAGCCCCGTTAAATTATATAATTATAGGGGCCATTTTTAAATTATAATCAGTAATGCTAGATTAAGGTTAAATTATAAATGTGTACTGCTCATTAGTGGAATTGCTTAGTTAATCGAAGTAAACCAAGAGTAAAAATGTTGCTTAGCAAAACACACACTTTTATATTTAATTATTACATTATGTAATTATGTGAGATATTATACAAGATTATACCTAGTTTACATTTACATGTAATCTCTGAGTAGACAAACACGCGAGGTAATAAATATGTCTTTTTAGATTAGTAATCAAAAAAATTATAAAATAAAAATTTTAAAAAATGTTGTATAATTATCTAAAGAGTACCATTGTTTGATAGCTATTTTATTTTCTTGTTTAGAAAAGTTTTATTGCGAATTTTGTGCTCAAATTATATTAGAAAGCCTAATATCAGAGAACAGTCAAGTTAGGGATCCTGTGATGTTTTTTTGTTCTGTAATAAATTTTTATCCACCTCAACGAATGAGAAATTTAAAATAAAGTGTATAAACAACAAAATGGCTGCTAAAAAGTTAATAACGTACGCATTGTCAAATTTGAGCCAGAAAGACAGAGGTTATAGTATGAAAACATCAACCAGCCAACTAAATAAATGGTTCTGGAGCAAGTAAAGTTTTTCTTGTGATATGGAGGTATGCAGTGCCAAATTTCTATCTGTGATAATATACAAAGCCTGAATTGTTAGATTTAGAGACTTCTACACACTCTCAAGGAAGAATTTTGATTTTGTACAACGTAATAAGTTTTCGAGTGGCAGACATTACGTATTCCCGTTCTACTTGTTTAACCTGGTGAAGCATAAGGAACGTGAAACGAAAACTACCCTCTGATCAGCAACTTCTAATGAGAAAGTTGACCCATACAGAGACCAGAGTTCGTCATAATTCGGAGATGACCTCTCCAGTTTATTTAGCCACGATTTTATTAGGCTAGCTCTTGACAAAAAGAAACGGTAGCTTGGGGAAACTCAAAAAAACGCAATGGTATCACAATCCCAATTGAAATGTAAATTACTGTACTAAACATACGCACAGTAGCAAAATCAAATAGTACAACCACTTCAAATTTTACAAGTACCCAGTATAAAACGCAGTAACCTCTAACGGTTACCCATAATTGAAGACAAAAGCCAAAAACACGTTGGTTTACAGCTCATAGAAGCTTACAACTTAATGGTGACAGGTGCTCGCTTCCAATCGCTGTCCAACGTGTGGCTTAAAAGATGAAAATCTGGAATACTTGTTAATTTAACACAGGAGCAGTTGATCGACTTCCGAAAACACAAAAACACTGCTGCAGATCTGATGTTGGCTGGACCGAGAGAAAGATGATATTGGAGCTGATAAGCAAGATTGGACCATCCAGATAACGAAGGAATTCCCCAATCGTCATCCAAAACAACAACAATAATGATTGTTAACTCGAGGTTATGGTAAACAACAACTAAAAAACGTCGCTAACCGAATGAAGTCGAAAATTATCGGAGCACCAAAAACTGCGTAGCAATTTGCGCATAAAAGTAATCCTTTATCTCCAGATGTTTCACACAGGCGCTAAAAACACCACACGACAGCCGGACGACTTAATTTAAACGATTTAGCATGAAAAATTAGTCACATTTGACCAAAAAATATTTGTCCTCGCCAACCACCGCCACTTACGGTACGAAAATTACGTACTTGCACTGTCGTAAAACTTGGGAGACTTATATTCCAACGCCCAAGCGTTCAGGTTAGCAATAATCTACCCGATTCAAATATTGAATGCAAATAAAAATACAGGACCGCATTTAGGAATATTGTGAAATGCAATTCAAGGAAAAGCTAAATAACAAATGCAAAAATTAGTTACGAACGTAGTAGATTTGAAACAGTTAATCCCGTAAATTTCTTTCCTGCTATAGAACTTTGTTATGATTTTGAATGAAAACTGTATTTTTTTGCTTTTCATCGAAAGCTTGAAAGTTAAGAATCTTGTGTAAATCTGTAATTGTTAATATAGAAAATTCTGTTACATCAAACTTTGTATTTCTTTATCTAAAATAGATGTTTTATTTCGAACAAGTAATCAAAGTCAACGTCCAACAATTAAGAGTTCACTTTGATGCGATTGAATCTGCTGAGCTGGATGCTGAATTATAAATTTATAGTGTATCTATAATTGCTTTTCACTATCCCTGTTTATTCTAAATATTTTCTATCAATGTATTAAACGAACACTGAGAGAATACTATCATTTAATGCTAATTAAGATAGGATAATTTTATAGCGCATTTAATTACAGCATATAACAAAATCTTTTTTAAATTGCTCTTGTGAAAGAAATAGCTTTTCCAATTACTCTAGAAAATTAGCAAGTTTTCAATTAAATTCTGTAGAGAGATAAGATTTTTATAGCTTTATTTTGACATATTGGAAAGGGCAGGGAACCATTTAGAATTTCAAAGTTGAGAGTGAAGGGGCACATTTGGCACAAGGAAGGCTTCTAGGTGGCACAACACAGAGAATGACGATTATAAATTTTGATTTTTCGTGATTTTTCACGTATCAGGATAAATCCTTTTATACAATAAAAACGTAGAGGAATAAATTTTTAAATAAATTGATGTTCCATAACATTTTTTTATTAATTTTTTAGTGCTGCGTACTAATGTACATCGTAATTTCGTGCTCTATGAGCTTTTTTAAATGACGCCCACTCATTTTTAATTTAACTTTTCAATCGTAAAATCTTCAAAGAAAATTTAATGAAGCAGTAGTCAAATTTTTGTTTTGATATCAATAGTAATGAATATTATAAATATGCGACTGAAGTGATAGACAATTTTTTTTTTCTTCAAAATTTCTTTTCTTTGTGGCATCAACACTTGCTAAGAGAGATCCGAAGAAGCACGTTCCACTTAATTAGAATAGAATTTCTTACGGTGTTCATATCGAATCAATAGGTAATCACGCTTATTGTTACTTCATGCATATATTTCTAAAAATTTATGATATCTCTTGACTGAAAGCTCCATGTACAGATGGAGCTTTTGTAAATTTTAACGGTTCATTACTTTCTAAATTAGTATTTTTTTCTATTAATGCACTTTTTATGTTCCAAACAATCCTATTAGTTCTTGATGACTAGACAACATCGTGGCACGCGCCTTTCTTAAGTGGTTAAACCCTTTATCATTATGTAAAGTTATTCAAGCGAACAAAAGGAAGAGGCGTGATTCAAGTTTGAATTTTAATGAATATTTTAATGCTATAGATCGGTTAAGCTTATCGAAATGGATTATCACATGTTTGTTTTCCAATTTATAATACAATAAATAAAAATCGATCATCGATCGCATCTTTATTGCTATTTTGCAACGTTACGGTTTATTAAACCTCTTCAGACTCGGCTACGGCTTACTTCTTAAAATTGAACTTTTAAAGCAAGAAAAGTCAAAGTTATACCATTGGAAATCTATAATTAGAGATAGCAAATCATTTTGAACCGTCACTGTTACAAAATAGAACATTAATGTGAGTTTTATATCTATTATATAATCCTCGTAATATGAACGCCTTGTTATCTAAACATTTTATTTTAGATTCCCTTTTTCTGACATTTTGACTTAAGTATCCTCATGGGTAATCTCCAATTAAAAGCGTTACAGGAAGACTAAATGATGATCTTAAGTGACTTGATAAAAAGCAAGTAAAGAAAGATTCTCACGTCTTGTATAATTGAATTCGGTTTTCTTCATGTTTTTCAAGTTAATGAAAGATTGGTATCTTGAAGGTCTCGGTCTTTGCGATAATAAATAACTTGGTCGCTTGAAAATCGTGAGCTGCTCGTTTTCATTTTTAAAATAGATTGAAATATAAACATTTAAGCTTCATCATTAATCATCAATAAATTTCTTTTTTATAAATTTCACGCATTTAATAGTTGGTTAGCATTTCGTAAGTAAGATTAATTTTCCTATAATGATGTGGATATTGAATTCATCTTATTTTAATTTAATATGCTTGCGCAATAATTTTTTGTCTAGTTTTTTTTGTAGAACCCAATAATTACAACGTTTTCATTTTCAAAATCTTCCATTATTTTTTGAAACAAAAGATTTGTATGAAAATTTGGTTGTAATCGTACATGAATATTGGGTAACGTGTTAAAGAAATATTAGGGCCCCCAGGGTTTCTAGAATTTAGCAGTTACATTAGAATGGTGATAGTTCATCATGGACAACTGACATAAAAAAAGTTAGAAACGATTTGGAAAGCTAATGTCAGGGACGTTTGGAAACTTACTGAAACCCCTGACCCTGTCATAACCTGAAGGTTACCCTTAAAAGCAGGGCGTTCAACTTAATAAAGCAGTCAATTTAGCATTTTAACTTCCTCCCCCCCCCCACCTCCCTCTAAAACCTGAGCTGACCTTTAAATCTCATAAAGAAAATTCAACAAATTAGTTTAATTTTTACAAATACGGAAGTACAGCAGACCACATTTAGGTCAAATATTTTCTTAACTCAAATTGTAAGATTAGCAACAGTTAAAACAAACATGTTAAAGCTAGACAGTTTCATGATCATGTGATGATAATCGGAGATCAACCCTACACCGTGCCTCAAAAGCATCGAGAGCAGGGATCTCGTAAATTCTTTGTTCAGAACTAATACAAAATAGCACCCTTAAATGTTGGTTACTGCTTTTTATATTGTAGCAGCCGAAGTGTTCTAATTTACACATCAATTGTAAATAAACTTACCCCGTCAACTGCAGTTTGCCAAAGTCATCATTTTAGCCCCTCAGTACCTTTAGTAATTTCATCCTGATTTTAAGTAAAATGTAGCTAAAAATACAGGAATTGCACATAAATGTGCTTCCAATTCCTCATGTTAATGGGAATAAATATTCATGTAACATAGGGTTTTTGCAAGATGAATTTGTGTCAAACGTTTTAGCTTTGATGAAATACTTTGTTTTTCTTTCGAGTCTCATGTCAGTCGTCGTGGCGTTATTCTAAAATCTTTCTCCGCAGAGAAAGTTGCAGAGTTTTTCAATTATACAATTTTTACCATGCGTAACTTGCTCGGAGTTCTTAAACATTTCAAACATCTACCTACAACTTTGTTGAACATGAAATTAAAATGATGAGAATGGAAGCTCACTGAAGCTCAAACAAATTTCCTTCGATCGACATCATTTTCACACACAAATTTGAAATGCGAAAGAAAATATAAAAACATTTCCATATACAGCCAAAACTCTCTAAATTTAATTCTCATAATGTAGTAAAATTTGTTCGAATTTTTTCGAATTAAAGAGAGGTCGTTTTAGAGAGTTTTGACTGTATAGTCATGGTTCAAAATTACCTTAAATAAATTATAATTATTAGAGCATTAAAATTTTATAAAAAGGATCAATTTTACATTAAGGGGGGGGGGGGGTTAGGGTATTAAAATTATATTTATTTTTATTTTTTTAACTGAATGCATAACATCTCAAGAACATTGTGTCAAAATTTCAAGTCGATCGGAGCAAAACTGACGACGTTATGAGTATTTTTATACCTGTCGGATTTTTATACCATTATCATTTTATAAGTTTATAATATCAAAACTTTAAAGCGTTTTTCCAACAACTTACGTTTTCAAAGTCGGTGTACCTCATAACTTCAAAACTACTGCACCGATCCTTTTGAAATTTTGAACACTATTTCTGTACATAATTTACGAGGTAACGCTGGAGAGTTTTTTTTTAAATTTGTTAATATTTTTATATTAACAAGTAATTAATATTTTTTAACAAATTAGCCGATTTATTTCGTAAAAATCGCGTTTTTCCCTTCAAAGTGTTCCCAAAAAGTGAAAAATTGAAATTTCGATAAACCCTCCCAGCGTTACCTGGGGAAAGCGATTATCTAACGAAAAAACTTTGATTTTTTGATATCCGATAATCCAGCACCGAGTTATGAGGTACACCGCAATTCTACTTTTTTCCGAGACGCTTCCGAATAATTGCTGCCATTGCCGTATTTTTTAATATTTCTTCATGACAATATTACACAATATTCTTCGAATGTTATACTTTAATATACCATTGGTTTTAATAAATAGATTTTAACGATGTCGTCAAACAAAATTCACAAAAATGTGCCTGTTTTTGCACGAATTAACCCTACTCCCCCCTTAAGGTATTTTGTTTAATTTTAATTCTTGATTAGAAAGAGTTTAATATTAGGCACGATAGGTTGAGAAAGACATCTGTGTTCTTTAAATTTTAGGTGATCAACCTCCAAATAAAGGAAAACTTTATAAATATTTTATTGATTCAGATATTTGTGTTGTTTTTCTAAAAATGTCAAATTTTGAATTATCAAATTGGTGAATGCGCTTAATAATTACCAGAAATTTTGAACTTTTTGAGTTTTGTTTGGTTAGCAAGGGGACCAACAAGAAACTCTCTCTTCCAAAATGGCAGCAGAGCGGAGTAGACGTGTAATTGAGTGCCCCAAGTGATTTTCGCTTTTGAATCCAAAATTTGGGCAAATCAAATGCGATTTTGATTAATAAATCAAAGCTTTTATCTTTACGAAGCCAATACAAGTAATTTTCGTAAAAGGTAAAAAACGAAATTTTATAAAAATTTAACCTTCATCAGCTCGCGTACGCGGCTAATTGGCCGCAGTAAGACACTTAGGGTAGTTTGTGGCTGTACTGAGCCGGCTGGTGGAGCTTTTTTAAACAGAACACGGGCATGGTCTTAGTGGAGGAGATAGTAATTAGAGAATACAAGCCCTTCCCACCTCTCCGTGATGATTTGGAAGGAAATGGGAGAGAAAATTCAAAAAGGCAAAATTTGGTATTCGAAGAGTAGTACCAAGAAACGATAGGTGGCTTTCCGGTTTCCATTTGGGAAGGACGGGTGTGCTGTTTTTCATCCGTTAGTAATTTGCGATATTTTTTGAGTTTTCTGGAGTCAAACTTGACTCCGGAAGTATTTAAGTGATCACTTGCGTTATTCCTGGACGTATGAAATTATTGAGTGATTTTTCGAGCGATATTTTGAGAATTTTGATATCATGGAGGATTTGGTCCACCATTTGTGAAATTTTGATATTTTTGGATGATCATCTATTTATTGATTTGGTCAAGGATCATCATTTTTACTTGTTATTTTCTGGACGATATTGGAAAAGTAAAAATTTAGATTAAAATTTTGGAGGGTAGGACCACGCTTACCTGTCTATTAATTTCGCTTTTGCCTGCAAGTAAAGGAAGTTTGTTTTTGAGTGGTTGGAAGAATACAACTGGTTTTTCTGGCGTATCGAAGTTAATTTTGTTTGGCGATAATTTTATCGCACTGGAGCGCAATAATGTTCGACTTTTGCTCATGGAGGTTAAGTTTTGTTTGTGACCTATAAAGAACATTCCGGCGATATAAATTTGGATATTAAAGTTACACCATGAAAAATTTAAGGTACCATAAACTTTTATAATTTTTGTAATTGAATTTTTACAGTTAATTGTTAATTCCTTCGTGAATGCAGTGCGAAAGAAGGGTTTAATCGGGACTTGTAATTGTCCCATTTTCAATTTATAAAAATAAAAATATGTTGGTTTTGTGTTAAAGTTTTAGAAGCACAAAAAATGGTCTTTTGCAAAAGTAAAAATTTTGTTCATTACCACCGAGAGTTTTTTTTGAATTTAACAAGCCGTTCTTCGGCGTATTCGCTGAAGAATTACTGAGCATTAAGAGTCATTGCTAGTCGGTGCAATCGGATTGTCTTTGCCAATCGTGCTTTTTTGTTTGAAGCTTCCCCGAATTAAATTCATTATTATTTTAATTTATAAAAGGCGATTCGGTAGAGTAGAATAAAAAAAAATAATAACCATCAAATAAATAACAACCCCTGATCGGTTGAGGCTTAAACGCATAAAATGAAAGCTCAATGAGACTTTAACGTTCGACCAATAATTTGATCTCAAAATCCCCTCTGTCACAATTTTTGCCTCCGCGACGGTTGAGGCTTAAGAGAAGAACTGAAATCTCAAATATTTATAAAAATTTAACTCTATAAAATTCCATTTGGGAGGTGTCATCTATTCACCTAGTAGCAGTGGCACGTAAAATTGAATTTCACGTATATTTAAAAAGACGACGGACGTTCTAAATAGCAGAAGAGTCAATAAACGCCTAATCAGCTTCTTTCGTAAGGACTATCAACTTATACTATTATCTTCAAATACCGAGCATATACCGACAGGTGCAAAATAAAAGTACAAGTTTAAATTATTATAAAATAAACACACGGAAGTGATGTGGAAGCACTTTTCCGAGAGGTCGTGAAGACATGTCATTACCACAGTACTAAATATGTTGAGGATAAACCTTCAATCAAGACTCTTCGCGAGGTCAAAATGGCGCAACTTAACTAGTTGCCAAGAATTGTAAAAAATTCGAAAATAAGTCAATTATAACCAAACCACAACAACGACAGACATGTTTCGATCTTGTTAGATCTCATCAGTGACGTACAATTATGGATTTGGTTATAATTTGACTTTAAGTTTTTACCTAAATAGCATTTTGTCGGCAAGATTAATTGAAATTATCCGATAATCCAAAAAATGACATCAACAATTCGCGCAATGCTAATAAGTATAAAACGACCCGTTTATATAATAAAATAAACACACGGATGTGATGTGGAAGCACTTTTCACTTTTCTTTGCTATATAGGTAAAAACTTAAAGTCAAATTATAACCAAATCCATAACTGTACGTCACTGATGAGTAGGGTCCGGATTTGTAGGCATTTGCATGTTTTTTTTTTTGCGTACAGGCACGTGAAAAATGAGCATGTTTTACGCCTTTCTGAATCGTTTTATATAGTTTTTATTTTGCCTATAATGCATATTTTGAGTTTAAGTGCATATTTAGCGGTTTGTTGCCTATAAATGCTTATTTGCTTATATTGGTATATTTAGCAAATCAAGTAATAAAATTTTAAATAATTTCAATTATTCCTTTTGTGTATTATTTAAACCAATAATTTTAATTAATATCTACTTTGTCAACTGTAGGTTATTCAGTGCAATAACTGCATATTCTATTAATATTACTGTTCTGATCAAGTTACCAAGAAGGTGCATGTCCCCCCCCCCCATTTCGAATTTTGACTCCAAAATAGTCTCGATCGTTTGTGCCTATTTGTGCAACCATTATTTTCGTTTGTACCCAAATAGTATTCGAGATATTTCAAAATTAAGCGTGGGGGGGGAGCTGGAAACATGCTAGCACCCCATTTCGAATTTTGACTCAAAAATAGTCTCAATCGTTTGTGCAAACATTGTTTTCGTTTGTACCCAAATAGTTTTTGAAATATTCGAGATTTTCGGTAAGCACGTGGTAATATTTACAGTTTTTTGAAATTCGAATTTCGGATTCAAAATAGTCTCAATCGATTATACTTCGTTTGTGCCTGTTTTTTAGCGCATATTTGAGTGCTTATTTTGAAGTTTTTAGAGCATATTTGCCTGCATATTTTCAAGTTTTTTAGTGCCTACAAATCCGTACCCTACTGATGAGATCTAACAAGATCGAAACATGTCTGTCGTTGTTGTGGTTTGGTTATAATTGACTTATTTTCGAATTTTTTAAATTATTATTTCAAATGTGAACGTTAAAAATGTTACAAAATTAGAAAGAATTGGTTTATAATTAATTAAATTGCTTTTCTAAATTAATTGACGATTAATGGGTATTTGTCTGGTAATTAACTTAATTACTTAACTGACATTAACCTAACTTAACTTAGTTACCTAACTAACTGTAGAAGTATAATTGGGGGCCAGGTAATGCAATATCACAAAGAAATACAGGCGTTACTTCAGTAAATTAGTACCAAAGGATAAACTTAAAAATTGAGGTAATACCTATTTCTTAATTTTAAAACCAACTTACCAATGAGATTACTATATCAATCAGTTAATTGTTAAAAATAAATCATTCTAAACATTTTTAGCTTTGAATTAGAACATTTTCAACATGTAGTACATGGGAAAACTTTAAACTTCTAAATTTTAATTAGAGATAATTTAGAAATATATCATAATTTTGTTAAATTGAGGAAACGTCATCAAAATATTTTGTTGCGGCTAATGACTTTAGCGAATTTAGGGTTTTTTGAACGTTCATTTTTTTTATTTTTCATGATCTCTGATCCCATTGACCGCGGTATTCTTTAGGCAATTTTTTGTTAACAAATTATGTTATCACCATGTTAGTGTTTTCATTATTGTTAAATTGATTGTAATTCAATAAGATAGTGAAACGAATATTTTATTAATTTAATAAAAATTAATTATTATTTCACAAAATATTACTTAATATTGAAAAGCAGGACCCGGATATTAATTCTCTAAATATGTTATTAAAATTGTAACAAATGCCATTAAAATTTACAGCATATAAAAACAAAATATAAGAATAAATTTTTGATTGTAATTTAAATAGGATGAATTTATAATAAAAAGTTTGCACCGGCTGTGATGTCGGGAAAAAAAGATGCCGTTGGCATCGAAATCTGGGCCCTGTTTATATGAATTATTACATGAATTAAAATATCAATTTAAAACCAGATAAATCTGATCGTTGCTTTAAAGTCAACTCAAACCAACTCCCAACTTGCATGTTCAAAAACATGTAGCTACTACTCAGTTTAATTGCAAATTATTCTAAACACTTCCATATTTTTTTCAATATTCTCAACAATGAAATTTTCCGCACCTCATTATTTTATTAGTAATTAATTCTAGCTACTCCCAGAGTGATCCTAACTACCACAGGCAATTTACTACTCTTCAGTCGAATCATAAATCACTTTTCTTGTGTTATTTTCGTAAAAATGTTATAGAAATCTCAGCGTGCACTCCTTCTGGATGTTGTAACTACAAAAAGGTTTAAAAATATTGAATTATTAAATGAGAGCCATATCAAAAATTTCCACCAAGGTAGACGTGATAATTTTATATAACGGATATGATGTGGGTTGCTTTTGCCCCATGCTGAACGCCCTCTTCATAATCAAACTGATGTATGTCTCAACTTAGGGATGACATATTTTAGAAAAGTGGTTCCAACATCCATTTGGGCAGATAACCGTCAAACATTTCAATCCTTTATAAAGACACACCTAAAATAAACTCCAAAACACGATAATCCTGAAAGACGTATCTAATTTTTGAAGTGAACATAATTTAGATTAAAATTAAGATAACGTGATCATGGATCAACACAAAAATTGAACAAAACTATAATTCAGAATTTGGAAAAGTTGATTTGAATTTCTCTTGTAGCATCAAAAACTAATATTACGAGTCTATAATTCATTATCCATTTAATTATCACCACTTTAGATTTCTATGGGTTACTTTAAATCCTCCCATTTGTGCTACTTTAAGTTATGTAAATTTTTGTTCAGCAGAATCAAGTTAATCGTTTTCATCCATTGTTGAAATATTTTACAACCTTCAATACCTTAACAAATATATCACATTTCGTTCTTGATTCTTGACAATAACATAGCACAAAGAACAGCAACTCTGAAAAGCAATCGAAAGAACAAGGAAACTGTTCTTTAAACAATAAATTTCACAGACACGTGATCATAATTCATTAGCAGGTATTTCCTAATCAACGTAGAAAAGTCCAATTACCAATTACTATGATACGGTTGGAACAATTTTTTCATAAAATCCATCTTATTGAATAACAGGTTTTGCGACCGTGAATTGCACTTCCTTGTAATATTTACTAAAAGTTTGCACTTTTTAGTGACCTTTAACTGAATGTTGGTATTTCACACCTAAAATAATAATAAGATTAACCATTCATTCCCATATTGTCTGCGTTAACAGTGGGTTTGACTGAGGAAGTCTTCCAGATGGAAACGAAGCTTTTTTCGGCAAATTAATTTTTTTGCTCTGCTATTATTTAACTTATGAGGTCACGTAAAAAACTGAATTTTTTGTTGTTATAAAAATACTGTTCGCGACGTCCTTGTCACAGCCAAAAACTTAACTTAGAGATCGTAAAATAAAGCAATAAAATAACGTAATTGGGATTAGGTATGATTTTATGACATAGTATGGATTTATTTTTAGTTTTTTTTATTATCATAATCTGCATTTAATATTTATTTTTCTAATTTATAAATAAATAATGCAAGTCATAATTATTACATAATATTAATATTGAGGTGTCTGGTATAAAATTGGTTTTTCGAATCAAAATATTTTTCTTCCACTACTAATAGGATTTCCATGATCTCATAATTTATTTAGTTATGTACCGTAAAATGTGGTGAATAGAAACACCAAATTGTTACCCTTTACTTCATTGTTATTACTAATTTTCCTGGATTAATCTATGGCCTGTCCGATGTCTCTGACATCTCATAGAGTTTGATTTGAATCAAGTAGCTGGAAAACATAAATAAAATCCTCCAGAGGAGTGTTTGAAGAAATTTGACATCAATGTATCATATTTTTCTCTCTCTCAGGTTAAATTATTGTTTATGGCTTAATTTTTGTTGTTTATTAAAAGAAATTTCATTTAAAATACATTTGATACATTTTAATAAAAATTAAATTGTGTTTCTATTTGCCTACACAGTAAATCAATCGAAATTATGTTGCTGTTTCTATTCACCTGCCATGCAGTGCAATAGAAACAGAGCATATTTTTTTTAAATGTTGAAATTTAAGATATTTCTAAACTTTTTTGATCTTGCGAATTGAAGTACTAACTAAGACCCATATTTTAAGCTATCTAGGGCATCAAAAACCTTGAGTAGGTTTTCTGTTATTAGACATCAAAGTTGAAAACTGTTTCTATTCACCCCATTTTACGGTACTATAGGAAAAAAGCATCACAAAAAACCTGGTTCTTTCGAGTTGATGTCTTATGAAAATGTTAAAATTTTAATTGTACTTATGTAGGTCATAGCATGCAAAAATGAAATTCTATAAACTAGTTTTTAAGGCAATTATTATATAACATTTGATTATTGAACCCTTAAGGGCGTACCTACTTAAGTGTTAAAATAATGGTAATACCTAATTGGGTGTAAATTACATATTTGTATATTTTATTTTATTTTTGAAAGTTTAATTACATATTTAAGTTTTTCAAGTTCGCTTGCCATTTTGATGGTATTCTCCTTTCATCTTGATCCTGCCTTGAGATGTACAATTACGTGCAAAGGCGTTCTGGGATACCAGATCAGACTAATTGATTGATATGATAATATGATTGATAAAATACAAAAACATAAATTCCCACTTGTTTACAATCCACTAAATTATCAATAAATTAACTAGTATCCAGTGGATTAGTAGAACAGAGGGAATCTCGTTAATCTATTTGTGCGCGTTGCTCCCACTGTCTACAATTTTTTACAAATCGGTTTGCACTAATTTGGCTGAAGAATGAGATTTAAAATTTTTCTTTTAAAAAAATTCTTGTTTTGTTTTTAGACCTCCTCAGGTGGATTTCTACCAGTATCCCACTATATCTTGCACTAAAAAAATAGCGTAAATTAAAATATAGCTATGGAATTCAAACATATCAGTTCATTAAACAAGTCAAAAAAACTTTATGTATGTAAATTGAACTTGAGATAGATTTTAAGATTACGCACGTGCAAAAGAACCGCACTTATGCAATAACGCAAAAATATTAAACGTGTAAATTATAGGTAATGAAACTTTCGCAAGTTATTATTAAATCAACTACACATAAATAATTTAACGATTATCTAAAAAAGTAATTGCACGAAGATAACAATCTTGCCACTTATTCATTACACGAAATACCTTCGAGCAATTTAGATTTGTAATTATGCACTTGCTGTGCACCTCTTGGTTTGTAATTATTTTCCCTGACATTTTAGTCAGTTAAAAAAATGATTTTTCATTATTCAAAAACGTGTTAGTCTTAAACGTGTTGACATACCTCTTAATGGGCGACCCATCATGGAAAGAGTTAATTTCGTTAATTTCTGCTAAATTATACCAATTACTTCAATTTTTTTACATCAATTTTCGGTTTAAACGAACTGTTTTAAATGTTTTATTTGCAGAACCTTCAAATTAGGCTCAATTTTGTAATACCCGATCGTTAAAAATAATTAAACAATAATATTAATAGTCTTGTTTACCCCCCCCCCCCCCCTTGCCATCTAGAAATGCTTAACTTTGCATCAATCAATTGTTAGCTCTTCTTGGTTATCGTAATCTTATTAATTCGTTGATAGTTTATTACAGTTCCCACATTTTGGTGGGTTATGGGAAGCATACAAAAAAGTATCAAATTTCATTCAGGAAGAAGAATTTTAATTCTATTTTTGCAATCGTTTTAAAATCTCCACAATTTTGTCCAGTGTATTTGGTTCCTGTCAATTTGACAGCGGTAACGCCGGCTTACTTATTAATGGGAAGAGTTTTAACTTTAACCACTCTTCTCTAGTTAAACATATTGGAACGTCCGAAAAATCATTTTGATTGATATCAAAGATATAAGACATCTGTCCATGTTCTCTCAAAGTCAAAAATATATAGAGCAATTGCAAATCAACTCACCCAAATCAATTATTTACTATATCTTTCAGAGTTATCCTTAAGATTTCTTGTGGCATATCCATGTTTCCACGTCCGAATTACGAGTGAAGTGTAGCTAATATAGGAAAACTACCCGTACTCACTTGCGGCGCTTCTACTTCATCGCATCAGTGGGAATTAATAAATTAATACAAAAGCCTTTCAAGCAAGCGTTATTCGCATATCAAATATTTTCAAATTAGTTTCTGCGTTGAACTGAAAACAAAGCGAACTGTTTTCTATAATTTGATGTATGTCCAGTTCTTATTTTCTCTAAGCGGATAGAAGTGAATCAAACGTCTGGAACGAATAAAAAGAAGAATCGCTATAGCATTATTTGCATTTTAGTTCAGCTTATTTGCCACTTTATAAATACAACTCCCAATTGTATTAGCTAACAGAAATAGCAAGAGCAATAAAATAAAATTTTGTTTTTCTTCAACATTTGTTCTTTTTTCTGCAATTTCGCAATAATGGATTGAGCAATTTGAATTATTGGAAAACAATGCAGAATGTTATTGTTTGAAATTACGAAAACAACATTGTGAATAGTTGACAGATCGTTTTGAGCTAAATTTAATTCAAAATCAAGCACCTCGAGCACGAACTTCGTGATTGAACGCATAATATCTTTGCAAAGTCTGTCTGCAGTTGGAAAATAATTGTTTTACATTTCCATACGTACTCGACTTTACTTTAAGTTTATATTCAAGCCTATGGCTTGTAGTTTAAACTACGTGTTTTATGATTAGAGAAAATTTATTGGTCGTCATGTGAAAAATGGCAAAAAATCTTGAGAATTTTAACAAGTTCGCATGATGTTGACGACAAATTTTATAATCAGTGCGTCTGGTAGGCGGCCGATAGGCCGCCCTATAGATTTAGTTAGAACTCGATCGGTGTACTACCTATCAGGTACCCGTAAAAAATTTTAAGTGTATAATAATGAATGAGCAATCAGAAGTGTGAGCGAGAGAGAGACATACCTTTACGAAATTCTTCTGTTTATTATTGCGTATCACAGTGGTTAGCGTAAGCGCTTGCGGACTCTCGGATAGATTAGGGGTCGAGACTCAGTATATTATATATTATTATTTTAAATTTTTATTAGAAATTTTATTTTGTGTCCCGACTTGTCCAAATCAAAATATTGATATAAAAATTAATTAAATTATTAACACTTACGTGCAAGCCGCAATTTAACCACTAATTACCGTGGTTCACTCAACTCTCGAGGATCACTTTTATTTTTTTGTAATTTGCGGTTAAGCAACTATGCTTTTAAAAAGAGTGAATGACTTCAAAAACTATTTAAAAAAATGAACACTTAATTTTTAGTCATACTTTTTCATGGTGTAGTTTTTTGAATATTTTTTTAATAAGCCGATGGATGTTAAAAACTTTACGTGATTTTAATGACAAATTAAAAGTTAGACACGCTTATGCAAAATCAACAACCTTGAAATTACCATGAAATAAACAGCAATTTCCGAATTATTTTGAGCCGATGATGTCAAAACTCGAGTGTCAAAAATGAATTATAAAAAATTTATTTAAATTTGAATTAGAAATTTATTGTTGTGGAACTTCAACTCGTGATTCTTGTACGTCCTCGATGATTTTTTGATGTACTTCTTTCTGTGCTCTCAAGTGGTGCAAAAAAGCTCGGTGTTGAATTACAACTTTTTGCCGGCATGATATATCTTGTGAAACTGAAACTAAAAAAAAATAATTCTTTTCAGACTGGTTACATTCAAACTTCCCAGGGAAATTACCACATAGAACCGATAGAACCTTTTTCGAGCACCTCCGTTACGAGCATCCTTCACAGGATTAAATTAACAAAACACAGCACCGAAATTACTGACAACGAAGTTCAGGATGGCAATTCAGAAGCGTGCGAAACACGAGGTGAGTTTTGATTAAAATAAATTATTTATGCGAAAATAAAGGTTGAATACTAAAAAAATACAATTTTGCTATGTGGAAATACAATAAAACAAGTTTTAATCCATTCAAGTTGAATGGTCGGTGTTCTAAAAAGCTGCAAGCCGGATCAAGTGTCTCACGAATGCTTCTAGACTGCTGGGCTCCAAACACAAATAAACGAGCAAACAAGACCTGCCTTTATAGAAATAAAGAATGCATAAATACATATTAAGTAATTTGCTGCTCGAACCTGCTGCGTTGATTATAAAAAGAAATAAATCATAGGTGTACCCAGTAAGTTTCACATCCAAAACTTCTGGAGAAGTAGTATCAATGTGTTATGTCATTTGATTTGATGGCCGATTTACTTATAAGTTATTCTATGCAAATTAATTATTTTTTATACATTTTTAACGGTACATTTTTTCTCAATGCGGTGTTCGGTTTCAAAAATTGTGTAATTTTTGTGTTATTACCATCATTATCAGATCTTAGGAAGTTATAACTTCTTAAATTTAATTTATTGGAAATAAACTGCACCTTCGAATTCTTCAGTTTTACATTCCAGTTTTCACACATCCAGGACCTGATTATCCGCAATTCTTCTTTTTTATAGTGCATTGTTTTTATTCACATCGAGAGGCTTTTATTGTAGAGCGATAAATTTAAATTTATTGTACTGTCCTAATTGCAATATACGGTGGGCGGATAAACCTTCACTTCAGAAAGCCTCAAACATTTAAACTAATTATCCAAACTCGGATTTATTTATTACCAGACAATAGCTCAACCAGCATTACTTTTTTTTGAGAACTTAATTTTCTATATAAATTACATTTTTTAATTGTTTTGGCTTAATGATACAATATCCAAGTTGAGCAAATACCATTGTGGGAGGTAGACATTCAAATTTATTATATTCTTCATTTTGGTTGTCTAGTTTGCTATGCTGATGATTTTTTAATTTAAATGTTTTTATATTGCTAATTGCATAACTATTTAGTTGGCAAACAATTTGAACAAGTTGTTTGGGTGTGAAGTGAGAAAGCTTACAAATACAAAATTCTTGACACGTAGCTTCCATTATACAAAAAATCTAATCTAAGAAGAATAATAAGAAGAATTCTTTTCAGATATAGTACTCATTTCTTTTACTGCATTAGCAAGATCTTTAGTTCAACGACTATTCTGGAGCTGGAACCCTCAGACTGAGCACTGGAATCGACATAACAGTCAAATTTTAGTCTTTCAACCCAAATCGGCAGGGATCAGTCTCTCACTTCTTGCTATTAGAGTTAGTGGTACGTTCTGTAGTAAAATTATAGCTCTGTTTTTGTAAATCCGACATGTGCTAATTGTGAACGCCAGCAAACTACACCGTGGATGCCCTTAATACCTTCAACCAAGCCGTAATTGTCCCCCGTAATTGTGGACCCCAAAGGAGGATTCCAACTGGTTCCAAAAGACGACCACTTGCTCGCAACCGAGAAAAGACCACCGCAAGAATCTAAAAGCCACGATGAACATCTCTTCTCAAAACACTTTTGGGCACCGAAACACATCTCACATCATTATTTCTCTAATTCTACCTAAATTTTCCTGGATCCACTCTTGGAAGCGAGACCAGTGGCTTTGCGCTACTTTGATCCAAAAGCATTCTAAAACCCGGTTTTCAAGAGATATCGCTCCATCAATATAAGCAAGTTTATTATTGTGAATCTACGTCAATTCATCGCACGCGTCAATTCATCGCCGGCGTCAATTCATCGCCGGCGTCAATTCATCGCTATCGTCAATTTATCGCCGGCGTCAATTCATCGCGTGCGTCAATTCATCGCGCGTCAATTCATCGCACGCGTCAATTCATCGCGCGCGTCAATTCATCGCCTAAAGTAAATCATCGATGATGAAGGTGCCAGCACACTTAACCAAATTTCGATAGCTTCGTTAGTATAGGTAGATACGCAGGGCAACAGGTGGCACTCTGAAATTGCCGCCGAAAATAACAAAGCGACAGACGAATGCAGAAACGTCGTCTAAGTGTGCGAGCACCATAGGCGCAACTAGGGGGGGACTGGGTCTAATCATCGCGGTCTGGTATTAGTTTTTAATGGCGATATTATGAAGAATCAATTAACTTAATATTCGCAAGTAAACACCTTCTTAGTAAACACTTCTACATTTCACACTAGTACATTTCAACAGCAATTTTAATTTTGGGTTGGTAATCTGTCACCCGCTTACGAAGTTGATTTCTGTATTTGCTCTTTCTGTATTTGCCCTTATTTTTCTTTGCTTAAAACTGATTTTTTAATTATTTTCAAAATAAATAAATATTTAACAAATTTTATTTAATGCTATATTTGCAAAAATAAATTACTCCCCCCTCCCTTTAATTTTGTTTAATTAAATTTGAATTAATTTGAATTTAAAAATTCAAAATTCTTAAAATTAAATACTTTCAGTGTGGGCGTTCTTGAGGGGGCACCAACAATTGTGATCAATTACTATTGATGAATATTATCAATTGCGATAATAGCACGCGATGAATTATTTTAGGCGATGAATTGACGCCGGCGATAAATTGACGCCGGCGATACATTGACGCTCACGATGAATTGACGCACGCGATGAATTGACGGGATACCTATTATTGTGTTCCATCACTACAGGACGTTGCCAGAGAGTTCTTCTTACATCAACTTCAGGCCGTCGGTCGCGTCGTCGTTTGTCAAATACTTTTGCATGTTTGCTGGATATAGAGCAAATATAAGTACCCTCCCTTATTATGGCAACTTCATCGGGATGAGATGCATTAGAACATTAGATTGATTGAAGATTTCTGCCTACTTTTAGAGATCTACCCTTGAAGAGATTAATATTTCCTAATAAAGAATATTGATGGACATCACTGACTTAAATTTCTACATTTACTTAAGAGGAATCCTCGAAGTTGGAAAATACACTTTCGTAATTCACTGATATCTTGCTTATTACTCAAAAAAATTGCACAAAAGTATGTATATATTTTTTAAATATTAAAATATTTTAATAATTAATAATTATTAATAAATTATTAATAAAATATAATAATTTTTAAATATTTTAAATATATATATTTCCTCTTTTAAAAAATATATACTTTTGTGCAATTTTTTTGAGTCATAAGCAAGATATTAGTGAATTACGAAAGTGTATTTTCCAACTTCGAGGATTCCTCTTAATAATTAGTCAGATCTATTAGGAGCATCAAACGATCTGTGTCTTGTTCTACTATGCAGATGGTTATTCTACACCTGTGGTTAAAATAATATTGTTAGCACGAACGGTAGTCTCAATATCTTCAAGGATCTTAAAAATCCTTCAAATCGTTGCCCAATGACCACGAGTGACATCTTTCACGAAAAAATTCAGATAATCATCGAACGATCATATTCCTTCTGTATATCTTACCTTTGACTACGGAGTATCAAATTGGCAATTCCGCTGTTGATTTTGGAAGCACCTGATCTACTTCAGGAGACTGTCAACAGATGTTCATAGCATGGCATATCCTTGAGTTGGCATATTGTGTAGCACGCGCACGGTTCGAGTGTTGGACGAGTAAAATCGTTACTAACTTCGTCAGAAACTTGAAGCAACAAGACAGATGCAGGTGCCGTCCCACAAAATCACCAAGCGAAGTGCAAAGTATAGCACGGCGCGAAGGAAAATTACTTCCATTATTACATTCGCTATGCAACCTCTTGAAGAAAGCTTTAGCTTAGCGTATCCTTGTGTACGGAGCGCATCGCGAGCTATGCTCGCGTCATATCCTTCACCGTAAGATTTATTCCGTATACATGCACGAGTTAACTCGAGCTTTCTCAGTTCGAGCTTCTTAATCCATTCTGTATACGCTCAGGTAGGGCGATCTAACGTTATAGTCCAACCCGAGTGAGATAGAGCTAAAAACGTGGGATAGGCGCTAAGTGCGATCTCAAAATTGGATATAATGTACTACTTAGCTCGAGCTAAGGATAGTTTGATCTTTGTTCGACCAATCAGGGTTGGAACCGCTGCTTTCAGCTTGAGCTAACTCATGCATATAATACGGGACAACTGACTTAACGGTTAGGAAAACACTTAAAAACATAATCAACATTCGAATGAATTATTTCCTTTACTTTAATTAAGAGTGGCAGATGTTGGCCACCCCAGAAAAAGCAGCGTCGGGACGCTGGGTAAGGAGGGTAAAGGTAAGGCGACTCACGGCACCAAGAGGGCTAAAACAAATACTAAACTGTGGAAAATCTCCTTCGACAATAAGAAACAAATTAATGTAATTGGACTAATCTTCCCCTCTAAACGGCCTATTTCATTTCATTTTCACAAAAACTACCCTCTGCAACGCAACCCCTAATGGGAGGATTGACCCAACCAGAGCGCAGAGTTTGAAACAATCCGGAGAGGACCTCTCCAGTTTGTTTGCCACGATAGTAATAGACCAGCTCCTTATTTATGCGATGGTACGGGTTATGGGTTTCTGAAAAAAAGACCGGTAGTTTGGGAAAACTAAAAGAAACGCAAATAGAATTAAATGCTTTAATTGACACACAGAACTTGAGAGATTTATCACAGTTTCAACAATTGCAATGTATATTACTGCACCAACATGCACAGCAGCAATGAACGATTACAATCAAAAAGTTCACCCCACACTAAATATAAACAAGCACCAAGTAAACACAACAACTTCTAACGGACACTCGCAATTGAACACAAAAGCCCATAAGCACGTCGGTTCATGCGAATCGGAAAAGTTAAAATTGCTCACCTCGAGTTCTCATAAGTGGTTTCACAACTTGCGCACAAAGAAAAAAGCTACGTAATAGAAATTGCGCAGGCAGAGCCTTCCAGATGTTTACAACTGGAGCCAGAAACACCACACAACGACGATACAACTGCTTCACACATCGTTGTGAAAACAGCAGTGCACGCTCGCCATGATCGAGCTTGAAAAACTCCGCCACATTTAGTTACCCAAATATACTGTTAGATATCTCAGCAGCCCTAAAAACATTTAGCCAGAGCCGGAAAAACTTATTACAAAACAAACCAGTCGTTCAACAAGAAACACGTACTCCAAATCGGCACACCAAATCGGCCGCGATCGTTCGTATCAAATTCAAAACGTTCACGGTTCACCTATCATCTGCATAGCCAAATGCATTAAATTTACGATTGCATTTAAATAAAAATGCAGGGGCGTACTCAGAAATATTGTAGAATGATATGTAAAGTGGCATCATATAACAAATTACAAAAATTCGTTACAAATCATTTCCCAAAAGTGTCCAAATGCACTAAGAACAATACCGCGTTATGGGCAAAGTTGTAAATAGTTCGTTATCATATTAGAGACGCGTGAATATCTCAATTTAACTTTAATCGAGAGCAACCTTTATTCGGCAGTGGTGGTTTGAGTTTGCTTTGGGTTAAGCACCAAAGGTGTTATGACCCGACTTACAGTTTTGAAGAAATAATAATCAGTCTATTACTTCGTGTTTACCCCCCCCCCACTTGTTTATGATTATTAGGAGCCCGTACCCGTTGATTGGTTGACAAATTTGGTTTATAGTTCTATGTGGTTATCGATGACTCAGTGATGCTTTACCCTAAAAGGCTATTGGGGGGGGAGTAATAAACTGTTGTTTTATAGAAGCTCATCATAAATGTGTAAAAGTAACACATAATAACAAATTCTTAAAAACTTGGGATAAAAATACTAGCTAATTGATGGTAATAGGAGATGAACTCTTTTCTCCTATTTCTGTGATGTGTTTTTGAAGTGTTTTCACATAAATAAGGAACCTACTGTATTCATTTTGATTATGATTTATGATTATGATTACCTTGGCGGGTTGTCATTGCCTTACGAAGGGAAACAGTCACAATTAAGTTGTGCTAGAACCGGGTACCTGGGGAATGAAGAATAATGATTTTGTTACCACCGAAAAGTAACAATTTCTACTTCACTATACTTTGTTTACCAAACATATGCACCTAGGCTCCTCCCCGAAATGTATTTAATTGTATTGTAAAATTGTAAACGGGAGTTTCAAAATTCGAGCAATACAAAAATTCTATTCTACTTTTTGGGAGGAGCTCAGGTGCATAATGTTGGGTAAACATAGAATAGTTGAAACTCTACCATGTAACTGTTGCAAAAAAAGCTTTTAACTACCAGGTATTACGAAATTATAAATACTTATTTTTGAATATAAAATATTAACATTAGAAAATACTTTATTTTTGTGAACATCAAACATTCGCTCTACGCTCAGTTACTATTTGTTTATTTCTTATAATTTATATCCTCAACCAGATGTTACTGGAGCTTTTGTTACTTCCTGGTTTAAATTAATTGTAACGAATGAATTCACACTCAGGTAATAACATTGTTTACGGCCATTTAATTCCCTTTGTTTTCTGTGCGTAAAGGTTATCTTGATTTGGTAATGGTTCTTCCTTGATCCTCATTATCCAAAAAGTACTGTGTAGAAGAAACAAAATTAATGATAGTCTTCTTTCAGAAAATACAATAGTCACCCAAACCTGGCCGTCACCCACATCGGAAGAACACGAACACGTAATAAACAAAAGAAACGTGAGGTTTGATTACGTCGAAATGGACGAAACGTTACGAGATTATTACGATACTTCGTTTGAAAAGCATAGATCCATTAGGGACGTTTCTGATGGCGATGGCGCTTTTGAATTCTTACCATCCCGAAGAAGAAGTGGAAATCAGGAATACCACATCGAAACCTTAATCGTGGCCGATAAAACGATGTCTGAATATCATAACACGAAAGATGATTTAATTCACTACATTTTAACTTTAATGTCTCACGTAAGTATACGATTCAATATTTAATTAAAAAATAACAACGCGTCCGCGCGTTTTTAAATTGTGCAAGTAAATAAGTCGTTTATATGCCGAACGCGTCTGTTGTTTTCTCGTGTTTTATTTTTATGATCGATTATGTATTAAGATGAAACAAATGTCCATTACACAAGAATTTATATCTAAAAAAGGATCATTATCCTTATTCGTAAATCTGGTGTTAAAGTAGAGCACCCTAGTTTGGAACCGCTATATCGTAGATGTTGCTTAATGTGGATGTATTGACATGTTTTTGTTACATTAAACATTCGGTTTGTGTTTATTTCTTTTTATTATTAACTTATTGAGAATATTCCGTGTTAACGTTTTTTTTAATGTGACCTTCTTTAATAAAGCTGTCTTTTTTAGTAGTAGCTCAACGTGGTCTTCGATTATAAAATTCGACAACCACTTCAACACCTCGAAAGATGGAGATCTTCCATCAAAATTTCTTTGTAAACGTTCCATTGTGTATTCTTATTTTATTTTTAACTTGATTTAAGTTTTTTTAACTTGTGAGATCCTGATCCCAATGGTTCACTACTTAGGCCATCGTTAACCACCGACCGCGTCATCAGCTATACAATTAAAACATAACCCATTTTCTAATATTACAAATTAAATTTTCTGTTTTACCGTATTCTTAAATTTTTTGATTAAAGTTTGGGTTCGGTTTCATAAAACTTTTAACAAAGCGTTAAATTTAACTAACCAATTAAAAACGGCTCGTTAAAAAATTTATGAAATTGGGGGTAACCTTTACCTTCTCCTTCTTGTCTATTGGTGCTCTTCTATTCTTATCCTTTTATTTTTAAGCGATTTTATTTAAATTTCACCCTCCAATTTTTGCTAACAAATAATTATTCAAATTTTCCCTATTCAATTTTATTTCTAATATAAACTTTCTACAATATTTTAAAAGGATATCTTTCAACTTCGACGATCAGGAAACGAATACATGTCAAATATTTAATTGAATAACCAGATAGGTCAGTTGATAAAGGCAGTGGCGATCGAAATTACCAGTAGATATCGCAAATATCTCGATTCTTTCATCAATGTCTGCGTTGTTACCTTCAACGATGGCTTTCCCAGATTTTATCTTATCTCAAATCATGGAATTCTCTAGCCTCTAGAGTAACGAAATGAAGATAGTTTATCTCGCTCATACCTGTAATACCTAAAGGTTTTGCATTCTTGGATGAAAAGTATAATTTGCTGGCAGATCTTAAAAAAGGTGGAATTTTCTATTTCCGAAATTAGACATTAGAGAAGGAAAGCAGGTAGCCTGTTTCTGATAGCAGGTGCTGAAAATCTTTACATGATAATAAGTGCAATCGCACAGAAAGGAAGCCGAAAATCGGAATGATATTTAAATGTAAAGAGGCGCTGGCAAACCTGCATTCTTTCTGTTCGCACCTTAATGTCGAGAGAAGATTCATGATTTAAGAGCAAAATTAAGGTAGTACAAGTAGTAAATAGAGGTAATTTATGCCAGGATGCTGCAATTCAATAAATTGTAATTAATATTTAAAAATCCTGCTCAACAAGAGTTTACAACAACTGGAAACTTGTATTTTTCAGAAACCGAAAATTTATGAACCGATAACATCGTTTGTATAATTAAGTGGGAATATTTAAATTAATAATTTTATTAATAAGTATTTGATAAATTACTCATACAGTTTTATTTATGTAATGTAAGAATTTTTTTATTAATATGTAAATATTTAATTTATTCAAGTACCTTACAGTAATCTTAATCAAACTTTATTACCAATTAGTAATACTGTTGAGTCTCGTCTTAACGAGATTGTTAATTTTACACGTGTTGAAGTGTCTCGTCAATAATTAAGTTTGGCACGTGCATTTTAATATTTTTTTACTAGCAAATCGGGATTCGTCAATTTAAGTAACTTGAAATTTTCAGGTATCTTTACTCTACAAAGACGTCACTGTTGGAAATCCCATATCTCTGGCCGTCGTAAAAATTATGATTTTGGACGAAATGGAATTTACGAGCACAACTTCCGAAGGTAAGTTGTAATTACCTCCAACCCACCGGACATTTTAATCCATCTTTTGCAGAAATGTTAAAAAAGTTTTGTAATTATCAAGCGAAATTCAATACCCATGGCGAACATGACATAGCACTTTTGCTTACAAGGTTTGAACATCCGAAAGCATCTGCGTTTTTCACAATTTACAAAATTTTAGGGAGGACATTTGTAAAAACTCCACTGCCAATCAGTGCAATACTTTAGGAGTCGCTGAAGTTGGTTCTATGTGTAACCAAAATTCCAGTTGTGCGATTGTGAAAGACAAAGGACTCTCCACTTCCTACACCATTTCTCATGAACTAGGCCACGCTTTAAGGTACCAGTACAAATTTCCATCCAATTTTTTTGGGTAATAATCAAGCGTTTCAGTATGCCACATGATGACGATAAACGGTGCCTAAATTTCAATGGTGGTGTGCAAGCCAACAATGTCATGAGTAAAGTAGTCCTTCAGGATACGAAGCCGTGGTTATGGTCGGCTTGTTCTAAACATTTCCTCACCGAATTCTTAGAGTCACATAGGGCTTCTTGCCTTCTGGATACTCCCAGTAATGATTACATTACACCTAACTTCACGAATGCATTTCCTGGTGAATATTTTGAAGTCGATACTCAGTGTGAAATGGAATTCGGCAAAGGTCACGTGTTGTGCCCCTATCCAGAAATGGTAATAATTATATTTTTGTTTTCTTTTCAACTAACCCTTTTTTTCAGCCTCTGTGCGAAAGCTTGTGGTGTACTAGCGAATATGCGCAAGGCTGCAAAACTCAGCATATGCCTTGGGCTGATGGAACAAGATGCGGTCGATCTAGGTAAACACCACACAATTTTTTATCAAGTTTATTTCTACTAACTAACAATTTTGTTCTTTTGAAGTTGGTGCCATCACGGCGAATGCATTACTTTGGATCGCAATCTCTTGCGACCAATACCAGGTGGTTGGGGAAAGTGGCAAGAGTGAGTAGGTGAAAAAATAAGCTGAAAATCGTCTGATTTTCTTTTTTTATTTAGGTGGGAACCTTGCTCAAGAACTTGTGGAGGAGGAATTAAAATTTCGCGTAGAGCATGCGACTCTCCACCACCTGCAAACGGAGGTGCATATTGTATTGGGCGCAGTATTCGTTACGGTTCTTGCAACATCCAACACTGTGAACAACATTCACCAGATTTCAGGTTAGTAAAATTTTTTGGTTATTGCTCTTACAAATCATCCAAAAAGAGATGAAAGTTAATTTTTTGTTTGGATAAATTAAGGGAGGTTCAATGTGCTGAATTTAATGGATTGACGAAAGGCATTCTTGGATTAACCAAAAACGTGAAATGGATTCCCAAATATGGTATAAGTAAGTCAATAATTCTTGAGGACTATGTAAATAGTTTTAGTAGAAATTACATTCATTTTCAGGTCATCCAGACGAAGTATGCAAGTTATATTGTCGTGTTCATCAAACAAGCTCCTATTATATGTTACAAGAGAAAGTCACTGATGGAACTAAATGTGCATTGAACACTTTTGATATTTGTGTCCACGGTGTGTGTAGACCGGGAGGTTGCGATAATCAACTGGAATCAAAAGCGACTTTGGGTAGGAACATCATTTTTGGTGACGTAAAAATCAGTTTAGTATTTTTTAGACGAGTGCGGTATTTGTGGTGGGGATAATACCAAATGTACCGAAGTATCTGGAGCCTATAACGACAGCAGTTATGGTTACACCCGAGTGGTTCGAATACCAAAAGGAAGTTCCAACCTTTACATTCAACAAAAAGGCTACCAAAATTTGAACACCGATGATAACTATTTAGGTAAATTTTAACCTAAAACAATTTAATAGCTTTTCATTTAAACCTCCAATTTAGCTCTTGTTGATGCCGAAACTGGAGGTTATATTTTGAACGGAAACTTCATAGTTTCTGGTTTTTTAAAAGATGTGGTATTTAGTGGTATGACGATCACGTACAGCGGGGCGGAACAAATCGTGGAGCACATTAAAACTCCAAAAAATCGAAGATTAAAGAAGGATTTAATTTTGGAAGTTCTCTCAGTTGGAAAATTATTTCCACCTGATATCAGTTACAGATATACCATGCCTAAAGAGAGCGACTCTAAGTAAGTTTACAATTTTAAAAACTATAATCACTTATTTGCCATCGTTACAGGTATGGCTGGTACATACTTAATGAAAAGTGGTCACCATGTACGTCTCTGTGTAACGGAAAACAATATTTAAGACCATCTTGTGTCGCAGTTGCTTCGTCTACCAACGTATCAGAAGAGTTTTGTTCTAGTTCTGAGTTGCAAAACAAAATCCAAGAACGGGAGTGCAACACTCATTGTCATTTTGATTGGAATATTAATACACGCGGACCATGTTCATCGCATTGTGGGATAGGGTAAGTTGTGGTAACTTTCTGTTTCTCTCTTTTAAAGTTTTTCATCTTAGAGTTAGAACTCTTTACCACAATTGCATGCAAATCGGTAAGCAATCGACCATGCATAACCATAACAGAAAAGTGAACGATAAGCACTGTTTTCTGCTTCCCAAACCACCCGAAGTAGAACCTTGTGAAGGTTCATGCGAATCGACTCGTTGGGAATATGAGGAGTGGTCACAGGTTTGTTCTATATTAGGTTTCCAATTTCACCGTATTTTCACGTTAAATCTTAGTGTTCCAAAACATGTGGAGGAGGAATTCAGATGAGAAATGCCAAATGTGTGGATAGTACCAACGAATTGATAGATGAATCGTTATGTGGTGAAAAAGTTACGGAACAAATGTGCAATACACTAAATTGTCCAATTTGGTCATACGCCGACTGGACTCCTGTAGGTTATTTTTATCAAATATGAAATTAGATTAACAAATTCTATTTTTAGTGTTTGGTTACTTGCGGGAAAGGATATAGGAAGAGGGCGTATTATTGTCATCTTGATGGTCACGCATATAATCCAGATGCTTGTGACCAAAGAGAGCTTCTAGTTACAAAAGAGGATTGCAATGAACTTCCTTGCGTGAATTGGTACGCGAGTCCTTGGAGTGTATGTAACGTAACCTGTGGTGCTGGATTTCAAAACAGGGAAGTTGGGTGCAAAACGTCTAGTGGTGGTAATATTGATGGAGAATACTGCAACCATATTTTGAAACCTAATGATACGTTACCTTGTTCTTTGAATCCGTGTTATGTAAGTGGAATGTTTATGCATAAAAATTTTTTATTTTGTACTTAATTTTTTGTAGAAGGTAAGGAACATGAAGTTGAATCCAAAAATACCGGATGGTCTGATTCACGAAGTTGGCGACTACAATAAATATGAAAGAGAGTACCATAGCAATAATTTTGAAGACAATTATATTTCATCTCCAAACCTGCATCACAATTTTCAATGGGTGATGGGAAAGTGGACTAATGTGAGTTTTGTAATTTTAAGTATGATTATTATATTTAATTTTTTTGTTTCAGTGCTCGAAAAAATGTGGAACAGGCACACAGTCAAGAATGGTTATATGTAGAAACGAACTCGGCGTGGAAGACAAATTCGCTTGTACAGTTAAAAAGCCAGTGATAAGTATAAAGTGTAATGAACATCCTTGTCCACAATGGAAGTACGCTGATTGGGGCGAGTGTGATGTTGATTGTATGCAATATAGACAAGTCATCTGTCAAATGGATTCGGGTTAGTAAAATTTAAATTTTGGTATTTGGAATTACAACTTTCGATATATTTCTAAAATAGGCTCAGCTGTTGAAGATGAACAGTGTGACTTGAAACCCAAACCAGACCCTTCTAGGGCTTGCTGCACGATGGATAAAAAGAAATACAATGTTAAGCTAACTGATGAAAATAAGTATTATTATAATGCCAAATATACTTACAAATGGAAGTTTGGGAAGTGGAATCGGGTAAGTTTTTCCAATATTAATTTATTATAGCTATGATAACTTGGCTTTAGAATCATTTTTCTTATAGAGGTATATACTTTTATATATTATAATAATATAATATACTATTATATATCTCTTAGAACTTAGATATTCTTTATATGTATAGCTTAATATATTATTTGATAGTTGATATATCTGTATGCTATTACGTATTATATAATATGTACATTCGATATATCAATATATCGGTAAATTAGACTATGTCTAAATTTCGCCCAGCTCTAATAAAAACGCTTTTAGTGTTCCAAATCGTGTGGTAGAGGTGTAAAAACGAGACCTGTGAGATGTACAGAGCAGCGTAATAATGTCACTGTTGTGGATCAATTTTGTAGTAACTTTAGAAAGCCCAAATCTATGAGGCCTTGTGAAAGGTTAAAATGTAACTACGTGTGGCGCGAAGGTATATGGGGAGAGGTAAGTACCAAAATAGTTACTTTTGTTTACCCAACTTCTAAAGATTGAAAAGCAGAACATTAAAATATTTGAGAGTGCTAAGTGAATGTCCTTTTTGTCACTGACCAAAAACTAACCCTTCTATTGAAAGCAGTTACAGGCTTGATACATCAGTTGTTGCTTTCCAATCTATCTTACTATTATAATTTATAATTCATTCTGCATGGTCTCAAATTAAACTAAATTTATTAAAATACTTTCAGTGTTCCAAAAGTTGTGGTAACGGAATGAAGTTCCGAAATGTTACTTGCCACAAAGTTTTACGCGAAGGATATGTTGATCCAACACCATTACCTTATAAACCCTTTAACGGTTTTTCCAGAAATTATTGTGATCTAAATTCTAAACCGCCGATAAATACTAGATGTATAATGAAAAACTGTCATGACGAATTTTCTTGGTATGCTAGTCCATGGAGTAAGGTATTTAGTCGAAATAATTTTTAAAAAACGAATAACGTTAAAAATTTTAGTGTACACATCCGTGTGGCAAGAAAGGTCGCCAGACAAGACATGTTATGTGCAAAAATAAAAATGGCGTTATTGTGAAACAACATTTTTGCCCAAAAATGTATAAAGTGAAACGAAAACGGAAGTGTAACCAAAATAAATGTAATGTTTCAAAATTTTTGGATAAATATAATTTACATTAACTTCAATTTTAGGTATCTACCGTAGCTGCAAAGAAATTAAAATGATGGAACGGACCACCCAAAATGGAGATTATTATATCTTGATAAGAAACCAAGTTGCATCTATTTATTGCTATAAAATGGACACTGCGGAACCTGAAGAATTCATCAGTTTAGATGCGGATGTGCAAAATTATGCCGAAATTTATAATAAAGCGTAAATATTATTGCTAGCAAAAGTCCTAAAACTTTGTTAGCTTTGTTGACTTTTTTCTAAAAAAAATTTATTGTAGATTATTGGATCTAAATTCGTGTCCTTCCAATAATCGGCGACAGGATAATTGTGATTGCCAACTTCTGGATGAGAGGAACTACGGATACACCATATTTTGGAAAATACGACTGAATATTACATATTTACAAATAATTAGTAAGTAATTTTTTTGTTTCTTTTTTTTTCTCCAGCTTTCTGGTGGTCTCCTCCGCTCCTTTATTTTTTGTATATACCACATCAGAGTTTACATATTGAAATGTTATTTTTTTCACCCTTAAAATAATCCCCTAAGAAAAACTTCTTTTAGCTTGGTAAAATAATTCCAATTTCTAAATCGAATTGGGCGGAAAAATCACTTCTCACCCGGCTGGCTCAATCGGTTATCTCTTCAACGCCGGCTTTATCGAGCGACCTTGTAAAATTAATAATGAAAATAATTACGCTTTCTAGCTGTAATTTTCAAATATTTTTCTTCCAAATTCTGGTTCTAAAAGAAATAACACACTTTCTATTTTAACTTGTCTTTTATTCTCAAAATTAATAAACTTTTATAACTAAAATCAATCACAAATCAAAATGTCGACCGTCCACGACTTGGACGGCGTATGCAAGTCTACTTCCTATCTTCTTCGCTCCGGAACCTTCGCAGCGACCTCGAAAAACCGCGAATTAAATTCAAAATTTAAATTTTCACACTTTACAATTTTGGTTGTTCCTTATCCAAAATTAACATGACAATATAGTTGTATTTTTCCTTCCGGTAATTTCGATCCCGGTAATTTTACGTAACAGTTAACTTCAGCTTGCCTGCTTTAAACGGTCTTAATTATAAAAAAAAATAATCGTTTTCTAACAGTAACCTCAGCTCAAGCGGTGGATCTCTCTTTTAACGGTACTCTAATTAAAAAGAAATCGCTTCGTAACCAAAAATACTTGGAAAGGGTTTAAATTTGATTTAACTGTGATGGATACTAGATTTGCCGTGGTTGCGTTGTCAAAATCGACTCTCTGCACCCTTCGCTCTGGTCTCCTACATTCCGAGCCATTTTGACTAACGCTGTACTAACTAAAGATATCCCCTACTGTGTACTACTGGGAAGGGGATGGATCTCTCTTTTTTTATAATAACTTTGTTCGCGGTAACAACAGAATATACGATCTAATTATACTGCACGTGCGGATTTATAATAAAATTGTCATTAAAGCTCAAATTAGATTTAAAAAAATTATAAATACGCACGCGCAGGACTCCAAAACGCATTCAGGACTGTTACCGCGAACAAAGCTAATAATTTACTAACAACAAAAGATGATTTACTAATGGACGGTTTTCTCGGGACATTTCCTTAGCTATATCAAATTATTCTTCCTTATAATCAAATTCATGACATCCCCCTCAAACGACAACTGATCTCCATTTATAGATCTCCAATTATTTATTCGACATTGCCATGAGTTTAATAATGTGAGAGGGAATTCTCAGATTTTCCACATTGTGCTCCCTGGAAGGACAGGGGTGTAGACTTACGAAATAATTTAACGTGCTCGGTTGGGTCCATAGGACATTCCAAACACGTCCTCCAGGGCAAGAAATCCGGTATAATACCGGATCAACGCATACATGCGTATGTGACCGACAGTGACAGACAAGTCACAAGCACATACGCACACCCTCCCACTCACTCAGACCATACAACGCATACATGCGTATGTGACCGACAGTGACAGACAAGTCACAAGCACATACGCACACTCTCCCACTCAATCAGACCATACAACGCATACATGCGTATGTGACCGACAGTGACAGATAAGTCACAAGCACATACACACACCCTCCCACTCACACAGACCAGCTAGCAGGTCGTGTAGGCTCGCCAGGCCTTTAGGTTGAGGCGCATCCCTCTGTAGGGCGCACCCCGACCCCCTGCACACTCACCCACGATCATCAACGCCGTTCTAGCTACGGCCCACCGGCCCTACGACGGAAGGCACTCACCGAAAACTGCGAGAGCCGGCTGCAGGACTCCTCATCACTTACAAGCCGGCTCAGATCATCAACCGGACCATCCAGCGCCAAATCACTCCTGATGTCTGAATAGAGTCGACACTCGAAGAGGATGTGCCGCCAGGTCTCAGGTTCACCACACGTACAAAGATCCGTATCTGACAGGTCACGCATGAATAGAAAGGAGTTCATGCTACCGTGGCCCGTCAGCAGGAAACCCAGGAAAAGTCCAAAGTCGAACCAGGGGTTATTTACGACAAACAGAGCGTCACCAAAGAATGTTCTGGTGACCGCACCAAACTCGGAGTTGGACCATCGCTCCCGCCAAACAGAATAGGAGCGCTCCCGGAGTAAACGCTTAAAAGCATTTTTGGGAAGGTCCCTATCGCCAATCGCCATCAGATCGTCGGGAAACTGATGAAGGCCCCTCTTAGCTCTATGCAACTCCGAACTCTCTCTGGCCAGCAAGTCCCAGGGAAGAGCACCTCCCAAGACTTGCATGGCCTCGGTAGATACCGTGCGACATACTCTAATGGTGGCGTACAGTGCAACCCGCTGACAGCGGTTTATTGCCACCCGTGCATAGGCCAGGCGCATGGATTCACCACACACCCCCGCCCCATACGCCATGCACGCCACCAGTAGCCCCGTGAGAGGGAATTCGATGAAACTAGGGAATTCCCGAACTCGAAAGCATTCCCAAACTCTTCTTCTTCATCAGCCTTTTTCCGCCCACTGCTGGACATAAGCCTCTCCATATTATGGAGGATCTGGCCATAACTCACCACGCTGGCCAGACGGGTTGGTGAGTAGTCCGCAGATCGATTTTGAACTATAGTTATTTTACATCCGGTAGCAGTTTGCTAGGCTAGCATTCAGATGTGCCTGTAGCCCTGTTTTTTGTTAACGGTGGCAATTCGTCAACTCAGGGGGACCGCCGGCTTAACGTGCCCTCCGAAGCACGGAGACTTGGCCATAAGAAAGTTTGACTCTCCTCGGGTTTGAACCTGGTACCCCGCGTTCGCATCCAACTGTGTTAGCTGCAAGGCAATGACCGTCTCTCCCAAACTCTATAGAATGTTATTTCAATAAATATCAAATTCATAACATCCACCTCGAACGACAATTGATCCGTTTATAGGAGACGTGTCTAGGTGGGGCACATGCACAACCTACATATTATCTGAATTAACAGAATCAGGTTTATTTATTCACGTAGCCGAACATTGTAATGCGGGCGGTTGAATGCAGGGATCTATCCCCTTTCCAGTAGCACACTTTGACGAGTTAGACGGCCGTAGGAGATATTTTTAATTGGTATAGTGTTGTCAAAACGGCTCTGGAGTGCCCGAAGCGGAGCGGCGCGAGGCACGGAAGAGTAAGTTTTGACAAAACAACCACCTTCTACCTCAGTTCCAACGACGTTAAATCAAATGAAACCCTTTAAACTTGTTGAACTGCGTGGAACTTGGATGGCTTAGTCAACCTAGTCTTTATTGATCTAAATTAGAACAAATCTGGACTGAGGATCAGTCCATTTGTCCACTTTATTATTATATTTAAATATAATAAGGGGGTGTGCAATTGAATCTAATTGCTGCGTTCAAGCGTCTCTGCCGCATTCAACCGGCCGCGTTTCAATGTCCTATACCGATTTATTCAGCATTGTCATAAATTCGATGGATAAAGGAGAATTCCGTCAACGCGAGGTTTACTTGTAACATAAAGCTTTTAGCGACCATTCATCATTCTAAGTAGTAATTTTACTACAGCTTAGGGCCCACCTCTTCCCTCAAAGGTATTACAACTCTAAAACTCTACAACATGTCGTTGACATTGCCGTCGTTATTCTCAAACAGACAAGTCTTTGTAACTTGTTCAATTTTGTAATGCTATCTTTTTTTCTGGCTTTATGCCACCAGATAAAGGATACATATGTAACTGTGGATGCCACAACTTTTGTGTAAAGCCAAGGAACCATTTGTGGTGTTAGTCCCCGCGTCTTTCCGGCCATTCTCCTAGTCGCTGTGATCGTTGTACTTTCTATATATTTTGTGAAGGTATACCCTGGTATTTGACTTCCCCTACTAACTGTATAGTTTTTTTACCCCATAAGCTGGACATCTTCACATCGCACAGATTCCTAGTTTTCGTAAAGGCTACCATAGCGGTCTTATCGGGGGTTGACCGAATATCCCTTCTTAGTACACCACCGTTCGACAGTTCTTAGGGCTCGCTCGAAGTTTGATACTTACAAATGTGAATTTGAATTTAGATTGAAACTCTAATTTTTTTGTAACTCACTGTAATTCTTTACTCTACTTTTAGACGACGATTTTACATTTTCGAGGCAAATAAATGGTAAAAAGGTAGCCTACGGAACCTCTGGAGATTGTTATAGTAAACAAATAGGATGTACGCAGGGAACATTTTCAATAGACTTGACGAGAACGTCTTTCAAATTAGCCAACGACGTACGATGGATTCACAACGGTGATATGGCAACCTCAAAGGTTGACAAACAGGTAGGAACCAATAATTCTGCTAGTTTCCAAAATTTAACTTGAATGCTTAATAGGATCGAGTGGTACGCGGACGATGTGGTGGATATTGCGGATTTTGCTTACCAGATCCAAACTATGGTCTTGCTGTTGAGGTAACTTAGCAAGAATTCCAATTTATCCTCTATGAGGACAAAGTATCGTATTAAAGAATACTGATTTACACAGTGAAACTGTAACAACACAAATTTATTGTTAAAATTTGTTAGATTATTACACCACTGCCTAGTAGATTAATTTTGATAACGAAATTTTTGCAGATTTACCTGCGATTATGTTTAGATCGAATTGTGCATGTTTTATACCTAACAGTATTGATAAAATTTAATAGGTAATGTAATAATTATTGTACAACACTTAAGATATAAGTCGTATTTTTAAGTTTTAAACGTAAAATCTGGTAGTAGTAAGACAAAAAAATAATGAATGCAACATTAAGGAAAGTTTTGTAGGAAATGTAAATTATTTTAGCCATCTGAAAAGAGAAGATCGCTAATACTCAAATGAGAATAGGAAACACGGTGCTCTCTCTCCTTTAAAAAAGTTTGTAATAATAAAAAGAAATAAGTGTTTCTTCTAGTCGTATATCTGACTAATTTAAGCTGTTTCGGAGCTCTCTAGATAGTTTTATATTATATTATATGCTCACTGATTATTTTAGTAAATAATTTTTAATCACCAGCGACTGCCAGATTACCAAAATCTAAAGTTAGGGTCACTAATAAATAAATTTGTAAATAAAATAATTTTAGTTGCATTAATTTAACTATTTTAACTGCCATTATTTTAAGCTAAACAATAATTATTAATTCTCTGTACATTTTTATTTATTTCTTTTATTTTTATTACTCTTTAGCTTCGCTTAACTTTTGAATTTATTTTAAAATTTTGGCAGCTGTGTAAATTAGGTACCATAACAAAGACTGTTTTCTATTATTGCAAAAATTTAAATAATAAAAATATTATCGAAGGTTTGTAAAAAGCTTGAATTATTATTTATTATATCTAACAAATAAGCAAAATATCAGTTCATAAGATTTTACTACTCCGACATTTTTGTAAGATATTTGTAATATTTTGTGTATTATTTAGTGGTAATTATAAATGAAAGTAAAGTTTTTATTTAAAATTTCTTTTTAGTCCCTTTTAAGAAGAATCCACGATACTTATTTTCCACATCGCATTTCCACAAATAGCATGGTTATTATTGAAACATTGTGCAAATGTTATTTATAAGTTTATAACAGAAATTAAAAAATGTTGTAGTAACGTTTAGCTAATATTAAAAATTAATTTATATACACAAAGCAATAAAAGGGTTAATTTTTTCAGGTTTATTAAAATTCATTATTGCAGAATTTGAGTTGTTTATGTATTCATATTTGGTCATTAAAAATTGTTTTTTTAAGTAATAAATCAATTTCTGCCAAGTGTCATGATACATTAATATAGCTGATGTTAGATTTTTTAATGTTGATACAATATTACTCTAAAACCTTGCGTCAATGTTACTAATCAGATCATATGGGTTTAGATAAATAACAGTTAAAATAAATGAATATACATAATTCTATTGGTTAATCCTCTTAAGGTCGTGTTCTGGTTTGGAATTAAAAATAATCAAGTTTTTGTTTTTTTGCATATTCTTAAAGTTTAAACCTTTAAGAATATATTCTCAAGAGAAAATTTTAAAATTCCAACAGTTTACCACGTTTTAGCTATTTTAGTGACGCTGCAACTGAACCTAGCAGTGAGCAACTTACCGAAGGTCGTAGTAATTATGTATTTTATGACATTTTAACATTTTTCAACCTGGTTGACATAATATCTCAAGTTCTATTTAACCGATTTGCTTCAAATTTTGTACCAACCTTCACTATATAGCTGTCTATCGCCCCTACTACTTTTGTATCAAAATTATTTGTTTTACTGGCTGAAACTTTTGCTCAAAACTTTCATCAAATTTTTCTCCAAACTACATTTTTCAACATGGTTGACATGATATATCAAGTTCCATCTGACCGATTTACTTCAAATTTTGTATAAACCTTCAATATATAACTGTCTATCGCCCCTACCACTTTTGTATCAAAATTCTTTGTTTTACTGGTTGAAACTTTTGCTTAAAACTTTAAACGTATTTTTCTCAAAACAACATTTTTCAACCTGGTTGACATAATATCTCAAGTTCTATTCAACCGATTTGCTTCAAATTTTATATCAACCTTTACTATATAACTGTCTATCGCCCCTACTACTTTGGTATAAAAATTATTTGATTTACTATTTTAAAAAATTAAGAATTGTGAAAAAATAGTCAAAAAATGAATTGTTTTCTTCAGACAGCCGCCATTTTGCGAAAAATTTTTTTTCCGTTTTCATTTTAGTAGGGGCTATAACGACATTCTTACTAATTAAGAATCTTTTTTGAAATCTTGTTTTCGATGACCAGAAGGGTTGCAATTATGTCAACCATCACACTATCAATTTTATTTACCCCCAACTTTACCAGCTTATAGCTTGTTTAATTTTAATTTTTTTTTGTTAAAATTTTTTCTGTATATTCTCGAAATATCAACAAATATGTTGTAAAAAACTGAATGGTAAAAATTTTGTTTGTTTTGTTTTTATTGAGCTCGACAAATCGCCCATAATTTATGCTTTTAAACCAGAACCTTTTTAACCGGCCTTAAGTGTTAAGTGAGTGAGCATAAATCGACCATTAGTCCCGATAGGTCGCAAGAACCTATCCTAAGTTTTTAAATAATTTCAAACGTTTTGTTGTTATAGAAACAAAAATAACTTGCATAAATATTATTTGTCAAATTTGAAGTGGATAATTCTTTTTTGGATTTTTAAAATGGACAAAATTTTCTGGTTTCTTTATATATTTTCATTCACATTGGGTTATAGTACAGTATTAGCAATAAATAAAATCGAGAACTCGCCATACATTTGCTACAACAAATTTGTTCCAGAAATATTAACAAACAAGTAAGTTTATCTTAGAACCACGCACCGACGCGTACTACTTGAACTTTTTATTATTTTTAGAGGAAATATTTCGAACCAATGTGAGCTAATATCATTTCAACTTAATAATGCTGATAAAATAAAAACATTCATCAACTTTTCACCAATGAAAGTTATTGATCATCTCTGGAGCACATATTTCGATCCAGACCTTCAATTCGCTCCTATTTTATCTCCCAATATTCCGATACAAAAACTTGAAATAACACCTGACAATTTGAATTCATCGATTTTTTCTCAAATTCGAGCGTGGCATTCCAAAGACTACGAGACAGGCACTAAAAATGTACCAAATTGTATTTGTTTCAATGTTGATTATGAAAACCACAACCATCCAAATGGTTCAGAATTAAAAAATTTTACTATAAAAAATTTTCACAAAATTAAAGCTAGCATCGGTTGGGACATAGTAAAGTTTAAAAAAACAATGCAAAGTGAGATGCTGAAGGACTCCGTTTGGTTAAAATCCGGTGAAAATGATGCTAAAATTATGGCTATTTGGTCAATAATTGCAGCGGCAGCTGCAGCTATATTTTATTACTTCTTTATGACAACAGATGAACTAGTTGGTCATAAGCGACTTAAATGTAGAAGAATATTTTAAGCATATAAAATGATTGATTCTTGTGAATCGTTGAAAAAATGTTTCTATGTTTAAATAAATATTGGGAAAATAATCGCAACAATTATTAATTATTGCCTCTATTTACAAATAATAAAACTTAAAACTAAAAATAAATAATAGTTACAGTATCAATTACGAATGGGTAGCCTTCGACATCATGGATTCCACCCGATTAGCGGTTTCACGAACAACATCCGAAAACTCGGGCATATCTGGTAAATCTAACGTGATATGTGCCGATAATCTCTTGTAGACGGAACTGCTTTCAGGTTTCTTCCTCCTTGACTCCTCATACTTTAACTGTTGCTTCAAAAATATTGCGTTTTTTAATACGTCTTGAATGTTTTTAAAACTTTCTTCCGATTTATTGACAGCTTTTATTGCTCCAACGGCGTAATCCATATCGTAACAACCTCCTTGCAACTCCTTTCTCAGTTTGATAACTTCAACACGTCGATCAACCATAGGATTAATTGCCTTTCTTACATGTTCTTGTAATCTGTAAAATGCTAATGACGGTTCGTTAGCCACTATGTGCATATTTTCAGATATGCGTTCGGTGGTCCTTTTGACACGCAATTCTAACTCTGCTTCAGCGTTTGATGACATGGTTTTAATCTTTATTATTTTTTTCGTTATATAAAATCGTTCGATTCACAAAATAAATATAATCAATTCTTTTTGTGTTATTTAACCTCAAATATTAATTGAGCAACTGAACTATTCCTTAGGTTAATTGAACTACTTTGCATAGCTATGGTTTTGACAACCATTGATTATAAATTTAAAAAGATAACAAAGTTCAATATTCTCGTAAAACGCTAGGAAGACGAATCCCCTGAGAATAATAGCAGTTTAGGTAATAATAAACGCGAATTTCGCGTTTAATTAATTAATTACAACAATTATTAAATTTTAATATTAATAAACGCAAATTAATTAATTGGCAGCTAAAAAGATCGGTGACACCAAATGCAGCAATAATTGTCTACTCTTCAAATGATTCTATTTACCTCGGGCTTATCTTGTACAGCAATTTTCATTCTCCATGTACCATTGACGAGTGGAGTGGTGCGATTGTACTTAAATGTTCTAACAAGGGGAAGGCCAACTTTGGTCGTCACAGATCTGCACCACTATCTTTATATCTTTACAACCCAATTAGAACGTCACTTCATGAAAGTTTAACGACCCGGAATTCAGAAAATTTTGTGAAATTAATTTTTAAGGAGCAATGTAAAATTAAAGCATTGGTAGTTCAAATGCATTTCATTATTATTTCCTTCCTAAAAAAATCAGTCGACAACTGCTCGACATAACCTTAGATTTACCCATTATTTTATTTATTAATTTGAGCATTATATCTTTGCTTTGTGATGTAACAGCTTGCAATCCTTTTAGTAACAGCACAAAGTTTACAAATACAACATGTAATAATGGTTACACGATAAATGAAAAAAGAAATTTAAAAACTCATACTGGTGAGAAACCGTTTGCCTGTAAGATTTGTGACATAAATAATGCTTAATTTTGGTTTAACTGTATGCACATTGCATACAATCTGAATGCACACTTAAAGATATTGATAATCAAGAAGTGGAATGTTTCATTTAATTTAATTCAGTCCCACGCGGGACGGGGTGCAAATTTAGTCCCGCGCGGGACGGGATGCCAATTAAGTCCCGCGTTTGATTTATAAATTTATTTTACTTAAGCAAAAATTTTAAAAGTTATTAAAAAAATTATAAAAACCAATTAAAATTGTTATTTTTATATTTTTATAAAATAAAACAGTGCTCAGGGGGTGGATGCGCGGGACGGGACAAGAAAAAGTAGTCCCGCATTCTTCTCTAGCACACAGCGAATAAGGGCAGGGATTACTATCTCTTAACTAGAAGGTCGTAAAGCTGGCCCTTATATCCATAATTTATTACTCTCGTATAAATTTGATAACAAAGTTACAAAATTTTTTTGCTTTACACGTGAAAAAATAAATTTGTTACTATAAATTTATTAGTACAAGTGTCACACGGCCTAACCAACCAAAGAGAAGCTTTATTTTATTTTTTATTGTATTATATTTATATATAAATAAAAAACTTATGAAAGAACCCGTAGGTGATTTTTCGAAAATTTTAAGTTTGAACGCTTTCTAAGTTGTAGGGGTTAAAATGATTCATTCCTTTGACTCCATAGTCAATTTTAATTTCACTCTCCAGTTTGTATTACGTCACCGGAAATATAGTGTTTCCAATTAATATTGAAGTGGTTCCAAGCTTTTATACGGAATACGTAAAAGATAATCGTAGGTTTCTGCACATTTATTCTAATCTGACCGACTACATTTCACGAATTGACACTTTTCTCGTCTTACTGTTGGATCAATGAATCCTCAAAACATGAATCTATCTCAAAAAATCCTCATAGCTTTTGTAGGCCTAAACAAAAAGTTCAAACATTATTATTGTTTGTGAATTGTAAAAAAATCTGCTGATGACTAAGTTAAATTGATAATTTGGTAATTTTTACATGAAATCTGGTTCGAACTTCATTTAATATTTGGACATCATCTTCGTTATTAACAAATGTAACAGCTGTTCTCTTAGTCTTAAATCGACCCGTACGAGCTACACCATGCAAATAAGAATTAAGATCATCTGGCATATCATAATTAATCATGGTATTGATGCTACCAACAACACCGATTTCACGTCCAAAAACTTTCGTAGCGACCAAAATTCTCTTCGTGCAATCTCTTATTTTTCGCAAATGAAACAAACGCTCCTTTTGACTCATATTACGATGTATCCCTACCACAGAATAATTTCTTTTAACCAACAAATCTTCCAAAATTCTGCAACGCGTGGCAGAATTTACGAAAACTACTGCCTGTTTATATCGAAGCAAATCCAAAACTTCTACTAATTTTTTTAATTTGTCACTTTCGGAAACCCACACATAATGCTGTACCAAACCTCTCAATTTTAATGCTTCTTTTTTATCTATATAAATTTCGATGGAATTTCTCATCAATTCAGCACATGCTCTTCGAATTTTTTGGTTTAATGTGGCAGTAAAAATCAGGACTTGCTTGTCACGAGGTAAATATTGATAAACTTCCCGAATTTGTAGTTTGATACTGGAAGCTTGCAACATTTGATGGTATTCGTCCAGAACAAAGTGTTTTAAATATTGAACATCCAACATTTTTGATTTGAGCAATAAAATAATGCGTTCCAGTGTTCCAACCACAATATGCGGACAGCTGTTTTTCAAAATATCTACATCTCTTTTAATTGGTAAGCTACCACAAAAGGTACCAACTTGCACACCTGGTAAGTATCTGGAGAAATATTCATATCGCTTTCCTATTTGGGAAGCTAGTTCATTTGTGGGGCATATGACTAAAGTTTGTACTTGATTATCTTTTACTTCCAGTAAATGTAAAGTACTCAGAATGTAAGTTAGCGTTTTTCCTGTACCAGATTGAGCTTGAGCCAAAATATCACTGCCTAAGAGTGCGTGTGGAATACATTCACTTTGAATTTCTGATGCATGCTCATATCCGCCAACATTGAGTGATTTTATAATAAAGGGTTTTAGAAGTAAGTCCTTGAAATTGGAGCAGTTCGTGCTTTGGATGTTGTTAAGTTTACCTTCGATTGTTGCAGGTTTAAAATTTGAAAAAGTGTTTTCCTCATAGTCAGGAAGATCGTTTGCTACTTCCGAATATTCGATTTCATATTCAGTGTTTAATAATAAATTTTTGTTATAGTTATGAACTCCGTTAATAATCGCCATTCTTCTACTTTTCTACTTGCTTAAAGTGAAAGGTTACAGGTTTAGTGGATGTTTAAAACTGAGGTACTTTTTATTAAATATTTATTTTACTTATATACATGAGTTAAAAAATATAGTTGGTATTATTGGATTAACACAGGGCGGAGCTACTGTGCAGAAACGAAAATTCGTCCGTTCGAGTTTATGTTGGTGTCAATTAGTGGAATAGGGTGTCACGAGGTCTCCCTCCACATCTACTGCGCAAGATTTTGACTCCGCCTTGTCCTGATTCCTTGCCAGTGCTATTAAAATTATTAAAAAAGTAAGGGCTAACCTTAGTAATTAATACTATGGTAAAAGATTAAGTCGTTTCGTTCGTAACACTACAAATTTTGGTTTGTTTTTTTGCCGATTTTCACGGTAAAAGTTCATTGATGCAATATATAGTAAATTCACGAAAATTTAAATGCACTAGGTAGATTATACAGGGTGTCCCAAAACTCAACGTCATTCCTTGGAGGGCTCATAGCAAGCTCATGACGTTATGATATGACGTATAATATGAATATTAAAAAATCGTTAGTTTTCGAGATATTAGCACTTTTATGAACTGTGTAAAAATCAACAATTCAAATCAGTTTTTCGAGTGCCACAGGTACATATTCCATATTCTAGCATTCTAACTTTGGTTACGCAACCCTGAATAGCCTTGCTATTAATCACAGACTAAAATAAAACTAATAGTGCCATACTTTTAGGGAAAAAAATGCTTTTGAAATTTGAAAAATATTCTAACTATGACAACTGTACTCACACGTGATCCAGCTACTCTATGCAGTTTTCTTTTCGGATACGTAATCGACGAGGCAAGTGTTTCCAGTTGTTTGGGGAAGCGACAACAGTAGTTGGTGTTCATCATTTGTAACCGAAACGTCCGCCACCGATTTGGAAAAAGATTATCTATTGATTCCTTTTTTGAACACCCCCTCTCATTAGGGGTTGTCAGTTGAGAGCTTTAAATAATTATTAGCTTTTTAATTTTCATCATCATATAGTCGGTTTTGAAACGTCTTCAACGTTGTCTGATCCCCAAACTACTTGGTTACTTGGTACTTTGGTTCGTATAGTATGAAAAATGAAAGCTAAAATACTTTTCGAGGCGCAGACATTCTATTTAAATTACAAATACATAATAAAACGACACAATTATACAGATTTACTATAATATAAACATTTAGGTAACAGCTATATCTTCTGTTTTTTTGGTAATACTTCCTATGGTAACCAAAGTCACTGTAAAGCTAACTTCTGAATCCAAAGGTCTTTGATACATAATATTAGTAATAAATTTGTCGACCAAATTTGGCAAGGACATAAACTTCAGCACGCAAGCCCACCCTGATTCGCAAGAGTTTCCATCTATATCCCTATCGTGAGGATCAAAAATGTAATAGCAACCCTGCTTGAAAAACACTGCCACGTAGTCATTCAGCACCGAAAGTATACAAAATATTTCCTGCTGGAAGTAATTCATGAGAGCCATTTCCAAATTAAACGGTGTCAAAATATTGGTCATGACTGGTTTATAAATTTTCAAAGCCACTCTCACATCTTTGATAAAAACTTTGCGTAGAACATTTTTGAAACCAAGTTTTTTATCCTTTGGTTGGTAAGTAATGTAAGAATCTTTGTATAAGGTATCACCCACATCGAGAATCATGTCGATGTGCTTGTGATGCCACTTCATCACCGTAACCAATCGATTAACAACAAATGCAGCTAAGCAGTTGGGTATATCTTGATTTCCTCGCGATTCTTCTGTGAAATATTTGGATGACTGACTTCGTATGCCTCTCAATATAGAATCTCCGTTAGGTAATTCGTGGAATTTGTGGCGACCAATTTTTTCTAACTTGAGTAATTCTTTCCTCTTCCGTTCATCTTCGGCCTAAATAAACTTTTAATTAATATCTAATTTGTCGATAGTTTCATCCAACTTACCATTTTTCTAAGACGTTTCTTCTCGCATTCCGTTGGACTGGGATTTTTTACGTCGGGTTCTGATTTTGCTTTACAAGGATCTCTCTTCGTTTTCATTTTAGTTTTCTTATTTCCAACCACTATCTCAACAGGTGAAATTACATATTCTCCCGTTCTCTTGGAAACGTCGACTATGTTTGATATGAAGTGGTCTGATGCCAGTTTTGAAGACTCGAACGTAAGAACACATGCAGCCCCTCCTACAAGCGGCATTCCTGCTGGTCCACGTGGATTAGGATCGAACATGTAGATTAAAACTGGATCGGTATCTCCTTCCTCCCAAATAGCAACCGTCAACGTATCAGTTTCGATTACGCCGTGAGTGTTTTCATCAAAAAATCGCTCGATCCCTAATAAAAAGCCGATTATTTTTACTTTACAAACTCAAACACCAGAACCTACCTTGTCGCAAGTTTAAAATTTTGGGACTTTTTATGTCTATTATTCCTCTTTGATCCATCGTTCTTGTCTGACAGTTGGCTTTCAGTGTTCCAACTTTATAATCCCGATTGATCCGAGCTAAATTCATAGATTGCTCCCAAGGATTGTAATCAAAACCAAGTGAGTCTATTGAAGCTACATACAATTCATCCCCATTTATGACAATTTCATCTACCATTGGTTTGGTCCATAAACTAGCTTTATGCAATAAGGTCATGGTTAATGCAACGACGCTAATAGCTGCACATTGTGCGTTGACTCCCCTAGCAAACTTGGGATCTTCTTGACTGATATTTCCCATAAGAATGGTTTTTCCTGGCATAATCTTATTATACCCAACAAACTTGGGTTCGTCTGGTTCCGGTTCCTCGCTTATAAATTCTTTAGGACATGGTACGACTCTCACACTAACGGTATGAATGACAAACCTATTCTGACCTTCCTTATCTAAATTTTTAAGGAATACGTCTGCTAAACCACGAATTTCCAAATATCTCGTTAGGCATGCCTTGCCATTCATGCATTTGACTCCATTGGGACCGCAAGAATGGGGATCGAACATATAGTACACTGTTGCTCCTCTCCACACTGCAACGCTTAATTTCTTGCAAGAAAGAATTCCGAATCTATTAGTTTCAAAATGTGTGGTTAAAGCTCTTTCAACGTCCAATAAATCTTCAATGTCATATGCGGTTGTATCCCCAACGAGAGAATCTGTTAGAATATCTAAATGGGTTTCATCTTTTCCGATACAAAAAGTTCTGGCTATATCTTCAATACCATAATCTTCATGATTTAAAACATTTTCGATTTCGTCTTCCGACAATTTTAAGGTTTTGCTTGACTTAATATCTTTATAGCGCACATTTCTGGTAGCACTATGAAGCCTATCACCGTACTTTAGGATTTCATTAACTGTGGTTTCTTTGTATTTGTTAAGCGAAAAATGATGGGCATATCCAATAGCAACGTAAGCAATGGCAATCGATTGACGAGTACGGTTATGATCGGGAAACAAAGTGTATGTATAATCGATGGTTCCTCTTAATATCCATCTTCCATAATCAATTTCCTTAAATTCGTACCAATCTCCAGCGTAATTATCGGGACGCTCCCCACCACTAGTAGAATCAAATATGTTTCTAACATCAGGCTTATTGCCCACATCGATTGGAAACATTTTAAATATAATTTCTTCTCGTTTTGTAGGAGGTATATTTTCTATTATGTGAGTGACTAGGTGTTCTAAGTTAGTGAACCACATGGTTGCCGCTCTTCCTGCTTCTTCTTGCATTCTCCAATACCGAGCACTATGTTTTTTAGGAACCTCCCCTTCAGTATGTTCTGTAGCTTGAGATCCAACAGATTTTCTAAAAATAAAATTAAAAGGTTGTAATATTGCAACCTAAATAGTACCTACAACTTACTTCCGTTCATTTCCTTCATCTGGAATTGACGGTAAAGCAGGATCACCAGCGCCATCCATTTCGGTAATTCGCATTAAATATTCGGCAAAGTCGCCTCCATCTTCCTCGGATTCATCCATTTTAAGACTCCATTCTTCTTTGCCATATATTTGACCACCGTCGTCGCGAGGTTTGGGATCGAACAAATAATAGAGACTATCGTCTATCCAAACTGTAATCGTATAAACATCGCTGGCAATCAATAATTGCTTAAAATCATTTTCGTCCACTGGTTTTGTACTGAAATAATCTACTATGGCTTGTTCAAAGTCTCTTTCAAAATTACCTTCAACAACTGCCGTATAATTTAAATTAAATTTATTCACTCCGATATAAAACTCCATGATACAATTTTCTGCGTAAACTTCATCAATGTCGTCAGTTTCGCTCAAACCGACGTCTTTCTCTCGTGCTACCATAGTATCGGTGTAAAGTTTATCACCAACGTAAAGAATTTCGTCCAAAATATCAGTCGACCAGAGTGCGGAAGGATAAATTTTCGTCATCGCCGAAGCCGCCAGACACATAGGAATAGTTTGCTTTCCACGATTTAATTTAAACAGTGGAGACCTTTCACTGATGGGGGATCTCAAAATGGCAGTATAGACGTCTATTTCTTTGAAGTTATTAAGAGGAGGTCGAATAATACCATCATTACCAACTTCCCATATCTTAGGGAAGACCAAACTGACATTAAAAGCGTTATTGGTTCCTGCACCAAAATTTGATTCAATCGCCTTTGCTAAGTCTTCAGTGTGCAGTGTTCGCAACAAGCACGCTGTGCCGAAGTTTATAACAATTCCATTTTCGTCTCTGCTATGAGAATCAAAATAGTAATAAATTCCATCGGTTTTCCAAACTGCAATGGATATGTTACGAGACGTAACAATTCCTGTATCGTTATCTTTAAAGAATTCATGTAATGCTTGCTTCAAATTTAAGGCGTCGTTAACATTTTTAGCATCTAACAATCCATTAAATAAGCAATCTTCTATGGTGAATTTGATTTCTTTTCCTTCAAGCACCATACTTCTTCTTAATTCGTCCACTAGCAGTTTAGGGTCTATAAATTTTCCCTTTTCTTTTAGGTCTTCCACACATAGCTTGTAAAAATTGTCACCTTGCAGTAGAATCTACAAAAACAAATTTAGGTAAATGGATGAAATTATAAATCTCATTATTTACTTCATCTAAATCATCAATATCCCATGCTTTGACGTGCTTGTACTTGGAATAAGCCAAAGCCACGGCTGCCATTGCTGTGCATTGACTATTTCTTGTTTCGCGATCAAATCTGCGATCATTTTGGTTAAACGTGGCTCTCATAATCCATTTTCCAGTATCAATACCTTAAACGTTATCACTTTGATATTTAATTCTGAAAGTAAAACAAATTTACCTAGAAAATTGTTCCACGGGTTTGGAACGCTGAAGTGATCCTTAATTTGGACTCTACTTAGGATGAAAGCATCGCGTCTATACTTTGCTTCGAGATTATTAATATAAATTTCTACCAAGTCTTTTAGATTCCTATACCATGTTAAACAAGCAACTCCAGGGATGAAATCTAAAACATGCAGTTCGGAACCAATTTGAAGAGATTTTATTATTGTCAATCCATTTGAGTCTCGTTCGTTAGGGTCCAACATGTAATAACGACCATCTTCTTCCCAAATAGCCATGATTAACGGACCGGTGATGATACAAGCGTTATTCTTGAAGAAAAATTCTTGTAGGGCAGGAAGTAGGTCGAGAACATCATCTTTTTTTGATTGCATTTTACCAACAGTGGTGAACTCGTCAACGTCGGGCGTAAATTCTCGCTCTTCGAAAGTAATAACCTTGGCGACAGTCGTAACTTTTAGGTGTTCATTCGTGGGAAGCTCTGCCATGGATTGCTTATAGAGTGCCTCTCCAAGTACTAAAACATCATCCAATATTCTTTTGAACCAATGTTTTGATTTGTGAAGTCTCAGCATTATCAAAGCTGCCATAGCATTGGTAACGCTTTGAACACCACCTCGACGATTTGTAAATCGTTCGTCAGTTTGATGAGTGGAAGCTCTCAAAATCCCAATTTTGTCTTCGGCAATAGCTAAAATACAAATGTAAAGAAGATGCAATGAAGAGTTTGATGAGAATTAGAAAAATTTACTAGCAAAGTACGAAACGCTTTCGGCTTTTGCTCGCTGAAGTGGAATCATGGATGACATAACTTCTTTCGGTTCTTCAAGAGCTTCCGGAGCATATTCGTCTTCTTCTACGGGTTCCTCAAACTTTATTTCTTGCAAATCTGTCACTTCAATTTCTTCTTCCTCCTCTTCCTCCTCCTCTTCTTCCTCTTCCTCTTCTTTCATTACCATTGGAGCTCTTCTTGCTGGAACTATATTAACGCGTTACAGTTAGGTGATTTTTTCAACAAAAGCTCATTACTAATTTTAAACTCAGACACTTCCGCGTCTTCGCAGTGTCTAATTTTTATTTCTCCAACTTCTGGAGGCACTGTGTTAACTTTTATCGTTCTTAAAATTGAACAAGGAGTAATGACAAATGGAGAGTTTATTCTTTGATCTATGTTTTCGTGAATAATATCCACAAGACCTTTAGTAGTAGCTAACCGCATTATAACTGAAAATCCATGGCCCGGAATGTCAGACCAAGGTTTACCCTTGTAGGTGTGGTCGGTAGGATCAAACAAAAAGTAAATTTTTCCTGAAAATTAATTCAATTTAGCAAAATTTTGGTATTGCCAAAAGTAGATTCACATTTTACCTACTGCCCAAAACGCTATATACTTATTTTGCGTATATATTATTCCCGATCGATACTTATCGTTGAAAAAATCTTTGATTACATTTTGCAAGAAGGGCGTTTTGTTGAGGTCTTTAAATAATTTCCCTGTATACTTTGATCCTTTCATCGTCATGGTAATTTTTGAGTCTTCTATTAAGAACGTATCATTAACTTCGCACAAAGTGATATCAGTTTTTCCTTTGTTTTTCGGATTTTTTATTACGGTTTCATGATACAGCATGTTTCCATAATCTAAGATGCTGTCTAGGAGAGTCGGAGTCCATTTTGACATTTCTATGAGTTTGGAAAAGGTGATTCCCATTATGCAATTGCAAGGCGCTAAAAATGAATTATTATTTAGAAAAAAGTTTTCTTGACCATATCACTTCTTTTACTTTGGTATCCGTTCGTTCTGGCAGTATACTTTTTATAAGTTTCGCTGTAATTCCCACACAAGATAATCCTGTCTTCAAGTACCCTGTACTTATGCCAAACTGTTGCCAAACTGGATATGTCCAGAGGTTGGGTCATCCCGGGGGGTTTTACGTATTTTGGTTTTCTCTTTTTCTTGGGCCGTTGGTCTGGTGGAATCCATGTTCGTGTGGGAACTGGAGGATAATCAATTTTAGGTCTGGGATTAGGTTTTTTCTCTTTTCTTCGCCCCCTAAATTTTCGAGTTAAAATTTGAATTTTACCAATTGAGAAACTTACATTTTTATTTTTTTTTATAATTATTAATTTAAGAAATATTAAAACAGTTTTCACTAAAATTTTGAAGAATACGGAAATTTTGACGTTTGATTCGAATAATAAAAAAGTTATTTACATTTACATGGCTTACATTTTTTTTATTACATTATTTATTTTAATTGTTTTAATGACAATTTCTTTACATCAAAATTTCAAGTTATCTCAAAATTTTCAGTTTTACTTGGGTTCTAATAAAATAAAATGGATTTGGGGTAAGTTTAAGAGAAAGCTATACAAGAATGAAATTAAAATATTTTTAGAATCGATGTCGAGTTGTCCAACAAAAAAGCCAAAAAACGCAAAGAAGAAATCTTGGTGATTGAGCAGCGACCGGTAACTCAAAAAGGATCTCAGCTTAGCGGTCAATTGTCGATTCCAAATTTATTTAAAACCTTTCGAGATGATACTGATCCATATAAATTGCATCTTTATGATGAAGCAATGCAACTCAAACTGGAAGAACGGCTTGCTCGTGAAGAAAGCGAAAAAAAGAAACCAGAAAAACCCATCAGTCCGGATATGCAGTGCGTTATTGCTACTTACATCCAAATTAATATTCTTTATTTTGAGTTCTCATTTTTCAGCAAACGAATTGAGTTGTCGAGACCACTTGATCCGGTGTTTCCCGTACCTCCATACGTCTATGAAAAAACAAAGAAGCAGAAAAGGGAAGCCCTGGAACGCAGAAGAAAAGCTGAACTGGACAGAAATTTTTGCAAATTTGATATTATACAAATTAGGGAACCAATAGAAACAACAACTTTAGATGACCAAGTAAAATATAAGTCCATAAATAAAGCAAATCATAAATAAAAGCAATAATCAAAGAGAGCTCAATCGTGATTTTTTTGAATCTCCATTTCAGATAGAAGCTCCATCGCCAGGTGTGAGCCAGAGTAAGGTAAAAGTTATGCCGAGAAGTCCTTCTCTGTCCGTAACAGAAGGAGTACCCGAAGTACCCGAAGAAAAGGACCTACAGCTAAGAAAACCAAAAAGTGGAATTATTGTAAATGAAAGCAAACCACAACCTATAATCGACGATCTTGACAGTTTCGATTTATTATTTCATAGAAAACCTAGGCCAATGTAAAAATTATACTATAAAATAATGGAAATCTTAATTTTTCCCCACTTACCACTTGAATGTTAAGGTTTCTTTTAACTTGAACTAATTTTTTCTCGAGTTTGTTGATACCCTTTCTTGTTCTTGTGAACTCCACGTCCAGCTCTAAAACCGAATCTTTCGTCTCTTCCTCTATTGTCACTCTTAACCTAGTCTCGTAGAATCTATTAATAGGAGATCTTCCTAGCCCAAATAACATTGATTAGCTGCCATCTTGTTACCAGGTACCTGCAAGCCCTATTTTCACTGTTAATTAGCCTCTCTAAACTACAATGTTTCTCGGAAAGCATACCAAACAATGATAATACTAATTTTTCCCCAATTTCCAGCACTTTTTGCTGCTTTCTCTATTCTTTAATTACTGCTATCTGCTATTTAACTTTAAATTTTCTGTAATTATGTCGACATGTGACTCACTTCAGTTCTGTTCATAGTTTCAGTTACTGTTCTCTTGGATATGGATTTTTAGCCCACTTCCTGCCGCTGTTCCGTTACTTATTTCCTCTATTATACTCACCTCATTTTTATTTTCCATATCCTTTCTCCCTATTGAATGCTTTGGGTCGACACATTCCTTTTCTTTAATATCTTTGCTTTCGTTGACTTAGCTCTACATTTTTCCGACGTATGTATGGCATAGATGAGAAAGTGTTACTTGTTTCCATCTGGGCTTCATGTATACCTTGCAGAAGCTAAGCTGACCCATACCCTTAAGTTTAACGTGGGGGTCGTCTTTTGCAATTTGTCTCATTTTGCACAATTTCCCCAATTGATTAGTCGCTTATTTACCTTTTATAAGCTCAGCACTCTTCCTATTATGATTTTTCTCATTCTTTGCCGTGCCTTTTGAATGAAGTTTACCAAATATTTCCTTAAACTAATTCTCTTGTTTATATTACTTTGTACTGCTCTTAGAACGCCTTTCCTCTGAGAAACTTAATACATATTAATGTTACAGGCAAAAAGGATCTTTCCATTCTATGAAATCAAAATCTCAAAGATCAAAAAAATCAAAAAGTTGTAAAAATATCTTACTTGATAGATGAGAAATGTAATTTGATAATTTCAGTGGACAAGATTAAAGAAGAAGAGGAAATGGCAGCAAAATATCAAGCTGAACAAGACAATCTCATCAACGCGTTGTTGGAAGAAGCAAATAAAGTAGATGACGATGGGGAGGGAGCAGCATCGGAGACGTATTTAACAAAAATGTTCCGCCAAAAAGTCGAACAAGTTCGTACTTAACCCAAAATTTAGTTTCGAGATCTTTCTAAGCTAACTTTTGTAGGTGTCTAAATCGACATCTCTAAACTCCAGAGATTTGGATGAATTTGTCAGTTACGAGGAAGAGGATTTGGAAGCGCAACCCTACATGACCAAGATTATCCAAAAATTTAGAAGAGACTCCGAAGCCGAACGATATAAAATTCCCCCTCGAAAAGTTAAACATGGGACTTTAGAGAGCCACTCCTTTACCAATTTAAATCAAAAAACGCTCAAGGAATTTTATTTCGGACTTATGATGGGAACCATAAACCAGCGTAAGGAATTTAAAAAATGTAGAGACATTTATGAAACAGATTTTTAGATAGCGAATATTTCCCCGATGCATCACGAGGAGTTCAGGGCATTTGCATGAGTGTGGCCGCATATTGTTATGCTATGGTTGTGAATCCGACATTATGGCTCGAAGGTACCATTGACGAAATTGTCGAAGTAGGCGATAAATTATACCATGACAGCGTAGGAAACTTACACAATCACGAACCTGGAAAGGAACTACGATATTTTGAACTGAACAAGTATTGCTATATTGGTAAGGATCAAAATTTTCTCACCCACTAAAACACTGCAAATTTATTCCTCTTTTTTTAGGTGACAAAAAAGTTAAGTTCCAAGTTTTCGAACCAGAAATAATAGGACAAATTCGATCAACAGATAAAAGAATTTTTAACCTATCAAAAGGATTGCAACTCTTTTACCAACGGCATCGTGCTGGGGTTTTTAAAACTTTTGGCTTAAACATCCTCATTTGGAAAGACGAACATTACTTCTTTTTCGACGCAATAGGAAGGACCAAAAATTTTGTACAAGATGAAAACGGTAAAGCTTTACTATCAAACTTTTACGATGTTGCGGCCATCGCCACAGTATTGTTGGATAAAGCCAAATTGGAAAATTGGCCTTATACGATTTCCAAAATCAGCGTTTACACAGTTCTAGACAAAAACGCGATAGAAGAAGAGTTTTCGGAATCACTGTTCAAAGAACAAAGCGAGTATAACATTTTGAACGAAAGTAAAGCTGTCGTGCAAGGATCGTTTGATTTAGCTGATTTATGTTTCGATTATACACGAAATAGACAATCCATTGCGATGGCAGCCGTATGTCTCGTTTACTCCAGAATCACTCCTCCCAGTGCTTGGCACAAGACAACGATCGATAAAATTATGATAATAGGAAACCAATTGTATTTAGAACTTGTCGAATCGGAACAAGTGGTTGAAATGCTTTTGGATCACATTCCAGCAATATTTACAATAGGGCCATATTTAGTAGAAATCGTAATTTATTCGAAAATTGGTGCGGATGTCATGTTCAGAAGAAACATTTGCGTTTTAAAGAAACATTTGGAGAAATTTTTCCAAACCAACTCGATGGCAATTGTGCTTATTGGAAAATGTGTGTTGGCTATTTGGAAACAACGTGGAATGGTTTATTGCTTCGATCCATATTCAAGGAACAATGAAGGTTTAAAATGTAGAAATGGATCGGCCTGCGTAACAATGAACTCAACCATTACAACCTTAATAGATACGATAGCTTTTAATTTTGATGAAAAGGAAGATATTTTTTATCTAAACGCACTAAAAGTTTTAAAAATTCATCGCGACGCAGCGCAAGCTCACCTTTTTCCAAAAACTATGACCATGGATGAATACAATCCGGAAACGTTTAAATGTTGCAAAATGAAAAAAACTAACAGGAAAGCAATAAAAACGGTGACTGCAAATTTTGCAGAGACTGCGGTTAGGGCGCTGCTGCCGTGGAATTTTTTGGACGAATCCTTGATTGAAGTTGGCTCCACAGTAGAAAGTATAACTCGCAATCAAATGCCGCTAATGATGCATAAATATGAGTCGAGAGCTGTGCTACGAGCTGGAATTCCGGAAGTTTTTAAACCCATAGATTTGGATTCTCCAAGTTTATCCGATACACAGGTAAACCTTTCATGATATAGCCACCATTTTGTAAAACCCTAAAATTTTGGTAACAGATTACGCCGGATCGATTATCACCAATCAGGGGACAAGAAGGCATAGATTTAGACAATTGGGAGCTAACTCAAGAAGAATTGGAATTGGAAGGATTTGGCGAAGCAGAAGAAGGTGGCGAGGATGAAGGCGCCGACGAAATTTATCGTGAATCGTTCATGGTTATGAGCCAATATGCTCAAGTTCACACTGATTCTCTTGATAGTTATCACAAGAAAATGTCGGCAGAGGTTTGGTCTAACTTGTTAAAGTTAACTGTTACATAATACGGCTAATTTTCTTTTCAGGTTAATACCGATATAACCTTCTGCTTTTTACCGGTTCCTAGAGAACTTCTTACACCCACAAATATGCACAATAAGCAAAAGTTGCTAAAAGACAGACAATTGAGGCTAAAAGGAAATTTATTACTGAAACAAGACGAATCACTGATGGACGTACCACCTATTACGAAATCTGCCGAATTAGCTAAAGTAACCAACTTTATTAATCTGCCCGACGATACTCAACTCATAAGAGGTACAGCAAATATAACAGAATTTGGAAAAGAAGTAGATTACATGGCACCATTCGTTTGTATGATGGCAGGAGCAGTTGCTAAAAAATATGCACTTATGTCTTGGTCACCCGAAATAATCGATTACACTTTAAAAAGTGGTGCAGAATTGTACAAATTATCGAAAGTGCGATTTGATCAAGTTCCAATACTTGAAGTTCCAAAAGTATCTTTGGGTAAAACCGATTACAGTATCCTATCCGAATACCTTTACGATACCACAATGAAGCAACGCATCCTTGAACTTACATTGGAAAAAATCTTATTTAGAAAACACGAATGCGGCTTAATTGTCACCCCTTCTTACGCTTGCACTGTATTTTTCAAAAACCATCTGTTTTATTTGTATGACAGTTACCCATGCAATGCAATAGGTTTAGGTGTCGGACGAGATAAAGAAGGCGTGGCTTGTTTTGCAAGATTCAAAACTGTTCACGATCTAGCTTCTAGAATCATGTTCAACAAATTAAAACGCGACAGCGCAGAGGACTACGATTTTAGTCGTTTTGTTTTAAGTTTTGTCGAAGTTAAAATATTGCCCAAAGATAAACCACCCAAAAAAGTGAAAGGCTTTGGTGGCGAAGATGGAGAGGAAGAACCTTCAGAATCTGCAAAGAAAACTCCAAAAATAAATAAAGTTGGGTGAGTACAATTCTAAATCTTCTAGTTCCTCCAAAACTAATTGGAAAAATTATGCAAATTTTAAGATATCAACTGAACGATGGTATATTTACCATACAAGGTACTACTGCATGTGCAGGTCGTGCTGAACCAAGTCCAGAGGCACTTAAAGAAGATCATTTTGTTAGTCTTTGTGCGTCGTTGATGCTAATATGCTATCCGATTCTAAAGTGGGATACTAAGCGAGTTGATTATGTAATCGAGCAAGGAAAACACGTTTTTTCTCATGCTGATAATTTGGACATTGCCGAAAGACGTTATATTAGAAACATTCTAATCCATAAACATTTTTTCGATATTATCATAAGCAAAGTCAAGTTTGCCGACTGGAATAAGAACAAAAACTTGGACGTTGGTAAGCTTTTCCCATTTCTGTTAGTGTACGTTAATTTTAACGTTGAATTTTTTAGGAATTGATTCGGTATTGAATAAAAGAGAACTTGTCATAATTCAGTTCACAAATTGTTCTTATGTGGTTTACAAGAACAACGATATATTTCACATATTCGATCCATACTCCTCGAAACCGGATGGAACTTCGGATGATAAGGATGATGGTTGTGCGGGTTGGACAATGTTTGACAATGCAAAATTAGCTAAAAAGAGAATCAAATCGCAAATTGTACCAGATAACGAGCAATACACATTTTACGTGTTCGAAGTGTCGTCGGTACGAAAAGCTCCAAAGAAAGTTGTTTTAGCACAAACTAATATGGAATATGACGTCAACAGGATTTTAAGGCCAGAACCTGCAGGTAAAGAAGTTTTTAGTAGGTAATTTAACCATCAGTAAATACATGGCATGTGAAATTTCAGGACGTGCTTTCAATGAGCGAGATAGTTGGTTGAAGAGCGATGTTCCGTGGTCGATGATGAAGAAAACAACTGCATGTGGAAAACGACGCAAAGATCCCGACAACATGTGGCATAACTGGGACACAGAATATCCCAATGATTTGTATTCACTTTCTGGTACAATTCATCAAACTTCTGAACTATTTGATCTTCCTTACCGTGGAAAACAAACGCTTGCCAATTTGGTTAGTTGCATCGCCATGCTAAAACTTTACGAATTTACCGAATGGAATTCGTCGGTATTGGATTCGATACTGGTCAATGGTAACCAATACTTCGCGGAGAGCGTCAAAAAGTTAGATGAAGAAGATTACGAAATAGGTTTAGATGATTTGAATAATACGATGACTGTGTTTCCTTACACTGCGAAAGTAAATTTCACTCCAATTCTCGATGGAACCATTTTCCTCATGAGAGCCAGTCAGTATAATCTTTTCAAAGGGTTGAGACAATTTTGCGATCAATACAAGAGACATTATGGTGTTATATACGTAACTAGAGGAGACGGTTTGGAGAAAAGAATGGTTGCGTTTGGGAAGACGCAAGAACACGAATATTTTATGTTTGATTGTCAAGCTTTTGGTCCTCCCATGTTTTTGGATAAGCAGGGATTTTCTTACATACTGAGGTCCAGAACTCTTAAGCGATTGGTTCACGTACTAACTATGACACTTAGGGGTGGTGATTTCTTTATATTTGAAGTTAATGCCGGTGCTTTACAACCTGTATCCACATAAAATAATATTTAATTGAATAAGAATATAATTTTTAATGAACGTAAGACTTAAAGGAAACCTCTTTTTATGTATTTCATATCGTTTCATTTATTTAATAATAATTGAAAGATATTTTACACTTAGTAGTACATCTTCTTCAACCCAATTATCGTGCACCTTGCAAAATAAATTGTGGCTATACACACTGCATATTATACAGAGCTGTTCATCCGAATGCGTTTTCTGTTCTTCATTTGACCAATTTTTAAGAGTACTATGTAAATTCCAAGCTAAATTTGTCGAACTGTACTTCGAATATTACTTATCCAAAGCCCTCGGTTATTGAAAGGAGGAATAATGCAGTTATAAGTTAAAATTAGTTTACTTCTCCGTTAATCTTCTCTTCTCCGAAAAGTAAAGGTGAGCTACCAGAAAAAAATAATTAACATTAAAGCATTTAAATGGGAAAGGAAGATAAATAAGAAAAACCTGAGCAGGCCCGGACTGCCTCCTTTGGAGGTCATCGGCTAAGACTGAGAAGGGGCCCCCTTACCAAGAAGGGAGATTTTTGAAAATCACATTTTCCTCTATTGTGACTACTTTTGAGTAATTAAAAATACAAACCACTTTTACCCTCAGTATAAACCACTTTTTTAGGCCCCTTTGGGGCGCCCTTAGGTCGGAGGCCCTCGGCGATCGCCGACTAACCGACCTAGCCAGTCCGGGCCTGAACCTGAGGTTCATTGCTACCAAATTGAGCAGCCAGGGTTACAGTTTGCATTCATGACGGTAAGTAAATATGTAAAGAATAGGGTTATTGTATGAATCTCGTATGAATCGTTATTAATATCGTACTTACACCGAAATTCGAGTTTGAAATTCAAAAGTTCTTTGTTGTGTCGAGGGTAGCTCTGACGTGAAATGTGAAAGAACGTGTTTACGACAAAATCGGCAACGCTGTATTGAGTTTTACCGATTCAAACTTCGACAGTACAACAAAGTTCACGTTTAAGTTTTTCTTCTTCTTTATCAGCCTTTTTTCCGCCCACTGCTGGACATAAGCCTCTCCATATTATGGAGGATCTGGCCATAACTCACCACGCTGGCCAGACGGGTTGGCGAGTAGTCCGCAGATCGATTTTGGACTATAGTTGTTTTACATCCGTTAGCAGCTTGCTAGCCTAGCATTGAGATGTGCCTGTAACCCTGTTTTTTGTTAACGGTGGCAATTCGTCAACTCAGGGGGACCGCCGGCTTAACGTGCCCTCCGAAGAACGAAGACTTGGTCATAAGAAAGTTTTACTCTCCCCGGGTTTGAACTCGGTACCCCGCGTTCGCATCCAACTGCGTTAGCTGCAAGGCAATGACCGTCTCAGTCGACCGTTTAAGTTTTTACATGTTCATAAATAATTTTATAATTATTGTAATTATTAGATGTCTAATAATGCCCCCCCCCCAACAAATTGGATCTGAAAACATTGAAAAATGTGGCGATATTCCACTGGGAATGAAAAGCCGAAGAAGAATACAATCATTGTATTATTAATTGTAAATTGATGTGGCATTTTCCATCAAACTGTGTCAAACCAAGTGTTTTTGATATTATTTGTTCATTTGCAACACCTACAAATATTTGAATGCGTTATTTCTGCGAGTTATTACCACAAACTTTTCGTCGTATCAGAAACCGATACTCTATTGCCAGTTGTTTTAAAAACTAAGTTTGACGTCACTGCCGCCAAAACCCTTCTTTCAAATAAAATCTGTAAAAAATATGTTTTTGAGAAAATTAAAGTTCTTATAGACTTTTTATCTATGCTATGCTGTTTAACAATAGCCAAACTTTAAGAAAAAAAATACTTCAAAATTGATATAACAACCATATTGCATTTATCGCTGACCTTTTAATGTCTGTACTTTGCCACTCTTTAACTGTTGAAGGTAAATGTAACAAAGTTCAATTCTTGGATACCAACCAGTTTCGCTTAATTATTATTACAAACCAAAAAGATTTTACTAACTTCAAAAGAAGTTTACGAAATACACGCCTGCATCTGATTTGTCAGTCTCCTTGACCACAGGCCGAATAAATAAAATGGTCTTCACGTATGGATGAATTGTATTCCACATTAGTGTGAATCCGAAAATCGAACAATCATATCAACGATTATACCTGGGAGTTCAGTCTATCCACTTTTTAGTAAAAAAGATCCGACTTCGCTCGTTTAGCGACGTGTATGGTTGTTGTTATTTCAACATCAACGACAACATAACCTCAACATCACATTGTAACATTAAAAATCGGTATTACTTCGTATACCATCATCGTCTCTCTCACGGTCCAGCATTCTACATCTGTGAGCAATGTTGTGTGTGTTTCGCTATCTTCGATCAAGTGTCTGCTGTTGATTACTGACAAGTGTTCTAGTTTTTCATCCACAAAGCCGTACGTCCGATCTCGATTGGAAGCGAGTACCTGTCACCATTTAAGTTCTAAACTTACAAGAGGTCAAGTAAGTAAATGTTTTATTTTCAATTCGTGTTAGCCGACGCGACGTGTCATTGTTGGCTTTTGTATTTCATTTTTGGGCAACCCTTAGAGGTTACTGTTTGTGGAAACTTGTTAATTTAATGTGGGTGCACTTTTTGATTGTGAAACAGTAGTTTTCATTTCCTAACTGTGCATTGTTTAGCACAGTCATTTTACATTGCAATTGCTGGAAATGTGACTACATCTCTCAATTATTTTTTCATATTACCTCTCATGAAACTACGAGTTTCATTGCATGTTGAGACAGTCGAAACACGACAATTGCAGATCAACGCGACTGTTGGTCAGAAACTAAATTGGTTTCTGCCCTAGGAAAGAAAGCGTCAAGTTTCTGCCCGCTTACTCAGTTTTTGATTTCATTTTAAACCTGTCAGAATTGAATTTATTAATTTTAAACAATTAATGTGACAGCTGACAATTCTTATATTTTATGAAAACTCTCAGATTCATTACAGGTAATATGAAAAATAGTATGTTTGGGCACGGGATGAAACACGATTTTAGACTCGGGGTGATGCCAGCCCTCGCTTTCGCTCGGGAAGGCAATCCACCCTCGTCTTAAATCATTTGGTTTTATCCCTTGCCAAACAATATACTATTGCCAATTAAAGCAATCTACCAGCACCTGCGTTTTATTGGAGTTTCCTCAAACTACTTTTTTTATTTCAGAATCCACGGCTCCGCTTTCGTAAAGAATTGAGGGCTAGTCTATTAACATCGTGGAAAGGTTCTCTCCGGATTGTGACAGACTCTGGTATTTGTTTTAGTCAGCCCTCTCATTAGGGGTTGCGTCTCAGAGGGTAGTTTATGTTTCAACTCTTCGATCCAAAGTTTTTCATCGTTTTCGTATAGAATAACCATATGAATTGTACATACTACATTAAGGGACGTGCCACAGAGGGAATGGAGGGGAGCTTCCCCCCGTATTTTAGGAATTTGGAAGAAAGTAAACAAAATCACTCAAAATTTGGTCAAGTTGGTAAAATCCGCTAAACCGACATTAGGCAAAATAGACAATTACAAAAAGTTGGCAATTTTTAATTAATTATTTTATTAATATGCAGTTTTGGTGAGATCATACAATAATTTCCTATTACCTTGATCAAGAAATTAAAAAACAACCAAAAATTAAAACAAATCGAGCGAGATTCATCCATGAACTTCAATGCCACTTATAGAAGTTTTTTAAAATAATTGAAAAGTTTAATATTGAATTTTAATCGCCAATTTAGTTTAACGGCCATAACGAAATCGCAAGTTACAATATTCATATTCTTACATAGCATTATAAGCATGGATCGTTACGTGTCAAACAGAAAAGTTTCTTGTGAAATTTCCCAAGGATTCCAAAGAACAAAAACGTTGAAAAAACCTTATGGTAACTAACTACTTTGGTGTTTTTTTTTATTTATATAATATTTGTGTGTGAAGTAATTTTATGTTGTTTTGTTGCATTCTTGTATTATTTATTTTATAGTGTTTATTACGTTTTAGCTTATAAATTAATTAAAATGACTTAAAAACAAATTTTGAAACTTTGGAACCATGAAAATGGTGGATGATGTTAACAAACTGAAATAATTGGAAACCGAATTAATTTGTTATGTGGGAAGATCATGTATATCTTCCCACATAACAAATCATGAAAAATTGAAGATATAAAATTTAAAGATATAAAATTTAAATAAAAATACTTCATAAAATACTTCCATTTGTTAGAAATCAAAATTTGATATTTTTCAATAAGTATATGCATCCAAATACTTGCGAAAAACTACAAATAAAATACTTGAAATTTGCCTTTGTCTCTGTCTCTCGAGTGTTTTCTAAGGAGAATTGCAAGTGTTTGTAACATTTCGAATCCCAGCAAACACTACACCGTCGGCCGTAAGGCGGCACTATGCCGGCAGTGCTGGCAGCAAAGCGGCCACGGGCTACAGTTACCGGGCCGCTGCAGGACCAGAGTCATGGAAACGCTGTCTGAATACGTGCATTGGCCCGCCGGTAGGCCCTCAACAGGTTTCCAGCATCATCTCAATACAGGCATAATTTTTACGTCTAATTATTATTGTGTTGATCAGATCACTATGTGTTTTTTGTATTTTCAAAAATTACGGGCTCCGGGAAGCACCAATTATAATAAAAAATATGATATTGTCTTTTTATTTTTGGATTTTGGTAAGATTTGTCATCTATTACTTTTATGTTGGTTATACAGCTCAGGTTGGCTGCGCTTCAACGAACTGTCTTATGTCGTTTAACGCGCTACGTATGTGTCTAAGGTATGTGTAAGAATAAGCGAAGATTTCACCATCACCCACCCAGGAATGGATTCCGAAAATCGAAAATACGTAAGTAGAATCCTATTATTACATGAATCGTCTATTTATTGCGTGTGTATGAATAGTAAATATTATGTATTATATGCGCTTCTGCAAGTCATGCAACTTGATCATAAAGTTACATCGGTTCTACGATTTCTATTGTTTCAATAAAATTATACTTATATACACTTTAATTTCAGGAGTCGTCAGAAAGAATCGTCTCTGTAAGGACTAAGGATGCCATACAAACCCAAGTCGAAGATGTAATTAAAACGTGGCTGCGAAATGCCCCTGACAGAGGTGGGCGGAATAAAAGAAGAAAGCGAGGTTATTTCCGTTTTTTCTTTTCGAAGGAATTTTAATTTCTGTTTGTAATTTTTGTTTTTTGTAATTAAAAATATAATACAGAAATATATATATATTTTATTGTGTCTAGAACCCCAGAAAAATACCAAAATTAATGTACGGCAGATTGCCGGGCGGGTGCATGTTACAGGCAGACAGCCAGCGTTGGCCCGGCTGACGGCCGCATTCTCCTATAGGTACCGGCCCAGTGCAGATAACAGACACTGGCCCAGCACGGTCACTTCAGGCGTTTCGACGCTTTGCCGTTGCCGGCCCATCAGTAAATTGTTTGCTGGGATGCTATTATTTTGGCTTATCATTTTTCTTTATTAACATTTTCATTTTTAACATCCATGCCAAATAAAAATAATATAGGCTTGAAATCTATACATCACACACTGTGTTTATATCAAGTATACGTACAAGCGTCATGAAAATGTTATGCGTCATAAAACAACCCATTTTTGTTTTACTTTTATTTTAATTTGATTGTCTCAGGGTATTCCTACATGGTATCCTGGATTTTACTTGATTTGTTGTGTGTTTTGTGTCTCCTATTGGAGTTTTGGAATCAAACGTTATCAACCCCATCTTTTACTAAACTTTGTTCTTTGAATAAAACCAACTCTTTTTTTACTTCTCCGTTTTATTTAGAGGACTGTCCAAATTATTTTTTTCCTAGTTAGTTGCCAAGCGATCGCCTGAATCGCACCAGAAGAACCCACGAACCGCGTACGCGAGACCCAAACTCTGGTACTGAACGGGGGTGTAATTCCTTAGCTCGCCTGTCTACCCTTACATTGTAGACCAATTTGTGTTACATGTTTCAGATTCACCTTTTGGAGCCAACTGTCGTATATCGAGTAGAAGGAAATGCCTGTCACCATATAAGTTGTAAACTTACGAAAGCACTTTTGCTACTGTGTATGTTTAGTACACAGCACGGTGTAGAAACTTCATATGGAAAATATTAGACCCTGATGAGGCGGTATTTTAATGGTATTTTAGTTGACAGCGTTCTCTCAGATGGCGCTGTTCAATAGTTATTTAGACAAGTAAACAATGACATAACATAATATCATAGAATATCCTATAAGTTGGAATTATAAGACGATTAATAAATTATAACAGTGAAAAATAATTAAATTGAGTGGAAATAATATAGTGGAATAATTTAGTTTAGTCTAATTTAGTTGACCCATGACACCCAGGGGGCACAACGATAAGACAGTATAAGACTGTATACACTTTTAACATGGAAGTTTCCCTTCTATTTTGATCTTTTATTCTATGGTACACAGTAATTTATATTGCATATTATATTGGGACCCCTCAAATTCTATTTTTACCTGTTTTTAGTTCCCCCAAGCTTATTTCTTTCAGAATCTGCCGCCCATCCTCCGCACAAATCGAGGGATAGAACATTAACATCGTGTCAGATTATCACGGACTCTGGTCTCTGTTTTGGTCAGCTCTCTCATTAGGGTTTGATGCTCAGAGGATAGTTTTCATTTCACATGTTAATCTCGTATGTTTGATATTACGCTTTAAAAATTTGTCTCATTTTTATGGTGTGTTGTTAGAAATCATAACAATCATTTAATTTATATGACCGAATGTCTAATTTTTATAATGAAAAATTTTACTTTTATAATTTATTATTTCTAATGGTCATTTTGATATTGAAATTCAAAATGTAAATATGCAAATGGCACATCATATTATAGAAATTGCTTGATAAGCTTACACAGAGATTTGAGTATTTTAATTACAGAAAACTGATGGAAGTAATAATTATTTACAATAACCAGAAGGTATAATAATGTTTAGTGAAAAGTGTGTATTACATCAATTAAAATCTAATTACTTTTTTTACTACACACATGTAAACACTTTAATTATAAATTGTGGTCATGTATTAGACATAAATTGTAATATTCATAAGTTAATGGAAATTTTTATTTGTCGACACATTTTAAACGATGTCATTCTTTTTACTTTATTTTGTTTTTCTAACGTTGTCAATGGCAACGTACTTTATAGAATTATAATGTAACGTTGTCAATGACAACGTACTTTATAGGATATAAAATAAGTTAAAATTTTAATTTTTCTGTTAGTGTTAGAAAAAATATTGAAGACAACGCGTGTTTTATAGATTAAAAATCTATAAAACACTAGTTGCCTTATAGCTAAAGACAACTAGTGTTTTATAGACTGTTTAAAAATCGATGTCGTAGTTTAAATCCGAACGACCGTAGGGAGTGAGGATTTAATAGGCAAAGATTTTTAATCTATAAAACACGCGTTGTCTTCAATATTTTTTCTAACACAAACAGAAAAATTAGAATTTTAACTTATTTTATATCCTATAAAGTACGTTGTCATTGACGACGTTACATTATAATTCTATAAAGTACGTTGCCATTGACAACATTAGAAAAATAGCTATTATATCATAAGCTTCCAAATTTTTACATGTTTATTAATTATAACACATCCATAAATTTCCGAATTAATAATTATTTCGACTAAGACAAAGCGGTAAAACCAAATTTATAGACAGTATCGATTAAATGCTTTAAACTATGGCACAACTCCTCCTATATTACACCAATTAGGTATACATAATGAATAAATTGATTTGAACCTCTGGTGTATGGGAGGGCCGTCCACCAGCGCCACAGACGATTTTTTTTAAATACATTTTTTACTAAAAGTTATTGCACTGACATCAACATAACTGCAAATATAAGGCATCTTAGGGCTTAGAATTTTTTCGTTATTTTTCATGTGTTTAATACAACAGAATTAATTTTTGCATTAAATTTCGGAAGATTTGAACAAAATTAAATTTTTATTAAAAGATTTAAATAAAAAATTGCACTGAAATCAAAATAACTGCAATCTAAGGCATCTTAGGGCTTAGAATTTTCTCGTTATTTTTCATATATTTATTACAACTGAATTAATATTTTCATTAAATTTCAGAATATTTGAACAAAATTTAATTTTTATCAAAAAATTTAAATCAATTTGACCCGAAATTAAAATAACTGCAAATCTAAGGCATCTTAAGGCTTAGAATTTTTTCGTTATTTTTCCTGTATTTATTACAACAGAATTAATATTTGCATTAAATTTTAACAACATTAAATTAAAAAAAAATGTTAATCAAAAATTGCATCGAAATCAAAATAAATGCGAATCTAATTCATCTTAGGGTTTAAAATTTGTTCGTTATTTTTCCTATGTTTATTACAACAGAATTAATATTTTCAATTAAATTTCAGAATATTTGAAGAAAATTAAATTATTATCAAAAAATTTAAATCAAAAATATTGCACCGAAATCAAAATAACTGCAAATCTAAGGCATATTAAGGCTTAGAATTTTCTCGTTATTTTTCCCATATTTATTACAACAGAATTAATATTTGCATTAAATTTCGGAACATTTGAAGAAAATTAAATTTTTATCAAAAAATTTAAATCAAAAATTGCACCGAAATCAAAATAACTGCAAATTTTTATCAAAAAATTTAAATCAAAAATTCCACTGAAATCAAAATAACTGCAAATCTAATGCATCTTAGGGCTTAGAATTTTTTCCTTATTTTTTCTGTGTTTACTACAACAGAATTAATATTTTCATAAAATTTCAGAATATTATTTGAACAAAATTAAATTTTTATCAAAAAATTTAAATCAAAAATTGCACTGAAATTAAAATACTGCAAATCTAAGGCATCTTAGGGCTTAGAATTTATTCGTTATTTTTCCTGTTTACATCAGTATACTTTTAGATATAGCCAAGCAGTTGTTATTTTATATTGGTTAATTCTAAATTTCATTTTCTTTAATAATTAGATACTTAAAATAATTTTCCTTATTTTGTGGCCCTTCGATTTCCGAAGCCAGAGGCCTCTTGCTCCTATTCGGAAATCCACCACTGATCAGGGGTGGATTTATTTTCTTATTTTCGTGTTTTATTTTGAAAACTGGTGCCAAAGTAATTTTTCTATTTTTTTCTTAGTTAGCTGCCAAACAATCGGCTGAGGGTGCGTTCCACTTACGAGTAAAGCCTAGGACGCCGACGACCGCGGCGTAGTCGCGAGGAGGACTCAAGATCGGCCGTGGTCGTCGTGAGCATTAAGTGGAATGCATCCTGAGTAATGTCGTCACCTCTTGACTGCTTCAGTCTGTTCTTGTTGCTGAGCAATGAAGACCAGGTGATCCTGAATAAAAAATTTAACACAATCTTTGTAATATTTTTCCCATTCGTCCTTAAAGTTACTGCTATATATTGAAGTGTGTTGCGTTTTGATACAAGTAATAAAAATACAATTTTATAATTCTATGACTGCTACAGATTGAATATCGTTTTTCTCTAGATAAATTAATTATGGTGGCAAATAATTAAATCATTGTATTTCTTCAAAGTTAATAAGTATAAAAGCAATAAACATAAAAAAATATTCAAAGTTCAAGTTAATTCAATTAGCCAAGGCAGCCTATTTTTTGCTCTAATTAGATAATATAAATCATTAATGGACTCGTAATTGAAAACATTCATTTACTAATAAAATGGAGTTTAATAATTTTTTACAAGGACTACAATAAGATTATTTTTGAGCTATCTGTAAGGAACTAATTTTTTTCGAAGACGAGTTATTGATTCATAATTTTAAATTGAGATCAATACACTTTTTTTCTTCTAAGTTAATTTCATAATCTTTAGAACTAAAATATATGAGATATTTATGTACGATTGCCATAACATAATTATTATTTTAAAATTAAAAAGAAACATCTGAAGAGACTTGTATTATGATTAGACGTTTGTTCCAACCAGCCGAGAAACAGTACAATGTATAAATAGCGTTCCTTTTTATACAGGGTGTCCCCACACTTACTTTACATAACTTAGGTGGTGATAGAGGACACTTTTCTAAAAACAATATTTAACAAAAATTTTTTTCTAAATTCAAGCCATCGAGAGTTAAGCCTCTTTAAAGCATTTTTCTTAATTTCTACCTTCACGTGGCCATAGCTCCGAAAATACTGACTTTTCAGTAAAAATGGGTTATTGCTTTTTTAAAGAGCGTGAAATAATCTACAAGCTAGATTTAAACCTTTTTTTGTCTAAAATCAACGGCTTTCGAGTTATGAAGTTATATTAATAAAATAATTTTTCAAAAAAAATAAAAATTTTTGAATTTAATTTTTTGTTTTGTAGCTGACTTGTTTATTATTTTCTGATTTTCTGTGAAATTGATTGGTTTCTCAAAAATTTTTACTAGAGAAAAGTTGTAGTCCGTTAAATTTCCTATCCGGAATGGGGTGTCAGATTTTTTGTAAAATGTTTCGTTTAAAAGATACAGGGTTTTGAAAAAAAAACAAAAAAAATAAAAGCTCGAATTTTTCGACATTTTTTAACATACTTTAATTCATAACTCGAAAGCCGTTGATTTTAGACAAAAAAAGGTTTGCACTTAGTTTGTAGATTATTTCACGATCTTTAAAAAAGTGTTAAACCATTTTTACTGAAAAATCAATATTTTCGGGGCTATGGCTACGTGAAGGTGGAAATTAAAAAAAATGCTTTAAAGAGGCCTAACTCTCGAGGGCTTGAATTTAGAAAAAAAATTTTGTTAAATATTGTTCTTGGAAAAGTGTCCTCTATCACCACCAAAGTTATGTAAAGTGAGTGCGGGGACACCCTGTATATTGCGTACGAGCGTGACCGTACATTGTACGGTTCTTTGGCTGGTTGGAAGAAACCTTATATCACACGTTAATTTAGTTCAATTTAGTATTACGGAGTATAAGTGATACTTTTAGTGCCTGTAAATGAATAGTAATAGTACTTTTCATCACAAGGCCGTAAAACGCGATTTTTCGTTCGAGGGGAGCGGGGGTTCCGAGGCGGAGCGTAGCGCAGCCGAGGAACCCGACCGCTTCCGAGGTGAAAAAGTAGTTTTACGGCTGCGTGGTGAGAAGAACTTTTCGTTAGCCGTCAATGTGCGTAATATTTGCAGGAGGAACGATAAAGCGCCGCGCGACATTATAAAAAAGCTGCCGTGTTAGTGTTTACTAAGGAACACGTTGCAGCAATTTGTCTCGACGCGACGGCGCCAAATAAGTAACTATTTTATGCTAGCCAAAGTAAGTTACACTATCACGTTCTAAATATTGCATATAGAAAGTAGTATAGAGGGACGTGACTCTATGCTTCTTTCCGTTTCTCTGTAAATATTGTAAATAGAAAGTACTATAGAGGGACGTGTCTCTATAATACTTTCCTTTTGTACATATTTTGTACAGGTATCCCGTCACTTGGCCGAAATTTTTTGGCCGAAATTCATTTGGCCGAAATTCAATTGGCCGAAATTCATTTGGCCGAAATTCATTTGGCCGAAACTTCATTTGGCCGAAACATCATTTGGCCGAAATTCAATTGGCCGACACATCATTTGGCCGACAGTCATTTGGCCGAAATATTATTTTTATTACCGAAAGTGAATATAAAAATAAATCTTAAATGAAAAGAAAAAATATATTGACGGTGCGTTGAAAAAAGCGAGATTCACCCCCTTCCCAGTAGCACAATTTGCCGAGTTGGAAGGCCCTATGGGGGATGGTTTTAATGAGTTTAGTGTTGCCGAAAAATGGGTCTGTAGCGTGCGGAGCGCAGCGTAGCGCGCGAAAGGCCCATTTCGGCAACACAATCACCCCCGCCAGAGTTTCAAAAAAAAAGCGAGATTCACCCCTTGCTAATAGCACAATGTGCCGAGTTGGATCACCCTAGAGGGATGTTTTTAATGAGTTTAGTGTTGCCAAAATGGCTCTGTAGCGCTGCAACGCGGAGCGGAGCGGAGCGGCGGCGCGGAAGAGTCAATTTTGGCAACACATCCACCTACGACGAGTTGCAAAAAAAAAAGCGAGATTCAACGTCGTTAAATCAGTAACCAATAATAAGAGTGCAGAAAAAATCCGCGCGCACCGTTAATATAAGTGTAACCTAACAGTGTAACTAAACAAAATTAAACAAGAGATGTTGAATATATAAATAAAAAATTAATTTTTGTCTACTTATAAAATTGTTAAGAAATTTAACAATTATATAATATTATTAAATTAATTTTATAGTCACTTTATCTAATACTAAAAATAAAATTTCGGCGAAATGACTGTCGGCCAAATGATGTGTCGGCCAATTGAATTTCGGCCAAATGAAGTTTCGGCCAAATGAAGTTTCGGCCAAATGATGTTTCGGCCAATTGAATTTCGGCCAAAAAATTTCGGCCAAATGAATGTCGGCCAAATGAATATCGGCCAACTGACAGTGATTCTTTTGTACATAATACAATAAAAGCATAAGTTGCTTTTATACCATTTTTATTGGTTTTTTCCTGCAAATTTCGACGAAAACATACTCTTTTCGTACCTCAAAACGTACACGAAAAGTGCTCAAATACGTCCGGCGTAACGAAAATAATTTTACTCTGGGAATAATTATAATAATAATATTATCGAGATATTGCTTTGTAAAAAAAACATTATACTTTCTGTTATACAATTAAAATTAAGCAATCAATATTAAAAGCGATAACATTAGTTAAAATTTTATCCAAAATTCAATTTTTACATCAAGACTATTTAAGAATTAACATTAAATCCAACAATATGAAACATGTAGTACATATTCATGTTCCAAAGTTAATCTACATATTTTAACAATGAGGCAGCAATAAAAAAAACTTCTTGGTTTGGTAATTATTGTGAGGGGTCATTGATAAACAAATTTGAAATTTGGTACTGTTATCTCTTAATGATAAAATTATTCTTTAAAATTCATTTAAAAATAATATGTTTTATTTAGTTCTTAAATATTGTGTTAAACTTTGTAGTGTACTAGATCAGTTTGCAAGATGCGTCGTCTAACTTCATATATAGGTAGGTAACATTTTCATGGTAAATATTTACAAATCAATAGAATCAATTTTTAATTTAATAATAAAATTTTATTATTATAATCTGAAAATTTGTTTATCTATCGCCAGTGGCGGATTTACCACTTGAGAGGCCCTAAGCGCAATTCAATTTGGATGCCTTCCTCTAAATATTTTCAATATCAACGGGCACGTTTTTTATGCACTATACCGCAGATCTGAAAGAAGTTTAATTTTGAGGCCTCTTGATTTATGAGGCCGCATGCGCCTGTTCGGAAATCCGCCACTGTCCACCGCGGTATTTTATATTATAATATTATGGTCTATAAGAGATGATCTGTTATATTGTTCAATTGAGAGACAAAAGGTCTGGTTGTTTGTCATGTTGTACTAACTTGAACTGAACTCGTCAGTGTGACGTTACCAGTTCAATTTCGTGCAGCTTGGTCCAGCTATTTTAAAAGTACAAACGAACGCTTTCAGTTCACCTAAAATTTGTAAAAGTTATTTGATTGGTAACTGAGAACACTGAATTCCCGCGTCGATTTGAAGCATCCATTTTTAACTATTAAAAATAAATTTAGAAAGAAAATTTGAAAAATAAAATAATAGTATTTAAATAATACTAAGAAGTTCTATGGGACCCCCCCCCCATCGACATATTTTAATATGTAGGTACTATGTATTTAAACTGATGACATGAACATAGATAGTACGCAAAACATTAGCATATCACTTAATATAATAATTACGTAGTATCTACTTACTTATTTACATAAAAAAACATAAAGTAATTTTTACTGATAATGGACGCAAATCTGCGAATCTACTGATTAGTATGACATCAATCATTTTTTCAGAAAATTAGTAAGTAAAAAGCAAATATATCAAATCATAAATGTAGTTTAAAAGAAGTTAATTAAATTTTCTACATTCCTATAATATTATAAAAAAAAAAAAAATGTTATTGCTAATTTTATTATCACCAGTTTTTAATACCTATCAATTACATAATAATTTTACCTTCTGATACAGGGTCCGACGTGAGGATGTAATGCTTTTCAGAATGGTAACGTAGGAGTAATTTGAGGAATAACATTTTTAAAACATTTAAGAAAAACTATGGCATATGTTTTGCTCTTAATTGAGCTCTTCTATAGTAATAATAAAATAACGATAGAAATTTCAAAATTATAAAATTTATTTTAATTCAAATGCAGTTTATGCAGGTAAAGCCGGGTAAAGTTTATTATTATCTTATTATTCTATTTTTTTTAAATGATTTTTGAAAATAGAAGGTAACATAACCTCACATTTATTAATAGCTTAACTGGGGGACTAGCCCATTATTTATAATTTCCACTCACGACTTTATTTTTATTAATTATTAAAAGCTTTTATTTAACTTGGTGTGACCGTTGTCCGTCGTCCGTCCCTTGGACTTTTTCGAGGCCGTTTTTAACCAACTTCCCGAAGTCCTAGAGAGCTGAAATTTGGAACATAGCTTTCACTTGGAGCGAATTTTCATATATTAATTTTTTGTCCCAAAATTCCGCGAAATAAGCGAAAAATCGGGAAAAAACTGAAAATAATAAAGCGCATGCGTGGCTGCGCATTGTACAATTTTACCATACAGGGTGAAAAGTTACATTACTAAATCGCATTCGCATTTTTAAGGACCGCATTCAGGGTGAAATTTTCTGTTTTAATGATGTATACAGGGTGAAGCATCAAACATCAAAAACACATACCAGAGGAATTTTGCCAGAGAATACCAGAGAAATTCTGAAGCAGGAGCTGTATTTGACAAATATACCTAAAAAATTATTTATTCATTACTTACAGGACGTAGACACGTTTCCCCCTCTGTAAGTCGAATTTTGGGGTGTAATTGCTATCATACGTTAGAACCTAAAGGAACATTCATTATTGGTTTAGGATTACATTTTGTAATCGAAACAAAAATTTTACGATCTGACACCAATTTCACCAAATACTTCAAAAATATAACGAAAATAGAAAAACACATCTACCCCCCCCCAAGACTTCGCGAATAACTCCGCGACGGTTGAGGCTCAAACGAAAAAATGGAAGCTCAGTTAGACTCTAACGATGCTTTAACGTTTGACACCAATTTCACCCCAAAATTCAAATAAAGAGGGAAAATAGAAAAACAAGACCATGACCCCCCCTCAAATTACCAGCAAGAAGTTAATCGTTTGTAGGAGGCAAAGCTGAAGTTCACCGATAAGAATGGAAAATGGAAACTTCCCCAAGTCCTAGAGAGCTGAAATTTGGAATATAGCTTTCACTTGCAGCGAATGTTTATATATTAATTTTGTGTCCCAAAATTCCGCGAAATAAGCGATAAATCGGGAAAAAACTGAAAATAATAAATCGCATGCGTGGCTGCGCATTGTACAGTTTTACCATACAGGGTGAAAAGTTACATTACTAAATTGCATTCGCATTTTTAAGGACCGCATTCAGGGTGAAATTTTTTGTTTTAATGATGTATACAGGGTGAAGCATCAAACATAAAAAACACATACCAGAGGAATTCTGATAGGATGAAGCAGGAGCTGTATTTGACAAACATGACTAAAAAATTAAAAATTTTTAAAAAAAACCTTTTATTTAAAATTAAAAAAGTGCACTAAAAAATAAAAAATAATTTTAATAAGAATAAACAGAGCTTCTTGGAAACATCAATATAAAAGCGTGGGGGCTATCAATTGCTTACTTACCTCTAAATAAATATTCAAATTCAAATCAATTGCTTACTTATTACCTCTAAATAAATAGCCCCACGCTTTTATATTGATGTTTCCAAGAAGCTCTGTTTATTCTTATTAAAATTATTTTTTATTTTTTAGTGCACTTTTTTAATTTTAAATAAAAGGTTTTTTTTAAAAATTTTTAATTTTTTATTTAATTTTTTTTGCACATTTTTTTTAATAATAATTAAATTACATTTGGTTGGGTCTTGGGTATTTAATTTTATAAAATTATATTTCTCAAATTATTCCTACGGTAGATTCCCGAAAAGTGTCACATTCTCATGCCAGACCCTGTACAATGGGAAATAAAAAATTTAAATATTCAACTTGTCGCGTCGTATAGGTATATTTATTGTTTTATAGAAATAAAAGCTTATTAAATAATAATTATAAAAAGTTAATTAAACAAATCGATAATAATAAATTGTGTTCCCAGTCTCTGAAACATAAAATTTACAAGTTATTGAAAAAAGTAGCAAAATATATTTAAATCATATGCAAAGAGGCATATTAAAAAGGCAATAATAATAATAAATTCTATTTTAAAACATATTGAAAAAAATTGACAATTTCATTTATTAAAAATCGAAATAAAATTAAAGCGATTTAAATTATAATAAAAAAATTAGAATTAGAAAACTTGTGAGATTTACTGCCGGAAAACTAATAAAACTGAAAAAGTAAATATCCAATTAAAACAATTTCGAAAAACCTTAGAGGTATGACTATAGAGAGTAGTTTGTACCAATGCCACATTTTTACATGGAACTAATGTGCTTATTCTGCTAATAATTTTGAAGCCTATAAGGCCCCTATAGCGCTATAAAACTATAAATCTATTAGGGTTATAGACTTTAGTAAGAAATGGTATTCTGCTCATACTTATAGAGTCTATAACACTATATAAATTCTATAATTCTTATAGGCAAATTTTTTTCCCTATAACGGCTATAAGTGCTATATATAGTGGCGTACATCTCACACCCCTTACAAAAACGACCCTGTTAAACATTGTATTTATGTACGATTGGTAGAGATGGACTCTGGAAGGGAGACCAGACTTTTAAGAAATATGAAAAGATAGTTTAGGAAGTTCCTAAACTTATATAACTGTGCAGTCTGCAACTGTCAATTTCAATCGAGTGTAGAATTCAAACAGTTTTTATTGAATATTATAAAAAATGTATGTTTCGAATATTCATAATATTCCATTCTTTATTATGGCGTTACTTGAAAATGATTTTCGAAGGTAGTAAACTGAAATTTTTCCTTAGTAGCTAAGGACACCCAATTTCACCAATTGACACCAACATAGACCCGACCTGACGATTTTTCGTTTCTGCAGACTAGCTCCGTCTAGTCGCTAAGGAAAAATTTTAATTTCACTCTACTTTAAATTTATTTTTATTTACCTATGAATAACCAATCAAAGTTGTCCATTTACTTCTTCACACCACTGTTATTGCTGCCAACCTCAAGATAAAATTATTAGAATACTATAACACTATAAGAAAGTCCTTATATATACGCTCCTTACAGAATGGATAGCAGAATACCAATTTGTCGATTTCTATAACAAGCAGTGCTGTGACACACTATAGCTTATAGTTCTATAAGATTTATAGAGTTATAGGTGATATTAGCAGAATAAGCACATAAGTATAATAAATTAATAGTAATAATTGCATTGCAGCTTTTATTATAATTTACAATCTCAGTTTTTCAATAATAATGTTGATGGCGGAATTCCTCTTTTGCTAAATAATATTATAAATTTCTCCTTTACGTGTGGTTTTAACTAGAGAAGAATGCGGGATCAAAAAAATCCCGTCCCGTCCCGTCCCGCGCGCGGGACGTGGTGGGACGAGGTGCCAATTGAGTCCCACATTTGATTTATAAATTTATTTTACACAGTGCACATTTAAGCGGTGTTTACATCAAGGTTCTTGTCTTGCCTTGCTTAGGTGGAAGCTAGCAAGTACCAATGGGATTGTGGTATTTTTAAACATAGAAAGGGATACAAGAAAATACTTCAATCTAATTGGTTCTTGCTGGATTCTACTTAAGCGAAAATTTTAAAAGTTATTAAAAATAATAAGTAAAAAAATCAAAATTTGTATTTTTATTATAGAATAAAACAGTGCTCAGGGGGGGGATGGGGGGGGACTGCAGGACGAGGCGGCACTGCTGGACGGGACAAGAAAAAGTAGTCCCGCATTTTCTCTAGTTTTAACCAGGCCCGGACTGGCTCCATTTGGGGCCCGCGGCTAGACATTGAGGAGGGGTCCCCTTACCAAGAGAGGAGATTTTTGAAAAGCACATTTTCGGCTATTTTGAACACTTGGAAAAAGTTCACTTTTACCCCAAGTATAAACTACTATTTTTGAGGCCACTTCGGGGCCCCCTTGGATCCGGGGCACTCGGAGATCGCCGACTAGCCAGTCCGGGTCTGGTTTTAACAATTGCAATTTAGAATTGCGACCAATTCACAATACAAATTTTACTTCACGTCCTCAGGACGCCTTTGTAATTTTGTTTGGTCCATCTTCTACTATACCATTATTGTTATTAATATTATAATTATTATTATTTAATTATATGTTAAAGCAGCAAAATCTATTTTCATGAACTTTCAAGGATAACTTCCAAGTAATCAACAAAGTCCCTAACAAACAAATATTTTAATTATACCTTTACGCTTTAAGGATGTACCAAAAATTGATATTTGGTCAAATAGTTGATATTAATTTGCTCTAGTTTCTGTAATAATATCCTTTTTTTTAATATTTGGAAAACAAACGCGTTTTAATAGGTAAATATGACGCTAAAAAGCAATCTTACTGTATCTCGTAAAATAGAATTTTATAGGTAAGTCAAATAATGCTTAAACTAAAGGAAGTAGAACCGTTAATTTTTGGGACTCCGTTCGTTTTAAAATAAAATTCATAATTTACAATTATTGAAACCATGCTTAAGTTCGTCTAATTAAGAGTTTTATAAGGTTTGTTCCAATAACTAGCCTTGAAACGGTGCAATGTACGATCACGCTCATGTGTAATAGATAAAAACCATGCGCAATAGATAAAAAGCGTTCCTTTTCATCTATTGCGCAGGTGCGTATCCGTACATTGTACGGTATACGGTTTCTCGGCTGGTTGGAACAAACCGTAATAACAACCATTCAGGAAATGCTAGTTATTGAAAAACAAATAAAGCTCGTTAATTGGTTGAAATGTGATGCCACCTATACTTAACTTTTTGCATGTAAACATGTACCAGTGACGTAACTAGCACTTCATACTAGAAGAGGAGCTTGAATAATTTTTTAGAATTAATTAATTTAAATATTAATAAATTACGAATTAAGGAATAATTATAATGGTATATTTGAGCTTTCGATCTTGCATTAAGACCTTCGTCAGAATAATAATCCTTAATTCGTAATTTATTAATAATTAAACATATATATTTTCACGAATTAATAATAAACCAATTTTTAATTAATTTAAGTAAAAATTGATTATTAAATACACACTCACAACCTTGTAAGGTTAGATGTATGATCCATAACAAAAGAATATATAGGCTGTTGTGAAGCCATCCATAACATGTTTATGTTTACGATTTATCTGTTTACACTACAGAACCACCCAAATAAATTTTATTTACTTGGTTCCTTATTTTTCATTTCTTATAATGTTTACCTTTTTTTTTTTTATAAATTTATACATGAATTTCAAATTCAAGGTCCTCCAGGTTGGGGGTTCTACGTCGGGCTTGCTCCTCGTCGTAGGTAAAAAATGTAAAATGCTAACAAAATCCAAAAGCCAATTTGGCGTTTGAGAACCGGGAAGCTGCGTATTGCGGTATAAACCGGATATATAATAATAAATTTCAAATGCCTTCCTTGTACCTAAAACTTGAGTGCATTCAAGTTTGACGCTCATAAACAATAACAAGTAAACAAGTTCGGCCAAAATAGATCTTGTGATAAGTGATAATTTACACAACCTTTCTACATTTTATTCTATATTCTAATTGAGTGTGATTATTCTTAAAAATTTCTTAAAATAAATTAGTTTTCATTATACTACTGTCGGAGTAAAAAGTTCTGACCCCTGAGTTTGAAGTCTTATATTTCAAAAAGTAATTGTTGGAATTTTATGCACTAAGAAGATACAGATAAAGAATTTAATTTTGTATAACATATTGAAATTTCAAAGTTATAGGTTTTATAGTGCCTTTCTGTTATGCAGATACTTAACAAAAGAGGCACAATTTAAGCAACAATTATTATGTACAAAGATAATATCGATTTATAGAAATCCACTTTTAACAGAAATTTGACAAAATTCAAATAAAATTTTAATATTGCTAAAAGAGTATAATTTTGTCTATGTACTACATAAATTTTATGTAATTTCAGAAGAAAATACGATAGTTGTAGGTATTTTAAGTTGCAACTTTTCGAAATGAGTGCTAACACTACACTTTTTGAACATTTTTTTAAATAATTTCAAAACAGCGCTAGTTAGAATTATAACATTTTAATATGACATTTAGCACTAATCAATTGATATCATATATTTTTTTCAAATTTTTTCATTGCTAAATTTTGATTTTATTTGACTTCAAACAAGTATGCTTCAAACTCAGGGGTCAGAACTTTTTACTCCGATAGTAGTCAAAATAAAATCCAAATTACTGTGATCACATTTAATTTGTAATTTGCTAGCGCTTTCTTTCCACTGCATTTCATATTTTTTTAAATTACTTATTTTTGCTTTGCAATAATTAAAAAACGCAATGTTAAGTGTCGTGTATCTTCAGACATAGAAAAACAATTTCAAATAGTAATTCAAAATGTTACAAAAAATATAGGGTAAAAAGCTAACCAAAGTAAAGAATATAAATATTATATCATCTGTAGTTTGGAAAGTGGAATATAGGCTGTTCTGTTTCCGGTCGCTCCGACTATAATATCACTACGATCAATCTGTGCTATGAGGAAGCAACGAGAAATTACATTTCCCTATTAAATCACCTTGACTTCGGCCTAGTGTTGGTCACGAATGTCAGGGAAACTTGACAAGGTATTTGAAAAAAAGAATAAATCACAACTAAATCCATAATGGCAATAATAAGTAACGGTTTATTGAAAGAATGCATCATCAAGGAAAACTGGAAAAGTTTTATCCAACAGAAGGTACGCAAAGGAATTATTTACGCCATCCGGTTCCACAAGGAAATAATTATTATTATATTATTATAATAATCGCAATATTTTATTTATTTTGAAATTCAAGGCCATCATGTTCTAATTAATGTGATTATTCTTATATCTACCGATACCAGAAGGTACTTGTATACAAATTCATTAGATTAATTTTTACCTATAATAAATGGCAGGTACAGGTACAGGACTTACCTGGAACAGAATACAGGAGCTTTGTAAATTGGTAATTCAGCAGTTTCTTATCTCGAACAACATACTAAATTAGAACCAAAAAGAAAAATAAAAAGAAATTTGTGTACATTGTTAAGCACAAAGTTTGAAAACAGCCAACAGAAAACAGTTAATTTAAAAAAAAAATTAAAAACTTAATTCTATTTCTTTAACGATTGGAGATTCATGCGATGTGAAAACTTTCTCTTCCACTTCCGAGTCTCCAGATCTCATGAAATTCTTAGCTTTTAATATTTTTAATTATATTTCTTCGTATACATTCTGATGCGCTTTGCGAGGAACATCAGAACCGATTAAGCCATTACGAACAGATATAACTTTCTTAATAATTAAGTAAAGTAAGAAAGAAATAATCCAAAGACAAATTATATTTTGGCGGTTGGTAGAAAAAAGCTAATGGCCGTTTCTGGACTTTGCGCTCAACGAATACATAAATAGAAACAAGTAAGATAAATAAATTTTGAAATCACTGGAAAATTTCTTGTTTCCGGAAAAGAATTAATAATTTGCAAGGTAGTTCAAACAAGATGGACCATGGTTCATACTACATATCAGTGGAAAGTTTGTGTGTTTATTTTAATACATTAATTGAGGAGTTATCTGAATTCAATCAATTTCTTGCAGGAAATTTTTTAATTTTCCAATTTAAAACGTAATACCTAGTACATACTTCTGACGTCGGTAACGACAAAACTTTTTTTCTGAATTTTGCAACTTCATAAAATTATTCATAATATTCTTTATTGATTTATGCATTTGATTTTTATTATAATGTAATAAAATCTGATCTTGTTTTTTTTCCATAATATTATTTTTTAATTCAACCAGAAATCAAATTATAAAATTTTTTTACAATAGTTTGTTGTGCAGTTGGTATGTAAATAATAATTAAGTATAATTATTATTTAGAAATCGTTTAACCGACTATGCATGCAACTTCAGAAAAAATAATTAATTGGTAGACTTTGTTATCAAATTTAATATTTTAATTATTATATAGTATCTTATTATGATAATAATTGATTGTATTATTTGTATATAATATGTTATAGATTGATTTTCAGCAAGCTGCGAGTATAGAATAATTACCATAACAGGACTTTAAATAAAATTTATAATTTATTTAATTGAAATAAATCTGACGATGTTTTCATTTAATTAAAGTTCTAAGCCATTAATGAGGAAAAAGTTTATTTTAAATTCAAAATATGAAATACAGTGTAATAAATTCAGAAAAATCAAAAATATCCTAAGAAATATGAAAATACGCTCATAAAATTTGACATAATTTTGCTTTGGAATAATTTTCACAAGTTAATAACCTACAAATATATTTTAATTTAAGGTACAAACATAGCAAGGATGTTAAAATGTTGATCACGAATTTCAATCTTCCATACATTTTTCATAATCTTCTAATTCTTCTGTTGCTGATCTTTCAATAATCTCAATTTATTCTTCGTATTTTGCCATTTCTTCTATGCCATTCTTTTAAATTTTTTCTAAATAATTAATTAATTTATCAATTATACACCTTTCCATAATTACTTCATTATTCAAATTTTATTTTTCACAGTGACAAATTTTTTCATAACTTGCACAAAATACAAATCCAAAATTTGTATTATTAAATGTTGTCAGTATCCAATTGTTTATATTTTAATTTTATCAGAAGAACTTTTAATTTTATTGGAATTATTTCATAAATTTAAATTTCCGGCTTGCTTCTAGATTACATATAATTTGTTATTGTTAAATTTTAGAATTACAGAACTTTAGTTATTTATAATTTTTGTTGTTAAGTCCGTTCCTGTTATTGTATTTTTATTTATTAACTTTCTAGTGATAAACTACATTCATTTAGTTTATCATGTTATCAAATTTACAAAATTCTCATTTTTATCTAATTTACAATTTATTTAAATCGTTTTTCCTTCTAATCGCGGTTGTTATTATTTTTATTCAAATTTAATTTTCTTAATCAGGATCTGGGAACACCAGCGACCTTCCATCTGCCCTCCCCCCCGATAAGTCCATTTTTCCAAAATTACCTGTCATATTATCTCCCTCACGTCCATATTCTTGAAAATTCCATCAAAAGGCTTCTTCCTTTTTCTAATTTTCTTTTCTTACATCCTTCCAATTTCGACTTTTTCCTCCTCCCTCCATGTTACTGAACGGGATACCTCCTTCCTGTCTGAAAATCTCCCCAGAGGCTTAGCTTCTCTTTTAATTTTCTCCTCTTCTATTTTATAATTTTCTTGCCTTCTTTTAAAATTAATTTTTTGCTTTTGCTACAGTCTTCTCCATTTTATTCTTCTCATCTTCCTTCTTGTCAAAATCAAATCTTTTTTTACAAACAATTGTAACGCAAATTGCTCTAATTTGGGCCACTTGCCCCGCTGATCTACGAATGGAATGGTAGACAGGCCAGCTAAGGGATTACACCCCCGTCCAGTGCCAGAGCATGGGTCGCGCGGACGCGGTTCGTAGGTTCTTCCGTTGGCTCAGACGATCAGTGTACAACTAACTAAGGAAAAAAAACCTTTCGGGCGCCAGTCCTCTAAATAAAATACGGAAGTAAATAAGAGTTGATTTTATTTAAAAAACAAAGTTGAGATAAAGATGGGGTTGACAATATCTGATTCCAAAACTCCAATAGGAGACACAAAACATATAACAAAGCAAGTGAAATCCAAGATACCCTGAGGGGATACCTTGGGACAATAAAATCAAAAAAATAAAATACAGATGAGTTGCCATATGAAGACAACTCACAAAAATAATCCGCGCATCCAGGAGATTGCCCAACGCAGACATAAAACGTTGGTAAAATTGACTGCAATTAACACATTCGCAAGAGATATCATCAAGTAAAATTAAATACAGCAATTGCTTTCTAACTTACCCTTCCACCTCAATCCGTCCGATTCAACATCTCAATTCTTTTGGAACCTCGGGAATATTAATGGTTCATCGTTTAAACTGAGTTTCAGGTGTAAAGCTAAAAATAACAAAAACTGCACAATTAAACAAGAATCAATTCACCTGCGAACGGTATAGCATCTTAATGACGATGTAAATAATTAAGACAAGCAAATCTCTTAAATGCGCTTCCAAAAAAAAAACTAATTAATGGTTTTCCAGCCATCCTACGTCGTTGGTGCTGTCCTAACCACTAGAGATGGAATAGTGGTATAGGCTCACGCTACCGCTGCGACAAAAATCCCACAATGTTGGAATGGAGCTCGCACGTCTTCCCAAAAAGTACGGATAAATCGTCAAAGGAGACGGCCAAAGTGACAAACTTATCACACCACTTCTTAATCAAAAACGCAAAACTGCGGTGAAGCTGGGGATAAATGAATGTTGATCAGTCCTGCCCTCTCCATTGATCTCATACAGGAATGGTGAACCCAAAAACGAAATTCCAATATCATTAAAAATGGCTGCCACAGATGGTTCGACACAGGAATCAAGGTCATCACAGGTGGAAACAAGATAACCAAACTGCTGGCCCATATCCATACAAATAACCATATGGTTGGTGGATACAAACAGCCAGATGGACAATCAGCTACTGATGCACACCATATTAACCGCTCAGAAAAACCATAATTAAAATTGGAAACCAAAAATTGACGTCACAAAAAAATTGACGTGGTAGTACGAAAAAAAAAAGCTAAAACTTATCAAAGTCAAACTTCCGCTTATGATAGAAAATAATGCAATCTTACCCACAAATGTAGCACAGAAGGTAAAATAAAAAAGATCACTTCAATAAACTAACAATTTGTGGCTCTTAAAAACATAAAATTGCACAAACGTAAAATGAAACTTGCACTTTTCATAAAGATAAGCGAAGAATGAAATTTTGATAAATTTTCGAAATACAATACGATTGCGCGTGTTTGAAACGCACACAGGGTGATGCATAGATTTCCGCCAAAATATAAATAATAGCATTTGAAATGCTACACAATGTCGCCTGTATGACCTTGCTTTTCTTCTATTGTAATGAATTCTTCTTTTATAACCATTAGCTATTCAAAGTTCTTTTCCAATAATTAAAGGTGGAACTAAATATTGTTGCCACCAATTGCTCAAAAAATCTCGAAATATCTCAGAGTAAAGGTAAGTTCTTGGATAAAATTTCCCTTATTCTATCCACTGGGACCCACGTTAGCATGTGACATAATGTAATAGAATAATTCGGTGCCCAAACTTTCCAAAATAAAAATAAACGTTTTACTTTTTAAAAATTACTGGATTATTCACTATCATAGGCTAATCTAATCGTCAAACAATAATTATTGCCAGGTGGTTATCGTGCGACCTTGCACTTTGTATAAAGTTTTTCTTCCAAACCAAATTATTTATTTTATTAAATAATTATTTTCGAATTACACTCTATAAAAAAATTTATTTTTCTTCTTCTTATTTATTCTTCTTCAAAAATAATTTACAAACTTTTCATAGCCAAAGTTCACACGACATCGCCATCTTGTATCATCATACTTATCAAAACTGTTCCCCTTACCTTTGATATAGTCCAGGGGCGTTGCAAAATTTACAAAAGTATAAAAATCAAAATTTATAACACAATTAACAAATTCCAAATCTTCTTCATCCCAAAATAACATTATTATAACATTATTATTATTGATCGTAATTTTTCGATTTATCATGCGATATCTTCTCCCTTTCTTACACGTGATTAATTTTCCGTAAGTGCGATTAAGTAACAACATTTATGCCCATTTTCAACAACATTCATTTAAGAATTTCCTAGTAAAGATCTCCTAATAATTACTAATCAAATTTAAGGAATACCTACTAAGGAATTCTTTACTAGGAAATTCTTAAATAAAATGTTCTTTATCTGCTTTATTATAATATTTTAAATTTATTTAGATATTATAAAGATGTTACTTTTACAATTTGCCTTCGAGCAAAAACACAAAATTTAGGATTTGATTCCTTTACATTTTAAGAAGAAAGATGAAAATATGATTAATATCTTCTAAACGTACCTAACTTATGACAGTTGCGATTTCTTTTGTGGAAATAAGTCACCTTAAACAAACATCAGAAATAACCAACGGAATGCACAAGAGCAAGTCTTCCTAACGATCAAGTGTCCCATTTCCCCTACATTCTGTCCTGCTGGAAAGTCATAATAAAAAAAATCTTTCAGTAGAACAGGCATTTGAAAGTTCCTTCAACGTTTCAAAAAGTTTATCAAAAAATTCTATAATCAAACTGGAAATACATTGATATTTTTTTTCTGAAAATTTGCACTTTTTAAATTTTCAAATAAACTAATTATTAGTAAAAAATCCAAAATACTTATCCCTATGGTGTAATAAATTATATAAATTAAATAAAAAAAAGAGAAAAGTATCATTAAAATACAAATAACGACTACACTGTACTTCAGCTCTATTTTCGTACATATTTAGATACATATTTCGATCTTATTAATATACATAATAATTACTATTTTTACTATTATTATACATAATATATTATTATTATACATAATAGTAAAATTATTATGCATAGCAATAGTAAAATGCATAATAATGATATCTTTCTGACCAAAAAAGTTGTTATTCAATGTAAAATGCATAATATAATGATATCTTTCTGACCAAAAATGTTGTTATTCAATGTAATAAATTATTATTATTGCATAACTCATTAAATTAGCGTAATTTCCAAACAATAATAATGCTTTTTATACTTATAACAACTTAAAATTATTTATTATCATTTTTTATTAAATTTCATTTTAATTAAGTTAAACGTCATTTACTACACTGTATTGTATATATTTCTAATTATTTTTCATAATAATTATTAATTTAAAAAGTAGATTAAAATTTTTTTTTAAATTATTTATGCGTAAAGTTGCAATTAGTTAATTTTATTAATATAAACATTTGAAAAAATTATAGTAAATTTTAGTAAAAGTACAGTGACTTATGTTAAATCACTAACTGACGTTTTCAAGCCATCCGACTGCTGACTAAGATACTCTCAAAGTGGACGCTGGTTGCCAATTACAGATTACAAACAAGATACATATATCTCCAATGTCAATTAATTTAAGCGAACCCAAACAAAACAGGCAACGGGATAGATATTTCAATGCAAATATCAAAGCGGACAAACCGTAGTTTAAACCTGCGTCCACTCTGAGCCTACCTTTAGAGTGTAGGAACACAGTGAAAGCAGGTTTTATGCACCGGCTAACCAGCGTCATATCTCTCTAAAGCTAATTAATGTAACCGAACACAAAAAAGCAAGAAATTTGACCAATATTTCAATGTAAATCTCAAAGCAAACTTTTGGTTAACTAACCAAAGCATAAAACCTGGTTCCACTAGTACGCACACTTACCTACAGAAATAAAATGTGTCGACCTAGGTAAAGCGAGGGTGGGAGAATACATTTCCGAATAAAATGTCATACTACACATACAGATAAAATGGCAAACATATTGTGTAATATTACCTTATTTATATTTACTCTTGCGTTCCATTTCCGTTCAAAAAGTGTGAACTTTTCTGATTTTAAGGTCAGGAGTAGTACAATAATACAAAACTTAAAATTGATAAACGACGAAAAAGATTTCTCTTGTTCATAATTTACGTCGATTTTGTTAATATAGAACGTAGATATGACATTTTCAAATATGATATAATATAATCTTAAGATAGCACGAAAACAGTTTGAGCTATCACAAACGTAATTAAAATGATATCTCTTGTTGACAAAAATTATATCATTTTTTGAACATTTTGATCCAAAACCTAAAATTTTCGCATTCCTTCTTTTTTTGTTATACCGGGTGACCGGCCACCGATGTGAACATAGGAAATTAACATGGAAAATTAATTTTTCTTTAATTCCTGCTTCCCATCACAACGAATAAGAATGAAAAGGGTATCAATTTAAAGAGATTTTTATTTAGCTTCTAAAGATATCTAACATTTGATAATATGTTTTTTAATTACTATTAAATACTCACTAATAAAATGCAAAATAGCGCAATTAAAACATTTTTAGTTCCCTTCTTTGAACTTCATTGCAATTGTTTTTGCTTGAAAGCCAATAATTTCCAACAAATTACTTTGACATATTACAATAAATTTGGTTAACAATGAACACAAACGCAAGTTAATATTCTTAACTTGTTGGAAATTATTGATTTTCAAGCAAAAACAATATTGCAATAAAATTCAAACAAGGCAAATAAAATTTTTTTAAATGTTCTATTTTACATTTTATTAGTGAGTTTTTAACAGAAATTAAAGAACGAAATATCAAGTGTTAGGTATCTTTAGACGCGGAATAAAAATCTCTTCAAATTGATACCCTTTTCATTCTTATCCGTTCTGATGGGAAGCAGGAATTAAAGAAAAATCAATTTCCCATGTTAATTTCCTAGTTAAGTTCACATTGGCGGTCGGTCACCCGGTATATTTATATAAAAAGGATATAATTAAAAATATTAAGAAATTTTTTGTTACAAGTTGTTTAGATTTCTTCAGATTTCAATGACCGATTGAAATCTGCACGTGGGCAGCCAGTAAGTATAGTGCTCCGCTGCTTTAAATTCAGTTGTTTTTCAAAGTAAAAAATGAATAAGTTTATCTTCCTTTTTAAAAAAATCAAAAATCATGAGCGTATAATTTAAATAAAATTATGTTCTAGATTTTTTCACTTATAATTACAGAGTCATTAGTACCAAAATAAGCAAACTCGTCTCGGTAGCAGGATGGTCTAATAATTTTAAAATTTATTTGATATTATGTTTATTGCAGTCTGGCTTGTATCCTGTAATAAATTTGGGACTTTTATGCAGGTTTATCTTCAGTTGACGTAATTCGGCAAATGTAGCTAGAATGCAGAGATTATTATTCATGAAGAATGCCTGAAATAGGCTAATGTTGTTTTATTCACTTATTGTTATTTTTATCTTTCTCCAGCTCTTTATTTTTTACTTTTATCCACTTTGAAACTTTGCTTGTCCAGAACACGTCATTTTTAGACAAAGATGCCATGGAAAAATTGCATTTCAGTCCCGAAAAATAGAAAATAAAGTATAGTCACTTATTCAGTACCTAGTGAAAATCCAAAAATATTATTATTTTGCTTTCTACCTTTTTAAAGCTGTTTAAGATTTTCATTTTTTACTTTTTTTTTTATAAGTTAAGAATTTCATCGTGGCCATTTGCTACAACTACATTCCTGAGAAAATACACCATAAATTCTCATGAAAAAGGTTAAAAAAGGTGCAAGAAATTTTTTATTCAAAATAAGTTTAAAAAATAGTTCATCTCTAATGCTGCTATCTAGGGAGATTAAAGGTTAACAATTTTGTTTGGTGAAAATTTATAGAAATGTCTAGGAACACCCTATATTTTCTCATCAAATCGTAATACCAGTATGAAATTTCAAACTCTTCGTATATAGGTTCCTTCACGGTATTCAAAACATCTGATTTTTATCGTTATTTTAAAAATTTTTTGAAAAAAGTAATAATTTATATAAATAAATGTGTAATCTGCTAGTATCTTTGTATTTTTGCATAGATTTGACGCTTGGTTAAGCTTTTCATAAAAAAATGTTTAGACAAGGTTTCATAACCTCATTTACTTGGTTATTATGATTATTATTATATAAATGAATGTAATAATATTAGCATTTCAAATTTTATAGTGTAGACGAACTAATAAAGAATAGGAAAATTTTTAGTTTACAATTTTTTTAATTCATACTCATTACTCCTCTATCACTACCTAGGGATTACAATACGCAACCGTTTCTCTCACTTATAGGCGCCATTTTAAAATGCAGTCTCATAAATTTCTTCATTTATTTTCCATTCTAAATTTTTCTAATTTATATTATAGTTTGTAACTTAATTATTATTAGGTTATATAAAGGTCATTCTATTAGAAACCATACAGAATTAAATAAATTTGAAGCTCGACAATTTAAGAAAAATTTGAGATATTTTAATATATTGTCGTATTATTTTGGGATGAAGAAGATTTGGAATTTGATAATTTATTGTGTTATAAATTTTTATAGTTTTGAAAATTATGTGACGCCCCTTGTCTAAAGCCAAAGTGCGGGGGAAATTTTTTGTTGACATTCTAAAGTTAATTAAGGAAATTAATGAGAAGATAATAGCAAACAAAGTGTGTAAAATAATAATAAAATAATAATGATTAATGAAAAATTAGAAGAAACAAATATCAATTTGGAAAAGAAAATTGCAGAAAGAGGGAAATTGTTGGACAATTGCATTTCAATTTTAGAAGATGAGAAGAATAAAATGGAAGACTGCAACAAAAGAAAAGAAAAATGAAATTTAAAAGAAGGCTAGAAATTCATAAAATAAAAGAGGAGAAAATCAAAAGAAAATCTAAACCCCGGGGAGATTTTCAGACAGGAGGGAGGTATCCCGTTAGTAACATGGGAGGAGGAAAAATTAGACCAAACCGACGAAGAGATGCCGTTCAAGAAAATGTTATGGTTTTTTGAAATTGGAACAGAGAAAAATTAGAAACAGACGAAGAAGCCTTTTTATGGAATTTTGAGGAAGATGAACGTCGAAGAGATAAGAAGGCAGATCGTTTTGGAAAAATTGACTTATCGGCGGCCAAGATGGAAGGTCGTTAAATATTAAATTACGCGATTAAAACTGAGCATTCATGTTATCTTTGGTATTTACAAGGTTGCTGCAAATGCATTTTAATATTGTTACATAATTCTAAGAAGCGTTAAAATAATACAATTGTAACTTGTCCGATTACTATTGTAGTGATAATTTAAGTAGAATTGCAACTATAGAATGATTAAACTCTTGCTAATTCTGTTTGTGATTGAATTTTTTCATACTTTTTTGTATTACCGGTGACCCTAACGAATATTTTATAAAATGGTAAGTTGATATAGCTATTTTCTTTTTAAATAACTTGAAAAAGTCAAATTACATTGAAATTAATGCAATTTTTGTTAGTTGTCCGGAGACAATTGTGAGTCACTGTAAATTGAACAGTAATAAATAATGTATTCAAAAATATGAATTAAATTTAATACCACCTACATAAGATCTTTTCTGAATGCATATGGTTAATGTGCATTAAAAAGAATGTGCAAAATTTTAGTTTTACAATCTGATTACATTCACTGTTCTTATAATTTATTGTTTGTGAATCTATCGTTATAAATTTATTATTGTCGTCAAAATATTATTTAAGATATAATAAAAATTGAAACAAAACAATGCAAATTGATGAGTTAATAAATTAAAAAGAACTATATAAATTAATTACTTATATGTAAATTACTTACATAGAGGGCGGAGTGATAAGTCTGGTAAAAATACAACAAAGAATAATATTTTTGCTAAAAAAACATTTTAATTTTCAACATAGTCTCCTTTTAGGTATATACCCTTCGTCCAATGTTTTTCCAATTTTTCGATCCCTTCCAAATAATACGATTTCGGTAAGCCTTCAAAATAGGCGTTTGCTTCATCAATGACGTCTTTGTTAGAACCAAACCTTTTTCCGCAGTACCATTTCTTCAAGTTTGGAAACAGAAATTAGTCACGGGGGCTCAGTCTTGAGAATATGTTGGAAGTCAGAGCAATTAGGATGGTAAATCATGGATTTTGGCCATGAAAAGTGCACACATGTGCACCTGTGCATTGTCTTGTTGAAAGAGAACTTTTTTTTTTGCTTAATGCGGTAGTTTTTCCTACAAAATCTGATTGAAACGATCCAATAAGCTGGAATAATATTTGCCGTTGATTACTTTTCCCTATTCAATGTAAATGTAAACGAGTGTCGGTTAAACGGGGTAGTACTGTATTAAGAAAAATTTTAAAAGACAACTGTAGGTACCACTTAAAAATGTAGCAAATAATTGAAGTGTTAAGTTGATGTAGTATTATAATTAGCATCATTAGTTAAGTAATAATGAAGAATTTGATTACATAAAGGTCAATTGGACAATTTAAGCATAGAAAATATTGCAAAATACGAAGAATAAATTGAGATTATTAAAAGATCAGCAACAGAAGAATTGGAAGATTATAAAAAAATTTTGAATTTATAAAAGAATTTATTAACTATGGCGATTGGCCAAGTAAAACTTTAAAATTTTAAACTAAATTTAGTCGCCCTTATTATGTTTAATAATTAATTTTTGCCTGTTTAGTAAATACAATATTGCTATATAAAACAATATAACATTGCGCTAGCAGATTTATAAAACACATTAAAAGTATTATTTATTTACAACCAGGCCCGAACTGGCTCCTTTGGGGGTCCTCAGCTAGACACTGAAGAGGAGCCCCCTTATTAAGAGGGAAGATTTTTAAAAAGCACATTTTCCGCTATTTTGAACACTTAGATAAAGTCCACCTTTACAACAAAGTATAAACTACTTTTTTTGATGCCCTTTTGGGGCCTCCTTGGGTCCGGAGCCTTCGGTGATCCCCGACCTAGCCAGTCCGGGCCTGTTTACAACAAATACACAACAAGAATCGTTACAATTACTCAAATCTTCCGGAGTGACCTTCATCCACAAGATTTAACTCGTTGGACTAATTAATAAAACAAACAGCGAAATATGTTCTACTAATTATTCGTTATATTGCCGTGTCACCTTCAACGGTCAGTTTATTCGTTCACCAACTCATTGCATCGTTCTGCGTCTCCCATCAGAAGTGTCCAGCGCTACCCTTACGACCACAATTAAGATTACCCTTTTAGAGGCTCCCTTTTCGGTCCACTCGCACACTTATCGCATCAAACCTCCCAGTTATTGTGTCAGGCCTCCTTCATACAACGAGTCACGTATTACCGTGTTAGGTAATGGTTAACACAATAGTTTAAACGTTGCTATCTTCCCATGTTTCCCCTAATAGTGTTTTATGAACCACATCATTTATTTTGCTGCATCCAATATAAAATCCCAATGAGCAATTACGATTATCTGCTAAACCGCTTTGAGATTATTATTTACATATGAATGTTTATGGTTAGAAGTAGACTAAAAACAAGAACAAAAAAGCTTCTCCAAACTGATGACCTAATCAAAAAACCAAATTTTTAGTATTTGAAAATTGAAGTGCTCAAATATGCAAAACTTGTAGTAATTATAAGAATCGCGATGTGTTAATAATAGTAGGTACATTATTTATTGTTTGCTAACTAAATAGTAATGGGTATGCTAGGCTAACTGGGAAACACCGACCATACAATACAAAATACTACAGTCAATAATTTTAATAATAGTATTTTATATGATTTATATAAATATATTATGAAGAACCATATAATATGAATAATAATAATTATTATTATTATAAATGTACACTCGCGTTCAAAAGTAAATTTTCAAACAGTTTTTTGTAAACAAAATTTCAAATTTGAACATTTCTTGTTTGGGGGTTAAAAAACGTAATTACTTTGATTTTAATGATTACATACATCAGTAGAAATTTAAAAAAGGAAATACGAACTAAAAACATGTAATACTCCAAAATATCATTTTTACACTTTATGGAAAATCCTTTTTGCAATGATAGCTTCTATGCACCTTGATAGCATAGAGTCAATTATCTTCACGTTCTAACAGTAGTTTTGTCCATTCTCTCTTTAAAGCTTCCAACAACTGAGTCCTATGTCAGTATGTTTCACTTCTTATACGTCGATCGAGGTTTTCCCACTGTTGGCCATGTCATATAAAATATATTTTGGGTTATTAACTTGTGAAATTATTAATTGAATTTAATAACTTGTTGCAAAACGTTTTGCAAAATAATGTAATTCAATTTTCCATATCAGATTCAGATCCTCAGACTGACTAGGCCACTCAAACAGTCGATTTTTAGCATTGTTTTGGGTCGTTATCTTACCGAATATCCATCCGCGTAGACTTACCTTTACCATGTTGTAGCATATGTGTTTATGATTGCTCAATATGTCCGCAAACATGTACGGATCCATAATACCACCATTTAAGTGTATGGGTCCAACGTCAACACGGGAAAAGCATCTCCACACAATGACATTTCCGCCACCATTCTTTATTTGTGAATCTGATATTTTACTTCATGTACAATGTACTTTATACTATCGAAGGAAAGCAAATTAAAGTTGCTCTCATCATTCCAAAGACATAGAGACCACTCTTTTGTTCCTCAGTTGCAATGGTCTTTTGTTGCAAACATCAGTGGTTTCTTTCAAGGACATTTTCCAAGTAGTCTAACTGACTCCATTCCCTAGTTTTAGAGTCGAAATAGACTTACACCTTGTCTTCGCGATTTTCGTTGAAATTACGAAGGAGTTGAGGAGCTCTTACACAAGGATTTTTGTTTGCTTAAACAGACGCTCACTTATCTCCTCTTTGGGTAGATTCTCGTGGCTGTCCTGTTCTTGAACGTGTATCCGATGTTCCACCGCTTTTAGTGATGCCAGAGACTTAAATTGTTTAATGTAGTACCCTAAACTGCCTTTCTGCTTTCCTCCAAATTTTCATCATGCAACCAGTTTAAATATCTCTATTTCAAATCTTTTTTAAATTTATTTTATTGACGGTCAGAGAGGTGGTTATCGACGTTATGATAAATCTGATGGTAATTTACTTTTGGACAATAATCAATTGAATTGTGGTTGATGTGCTGTAACTTGATAGTAATCATATCATAATTATTATTATAAACCACAAAAAAGAAGTAATGTAACCTACGTTAATTCATATTCATATCTTCATTTTCTTCTGATAATTCACCTAAAAAAATTAATACTATGCATCAATACGATTGTATCACATTTCGTTAATATTATTATCTAAACGTATTGGTTCCATAAGTAAAGGTTAAAATTTATAACTATTTGTAGCAAAAGTAGATTTTCAAAAAAGTGTGTTAACCATTCATCAGCAAATTTTTAGCATTTATTAATTGACCAATGTGGAGGAGAGTTGGAACGAGTAATATCTGTGCAAATTTACATAATGGTGTCCAAGACAGTGTAGTTACAAAAAATTATAGTAAGGAATATACATGTTCATGTACCATTTGATTTTTGTAACGTTTCGAGGCAAATACCCCACTGTAAAACTTTCAAAAACATCGCCATTTGTCGAAGAAAAGTTGCCAAAAAATTCACAGCGCATTGCCATCTGCCGAATTTAAGGTTATAGAATCTGTTTCCAGAATTGGGGATCGGAATAACGAAAAATAGTACCTCGAGAACAAAATTAACATTTCATTCTTGTGAGAAAAAAAACATTATACACCAACTGCTGTATGGCTAATATATTGGCTGCATACCAATTATGGCTACCATCTATGGCCTATTTATCAAGAGTAATTGGAACAACTGGTTCTCTCTAGTCCTCCAGGTTGGGGGTTCTTCGTCGGGCTAGCCCCCCGTCGTAGGTAAAAAATGCAATGCTGTGAATGCCATTTGATATTAAAAGTTAATATTATAATAGTCAGCCAAGATCCGTCAGGGTTGTAGCGCTACACGATAGAATTGGAACAACTAGTCCCAGTTTTTCCTATTTTCAAGATTATTAAGGGTTGGTATTAAACGCACTTTAAAATAGATCAAAATAGCTTTAAAAAGAAATGAATACACATTAATAAAAAATTTAAACTTTTACAACTGGTAATACACGAAAAAAAAATATTAATTGTATTGTCCACGTACGATTGTATCATTTTATAGTGGGTAAGCTTAAGTTAAAATGAACCTATTGCAAAGTTCGATTCTGCCGTTTTATATTTTCTTAGTACAAAGTTCTAAAATTCTTTTTTAATAATATATACCCCGATTATTAACCTGCTCGTTAACTATAAATTTCTAGAATTTCAAAATATTTGACGTTAATTATTTAAATATTTATATTTATTTAATAAATAATATTGAAACAAATTTTTTAGGTTAATTAAATTGGGTTGATCAAATTAATTTATTTTAATAATTAATCCACCATCTAATACACTAATTTTGTAGGATGTTGTTGACCTTTCCAAATGTGCAGTTGCGACAGATTAAAGTGCAGGGTCGCAATATTTTAGGTAATATGACAATTTGGGTCACAAACTGTTTAGATATAAAAATGTATCGCAGTAAATCTTTTAATATTTATATGCTTAATAGTAGTACAATTATTATTAAAAATTATTTTTTTTTTAAATTGTGTTTTGTGTATTTTCCTGCTAATCTTTCTTTCTTTAATTTCAATTAAAAATCTTTTTATCGGAGCCATAAAGTAAAAATTTTTATTCGTTTGAAAAGATTATTACCTTATTAGGCCCTATATAATCCAGAATAACGCTTATTCTAATCAACACAAGTCCATCTTATGTTTGCCATGCAAATTAGCTATTCTGTTTTTGTACTTCGGTTAAATTATTGTATCTTGATTTTTTTCACTCAAGTTTTACAATTTACAAAATTTATAATGATGCCAAACGACCCAACGATCCTTAACGAACTGAACTTAAAAACCACTTATTACAAATAATCCTTATTTCTCAAATTAAGGCCAATTGGTGTCAATATTTATTGCTAGTACCAACCGCTTCATTATCCTCAATCGTTCTGAGAATGACCTAAAACTGCTTTCCTTGTTCGTTGGAACACTACAAGGAAAATATAAAGAGATTATTACGGGATATGCTGCAGTGGTTGGGATTTCACGCTAAAGCGGATCCCTGAGCTTAATCCCCGTTTCCAATGAGTGGATCCGAAAGGAAGAGTCCGCGATGTCCTGGAACACGCAGATCATTTGCGTTACTAGTTGCCAATCTTGCAATCACCTTCCCTGTGCCTAACGCAGTTACGAATAAAGAGCGGAATTTAGGTCCTAATAGCGCCATTTTTAGGACCTAACAATCTTAAAATTACACACTAGTCAAAAAAATTGAAACGATGTTATTTTTTGATTGTGTTTGATTGTAAAGTTTCGATTTTTCACGTAAGTTACCACATGGTTGTCGCATCCTGTTGACGGTACGTGCGCTTGACGTAAATACTTAGAGCGAGGTTTACAAAAGGAAGGGAAGGAAGAAACACAAGAATTCGTATAACTACTGTATAAATTCCATTATTTGTATTATTGCGTCATGATTTTCTACAAATTGACTGAATTGAGGAATTTTATTTAGATTCTGGATTCTCCAGAGGTAATTTTATTTTTTGTTTTAATCCATCTAATAACCTCACCATAATCCTTTTATAGGTTTTTGACCCATAAACATAAAAGTTAGAGAAACAAAAAGAAAAAAACAAAAAAAAAAACAATTGATTTGCAGGGATTTGCTGAAGATTTGCAGTAGTAGGACGATAACACTAACCCGAAGTTATTATTTGTATTTATTAAAGAAAATGTAACGAAAATTGATAGATAACATTAAAATAAAGCGTTTTGAGCGGATGAATTACCAATATTGATTAGTATAGCCAAAAATTGATTTTAAAGTAATCGAATTTTACGCAAATTTCGACCTTATAGATGAATTCTATTGAGATTACATGATTTTTAATGAGTTGGACTATCTCAGAAATCCACATTTTCTAAGTTCCCAGTTGAGGCGGTGACAAGCGCTCAGATATATTTTTAATCAGTGGAATGTCTTAAAGATCCCCGTTATCCCAATATAAACTTTTAAGTTATTTGTTGGTCCTGGGGTATATTTTTAATAAGTGGAACTGTCTCAAAGATTCACAATTTCTAGGATTCCGGATTAGGTGGTGGAAAGGCCCGCCACGAGATATTTTTAATGGGTGGACTATCTCAGAGATCTCGGTTAACCAGTTCCGTACGTTAAAATGATTGCAACATAACTAACAAGTATTTTAACGATGAATTTTCCATGTTTGACTAAGCAGGAACTTTACAAACTTTACAAATTTCAACTCACACTCGGTTGAAGTGGGCGGGGCTAACCTTATAGCTACAGCCAATTCGGGTTGGGTACATTTCGCCGAGAACGATTCGCCGATAACACTTCGCCGGGAACGATTCGCCGAGGCACGATTCTCCGTGACACAATTTTTAAAGTGACATTAAATATAATTTCTTGTATGTTGTTCTTTACATATTAGTTAAAATTCTAATATTTTAGCGCTTAGGCCGGTTTTATAATAAAAGCGTTATCTAAAAGTTCCTAATTAACCAATAGAAAACGTGTGTTAACTCTAACAAGCCAATAGAAATCCACCTTTACTTTTAACGGCTCTTTAAAAGTTTTATGAAATATATTAGGCGGTTGAAAGACTGAATTTTGTGATGAAATTTCAATTTTTAGTTGGAGCTAAAGCGCAGTAACGAAAACTCGTATATGCGGGTTTATGTTGGTGAGATTGGGTGTCAAGCGTTCTCCCTCCACATGTATCTACGACCTATCTAATCTGAATACACACCATTTCGCCGCCCACCCATTTCGCCGCAGTCAAAACCTACTACTAACCTAAGCTTGACCTTGGATTTTTAACGGTCCCCTCATTAAAAAGGAATCGATTCCTACCACTAACCTAAGCTCGACCGGTGGATCTCTCTTTTCACGGTTCTCTCGTTAAAATAAATCATTTCTTACCACTAACCTAAGTTCGGCCGGTCGATTTCTCTTTTCACGGTCTCTTCATTAAAACAAAAATCGTTTCCTAACACTAACCTAAGTTCGACCGGTGGATATCTCTTTTCACAGTCCCCTTATTAACAAAAAAATGAATATTTGGACTTTATGGATATTTGAATTAATAACTGTAACTAAACTGTAAAATATTTATTATTTTTAATAAAATTTTAAATAATCTACATTTAACTAATCTATTTCCTTTTATTAAATTTTTTTTTTTTTGCTTCTTAAACCATATTAATTTTACCATAATATTAAAAATGTAATATATAAAATTACTCTCAGCGAATCGTTCTCGGCGAAATGTACCTTTCCCAGCCAATTCAATGTCGTAAAATGTCATCTTATGTATTTTTCAGTTTTCTTGCGAAATTTAGGCCCTGTTTTCTGTTTGTAATATTATTTTATATGTAATTTTTATCATATAAATAAATTACTTTCTTAGATTATCGACAAATGGCGCTAGAAGCTCCCGGCGAATCGCACCACGGCAAAACTTGTTCCGGCGAGAAGTTCCAGGGGAATCTTTCCCGGCGAATCGTATCCAACCCTGATTTGAACGGGTCTCTCTCGTGGAAATATCCTTCAAATTGGCAACTCTGGAACGGAAATCCCCAAGGGGATACTCCTTCTTCACTGTTCCAAGCAAGAAGCGGTAGACCCTGCAGAGACAATCCTCTTCCCTGCAGCTAGCAAGCAATAGCGTCCCACGATGAGGGAGCTGCATTCAAAACCTATTTATCAAGCTCACTCCAGATATATGACGAAGGAAGTATGGACATAGATCCGAAATTCCATATAGTTAACGGAACAATGAAAGCGCTTCATTATGTTGCAAGTATGGTCAGGGCCGTCGCGCCCTATTATGCATAGTGTGCAAAATGCACTGGCGGTCAAAAGTCCCCCAAAATCAATTTAAGGGGCAGAGGTAAGCGAGGAAGAGCTCTATGGGGAAGCAAAATGCGGTAGGGAGCTAAATGTAGACGAGATAAAAAAAGTAAGAGTAAATCTGTGAGACTGTAGATAAATTTAAGTTTAGGGAACCAGGAACCACATTAAAAATTTAAAAACGCGGATTACAGAAGCAGCCAAATGAAACTCAATATTTTCGGATAGGTCGCGTTACAGCAAGGAAAGCGTAATAGAAATTTAAGAAACTGTATTAAAAAAATTGATAAGATAAGATAAGATAAGATAAGATAACAGGAGCGGCCAAATGAAACTTTGCACACAGGCGGCAGTACCCTTAGCGATGGCCTTGAGTGTGGTTTTATGTTTATTTTTATTTGGTTACGCCGCGTCCGAAATAAAAGTAAATTTCATGGTTTTCCGTTTGAAGGAAATAATTTATTTCTATGAAGAAAACTGGCATGTTGGGAGTAAAAATGAATGTTTGTGACTCGTTTGTCCTCTTTTTCGTATTGTCTGATTTGATGAAAAAAAGCGTCCTTTTGACAACGCTGTAAAAAAGACAGTGATAGTGGTCGGTAAGTTTATACAATAAAAGAACACAAACGGATTTAAAAAAATCATTTTCGATTTTGATCTCAATTTATGTCAGGGGTACATACTGAGAAAGTTTGACGCACATCAAAAGTCAAAATCCTTAGAGTTTTAACCCTTAGGTTCCCGGACCACACTTTTCAATTAAAATTAACAGATCATAGTGTACATAATGAATGATCATGAATGATGAATTAATACAATTCATTTTAACAAAGGGTCTGGCCGGTTAAGTACGTTAAAAATGCATTTTTTGAATTTCATGATGGCAATTTTTTTCAAAGTTTGTTATGTAAAAAGACAGTCGTGTACAAAATTTTAGCTTTTCAATTTACTTCCTGTGGATTTTAGAAGGAAAATACTGCTTTTTTACATTTCTTCATTTTTCTTATACTAAAAGATATCCGAAAAATCTAAAAAATTCAGAAAAATCAAAAATCACCTAAGAAATATGAAAATAATTTTTGGAATTCCTTCACAGTTAAATTCAACGAAATACGAATTTATCAACTTTAAAAAAAATTATTTAACCATGGGGGAATTTTCCGACTAGAACAAGAAAATTTGACAAAATTCTACTTTGGAATCCCTACAAATTAAAAAAAAATCATCCCAAAATTCCACTTGCAACACTATCAAAAATGCAAAATTCTCTTCAAAGTTGTGACGTCACACTAATAGAGTCAATTTACTACATGTCAGAATACTATAATTTATAGAAATTTTACTTCAATAACTTCAACTATGGCTCAACAGAACACCTCACAAACCCAATAATTTCTGTATTTTCAAATTTTCGCCAAATACCGCGTATACTATCAATACTTTACTAAAACATTAAAATTGAACAAACATTTTTTTAAATTAATTATGTTTAATTGAGCATACATGAGGCGTATAGATGCAAACTGAGACATATCCATGTTAATGAATTTCGAGAAAACCGTAAAAAACGCTCACAACTTTATTTGCTATTGCTATATTCTGAATTTTTTTTATGTAATTTACTTTTATATTTCAAAATTAGTTAGTGAAAATCTCATTAATTAAATATCAAAATAACTTCAAAAACTTAAAAAAAGATTTTCATTTGTCGCATATTGCATTTGACATTTAAATGTTTTACCTCTAAAATATTTCTACATGAGTAAAAAGTACAATATTTTTATAGGAAATAAAAAACAATTAAAATTAGTGTTGCAAGTGGAATTTTGAGATGATTTTTTTTTTATTTGTAGAGATTCCAAAGTAGAATTTTGTCAAATTTTCTTGTTCTAGTCGGAAAATTCCCCCCTTGTTAAATAATTTTTTTTAAAGTTGATAAATTCGTATTTCGTTGAATTAAACTGTGAAGGAATTCCAAAAATTATTTTCATATTTCTTAGGTGATTTTTGATTTTTCTGAATTTTTTGAGATTTTTCGGATATCTTTTAGTACAAGAAAAATGTAGAAATGTAGAAAAGCAGTTTTTTCCTTCTAAAATCCACAGGAAGTAAATTGAAAAGCTGAAATTTTGTACATGACTGTCTTTTTACGTAACAAACTTTGAAAAAAATTGCCATCATCAAATTCAAAAAAGGCATTGTTAACATACTTAACCGGCCAGACCCTTTGATGACCAGGCTTGATGCTTCACAAAATAATTTTTTGCTGCAGTTGACTATTGTACATAAACATAACTTTATCAGAAGTAACACAATTAGCATTGTTAATACAGTGATTTTGCTTATTAACCTACATAACCCCAAATCCGGGTAAAAATTGACCCGGGTTTTCATTTCTTTGTTGTTTTTGTGATCCAATCTTGTTATTTCATTTTTTTATAGATATGCTAGTCCTATGCTAACTGTCAGCGAATGTCTATGAAAAAAATAATAATAAATTTAAGAAAACTTAAGTTATTTTGTATATTATGTAATAAAAATAAACAAAAATGTTATAAACAATTAAAAACAATAAAATTATCGAGTGGGTCAAAAATGACCCATTTTGGTACTCTGCAGACTCTCATATGGCGAAACGGTTTGAAAGCGGTTATAATATAACCTACAGATCCTAAATTAAACAGATTATTGCAGCAAAAATAAAATTTAAATTGACCTTAACGAGTGAGCGGTTTAGGACGTTTAGGTATTATCTACGTATTGTTATAGAAATTACCTTCTCAGGCCCACACTGATGGAAAAAAATTTTTTTGAACTCGTACAATATTTTGCGATCGGGTTTGTAAATTTCAGCTACGCCATTGTGAGCTTTAATTCCTATTGGATGAAGTGTAAATTAGTTTACAATAAATAAATAATTAAATTTAAATAAGGTCATTTCCAATTTTTTTGGAGCACACAAAAATGTGGCATCTTCTAGACCACACAATTTCGAGTACAGGGCCGTCGTCAAGGGTACTTCCGCCCGTGTGCAAATTTAATTTGGCCGCCCTTTTGTAGCCACTTTTTCGGTTGTTTTAATACATTTTCCTAAATTTCCACTACTTATTCCCTGGCGGAAATGACCAATTTTTAACCCCTATTTTTGGGATTTTAGCCGCCTCTAATTTTGGTCGCCCGTGTGTTTTGCACACTGTGAACAATAGGGCGCGACGGTCCTGTTCGAGTGAAGCATTTTTAATTTGATTTGTTATCCTTATCGGTTGTTGCTCCGAAGTAATTATTTATTATAAATTTATTACTCATTTTAAACATTTATATCTGATGAAACTGAAAGTTGCTACAGAGTGCCAAGAACTTGGAATCGTTGGAAATTTGGGTAAAGAACACAACGAAGGTGATAACTGATCATAAAGTTATAGGCTATTTAATTTAAATGTTATTATGATTTGCGAATGCGTTAGCAAGCAATGTTAATTTGACTGAAATTAATAACAATAAAAATACCGGTATTTACATGTAAATAAAAAGAGGTGGGAGTTTCATCTGTTTAAATGTATTACTGTGATTGGCTAAGTGAAAGTAAGTTTTATTTTAAATCAAGTGTATAATAAACAACAATCACATTGCACTTTAAGAATTTAAACATTGTTGGTTAAGTTTAAGATAACACAAAAAGTTTAATAAATTTTCTCGTTTACTTTTTTGTGAGATAACACTTCAAAATAATAAAGAGTGAATGCAGTTTGATTTTTTTACAATAGTGTATTCCAAACGTATTTTTGTTTTTTTGAACCAAACATGAAAGACGCCTGGAATAAAATTGTAAATAGGACCTATTCGGTTGTAAATAATGAGGAGAAAAAATATCCTTATGAGTGTTCGTCAAAAACGTCCAAGACAATTATTGGAAACGGATTTTGCGATCAAAAAAGTTTTAAATGTAAGTTTTTTTATTTCTTCTAAAAATTCTATTTTTTAACATTTTTACTGGTTTAAAAATTTTGAGTTGATTTGTAGTTTTTAATACCCTGCAATATTCAATGTTCAGTGAATAATTTTTATTTTACAATTCATTATATTTAATTGGAAAAAATGTAGGTCTGTCGTGTGATTATTACAAAATTATTTTTATTATATTGAGAAAGTCCTGTATATTTTAAATATCTTAATTAAAACCAATAATGAAATAGCTCATTGATTGGGCCCTTCAAAACCCCTAAATTTTTGTTTGTTTATTTTTGCTATACTTATTATATTTTCATAAGAATGAAAGCAAAAATGACACTTGTATTTAGAAAAAAATATTGAATTTTCTTCCTGTTTTTGAACATAATTAAAATTTATTTTGATTTATAAATATTTTTTTTTTTAATAAGTTATTTACCATTGAAATTTTTTTGTTATTTATAATTTTCATTTTAAAAATATTTCAGAGTTTTGATCTTGAAAAACCATGTTAAAGTTGAATAAACAGATTAATTTGTCATTGGGGATATTTGATGTTGAATAAAAAACGTGTCTGGAGGATCCACATAATATTATGCAAAGTTGGTAAAAATTATATTTACCTTGAAATTGTTATTAGTATAAATTTAAAATAATAAAATCACATTTCGATTCAGACACCCCAATATATTTGATTTGTTATTAAAATTGTGTAAATTACAGTTTCTTAAACAATTAGATATTCATTTCGTAAGCCAATTTTAGAAATTGTAATAGAAACCGTGATTCTGGGCAGGCGTTCATGGTTATCTTAACAATAATAATTTTTGGTAAAGTTCTCAATTTTTGATAACGAAAAAAGTTGAAATGCGCTCTAAGACTCTTAAATTAATATAAAATATTTTAAGTTATTAACTTGTGAAAATTATTGAAATGGAAGTAACTTATTCTAACAAATTTTTCAAAATTGTGAATTATGTAGCAATAGCAGCAATTACATTAGTTAAACTGGTTTCTGAAATTTTGCATAGTTACCGGTCGGGAAGACAAATTAAAATCTATTTAACAGCTAAGCAATGCGTAATAAATAAAAACTGATAATTTATCATTTGTATGTTTTTTACAAGTATCAAATAGAAAAATCATTATTCTAATTCATCATAATTAATTATTATAAGTGGAATATTATTAATTTATTTTTAAAATATTTAAATATAAATAATTACTAAGTATAAGTACCGTATAAAATGTACGTAAAATATGTCAAGTTACGTCAATCTGCGGCTTTAAATATTTTTTCAATATACCTATGTACTACATAGTACTACATAGTAGTACATAGTTATTTTGGAATTATTACACCGTGTGTTGTAATTTTCAAAATTATTATTTGAAATTTAAAAAAAAATATTAACCCCCTTTTCCCCTTATGAGGGTAGTTAGAGGTTTACGCTTGGTACTAAATTACTTAATAAAAATTAGGGAGTCGTTCTCACTTATATGACAGACATAATATACCTATATATTTCTTTAACACTTAAATTTTTAACTCTATTTTGTACTAATTTGGTAACAAATTTTGTCAAGTGTAAAGCAAAATTTGTTAAAAAATTAGTACAAGTGTCACACTGCCTTAACGCATTTATATAAATTTAGGTATAAAATGATGGTTTTGATAATATATTTAATATTAATAATAATATTTATTAATTGCCTGTGACTCTTTGATCCAGAATTCTATTGTTGGTCCTGCTTAGGATGTTCATAACAAATTCAACTTTTTTAATATTTTCTTATACGATTACGAGGTTTATGTAATATTATTCCTCGAATCAGTTGCAATTATATTTGTCGCTAGCGGCAAACCATTAATAGATAAGAATTGGCAATAAGTTGGTCGACCTGTCCTAATGGAGGAATCGTTGACAGGTAGTGGTCAAATAAAACAATTATTATAATTTATTGTCCGACGTTTTGGGTGCTTTTTATCGACCCATTTTCAAGGCTAAATTATAACAAACAAATTAAATTAACTTAAAAGGAAAGAAAGAAACCAAAATTAAATTAAAAGACTAATTAAAAAAGAGATAAAACAAAAATGAAAAAGAAAAATCTTTTTCTTTTTGATTGATCTCTTTTTTAATTTATTAGTCTTTTAATTTTATTTTGTTTTCTTTCTAAATTCCAATAGTTTACCACGTTTTTGCTATTTTAGTGACACAGCAACTGAACCTAGAATTGAGCAACTTACCGAAGGTCGTAGTAACTATATATTTTATGACATTTTTACATTTTTCAACATGGTTGACATGATATCTCAAGTTCTATTTAACAGATTTATTTCAAATTTTATATCGACCTTCAATATATAATTGTCTATCACCCCTACCACTTTTGTATCAAAATTATTTGTTTTACTGGCTGAAACTTTTGCTCAAAACTTTAATCGTGTTTCTCTCAAAACTACATTTTTCAACATGGTTGACATGATATCTCAAGTTCTATTTAACAGATTTGCTTCAAATTTTGTACCAACCTTCAACATATAACTGTCTATCGCCCCTACCACTTTTGTATCACAATTATTAGTTTTTACTATTTTAAAAAATTAAAAATTGTGAAAAAAACAGTTAAAAAATGAATTTTTTTCTTCAGACAGCCGCCATTTTCCGAAAAATTTTTTTTTCGTTTTCTCTTTAGTAGGAGCTATAACGACATTCTTACTAATTAAGAATATTTTTTTAAATTTTGTTTCCGATGACCAGAAGGGTTGCAATCTTATCAATCTCTATTTTTTTACCCCCAATTTTAGCAGCTTATAACTTATTTAATTTTAACTTTTTTTTTCAAAAATTTTTTTGTATATTCTCAAAATATCAATAAATATGTTGTTAAAATCTGAATGGTAAAAATATTTTTTGTTTTATTTTTATTGAGCTCAACAAATCGCCCATAATTGATGCTTTTAAACCAGAAGACGGCATTAAGTTAACTAATCTTACCATGCATTTTTACGCTATAAATTGAAATTTCGGGCTTTTCAAAAGAAAGAAGAAATTTATAATTATTACTGTTCGATTTTTCTCCACTTCTGTTTTCTAATTTATACTAAATAATTTGAAACTGGTTTCCATTTATAAACATATAAAACGTCTTCCGAGATAGTTGAATTTAATTTTCCAGATTTTTGGAACCTAAATTTTAAATTATACTAATGGCGGGGATAAAATAAAATCATACGAGCGAACTTAAGCAGATATTGCAGCGTGATTGATTATGGGGTGCATGCTATTTCTGGAGAGGGAATGTTGCTAATCTTAAAAAAAAAGGAAACAAATTTGTCTCCAACCGTGCAGAATGTAGTAATTTTTAGTCCAATATTTACTTAAAGAAAGTAATATTTTACAGGAGCAATTCAGAAAATTCCATTCAATCCATTCCCGATTGAATTTTCTCAAGATTTTCCTCTTTCTTTATTAAACCATCCTTTTCACTACTTTTTACTGGTTTTAAATAAATTAACAAAATCATACTGATTTTTTCTGTGGCAAATTTTACCCTAATTTAATAACACTTCACCCAGGTTTTACAATCTTTTTTTTAATCTTGCAGGAGGGAGGAAATCTCGTTCTAGACACCGCTACAATTTGTGTTTGTAGTGCCAAACTTCACTAACTAAGGCCTCCCCCACAGCCCTTAGCCGTAAGACAACCACCGTCAAGCATTACTTTCGCATCTATGGGTGTTACTAAAATTCTGAAGTCATTGATTTTGGCCCCATGGTGGCTTTTTATTTAGCTGCTACCTAAGCTTTTGCCCATAAAATTTACGGAACTTGCATTTACTTTTGCTTGTCACACACCAATCCTTCATTGGCCTTGAATATCCAGACTTGATGGATATGCTTAACGCGACAGCTCTAGCTTCCAAGTCTGTGCCTTTCTAAACCACACAATTTGCAGTATAGCTCCATATTTCAGGCGTTTGCATGGTAACGCATTTCGCAACACCTGCAAGTCTGCAAGTCTAGATCTATTATTTCTACCTGGGTGTCCTCTTGTGTGGTTCTCACAGAACTGATAAATAAACTTCCTCCTTCCCCAACCGCACTTGAAATGTTATCCTTAATCCTTGATTGATCGATAAGTATATCAATGCCTTTCAGTTGTACTATATAATTCCTTTCGTGAGATCTTTCAATCGTAAGTGTTTAATAGCATCTTTATGCCATTGAGGGCTCTCTCCCTGACGTTCGGTCTCGAGAACCACATCTCCTCCCATTGTAATCGCCAATAACATAATACGAATAGTTTTGACCGCCTCCACATAGGAAAAACTCGGGCTCGTTTTCACGACGACCGCCAGAGTCTTCGTCCTTATCTTTGCAACGTTCCATTTTTTACTGCTTCCATCAAGAGTTAGACTTTGTATCACCTACATTTTGCCTTTGAAATTTCTCCTCTTCCTGATTCGACTCTAAGCTAGGCTACGTACAGAGTAAACGCTGCTTACCGAAACCGGCTTACCTGCTTGGATATTTGCATTAAAATATCTGTTGCGACCAGCTTCGTTTGTCCTCAATTATGTTTTAAATTAACATAAGCGAAGCTGGTAACAACAGATATTTTTAATGCAAATATTCAAGCAGGTAAGCCGGTATCGACAACCAGCGTTTACTCTGTACGTAGCCCAAGGCTGCTTCCAGAGTGGAGGCTGGTTTACCGGCGCAAGCTTACCATCTCATCTCTTTCCAATGTTAATTAACGAAGCTAGTAACCAGAAGGATATTTCAATGCTCTGTTTTGGCAATTGATAATATTTTTACCAGAACTATGCGTATCTATCATAGTTGTAGATGTCACAACGCGCTCTTTTAACTCATCCAGGTTCCCTACAGAGAGGATTAAATCATAAGAGGGGTTATGATTTAACGGGCGTTAGTCTATTAAATGTAATAAATTGCAAAGCATTTTCAAAATTGAAAAAATTGAAATAATTGCTACTCCTACAATTTTGTGCTTAATCGACGTGCAAGGTTTTATGACTTTACAATATTTTGTAACTTTAATGCATTATACTATGCGCTTAAATTTAATTTTTACTTACATACAAGAACTCCATTAACCATTTGCAAATAATGTCTAATATTATAATATTAATTAAATTAAATCGTTAAACTTCTTAATTTATTTTAGCTTACAGGCATATAATTAATTTGTATTTTATGTAAAACTTTACCTAAGTATCTCGAAAGGTTTTTAACCCATAATTATTAAATTAAAAATTAACATTTTTTGTTATTGTTTTGAAAATTTGAAATCTGATTCCATAAAGCACATCAGAGCGCGGTACAAAGTGATAGCTAGAAAGAATTATTACCAAATTAATTTATGCTCAACTTAAAAATATTATCTAACAACAATTAAGAAATACTTTTTAAATTTCCTTATTTTTTTTTAACTATTATTGCTCTTAAAAATCAGTTCCTGTATGACTATTGTACAATTGCTGGTACGTTGTTTACACGTGTAAGTCACCTTACGTAAACAAAAATGATCTGAAAACTAAACCAAAAATTAATGTTGCATACAGGTAATTTTTTCTTTATGACTTGGTATGTTTTATTTCCTTATTTTTCAATGACCAAGTAAAGGCAACTTAGATGCATTACAGTGGTTTAAATGGTATTGTATTGCCATTTACATATTAATTAGTCACTTATAGACGTTTTTATTAATTTTAATTACATTTCATCTCAAGACGCATTAGCTGCATAATATTTCTTTGTTTTATAACAAAATAACTTAAAATGATAGTGTGTAAGAATTAATTACATGATTATTAAACATAGATTTAAAGACGCCACTTAAAATTTAATTTAGAAGACTGCCTCACATCTTCAAGCTGTTTTGTTTTCTCAATTATGTTCATAGTAAAATTGTAACTATTTGTTTTTAATGTCAATTTATTTGAGGTAATTTCATAACTGCACACGCAAGATTAAGAAAAATATGAAATTTTATTTAATGAAACCGAATATTTGCGTGGTATTTAGTATGGTACTAAACATTGGAGTTTCATGGTGAAAATATTGATTTCCAATATAATTCCAATATAATAATATTGGCCCAATATAGATTATCAATGTTGAACCAATATTGAGTTACCCATAGAATTGCAATGTAGCGCTCATTGTTGAGACTACATTGTACCAATGCTGAATTTCAACTATTTCAATATTGTCCCAATATAGATAAATAATCAATATTGCACCAATATTGGGATTACATAGTATTGGAGCCCGATATTTAGCCAATATTATAATATTAACCCAATATACAGCGTCAAGATTGTGTGATACATATTCAGATTTGGTTCGTTCAATTATTGCTAACTTAAAAATAGTTCCAGGATGTACAGCCTAACCAATTTAGTTAAATGTTAAATAATTTTAATTGAGGTTTGCGTACTATACTACGCATCTATAGGTTCCTTTCAATTTTTGAAACTTTATTTTGCTTTAATATTAATTTTTTTTTATTTATAAATTAATGTAGTTTGAAATATGTACGTATATTGCCGAAAGCAAGTCGTAGTTTCACTTTGTAAACATAGCACTAATTACTGATAATGGAGTAACCTTTAAATTGTTAATCCTCTCAGAAATAATTTATAAATATAACAAAGACAAATACAGTCACTACCAGGGATTTCCTTCTATATGTCACAGATCAGATATATTGGAATTCTTCGATGTGGTCTTTTCAATTTTTAAAAGTGATTCACCCTGAAACCTCTTTATTACAAAATAAAATAATAATTGAAAATATTTGTAATTTTCCTACTTATATATTATTGATTATTGACACTGAAAAGTTTGAATCCTTGGAAATGCAAAAACGAAATGACCCGTGTCTATACTTTTTATGATTTTCAAGGTTCCATTTGAGTTTAAACTGCTTTTTGTTTTAATGGGCACAATAAATTCTTAAATTATAATTATTTTTTATTTTATTTTTATATTTTTTCCAGGTGTCATTACAATTTCAATTTTGGGTTTAATCATCTTCGGAAGCGGTATCCTGGTTTTATTTTTTCAACCGTACGACATGCTGTTTAGATTGGTAAGAAAAATATAGATAATATAGATATAATTTAATGTTTTTTTTTATTAAATAAATACAATTTAACCTTAACCTTAGTCCAAGTAAAATGTAAGATACCTATACAATTAATATAACACTTAAAGTAATTATTATCACATAATAATTGAATCAAGTAGAAGTTATTATGCAAATAAGTTAATATGATATATTTAACTTTAATTTAATTTACACGTGCAGGTACAAAATATTGTCGTGTAGTCTTAGAAATTTTTAAAACTCATGTATTCCTCATTCATTAATTCTCCTTATTTATCATGGGACGAGGACACAAAGTTTAAATAAAATTACAATCCAGTATATTATACAATAAGGGATTAAATAAGTGCCACTTTTCATCATGATCAAATAGTTTATTTACACGAGGCAAAGCCGAGGGTAAAAATTACCCGAATCATGAAAAGTTACTCAAGTTGCTCTCCAAGTAACTTACTTATGAATTATTTTTCTCATTTTCAATCATAAATTTTGTATTTTCCCATCTTTTATTTCCTTTGCTATGATGGTCCTCTTAAGTCTTACCATATTTTTGTTGCTAGGATGGCTACTTTATAAACTAAGTGGCCAATAAAGTATACTTTATTCCCGTTGCTAGGTTGACCTGGCCTCGGAAACATAGCGCGTGGTTAAGTGCGTTGACTGCTATTTCAAAGTACTCGGTTCGACTCCGGGCGAAACAAGAACTTTATTCTGACCGTCTCCCATCGAAAGACAATGGCAAACTACCGAGGGTTATCTGCCAAGAAAGCCACTTAATTTTAAAAATTACATACCCCTCAATTTTTGCTTATAGTCTCCTCAGGAGTTTTCTATCTATAGTTTTTAATCATATCCTTGCTATAATTTGATCCCATTATCACCAAAATTCAATTTTCGGTCTCTATGTTAAATATATTCTGTTCTCATTAACAACTTGAACAATTTAATCAAATACTTACATAAATTATTTGCATATTTTATAAAAACTAAGCAATTTTTATCGGTATTCACCTTTGACCTCACGCAAGGTGAGCAAATGCTTATATTTTTGAACATTGAAATTATAAATTTTATTGTGTTTCTTTTGTATAACAGAAAATTAATTTCATTCATAAGTAGTAAAGGGTTACGTCCAATTAATGATGGCAGCGAATGTACACAACCTAGTAAAATCAAAATATCGCAAGTCAGGTTAATTCAATTAAGGACCTAAATAGAATTGTATAATAATAATTGTGATATGAGCGTAAAAGTATCACATTCGTACAAGAAAATTTCGTAAACAAAAAATGTCAAAAGATAATCAACTTACTAAAAATGGGAAATTTGAGCCAAACCTAAAATATTTTGCGGCCAAAAACTTCAAATTGCCAACCATGCGGACAGAATGAATTGATTTGAGACTTTTTTGTGCCAACAGCGATAAAGTATAAAAATAATTGTAGCTAGCATTTCCGCAAAGAATTTGGAAAATTTTCGTTTTAAAATTCTAATCGCTAACAGTTTAAATTAGTGTTTTGCACTAAGATGTTTGACTTGTCGTCATGGTACTGCGTAATACCAAGGCTCTACCATGAACACTTCCTTGTAGTTGGTTAATTTAGGATGTTGTTCCTTAATTATACACGCAAATCAATTCAAGTTCTGCTGGTACTGACGTTTTATAGTCGATGCGTAACAGTTTGGGCAATGTTATGGTACTTACAATTTAACGTAGAATTCATACAACCAGCATCATATTCCTGGATAATCTTTGTTATCTTCTAAGTAATAATAATCTAAATAATATAACGAAATTTAATTATTTATTAGAATATAACATAATTAGTAGGAATATTTTAATAATTTAATGGAATAAAAATTAATATTTTAGAAATTACATTACGTAATTTCTGATAAATAGTGTACATCGCACTTGAAAACTTAAAAATATAATATTAATTTTTATTCCATTAATTCGCAAATTATTTAAAAATTCGTACTAATTTTTAATTAGTACGAATTTAAATATTATAACATAATTATTAAGTAGATACATAATTCAAACTGAACTGAAAGTTCTTAAAAAAATTTTTTTTTCAGAAATGTGTCTTTTCAGACGGAGGTGAAGTTTATGAACTTTGGAAAAAACCTCCAGTCGAACTTTACTTAAAAGTTTATTTGTTTAATGTTACTAACAGCGATGCATTTCTAAGTGGTGAAGAAAAACTGAAAGTGGAAGAAGTTGGTCCTTACGTTTATCGGTAAGTAAATAATATTCTCGGTTACTTAATTACACAGAACAAAATAAATTATACTTTTTGAACAAATTTTGAATTTTGATAACAATCACTTTTTTATTTTGATTTTCATCTTTGGCGTACTAAGCAACAAATTCTAAACAAACTCATATATTTACCTATGATATAGCAATAATTTATGATGAAACATAAATTTTTATATCAGCGATTTAAATGCTATTATTTGTAATTAATTATAGTGCCCATAATTTAGATCAACCTTTCTCAAAATTTTGCAAGCGCGGACCGTTGCTTACACTTTTTTTGCGGCCTATTATTTTCTATAATTATGTGTACTCAAACGTTTAGGAAATAATAACGCACGGCCTTTTTTTAATAAGCAGGCCGGTATTTTGTTTTTGCAAACCAATATTGTCGATTATACTTTGGGAAAGGCTGAGATAATTGCAGTAATTAATTAAAAGTATTCCTATTACTACTTTTTATTATTTAGTAACAAAATTGAAGGTTTCTGCTATAATAAAAATCAAATTTGTGTAACACTGGCAATATTATCGCGAAATTTATATACCTCAGGGTTCCCAATAATAAAATGAGCATCATCAATGTTAAGTTACTCCTTTAGTTTACTGAAAAATCCTTGTATAATACAAATGTTTCAAAAACACAACATTTTTACTATGTGCAATAAAAATTAGAAAATATATAACTTGGGAGACTATGGAATTATTTAGATTTATTTAGAAAAAATTAAAAATTATTTTTTAACCGAATAATTAATCTATTCTTGCGCGTCACTTCAGATTAGAGTTGTCAATACAATATTTATTATTCAACTTTTAATTCATTTCTGAGTTTCACCAGAAAAATTATTGATATCGAAAATTTTGAAAATCTAATTTTGCATAATTAATCAGAAATAACTTATCAGTAATTCTTATCAAATTGTGTAAATATTTTTTTACTGTGTTAATTTTTATTGCTAATAGTTTTATAAAAATTGAGTTTGTTTAGATAATCAAAATAATACAAATAAAAATAGTAATTACCTATTTCAGTTCATCGACTAGATTTTTTTGATTTAGTTTTAATTTTTTAGACTAGATTTAATTTTGCTTTCAGTTCCCACATGCAATATTATTGTTAAATACATAATCATATGTTATTTAAAGTTTTAATGTATTTAAATGTAATTTGTTTGATATAAAGAGTAAAATAACTAAATAAAACTTTTTAACTAAAATGTTAAAGTTTTTATTAAAATAATTTTGAATTGATTATGTCGTAATATCTTACTGGATATAAATAGCTCGGAATTTTATAGAAAAGTTAGTATAATTATAACCTAATTATACAAAATACCTTTTTGGAATAGGTCGTTTCCGTAACTTTTTTATTGGCTATATCAATTTCAAATTTTTAATATAAATATTTTTTAGGGAATATTTAAGACATGAAAATGTGACATTTAATGACAATGGTACCTTATCAGCAACGCCCTATCATCCACTTGTATGGGTGCCCGAATTATCGGAAGGACATAAAGAAGGTGATCAACTAATTTTGCCAAACATTGCTTTATTGGTAAGTTTAAACATAATCGTGATATTTAAAAGTTAAGTTTTACCTTCACATTCAACTTTAATTTGTGAGGATGCAAGGCTAACAGATATAATAATTTCTTGATCAAGCGGAATCAATGTCAATATTTCTTCGTAAGTTTATAAAATAGTCTGCCTTTTAATTTCTTCTCTTTTTTTAATTTAATTGCAATTTTATGTCAGGGTGTATTTTCTCTGGTAGAATTGTCGGAAACTTCAACTCACGATTCAAGCTGAGGTCGCAACTGAAAATACCTGCATGATCACTGATATATCGTAATAGTATAATATTTGGCCTACTTTGTTATCAGTCAGGGTGATATCAATTAGCATTTAATGTTTGATTAGTCTATAAATATCATTATTATAATGTATGTAACTTATTATTTATTGTTATTGCATTTATTTATGGAATTAATTAATTTAAATTTTTTTATTTCACAATAATATAATTTTCACACGCTATAACTTAATATATATTAATTCAATATAAATATCACTTTAATAAGTACTAAAGAAGTTCATCGAACTCAATTTATTATATTTATATTACCGTAATTTATTGGTAGACCAAAACACAAAATTTACTTAATAGTAGATACTGCCTTTAGATCCGTAAGTACTAAGGGCCTATCAATCTATACATATAATCTATCTATATATATAAAATAATAAACTGACTGACTGACTGACTGATTGACTGACTGACTGACTGATATATCAACGCACAGCCCAAACTACTGGGTCCTTAGCGATGAAATTTTGCACAGAGGTTCCTGTTATCACGTAGGCGAGCACTAAGAAAGGATTTTATGAAAATCCTATCCTAAGGGGATTTATCACCTATTAGCTAATTAGTGGTGACGCGCATGAATGGATTAACGAGATTCCCACTGTCGACGTCCTTCAAGTTTCCAAAGCACAGCCTAAACCGGTGGGTCTACTGTCCAGAAGCATGGAATTTTCTTTAGAAAGGAAAAGAATAAACTTTTAGAAATTAAAAAATAAAAGTTTGAGATAGGATAGATAGAACGAGAACCTCCGAAAAGTTGATTTGGGTTGTCGTTTCTAGCGCGAGTAGAGAGAGAGAAATGAAACGTCAAACGGAATCGAAATAAGAAGGGAAAATGAGGAAGATACAAAGAGTACGAGAGATGGAGGTAGCCGGAAATGGGAACTGATGGGAGTTGGAGGATGGAGTGCCAGAGTAATGTTGAGCTGTAGAGGTGGATGAGTGGAAAGAGAGCGTGCAGGACAGGACTGCATGGAGAAACTGTGGACAACATACCAGGAGAGAGAGACCGATGGAGTAGAGAATAGAATATAGAGACGGAAGAAAAAAGGTTTGCGCGCAAAAAAGTGAATTCCACGCGGACGAAGTCGCGGGCAACAGCTAGTGAACTATAAGGAAAATAGATCCAAATTGGACTATTAAGCTGTAACAGCAGTTCTAGCCTCACCCTCTGAAACGCAACCCCTAATGAGAGGGTTGACCAAAACAGAAACCAGAGTCTGTCGCAATTTGGAGAGAACCTCTCCAGTTTGCGCAGCTACCGTGTTATGTAATCATTCCAATTCCACCCGCTACGCTCCGCTCCGCTCTACATGCTCAGAGCCATTTTGGTAGGACTAAACTCATTAAAACATCCCCCTAGGGCCTTCCAACTCGGCAAATTGTGCTACTGGGAAGGGGGTGAATCTAGTTTTTTTTGCAACTCTGTCGTAGGTGGATGTGTTGCCAAAATTGACTTTCTCGCATTCAAACGATATCCGTTCGTCCAGAAAACCATAACCGAAATTTGGAAACCAAAACTGTGCAATTTCCAAAAAAAGAAATGCAAAAACGTGATAGTAAAATAGCTAAAAAGTATTAATTAGAGTCAAACTTCCGTTTATGTTGGAAAATAAATATAATGCTTACTCACAAACTTAGAACTGAAGTTGATGTTTAGATTCCAACTTAATCATATTTTTACTTACCGTACGGCATAATCAGTAAAATAAAAAAATTCCCCAAGCGTTGTTAATAAATATAAAAATTTATTAAGGGAAAACGCAAAGCAAAAGCAATGGCATTTGAAATTCGAGAGATTTTTTTGGATTCCTGGGAAAAACTTAATATTTAGTAATAAAATTTGCTACTTTTTTTAAATTTCGGGATGAAATCGCATGCTTTCTACTTATTCCTACCATCCAAGCTTCAAGCTCTTCTCTGGTTTCAAAGCCACAAGTCGAATAATACAAAAAATTTAAAATTTATTAGGTAACCTCAAAGATTTTCGGTTTTCTGTTGATCTAGAAAACGGCTTGAGATATTCAAAAAATTCTCTATATTAAAAACTTTGCCGAATTTGTAAGTCCAAAATCCAGGTATGAAATTTTTAAACCATTATCGCCCCGAAATTTTCAAATTTTATTGGATTTTTTTGAAAAATATAAAATTTTAGATCCACGAAAAATGTATGGTAAATTTTAAAATTAAAAAATGGAATGGAAAGAGAGAAAAATTTTAAAAAATCTAATCATTTCACATAGCAAACACAGCGACTTAATTCTTTTCTCAATGTTGTTACAGTAACGCCTGGTCTTATGCAATTTAAAGAGAGTAAGGATTGCATTATTACAATTTCATAGTAGAAACCAAGTGGTCAACTCATTTAACGTTCGAATAACAATAAGTAAAATTTCAATGGTTGGTTAAGTTGTAATTATTTAAATTCTGAAACGCAAATTTAAAAAAAAATTGGAAACAATGATTAATCAAATATTTCTATCAAGGTAATGTTTATGTTACTATAGAACGCGAATCCACATAATTGATGCTATTTTGTGTTTTATAAAGTGTTAATATATTTTTTGTCTTCGTTATTATCAAGAAAATACCAAAATATAAATTATTTGCAAATTTGTAAGCAAGGTCACTTATTTAAAGATCAACAGTAATTATGTATGACTTAGGAAATGCGGTAATAAGTGCTAAAAATTATTTAAATCAAAATTTACTACGTTTGTAACTCCAATAAAAATTATGGTAATTTTTTAGTAAAAATGTGCAATCTATTACGAAACTATTGACCTGCTGAGCTACATTATTGATTTTTTGATTTATAATTGGGTTACGATATGATTAATTTATGTGTTCTTTCATTCAAAAAATTTTAACTATGATTTATATTTTTTTAGTCCAGATTTAGAGCAATTTCAGGGCATAGTTTTTTCTTTCTTGACTATTTTTTTATATTTATGTCAGTGGTGATATTCCAACAACTTCGGCTTGCAATCCGGTATTCCGGTTATTAAGCAATACAAATTAACCTTAACATACACACAATTTTGTAAATTATGCATGAAGGAAATTTACAACACATGTAACGGTAATTTGTATACGGGGATGGAAAATTTTAATTAAATTTTATATTTACACTTTTAGTATAAATCAACGAAGCGAATGCGTACAGTTAATTAGTTAATATTTAATATCTGCAGGAATAACATAATATAATAAATATCAAAATATGGGGGGAAAGCATTTAAAAATTATATTAAATAAAATACTATTATAAGGAAATACCTCATGAATTATCATGTATGAAAAATATTATGTAAAGTCGGCAGACTTCTGGACTCATCTCCGTACCCTCCAGCCCCCGGTGTCACACACAAATAATATGTGATTCGATTTGCGTTGTTTGAGAAACTTGAAACTTCGCCACTGCGTTTTTTATACAAAATGTGACGTGAACAGTCCAGACGCATTTGTGGGGATAAATATTGACCATATCGAACGAAAGAATCCACTACAAAATTAATGTAAATTCCTACCTATCCTAACCTCCCTTCGTTGGACCATGGTTGAATTTGAAACCAAAATTAACAATCACATAGTTGAAACGAATCGAATGATTTAAGAGAAGATGTTAAATTACTTAACGTTACTATTTGTTTTCGATGTAAACAAAGGTAATTACTCTACCGTGAACAATAACTTTAAATAAACAACATTGTTGATGGCTTCTAATTTTCTCATAAATTAACAATGAATAACAGACATGGTTTTCGAGTCAGAATTGTAAACGAGGGCGGTGGCGCTTCTGACGGCTCTCGTATATCGAATGCGACATAAACGTGCCATATAGTATAATGTCAGTCAATCAATAGAGAAATTACCGTTAATCGTGATGAATATATCAAACTTCAAAGATTTTAATTGATTCAAAGGCTTTCGAACGCGACGATGCAGAACAGGCGCGTAAGAGCGGTGGAACCATTTGCCATCCAAAATCTTTAGGTCCTGCAGGAGAAATTCATTAGAACTCCTAATTGATCGTTGCATTTCACTATACTTTGTTTGCCCAACATATACACATAGGCTCCTCCTCAAAATGCATTTGAGCCAAATGTAAACGGGAATTTCAAAATTCTAGCAATAGAAAAGTTCTATTCTATTTTTTGGGAGGAGCTTAGGTGCATGTGATGGATAAACGAAGTATAATGTAGTGTAGACTAGAAATTTCTTAGCGCTGGAATGAGGCCTGGATATGGTTTGCCCTAGGGAAGATCAAGTGCAGAGCAGGTAACCTAATGGAACGTAACAGCAACTCGGTCAGGTCTAAATCCGGCTGATCTGGTGGACCCACATTGAGCTTCGGGTGCCGGATGCATCTGGCTCACCAGATTAAAACAAAATTTGGCATCACTAGAGCCTGTTGCGTCAAGGCCATAACCAAGCAATACCAGGTCTAGTCATGACCAGGTTTAACTGGACATGGGCAACATATACATGCTCTAAAACGGCACGCCATACTTTTACATGATCCGGTCTAGAGTATGTTAGGCCGTTAAGTGTATGTCTTAAGACATTTTCAGTCGGGAAATTGCCAAAATAATTTTCAAACCAATTAGGGAATTTTGTACCACTCCCTCCCTCCTTTGTCTGTCACAGTTAGTCTTCTGCTCCCCGAGTAACATAGCTCGGCCTACGGCCTTCGCACTTCTCTACCCTCATCTTTTGTAATTTTAATTATCAATTTTCCTGCAATCGGAATAATCCCGATCTTTTATGTGTGTATCAGTCAGTAAGAACTCTTTACTGACTAAAGTATTTATTGGCCCGTTATTGCAGCCGGAGGACTAAAATTTGTAATGCTCCAAACGATTATTTGTGTTATATTTTCTTCTTCTTTTTCTAGAAGCAATTCTCTAGGGAATTCTCTTCTAGTTTAGGCCTTAGGCTTGTTATGTCCCAATATCTGATGCATCGTTTCCTTAGCAGTGTTAGTAATATGAGCTTATAAATATTTTCCATTCATTAGGTAGCTTCCTATAGGTTGGCCTTCAGATGTGCCTGCATGTACCCTGGTTTTTATGTTAATGATGGCAATTCACTAATCCAGGAGGACACCAGCTTAACGTGCCTTCCGAAGCACGGAGACTGGTCATAAGATAGTTTACCCTTTCCCTTGTTTTATATCTACAATTAAATGTTCTAGATCTTCATGTTTATTAATATGTTATCTTGTGAAGTGCGAAGCCGAAGGCCGAGATACATTAAGCAAAGAGCAGAAGTGCGAGGCCGAAGGCCAAGCTATGTTTATGATGAAGGGCGGCTTAAGGGAAACTAGATATAAAGAGTGGTTGTTTTTCATTAATCTTTATACTTAGTAATTCGAGGGCTTAGAGGAAGACGAGCGTATCTACAAAATACCAGTTTTGAGATCATTAGTTTTGAGATAAAAATACGTGTATGTGGCACTAACAAAAGTGATTTTGAAGTAGATACGCACTTTCTTATTTTCAATATCTTTAAACATGAGAGTTCCGTTGATGTTGCATTATGTAGAGAACATTATTATTATATCGAATAACAACGTAACTCAAAATTGGTAAATTTGTAGATACGCTTGTCTTCCTCTAAGCCCTCGAATTGTTATTAATTTTTCATTAATTGATTAGCTTAAAATGTGTTAAATTTTTTTTACAAATCTCAAAAATTGAATTTTTATGCGAACATCAGATTTGGCTGATCACACTGATCATTTGGAACTCCAGTGGTCACACATAGGTACGTCTTGTGTTAACCCCCCCCCCCTCTCAGTCATGGACGACCCATAATTACCAATTTTTTTTAAGTTGAATGTGCAAAACATATAATTTCCCTTTTCGGTAGATTCAATAACCTTTCATAATAACATTTGTTTAATAAAAACCTATTTTTTGAATGGATAGCAGGAATCTCGTTAATTCATTTTCGCGCGTCTATAATTTTGAAATTACTATGACTTGAGAACATGAAGAACATTTAACACATCATTTATCTTGGCTTCGTCATTCTCTTGACGACGTAACCTTCCTTTCGATGTCCATACAGAAATAATCACAATATCGCAAAATTCCATCAAATTCCATCACATTTCTTTCAAAAAACTCTGCCCCCTACAATGATTGATTATTTTTATGATTACTTAAGAACTAGAAGCAAAATAGGTAGTATTTCAAACGTCGGGTGACGTCACGTTGGTTTAGAACCCCTCCCCCATCTTCGTCACATCACGTCATGCTAGGTACTTACCCCCCCTCGTCAAATACAAATAAAATACTGCCGTGTTTTTTTTTACAAAACACCACACTAAAAGTGCACCAGCCATCTATTTTAATCGTTAAACATAAAGTAGACTCATCTCAGATAGCAAATTCAATACGGTGAACATTTGTGGGTTGCAAGAATTACTTTATTCAAAATTTTCCTCTTACTTATACTACAAATTTCCCATCGGCCATTGAAACGCACCGTATGTCACAGCTGCACCGCCGTAATCGCCCGCGTGACTTCGCTATCACTCTTCGCTTCACAAAAATCAACTCAAATCCAATTTGCAACGAAATTTCTCCAGCTATTAACAAATCTAAAAGAAACACCACTTTTTTTCTACAACTTTTATTTTAAAAAAACAACGTAAAATCACTCAAATTTACAAATTATCTCAGGTGTAAAAATTATAACCGCCATATTCCTCGCCAGCCTGTGGGCGATTCTCTTTGATTCTCTTCTGCTAGGTCGTCTTTTATGCTCCTCGCGGGATTTTAGTTTTAGTCAAACAAAAAGACATAGGCGCCGCATGAAAACTTTTACAAAAAGTTTTTTTACAAAATTCTTATGTTTTACAAAAATTTCTTTTCTACACAACACAAACCCTTAACAATTTTTGGTCTGTTTGCGTCATCTTCAAAACAGGACACCACAATACATTAAAAAACGCCTAAAATAAAATACATTAAAATGGTAAAATTAATTTTCAAACCAATTTTGGAATTTAACTATCGTATGTATATAGTTGTTTTATATTGATAGATTGAACATCCTTTTATAATTATTGTATTTATTTAATACAAAATAATTCGTTTGAATAAGCAGAGGGAATGTAGTTAATCCTTTCATGCGCGTCTTCACTTTTATAGTTGTTGAATAACTGGCAAAGTACTTTTTTTATGAGAAAAGGTCAATTTATCCTTTTGTTAGACCCAACGTTTCCTTGACGACGCACGATGACCTTTATGAAAAAAATGATGAAAAATATTTAAATACCAAACAAAATGTTAATAGTAAAACCAAAAGTTAAGTAGAAACTTATAAAAACCAAAAAGAAACTAGAAAATAATATTTTAAAAACGAATAAACGGCAATAACTTTCAAAGATTTTTTTACTAGAAAATGGCTCATCGTTTTCTTTACAACTTTGGATATTGACTATGAATTATATAGTATAATATAATATTATGACAGGTAGATCCGCCGTCAATATATCAGTTGGTAAAAGAACATGTAGCCTTCCACCGAGAGACGATTGCCCTCCCCCCTTCTCTTTGAGCTCATAAAGGACATCTTTTTGTGGCTCTCCTTTTTTCAAAATGTTCTTTTTACAAGGCAAAACACAGTCAATTTCCGAAATTTTCAAACCGGGATATTTAAACCAACGGAACTTCTAAGCCGTCAACAGAATGCAACAACCTGAGCCAATCAAACGAATATTGCCTAAATTAATCAATATTAATGTTCGCCCATTGCCTAAATGTTTTCAGTTCTCGTTGAGTTTTCATATTTTCTGGGATAATTTACCGTGCTCGCACCTACTAATATTATCACTAGAGACCGGATTATATGCAACATAAAAAGCTCGAAATATGCATGCAAATATGCATGAAAAATGCTTAAAATATGCATGAAAAATGTTAATATATGCAATACCAAATTATAATAAACATAGTAATTATTAGATATTTTATTTCTAAATCAAAAATCACTAGAAATAACTTTAACAGTATTTTTATTATCTATTTATTTATTCTTTTTTTTTTACTTTTCTTTAAGTTTGCTCGGGAATACCTCCGACAATGAGGAGTTCAGTTGACGGATTCTATCCATTAACTGAATAGATTCAATCAACCTTAAGTTTAAAGCTTTTTGATACGTAAAATACTGTAAATATAGCCCGAAAATATGCATTATCACTAGTACTTTTTAGTTAAAATATGCAAAAATATGCAATAACCGGTGAAAAGGGGCTAATATGCAAATGCATATGCAACATGCAAATGCATATGCAACATGCAAATGCATATAATCCGGTCTCTAATTATCACCAAGAAAAATAAATTAAAAATATGGTTAGAATCTCAGTCAGACGAATTTGACAGGGAATTCTCATAATTAATTTGCAAAAAAAATTTTTATCCCCCCCCAGGTATAAAATTTCCTAAATTCATATAACATCATATTTCTAGCAAGTACTACTGATACATTGTTTACTGTTCATTGTATTACTCATTAAATTTAAAACATTATCGTACTTTTTAACGCTTTATTATTGATGGCTCATCTTTTAGCCAGGGGCGTTCTCGTCGTTAATTTTTACTACTAAAAAACGTACGATAAATTACATTGTTGTTTGTTTATGATACTATAGCCATACGCACATCCTATTCTGTATTAGGTTAACATAAATGTAAGTAGTAAGCATCCACAAAACTTTTAACTACATTTTACACTTGACGATTATTCTTTTATTGATCCATTAGAAGATAAACTTAAATTAAGTAATTCCTCATGTAACAAAAATTTCAAGGACTCTGAAATCAACTTTCATATTATTCTGTATGTAATGATTGGATATGATCAGACAAAAAAACTTACAAAAATTATCGATGAACTAAAAGTAAACATTGCGTCTTGAATTTTCATTCATAAATATTAAGGTTACATAACTTACAATAATTTACTATAGCAAAACTTGTTTTATTTTTCGTAACAAGTTCACTGCTGTTTTTATTAATATTAGTGTTCCAAACCCGTTTGCAAATTTTAATAAATTGGTTTTTGTGTTTTAAGTGGCAGCTTAACTTATTGTTATATAATATTGTACTTCCCTGAAGATACAAAATATGATTAAATTCATCTTATCTAATCGCAAAAAAAATTCTTCCACTTCCACCTTCCGATTAATGAGATAAAATGCAAAATTATTAAATTAAAGTATCATTTAGAGCAGACATCCTGATGATTAGCTTCTCGATGTGTCAACCCTTCATCTGAACTTGCTTTCCAATTGCAATTTGTAGCACACGATCGTTAAAAATCTCTATGTTTCTTCGGTAACGCTATTTGAATTTCATTACCTTAAATGAGATCAAATTGGTTGCATTAAGTGCATTTTCCTTGTTAATATTAGAGAGCTGGACAAAACGAAGTCATTGTACATTTTCAATTAAAAGCACATTTTTCCATTGTATCTTGCTCTGATTTTCAAGTGAACGGGATCACAGATGCAAAACCACGAAATTATGATTGCAATATAATTGCTGATCAAAAATGGGTTAAGTAATAGTAGAATTGAAAATTGTTTTCCTTGAGTAATTTTATGTTCCCCATTAAGAGATACAAAACAGAAACATTTTACTCGAATTACAAATTGTGCAAGAAATTTTGTTAATAGAACTTAATTGCAATTGAAAATCTCACGTTTATTGATGAAATCAACTTGGTCATATGTATTTCAAAAATGATTAATTTCAACGAATCGTTGCACATATAGGTAATCGATTATCTTGACATTTATCACATTGACTTGCCTATTATTATTTTAAAAATTATTTTATTTCGAAATTTCAGTATTCTGTGTTAGCAATCTCAAAATTAAGGAATAATAGAGTTAGCATGACAGATTCTTTACTTTCCTTATGGGTCCTTATGCAATAACAAAATATTGATGGGGTCCGTATGAAACTTGCTGAGAGAGCAGAAGAAAGGATTAAACATCAACAATAGGATAAATTTGAAGCTGACATTTATAGCACTAATCATTAATGATGGTGGATACTTAAAATAAATCAGGAAGGCGATGTAAGATACCCAGAGAAACAGCTAATAACCTGCAGAAAATATGGATCAAAATGATGTAACTGAATATTTAACAAAGAGTCGTTCAAACTCTAATATTTTCATTGCACGGAATCATAGACATTGAAGGCATAAGACAGAAGAAAACTCGACGCCATCTGTGTGTCTCATGGACTGCCAGTTTCTGGGTTCTGGATTTGTTGTGGAAGGTAAAATTAACGTATACGCACTTAGGCCTCTAAATTCGGTCCATTGTGCTACATCCGGTTTTCAGTTTCACCACGATCCTGACACTATTCAAACCATCCCAGGGATAGAATGAACATCAGGAACTTGGCAGGCAGAGTTTCACTGATTCTGGCTATGTCAAGCCAGAAGTTATCCAACACAGATCCTCTCATTGAAGTTGACACCGGACATCAGTAACAAATTACATGTTCAGCCGCATCCTCCTCTTTATTACATCCGCGACATATAGGGTCATCTGCATACCTCATCGTGTGAAGGTGCTTATTTAATCTGCAGTGGTGCACATATTGCAGTTTTTGCGTAGTTGCATGCATTTCCTTGTTGCCGCCCGCAAGTGTGCAGTTCTAGGGTGTTTTGTTAGATGAGGGCATCCAGAACCTTGTCGACAGCTCCGAACTGCAGGGAAGACCGTTGGAACCGTTTTTCGCCAGTTCGTCAGCTCTATACAACTATAGTCTAAAATCCATCTGCGGACTACTCAGCAACCCGTCTGGTCAGCGTGGTGAGTTTTGGCCAAAAACTTCCATTAATGGGAGAGGCTTATGTCCAGCAGTAAGCGGAAAAAAAGGCTGAGAAGAAGAAATATGTACCCAACGATACACTTATGATTAGGTCAAGTTCTGTAGAATATATTCCTGCACCTGATCCACTATTATTTTTGGAGCCATCTGAGTATAAACGTATGTCATAGTCAGAAATTTTGTTTGCATATAACAGAACGTTGTACTTCCTGTCAAATATGTATTTGGGGTGGATTCTGTGGGGTTCAAATGCAGTAGAGATATTCTCTTGAAACTTCTTTTCTCTTCTTCCACTTTCTAGAAATAATTCTAAGAGAATCCTCTTCTAGTAGGCTGAAATTATTTTCCCTGTTATTTTCCCAACAGCTGCGTTGTTTCCTCGGCAGTGTTAGAAACCTTGAGCATATAAATAACTTTACATCATCAGGTAGCTTGCTAGACTTGCCTTCAGATGTGCCTTGCTTCCTGGTTTTTATGTTAATGCAATTCATTAACCCAGGGGACCACCGGCTTAACGTGCCTTCCGAAGCACGGAGATTAGTTATAAGAAAGTCTGTGACTATCCCCGAGTTTGAATCCGGTACCCCACATTCGCAGTTGAAACGTTCCCCCAAAATCTGCATATGGGCCGTAGTTTCTCGCCTATTATTCCATATCTTTCAACTGCGCAGCCTAAGGGTAGCGTAGCCCTAACCGTCATCTTCTGGACATGCAGATCAAGTGGCGAGAGGCAGAGGAGACCCTCAAGAGCTGCAGTTGGTGCTGTTCTCAGGACTGCTAGCTTATTCTAAGATATTTCGATCACGTTTCCAGAAGAGATGGAGACAATTTAAAGCAATTGATAATATAGAGCGAAATGAAAGACACCAAACAGAAAGAATATCTTCAAATTTCTAACCAGATCAAATAAGGAAGGCAAAATTTAACAAAAAGTTACTGTTGCTAATACCGGACAAGCTACTAAACGATCACGAAGAATGAAGAAGAGAAGAAGATGAAATTGAAGGGATGACATTGACATGTTCCTTAACAATATGAAGCAAAACTTGTGGACCTTCACGAAAAATGAAGACGAAGAAGAAAAGAAGATCGTAAAATTGAAGGCATTACCTGTTTCTTAACAATATGAAGCAAAACCTGTGGGCCTTCTTATATTGACGTGTGATGCAGTGGCTGATTTAGCACTTAAACGGCCCCAAGCGCAATTAAATTTTGAAGCCCCCTTGTAAATATTTTCACTACCCCTACAACCTATATAGTGTGCATTCTACCGGCAAGTTATTTACTCTGGTATAAGTTGTGAATGGAGCGGTTTGGCCTGGGAAAATTTTAAGAACAGTTTTTCTTTTATTCGATATATTATGTAATTGATCCTATGAAAGGTCCTTGATTTTGGCATTGGTCCGTATTGCTCCATATGGTCCGCTTTAGGTAATTTTACTGTACAAACTTGAAATAGAAGTGGGTAATCCCTTCAAAATAATAAAAGCTACCTTTGCACGAAAATTACTTAGCGATGTAGACAATTTAATATCTATAATTAATCAATTTTATTTTTAGACCAAATTTAACATAATTTTTATTAATAATAAATTGATGTCCATTTCAACTAATTTTAAAGTTATAAATGTTGCTAAAAGAATCTCAACATGCTATAATTAAAATATAAATTATTTAAAAGGAACTATAAATTATAAATTAAGATTGTCTGACCTCGATGTTGTGAATGTAACTTTGCTGTTTCCAATAATAATGTATAATTGCTGTTCAACTAAATTGTCAGAAATGTAACAGCGGAACTAAAATTTGTTTCAAATGAGAAAAATGGAATAGGTTGTCGTTGGTCGTACCAACTTAAAATCACCTTCCGGGATCCAGTTGCACACAAATCGAGTTGCCAGTCTTGGAAAGCTGCCCGTCCGTGGATGGGCTTTCCAGCTAGTTATTTATAAACATAGGAATCCGCAGAAAACTCTGTCTGACTCTCTGTCTATCCGTAACGCTATATTAAGAACTTTGATAGGCTCCTTTATTACTACCAACCAAAAGAAATTTACGAGCATATGATTCACAATCGAATTCCAACCGATCGCTCCGCTTAACCTTCCGCAAATTTGGCGCTTATAAATGACTATTAAAATTTTTGAACCCACGCCTTCGCTTATGTAAGAGTTAGTAATATTTTGTATACTTCCTTCCCTTACCTTATGTCAGGATAATTTTATACATTTTTGCCCACTCCCCCATAGGATTAAAATAACTGCCTATTCGGAAATTCCACACACATTGTTACCAAAATGTTTATATCAAGAAAACCAAGAAAAATTTCATTAAAACTTATACCCAACTCAAAATTGTTACAGAGTATTGGACAAGTCGTTGCAAGAGGTTCTTCTTTTACCCAATTTGGATTAAACGTTCTTATACGTCAGCTCGAAACACAACCCTTAGTCCAGATGTCAGCAAGAGAATTTATGTTTGGATACGAAAGCAGCCTCATGTCACTCGGTTATCAATTTTTACCAAACTGGATTTCCTTCGACAAGTTAGGCTTAATTGATAGAGTAAGAACTTATTTAATAATACGATTGTTGATGGCTCACTTCCTGTACCTTTCAGATGTATGATTTTGATGGAGATTTTGAAACTATATTCAGTGGAGAAAATGATATTCGAAAAACAGGTTTGCTCGATACTTACCGTGGTTCTAAAAATCTTTCTCAATGGGAAGGAGAGTGTGCAAATATAAATACAGCATCAGATGGTACAAAATTCAGCTCTTTCATTCAAGATAACGACACCCTGTTGTTCTTCCGAAAAAGTATGTGCCGATCTTACACGTTGGTAAGTTTTGATATTGCTCCCTAATAATTCTTGTAAAGTTGTAGTATTTTTAGGTTCAAGTGAATAAAACTATCAAGTCTGGACTTATAGGCAACGTCTACAATTTTGAAAAAAATTCAAACGATAATGGAAAGTATGAGAAAAAGAATTTATGTTATTGTAAAGAAGGCAACTGCTTACCCGAAGGACTTGTTGACGTCACGGGATGCTACTACGGTTTTCCAATCGCGCTCAGTTTCCCACATTTCCTCGAGACAGATCCTGCTGTACGAAAACATACCGAAGGTACTAATCCGGATCCCGAAAAGCATAAATCTTTCATTATTATTGAACCTGTAAGTAATAACTTCAAATTTAACTATAATACCATATCTTAATGTTATTTTGATAGGAATCTGGATTGCCATTACAAGTAGCCACACGATTTCAAATCAATATGATCTTTGAGGATTTGAGCTCTATAGCAAATATTGATCAGTTTTCAAATATGGTTTTACCGATGTTATGGATGGAAATAGTAATACGAAATGTTAATATCTTAAAACAATTTAAACTAACTAAATTATTTTCAGTCCATGCAATCACTTCCGGACTCACTTGCAAATCGATTCTATCTTTATTTAAATATACTCCCAGTTTTGGAAGACATAGTTATGTATCTGCTGTTCGGATTGGGAATAATATTTTTGACTATCGCAATATACAAATATTTACAGAAGGTAAAAACCTTAACAGCTTTTAACGATACGAATTGGAAAGATCACACAGAAGATCGAAAAATGTCCTCATATTACCTCCCTGAAAAACGTTCCAGTTTAACAGCAAAGGAAATGAATCTTTATTTTGACAGTTTGATGGCGCCTCTGAATCAAGAACTGACAATCCACGAACTCGAAATATTGAAATCAGAAGAAGTGTGATCTATAAACTTAAGCTTAAATCGTTGGGTGATCAATTTTCATTAGAAAGATGGAGGAAAATTGCACCTCGTGCTTATTTCAAATTGTGATAATTTATTGTGTTTGTTGATACTTCCGCAGCAATCCAATATAACCTACCTACCTAATAAATTATATTTAAGTTAATAAAATTCTTGCTCAATTTCTTGTACATAATTTGTAAATGTTAGTATTTAGGGATCATTTTGAGCAAATTGACTGTATGCTTGTCTGAAAATGATAGTATCAAAATGTTTTTAAAATTGCAGTATTACTCAATTTTTGAAGGTTTAAAAGCATTTTTTTAAATTATCAACTATTATAATGTTTAGTTTTAATGAAAATAAAGGTAAATAAAATTTTCTTCTTTGCTTATCCTCACTTCTTATCCTATCAGCTTCCTAACCTGTGATTGTAACCGTCTAGGTCACACACTTCATATTGGGGGTCCATTTTACAGGCCACTGCATGATGGCCAACTCCGCCGTATTTCCAACACTTATCCGATCTATCCTCGCCCTTACATCTCTATCTTTATGGCCTGAGTCCCAGCATCTTTTGCATGATTTTACTTTGTTAACTCTACATATTAAAAATTCGAAAATAAGTCAATTATAACCAAACCACAACAACGACAGACATGTTTCGATCTTGTTAGATCTCATCAGTGACGTACAGTTATGGATTTGGTTATAATTTGACTTTAAGTTTTTACCTATATAGCATTTTGTCGACAGATTAATTGAAATTATCCGATAATCAAAAAAATGACATCAACAATTCGCGCAATGCTAATAAGTATAAAACGACCCGTTTATATAATAAAATAAACACACGGATGTGATGTGGAAGCACTTTTCACTTTTCTTTGCTATATAGATAAAAACTTAAAGTCAAATTATAACCAAATCCATAACTGTACGTCACTGATGAGTAGGGTCCGGATTTGTAGGCATCTGCATGTTTTTTTTGCGTACAGGCACGTGAAAAATGAGCATGTTTTACGCCTTTCTGAATCGTTTTATATAGTTTTTATTTTGCCTATAATGCATATTTTGAGTTAAAGTGCATATTTGGCGGTTTGTTGCCTATAAATGCTTATTTGCTTATATTGGTATATTTAGCAAATCAAGTAATAAAATTTTAAATAATTTCAATTATTCCTTTTGTGTATTATTTAAACCAATAATTTTAATTAATATCTACTTTGTCAACTGTAGGTTATTCAGTGCAATAACTGCATATTCTATTAATATTACTGTTCTGATCAAGTTACCAAGAAGGTGCATGTCCCCCCCCCCCCATTTCGAATTTTGACTCCAAAATAGTCTCGATCGTTTGTGCCTATTTGTGCAACCATTATTTTCGTTTGTACCCAAATAGTATTCGAGATATTTCAAAATTAAGCGTGGGGGGGAGCTGGAAACATGCTAGCACCCCATTTCGAATTTTGACTCAAAAATAGTCTCAATCGTTTGTGCAAACATTGTTTTCGTTTGTACCCAAATAGTTTTTGAAATATTCGAGATTTTCGGTAAGCACGTGGTAATATTTACAGTTTTTTGAAATTCGAATTTCGGATTCAAAATAGTCTCAATCGATTATACTTCGTTTGTGCCTGTTTTTTAGCGCATATTTGAGTGCTTCTGTTTTATTTAGAAGACTGGCGCTCAAATTCTATTTTTCTTAGTTGTCATACGATCGCCTTACCAAGTAAGCTTGACCCAAGCTCTGGTACTGAAAGGGTGTAAACCCTTAGCTAGCCTGTCAACCATTACATCGTAGATCAGCGGGGCAAGTGGCTCAAATTAGAGTTATTTGTGTTATATATTGACATGTAATAATCCAGCCCCGAAATCCAAAATCTTTTCCTGAAGAAACCGCGTTTCCAGGATATAATTGAGACTCTAAAAAAATAATCCGCGCTTTCGTCGGTCTTCAATAATTAAAATTAAGTTAAACTGCTTGTTTTAACTTTTCAAAATGGACGGATTATCGCAGTCTTCCCTTTATAGCTCAGTGGTTCCACTATCTCTTGAAATATGTCGCCCTTATCTGCGACCTGGCAAATTTGTCTTTTCCAAAATCCAAATTTTAATTTTTACTTTTCCAATATTCTACGTTCAATTACTCCAACTCTTGGATGCTAAAAGATCACTAAAAACCACTATTTCTCAATTTTACTCTTATTTATTCAAAAAACTCAATACAAAATTTCCGCTTTGCGGGCACCGAAATCAAAAACCAACCCGCGCCTCCGTAGGTAAGCGGCGAGTGACCACCTATCGTCTACTTATCACTTCGACCTCGACGAGCTCACGTCGTCGCAGAAACTTCAAAATTTTACAAAATTTGTACAAATTTTTAATTTTAAAAATTGGATTTCCATTATTACATCAACCGGCTACTTTATTACAAAAAAAAACATGACAATATATTTATGCACAGAATTTAGCCTTTGGAATTAATTAATTTTGTTTCTGTTGAAAAGAGTTCTATATTTGTATGAGCGATTCACACTCATGGTACTTTTCAGTTAAAATTATTAATAAGGGATTTACAGAGGCATTAAAGTATTTTTAAGGGGGGTTTACAGAGGTATTTTAGTAATTAATAATTACAAAAATTGCTTTTAGTTAGGGGCTATCCATAAAATACGTCATGCAAAATTCTGGCATTTTTACCCCTCCCTCTTCCATTGCAACGCTGCATCACATTGTTTCAACCCCCTACTTATAATACATCATAAAACCTTGACCACCCAGATGAATAATTTTTTTTATAATTATCAGCAACCTGCAAAAATTATATCTAGTTTTAAAGGAAATCATTGATTCAATCAACGAGGAAATAGAAATAAAACTGATATAGGTGACATATATTCGGATAAAAAGTCTATGTCTCTTGGGTCATCGCTGATGGCGCCCTCTCGATTTTAGACTTCTCGATTTTGTCTCTCGTTCCTCTCCTTATTTCAGTGTCCCTGGATGTGAACCACGCCGTCTCCACTGTTTTAGCTGGCCGGCCACTGATCTAACAAGAGGAAGGCAAGACATTCGGGAAAGATTTTTTGTTATTAATAATATTTAAACATCAGTACCCCGACTTTACTTTGTGAAAGTATTAATGTGCAACTTTCAGCCATTTTCGAGAAAAGTGCGTGTCTTTTTTAAAAGCTTTTATTTAACTTGTTGTGACCGTGGTCCGTGTGGGTAGACTTTTTAGATGCCATTTTTAACCAACTTCCCGACGACCTAGAAAGCTGAAATTTGGTACACAGCTTTCACTTGCAGCGAATTTTCATATTTTTTCCCTTGTAAGGTGAGAAGGACCGATTCCAGGTTTTGACGTGTCTTAACGACACAAAGCCCCGAATCATGTCTTCTTTCTCGTTTCAGCGTGCTTGGATTCGAACCACCCTTCTCCACTGTTAGCTAGCTGGCCGCTAATTCTGAGAAAGAAGACCCGATTCGGGGCTTTGTGTCGTTCAGATAATTATTTCCGTTATAATAATATCTCATCACGCTTTTTGTATACGTAATTTTTTTTTAAAATACAAACAAAAATAAATTAATTATTTATTAAATGTACCTATACACAATTCAATTTCATTTACATTTCCTTACATAGTACCAAATTGTCTATAGCGAAAGCTTGAGGTGAACACTTGTAGTTCATTATTAAAATTAATAATTAAACTGTACATTTAAAAAAATGTGTTTTTATATAAACCACACTAAATAAAATACTTTTACAAATTCTTTGGCAAAACATTTATTGACAACTTTTATCAACCAATGAACAAAATAATAAAAACAAATAAAATAAATATACACATTAAAATGTACATATAAATTTAATAATAAATAAATCTAAAATAATAAATACAAATACGTTACAAGATCTCTAAATGTTAATTTTAGCAAAAATGTGATTATTATTTACAAAAAATAAAACTTCTATTTTATTTACACCGCAATCGAAATAAAACGTAAAATCTTATTTATAAAATTGCATTAATATTTTATTGCAGCATAAATATTAAAAAGTAAGTGATAAAATGATAACTCTATTAAATAGATTATTTTGTCAAGGATTATCAAATTCAGGAAGACCAATATGGTAATTAAAAGTTATGCCAAAATGTGGCAAAATATCAAGCAACAATCAAAAACTGTACAGTTTGGAGGCACGAGGAAGAAGAGGAAGAAGAAGAAGAATTAAAAAAGATATTTAAAAATATAAAATCGAACCTTTTGATTATTGTTGAGTTGAAGGACCAAAAAGTGCACAAAACCTCTTTTCAATAAAATATAAAAACAACTCTAATAATACGTGGTGAAAAAACAAAAAATTGTATTTTGTGCAATTCAACCTTGGACCATCTAAAAACTAACATCAATATTTTTGTATAAGTATAAACCTATTATTATAATTGCAAAACATCATTATTAAAAAAATCAATAATCCATGTATAATATAGAAACAGCAGATATTTATATATTTATATTCAATGTAAATATATTTATTATTATTATTATAATAATATATAATTTTCTACCTAAAACTAATTTTCGCTACGTATTTTTATTAAATAGAAAAATGACTTCAAACTTTCATTTCGACTAACATACACATTTTTACACGACCAACCACGCATTCAAGTTTTCGAAATTTATTATTTACAGTTCTATCGGTACAATTTACAAAACAAACAAACTTTTCACGTAATAAATTAATTTAAATATCCTAAATATTATTCCTATACAATGATGCTATACATTGTTGTACATAAGCTTGCTGATATCTGCAAAAAAAAATAAATTTGTTATATTTACGTTACTCTTTTACGCAATTTTGGAGATAAAATTTCCTAAAATTGAAAAATAGCGTAGCTTTAAATTCGATAATCTTGGCAAAAAATGCAAATTTTTTATTTTACGTTAAAATTGTGCTCTACCCACTGTTACATTTTCAAAAATTTTCTGTAAAAAAATCGCTAAAATAATTTTTATTATTAGCGATCGGATTTCATGCACAAGCTACGGGAAATGCGGTTAAAAAATTAGATGTGGTTTTACAAAACATATCCAAGCGTGTTAGAAAAGTAAAGACTTGTGTGATTAAAAATACTTGCTCGCAATTCGCCGGTATGCGAGGCAGGAATCGAAGGTTAAAAATCAAACTTACACACATATTGACAGAACGATTGATTGGTAGTAAACTGCTCTACCTGTTTCTAGACTGTCTAAAAAAAGGTTACACAATATAAATAGTTAGAAGATTAGAAGTTAAAGCATTATAAAATTTTCCATTTGGAAGTTCTGCACTTACAGTTCAACCGAGTTGACTTGACCCACTCTACCCCTACACCTACGCAATTTCTTCCATCCGCCAAAATAGCTATATAATTATTTAGAACACACGTTAAATTGTTTTTTTAAATGTTTAAAAGCTGCAGTTTAAAGTTAAGAGCATTATCTAGTGCTATACCGACAATACAGCTGACCATCCGCCGATTTAGAAGAATTGTTGTTTAATGAAAGCAGAACGAAAATGAGAAAATACATTTGATCGAGTGCGCTCAATTTTCGGAAACAATTTTAAATTTAATGTTATTTATGTATAATGGGACAAATGGAAATCTCGTTAATCCATCCATGCGCGTCATTTTTTGTTAAAAACTTTTAAATAATGTTATTTTGTTACAAAAATAAAGCGCATTCGATTATGTGTTTTTAAATTTATTTTGTTACTTTCGCTCAATTTTGATTTAAAATAAAAAGAATCATCAAATTAGCAAGTGGTAATTAATTTGTCCTTGTGACTAACTCCAATGCTGCAAGTCCTTTATTTCCAGAATTGTACCAAAATTAAAACGATCGTTTGTTTCCGTTAATCCTGAAACATTTGTTTGTGCAAACACACAAAAGAAATTTTATTTACTCATTAGAATATTGCGTATAATGAAAATTTGGGAATCCCCGAAGGTAGCACTGGAAAATTGCAAAGAAAAACTCTTAAAGCGCTTTAATTGCTGTTAATAATAAACAATGCCTTCTGTTTGGATAATAATACGGAATACCATCGTGCAATACTGTTAAGGGGGGGGGGGGGTAATACAACAGAGACTAACACGAAACTTGAAATGACATTCTATGGGAAATAGAACAAACAGGGCCAAAATGAATTTTAACGGTTGATTTGAAAACGATTAAAATTAAAAAACCAACCCACCAAGCTCACATTATATTCCTCCAAATCCAAACCAATCAAGACGTCACAATAACCAATCATATTATAAGCTTGATGAATATACAAGGTCACGTGATAAATTGATTACTTTAAATTGTTTAAATTATTTACATTCCTCATTATCATATTTTGATTTTTGAAAACATATTTTGAAAACAGCGAATTACGAAAGAAAGTGTATTTTTCAACCTTTAGTTTATTGCTTTGAATTTAATTTAAAGTTATCATGGATTTTCTACTTCGAATCTAAAATACAAACGTATTTTATTTTTGCCCACTCCTGCGCTTAATCAAAGCAATTTCATTTTATTTATCGAGATAAGCGCGGATCAGAAGACGGTTTTCACCCCCCCCCCCTCCTCAAAGTGCCAGTGTATGTTTAAGGTAGTTGACCTTAAAAAATTCAAAATTTTCGCCAAGTCACTGTACGACGATAAATAAGGTCTGGATCTGCACTTCTGTTGGGATTAACTACTTCAAAAGTTATTAGCGTTATGAAAAGAAGTTAATATATTTGTTACCATTCCATTTCGCCGCCTATAAATGGATCTGATAATCCCGTTATTTTGCGATCACGGTCGTAGCCAGGATACGATTTTAGGGGAGGCTCGCGAAATTTTTGGGGTAGCTCCAAGTAAATTTTCATAAAGAAGAAAGCTACTTCGGCCATAAAAAAAGCTCAAAAAGATGAAAATCAAAAACATTATAATTTCATAAATTTTGCCACGGGAGACTCGGACTGCCCCCCCTGTCTGCAATTGTTTTGACAAGCGATTGGAAAATACTATTTGAAATGGTTAAAATCAGGAAGTTCCTTAAAATTTAAATTACCAAAATAAATTTCTCTAATTTTACTTCTCATTGGTGTGTCTGGCCTTGATCGTGGAATTTTTTTTTCAGAACCGCATTAAAGATAATTTTATTCACATCATAGGGTTCCCTATTTCTTGAAGTATTGCAATTGGCGTGAAAACTGATTTGCGTACTCGGACTTCGGAAAATTTGTGATTGAAATGCTTTATTCAAAGTATTTTCCATCGCTAGCTACACAGTTTTCCTATCTATCTGGCAATCTGTGGATGCCACGCCAAAAAAACTATTCGTCCTTTGAAGAAACCCATTCAGATCACATACCCAATTTTCTACTTCCTCGGCTGTTTTAAGTGCGTGTTCCATTGAGCAAATGGTAATCGTTAAGGTGAATAAAACGGGTGGGGTAGCAAATCCCAGTTAAGTGATTTCAATGTATCCTGAACCGGTTTTGTTTTGTGTGACGGTGCGTTGTCATGGAGTAGCATCTAGCCCATTTTTGTCGTTTTTCGATCAAAGCATAATTCAAATTGATCATTTGTTGTCGGTAGCAATCAGCATTAATTTTCACCGGGTTTTAGGTGTCTTCTAACTTTTTAGGTTGTCCTGATCACTTTTTATCTCTCACATCAAAATCACTATTTTTAATGCGCTTAAACCATTATTGATGTTCACCATATGCTTCTTCTATTATTAGAAGAATATTATTCTTTTATTTAGCATGAAATTCGACATTTTTAATGTGAAACCCGGAAATTAAGCGACCTGATATTTGAATTTATTCACAAAAACTTACTAACAAAAATAAAATGGAAAATGGTTCTCTTTCTCGCGAAGTTAAGTTAGCAACAGTTATATTCCATTTATGTTTATTATAAGATTCTAATCAAATATTTAATTGTGATATGATCGTAATAAATTATAATTTGCTGCAAGCATTGTATCATATACCGTAACTAAAATAAAATGTTATTGTCTTAGTAATATCGAATTTTATTTCTTTTTCACTATTTTATTTAATTAAAATCAGCCTACACAAAAATTAAATTTCTTTTTATTAATGCTATGCTTTCGTATACTGCTAAACTAGAACTTGTATAATGCTCAGCTCCCTTATAGTTTTAACTTATATCACGAATGTTTGTAGTGCAAAAAGTTGAAAAAAAAATTCAGAAAGTTCCACAATTTTATTAAAAATATACTATTTTAGGTATTACTGATGTCGGCACAAAAATTGTGGGTGGTGAAGATGCAACTATAATGAAGTATCCATATATGATATCTATAGAAATCGCAGGGGAGCATGGTTGTGGAGGTTCACTTCTTAAGCCTAATATGGTACTAACTGCAGCGCATTGCATGTTGTAAGTAAGATTTTTAATTTACTATTTAAACAACTCAAAAAACAAATTCCTATTTTTGCTTTAGTTTACCAATATTTCTCTATCAAGTGAGAGCAGGGTCGACCATGGTTATGGAGGGGGGGAAAGTTATAAGCGTAGTCAAATATTGGAATCATCCTAAATATACTCCCCAGTTCGACTACGACGTATCAGTTTTAAAATTAAAGAATTCCTTTTCATTATCTAAAAATATACAAACTATTACATTGCAACCTGTTGGAAAAGAAATTCCTGTAGGAACTATAGGTATTGTTACAGGTTGGGGACATTTACAAAGTGGAGGAGAAGCTCCAAAAATTTTACAAGAAGTTGGCATACCTAGAGCTAATAACGAATTTTGTAAAATGAACCAAATACTTTATAATGTTACTGATCGGATGATATGTTTTGGTTTCTTATTTGGTGGAAAAGATGCATGCCAGGTATTTTTGTTTAGTTATTAAAATTTAATTACGTAATATTAAAAAATATTATTTTTAGATGGATTCTGGTGGTCCATTAGTAGTGGCAGGCAAACAAGTTGGTATTGTATCTTGGGGAGTAAGTTGTGCAGTTCCACTTTATCCTGGTGTTTTCACAAAAATTTCAGATATTGCAATTAGACAACATATTGATAATAGTTTATTACATTAATGTGTTTTACAGATATCCATCAGTGCTAATAAAATCCCATATCTATCTGTCTTTTTATTATTTATCCAAACTTGTCTGTCTGTTAGCATAACTACAATAAAAAATAATCGTTCACTTTTATGAATTCACAAAAGAATGATCATTTTAGTAGGGTAACATTTAACTGAATTTTGTAGGCATATAAAAACCAGTCGTAAATTTTATGTTTAAACAAAAATAACTGGAGATGTCTAATCATAAACGTAGAAAAAGGATTAAAAGTGGAAATATGTAGATGTCTAAAGTTTACACTCACTGATCAAGTCTGCAATTGCCCTACTGGGCAAAACAAGCAATGAGAGAAAAAAAACCTTACAATTTCAACCAATTCACTCAATTCCAAGGAGCTTTCCTTACTGCTCTGGAATCGTCTCAAAATAAGAGGAAGCAAATTAACCCATTTAGGGCATGGGTCGGCAACTTTTTGTTGTAAGAGAGTCAAATATTTTACGTGGAGATTCTTGGCAAATCCATTAAAAAGAACTTTTTCAAAAAGGTCATTCATTAAATTTTTTATAGGTTGAGGTGAATTTTGCGGGCCGCACCAAGATGATAGGTGATTTAAGGTATTGGATGGCCGGAGCCCAGGAAAATTTCCCACAATACAAATTGGCCTACTAGAAAATCGCTAAACATATTTCAAAGTGCCATATACAAGGGAAAACATATCAAGGCGCAGCCATACCTAATACAAGAGCTAACTCAATTAATGTTTCTTTGCATTTGATCAAGTTGGGGAGTTTGTTCACCCTGATCTCAATTTTTGGATTGTGCGAAAATCAAAGATAAATTTGATTGAAGATTCAGCGCATAAATTTGGTGAACCCAACGTAAAGCGACAAAAAATTATAAGAGCTGATCGGTAAAAAAGAAACAAACAGAAAAATGGATGACATGGAAGATATTTCTCAAAAAAAAACTCAGGGAAGTCAAACATTCAATGCTGCTGATAAGTTGCCGAGTACCAGAAGAGGAACATTCTAGGAAGATGATACACAGGAAGTATTTAATGTAAAGATGGATATGATGGCCCAGCTGACATTGCATCAAAAATTTATGGATATGAGAAATGATAGTTTAAGCCGGGGAAGGAGAATCAGAGAGGAGACATTAAAATTGTTTAAATTTCAAGTATGTAAGTGCTTTATTATACAGTAAGTGTATTACGAATAGTCGTAAATATGACAAATTGATGCCACCACACCTTGCATAAGGGTTACAGACGGAAGAGAGAGAAGTGCTGTAAATGAAGTTTTATTTCAACCATAATTTGAACGATTTCAACAGATGCGCCTCTAGAAACTAATGAAAGACATCAATTATAAATCTAAGCCACCTATTGAAAGTTTTATTCCAAATGATAGATCGGGCCCATGAACTTATCGAGCCCTTAAATCACTCTAATGCAGGACATTAAATATATAATTTTTGATGCTGACATCCATCATGTTGGTTGTCTTAAATGTTAAATTTTAAAGAATTTTTTTCAGCTATTATTTTTCACCTATAAGCACTCAAAGAAAACCAAAACTTACTTTTTTTAAATTTGATATACGCAACAAAAGCTGTGACGTCATAAAATATAAATTTTTCCCACCACTTTCCATTGCACTGTTTTATACTATGAGATTTTATCAGGACAAATATGACTTTATTTACAATATCTAGTCCTTGCCAAGTTTTCTTATTCAAAATGCACCTTATTTGAAGTACAAATTTAGCAATTGTGCTACCATCTGACAGTATTACTTGCCCCACCCACAGACAGTTTAACCTTGTAAGAAATATTTTATTTTAGTCAGAACTAACTAGCTTCGAATGCTAGGGGGCTCACAGCCCCTTATTGTGTTAAAATGCGAAGAAACAAAGAGTTACATTTACTTAATTTTATCAAACTTTATAAATATTTTTTCAATTTTCTCAGATGGGCAAAGTCCTGACAAAATCTGAAATCACAGTGCAATAACACTTTCGTCACGTATATGACTTTCCAATTAGTGGAAATTTAGAATAATCGATTTCATCTGGTTCAAGACTTTCTAGTTTAATTCAGCATAATTTGTTATTTCCGTAATCTTTCAAGTCTTAACTTTTCAAACATGCATTTTAGTCAAATTATACTTTGAATGAATAAATTTTGATGTAGCAAGGCTTGGATCCAACTTCTACTTCAAGTCTACCATTAATTTTTTAGTATTAGATATCACACCACTTAGCAAGCATGACAAAAAAATTAGTTTCAATCGGTTTGATTCAAGCTAATTTCATATTTTGAAATATTGAAATCCGAAATGCAATAATTAGAAAGGCGTAAAAGTTATATCAAGATTGAATGAAACCAAAATATTGAAACCACTTTCAGAAAATAAGGGAACTAACCTTTAAGGCCTAGATCCTCTAGCGGCTTCTTCCAACGCCCTGACTTTAAGTTCTCTTTCTCTTTGTTGTCTGGAAAGGTAAAAAGTCTTAAAACCAAGTATGCCTTAATATTAGAAAAACTTATTTTTACGAGTTAGAATCGTCATACAACTCTACTTTTTATGATTTGGAGGTAGAGTCGATCGTAAAAGGTACCTATGGAAAATACAATAAGAAATAAATTAATTAAAATACATTTTAAACTTGCTGTATTGCGCAGGCGTGGGATATGCTTGTTAGTGCATTTCAGAATAATAATTGGCATCTTGTAACTCAGAGCACATCAATATAACACACAATAAAATTTAAGCAATTTAGACAATAAATTAGTAAATCATAAAGCACGTAAAAAGTAGTAAATAAAAATAAATGTTAAGTAAAATGTGAACAGTTACCTAATGTATTCTTCGTGTTGTGCGACTAACGAAGGATGAGGCGGAAATCGATCTCTTTCCAGCAACATTTGCCTTTGTAACTGTTCATGTGCAGCAGCCTGGAAACAAATAAATGAAAATTTAAAAAAAATTACAACATTTTAATCAAAGTTATCTTACTTGATGAGCCAATTGGTCCGCGTATGGTCGACCCAAGAGATCAGGATGGTGTAACCCTAAAGGACCGTCCCTTCCAGGTATTAAACTGGGTCTTGGATAGCCAGGAGTTCCTGAAGCTATTAAATGAGTTAAAATTCACAACAAAGTCAATAATTATTATTTACCTGGTAATGGAAATCCCGCTGCAGCTGCTGCTGCTTCCTGTTGGGCTTGTTGCTGTTGGGAATGTAGGTGTAGGTGTGTGTGCGCATGCGTATGCGCATGAGTGTGTGCGTGATATTCTGGTGATATGCCGGCCATTTGCAATCTCACCTTCAACAAAAGAAAACGAACGAAAGTTTCAATCGAAAATTGAAAGTAATAATATCTACCATTGGGTCAGTAGCGAGTGCGAGTCTCTCAGCGGCTTCTAATTGGGCAGCATGTGCAGGATGGTGAGGATGTCCGCCAGGAGGACCTCCAGGTGGTCCCTGGGGGCCTGGTGGTGGTATACCCAATCTATCCAAACGATCACGTTCTAATGGTGTTAATTGGGCACCACCACCCCCACCAGGATATAGAGCAAAATGATGTAGTGGCAGACCACCAGGTCCTGTTAAGTAATCAAACACTAACAAATTAAAAAATAAACCGTATTAGAAATTATTGTTATACAATACAAAAATGAACTATGGAAGTGATAAAATCATAGGCGTTCTTAAAAGAGACCATTTTTTGCTTGTAATTTAATTCAATAGTAAAAAGGTTTTCTTTTTTTTTTAAATTTCCGAAAATTTTAATTCCCCTAACATTTTTATTGTGAGTTTGTCTCCAACCCTTAAAAAATATCGTATAGACGCCTATGATAAAAATGATAACTAGAAAAAAAAATTCTAAAATGCGTTCAAATAAATGATTTTACAAAACCCCAAACAATTTTAGAACATACCTGCAGGTCCTGCCAATCCAGCTGCAGCATAACGCCGCTGAATTTCCAACCAGTGTGGGTCCATAGGATTAGGCGGCGCACGCATTCCACCGCTTTTCATAATTTCCTCTTTTAACCGGTCATTCAACTCTCTCTCCCTGAGTTCTCTAATCTCTCGCTCTCTTTTCTCTCTCTCCAAGTGTTCCAATTCCATCCTTTCGCGTGCGCCCGGTCCATACATGCTATTCAACTGATACTGCAGCATAGGGTCCATACAATGAGCAGGGGGCATCAACGATCGTGGCATGTGACCTGGACTAAATCCAGCATGAGGCCTTGCATACTCAGAAAGCTGTCTTAAAGCTGGAGTGTCGGTAAAACCAGCCCTGGGGAAACGATCATAAGGTGATGAGACGGATTCCAGAGGACCTCTCGAAGGAGGCTTAATATCAGGTTTGTCAGGGGTTGTAATTTTACGAGTTTGTGCTTGTTGAGCTCTATCACGCTCCTCTCTTTCTCTCTCAGCTTGTTTACGAATTCTTTCTTCCCTTTTACGAGCTAACTTTGAGTCGGCTACTGGTTTAAAAGTGAGATCAGTTCGTGAACAGGAATTATAATCGCCGCGGTTCCAGTGCCTCAAGAATCTGTAGAAAAAATGATTAATAAAAGTTAAAGGGGTAAAAATCAAACTTACATTGCTGACTGGCTGCGATGACATTCGGAATCTTCGATACGTGGTTCTGGTGATGGAACCCTTGTTGGGGCTAGAGGACTTGTTTGGTTATCCTCTTCTGGTGGTGGTGCAGGTGGTTCAGGTTCTGGTTCAACCTTAATAACTTCATCAGAAATAATACGAGGTGGATGGCTGGGAGGTACTTGCATTGGAGACGAGGGGGGAGGATGCATTGGAGTACCTTGAAGGTTAGCCACCGCTTGAGCTGCATGAGCTCTTAATGCATCTAAATGCCCATGATGACCCATACTTGGTGGTTGAATCATCAAGTGATGTGGATTTGTGGGGGTTGGTTTAGAATGTGAACTGTGCCTCATTCCCATTAATTGATTTGTGGCAGGAGAAAGTTGTTCGTGGTGGTGGGTATGATGATGAGTATGTTGATTTGAGGAACCAGAGTGATTTACAGAACTGGAAGTCTGTGCAACTGGAACGTGTGGTGAATTGGCACGAATTTGCTTTTGGTTGACCTTCATTTGCAAAGATTGGCTTGAACTTGAACTGGTCGAATGCGAAATACTGATGGTGTGATTGGTACCTCCACCATAACTTTGTTTGTCTGTGGTTGTGTGAATTGCACTATGATGGGCGAGGGATTGGTGATGCGTTAGGGTCGTTTCATGGGTTTGACTGCGTTCTCCTTGAAGATCATCTGGTTCTCTAATTTCTCTTCTGGTTGTTACAGAACTTGTGGTGCTGTGTTGACTACTGGATAATGTTTGAGAATCGACTTTTAATGTACTCTCCGCTCTAAGAGCACCTTGGGGAGGTGGAATAGCTTGTGGTTGATGTGGTATTGGTCCATAAGGATAAGGGTATGAAAATGGATAACTGGAGTAGGGGTGGGAATGAAATAAGAAGGAATGAGGCATGAGCGGATGAGGTGGTGGCATGTGACCGCCAAAATGTTGGTTGGGATGCATTATAGGTTGAGGAGCTGATGTGTGAGGAGATGAATTTGATGTTGGACTAATAAGATTCATTGCAGAATGGCCCATCATCACAGGTGGAGTTCCAGAATTGGATTGTCTCAAAGGAGGTGTTCGAGACACCAAAGCTCCTAAATAAAACAATAAATGTTAATAATATGTTTTCTCATTCACTTCAGTCACCATTGATTATACCATAGTGGCAGATATGCAAACCTTATGAGAAGATACTAAATTGGAAAACGTAAAAAAATTGTTTTAGCAAACAATGCAAACCAAGATTTGCAATAAAAATAAGTATTTGGAGGGTTCTGAAGCCAATCAGTGTAAGTCATTAACTAAGTTAAATGAGATAATTGGATATTTTCAAATTGTTGCACATGAAAAAAACTACTTCTTATATCGGTTTAATATACAAACTTTTTATTGGAAACAATTACTTAAACACAGTAACTTTAATTGAAATTGAATTAAAATCACAAAAGTTTTTGATAGGTATCAATAGGTAAGTCATGTTTAATAAAAATTTGACTTACACTGATTGGCTTCTGAACCCTCCATTTAATAATATCACCATCTATTAATCTTTAAAACTACATCAAGTGTTTTCAAAACTTCCATAAGGTTTGCGTATCTGATATTATTAATCAAAGCCGCCATAAATCACTTTTTACTTTCTCACTTATACCTTTATAGTTTGTAATATACCCACATCTTCTACCCATCATTCATCTCAATCAATAAATTTAATAATTGTAATTAAAAGTTATATCATGCAAAGGAAAAAATCCAAATTTCACAAAAAAAAGTAAAATTTAGAGACCCGCTCCCCTCCCACTTGCACACTTTTACATGCATTTTGAACATTTTTGCTCCCATATACTTTTGTACCGCGCAGTCAACAAAAAATTAGAAAGAACATTGATCTCATGACCCCCCTTCTCATTAACTTTCTTGCACTCTACTTGCATTTTTTCTCTTCTACATTTCACCATGCATTTTACTCTATCACAATAATTGTTTTTACCTGATACTCCTGAACTTGACGAATGTTTGGGCGCCGGACTCTTTTCTGTTGGGGGCTGCAGTGGACTGCTGCTAGTGCGCTGAGAAGGTTGACTAGCTGGTGGAAAGTCGGGTTCCTTTTTAATGTTTTCAACAGTAGGACAGGACGGCGGTCTTTCATTTGCATTCTGCGAGCTTACAACTGAAGGTAATGAAAATCCAGGTACTTTTACATCTTTCAGACTCTGTAAAGGATCTGGTCCTGGTGGTGGTATATGACTTGTAGGAATACCTACACCGTAACTGTTACTTAGAGAAGGTGCAGCAGAACTGTGAGATCCAGATTGTTGTAAATGTGAATGAGATCCTGTGGAAGTTTGTGATGGTGGTTGTGAAAACGACGGCATACCAACCATGTGGGTAGAATGCGCGCTAGATGACTGAATATTGGCAGAATTATCGGTAACTTCTTGTTTGATTTTCAAATTTTGTGGTTCATTTTGAGAGCTGTTGTAAATTGGTTGTGAAGTTGGCGGTAACGATTGACTATGAGAGGACGTTTGGGAATTTGGTGGCAGTGGTTGATTTAAATGAGTGAATTGATTTTTCTCCAGGTTTCTAAGTGGTTGGGTGGAGTAGGGGTTGTTAGACATAAAACCATAATGGTTGATTGATGGTTGACCACCAATTGTAACTAAATTACTTGATTGCATAAGATTCGGAAGAGGTGGATGACCACCAATTGAGGAACTTAAATTTACTAGATCTGATTTTTCCAATCGTTCGTTTTTGTCTATTCTATCTGGTCTCTCTACTCTTTCAGGCCTTTCTGGTGGTCTCTCATTCTCTATCCTTTCAGTTTTTTCTACCCTCTCTTTCTTTTCTTCCTCAAACATATTCTCAGTTGTTCTATTCATTGGTATAATTGTGGGTATATTTAGAGGTTGACCGAAACTTTCACTTCGAGATGGATTTGTGAGTTCTATGGGTTCATCATGTGGTTCCATTTTAATAACTGTGTTAAGTGGATGCGTAATCAACTCTTTGTTTTGCATGTCAGGTCTAAACTGATCCTTCAAGTACGACAAAACAGGTTGATCTTTGCTATCCTTTTGGGAATCTTTTAAATTTAATGGATGATTTGATTGATGTAAGGTATTTAAGTTGTAACCACCCATAGGATCTTTCAAATTCAAATTATGAGGCATAAAAATATTGTCCTTATATAAACTCAAATCTTCCTTTGAATTCATATTAATGGCTTCATTACTACTCTCAGTTTCTTCCTTAATCACCACTTTATCCATCGCGACAACTTTTGGTATAATCAGCTCCGTTTTTGGCTTTTCTGGTTCACGATTTTCCTCTTTAAATTCTTTAGTTGTTTCCAGCTTAACTGGATTCTCTTCCACTTTTTCTTTTTTAATCTCTACGTTAAATTTACTAGGTTCAGGATTAAATTTAATTTCTTTGTGATCAGAAACGTGCTCAATGTTTCTTTTTATTAAATTTTTACGCTCGTTTATATCGTCTGGTAGACGAATTGAAACGTTTAAAGGTTTTGGTTCAATTGTTGAAGCCAGTTTATTTTTAGTTATCACAGGAACTGTTGGAATAACAGCAGGAGAAGAAGTCGTCGTTTTATCAACTATTACAGAAATACAAACATTGTTAAAAAGTTATTCATTCCAAATCAAATCAACCAAGAATCTAAACTTTTATGATTAATAGTGCAATAACTTTCTATATACAGTTAGTACGGTAAGTGCCCAAAACAAGGGCCCCACTTGGCATTAGCAATACAATTAATAGAGAATATATATTTTACCATCAAGAGTTAAGTCATGGAAACAAAGTAGCAAATTTTGACTCCTGCATAATTATCTGCTTGATGGATACTGTTAATGCTGACCACTAAAAACTATTTTCGAAATTTAGGGAGCATGAGATACGAAATACTTTGAGAAGCACTGTTCTAGATAGTAGTGTAAAAAAAAATATGTAAAAGAAGATTAGGTGTATAAAATTTAAGACCTTGAGGCTATTCAAGCGCCAAGTTTTGTTACTCTTAAAAGCTTCATGGGAGAACTCGTAATTTGAGACTAATATATCACCATTAAGATGAACCAAAAACTAAAAGTTACATGAAAGTTGTCTACATGATTATTGATTATCATGTAACAGCTTTTTCATTTAAATTTCGGATTCCTTTCAAAGAGTTAAGAAAAATACAAAAAAAAAGATGTGACACTTTCTCACCTTTTTAAAATTATTATTAAAACTTCATTAAAATGTATGCAATATTCTAAACATCAAAATGAGTAAATTTGTGGAATTTACACTCTTGGCATGATGTGCAGTGTGATTGTTGTACATGCAATATTTATAAAACTTATGAGAGTTTTTCTAACAACTTTCGACGATAATCAAAACTTGGCGCTTGAAGAGTCTTAAAATTTAATTTAAGCTTTCATAAAGAAGTAGCATTTCACGGGATATTTTAATGAATGAATTCCAACCCCACGCCATTATTGATGTAAATTTTTACAAAATATAATAATTCCATAAGTGCTTCTTGAAAAATATTAATTTTATTTTACCAACAAGGTCCTAACGTGCAAAGATTTTCAAAAATAAAATGCTAAAAACGTTAAAATTTTGATTTTTAAGAAACTCAAAACAGGGTGGTCCAGATTTATTTCGGAAATCTTCAGCAGCGTATTTTGGTATTCTATTAACCAAATTACTTGTGACCGTACTTGACTTTATGCGTTACTAACAGACAGAGAAAAATTGATTTTATTATTGAGTGATTTTCTGGTGAAAAAATAAATATTTTGGAACACTGATAAATGTTTCAACTTAGAAACTGAAGAATAAGAATGATTTATTGTTTGTATTTATTAATTTATTGTTTGAATGATTTTTTTTTAGTTCACAGAAATTATTTAAAAATTTAATCATAAACAGCAATTTTTAAATTTTGTTGTTATTCTAATAATTATTGTTGTAAGCGTTCCTCAGAGGTTCAAATGTTTGAACAATTCCTATGAATTACATCATTTGTGATGTGTATAATTCAAACAATCAATAAATACAAACAATGCCATTTATCGTTCTTTAAATCCGTCCTATAATGACTTTGTACACATCATGATTATATGAACCTCTTTACTCAGAATAATCAATACCATAATCACAGTATATTTACTATAACAAGAAGCGAAATTCAACAGAGATTTTCAGTGCGCAGGAACCTCAACAAAATGGGCACTGTTTGTATGTTAGTTTTAGAATTGTCCATGTTGTGCGGCCTGAAGGCCGCACTGGAGCAATTTTTAGGTTAGTAATAAATAAACAAACCAATCCTGATTGGACGTTACGGACAGATAATTCTTAATTTCCAAGATACAATGCCACAAATGACGGCTTTAAAATTAAAAAAAAAGTTTGGTTTTTAATGGACCAACCTATGTAATCGCCACCGTTTTTCTTGGTAATTAAACTAAAATTGTCGAGAACATTTGCTTTAATATAACTTAGGAACAGAGGGGGAGGAGTATAAATATATAAATTTCCTGCTTCATTAAAGTTTTATGGGTTCATTTGAATAATCCATCAAGTTGTCTAGGTTTTATGCGTTTTAGTTAAAATTAAAATAATCGCCTTACAGTACTTTTCTTTAAACCGTCGTTTATCCAAATGTGAAAAACAAAATCAAATTTACTCAAGAGAAAAACGCGTATAACTGAAGTTTTGGGAATCCCCAAATAAAGTTTTACTAAATATATTTTTTTAATTTAATTTAATATGAGTTATCACTTTTTAATTATCAAATTTTTAAATCTGTTTTCCATGTTTTAGAGTGGGCTAAAAATTTAATCAAGACTGAAAGTAGATAAGATGTAATTAAATAAATTAAATATCTCATTGATAATGCATAATGAATGCACTTCACATTATATTCATAATTATACCATAATCAATAAATATAATCACCCATAAAAAAATTACACTCCCCCCCTTATACTAATTTTCGTTTATTCACTTTCTTAAGGAAATATTATACCTACAGCTCCGCCACAAAGAACAAATAAAGAGTGAAACGTTTAAATTTTACACCAAAAATTAAAATTTTAAAAATAAGAAATAAATCTTTAAAATAAAAGGTGAAAAATAAAATTTGGAAACTAAGTTTTTATAAGCGAAATTACAAAAAAATGAAAAAAAAACTCTGTTATTTAAAATTAAAAAGGTAGGAACAAACAAAGCTTCCACCTTACATGGTAAAACTGTTCAACGCGCTTTTTCTCGATTTTTCGCTTATTTTTCAGAATTGTAGAAAAACAAAATTAAAGTATGAATATTCGCCGCAAATGAAAGTTGTGTACCAAATTTCAGCTCTCTAGCAAGGAAGTTAAAAATGCCCTCAAAGAAATCCACCTATTCGCTGGGTGCGTGACATCTGGCCACGTTTTTTTGCACAATTTGTCCGCAGCGGACGCTGGCGTCGGTTTTTAATACCCCCACTATGCATTTCGCACCCAGCGAATACGGACGAAGGACAACGCTCACACCAAGTTAAATAAAAGCTTTTAATAAATATAAGTTAAAATTGAAGAAAAGTATAAATTTTTAAAAAATGTATCTGTGGCAACCCTGTAAAGTTCACGTAGCTCAGTGGTTAACGTTGATTTAAGTTAAGCGTTTCAAGATAAGTGACACCCTATCTGGTGGCAAGTTTTTGCACTAAACGAATGGTAGTGGAATGGTTGTTTATGTTTGACCATGTATATTATATTATGTTATATTAATCAAATTTGTGTATTTGTTGAAATAACATAGCGATGTCATTTATTTATTTAATAGTTGTCACCATTCGCCTAGTACCAACATGACCGCTAAAGGCGCTACAATCTTAAATTGAAACGCCTATAAGCCCGCGTCCTACTGAAACTGCTTGCTCAAAAAAACTAAAAATTTGGATTATTCATCTGCTATATCAGTAGAACTGTTGCGCCACTACCAGAAGATTCAAAATTAAGTAAAACCTGGTTGATTTGATATGAAAAACCCACAAAAATAATAACTATTATAAAAAACTTACCTGCTTCATTATCAACTTTAGGTTTGGCAGTATCTTGTGGGACTACGTTTGTAATGGTTGCACATGTGGAAGTTAACACTGTTGTGTTAACAGTGGGAATTGAAAGACTAGTGGTTATTTCCATTGGTTCAGATTCGGGTTCGTTATTGTCTCCCTCATCATTTAGAGATCCGGAATCGGTCGTAACACTCGAAGGACTCTAAAAAATGGGAAGAAAAAACAGTAAATTTTTTTCAAATTGTAACTAAAAAAAAAGACAAACCTCTGCCCTTTCTCGTTTCTTCTTGAAAATTGTAGTTTCTTTATCATCTGTTTCCGATTCTTCAATCTTTTCTTGACCTCTTTTACGATTCTTTTGGGTAGGTTCGGCCTTTTCCGCTTTCGCCTTTTTACCATTTTTCACTGGGGTGGTTGAAGTGTTTGAAGATCCTTTTTCACTGGAGTTATTGTTAAAGTTATTTTTGGATGGTGTTTTAGGTTCCGGCGTGCCGGATTCGCCACGTTTTGGTCGAACACGACTTGTTGTTTGTTCTTTGGCAGCTTTATTTCTCGTTCGCATACGTTGGGGACTCGCATCAGGACTTTCCGCAACCGGCCTAAATAGGTACGATTCTTTGCTATCTTTTTCGTTACTTTTGCTGTCTTTATTTCCGTTTCCTGAATCTTTATTGTTCGTTTCTTTGTTTTCTTTAGAAGCTTGTTCCTTTATGCTGATATTTGGAATATTTCCACCAGCTGCGGGTGCCGTGAGGGGTGGTAATTCGTTCGTTTTCTTCAAATGCATTCTACAGTCCCAACAGAGCAGCAGTCGATCTTTACCTCCGGTTTGCCAATCGCGTGAATCTAGAAGAGGTTGGTTACGTATTTTGGGTGATTTCGGTTTTATGGAAGACTTACTGGTGGTAAAGCAGTGTTGACAACGAGACTGCGATTCTCTTGAATCGCTATCGTCCTCGGAATTATCATCTTCCGTTACCGAACTCGTTTCGCCTGGTTCTTTTCCTGGTTGCGGCGATGGCCGGCTAGTTTCCGTTTCCGTTGTTGTTCCTCCACGACCTAAATGTTAAAAATTTTACCTTTTGCTGTTACCTTACTTTTTTTTGTTATTTACCTGCATTTGGAGGTGTGCTTGCAACTCCTCTACTGTTTCTTGTATTACGTATTCGGCGAAGTGAACCTTGCCTTCTGCGTCTATGTGGTCTGTTATTATTAGCACCTGGTGTTTTTTTCCAAAGGTAATAGAATTCAACAAGTTCCGGCTTAAAAAAAATTAATTACACCAGTTTTCTGATTTGTAACAAAAAAGCTTACTGTATCTTTATGTGGTAATAAATCTTTTCGAATTCTATAAAAGTTTTTACCAAATTGCCTCAAGCCCTTAACAAAACGTTTCGTTTCTTCTTCAGACCATTTTTTATCGATTCCTTTTGGTACTGGGTATTTTACCAAAGCTTGGAGAGCACGACCAGGATCGTAACCCGAATCGTGTAACTAACAATTTAACATTAGAATGTGATTTTCACACGAAGATGTTATACATACCACATCGAGAGCGTTAATTGTAGTGTCGTCCCTTGACGCCGCCGATGCACCATCTTCAGGACAACCACCGTCACACATACCGGCAAACGCAGCCATAGAACGTGCAGCCCGTAAATACATCAACAAATCAGAATCTAAAGTCATTGCTGGTACCCATCTTAATTCTTCACGCGTACGCGTGTGCTCCGGATCTGGTGGTAACAATTCAGGTGCAATACCAGGTCGATAATCGGGCAATCGTGCCTAAACAATGTTACTCATCTTAAATACATTGTAAATCTTACATCTCAAGAAATCGTTTTACGAGACATAGAATCTAACTACCACGCTGAAGTCAATTACAAACCAAATAAAATAATAAGACTACTTTAATTATTGAACGTAGATAACACGAAAAGAATAAGTTGGTCTAATTAATTTTACGTCTGTAGTATTTTTTTAAAGAAAATAAGTCTACCGTGCATGTCGTGCAGTTTTTCCCAAAAGTCATGCCACAATTATCAAAATATCGACATTTTGATCATAAAAAAAGTATAAACAAAAAATTTTGACTTGTTACCGTCCCCTTAACGTACATAAACATCCTTTACCTGGCTGGCAGGCCCAACCCTGATCTCACCCTGAGTTGCTGCGGCCATTTCTTTCTTCTAGATTAATTTAACTAATAGATACAAAATTAGCTGTAACAAAAAAGCGTAAATAATAAAAAAACTCACAAAGTTGATTAAGATATTATAAAAAAACTTCTAAGCTTCCACATTTTGATTCTAATAAATTTATTTGGTTCAAGAGATACGTAAATGTTATACATACATTTTCGATTATGAATATAATTTTAATTGTTTACATAAAATATATAAACACAAATTATTTTAAAATTTATAAATAGTTAATAAATAAATAGACAAGTCATTCCCAAGTTACACAGTCGATTATTATTATAAATTACTTTCACAAAACTACAAAATATTATATTCCATCTACTCGTAGTACCCACTAATTTTTAAGTGTCAAGTACCAACAGTTGGTATTACGTTTACTTCTAAAAATAAAACGTCGTAAGTACCCTGATTAAAATTAATGATTAGCCTATCACCCTATCAGGTACTAGAAAATATGAGAAGCTTTCAATTGCCGGAAATTATACTTATTAAATTATACAATCGGAGATTAAAACTTAAATTTTCAAGTCATAATGAACGATTAACAAGAAGTGCGAGCGAGCGTTACGAACAGAGAGACAGACTGAAAGAGTTTTCTGCAACATTCTTATGTTTATTGTCATATATTTTAGCTATAGATAATATTGATCCCCAGATACCATCACTTATTTATTTCAAAAAATTATATGGGTAAATAATACGTCCCTGTAAAAAAACTTCTGTAACAATGCTTAGGTTAGTGACACGCCATATAGGTTTACTTTCAAGCCATCAACGGTTAATGCTATTATAATGAACACTTATTAAAGAATTTTGATAATAATAAAGGGCATTTTGAGTGCAGCAAATTACATAGAAGAATTAATGATACATTAGTAACTAAAATTTACATACATTAGCACATCAGAATGGTAAATAACAATAATTTTACGATGCAATTAAAATCTCAGAACATTTAAAGCCATTTAGATAATTAAATGCAGAAAAATAGAAGTTGGTTGCAAGGTTCTAGAATAAAAACAATTTTCTTATGTAACAACGTAAACCGTAAATATTTCCCCCATTTCATACCAATAAAATGAACAGTTCGAGTTTTTGAACCACTGATTTAAGTGTTAACTCACCAGAAACACATAATAAAGCAAATACGGTAAACGAATAATTGTATATTATTTATCCAATTACATTTACCATTCCAAATGAAAAAATTCACCAATATTCGAAAATCGGCATAATTAACTTGACCGGTCGGTGTGACTTACACCAAAAATAAACTAATAAAATTGTTCCAACTTGAACTTTTGGGCGGTATCATAAAATTTGGAAAATTGTTAATTGATGAATGATGAACAATCAGCCCGACCACATTCAAAAATGCATAAATTTGGTATAATATTTACTATACCCGAAACACACGTTGTGACCCTATGGATAATTTAGGTGTTCGTCAGCGAAGTTAGAAATTAACTGAAAATAATTTATTTTAAGTTAATGTGTTGCCCGATAACCTTCAATGACAAGCTCGTTAGGCTTTAGTCGTAGCCATAGTAAATTATTATTATAAACAATTTGAAATATTTTTGATTAACGATACCAGCATTATTTATATTAACCCAACTTGATAAATGTAATGAATCGATTTAATTAAATGCCTCCGAATAAAGAATATTTAATCCTAATTAGTTTACAATAAATTTCCATTTTGTACTTGGTTACTCGTACTTCGGGGAAAATTTGTGAAAATACAAGGTTTACACGTTAACTTTTTTTAAATAAAAAAAATTGAAAGATTTCAATCACACCATAAATATTATATCTGTCTGGTTTTCACCGACCACAGTTAAACCGCAGCTATAGTCAAGATTACAACCCACCAAAAGCCCCACGAACAACGGGAAAATAAAACATAAAACAAAAATGTTTTATAATAAACATCCTCTGAGTAAATAATTTCAATATTGTGTGTATAATTCTTCTGATATCAATCATGCCTGGTGTGGATTAGTCACTCTGCTATTACGGTCTTCCTTAAAAATTAAATTAGTGGACATTTTCCTGCAAAGTACTAAATTAGTCCGTTCGGAAAACATATCACCATCTTCTTTGAAGAATTCAGAATGACTCAAAAATCTAAGGGGGCAACCCTTTTGAAAAAAATTATTCTCTGCTGCACAAAATATTGTGGGTCCTATTTGAGCTTTAGGAAAAACTATTATTTGCCGGCTACCCAGCAGAAGATAAGGCAGCTATCGGTAAATTAATTAGTCTAAACGCGTACGCAGCATTTTGTACTTCCGATTTCGGAAAACACCCAGTATACGAACGTACAAACCGAAAAAAGAACTTCTTAATTTTATGACCGAAGAAAATAAATTTAGAATCTTTGATCGAATTACAAGGAAATGCAGTTTTGGAGTTTTACCAAAAATAATAATTTCTCACATTTGCGCCGAGATGTTTGTTGTATATCATCGGTGCTCGTAAGTAAATCGCACGCTTGTGAACAATTTTCGCGGATGAAGTTACACAAGACGGAATCGAGTCGGAAATAATTTAGCAAATTAGCATTAATACCGCTTTAAAAAATCATTAAATAATAATAATAAAAATTTGAATATTCCTAGTTGAATATTCCGGAGTTGTTTTTGGCGCAGTTTCATTGGTTGGAAAGAATAAAAGAAATTGTCTTTTGAAATCATTCAAATTATGGTCGAAACGAAACTTCACTTACATCAATACTTGAAATGTAAACAATTTTAATGCAGAGCCATGACATTTTAAATTTTAATTAATTGTGCGTTTTTGATATAAAATTGCTAATTAAGATTATCAAAATATTAATCCGTTATCAAAATCGATTAAAAATTATATCATGACTTTCAGAAAATCCTCCTCTTACCGTTAAAAAGATCATTGCTGTATATACAGTGCAGTCTCGGTAATCCGAACACACGCTAATCCGAACAAAAGAACAAAGAAACGTTTATTCTGTAATCCGAACATTTTACTATTTTTGTTCGGATTATAGAATAATTTTCGGATTTGTACGGACTAGCGAGTGTTCGGATTACCGAGACTGCACTGTATAACCAATTTTGAGCTGTAAATGAAGTTTTGAAACAGTTCTTAAAATCGCACCCTTAACAAAACGCCACCACACGGAATAATTTCAAACTCCATTTTGGACGTAATGTTGTTAGTGATAGTGGCGACACCAACGGTAATATAAAATATGAATTAACACTGACGAGATCGTCATTTAAAACTTAATAGTGTATTTTGAATATTTGTGTTAAATAAAAACTGTTTATATTTAACTAGAACGTAAGGGGGAGGGGATGGTAACAAATCAGATGCATATACATCTATTTCGTAGGTTATAAACTGTTTTTAACTGGTAAGAAATTAACGAACCAATCAGAGGCGCGCTTTGAGGAATAGTTTTCTAGCAAATTATTATATTGGATTATAACAGGGGTGGCCAGCCCAAATGATTACGCGGGCCACTTTGGAAATGCATCATAACTTCGCGGGCCGCATATAAAATTACATATCTCCATGTTGGATTTAGATACACTATCATAGCCGCAACTAGAGTTAAAAGTTTGGGGAGGGGGCTAAAAACACGTCTCCAAACAATTTATTATTTGAAGGGCGGGGGGTAAAGATTACGCCGCAGGCAAAAAAATTTAGGTTTTCAAGGTCAACAGAGCTTAGATTTGAAGTTAAAAATTATAAAAAGATGTATGTCTGCTAATTTTTGTGATTACAGGGGCAGAAAACTATTTTTTTTTAAATAATAAACTTCTCGAAAACCTGGCCTAATATATTTTAAAATATAATTATATTATTTTTATACTAAGTACTTATTATTATAATTTTTATTATAATTATTATAAAATAAATATATTTTGTAAAAGTGTGATAAATCTCTCGGGTCGCGGGTTGGCCACCCCTGGTTTATATAATATTATAAGCAGAGGATTCTAGAAGATAATATGAACCATGTAGAATTAATATGTCTACAGTCTACACTTTAAAGCAGCGGTCGGCAACCGGTGGTCCGCGAAAAAATTATGACATTTAAATTTGATGAGCTCATTTAATAAAATTTTTGATTAATTGTGTTTAAGCTGCCTCCAGTGGCGGATTTTCGAATAGGCTTCAAACATTGAAAATTAACCAATATAAAATTAAAACTGCTTGGCTATATTTAACGGTTTGCTGATGTTCAGGTTGTATTAATTACGAAAATTGAAACCCATTGGTACAAGAATTGTTTTAATGTGGAATATCCTACATAAAATAGACAGCATTTCCAAAAAAAAAAGTCGCCTGCGGCGCTAATGAACGGAACCCCGTGTGTCGGAGGTCGAAAGTCATTGCTATAGGTTGTAGGGGTAGTGAAAATATTTAGAAGAGTGCCTCAAAAGTTCTAAAACAGCCACTACCTATACATAAAAATATGTTCCTCGCATGTTGCTCGGAGTAAATGTAAGCGTAGGATTCAATAAGTTTAGTTAATTATGACAGGGTTAAAAAAGGATATTCAAACAAATTTATCGATCAAAATGAACAATTAAAAAGTTAGTGGTCCGCGAAATTTAAATTGCCAATTTAGTGGTCCGCAATACCCAAAAGATTGCCGACCGCTGCTTTAAAGGAAGTACTCCTGCTACGCGTAGGAACTTACAATAAAGAATAATAAAATAATTTATAATACCATAATTTTTAATAACTACTCGTAAAGATTCAGTGCCGTATGCCCCCCCGCTGAAATGTTCAAAAGATAAAGAAAGAGGAAGGGGAACAACCGAAAATTTTACATTTTACCAAAGGCTTTTTACAAGTGCCCCCCCCCCCCCGAAATAAAATCCTGGCTACGAACGGGCCTGTAAAGATTATTATTCTATGATAATAAGTAATAACTTACATCATTTTTTTCGTAAAAATAATATGTGGAGGAACTTTGTTTGCAAATGCTGAAGAATCAAGCTGTAAATGCTATATACACAGGGGTGGGCAAAATACATGAAAATATGTATTTGAAATACAAATTACAAAATACATTTGTTTTGAGTATTTGAAATTCAAAATACAAAATACATTTGTTTCGAATATTTGAAATACAAAATACAAGATACTGTATTTCAAATACAAGATACAGTATTTCAAATACAAAATACATTACATTTTCAGATTTTTATGTTTTTGAGGTATTTACAAACAAGAGCAATTCTTTATTAAACATGATTATGTATTTAAAGTACATTATATTGGAGTATTTAATTATATTTCTTAAATATAAAAAAAATTTTGAAAATTTTTCCGCCAAATTTGCACGTGTTTTAAACTGCCTCTGCGCAGGTCTGCTTTTTTTAAGTATCTTGATAAATCGATTTAGATTTAAAATTTAATTAATAATGACGTCTTTCATTGGTTGAAAAGAATGAAAGAAAAATTTCATTGGTTTCATAAGGCGCATCTTTTGAAATCATGCAAATTATGGTCGAAGCAAAACTTCATTTATAACACTTACAATTCTTTAAATTTAAACAATTTCAATTAAATTCGCGTTTTTGATATAAAATCGCTAATTAACATAAGCAAAATGTTAACCCGTTATCAAAACAAAATTAAATGGAAATTTTTTTTCAAAAGTCAATAACCTTATCGATTTTAAAGTATTTTGTACAGTATTTTTTAAATTGTATTTGAAATCGAAAATACAAAATACATTTGTTTTGGGTATTTGAAATACAAAATACAAATACATTGAAAATATGTATTTGAAATACAAATTACAAAATACAAAATGTATTTCAAATACGTATTTCAAATACATGTATTTGAGATACTGCCCAGCCCTGTATATACACACATTAATAAATTCGTCAAACGATTCGTCGAGACATGAAGTAGACAGTAGTAGATGTCTTGCCGCTGGCGTTCATCCCGATTGTTTGCCAAACGAGACGATCGCACCGTCCATACATCGCCGACGTGCTCGTCTCCAATATCAAACGTTCGCTGCGCGACCTCGATCGACCAATAATCGGGCATGTGTGGATGCAGCGCTTCAAAGCGAAAACGAGCTTCCTTTACATTCCTTACGTTCACGTCCACACATCGCAGACTCGCTCGTCCGAAATACCGAATAATCGCCATAAGAGACGAGCACAACGTCATCGTTGTACGTAGCGTCCACACATCGCCGCTCGCGCTCTATCGAATGGCAAACGTTTGATGCGCGAAACGAGTATATTACCGGGCGACATCTAGCGGTGAATGTTCGGCGATGTGTGGAGACAGCAATACACGATACGGTAAGTTTAAACAAGTAATCACATAATATTGCACTTTCAAAAGTTTCCAGCCTTATTCATAGCGTAGTGATCAGTGGCGTAGCTAGAACTTTTGCCGCCCGGGGCGGTTCCAAAATTTGCCGCCCCTCCCCACTCCAAAAATGTTTTTGAATAACATTTTTTTAATCCTACTTCCTAATTTATGAAATATCAAAAAAAATTTCTTTTGCCACCCTCAATGCCGCCCCTAAAAGTTTTTGAATGACCTTTTTTTAACTCTATTTCCTAACTAATGCCGCCCCTAAAAATGTGCCGCCCGGGGCGGTCCGCCCCCTCCGCCCCCTAGCTACGCTACTGGTACCTAGTGATTAATCAAAATCGTTTTTTTTATCACGTATAATGTAGCAAAAATCAAATATTGAAGATGACCTGCTTAAACAAAAACGCATTGTTGCACTTTCCATGTGAAGTACACTCGAAAAACTCTTTGATGTTTATTAGTTGGCTAGCATCCACTGACATCGTGGACTACAGTAGATTGCACGGTTATTGATTTTTTATTATCCAAAACTAGGAATGAATAAAACATAGAAATAACGCATTTAAAGCAAAAGTTGCCATAATTTTTTAATCGTTTCAGTAAATATACAACTCCCATCATTTTTATACACTCGAGTTATCAAGTTTACACTAAATGTGCATTCGTATCGATCACACGTCAATTAAAAAAAGAGAGCATTTACGTTCCTAGCGTTTGAAACTGAGAAACATAGGCGTAGTTATACTGTCAAATTTGAGGGTTCTAATGTGGCTAGCTGTAAAAATGGGTCCCTCCTCTCGAGTAAGGGAGCGGGGCCAAAAACATCTGAATCATAAAACGATTCTATGCATAACATCAATTTTATGTTTCACTTTAATTAGGAAGGTATTTTATAAGCATTTACTGACAGTGGAGTAGTATAATCACAACTGACTAAATACTAACATAGAGTTAAACAATAATATTATGCTTTGTTTATTTGCAGTGGTTAAGATCAAAACCGAACGTTTTTCATAAATTATTGATGTACAAAATTCAATTCTATCGAAATAAATATCGGGGAATATGCAAGACTCTTTAAGATTGCATTTATTAGAGAAGACCAAGTGTGAGTTGGACCTATAGGAAACTTGATTTAGGTTGATCAGAATCCAAAAATGAAATCTTCTGAATCAAGCTAAATTTGATTGGAGACAGTTGTCTAATTATTAACCAGATACTTTCAGTTTTCGAAGTAAGTAAACAAAATAAATCATTCATTGGCTACATCGTACGTATTAAAATTTTAATATAATACTGAAGTTCAGATTGGTTAATTTGAAGCAGAAAACTGGGAATGAAATAATGAATTATAGATTTCGGAAAGATGCATAAACAACCTTAGATATAGTGTTGAATGACAGTTGACAAGATTTAAATTATATTGTTCCTGGGAATTTATATATTCAACTGTTCAGTAAACCATGTATGAATAATCTTGAAATAAGGAATATATTTTTTTGATAATACAACAAAAACATTTGTTAAGTTGGTGTTGACACATTAAAATGGTATATTGTATTGGGTTCCACTCTTTCATGCATATTTAGTTGTGTATTCATTATATCCATTCTACTTATGTTCATATACTTATTATATAATTCTAATCCTATCAATCTCCCTTTCAAATGGGAAAACTTTTGAGCATACCGTGCATCCAGCTCTATGAACGCATGCGCGGTTACTCTCTAAGAATCTTATCCGATATTCACATATCCACTCCGATATGTGACCGCTCACTCACTGACCACAAATATATTTTTAAAAATATTACAATCGTATCGGATTGCACGTTAACAACAAATATATTCGAAGAAAAAAAGAAATAAAATAACAAATAACCTAAGCTCAGAGCTTAACGTTATTTGAAAATAAATTTGTAGTCATCTGTGAGCGGTCGGTAGCGGGAATGTCGTTAATCCGTTCATACGCGTCTGTGGTTATAGTGGTTAATATCAGTATAGACTTGGAGTAACGGCGCATGCGCAAACAGAGCTAGATGATGAAACTTTCGGAGACATATTTTGGAAAATATAACTAATGTCACAAGTATTTAATAAAGTGTAAAATAGTAATTTTATTACCGTGTTTTGATTTGTATGACGTGACGAGAGTGACGCAAAAATAACGATCCCAGAATTTAATATTCATTGAATTGTCACCAGGTCGGTTTCATTCGTAGATATCTCCGATAATAAATCACATCACTTGTGTAAAATATCAACACAGTGATACCTGAGACATTAAATTTTTATTTAGAAATTAAAATAAGCCCTTTGATGAAGACTATCGTGTATCCCTGCCTCCCAAAATTGTATTCATATTATTAAATATTATCAACAAAATTTTTCATGTATAATGTCTGCTTAATTAGTGAATAATGACTTTTGGGGCCACACTATTTGACCTGCGGCTTATTACTGCTGTGAAACCGCTCTCAAGATTACTATCGATTTTCTTCAACATTTGAAATTTCATGTTCGAGTGCTTCTCATATTTGCTGTATTTCCGCCAAATTTCTACTTTCTAGATCGTAAAACCGTTACCAGAAACATTTGATTTGTGTAAATTAAAATTTCATGCCAATTGGTTATGTTTGTGAGAGCAGGGAGTAAATGTTTGTAAACAACACGTGGCCAGCTAATTGAACACCAACACCAAATTATTTTAATGATACCAAATAATACTTCTATTAATTATTTAAAAGTGAATTTTATGTTTACATCTAACATCCAGGCTAATGCACATTATACAATATTTTTAGGGTGAAACATGCACCGGGAAGCCAAGGTGCAGAAAACCGTTGTTCTATCCCTGGCCATCGTCACCAGATGCACTGTTGTGATTTATTTAAAAATATCCAAATACCCTAATGTACTGAAACCAATAGTGCTAAGTACAGATGCACTTAGCACGGTGGAAGTCCTAATTTAAGAAGAAGACTCACGTGAATTAATTGGATGTCTAGAAAGGCTATTACTTTGTTCTCTATCTCAACAGTAAATTGTAAACAAGGATGGAATCCAATTAAATGTCCAATAATAATCACCATTGTATTTCGGAATAGCAGAACATAAATTATATCATCAGCATAATCGTTTTTTGAAAGATCTACAGCAATTCCAGCTTTAATTCAGAAAGCATCACTTGTAAATGAGGGCCGTTCGACGTTGAGCTTTAACCCTTCTGACTAGCGTTGCGACGCTGCTCGGTATTCGGTCTCGCACAGCTATCTAGATGTAGTTAGTGAAAGTGATATTATAAGGATTTCTTGTACATTTACTATGGCCTAATTAGATACATTTAGTTTCTGAAATTGAACTTCCTGATAATTTGCTGTTATAATTTTCCCTTGCAATAGAAATATTCTGTATTTTCCAAAATAAAACTTTGGTTTTTGAGAATGCACGTCTAATTCTGAATATCATTCAATTTATCCTTAACAGCATTGATTACTAGGTCGATTGGTATGTATTAAACCATCGAGATTAGCATATTATAATCATTTGGAATATTAAACTTGTTAATTCCATGAATGTCGTTGAATCTTTGAGGAAATTACTAAAAACCATTATAAATGGAATATTAAGGAAAATATAACTTTTTGACGAAAACATCCCATATAAAAATTCATCAGTGATGAAAGATCATACAATGTACAGTATAACTGCATTTATTCTGGGTATTAATATAAAAAAAATTATCGCCTTTATTTCAACTGACATTAAATTTGTGTATTTATTTTACATTCGTAGTAATAAAGGAAATTATGTACAAGTCAGTAGTAATTACTTATACATATCAACTAAACGTCCACATGGTCCCTACATTTTAACGTGGAATCCTGACCATGTCCAATGACAAAGATAAAGCTTTATAATTACTTGTTGCGTTTCAAAATTACATATTATTACGTATCAGTATGGCGATAACAAATTGTCATCTCTAACCTTTCAGTTTTAAAAGATTATAATCTATTTAAAAAATTGAAAATGTAAAAATTTAATTAAGTTGATAAAAAATTGTATGTAAATAGGTCATTCACTTTTAGGCTTACTACGTAATAGTAGTATAGCCAATTTTAATTTATACACAGGAGTCAAAATTGGTTATGCACCATACGGATTTCAAAGGCAAATTTTTAATATTTAATTATTTGCTTCCTTAATAATTATTAAATTATTTTAGCAATAAAACGTCAAGTTTTTTGCATAATAATACCTATTATTGTTTGTAATTTCCATTTTTATATAAAATAAAAAAAAAGGAAACTAAAACTCTTATTTTAACAAAATTCTGTGTTGTATAGGAATTCTCCAATAAATGTTCGTTAAAATTTCAGTTTTAATTTCCTTGGATTTTTACCTTATGCAAAAAGTAAATTTGCAAACAATAGAATGCCCAGCCAGATATAGTAGTATCGTTTCTCTTAAAAAAATCAGTTGATTTATAGTTCATCTGTAAAATAATTAAGGAAGTAAATAATTAAATATAAACAGCCTTATGCCATTGATTTTATATACTTACAAAATGTAGAGCAGTAACAACCAAAGAAGAAAAGGCGTAGCCAAAATCCGGCGCAGTAGAGATCACGTGACACCCAATTACACCAATTGACACCAACATAAACACGACTGTACGAGTTTTGGTTTCTGCGCATTAGCTCCACCTTTTTTCTTTGGTTGCTACTACTCTACCTACAACACCAAGAATTATTGGATTTATTTATTGAATTACTGGAAGCTTGGAATACTGTGGGTTTGGATGATCAAGGTTGCTGTATATTTTGAAACACAAGATTTTTTAAATTTTAGTCCCCCTCCCCGAAAATATTTTATGGGCTCCTAATGATAAGTAGTACAGGTTTTTACCCAATTATTCTATTCATTAATTTAATCCAACCTGAACTTCGTCACGGTGTACTCTTGAATATTCAAGTCTATAATATAAAGGAATTATTAAATAATATTGCACTTTTCTCATAAGTTCTTTTTTTTTTAATTGTAATCTTCTAAACTGGGATTTTTGTCATGATCACCTTATTTTACTCATAAATATTCAAGTTTTTATTATATAAAGGAATTATTAAATAATATTGCACTTTTCATGCAAGGTTATTTTTTTTTAGTTGTAATCTCGTAAACTGGGATTTGTGTCATGAGTATCTTATTTTACTGCAGGTAAATGATTGTCTATACTCTATTATTAAAGAGCAGAAATAACGTAACAAAAAAAATCTTTTGTTTCAAGTTCTAGGTTAGAACCATCAGGAGCATATTTGATATGGCCCTTAAATTATGCAACACTATGTACATACTATGTATATGTATGTACTTATACGTACAAATAGTAGATGTACGCTTTGGACCAACTATCAACGACATCTATGCTTCAAACCATAGGCTTCATAGAGTCATATAAGTTTGATTTCCAGTTACTGCAAAATTATTTGTGCCGTTGTTCCGATTCCACGGTAAGATGTACAAAGGTACATATTTACTTTCAGTCAGTACGTAACAACTATTGATTTGTGTGTTTATCTAGATTGCAAGTAAAATGGTTTACAGCTCCACCAACGTTAGAACCGACTTTAGGGGAGTGTCAGGCGCTGCTAAAATTAAAAATGTACACTCAAATGAAGAAGTTTCTCGGCGCGAATATTTAAAATCCATAAATTATTTTGTCAAATTGCAGTCACGAAATACGTAAAATATGTTACCGCAAATATTAAATAAAGCACTTTTGGAATAAATTATAAAATAACACGAAACCGAATAACACAAAAAACCACGACAAATGTAAACACACGCAATAATTTGTAACTTTTACAACAGAATGTACTTGAGAAATAACTCTACGTTCATTGGTTCATTCAAATTTTTATCAAATTAGTTGGCATATTTGCCGCGTCCTTTCTAAGCTTGGTAGAGCTGTATCCATATTATATTAAATTATTATAATAGAGCAGTGGTTTCCCAACTTTGTGTTAGTACTCCCCCATTGTAAAAAAGTCTAATTTCAGCGCATCCCCCTTTATTTCATAAAATAATACACACTTTTCTTTTAAATGTGACATAATGTTACAATTTAACCCCCTCAAAAACTACCCCCTTTCCGCTTAGAATTTTTTCAGTAATTTTGTAGTATTCGCAAGTATAACAGTGATATACTGATATATTTACAGTTTTAAAAATTTTAAACAACAATTTGATTGTTAAATCCCCCCCCCCTCAAAAATCGCCCCTTTCCACTCGTAGAATTTCTTGACTATTTTTGCAATGTTCACAAGTATAACAATAATATATTTACCAAGTTTCACAATTTTAAACAACATTTTTGTTGCTTACCCCCACTCAAAAATTACCCCTTGCGATTAGAATTTTTTCACTATTTTAAGAGTATTCACAGATTTAACATTAATAAATGTACATAGTTTCAAAAGTTTTAGAAAAATGTTACAATTTAACCCTCTCAAAAACTACCCCCTTACGTTTAGAATGTTTTCACTATTTTTGTAGTATTCACAGATTCAACACTATTATATTGTCATGTTCCTTTTGGAATGAAGAAGTTTTATCTGAATGTTGTTTTGGAAATTTTGCGCGGCACCTAGAGGTTTCTGCGAAGTCGAGAGGAGGCCGGGGGAGAAATGGGAGGGGTGTGCGACGGTTGAAGTCGCAAGGTGTCGAATTTGATTTTGAAAATGAAGAATAGTAGTTGTAAAATTTGATTTTTATTTTTTTAATTAAAAGCAAGCAGTGATAAAATTTGAAATTTGATAGAAATTTTGAAAAAAATTATTGTAAAGTTAAAATTTGCGAAGAATAAAATTTGCAAGTGAAATTATTTAGTAACGGAATTGAAGGTCGAGCGATAACGGCGCCGGCGACTTGAAAAATAGAAGATAGTAGAGTTAGCGGGATATGGGTCAATAAAGTTTTAGGTTGGATTATTGACTGCAATATTTAGAATTCTTCAGGTATGTGTTTTAGATGTTAGATGCATCATCCTGTATACTCATTAAAACGAAAAACTTCACCTGAATGCGGCCCCTAAAAATGGAATTTATAAAAAATGTTACTTTAGCTTTATTATTTTCAGTTTTTTCCCGATTTTTTGTTTATTTTTCAGAATTAAAAAAAAATTAAAATATGAAAATTTGCAGCGAGTGAAAGCTGTGTACCAAATTTTAGCTCTCTAGGACGTCGGGAAGTTTGTTAAAAATTGCCTCAAAAAAGTCCACCTACACGGACGACGAACAACGCTCACACTAAGTTAAATAAAAGCTTTTAAAAAATGCATTCATATTAAAATAACAAACAAAATTGTTCGCCTCCCTTGTACAAGTTGCACCTCTTATGGTGTACATCAGCCCTGCGTTCGGGGAGAAGCTACTTTCGCTACCAAACGCTACCAAGCATTTCTTTTTTTCCTTCTTTCGAGCTGCCAGTCGCTTCCAAACGCTTAGGCTCCGCTCCATTCAGTCGCTACAATCACTACAAACATTTTGGTGGGGAGCTAAAGCGTTTGGAAGCGACTGGAAGCTCGAAAGATGGAAAAAACGAAATGTTTGGTAGCGTAAGTAGCTTCTCCCCGAACGCAGGGCAGGTAAAAGTGGGAAAACCCCCATGGGGCGATTCTTTAAAGTAAGTTTTTCTTTCCACTTTCAAATGGTCATAGCACCAAAACAATTGAATTTTGTGTGTAAATACTTCAATACTTTTTTAATTAGCGTGAAAATATCTAAATCAAAGGCTTTTGAGTTATGACATGAATTTAAGGGGTAAAACGGTGAAAAACCTCGAAATTTAATTTTTTTGTTTTGTTGGCAAACCTTGTATCTTTTAAATATTTTTAATACCTTTCAGGGTTGTTATGGGTTATTAGGAAGAAAATAGTCAAGTAGGAGCTCTAGCAACTTTGGAACTTGACTTTTACGTCTTCCTAACCTAAACGAATCACGAAGGCCGTTTTGGTTGGATAACCAAAAGCGGTGCTTATGTACGATAACGTTCGAATATTTATACTACATTTTCCTTTTCGAGTACCTAAATCCTAGTTTTGAGAATTAGTATTTTGAATTTGCCCCTCACCTGATAAACTTTGTGGACGCCTATGCGACGTTTAACCATTTCGTTACTCGGTAGAACTTCTGCCCAGTTAGTAACCTACAAAATTTAGGTTTTTACAAATAAAAATTTTGAATTATCGTGTTCTATTTGTTGTTGTCTATAGACGGCGTCTGTATCATTGAAAATGAAACTAGCAAATAATTATATGACCAAGTTAAATTTGCGGTAACAGGTGGTATGAATACTCGATCTCATTATGAGAGTCATACTTGTTTCTTATTCGTCGAGTGGTTGTTTCGGCATTGCCTCTTCAGATTATCGCTTCGCCAATTTCTGTTGTTTTTATTAAACAAATTAATGATACTTGAAATTGTATGTTCAGGTGTAAAAACTTAACGACTTCTACTTTGAACTGTGGGTAAGCGAAGAAACCTTATTACCTAAGAGTTGATTGCAATTTTGCGAAAATGGGATTAGAAATATTGAAATAGGGTGGAGTTAGAGGTAACAAAACTTTTACGAGGATTGTTGGATTATAATACGAATTACAGGCTTAGCTTAAGTATTACTCTTCAGAAGATTAAAGATCGGTGGTTGCAAAGTCATAAAACCCTAAATTATTTAAACATCAGGTAAATTTATTAGGTAGGTACTAACATCCGGGTGGTGGTATAATTCGAAGTGGTTCGTACGAACCGGAGTCGACTGTAGATGAAATAAAATAGTAAGTACATAATAAAAAGTTATTACGCTCAGAATTTATTTGAAATATGAATAATAAAAACAAATTTAAAAGAATAATAAAAAAGCACATACGTAATAATATGGTATGGTCTTGGTAATCGCGATGTTAATTAAATATATAAATAACGATTATAATTAAATCCGACTTATATGGTAATATACTCATTTACGACCATACCAATAAATAGCAGGAATGTAAAATTTATACGACAGAACAAAAAAGTACTTAATACCGAAAAAATTGTGTAAAGTTCACATCCGCCCTTAGATAAAGTAATAGCAGGCGTTTATTAAACAAATGCATGAATAAAAATAAAACAATCGCGATTAAAGAAAAAAGAAACAAACGCAAATGGCGACTCGGGTTTATTTCCCTAATGTAGGTAAATTAAACATTAATAAAAAAAACACACTTCACTTGTTCATTAAGTGAGTGGAAACGAACGACCTATACCTGATCACCAATAAATTGAATAAATTAGCAAATGCCCCCACCTAACTGGGAGTTGTATACATAACAATTAACTTGTCAATCATGGCAATTAGTAAGGCAAATAATTAACTTCCGAGGCGTAGAAATGTTTCAAACGAAAGATAACAAAATAACGTAATTCACCAATTAAAGATACACAAAAATAACAAAAGAACATCGTACGAAAACATACACGTACTCACCAATAATAAAACAATCGCAACATAATAAATTCTATTCACAGTTATTTAAATACACACAAAACAAAATAAATAATTCGACTAACATCACCAACACGCACACCGACACAAACGCATCCAAAATTTTCGTTTTCCAGTTATTTTTTTGGCCGAAATCATATAAACTGAAGGAAAATACGGCTTCGGAATTATCGATCTTTGACGGCCATCTTACTATCTTTCAATTTTCCACTACTTCTCTCTTCGTTCATTCAACAAATCCCACCAAACTGCCATCTGTTGTCAAACGGTTTGAAATTTTATGTAATTATTATTATTCAAATTATCAATTTTTTCTTCGGAATCGAAATTTTGCTATTTTTTTTATTTTTCAAACAATTCCAGTTATTAATTATTTCGTAGGATGCTAAGCAATTTTCTGTGAAAAAAAAAAACATGTTTTCAAGGTTATGAACGTCAAGCAGGCGCCAGGGCCGACTTATCACGAAAGCTACGGAAGCAAAACATCGAGCACCCCCTTATAATTAACTACTTGATGCTCACATTAATTATTATTGTGGGTGAGAGTGGTCAACGTTGAACAAGGATGCTAATACATACACATAATTTACACATACACCATACAGTACATTAAACAGAGAAATGGCATGTGTGAAAGTGGACTTAAGTGATTGCATTAATTTATTTTTCTCAAAAATAAAAAATGTAAAATAAAGTAATTTAATAGTTATTTACATGAAAGTCAGGAAAATGATATATTACTGACGAGGAGCAATGTTGAAATACGAGGCACTTTGTGCCGAGTATTTTAGAGCTCCGAGTAAAGTGAGATATTTTCCTGACGTATTTTGTATTAAATTTTTCTAAAAATCCCTAATGAGTCTTGGCTGACCATTATAATAATATTAATTTTTAATATCATAAATGGCTTTCATAGCATTGCATTTTTTACCTACGACGAGGAGCCAGCCCGGCGAACAACCCCCCCAACCTGGAGAACCAGAGAGACGGCCATAATAAAGTTCTTACTTCACCCGGAGTCGAACCGGGTACCTATTTTAGAGAAGAATGCGGGACTACTTTTTCTTGTCCCGTCCCGCCCCGTCCCGCAGTGCCGCATCGTCTTGCAGTCCCGTCCCGCGCATCCCCCCTTTAACACTGTTTTATTTTATAACTATAAAATTAACAATTTTGATTATTTTATTTATTATTTATAATAACTTTTAAAATTTTTGCTTAAGTAGAATCTAACAAGAACCAATTAAATTGAAGTATTTTCTTGTATCCTTTTCTATGTTTAAAAAAAAATACCACAATCCCATTGGTACTTGCTAGCTTCCACCTAAGCAATGCAAGACCAGCACCTTGAGTACAAGTGCACTGTGTAAAGTAAATTTATAAATCAAACGCGGGACTTAATTGGCATCCCGTCCCGCGCGGGACGGGATTTTTTCCATCCCACATTCTTCTCTAGTATTTATAGCGTTTATGGTCAACTCGTTTGACCACTGTGTTCTGACCATCTCTTAAAAAAAATTCTATTTTGAGGTATTTAATATCTACTCTTTTTCTCGTTTAAATATCCTCGTTTACATTGATTATTATTAATTAATGTATTATACCGTCGACAGACTGCCACTAACGATCATCAATAAGAATGATCATTCTAAATATATCTTCATTACGAAATATAGGTGACAGACTGCGAATATTTAAATTAACATTTGTTTAAAACAGTGCTGCACAACCCGCAGCTCGAATGGGCATTGAGTTAACAGTTGATAAAGTGAATTGATACTTTCATATTCTTTAAAATACCTCTTTTTCGAATTTTGTATAATTTTTATACCTTGCTTTCATGAAAACAAGGCAAACAAAACTTTAAAATTTTGATTAAATTAGTGTGGAGTGCCAAATACAAAGAGGTTGAATACCACTGATTATAAAGATGTCATAATCATAACCTCAATAAAGCTTGTCCCATTTTAAAGAATTTCTAGAATGAAAATGGTAACGATATTCCAGAATATTGAAGAGATGGTTTGAGATATACCGATGGTAGACTAATAAGTATAATATTAATTATTTTTTTTAGTGGTTTCTAAAATTGTTTTAATGGTGGCTTCCGATACAATACTAAATCTTAATTGTGTCTCAATTATTGCCATTGGTTGATTGGTGAAAGTTCTCGTTCTGTAATATTATTGAATCTTGCAAGTTCATACAAGAACTTGTCATCGTTATCTGCTTGGTCTTTCTTTTTAAATTTCTCACTGTTTTAAGAGATTTTGGTATGTACCGCAGGTGCAAGATATTGACGATGGCAACGAATAAAAATAATGCCTATGTATCATTATTATTAATAAAATATTAATTAAATTTACTTTATACATTTATAATTAAAAAGCTTTTTTCAACCAACAATGTATCGTTGCATACAACCTAGCAAGAGCTTGCTAATTGCGCCTTCTTGTAAACATACGAGATACTACCTGAAGCTATCCGGAGTCAATCTGAGGACAATTACAGGGATCGTAACTGGAAACTGCAGATTACATAAACACCTTCACCTGACGGGATATGCACATGACCCTATATATGTCGTTTGATGTTACTGTCCAGCATTAACTTCAATGAGAGAATCTGTGTTGGGGGAATTCTGGTCTGACATGGCTAGAATCAGTAACACCCTGTTTTCTAAGCTTCTGGAATTCATTCTATAGCTGGAATGGCTTGGGGAGTGACTGGATCGGGTGAAGCTGAAAACCGGAGGTAGTACAATGGGCCCGCATTAGATCTTCCCTTTACAACAAATTCAGAATGTATACACTTTATTAATGCTATTTGATATATTACTTTAAGAATTAATAAAATTTTAGGATTATACAATTATTATTATAAATTTAAATGAAATAATGTAAATTTTAAAATTGGCGCCACCTTCCAAACAAATTATTTTAAGAACAGTATAAAAAAACTTTAAAAACCCTAAAATTTCCCTAGAACTAGAGACGTTTCTCTAGATCTGGCATCATAGCATTCAATAAATCAAACTTAAATGAAGACCGAAGCTTGTCGAACACCGCCGTCAACGTTTTAAAAACTCTTTCGGAAATATGCCACTAATTAACAATGAACTATATAACTACTGGAAAGGCCGCACAATGAATCGAGTGCGTGTCAAAAATAAGACATAGGCAACCTGTGTGTTTGTGGGATCTCTGTCTTTCTCTAACTCATACTTACATATGGCATTGGCATGCAATAAGATACATTTTTAATAAGATTTTTTAATTTTTACGTTGAAATTCAAAAAGCTTTTATTTAAATAATAAATGATAATAAAATAAATAAATAATTTATTTTTTTAGTTTATTTGTCGATTATTACTATATATTTTCGAAAAAAACCACTCTGGCAAAGGAACGAAAGTGAAATTAATATTTAAAAAGTTATTTTATTAATAAAAAAATACATTTACAGTTATAAAAATAAATATTACAAGTTATGAAACAATATTTGTTTAGTTAGTTTTTGTCTTTTGCATCCATAACCTACACAATATTGCACCATTTTGATGAATATTTCAATTATTGCACACCTCAGATTGAATTTCGTATTTTAACTTTATACTATATTGCTTTATGTAGCATTTATATTATAATTACACCAACTATACCAACTTACAATTACAATAAATTATAAATTAAGTTCATAAACAAACAAACACCGTTTACTTGTGCGAGTTGAACTGAAATGGAAATCCCACAATGCTCGACTATCTCTTTTTAGTGCCCCTGACACATTCGTAATACAGAAAGCAAGTGGTAGGGGCCATTCCAGTAGTTATATAGTTCATTGCTAATTAAGAATAATTATTTTAATATAACCACACAAAATTTGACAATTTTATTTTGGATATATTTTATCTAGCAGATTGTCATTTTTATTTTATTTCTTGATTAAATAATTTGTTAAATAATATTTATTCATTTAAATGCCTTAAAAAACAATATGCTAAAATCAGCTGATCCCAACAAGTGTCATTTGCATAGACGAGAATTGCCGAAATCGATCTTCGTGTAACCGACAGCGGAACTTAATTTACTAAAATTAAGTTTAAACGAAGTTATAAATTAATAATTTATAAATGAGACCTGACAGACTGAAGATAATGAAGTTCATTTAGGACTAATGAAGATCAACGCTCTCAGTGTGTCGAAGGTATTACTTATTATATTATATTAATTAATGTAATCGAGGACAAACGAAGCTGGTATTTCAAAGAAAAGCCGGTAAGCAGGTTTCCTTGTCAATCCTTGTAAAAAAAAATTTTTAATGACCTTTTTATTTTCTCTTCTCGTACCCCATTTTGAGAAATACTGGCTTAGATGATTGTCTGGCAGCAAACTAAGGAAAAATATATAATTGAGAAAATAAGAGGTTGCTTTTACCTCATTATAAAATTATCTCAAAAGAATCTCACATATCAAAATGACTGAACAGCACTAATGAGCTAATGATAATAATAAAGGCTATGTGACACTAATTAATTTTATCAAGTTTTTTGTTATCATTATTCATAGGCGCAACTAGGTCAAAAGTTTGAGGGAGCTAAAAAAATTTTTTCAAACAATTTTTTTAAGGAGGAGGTAAAAATAACGAAAAATTGGGATATTTTGGGGGGACTAACTTAAATTTGGGGGGATTTAGCCCCCCTAGTTGCGCCTATGTCATTAATCATTATTTATTAATCACTTATCATTTAACATTTAAGAAACTGTTAAAATGTTGAGTATAAATCGACCATAAATCGACTTCGGTTTTTCAAAGACGCAAACTTTTTTCTTCAAAAAAATCTAATTTTACTCAAATTCTATTCATTTTAGACCATTTGACCTTGAAAAGTTCAAAAAAGTTTCTGGCGTTTTTGCTATTACTAATTATTTACTTTTATGAGTGGCTTAGTGAAAATATTCACCATAAAAGTTCTGCGTACGGCCCTACATATTATTATATTCAACATCCTCCCCATAGGGACGTACACATGGGGGAAGCCTCCCCCCCTAATATTTTAGGAAGTTGGAGAAAAGTGGCAAAATCACTCAAAATTAAATTTGGTCTTTTTCTTCTTTAGGTGCCTATCCAATTTCGGATGTTCTGCGATCCCCCCGACTTAGCCAAGAAGGCTGTACCAGGGAAATGTTAATGGGGGGTGGTTTGCCTTCCCCTTAGTCCACAGATCAATTTTCTACTATTTAGATCATTAACATTTTAAGGATTTTTCTTGGCATATTACTCTCGGTGGTTTGCTATTGCCTTCCGAGGGCACACGGCCAGAATAAAGTTCTTACTTCACTCGGATTCGAACCGGGTATTTAGCGTTCATAGTCAACTCTCGTTAGCACTATGCTCCGACCGCCTCCTAAATTTGGTCAAGTTGGCAAAATCCGCTAAACCGACAATAGACAAAATAGGCAATTACAAGAAGTTGGCAATTTTTAATTAATTAAGTTGGCAAATTCCCCCCTCAAAAAAGTTGGTTGGGCACGTCCCTGAGTGGGACCAAATTTTGAGTGATATTGACAACTTTTTTTCCAACTTTCTGAAATATTTAGCCCCCCCCCCCTCGCCGTGAGCACGTCCCTGCTCCGACTCCCCGAAATATAACGGCAGATCTGGCTGTCACCTGCTACATTAATATAGAATGACAACATATAGTCCAGTCAAAATAGACATTTCACTTTGCAAAAATTCGCATCCAGCTGAAAATTGGCATAAACCTTAAATACACTATTACAAACAAAATATCAAAAGTCCCCACCGATCCCACGTCTGCTAAAAAAGTTATTCAAGGTCAAAGGTCAACAATGTCGGTTTTTTACATTTTTCTCGTAAATGATAAGTGTTATCGTAAAAATAGGTTAGACAAAAATTATAGATCATGAAATTCTCTACAAAAATTATTCTTATACTTTTTTTCGTACGATTCGTTATTCATCAGATATCACGATTCAAAAGTTGCGAAGTTTTATTAGACAGTGTCCTATTGATTGAAAAAATGGTAATATTGGTAATGATTAAGTGATTTTGGAAATCGCGATATATCCGGAATAGCGATTCGTACGAAAATAAGTATAAGAATAATTTTTGTAGAGAATTTCATGATCTACAATTTTTGTCTAACCTATTTTTACGATAACACTTATCATTTACGAGCAAAATGCAAAAAATCGATATTGTTGACTTTTGACCTTGAATAACTTTTTAAGGAGATGTGGGATCGGTGGGGACTTTTGATATTTTGTTTGTAATAGTGCATTTAAGGTTTATGCCAATTTTCAGCTGGATGCGAATTATTGCAAACTTTGCACTTTTTTTTGTCTATTTTGACTGGACTAATACGTGCCTTGGCATTTGCTCTATAATGTTATTTATTAGATATTAGTCGGAAAGATGTGCATGAATAAATTATCGATACTCCTACAGTATGGTACGTCCGCGAAGAAATTCTGACATTATTTTGCTGGGCTCATTTAATAAATATTTAATAAATTAAAGGATAAATTTGTATTTAATTAATAATAATTATATTATGTAAAAGTATGTTCCTCGCATATCGCTCGGAACAAATGTAAACGAGGGATTCAATAAGTTTGTTTAATTATGAAATAGGGCTAAAAAATATCATTAAAAAAATTAGCAATCAAAGTGAACAATTAAAAAGTTAGTGGTCCGCAATACCTAAAAGGTTGCCGACCGCTGATCTAGATGGATATGCAGGACCGGATTGCCCCGGCCCGCTAACAGGCGATAGCCGATCAAATTGGGGGCAACTGAAAATGGGGCCAAGTGGAAACAAGTTAAAAAAAAGTGAATGTGTACTCAATTATTGAGCATTTGGGGCTAACAGAATTTTATGGTTGGTAGAGCCAACCACTAGCCAGTCTGTCCCTGTGGATTGTGGATATGCTATATGTTTGTTCCAACTGCTCGCGGCTGGTTGGAACAAACCTTATATCGCATTCACATGATGTACCGATGCACGTGATCTATGTTAGGTATATAAGGTTTGTTCCAACCATCCAAGAAACCGTTCAATGTACGGTCACATTCCAAAAGGAACTCTTTTGATCTATTGCACATGATTTTTCCTATTGCGCATGAGCGTAACCGTACATTGTACAATTTCTACGATTGTCTCGCGACAGTAATAACCTGGCTGTGACTGTGGCGCCATCTGTGGATGAGATGATCCTGTGGAAAGGAATTTTATTTGAAAGCATGCGCATTTGTTTCTGTTTTGTACTTAGAAATAGGAATACCAAATTTAATTATGACAGATGTCAATTTTCTGTAATGAACTTGCTACATGCAGGGCCGGATTTACCAGTAGCCCCAACAGGCGATCGCCTGCGGCGTCAAAATATAAAAGGCGCAAGCCGCCAGGAATTTCCCCGTTTATGTTCAACAATCATAAAATATATTACATTCAATGAACTCCGGGACGCAAAATTGTCCCGTTTTGGAAAAATTGTCCCATCTAGAGCTTGCTTTCTTACCAAAGAAATATGGAATAAAATATTTCAAAAAGAAATATTTCAAAAAGAAATATTTTATTGGGCAGATTTAAAAAAAGTACCCGCATGGGAAGACGTTCAAAAATCTCTGGATGTATTAATTGAAAAGAAATATATTGACTGTAATAAAGATACAGAAGTTTTTGACGAATTTTCATTACTTTCTAACTACATCACATCGCAAGAAGTAACCGAATGGAATAATCTAAATGTTTCCACAGAAACTCGTTGGGTTGAAGTATTCAAACACTTTCACACCAACAATCTTCAGCATGAAAACTTTTGTATTTTAATTAAACATATAAAAGACCAGCACGCTGCGCCTCCAGCGTGTCATTTTTTTTTTAGGACATACAACGTATTCTGATTGGTCGTTGGTAGTACTAATTTAAAATCACCTCCCCCTGGCACACCAATCAAGTTTTCAACCTTGGCGAACTGCCCGTCCGCGGATGGGCCTTCCAGCTAGTTGAATATATTTTATAACTTAAAAAAAGTGTTTTTTTGCCAATTTACTGATGAGTGGGAACTGAGGGGGGGTCCCGTTTTGAGCCAAAAAATAAATGGTCACGTTAGGTATGTACCTATTTAATGTATGTATGCAAAAATCTATAAAAGAATAATAATCTTGACCAATAAAATATTGCAATTTTGTTAACCAGTTATTTCTTTATGTAAATTTATGATTAACTTTTATAAGGATAATAAAATAGTAGGTATAGCGTAGCTAATCGGGGGCGGACCGCCACGGGCGGCACATTTTTAGGGGCGGCATTAATAGGAAATTGGTTTAAAAAAAGGTCATTCAAAAACATTTTCCGCCCCGGGCGGCAAAAGTTCTAGCTACGCCACTGTATATACCTACCTAAATTGTAGTTTAATCTGAGAGTAAAATACGATAGGCGCCTGAAGTTATTAGCCTGGGGCGCTAGACTAGCTAAATCCGGCCCTGGCTACATGAAATTACATTATACCTTACGTTAACTGTAGTATGTTATTTACTCTACTTCTGCTACTATTTAAGTTATTGAATAAATTATTAAAAAAAATAATGATCATTAATTAAAACGTGTTAAAAAGCACATTCAATATTAATAATTATCTTAACCTAAAACCATAGGAGGCAATGATAAAACTGTTGTATATGAGTATTATAATGTATGAGTTTTTAAATTCTCTTATGTGCACATTTATTTTTAAATATGTGCAAATTATACATTTCAACGGTTTTTCGCCTGTATGAGTTTTAAAATGATTTTATTTTAAATTATTATTATGTGCACATTTGTAATCACAAATTTCACACTGAAATAAAATAAACAAATAGTAGACAGTATTACTGTTTATGATCTATTATTGTACAAGAAAAAAATTTAAATAATAAAAAATGTACTTTAAACTTTAACGAAATTTTACATCTGTCAAAATTAAATTTGGTATTCCTAAGCATTTCCTAAGTACAAAATAGCACCAAATGCGCATGCTTGGATACATAACACAACTTCGCATAACCTCACTGTGAAGTCAAATTTTCTAAGAGTTACATCACCGCACCACAGATGGCGCCACAGTCACAGCCAGGTTATTACTGTCGCGAGACAATCGTCAATTTCTCGGCTGGTTGGAACAAACCTACAGACAATGCGAATCTCGTTAATTCCCATCAAGCTTACATGTTTATACACATATAATATATTGATTTGCTCCAAGCTCGATTGATATGCAATTTCGCACATGCTGCGTATCAAAATAAGATTTTTTTTGACCGTTGACAGGTAGTTAGCTATACAAAAGGTTTGTTCGTTTGTATGAACTAACTTGAACTGGGTTATCTTTCGAGACAAAATACTCCCACCACAAAAGTTAAAACACTATCTAACTAACTAACTAACAGTTAAAACACTATCTAACTTTTGTGGTGGAAGTATTTTGTCTCGAAAGATAACCCAGTTCAAGTTAGTTCATACAAACGAACAAACCTATAGATTCCTCTTGTAAGTCAACAATATATTTATTAACCCTCCGTCCACGGGCAATTTGCATTTCGCTATTAATTTATAATATTTTTTATATTCTGTGCTTCTCTCGATTCGAAGAAAATATGATTATACTTTATACACGAATCTCGATCTTTCAAAATATAAGAAAATAGATTAAATTCGTGGATTAAACGAAGAAACAACGTCTCATCAGTTTAATATATTAAAAATAACTATAAATGCGATTTGAATGTTTCCCGCAGCTGGAGCAGGGTTAAAATTTCAAATAAATATTAGTTTTTGAACAAAATCTTGTAATATTTCAATTTTAACTTAAAAAATAAATAGTAGCTAATATTAAAAAAAATTTGGTCTTTGGGAGACTTGATCATAAGAAAGTTTGATTCTCCCCGGGTTTGAACCCGGTACCCCGCATTCACATCCAAGTGCGTTAGCTGCAAGGCAATGACTGTCTTCTAACAGTGACGAATTCAGATCTTTAGGGCTCGAAGCTAAACAATTTTAGGATCAGTACTGTTTAGGATTCTTTGCAGATTCGCCACTGGGCTCTCAGATACTAGGGCCGGCCCTGGTAGTGGTCAAGTGTCACCTGTCAAACAAATAAATAAACACTTCGCTGATACTCGCCGTGATTTTAAGAAAAATGTTGTAGTACTAATCAATTATAAAAATGGACGAAATTAAGTACAAAATTTTGGGGCTGCTGCACAAGCAGGTAAATATTTCAAGTTACTAATTTGTAGGTTATGCTCATTCAAAAACTTTTAGAACACTAAAATTCCTTCTATGGGATTTTCGGACGCGAATTACCAGTTAACTCAGCCTGATAACTTGTCCATAAATAGTAAAACGGTGACGGAAAGTGATAGGCCCGCAGATCAAGACATCCTAGAGAGTATCGAGGCGGCCTATTTTTCTTTGGATGAAACTTTTGATATCTGCAAATTTGAATTGAGCGTAAGTTTTTGCTATAATCACTTAATGTATTTTGTTAATTCGAATTTTATTTGTTAGAAATTACCTGAATATTTAGACTGTGATAATATTCAACGGGATTTTAAGACGCTTAAACAACAACACCAGGTGGTTTCCAAGAAGGTTTTACAATTAATACTTGAGCATCAGACGAGGTGTAGTGAGGAGTTTCAATCTGTGGTGGAAATTCGCGACAAATTACAAGAAATACTCGAATTGTGTCGGAGTAGTCGACAGAATTTGAATGTGGCACAAACGCAATTTAGCACAAGTTTGAGTATACTTGCTAATTACCGTAAGAGGAAATTGGTGCAGAATTTATTGAATAATTTAAACACTATAAAAACTTTGGTGAGTACAAAATTTATTTAATATTTGGCCGAGCGCATATTTACTGAAAACTTTAGCATCGTACAGAATTTAGGCTACAAGAATTGCTAAATGAGGAAAATTATGCTGGAGCAATTGAATTGTTGCAAGAATGTCAGGCAGTTGCAAATACATATCGACACTTTACTTGTGTTGCTGCTCTAACAAATAAATTACAAGAGACTCTGGAAAATACTGAAGAAAAGTTGGATAAAGTTTTAGCTCAGGTACTTACTTGGTGGTCTATTTATGGCAAATTTTTTCATAGTAATTTTGATTCTGTAGGATCTAAAGGTTTCTTTGTTTGTCTTACTCTGAACTACTTCAAGTAAAGTTGTTTTTCAATTTTCTACACTAACTTACTTGAAGTAGACAAACAAACAGACCTTATAGAAACCATGTATGATAAGCTAACTAGGTTTCGGCCCTTGGGACTTAGAGGAGTCAATTTAGCCTGCGGGCTAAAAAGCTTGGAGACCCATGATGTAACGCAATATTCTGTATGGACAAAAATATTTTCAAATGTAACAAAATTTTCTAATTTTACTATTAAGAGCTGTGTCCAGTATTACACAAAGTAATTCATGTCATGTTAAGAACTCTCCACGAAAGAATTAGCCATAAGTAGACAACCCTGTAATGGACTTACCTCCATCTAACACTTTTAAATTTAGATGTGCTTCTACTTCGATAATGTGCGCTACAGCAAACTGCAAGCTGCCTACAAGTTGCTTGGTAAAACACAAATTGCAATGGACCATCTTCATATGCACTTCACCAGTGCAATTTATAATACGGCATTGAATATAGTGCGCATTTATGCTACCTCGAACGACCTAACAGAAGCAAACGATAGTGATAAGAAACCCTATGACAAATTATGTGTGGATATTGATCAGGAATCTTTTATTGCTTGCCTGGTCGATCTCTGTAAGGCTCTCTTTAAAATTGTTTTAAGCTATCAACAACTGAATAAATGGCATATTAGATTAGGAAACGAGAATGAGGTTACCAATGATTTAGAGGATAACATGAATAAACAGTACATCAGACAAAAGTTAGAAAGTGGACTGTTGAAGATATGGCACGATGTGCAAAGCAAGGTTTCCACTCTTCTACTCAACGCTAATTTGGCTTCCTACAAGTTTGATCAATTTGTTCAAATTTTGAGCGTCGTTCACAGGTAAACAAAATTTTAATTTTGTTTTTAAGGAATAATAATTTTTTGTGTTTTACCCAAGATTAATAGAAGTGGGTGAGGAATTTTGTAATAGCAAATCGGAGGAGTTGCAGGAATCGATTCGTAAACAAAGCGTAAATTATTTTAAAAGCTATCACGTACAAAGGTTGGAGGAGTTAAAAATCTTTTTAGAAAATGAAAGTTGGGAAATATGTCCTGTGAAGCCGACTTTTGATATTTTACAGTTGCAGGTGATTTTTATACTTTCCCTTACAAACAAATTTGTTTTACTATTTTATGTCATAACAGGAATTCAAGTCATTGCGTCATACATTAAGTAATTATAAGTCAAAACCGCACATCATAACTTCTTATTCTAATTCTCCTGATAACAGCTCTTCAAGTCATTCACAAGATGGTAGCAGTATCACAGGTACGTTTCTAATTTTCAATAGTGCTTATTTTCTAATTTCTTCTGAATGTAGGAAATTATTTTTTGCGTTATGCCGATCATGGTAGTCCTTTTGATAAAAGTTTAGATGAAACTTTAGTGGAAGAAGATATTTTGGTGGCAGTTGGAGATGACACTTCATGTTATTTCTCCGACGAAAGTGATGACGAATCGGACGAGTTAAAACAAGATTTTGTTGATGAATTTTCAGACGGTGTTCATAAGTAAGTAATTTTGCTGGTTTGGCTGTTAGATAAATTTGTAACCAAGAACTTCTTTCAGGTCCAATCGTGAAAATAAGGAGAAGCATGGACCTAAAGCTCTCATATTGACAAACACAGCTTTAACAGTTTTGAGGCAAATTGGAAAGTATTTGCAGATGTCGCGATTGTTACGCCCCATTTCCTTCAACATCATCATGTGCATGATGCAACTTTTTGATTTTTATCTTTATGCTGTTCATAGTTTTTTTGCTGCCGATTTGGTAAGTAGTTCTTTATGTTTATTGTAGTCCATAAAATAAAAAGGATTTATCCCTTAGGATAAAGGCCGTGTGACACTTGTAGGTACTAATTTGTTAATAAATATAATATCAATCTTACCCTGCGTTCGGTTAGAAGCTACTTTCGCTACCAAACGTTTCTTTTTTTCCATTTCGAGCTTCCAGTCACTTCCAAATGCTAAATCTAAATTTTTGTAGCGTTTATAGCGACTGAAAGGGGCTGAGCCAAAGTGACTGGAAGCTCAAAAGAAGGAAAAAAAATGTTTGGTAGCGAAAATAGCTTCTAACCGAACGCAGGTTTACTTACAAGGGGCAAGGGGACATCACATTAAGTGTATCTGGCAATCAAGATTCCAATTTTTTTGGTGATTCTATGAACCAAAAAAATTACCATTTGCTCGGCGTTTAAACTAATGCCCCTTTATGCAATTACTTTCCTTATGCTTTCGACAGCACAGAAAACAATCTCTTCTTACTAGCAACATCTCCCGGGACCACCCTTGACATATTACTTATCTCTTTTTTTTCGACAATCATTTGTCTTTGCTTTTCAGCTGGTTCATCACTAATGGCTATATTACATGCTTCTCTAAACGTTAGCTTCTCCGAATAACTTTTTTTGTATCTCTAAATTCAAAAGGCTACAAACTAATCTATCCCCCAATCCACACTTTCATTTTCTCCTTGCTTGCAATTGTAAAAATTAAAGCGCTTTACAAATATGTTCGTTGCCGATGCAAACTTCTCTGTTAACACAGTCACTAGGTTGGCGTATGTTTTTCCCTCGGGTTTCTCCGGATATAAAATGGTTTTCAACACTTTGTAATTTTTCGTTTTACGTTCACTATAATCCTCTACATTTTCATTCAACTCTTCAAACTTGACCATATTGATCATACCACATTTAATTACAATTAAATTCAAATATAAATCTACAACAAAAATTTCTGAAACTTGGTAAACGAGGGGTAAATCACAGGGGAGATTTGGTGTACATGAGGCAAGAAATGTGTGGGAGATGTGAGGAGATGCGAGGAGATGTGAGGAGATGCGAGGAGATGTGAGGAGATGCGAGGAGATGCGAGGAGATGCGAGGAGATGTGAGGAGATGCGAGGAGATGTGGGGAGATGTGAGGAGATATGGAGGAAATGTTGGGAGATGTAGGTGAGATGTCGGGGAGATGTGGGAGATATCGGAAATATTGGCGAGATGTTGAAACAAAGTAGAAAAGTTGGTGGTCGACACATGGCGTTGAGACGAGTCAATTGAAAGGCTGTATTGTTTACACTTCGTCTCGTTTTCTTGTTACATTAGTAGAAGTATAAATGTTACAAATATTCATTATTTTACAGTGTTATTCTTTATTATATGTGTAGCTTTTATGTTATTGTTCACAGAAAGTTGACATAATTATTATAGGTCACAATAGGCCAGTTCAGGCGCATTATTTTATGATGCTAAAATGCTAATGCCCGTTTTCACCAACATTTTATTTAAGAATTTCCTAGTAAAGAATTCCTTAGCAGGTATTCCTTAAATAGTCCTTAGTCAAATTTGACATAATAATTTATTATGTCAATACTATGTAAAATTTGACCAATCAAATGTATGGAATACCTAGCTAAGAAGTTCTTTACTATTGATGAGCATAATTGGATGATTTCAATAAGAAAATATTATCCGATTATTTTATATTCCGTTCCGTATGGAAACCGTCCATCAAAATTTTAATATTAGCAGGGCCGTAGCTAACCATTGGTCATTTAGGGGGGGATTCAGAAAAAATGCCTGTGGGGGGGGGAAGTAAGACTTTTTTATCCATCGTTATGCTATGGGGGGGGGGTGGCCGATAAATACGATCGGAATAAATGAAATTTATTCACAATCAGTTAGTAATCGACACATTCCTTTCTTTTAAACAGTTGGGAAGCAGTTTATTATTGACTTTCACTTGCCAACCAATCAGAAAGCTATTTTGTTTTACTTTCAAACCTTAGGTTGGGAAGTGATCACTTCCCGACCTGCAATGTCGCAGTGTGGCAAGAAAAGGAACTAACAAAAAATTTTATTTTTAAAAATTAAATAAAATTAAATTTGATGAGATTTAATTATTTACAAACTGATTGTGAATAAAATTGTATACATACCTCGGTGGCAAGCTTCATTCCAGCGTTGCGCTAACAGTTGACTTCGGCGCTTCGCACCTCAGTCAGCTAACTTAGCGCTCCGCTGTATAATGAAGCATTTTCCACCTTGGCACCTAATATACTATTATTCATTAATAAAAAAAATAGGTATAATCAATAAATTTCATTTATTCCGCAATCTACGCATTCGATTGAATATTCCGATTATTGAACGAGTGAGAGTGACGCCGAAACAAGAATCGTATTGCGCGCGCATTCGAAAATCATCCGATTATTTTTCATTACCAATTTGACATAATTGGAATCATCCGATTATTTTAATAATCGGAATCATTCCGATTATGTATTCCGAATGCGCCCATCACTAGTCCAGACAGTTGAAGATTCTTTCATTTTTTTCGGGCCCATAAATATGATTGGCAATTTACCAATGACAATATCCCCTGTACAGAGATCTAGGATAATCAAACTATACAATGAAATGAAACGTGGCAAAAAGGATGCGTAAGTAAAAAAGAAAAAGTTAGAAGAAGTCATATTTAAAGAAAGAAAGCCAAAAATAATATTCAGTAAAACAACTTATGTTCTGGATAAACCTATGTTAATTTTAATTTTTGTTCTCGCTTTTAATATTTTTGTTTTGTACCGAGTGTACTAATGCACATGTATATGTAATATGTCTGTATGTATGGGTATATTTTATAATAATATTATAATTTCAAATTTATTTATAAAAAATATATGAAATGTATGGAAATTAGAAAGATATGATGGATGGTGGGAAAACAAAAAAAATGTCGGGAGATGTGAGGTAATGTGGGGAGATGTGAGGAAATGTGGGGAGATGTGAGGGAATGTGGGGAGATGTGAGGAAATATGGGGAGATGTGAGGAAATGTGGGGAGATGTGAGGAAATGTGGGGAGATGTGAGGAAATGTGGGGAGATGTTGGGAGATTTTGAGGAAAAGGAGATGTGGTGTACGTACTTTTGTCAGGTGATTTACCCCTCGTTGGTAAATATTGTCATTATTATAATTTCACCCCTTAATCTTCTTCTTTTTCTTCGGCTTTTCATTTTCAGTGGAATATCGCCACATTTCTCAATGTTTTCAAATCCAATTTGTTGGGGAGGGAAGATTAGACCTCTTTTTACTTTGCCATTTCAAATCCGTTTCATCTCTCACAGCTTTCGGTCGGTTTTCGCAACCTCTACAATCTTTTTCCACATCCTCCTGTCCATCATCTCAGTTCCCCAATCTCTCACATTCATCCTTAACAGTTCTTCGATCGCGTCATCTATTTCTTGGTCTTCCCCTCGGTCTGTTCACATCATTATTTGTGCTATGGATCTTCCTTCCTTCGTCCACATCACGTGACCCATCCACCTCAATCTAAGAGCATCCAACTATATCAGCCTCCTCCTCCTTCTATCTCTATTCGTTCTTCTTCTAAACTGTTCGTCATTCACTTTTACAGGGCCTAATATCCTGCTCATCACCTTTCTTTCAAATACCCTGAGTTTTTGTTCCTCAGCTTTTGTTAGACAGAGCAGCTCCAATCCGTGTGCAACTACATACATACTATTATAACCATATCGTTAGCATTATGCTACTATGGGCACATGTAAACTCCACTAATTAGGGGGGGGAGGTGAGACAATACCCTTGACACCTTAGGTTGTCTGTCGAACTTTGTTCTTTCTTTAGCATAATTTTGGGGTCAATATCTATAACTTACGGTTCACTATCACTCCATTCCAGTTCACTCTTCTTACAATTCTCTCCAATACAATATTGAACAGTGCGGCTGATAGCCCATCTCCCTGTCTCACACCCGAGTTGATCTCAAACTCTTTAGTATTTACTCCTTTTGTTTTTATTATTGCTGTCGTTCTGTTCAATGTCATCCTCACTAGGCCAATCAGTTCCTTTGGGATCTTCAAATCTTCCACCAGTTGTCTGTTATTAGTTATTACGTGATCAAACGCCTGTTTGAAATCCGCAAACAACATTTCTATGTCAATGTCATATTTGTGGTTTTTTTTCCATAATATATGTAACCAGAAACAATGCATCCGTCGTTGATCTGCCGGGTCTGAAACCTTGCTGGTAATCTCCATCTCGACATACTTTTGTAACTTTACATGTATCAATTTGGTCACTACGTTGTATGCATTGATGAGTAACGATAGGGGGGTAAAAAGGGGCTAATTTTGTAATATCTTGTCAAAAATAGTTCTATACATTTTAAGACCATTGCATCCGTTTCTGCAGAACTAAAACAAAGTCAAGTTTTAAAAAAATGCAAAATTGTCTATTTGTGTCTTATGATATATTATTTGTTTCAGCCTATGGCGGGAGCTTCCCTCTATTCCTTAAAATTAAATGGAACTTTAAAAAGAATCTCTGACAATTTAATAATAGCAAATAACTTCGAGAATAGCGACTCAACAGAAAATCAAATGAAAATAACAAAACCTATGTTATCACCAATCGTGGATTTAAGAATATCAGAAAAACTAAACGGCTTAGCCGAAAGAGTCGCAGGAGTTGAAAGTTTAGTATTTTTATCTAAACAGTATGAAATTTTACATGATTATCTGGAACATCTTTTACCCACCAGCAACAAAATAATTTTACAACAATTTTTTAGTCAGGTATGCCAAATAAACTTTATTCTTAAAAACATAATAAAATTATATAACTTAATTTACAACTTTAAAACCGCTTAAAATATATCCACCCGAATTCATGCTTATTTCAGGATGGGTCCTTTCAGGTAAAACCTGATAATTCCTTACAAAATTATTCGACAAATTAATTCCAATGAAATCGGTACGTTTTTTCAAGTAGAAGTACAAATCTTGTAAGGGCTCCTTGATCAGGCTAAAAACTACCAAGGGTCGACCGGCGCTTAAAAACTGTACCAATTCTTCAACAATACTAATTGGATGTTCTTTCGATACGATTACAATCCCGTCTACTTTGTCTTGCAGAATTTTACAAGCCTTTTCGTTCTCCACCTGCCAGCATTGTTTTTTAGCCGGTTTTGTTTCAACACCGTCGACTTCATCAATTTTGCGTTTTTTTGTGGTTGCAGTTTCGTTGAAATCACATTTTTCAACACTCTTTTCTTCCTTTATTTCATTATCAACACTCTCTTGTTCCTTTATTTCATTATCAACAAAACTTTCTTTATTTTGATAAAAACAACGCAACACCGAATACAAGTTAACGTTTACGCAACGTTCCTCCTGTTCTTTTGGATACTGCATCGCTACAAAAGCGTTTTTTTGGCACTCGTTTCCAGGATGTGCGTGGATGAGGCGCCCCTTTGTGTCAGCACCTACAGCGTTAATAATAGCAGCCGTAAGGAGTCCCGACGTACCACTATCGTATAACAAGTAGTTTCCATCGGATTGAATATTAGAATACATTAAAATTTGTGACAAATCATCGATACGTATTCCCAAAGTTTTGGAGGGATCTAATCGATAAAATGTTTGTGCTAGTAATCGTATCGACGGCTTACGAATTTGAATAAATTCGAAATACTTTTTCTCTTTCTTTTTGACATATTTTTCTTGACTAAACTCAGTTTTAGCGTTGAAAGTCTTGGAATTTTCGATAAGTTTTTCGACGATCGACGACGAACTTAACGCTTGATCCCTGAACTCTTCAATTTGCTCTTTGGTGAGAGTTTGAGATGAACCGTCGTCTATAATGTCACGGTTATCGACCCCTGATTGTTCTACATTTACTTCATTTTTTACCATAATTTGTTCTACCACTTCTAATTCATATATTCTCCTACTCATAGGTTTCAGAACCATTTTAAAGGTTTCGTAGTATCGTCGATTTTGGACGTTATCCAACTCGACTTCATCTTTTCCCAGCTTGATGGTACCGTGCTTTTTAAGTTTCACTAGTTTCGTGTAATCTTGACGTTGCACTATCACATAATCTCCACATTTAATCACATGTTGATCCATTTTAATTTTTATTCTTGAATCGTGTGAAAGAAATTGTGGATCACACGTTTAACACAACAAAGTTTGAGGTTATGTTGGAAAATTTTTAAAAATTTGTAACGACCGGTATTTTTAACGAAAAGCTTCCATTAGATTGAAAATTCTGTTAAAATTGGAGTGCATTTTTGGAGAGGTATTTAACTGGAGATTAACTACCGCATAACAATAATTATTTTCATTTTGTGATATACAGGGTGATTCAAAAGTTATTAATGTTATTGTTCCAATTCCAAAGTTTTATGCTACTGATTCTGATTGCGTTTAATTATTTTAGACCATCTCCTGTGTAACTGATTTAAGGAAACCGATTTATATGTGTGTAGCAGCACAGACATTTGATTTACGACAAATTTTGATATCAATGTCGAAAGTTAATTGGGAAGTAAAGGATGTAATGTCTCAACACAATTCATATATTGATGTATTGTTAAGGGTTGGTTTACTTTAATTGTAAATAAAAAGAAATTCTTACTTTCATTAATTTTCACAGGAAATACAAATTTTTACCATGCGTTTGGAAACCGAAAGTTCTCGCGTATTTATATCATCCGAAGTTCTTAGTGTGCTTTGGGAAAGTATCGCTCATATAGTCACGCATACTTTAGTGCAAGGGTATGTTTATTAAAATTCGATTTATGTTCCAAAAACTGATTAAACTGTTTAGTTTTTCTGAAGCTAAAAAATGTTCCAATGGTGGACGCGCTCTTATGCAATTGGATTTTACCCAATTTTTATCGAAGTTTGAAAAGATTTCTAGCTTAAGACCTGTACCTCATAGAGAATATGTTGAAAATTACGTAAAAGCTTTCTATTTACCAGATATGGAACTTGAAAAGTGGATAAGAGAACATTCGGTAAGATTTGTTGTTTTATTTCCAACCATTTTTACTTCTCTCTTCTTGTCTTCAGGAGTACAGTTCAAAACATCTTTTTGGACTTATTAGTTGTTCTTGTCAAAATAATAAGAAAGCAAGACAAAAATTGGTACAAGTGATAGAAGAGTTAGAAAGATCTGGTCAAAGGTAACAGTAGTAGTTTTTATACTGCTAGATAATTAAAGTTTGTTATACTCTTGATAAGTATTTGTCAAAAGAAAGACATTAATTTAAAGAAAAAATGTATTTTGTAAGTATAGTTTTAATTTATGTGATATTTTACCTTTTCCATTAATCCAAAAAAAAATTCAGAACAAGAAGTGATTATATTATTAAAACATTTTTATTAATCTAATAATTTTTTCGATACATAAATTATTATCTATCTATGAAAAATTTTAAATCCTACCAAAAATAAACATTGTACTTACTATATTTTAATATTATACACGTCTAAAGTAAATAGAAATAATAATGCATAAGTACATTTTATGTTTGTTAATTTTAAAAAATAAATATTTATTAAATTTTTAATTATTTTATTCTTAAACTAGCTAGAAAGCCCGTCTACAGACGGGTAGCTAGCCAGTGGATCTCTTTTTTAGCGGATTTTAACGGTCTTAAATTTAAAAAAATGTAATTTCCTAACACCAACCTAAGCTCGACCGTTAGGTTTCATTAAAAAAAATAGTTTCCCAAGATTGGAAACTCGATCCCAGGGGAAGTGTTTTTAAGTTTGTACGACCAATCAGAACTTGTTGTGTGTCCTAAAAAAATGACACCAGGAGCAGCTGCGTGATGGCCTTTTATTATTGTGATATTATACATGGTGTCCCAAAATTCAACATTTAGCGACTGATAGGCCAGTTCATGACTCACCAGAACATCAAAATATGACCTTAGTAAAAAATCGTTAGTTTTCGATATATTGGTAGGGGAAGGTCGGGTAAGTTGACGATGTTAACGAAATTTAATTTTTATACATTTATAAAAATATAAAATATGTATTAATTTTTTTTTAAATTTAATTATCAGTAAATGTACTGATAATGATTTTTATTAATGTTTTTATTCGTAAGCCAACATTAATATATAACAAACAAAATGGTACAATATAGTATGAAAAAAATATAAAGGTTACATTGAAAAAAAATTAATACATATTTTCTAAAAAATTCGTCGTCTTACCCGAATGTCGTTTAAGATGACGAACCTATGCGGGTAAGATGAAGTCAGGCCCGGACTGGCTCCTTTAGGGGCCCTCGGCTAGAAACTGAGGAGGGGCCCCCTTACTAAGAGCGGATATTTTTGAAAATCACTTTTACCCCAAGTATAAACCACTTTTATGTGGCCTCTTTGGGGCCCCCTTAGGTTGGGGGCCCTCTGCGATCGCCGACCTGGCCAGCCCGGGCCTGGATGAAGTATTTAACAAATCGCGTTTAAATGCTGCGCCTGAATAATTACTACAAGATTCATGCCACCATGTTAAGCACAGAGAGCACTGAATCCTATTCGTTATCTTTCCCGCGTCATCTTACCCATCGAGGTTACCTTTAAAGGCGACAATCAATTTTCAACTACAAACATGATATCAACAAAATTAGTACTGGCATACATTGTAATACATCTGTTACTAGTAATATAACACAATTAAATGTCAACATACCTAGAACAATTCCTGAAAAACCTTATGCGACACAATCACAATTTTACAAAACATAGCCTAGATACAATCTTCTGTGTTTAATTTATAAACTACCGACTTTAGTGCATCTAATGCATTTCCGAGTTAAATTAGCTACGTCTGGTTAGACGGCAGCACTATGTAGAAAATTTGAATTTTTGTTTTTAAAGAAGATATTTAGCATTCTTCATCTTACCCGCTTCGTCAACTTACACGACTTTCCCCTACCTACTTCTTATTATATTCTTGCATTCTCTTCATGACCATCTTGGAATTCACTGTAGTTTCAGCAACTTGTTTAGACTCAAACCTGAACTTGACTTTCTCTTGGTAATTTACTGGGGGTTTATAAAAGATTCTAACTGTCCTAATTTTTTTACTTACTTCCATGTGTCTTTGTTTCGTATTCCATTCCCACAGTTACCCTGTAGTTTATTTTATTTTTTAAAACTTAACTTCCGTTTTAGTTTTCTTTTTAACTTTTATGAGTTGTGATTTCTGTAGGATTCATAATTTATAAACTTAGATTTTTTAACATTATTTGGTTGTGACATTATGCTCCGACAGAGCCAGTCGGAGCATAATGGTGGAATAAATTGACTATGAACGCTAAATGTCCGGTTCGAATCCGGGTGAAGTAAGAACTTTATTCTGGCCGTCTCTCTGGTCCTCCAGGTTGGGGGTTCTACGTCGGGCTTGCTCTTCGGCTAGGTAAAAAATGTAAAATGCTAACAAACCAAATGCCAATTTGCAAGGTTGGTAGTTAGCATGGGCGCCCATATAAAATGTTTTCAGTAGGGGCCATTGTATATTTAATCGTGTATCGTTTCCGATCGAATTCTTGAAAAAGCCCGCCGCAGGCGAAATTTTTGTTTTTTTCAAGGCCAAATGCCCTTAGATCGACTTTAGGAATATTTAGATATATTTTTGTACAGTAAAATTAAGCATTTTTTATGGAAAAAAAATGAATCTTTAATTTTAATCAATTAATTAATTAAAAATTTTAGAAGAAGTTGGAAAAAGGCATACTAGATGTCGTAGTTTTACTATTTTTTTCTAATGTTGTCAATGGCAACGTACTTTATAGAATTATAATGTAACGTTGTCAATGGCAACGTACTTTATAGAATAAATTATAATGTAACGTTGTCAATGACAACGTACTTTATAGGATGAAAAATAAGTTAAAATTCTAATTTTTATTTTAGTGTTAAAAAAAATATTGAAGACAACGCGTGTTTTATAGATTAAAAATCTCTCTCTATTAAATCCTCACTCCCTACGGTCGTTCGGATTTAAACTACGACATCGATTTTTAAACAATCTATAAAACACTAGTTGCCTTAATAGCTATAATAATTCAATCTGTTTTTTATAGTGTTACATTTTATTAATTTATGTATTTTGTTTTATGTTTTGAATCTATTGTAACTAGTAAGTATGAATGAATACTTTTGGTGGATTTCTCAGTAGGGGCGACGGCCCCCACTGCCCCCCCCCCCTATGGGCGCCCATGGTAGTTAGGTATCGGATAACGTCGCAAGACGTTTCAAAACCGACTATTATATAAAAAAATATGGTTGTGACAATATCAATATTAAAATTATAAATAATATATTGTCATGTTAATTTTTGGAATAAAAAAGCTATTAGATGGAATACTTATAAGGATTTTGTTTATAATTTTGAAGTTGTAAAAATTTTCTACATTTTAAAGTTTTTGCGGCGCCGGCCGTTTAGTTTTTGGAAGTAGAAAGGATATTCAGGCCTGCGCACGCGAATTTTGCGAATAAAAGTTTTGAAAAAGAGTTATTTTTTGACTGAAAAATTAATTAGTGGTGAGAAATACGTTAGAGTGTTTTTTAAAAGTCGAGAAGATTTGGAAATAATTATTGATGATATTGGGTAAATTTTCGTTACCAATAAAATTTAGTATTCAAGGCATTGCAGGTTGTCTGATAAAGTCACAGGAAGATAAGAATATTTTTGGATAGAATTAAGTGCATTGCATTATGCTTAAATAAATTAACGATTTTAAGTTTATTTTTGGAGAAAGTTAATTATTTAAAAATTTATTTTAATTGGAAAACGTGTAACACAAATTGCTCTAATTTGGGCCACTTGTCCAACTGGTCTACGATGGAATGGTAGACAGGCGAGCTAAGGGATTACACCCCCGCCCAGCACCAGAGCTTGGGTCGCGCGTACGCGGTTTGTGGGTTCGTCTGTTGGCAATTAAGAAAAAAATATCCGGGCGCTAGACCTCTAAATAAAACACAGAAGTAAAGAAGAGTTGGTTTTATTCAGAAAACAAAGTTTAGTGGATGGAAGATGGGGTTGACAATGACAAAAAAACTCCAATAGGAGACACAAAACACAATAAATCAAGTAAAGTCCAGGATACCCTGGGACAATCAAACCAAAATAAAAAATAAAAATACAGATGAGTTGACCAAAAAACTAATTCGCGCATCGAGGAGACTTTAAATACACTAAAATTAAATACAGTAATTGCCTTTTAACTTACCCTTTCCCCTTAATCCGTCCGATTCAACATCTCAATTCTTTTTGGAACCTCTGAAATATTAATGGTTCATCGTTTAAACTTAGTTTCAGGTGTAAAGCTAAAAATAACAAAAACTGTACACAATTAAACATGAATCAATTCACCTGCATGCGAACGGTATAGCATCTCAATGTAGATGTAAATTATTGAGGCAAGCTAATCTCCTAAATGCGCCCATACAAAAATAAAATAATCTATGGATTTCCGGCCGTCCCACGTCGTCGGTGTTTTCCTCAACAGCTGCGACAAAAGAAACATCTGATGTTGGAAAGAAGTGGACGAACTTCCAAAAATATGCGGAAATATTGAATCCTTAAAATTTCCAACATCAAATTAAACGAGGTTACGGCTGATAAGAGGTGACTTCAGCTCAAACGTGACTGATAGATAGGGGACCAGATGTTGAACACCATTAAAACCCAACCATGGCTAAAAACGAAATCGATCGTGCCGATTACATTATTACTATCTTAAATTACATCTCTGCTAATTTTATATTTTTAGTGCTAAAAGTGTCTATTACATTTTTAGTGTGTCTAAAAAATGATGATATGTTTACTATCAAGTTATTGCACTACTTAGACCACGCTACTTTAGATTATTTATTTTTTCCTTCTTTCGAACTTCCAGTAGCTTCCAAACGCTATGTCTCCGTCCCTTTCAGTCGCTACAAACGCTGCAAAAATTTAGGTGGGGAACCAAAGCGTTTGGAAGCTCGAAAGAAGGAAAAAAGAAATGTTTGGTAGCGAAAGTAGCTTCTAACCGAACGCAGGGATAATGATAACAAATCGTTCGCTTCGCTTCCAGAAACCATAATCAAAATTGGAACCAAAAATGGACGTCACATAAAATTTGACGCGATAATACAGAAAAGCTAAAATTTATCAATATCAAACTTCCGTTCACGATGGAAAAGATGTAATCTTACCCACAAATGTTACGCTGAAGGTAAAATAAAAGATCAATTCAATAAAACGAACAATTTGTGGCTTTTAAAACATAAAATTACACAGAACGAAAATTTTTTAATTAAAATTAATCTAGAACTAATTTAATTAAGTTAATTTTTGAGACAAACGTAAGAAACGCGTTTTTTACCATTATTATTTTTGAATTCTTTAAACAGCTTTCTGGAAAATATTTAAGGGCTGATTATAACATTTAAATATAAAATCTATACACTACAACTAACTTCGACTCTTCATACCGTAACAAAATGTAAAAAATTGCTTATTTAGTGTAGTTTTCAAAATGGTATAACATTTGCTATTCTACTGCAAAAGGAGCTCATTTTAAAATTATTTAAATAATTGGGAATTCAAATTCTGGGTTAGTGAATTGCCACCATTAATATAAAAAACCAGGATACATGGCACATCTGAAGGCAAGTCTAGCAAGCTACTTATGGATATAAAATTTGTATATGCTCATGGAACTAACACTGCCAAGGAAACGACGCAGATGTTGGTAATAACAAGCCTTACGGCTTAAATTACGTTGAAGAAGAAGAAGAAGGGAATTCAAATGAAAACACTAAGTATTGTTAAATTAAAGTGACAGGTATTTATTAAAAACTAAACAAAACATCAATCAAAATCAAAAACTGTGCTTTCGAGTTTGTTGTGCATCATTTTGCATTCGTGTTATTCTTCTAGTCATATACTAACGGTTTTTGCTTTGTTTTTTGGACTTATGTATTGCCTAGTGATCTGGACCTATTGTATTGGAGATAATAACGAACTGGCCTGGTCTTCTTCTGGACTCTGTGTTTATCTTACGAATTTGAGGTTCAGTACTACTCATTATTCTGTATCAGTACAATGCTCAGGAATACTATAAAATGCAGTAGTACATCTATGAGGAATCCAGAGGCAATGGTGTTGCTGCAGCTATTCTGTATCGCGCAAGATACCCGAATGCGTCAAGATATCCTGATCATCGCGCATTCATAAATATTCACCGAGCATATGCGGAAGGCAGAATGCTACACAATCGGGCTAGATCAAAAGACTATACGTATGAATTACTATGAAGAAGTTCTACAAGAAATTGAAAATGATCCGTCCGTCCATACCTAGTTCACACCTGGGGAGAGTCAAACTTACTTATGGCCAAGTCTTCGTGGAGGGCACGTTAATACGGAGGTCCCCCTTAGTTGATGAATTGCCATCGTTAACAAAAAACAGGGCTACGGCACATCTGAAGGCTAGCCTAGCAAGCTATCTAATACTAGATGTAAAACAACTATAGTCCAAAATCGATCTGTAGACTACACTCGCTATCCCGTATGACCGGCGAGTTATGGCCAGCAACCCCCATTATTGGGGAGGCGTAATCCGGTAGCGGAAAGACAGGCATACAGTGATAGTTATATCGACGCGAGCAGTTGAAAGCCGTACAAAAATACCAAAATCAACGGTAAACAGATCAAGTTTTATGGACAGATGAAAACACATTAAAAAAATATGGCTTCATGAACATGCACAATCTTCATAGCGTACACGGTATAATTTGGTCTCCGGGTGATTTTCACCCCCTGGTAATTTGATCCTCCAATCATTTCACCCGATTACTGAAAAATAGAGATCCATCCCCTTCCCAGTAATACACTTTGCTGAGTTGAATGGCCTTAGGGGATATTTTCAACCTCCGAGCGGAGGACGCGGAGAATCAGTTTTGACAACGCAACCACTTCCTATCTCGGATCTAACATCGTTAAATCAATTTAAATCCTTTAAAGCTTAAACTTGTCAAACTGCGTGTTCGGGTGGGTTAAACTGTGAGGTGGGTGTGGAGCTCATCTTATAGCGGTAACCAATACTATTATGTCGTGGATAGCCAGTTCATGTAAAATTTTGGTTTTTCTGAAAATATAAGCCTTATTTGCAATGATCCTCAAAATGTTTGTTTTATTATAGCATTTTGGACCATTTACCATCATCCTGTCATCTTAAAATTTTTAAATTCGTGGACTATTTTATCGTGCTATTCCCCTATAATTACCAATGTAAGACATTATCAGAGGTGAAATTACCAGGGACCAAGTCACCTATTGCCTCTTCATATAGTTATGCACTTGAGAACCCACATTCAATTCAAGAAGATAAACCACAGTATCGCTTCAAAGTAAATCGGTGGACCGGCATCTTGACTGACCAAATAATTGACCCCTTTGAATTCCCTGAAAAACTAAACGGGAAAATTTATTACGAATTTTTTAGAGACTGAACTGCCAAATATTTTTTGGAAAATGTGTTTTTGACCACCCTCAGTGTAATGTGGTTTCTAAATGATAGCAGCTGTCTAGCATCTAGCTTATTACACACGAAGAGTTAGAAATTATTTGGACCAAGTTTTTCCACAGAGATGGATTGGCCGTCTTGGTCCCATTTTGTGGCCTCTCCAGTTTCCGGATTTAAATCCTTTAGATTTTTTCTAATGATGGGTTACTTAAAAGAGAATGTCTATGTAAAACCAATAAATGATATTATTGAAGCCGCACAACAATTAATTAATTGTCGTAGGAAGTGCAAGACGGATAAAAATATCTTTTCTAAAAAGATACCGCGTTTGCATTCGGTTTGGTGGCACCAAATACTTTATAATGAAAATGTTAATAATCTAAATGGAAACGTTTTTTAAATAAAATGGAAAACGTTATTTGACATTTTCGATTTATACGTAAATCAGGATACGTAAATCCTCTACTGGTTAATCCGGAGAAAGTGTGGAAGAACATTGGCAATTTCTCGTCGTTATAACGGATGCGTTGGGAGACTTCAAATTAAGAATTTTTGATTGAGAAAACTGCTAAAATGAGATGTGATGGTCCAATATTTATCAGTAGTTGATGGATGGTAAAACATAATAGCTTAATTTTTTCAAAATTTTAACTCCAATTTATTTTCTACCTATAAATTTTTCTTCGCGTTTGGAAATTTTACAGTATTTGCTACCAAGCAGCTTACGATGGTAAATTTTACTGGTTCGTATTAATCCAAAGAGACACAAAGCACTGATTCAGTCTGAGTAGCATGGATGACATCGCCACTACCCAGGGCAGTCGCGCTCTATTGTTCACAGTGTGCAAAACACACGAGCGCGGGCGGGGCGGCCAAAATCCCAAAAATAAAAAAAGGTCATTTACTTTACGCCAGGGAAAAGTAGTAGAAAGTTAGGAAATGTAGGAAACCGAGAAAGTTGGATAAGGGCGGCCAAATTAAATTTGCACAAGGGCGGAAGTACCTAGTCCTAGCGACAGTCCTGATTATACCATTGCTTATTAAAAAAATTATCATGCATTACACATGCTGGCACACCGAATGCTATTCAATTCCTTTCTAAATTTTTTCTGTTTTAAAATTGCAAATGTTATCTACTAAAATAAAAATTGTTTAAGTTTGATTAATTTTTTCATTATTTGAATGTATCATTTAGGCTTCATCGCGGGTATTTCGAAAATTGGAGTGCTCGAGTATTGCTTATTGAAATAATAGAAAATTTGATTGATTTATTGTCTTTTCATTAAAATAAAAACATAGTGGGTGTTCATTTCAATATGAATCACTCAAGAAGAGCTTCTTATAAATAACAAACACATGTTAAAATTTTCTGTAAATGTAATCAGTGAATTTTTATGTTTATACAAGAAGTCAGTTTATAATGCATAAATGTGGAAAGATTTATTAAATTTGTTATTTTTAACATATGGAGTTAATAACCACTCCATAATAATTAGTTTTACAATTTTAATTATCTATAATAATCACATCATCGTCAGATTAATATGCTTTTTGTTCTTCTCGTTATTAAACGTTAGTTTAATTACCTCGGAACGATATGGGCAAAATTAGTCGTCCGTATCTTTCCGGCCGGCCTTTGGGATGTTGATTTATGAGTGATATATGGGCGCTCCGGGTCAGATCTTTTAAAAAAATTAGCACATGCTTAAATTTGTTGCAGTTTGAGAATCATCGATTAAACAAAAATTTCAATTACTTTTCATCAAAAATCCCATTAATCCAAAAAAAAATGTGAAAATTTGAAAATCGGAATTACGAAGGCGCAAAATGGTTAGGATGTTATTATGAACCACCGACCTATTCGAAAGAAACTTCACATGTGGTAAAAATATCTTCAAATTAGTTCACTTTAAACACTTGTTGTTAACAGTTGGCTTTTCGGATCCGACAAAGTTCAAACCATTAACTATAGTGATTTTGCTCTAATTTGGTTTTATTTGCACCACATAAATTAAAATATACGTGTCAGTGTTTTGATCAGAGTATCTTCAGGATTAACAGGTACGAAAAATAATTTTCAAAAATAAATTTTCAGTATTTTTTGAATTACGGTAGACTGCTGCGAAGGTAGTTTTTGCTGAAATATTTTTCAAATACGCATTAAAAATATTCTCATGCCTTAATGATGTTTTAACAAACCTAAAAATAGAATGGTATATTGAAGTTTTGCATTTTAATTGTTATATTTAATAGCGGTTTGCTTATAAGTAATTAAAAAGTTCGTTAAAACTTTATTATATCAATTTTCTCTGCAAATATTTTATTTGTAACATATTTATGGTTAAAACGCAGTCAGTAACTTTTTAACTGCTAGATATTTTCAAAAACGGCTACACAAGTTCTAATTTTCCCTTTTTCTTTAATAAATGAATCATAATTTCTCGAAAAAGCGTTCAGGTGCGGTTAAACTCCAGACTTGATGAGCGAAAGATCGACTTGAATTCTTGTGTTTCGTCAACCACATTCAAATCGGAAATGATTAATTTTATTAAATTAAAATTTATAAAATTAATGACCTAAGGAAACATACAATTTAATGAGATAAAAGTGAATTAAATGAAAATTCGTCAATCAAGTAGTACCAATTAAACCATAGGAAGAAAACAATATCTTACTGTTTTTCACATTTTAATTTAATATTAATCTTCACAATCTAATGTTTATATTTAAATATAAACTAATTCATAAATCCGCCACAGTATAAAAGTATTCATGGACCAAATCATATTCTTCTCTGAAATATTTGTAGTCACAATTTGTAGTCACAAGCAGACCTTAACTCTTCTCCAAATTATTCCAAAGATTTCCCTCCGTTGGAAGTTGGAAATCTTCAATTGCCTATTCATAAGTTAATAAATCGACACCTAATAGAACTTCCTCTGCAAAATCCTTTTACAACATTTTCTCTCTTTATTTTTCATTTTTTAGCTTTTATTGCACCTTTATTTTATATTCTTTTCTGATTTTTGTTTCTCTCTTATTTCTTTTCAATATCTTGTAGTGCTCTTTTTAAGTCATTTCTAGTTTTCCATCATCCTTATCGACTTCTTTCCAAACCATCTACAAATCCTGTGCACTCCTGGACGTTCTCAGGGTCCTCAAATTCCTTTTTGCATCAAATACCTTTCTTCATACCGTAAAATGGGGTAACTTTGGCACTTTGGTGTAACTTTGTCACAAAAAAAATGATTGCATCATGTCTGCTGGAAGCTGAGCACCTCCGATTCATGTAATAATCGGCGATTATGCCAGGCTATCTACTACATGAATCTGAGGCGCTCAGCCTCCAGCATACATGATGCAATCATTCTTTTAAGGGCCAAAGTTACCCCATTTTACGGTAACCACTTTTTGATCTTATTAATGGTTTCCTGGAATACATCTAATTTTTTAATTAACTTCATCATGATGTCGTTTTATCTCTTCTTCGCATCTCTTACTTTTACTTACACTTTGATTCAAATCTTGCTGTTGTAAGATCATTATTCATTTGATATAACTCCCTGAATATCAAAATCCATTCCTGCATTGAACTTTTCCTAGATTTTCACTCCACTTTTTCAGTTTGTGATTTCCTTTTTTTATTTATCGGCCAGCTCCTGAACTTCTTGGGGTCACTATTATTTATCACCCCCAAGTCTGCTAAATTTATGCGCTGAATCTTAATCAAAATTTAGTTTTTTAAATTCGCACAACCTTAAATTGTAATTAAGGACGAATAAACACCCAACTTGACCCAATTTCTCTCCGTTCTTCGTTATTAAATAAGTAGTTTGAATATTAATATCTGATTATGCATTGACATGTAGTAGTTACTTCTCTTTTTTTTTTTGTATAATGACATACGATAAATAAATAAATTAAATAGACAAATTAAATTTTCCACGTTTTTACGTTTGTTTAAATAAAAATTCCAAAATTTTCGTTGTAAAAATCAAAAAGTTATTATTTTTAATATTCCACAAGACTATAAAATTTTTAACATTTTGTCCACCCTCTCTCTCTTAATTCTAAAATAAAATTTTCTATGCACGTAATTTATCAATAAAACCCACCAAATACAATTAAATTAAAATTACAAAATTTATCTTAGCAATAATAGCATAATATTTCGCCATACTTTTTTTGACTTTAATTTCAAAAATTTAAATTGCAGAAATTTTAAACCTAGTTCGATTGTGATTTGTATCAAAAATACATAACTATATACAATGAATCAAGATTCCACGGTGGATCTAAATTAGACATAAAAGAATGAAAATTAATTTAAATTAATTATAATAAAAATTATAATAAATTTAGATACTGATCGTGGATCGTGAGTGATATGAATAATATTATTGGGGGGGGGGGGGAATAAAACACTAACTCTAAGACATACTTTATTTTATTTTACATTTATTTACGGATGAAACCTTTTTACAACATATCATATTATACATTATTACATTTTACAACCAAATAACATCAAATCTGTGATCATAAGCATAAATGCGACATCTAGCGACGACTCTTCGAATGCTGCAATATGGGATAAGCTCACCAATACCATAATGGACAAGATCGATTTGGAAGTCAGCAATTTTTTCTACATTTTGCTAAACGGAATAATAGAAAGTTTAACGTGTAATCCTAAACAAGGCACAGATAAATTTGGTAGCGATCGGTACTCTTAATATGAAAATTATTTTGTTGTATAAAGCTACGTTCACAATGAAGTAGAAAGTTAGCAAGAGTCAATCAAAATGAACGATTTTTCAATCATAGAAAAGGATAAAAGAAAATGCTTTAATCTAATTGGCGCTTGCCAGTTTTCTCAAGGCAAGACCCCACTTTATTGTGAACGCCGCTTAACAGCAATTCGCACTTTCCTTGGCATCAGTCTGCGCCTCCCCCACCTCACAGTTTGGAAACTGCTGTTCTAATTTATAGTAATCTTTACGCAATATTTTTTATTGTAGTCTGCAGCCTGCAGCACTTGAAAGCAGCGACATAATAATATAATTTCAATACAAAGTTAGTGTAAAGGCAAAGATGAAGTTAAACACTGCATTTTCTTGGGATATTTTTCTCATATTAATTTATTTTCCTTGAAAAATTCATTATTTTTGAGATATTTGCAAAAAAAAACTATAATTCACCTTGTTTGTCCAGCAACAAAATTTCGCTCCTTCGTTTGCTCCAGTCCGCGTCACCAAGCTTGGAAATCGCTATCTTAAACCAGTAGTGGTACGCAAACTGTAGGTCTCGTAGCCCTACTGTAGAACTCCAGGCTAGCTAAGATGATCACGGAAAGCATTTCGCATATTATATTACTGTAAATTTTATAGAAATATGTGATGCGTCGATTACTTGTATGGAATATAATTTAATTAAATTAAAATACAGTAGAACCCCGATTATCCGTACGCGCATTAAAAATAAACACGTCAAACGTAATAAAAAAAAAACGGATAATCGAGGTTCTACTGAGTGTATTAATATTTTACAATTTTTAACTTGTGCAAATATGATATGAACATTTTAAATGAATTACAAAGTTAACGGAAATTAAATTTATATATTTATATTATATCTATAATCCCAAGAGCTCAAATAAGAGCAAAACATAATATGTATGTCATAGTTTATTATTGCTTAATTTATTGTTATTTTTGAGTGCACTTAACATTTTTTAAATTTAAATTGTCATTTTTATTTTACTATTGTAGAACCTCGATTATCCGGGCCAGCCGGGACCGAGCCTTTGCCGGATAATCGAAAACACGGATAACCCAAAGACCTTATTTTTATTTGTTAATAATTTATTCAGAATAATACATGTGTCAATATTTTGTTCAATAGTTAAAACGTTGCGTTTACGCTTTTCATTAGCATCGGTACGCTGCATTTTGTGCGGCTGTTTACGTTTAACTAACGAGTCGGTCGGCAGTTGGCGAAAATAATAAGTAAACACATAAATGGGGGATTCCCCGAGACGAACGTCTGCACGGTGCATTCAGCGTTCATGCACCAACCTCTGGCCGTCAGCCACAGATGATCAATTTAAAATGCTGCACGGAAAATCCGTCGCCCGGATAAAGCGCGCACGGATAATCGGGGTTCTACTGTAATTGTATTTCCTGACAAAAAGCTTATAATAAATTAGCGAAACGAATAATCTAATTATTACTTCTCTACTAACCCAAGAATAACAATAAATTAATTATTATTAAATGAACGAAAACTTATCCTTACTATTTATAATATTGCATTATTTATTTCATTTCTGTTAACTTGTAATTCATTTAAAATATTTATAGAATATAATTTTAAAAATTATGTGATTTTTATCTGTTCTTTTTTATTTACGGTTGTAAAGTATCTAGGCCCTCCCGCGGTGCAGGATTTGCAGGGGTTGTAATTTAAGTCATATTGCGTATTATCTGCAATGTATTATTAATAAAAAATTAATGTCTGAAGAGGACACTGGGTGCCTGAAACTTCTTAATCTCGAATTACATTGGTAAAAAATGATCTGCTTCCGTACGTACAGAGTAAACGCTGGTTGCCGAAGCAGGCTTACCTGCTTGGATATTTGCATTGAAATACCAGCTTCATTACATTAATTACTTAATACATTAATAATTAATGTAACCGAGGACAGATAAAGCTACTATTTCAATGTAAATATCCAAGCAGGTAAGCCGGTTTCGGCAACCAGCGCCAGCGTTGCGATACTCTGTACGTAGCCTAACATAAAATATTTCTGGCCAAAATTCTAAAATGTATACAACTGGTTCAAATTAATAAGCTTCTGATTTTATAAAAATAATGAAAAAATCTTATTGATAAATTATTATGGATGAATTATTATGGATAATAGGTATAATTAGGGATGGTTTTAGGGGTTTGAAATCGAAATAACTGAATAAAATTGTAAAATTTGTAAGAAATTTAACAGAAAAATATTAAAAAAATTACTACATTGATAAATTGGAGTTGTTTCGGGGGGGGGGGATAAATTGAAAATACTAGGGTTGTTTTCAGAGTAGTATTGAAACAGAATAACTGCATTTCATCAGAAATTGTTCTAAAACTGATGAAAAATAGTGAAAGCGGTATTGTTTCCTTTATTTAAAAATGTATTATCAAGAAACAAACTAAAAATATGGTTGAGAACGTGATATGATTGCATTCCATTGCAGGTATCATAATAAAATATGAATAAAATTCTTTAAACTCTTTTCGAGTTAAGAATTTTTTTAACCACTTGAGGCACAGCGTCGCATCTAACATGTCCACTCCCACGTTTGCCGTGTCTGGGCTTGAAAGGGGTAAATGTTCATGAAGAGAGGAGAAATAATAACGATCAAAGTAATTACATTTTATTTAATATACTTTTTTTATTATTATAATGTAAACAAAGTTTTGTTTTCGATGAAATTGAACATGAGACTTTTTGTGCAAAGCATAATGAATTAAACATCAAAATTTATTTGTTGAAATTCGACAATATTGTTTGCAAGGGATAAACCACTTTATAATCAAGTGTACAAAACCACAAATAAACCTTAACTTTTACTTATATTATTTGTAGTTATTATGTATACTCACTTGATAATAAAGTGATTTATCCCCTCGAAACAATATTGTCGTATTTCAACAAATACAAATACATAATATTCGCTGATATAGAAGCAGTATCTTTGCAATATCAAGAAATTTTGATGTTTAATTGTTTATAAAGTTTGCAGAGGAGAGGGATGGAAAATGTAATTTTTACTTTTATGTTTGTTTTATGCCCAAAAAATCATCGAGTTATTTAACTTTTATAGTATCTCAATCTAAACTAATTTGCGCTAGTGGTAAAATAATTTTACTATTCTAGTTAATTTGAACGACAGGACTTGAAAGACGGAAAATTATTACATGAATTATTTAAATAATATTTAAATATTTAAATAATAGTATTTACACACCGAGGTGCATAAATAACTATTTCAAAATAATAAAATAAATTAGCGATAAATGATCCCCGTGGGTCATAAACCCGTGACCTACGGGTTATGGGTTCACCATCGCTGGTGGCCAAGAGATTAATTCTATTTTCCACCCTAGGGGGTTTTAATTTATTTTATCAACATTAATCTTAACTTAAATTTTACAAATAATACATAATTTATTATTAATTTCATTTAAACCGTTTGTTGTAAATTAAAAATTAAAATTAATTTTTTCAAGCAATTGGTCCAGTTGAACCATAAAAAGGATAGATAAGAAGGCTTACAGACCAAAAGAAAGCGATTATTTTTTAATTAATAAAACTATTATATCAATAAGATAAAATTAGAAAATTTCTTAGAAATACAAATTATATAATAACGTCTTGAAGAATATAGTTTATTTATAAGAACAACCTTGGATTAAAATTAAAAGCAATTACTGTTATTGTCAGCAATTTATTTAAAAAAATATTTCAATTTGTGATTTTAATTAATTCCTTAATTTATTTGTTAGATCAAGTTTAACTGCAAATAAGTTTAGCGGCTTTTAATGAATTATGGATTACATTCGGTACGAAACCAGCGAACAACAAAATTTTGGAATGAGAAATGGTAAAAGAAGAAAAGGGGGCAGTTTAAGCGACAGCGGTTCACTCGAAATTCTCAATCCAGTTAGGCAAAGGTATCAAGCAAATGCTAGGGAGCGAGATCGAACTCACAGGTAAGTTAAAAAAAAATTAGGCTCTTGAATGTATAGTTGTTCTCGCTTTAGTGTCAACACCGCTTTCACAATTTTAAGAACTTTAATTCCAACAGAACCAAAGGACCGTAAATTAAGCAAAATAGAAACGTTGCGATTGGCTTCCAGTTATATTTCGCATCTTGGTACTCAGCTTCTTGCCGGTATATCACACATTATTTTTTTCACAATATGATTTTTTTAACTGCTCAACTTTTAGGGCCAGTAGAACAGCCTTGCTTTAGAATAGCAAAACAAATCGTAAACGATTTATCCATTTCGAACAGACATCAAGTTTGCACATTTTGTATTGCACATAGAAAAACTCCTGTGGTATTCCGCAAGGAACGTGGACGATTTGAAAGGGATTCATTTACATATGGTTCATCTGGGTCCTATGAGGATGCATTTTGTGGAAATAATGAAGATAACCAAGTTTTCTACAATGGAGTGCTACAAGAGTCGAATGCTGATCTATCTACGGTGTATTTATAAAAAATGTTTTGTTGGCCAAATTTTTAACTATTAAATAAGATGAGAAGAAATATATGGAGCATTCCATGCAAAGTCGGCAAACCTCTGGGCCCGACCATTTTTAATTTATCTAATCTTTGTATTTTACATTATTGATATATTTAAAAAAAGATTCAATCGGGCATACAGGACGAAAAAAGTTATTTTGTTCGTGAAAATTGGAAAACGCTTTAAGTTTTTTTTATTTTTTAAATATTTTTTGTAGGAAATTCATTTCAAGACCAAACTATTATTCAACTTGATTTTAGCAATATAAATTGTTATTCTCAAGTTATAGCTTCATTTGATATTTTGAAGCGCAAGTCCATCTGTCAATTGGAATAATACAATAAAAAATTATCGAAATTGAAAATTGTTGCGTTCAAAGATTTATCGATTCAGCATGGAATGCCACATAATGCTGTAGCATAAGATTGTACTTAATATGTTTAAGATGTGAATAAATTTAATTTTTGAGAAATAGAAAATTTATTTGAGTACTGCGCCACTGATACTAGTAATTTACAGTTTTGCTCTTTAGAATTTGGGCATCCCAAATTAAACTTTTTAATAGTAGTGTATGCTAAAATAAATTGGTGTAGCCCCTTCCCCTATACTATGTATAGTTGAAGGGTCGGACACGAGGTTGGCCGGAGGACGAGGGTATCAGGGGTATATTATGGATTTTTTCCTCAAACCAGGAGACAAAACAGGTCACCTAAAGATACTGCACTTCTTATAGCCAGATCTATTTGAAAGACCTTTGGATATCATTTCGGAGAACTTCTGACTTTCAGACACAACTAGCTCAAATAACTTTGAGTTTTTATTCACATGGGAATGCAGACAATCTCTCAAAAAACTGGCAAAGAGCAACAAAATTGTCCGTCACTGGGTGCCAGGTCATGAGGGAATTGAGGATAATGAAATAGCTGACAAACTAGCTAGATCAGGCTCAAAAGCGCCCCAGATTGGACCCGAACCATTATGTGAGATATCCAAAACACACAGAGGGGTGGAAATCCAGAAGTGGGAAGCGGATAGCAAGAAAACTCTATGGTATAATACACAAGGGACTCAAAAAATGGAACTGGAAGGCAATGACAGTGCAGACTCTGTGAATCGGAGTTCGAATCAGCCGAACACATTCTCTCCAGCTCTATAACGCCTTTAGCTCGATTTAGGCTAAAATATTACGTTAAATAATCTATTTTATATTATAATATTGGGTCATATATAAATATGACGCCCATCAAGGAGGTGAAGGGTACACCCGTAACACCTAATTACACCAATTGACACAAACATAGAACCGAAATAACGAATATTTGTTTCTGCACATTAGCCACTCCCAACCATTAACGACAAATTTTACTCTACAATCTACATTAAACAATGGCACGGCGCGCGTGGGAGTGGACATGTCAGACCTGAAGTGGTTAAAAAGTATGCAGTCGAAAAATTAGTTAATTTTGTAGTCCAATAAAAGTTACGTTTGGTTTTAGAAAGTTATAAAAAAATCATTTTTCGTTCCATCGATCATTATTGGTGGATAATATCGAAATTATTAATTGATAAAGTTCCATTTCTTCACAATCACCCTGTATAGGCACTATTAAATATTTCAGGATGCAGGCATCCGAAGAAAGTTTTCATTAGCTTAGCAAAAGCAAAAGAAAAGTGAATCACTACATTTTTTATGATGTCACAGTTTCTTGGCACCGTTGACTCATTAGTCAACCACTTTCCTCTATTCTTGACCTACACACACCTAAAATTTACATTTCCAGTTCTCCACCCAAATACCGTTCGCCATTATTCCCGTCAAATTCAATTGTTTGTTTTTCAAGGGTTAATCTGATCGGAAAAGTTGACTGTCGGTGGTCGGTGTAATAAGTGCGAGAAGTGGCGAATGCCTTAAGTGCACCACTGTCAGATAAAGTGGCCGAGTTTTCTGAGTCATATGCATTTGCAGTCTGTGTCATACTTTTACACATAAAAAACTTGGTTGTGGTAGACTTTTACGTTAAAATTAATTAGGACTAAACTAAATTTAAACGTAAGTATTAATTGTGATAATTAAGAAATTAAATTTTTTAACTAACCTTAACGCCATAACCTTACTTTTTGATTCACTTTTATATTGGAAAACTACAATTTTTGCTAAATAACTGAATTAATTCTAGGAAAGTAATATCAATTCTTGAACCTTGAACTGTTATTGCATTTATTTTTTATTTATATGTGAGATATTACATTGTTTTGATAGCATTGGTGTTTTGTTTTTTATTTTTATTAATTTAAATTGATGACACACTAAATGGTCAATTCGACATTTACTGATGCCAGTCATACGCTTTTGTTTTGTAGATAATGATGGACGACTTGGATAAACAATTGGCGGAATTGCAGTTGATGAACAAAACTGAACTACCTCCAAATCCCAATGTTAATCAAGGTGGCAGTGGAACCCTTGGACGAAAAGTTGCACCAGCTGTTCCACCAAAACCTAAGAAACCGCAACCTCAGGTAAAATAATTCGAATTTTTACCTCCTTAAATTGTGCTTACATGTTTGGATCCACAGGTTCCATATTCGCACAAAATTAATAAAACTGTTGAACCATTATACTCATCGAGCTTATCCAGTGCTACTCCCAATTCAGTTTACTATAATTTAACACCAGCAACCCATCCACAGACATACTCAAACTTACCCACTATGCCGATGCACAGCCAGATTCACTATGTACAGCACCCCAGTAATACTTATGCTAATCTTCCTCTAGATAATCCAAATTCTCAATATTCAAATTTACCTGGATCGCATCACAATCGTTTGAGCTTTGCAAATTCCGATGTGGATAATGCGTCTCACATTCGAGCATCCAATTTGTCATTGGCTTCTAATTCTAATTTATCACAGTCTAGTCTTCCTTTAAGTTCCAACATGATTCCAAAAGCTTATGCCAAACCTGAACAGCAGCATGCTGTGTATACTAATCTCCAGTCTGGGACCGGAAGAAGCGATGGTTTGATCTATAGTAATTTGGTTCATCCTCAACGTGGAAATAATATGTATGGGAACGTGATGCAACATGGACATATGGGCTATGGCAATGGTAAGTTACATTTTAAACACAATCAAAGTGGTGTAAACTCTTAGAGTGGACTATCAAAACGGTAAAATTTTTGAAATATTAAAACTCAGTTTTTAAATGGTAATGGATAAGTTACACTTTCAATCTAATCAAAGAGGATGTAAGACTCATCCTAGTTTTTCTTTAAAAGAATATTTTCTTAGAGAAAATGAATCAAATTTTACAGGTGAACGGAATGAATCATAGCAACAAACAACACCATGATAACATTATTATCTGTGTGCATCACACCTAAGTCTATGTTTAATATTTATTGGAGCAAACTACAATGTGATGACTATGAGTCTGTTATTGTATTCTCTTATTAAATATTGATTAATAATTATTGAAGATATCACTCATGAAACTGAAGTAACCTGTTTAATTCGTCCCTTGAACCTTTGTATGAGCAGTATAAATTACATGCATGAATGGAATAACGAGATTTCCTTTGGTCTACTAATCTATAGAATTAAACTAGGAATTAAAGATATTCTCACTGCAATCTTCTGTCTATTTATCTATGCATGCACGTCATTTCAATGTCCATTATAAATCAGTGGTTTCCAAATTTTTAGTTGCTCACCCCTCTTATCTTGGCGCCTCCCACCTTTATTTCATAAAATTAATAATACACACATTTTTAAACGGAAAAAATTGCATTATTTAATACAATTTATTAATAAAATAAAATATTTAACAACTAAATTTTTTTCGCCATTTTTGTAGTGTGCGCGGGTTACTGGTAATAAATTTATATAGTTTCAAAATTTTAAAAACAAAATTTTTACTATTTACCCTGTTAAAAACTACCCCCTTTTCGTTTAGAAATTTGTATCGCTTATCTCTCTCAAAACCACCCCCAAGCATTTTGAATTCTTTCACTATTTTTGCAGTATTCACAAGTTCAACAGTAACATAATTTACCAAGTTTTAAAATTTTTATTTTGTTTTAACCCCCCCCCCCTTCAAAAATCATCCCTTTCCGTTTAGAATTATTTCAGTTTTTGCAAGTATAACAATAATATTATATTTATTATTTACCAAATCACAAAATTTTTAACAAAATGTTCATTTTGTTACCCTTCCCCCTATCAAAAGCCACCCCCTAAGCGCCTAAAATACTAGAATGTTTTTACTATTTTACAAGTTTAACAGTAATATATTCACAAAATTTTGAAAATTTCTAACAAAATTATGATTGCTTTACCCCCCTCAAAAATCACTCCTTTCCAGCGGCGTGTCTAGAAGTTTTGCCGCCCGGGGCAGTTCCAAAATATCTCACCCTGCCTGAAAAGTTTTTTTGAATGACGTTTTTCAAACCCTATAATTGAAACAATCCTTCGCCTACATTTACTCTGAACAACATGCGTCGACCGGTCGATATCTCGCCTATATTTACTCCGAGCAACATACGCCGATTGCGCCGCCCTTAAAAATTGTTCAAATATTATTATTTCCACAGGAGATGATTTACCTCCACCACCTCCTCCACCTGAGTTAACAGGAACATTGGCGGATTATGCTCCTTGTATGGTAAATACAAACCTGCCACCGCCTCCTGATGATTTACCTCCACCACCTTCTCCTGTCAGTTCTAGTTACAGCGAACTCAGACGTGCAACTCACCCTGAGCCAGATTATCCATCTTATGGAGCAGGTTCACAGGTAAATTTCAATTTTAACTATCCCATTAAAAAATATTTGCTTGGTGTTTTCAAAAATTAATTGTATATTTCTTTATGCTAAGGCTGACAGTTTGTATGGATATGGACCATCGTCTCAGGTAAAATTACATGGATTATTTTTGTGTTTCACAACTAAAGTTGGGTTTTTGTGTATTTAGTTGTAAAATTTTTAAAACTTAGTTGTAATAATTTTGCATGATGTATGTTAATGTAATTCAAAAGTTCTACGTTTTTGGTGTCAAATGCGTAATGGGGTTTTATTGAGGGTGCTGTGTTTTTAGACTTCATCAACTTACGAATCCATTTACGAGCCTATTAATCCAAGACCACCTAGTCAAATGTCTTCGCGCTCAAATTATTCCTTGTATGCTCCTTATGTGGGTAGTGGAAGCACCATGTCTGGTCCTAGCCAGTCTGCTAGTTGTGTTGGGGCTCCAAAGGAGAGGGAGGTTGATGCTTTAACAAATTTACTTGTACAAGGTATGGTCAACGATATGGATTCTGATTTTTATGGAATTTGTGTCCAGTGTGGATACAAGGTAGGTTTTTGTAAGTTAGTTCGTGCAAGTGCTAATTTTTGGAGTTTTAAGGTTGTTGGAGAAAATAGTGGTTGTACAGCTATGGATAAAATTTATCACGTGAATTGTTTCACTTGTCAGCACTGTGCTATAAATTTACAAGGAAAACCTTTTTATGCATTGGATGGGAAACCTTACTGCGAAGAAGATTATTTAGTAAGTTAGAATATTGTTTTCATGCAGTTTAACTAATGAGAACTTTTTTAGAATACACTTGAGAAGTGTAGTGTGTGCACCAAACCAATTTTAGATCGCATATTGCGTGCGACTGGTAAACCATATCATCCTAAATGCTTTTGCTGTGTTATTTGTGGCAAAAGTTTGGATGGCATTCCATTTACTGTAGATTCCACCAACCAAATTCATTGCATTGAAGACTTTCATAAGTAAGTTAGTTTTGATACCAATAAATGGGTGTTACAAGTTTTTTTATAACAGGAAATTCGCTCCACGTTGTTGTGTTTGCAAACAACCGATTATGCCCGAGCCGGGACAAGAAGAAACAGTTAGAGTGGTAGCTTTGGATCGCAGCTTTCATATACAGTGTTACAAATGCGAGGTAAATTATATTTTCTTAGCATGTAAAGGATGACCAGCAGTTGATAAAATTACTATGATTGGAAGAAAGTTATTTTATCAAAATCATCAAAGAATATTAGAAAAATATTTCACTAGCATTTTTATTTTATTTTTAGGATTGCGGACTTGTATTATCTTCTGAAGCGGAAGGGCGTGGTTGTTACCCATTAGATGATCATGTACTTTGCAAAAGTTGCAATGCAAAACGTGTGCAAGCATTAACTCGACATATGACTACAGAACTCTAGACATTTTATACTACAATAAGATTTGCTCAATGTTCAAATTAAAAAATGTTTTTTATCGTTAAATTATGAACGTTGCATTTTATTGCATGTTGTAGTTGTGTAAGCAAGGTACAAGTCTTAAAAATCGGCAAGCCTGAATATTACTTCTCTTGCAGATATCAGACATTTAACTTTGCTTTTTTCTTGTAAGACTTTTATTTATTGAGAGGTGTGTCAACTGTCACGACATTCCAATTTTATCTTTTTTTGTTATTTTAAAATATTACAAAATTATTATAGGTACATTCCTTTATTTATAATTATGTTTTAACGTTTAAATAGTTATGAGGTTTTTAAAAGAAATGTTAAAAGAATTTGGATATTATAGACGTAGCCAATTTATATTTTATTGTTTATTATACATCGATTAAGTAGAATTTATTCTAATGTGCCAATATGAAATTGTGATTTTTTGAGGACTTATTAGTTATTAGTTTGTAATTGGGCTATAATAAACATTATTGTGATAAGCAAACTGTTTTTTATTTTAAAATGAAAATAATAGCTATTTATGTTACTAGTAACGGAAAGTTGAATATTTCAGTACTAGGCGATATATTTTTGTACGAGGCGCAGCCGAGTACAAAAAAGAGCCGCGTACTGAAATAGTAACTTTCCGTTACAAGTAGCATACAAGATTTTTCCTCATTGCGTTCTAAATAAAACACAAAATTTGTGTAATTTAAATATGCTCATGCACTAGAAGGCGTGTGTGACTGTAATTATGAATTAAAAGCGTTGCTAAGTTGTAGAGTGTGCAGTTGTTTAAAACAATTTATGTGTTACATATTTGTGAAACACGAATACATTTTTAATTGTAAAATTAAAATAGGTAATTATTTTATTAAAATAAGTAGGTACCACAATTACAGTTTTATTTTATTTAGGTAAGCAGCATTGTTTTAGATCTCGGTGACAAAATGAGTGATCTATCTGAAGATTCCGATATCGAAGAATTAGCTTCGTTAGCTGCGCAATCTTTGCTACCGGCAAAATCAAAAGACAAGTATGAAGGTGCGTATAACAAATTCGAGAAATGGTGTACAGAAAAAAGAGTTAAAACCATAAACGAAGCAGTTTTGATGGCGTATTTTGAACTCCAATCAAAGACATATAAGAGCTCTACGCTATGGACTCTTTATTCGATGTTGAGGGCTACAATCCAACTTAAAAAAAAATTGACATCAAAAAGTTTACGTCTTTGGTTGCCCTGCTTAAAAGGAAATCGACTGGACAAACAACAAAAAAGTCCAGTGTTCTCACAAAGGGAGAAATAACAAAATTTTTAAAGGAAGCAGATGATACGACGTATCTCTTCATGAAGGTAATGAATTAAAAACTTACATTAATCAAGAAATTATTTTAATTGAAATTTAATTGTTTTAGGTAGCACTGATTGTGGGTATCAGCGGCGCATGTCGAAGAGAAGAGTTGACTTCTCTTCTGCTCGAAAATGTTCGAGACCAGGGCTCGTACATTTTAATCAACATACCATACACAAAAACAAATATAAGAAGAGAATTTACTATAAGCAAAGGAAACTTTGAATGTTCTGACCTTTTAGCAATTTTCAAGAAATATTCTTCCCTGCGTCCATCTGCAGTACCACATGGTAGATTTTTTGTTTCCTATCGTAACGGTAAATGTACCAAACAACCGGTTGGTATACATACCATCGGAAACGTTCCCCAAAAAATTGCAAATTATCTTCAACTACCAAATTCAAATAGATACACAGGGCATTGTTTCCGACGAACATCGGCTACTTTGCTGGCTGACGCCGGAGCAGATATAACGACTCTCAAGCGACATGGTGGATGGAAATCTACCAATGTTGCAGAAGGTTATATTGAAAACTCCGTCGAGAACAAACTGCAAGTGGCTTCCAAAATATTAGGTTCAACGGTTGAAATAGCTGCACAGGTAGTTACGGCATTTACTACTGGTGAATCTGTTGCAATATTTGCTCCTGCAGGACAGTTGGAGCAACAAACAAAGAAAAAAGAAGTTTTAGAAGACCAACCTGATCCTCCATCGACTTCTCGAGGTATAACTTTCAAAAATTGTAAGGCGATAACAATTAATATTTATAATAATTAAACGTATTATTTTGATTATTGTGTATGATTGAATCTCAGTCGCCTGAGAAAGTGAATTTCCTAATCCGGAACTGCTACTTTCCCGGCCGCAAAATGAGTCCGAGAAAAACTTTCCCGGACTCATTTTACGGAGTCCGACAAAAAGGGACTTTTCGTCACTCAAATGAAGATCGAAAGGTACGACCTTACCTATCGCAATGAGGAAAAATATTTTAATTTATTAAATATTAATTTAAATAATTAATTAAATATTCAACAGAGATGCAAACATTACAAGCATATGGAAATTGCAAGTTTGCGACCTTTTATCAAGTCGTAAAATGAGTTTTTGTATCACTATAGAGCGGCACATGCCACGGCATTAACAATAATATGTTTTTGATGTATGGATTAGCGGTTGCCACTTTACATCGCATAAGAACGCTTTACACCGTTCCCTTCCGTCGCTTCTCTCCTCAGACTATTAATTCTGTTTCACTTTAATATTTTGAAACTGTCCTAGTTTGGAATATAATTGAAAATTTTGTTTATTTAAGAGCGCGCTGCAAATTTTGATGCAAAAACATGTTTCGACAGATGGCGTGCCCTAAAATATTAATCTTTTATAGTTATCTTTTCACCAAAACAGAATTCTAATAATTTATAAAAGTCATATGAATAAACGATAACTAAGCTAGGCAATAAGGAAGTTTGAGCTTTCAAAGATAAATATTTTTAAATATATTCAATATTTTCACGTGTGCATATCTTTTTGGAATATACTTGTAAATATTCAACATTGGAAGCTGAAACTTCCTTATTGCCTAGCTTAGTTATCGTTTATTCATATGACTTTTATAAATTATTAGAATTCTGTTTTGGTGAAAAGATAACTATAAAAGATTAATAATTTAGGGTACGCCATCTGTTGAAACATGTTTTTGCATCAAAATTTGCAGCGTGCTCTTAATTAAAAAACTTTTAATTTGCTAGCTAGGCTAGCAGCTTGCTAGGCTAACCTTCAGATGTGCCTATAGCCCTGTTTTTTGTTAACGGTGGCAATTCCTCAGCTTAGGGGGACCGCCGGCTTAACGTGCCCTCTGAAGCACGGAGACTTGGTCATAAGAAAGTTTGACTTTCCCCAGGGTACCCTGCATTCGCATCCAACTGCGTTAGCTGCAAGGCAATGACCGTCTCATTAAAAGCTTTTATTTAACTTGGTGTGACCGTTGTCCGTCGTCGTCATGCGTGGCTGCGCATTGTACAGTTTTACCATACAGGGTGAAAAGTTACATTACTAAATCGCATTCGCATTTTTAAGGACCGTATTCAGGGTGAAATTTTTTGTTTTAATGATGTATGCAGAGTGAAGCATCAAACATCAAAAACACATACCAGAGGAATTCTGATAGGATGAAGCAGGAGCTGTATTTGACAAACATGACTAAAAAATTAAAAATAAAAAATTAAAAAAAAAATTAAAAATGTAAAAAAAAAACCTTTTATTTAAAATTAAAAAGGTGCATTAAAATATAAAAAATAATTTTAATAAGAATAAACAGAGTTTCTTGAAAACATCAATATAAAAGCGTGGGGCTATGAATTTCGTACACCAATAGCGAGCCTGATTTTAATAAAATAGCCCCACGCTTTTATATTGATGTTTTCAAGAAGCTCTGTTTATTCTTATTAAAATTATTTTTTATTTTTTAGTGCACCTTTTTAATTTTAAATAAAAGGTTTTTTTTAAAAATTTTTAATTTTGTTTTTTAAAGTAATATTACCTTATATTAAAAATCAGTTTAAAGGTCAGTTTAAGTTGCAGATCAACAATTACATCAACGCAGCAGCAATTTTCCATCTGATTTGGAGGGAATAAAGAAAACTTTGGTATGAAAAACCAAAAGCGTAAGCGTTAAGCGCAAATATAATTTTCTAGATGATAAAAATCCCTCCCATGAATAAAACGGAATAGAAGGAGCTGTCTAGCAAATCATTGTATTATTAAACTCTCTCTTTTATATGAGAAGAAATATTTTTAAAGTTAATACATGCTATTTATAAGAAACCATCATCGAGCTATAAATACATCTTTTAGGTTCTTCTTCTTCTTCTTCAGGTGCCTATCCGATTTCGGATGTTAGCGATCCTCCTGGCTAAGCCAAGAAAATTTTACTAGGGAAATGTTAATGGGGTGGTTTCCCGTTGCCTTCCCCATAGTCCACAGATCGATTTTGGACATTTAAATCACAGCACATATCCGACGCAATCAGGATTAGAACCGCGGTTTCTCGCTCTCTAAGTCTATCCGTATTTGATTTACGCCAAACTGCTGGTCTAATAGGTAAATCTATTAAATAGTTAACAAAATATAATATTAATAATAATAAATAAATAAATAAAAATAAATAAAGTTAAAAAAATTCTTTATTTTATTAGAAAATATAAATTTTATTTGGCCAAGATAATTCAGTTTTGGAAGCATAAGCTTCCTGTCGTCCGTCGATCGGGATCAAGGTTTCCATATTTTCTGTCTGTAGCTCATCTCCCCCCCCTCCTTTATTATTCTATTCTTAATCATACGGGGAATGGTAATCATCCCCGTCGTCAGAATAATCGATATCAGCATTGCTAAGGTGTTCGACAAATACTGTGAATTTTAAAAAGCTATAATGTCCGCCGTCCAACGCGCCTGTAAAAAGTAATGCAAAACTGCATTCGACGTCGGGACAACTTCCATAAGAAGCCATAAGCCGCCTTCTGGATGAAAATACTTCCACGCATAGAGATTTATTTGTGGAGATAAAAGCCTGAAGTTCTTGGTGTCCTCCAAACTTTCCCAAAGATCCCATACAGGATTTATAGTCCTGTGCAGATTTGATGGTAAAACCGTATGCACTGTCTCCAATAATAAAGTGCTTGTATTCATCCCAATTATCAACAACTTCGCACACTACCTGTCTTCTTAAGTCTGTGTGATAATCTTGGGTGTGGTATAATCCGTAGGATAATGCTCGAAACAAACAGTTTCCATCACCTACGATTTGTACAATTTTGCAAGTTTCAATTTTCCTTCTTTTGTTTCTGATATTATCTTGGTTTTTTCTATTTCGTTTTGCCATCTCGAATTTTCTTGTTTTAAATTAATTTGTGCAATTATAAATAGGTACATAAATGCTTTCATAATAAATTCTTCAACCTTCATACCCGCGTATCATCGGTTAATCGTATTAACGTCTTAACGTCTTAAGGTTTCATCGGATAAAGGAATAGTCCTTTTTCTGATTAGTTGATTGATTTACTACCAACATTAAAATAGTAAAATAGTATAAACGATTTTGGTTAGCTAGCTGACACAGTTGAGGAAGTAAACACACCAATTATTATCCCTCAGAAGAAATATCAAGTCCAGTAATAAAACTTCCGGGTGTTCAAAACATTATGCCACTAACTGATTTATTAAAATGTGTAACAGAATACAAATATATGATAAAAAACACCACCAAAGGAAATGTTTCAATCAGGGTTAATAAATCTGAGCACTAAGTTGACTAATCAAAGAACTACATAGTAAAGGTATACGCAGTTCCGCACACATTATCATAATAAAGCAGATAAGCCGTTCAGAGTTGTTCTAAGACAACTGCATCAAGGAAGAATTAGGAAAACTGGGACACGTATTTCTCAATCTAAGCAATATCGTGAATGCCAAAACGAAGCAACCACTCCCATTATTTAAATTGGACTAAGGGCGGCTCAATACAACAAAAAGATCTACAAAACTAAGGAATTTCTAAACACGATAGTTAAATTCGAACCTCCACACATCAAAAGAGAAATCCTCAATACTCCAGATGCCAGAGAGTAAATCATACGAAACATTATTGTCACTTTAACCCACAATGCGTCAAGTGTGCTGGAAATCATTGGACTAGAGCCTGCCATATGAAAGGAAATTACATAATAATGCTAACTAATTCTCAAAAGATGTGGTTTGAATTTTTTAGTTCGTTGTTAGAGCAGACGCAAAGAAAGATGAGAGGGTGGAGCTAATGCGTAGAAACCAAAACTCATACAATCGTGTTTATGTTGGTGTCAATTGGTGGAATTGGGTGTCACGCGATGTCTACTGTGCCGGATTTTGTCTACACCCTCTCATCCTACTTTGTGCTCGCTCTAGTATGCTTTTGACATACTATAAAAATTCTAGAAAAATCTGAGTGTGCAAAACGCGGTTTTTCAGCCTAGCACTTTTAAAATAAAGAGTAAAGACGCTCATAAATAGTTTAACGAGATTTAAGAAAAAGAAATAGTTTTTTGGGTGTATTAATTCGCACAAAGACGGAGTTTTAATTTTTTAGTTCGTTGTAGGTATCTTTTTGGCATACCAAAAGTCTAGAAAAATCTGAGTCTGCAAAATGCGTTTTTGTTTGCCTATACGACTGTTAAAATAAAGACAAGCATGCATGGTTTAACGAGATTCATGAGAAAGAGATAGGTTTTTGGGTGTATTAATTGGGTGAAATGACCTGGTGGAATTTAAAAATTTGATCATCACCAGATCAATTTGGCGTTCTTGGTCTTATAGCTTGCACTAAAGCCTTTCCAATATAAATCTTTTTTAAATCACATGCTTTAGTACCAATGATAATATTAAAAAAATGTTGTAAAACAGATGACAAGAACTCTTTATTTTCTTGCTTTATTATAAAGTGACCACATTTTCATTGAGACAAAGCGGGACTAAAAAAAAATAATTTTTTTTAAAGGGGGCGTGGTCAACGTTTGTTTTTTAGTAAAACTAAAAAATTATAAGGTAATTTGGAATTTTTGACAAAAATACCGGGAAATGCAGATATTTTCTAATAAAAAGCGGGACATTTTTAAAAATCGGCGGGACGCGGGACAGTCCACCAAAAAGCGGGCCTGATGTTCCGCTAAAATCAATTTGACAAATATTGACTTAAGCACTTTTTCGCAATCAACACAGAATTTTTGATGTGTTTTTGTTAATATGGTCAATGGCGGATTTAACACTTGAGAGGCTCCAGGGGCAATTCAATTTTGAGGGCCCCCTCTACATATTTTCACTACTCCTACCCTGTACAGTATGCATTCTACGCGTGAGGCTCCAGGCGCGCGCCTGTTGGAAATCCGCTACTGAATAATGTTAGAGGAAAGTGACCAAATATGGAATACCATTTTGTTTTTGTGGCATAAAAAAAAACTATCATGAATTAAATGCAAATTTAATTATAAACACAGTCAGTCATACATTTTGGTTTATCTTAGTCATAGTCTTGTGTTTGAATATTAATCAACAAATTTTTTTTATTTAAAAATCTAAATTAACATAATAGTAGCTATTTATGGAATAGACCCCCAAATATGGAATAGGGAAATAAGAACCAAGTTTCTTTTTACAAAAATTAACAAAAACAGTATCGTCTTTTTATAACGGATCTTGAGACTTTGGTCAAAAATAAAAGTAACTTATTCCGTTAAAATTAACTTATTCTACTGCAAAAATCACACACCACCCACACTATCGTCACCAACAGGCGCCCATTCCTTACATAAGATTTCCATATAATTTTCCCTATTCCATATTTGGAACTAAGCTCACTTAAGAATAATGTTTTTTTATTGAAAGCCAGGTTATATTTTCTTGAAAAGTAACATCCGTAATGTTATCAGTCATCCTTCTGCATGCTTATAAATGTAGAGTAATTAACAAATTACTAATACTTACGTTATAGATCAAAATTTGCACCACTAACAATGAAGTTTCGCAAGTGCACAAAAAGAATAATGTCCCACCATGTGGATATTAATGGTAATAGAGCGTTGTAAAGTTTGGGGTGGTCAACTACTCTTACTAGGTTGTCATTTATCCTAGTAATGGCTAAATAGAGGCAGTGGTTTCGAAAATTTAATGCTATTCCACATTAGGCGCCTATTCCATATTTGGTCACTTTCCTCTACTATGAATTTAGCTGTAATATCGTATAAAGTAAAATTTATTTTTACAGTATAACTAATAATACAAATCGATACAATTTCTTTTGTGTGTTTGGTGGACAAATGCATATTTGAGTGACAATTGACAAATGCAACTTCATATTGATGAATGCGAGTGGAAGAGCAGGCGGTTCCCTCATGGGGATCATTTTGAACTCCACCCTTTTCTTATGGGGTTATTTCCCCTTTTATTATTATGTAATTTTCTTTTTGATTTCTAATATTATTATATAGGGTGTTTTTTTAGCTGCATGAGAACTTCAAAATGAAATAAAACATTAAAAACCTGACGGAATGTTTTGGTTATAATTTTTTTATGAAAGTACAGTTAAAGGCATTTATAATTTGAACATGACTTCCGGCATGTGACCACCACGACTAATGGTTACGAAGCGCATCCGTTCAGTCCAATTTTTGACCACTTTTTCCAATATTTCTGGCTTTATTTCATAAATGGCTTGCTGAATATTAGCCTCCAATGCTTCTAGAGTTGTTGGTTTGTTAGCATAAACCATGGATTTAACATACCCCCACAGAAAATAATCTGGAGGTGTCAAATCACACGATCTTGGAGGCCAATTGATAGGACCACGATTTGAAATAATGTTGTCACCAAATTGTCCTTTCAATAAATTGATGGTTTCGTTGGCTGTGTGGCACGTAGCACCATCCTGTTGGAACCATAAGTTGTCAATGTTTAGCTCTTGAAGTTTTGGAAACAAAAATGTATTGAGCATGTGTCGATATCTCACACCATTCACCGTAACGGTAGCTCCTTCCTCATTTCGAAAGACATATGGACCAATGATGCCGTTGGCGTGTATTCCACACCAAACAGTCAATTTTAATGGATGCAATGGAGTCTCAAGATAATGTCCCGGATTGGTCTCACTCCATATACGGCAATTTTGTTTATTCCCATACCCATTTAACCAGAAATGTGCCTCGTCACTGAACAAAATTTTACGGTAAAAAAATGGATCCACTTCCAATTGGTTGTGAGCCCAATTTGGTAGCGTTGTTCAATGGTCAATCTATGCATTATCAAATGCCAAACCTTGCTAAACACAAATGTCAAAAAACTGTTTCCATAGCAATCTTGATTCAATTGTTATCCCTATTGAAAGTTCTCATGCAGCTAAAAAAACACCCTATACTACTTGTGTTATTATGAAAATTTTGTATGTTATTAATAAGAATTTTGTATAATAATATGTTGTAACCTCATGGAAAATAAAGACTTTATTTTTATTATTATAAAGCTTAGGGGAAAAATTATTTATATTTGAATCTCACATATGCCCATATAAATATATTTTTGGGTTACTTGTGAAAATTATAAATAAAAATTCAAACAAATAATTCAAGCCAAGATTCAAATATAAATAATTTTTCCCCTAAGCTTTATAATAATAAAAATAAAGTCTTTATTTTCCATGAGGTTACAACATATTATTATACAAAATTCTTATTAATAACATGGGCATATGTAATCTCCCCTAATCCAGCAGGTAGAATTTAAAAAAAGTGGTGAACTCCCCTAATTTTGAAGATTTCACCAATAATCCTAGTTGTAAACTCCCCGAATGTAATTCATTATAAGTAGGGTAATTAAGAAGGGCTTAACTAAATTAAACACAATATGTAATAAACGGAAAAATTTGAATTTATTTAAAGTTTTAAATACAAAAACAAGAGGTGCATAGTGGCCATTTAAATATCCATGTATGGTAAATAATTGTGTGAAAAACGCTATGTCTATCGATAGAGCTTGAATGAGCTTCCATTTCCATCATTTTATTTTCATTTTCTGCAAAGTTACGAATATTTAAAATTTCGAGTACTCCGAGCAAGTTCCGTACAATAACCCTCAATTTTAAGTGAACATTTTGGTTGAAATTGGTGTCAAACGTTTCAGTATAGTTTGAGTCTCAACAGTCGCGCAGTTATTCGCGAAATTCTTGGGGAGGGGGCTGTATAATCGATGTCTATCGATAGATATTTGTTTGAGTTTAAATGAACTTGCATTCTCATCATTTTAATTTCATTTTCTGCAAAGTTAAACGTATTTCAAATCCTCCGAGCTAGTTTCGTACGTAAATCTTCGTTTTATGACTCCCCCCGTATGCATAAAATGTCCTTCATAGGCAACTCCTGAGCTCGGATGTTCCAAAGATTGTATATGACCACAAATGTATAAAAACTAGAGCGAATTTCAACAAATAGCCTAAGCTCTGATGTGCCAAACTTATCTGTATATGAATTTAATATTTACAAGAAGTTCTTGTTAAGAGCAATGTCCAGTGCTACCCCCCTATACAGTGTGAATATTTGTGTTTTATGTCATTTATTTCCAGGACGTCGCAAAAATTTAAATAATTGCTAACATTGCAAAATCTTTCAACTTTGTTTTATGTAAAAACGCTAAAAGAAATTGATTTACTTATTTGAACATCGCGTAATTCGAAAACTACGGTTGGAAGGGGGGGGAGATTCCCGTGTTCTAATTTTCGAATAACATGGTTTTCCAATAAATAAATCAACTTCCTTTAGCGTGTTTATATAAAAAAGTGTTGAAAGATTTTGTAATGCCAGCAATTATTATTTAAATTTTTATAACGTCCTGGAAATAAATGACAGAAAACACAAATATTCACACTTATAGGGGGGTAGCATTGAACTATTTGCTCTTAAAACAATAATTTGTTGATTATAAAACAATTTTAATAAGAACAAAGAAAGCTTCTCAAAACAACAACAGACCAATATGTTTGAAAATAAAGAAATTGTTATACAGCAAACATTTTGTGACCCTCCCCCCCCCTAGGCGTAGATATTTTTATGGGCGACCCCAAAGCTCTGATGTTTCGAACCTGCCTGTACAGATTTCGTATTAGCCACAAATTTATAAAAAAAGAGCGAATTTCAACAAATAACCTAAGCTCTGGTGTGCTATGATTTTCTAGCTATGGATTTCACATTGACAAGAAGTTTCTGTTGACAACAACTATAGGCCAATATGTTTGAAAGTACATAAAAAATAAGAACAACTTGAGATAATAAACCCATGAAGCAGTAACTTATGGATACCCAACATTTTTACATTTGAAACAATGTTAAAAATATTTTTCATAATTATATTATAAACAACCAAACGTGATAAATGCAAAATAATTTTGTATAGCATTATTTTGCATTTATAGCCAATAATGAACTCAAAAACTAAAACTTACATAATTTAACAATTTATTGTAAAAAAACGAACCACGACTACACCAATTATTAACATTTTAATTAATTGACTTATTTTGTCTATTCCATTTATTTGCTTACTTATATTCATCAAAGTTGGTAGCAATATATTATTCCTAAAGCCTATCTATAAGCTTTATAATCTTATTGCCTAGTAATCCCTCGACGTTAGGGGAGTTTACAACCAGGATTATAAAAAAAATAAGCCCCATCTTAAGATGGGTCGAAATTAGCGGAGTTTACAAAACCCCATTTATATATCTTAATTTTATAAAATTGCGGACTGTACCGATGGTCAAAGGGTCACATAATCTGACATTGCACCGGGTTCGGTTAGGGTAAGTATATGGACTGCACCGATGGTCAGTAAGTAATCTTTTTTAATTCCATTAAAGGATTGAGGTATTTAATTTACTACAGAGGTATGTATGTAAATAATACAGATTGTATTTACATTTTCTGGTTTTCATTGCTTGATAATGTAAAACTTATAGCAATAATTTATGGGAAACCCTCATTTCATCCATGATTTAGGTTTAGGGGACCGCTAAAAGGGATCCACTGGTCGAGCATAGGTTATTGTTAGGAAATGATGTTTTTTTAATGAGGGGACCGTTGAAAAAGAGATTCACCGGTAGAGCTTATGTTAGTTAGTTAAAATTTTACGATTTGCTACCATTCTATTGGTTCATAATTTTTTAAATAAATTTTGATTGGCTTGAATTACACATTTGCGAAAATTTTTCTAAAAGACTGCCCTTATGGATTAGGGGTCGTTCATAAATTACGTCACGCAATTTTAAGCATTATTCAACCCTCCCCAACTGCACAAAAACCTAGACTTATCTCCAAATATTACGTTATGCACCCTTCAACCTCCCATCTTTCAATATTTTTTTTTATTAAGCAAAATCCAAAGAACCGTACCTATTTTTTATTAGGCAAAACAAACATCGTTAGTTAGTTATGTTAATCGTTAGTTATGTTCTCAAAATGATTTACTTTTTAAACCAATAACAGCAACAGTTGATTTTGAACTTGCTATTCATGTAAGCATTAAGAGCAATGTCTAGTGCTACCCCCCTATTCAGTGTGAATATTTGTGTTTTATGTCATTTATTTCCAGGACGTTACAAAAATTTAAATAATTGCTAGCATTGCAAGATCTTTCAACTTTTATTTATATAAAAACGCTAAAATAAATTGATTTACTAATTTGAACATCGCGTAATTCGAAAACTACGGTTGGAACGGGGGGGGGGGAGATTCCCATGTTCTAATTTTCGAATAACATGGTTTTCTAATAAATAAATCAACTTCCTTTAGCGTGTTTATATAAAAAAAGTGATGAAAGATTTTGTAATGCTAGCAATTATTTAAATTTTTGTAACGTCCTGGAAATAAATGACAGGAAACACAAATATTCACACTGTATAGGGGGGGGGGTAGCACTGGACATTGCTCTTAACATGTTCGGGAAAATATTGAACTTATTGGATTCCGATTTCATTTAAGCCAAACGTGGCATTGAAAAATTCAAAAAGTAGGTTTGGTCGCAGAATATTAAAACGATCTTTCCGAAATTGGTCAATGGTTGCTCTTCTCGTTTGGTTTGCAATATTTACATCCAAACGAAGTTGATGCCGCTTATAGTGAAGATTTAATATCGATAAAGCATGCACGACTGAACACCTATTCCGATTATATATTTCGAACCTATATTGATGCAGATTCACTTTTTCCATCAAAGCTCTGAGCAGCACGCACATCAAGCATATGCCGGAATACGAATGCCTGTGAGTCGTTTTATAACGTATTTAGTTCACATATTTATAACTCCACCCGCCGATTTACACCTTCTTGGAGATATTAAAAATGATGCAAATTAAAACATACCTGAGAATAAGCAGAGTATTGGCACAGTTAATGCCGTCAGCCCGAGATCTATGATTTTTCCGAACCCGGGCAAGAACTTGACATTGGCGCCCCTTTCCTCCAGTATTTGAGTTTAAAGATATGAAAAATCACACGAAATATAATTTGGTGCTCCCTTGAATTGCCTTGCGGGACAGGTGCCCTGGTTAGCCCCCCCCCCCTAGATCCAGAGCTAAATGCCATTACAGTTAGTAAACAAACCAAATTACAACATTTGATCGACTTGTATTCTGACAACACAATTACCAGGATCCAATTTATAAAAATTCGAATTTTTTTCAATAAATAATAAATTAAAATAAAATTACATATTTAGGCCATCTATTAGTGTTATTTTAAGTTTTTCAATAGTGTTTGGGACGACTCTTTGTATACGTCCTTGTTTCATTTTCAGTAAAAAATATTACGGGCAAGCCTTACACGATTACTGGTAAGTCTTTGACTTGCAGGGATTAAGTATTTATATCGGTGCAATCCACATGTGGGGATCGGTGCAATCCACATCTGACCATCGGTGCAATCTACATATGACCCTCGGTCAAACCCCCCCCCCCCCCCAAAAAAAAGGATTAATTTCTTTCCATCGGTGCAGTCCACATACGTCCGTTGATGTCAATCTCGATACAGCTAGCGATACTCAATAGCGATATCCAATCAGTTTTAAGCACAAAAAAGTACGGCAAAATTTATTATTATAATTGGGAATATGATAGTACCATCTAAAAATTCGGGATAATCCCGTAAAATACAGAACGCCTGGTCACTATACTCTATAATAAATCTAACGTCCATTACTTTTATGTAGTCTGTATTGAATTATGGATAACATATTAACATATAATTTTCCACCCTAATTAAATTTCAAACTAATCATTTCCAAATAATAAATTCTTCAAATAAAAATTTATGGAAAATTTTTGTGTTGGAAGTTTCCAGCTCAGTCCCTTTATCTTTAAACACTTCGCTCAAATTTTGATTGATGATTTTGCAAATTTTATCAATTATTTTCATAGAATCTCTTTCCAATTAATTTTATTGCTTGAATAAAATAAAAATCACGTATCCGCTCAAATTTTATACTTTGCTTCTCATTAAAACAAAAAACACATATCAAAAAACATCCTCCCTCCTTCTTGCCTATTCAGCCAAGGACGTAATATTAAAATTTTACAATTTACACAACAAAATTTTTTAAAATAAATCAACATCGAAAAATACTATGACACTTTTTCTAAAGTTTACTACGACTTTTTCTAAAGTCATATTAATCAACATCTCTCATATGTTATCCCATCTCTCACCTATTGATGCCGAAGATTTCCAGTGTTTAAAATTTAAAAAAATAAATAAATTCTAAAAAAAAAAAAAGATTACTAAATTTGAAAAACTGCGAAATAAGGCAAGTCTGCCCCATTCGTTTATATTAGTACCTATAATATGATCGAAATGAATAACTTGCATTTAAATAACTTTTCTTTAGAAGTGGTATTCGAATATACGAACGTAAAAATATTTAAATAAGTTTAGCAAATTGAAACCACAAATCAACACACTTGATAAGATTATCCTTATCATCATGTTTCAATAATGATATCAACAATCACATAGAGATAATAACAACAGGCGTTTATTTTTTAGTAATAGAAGTATTAGTAGTGAAACGGATACCAAATTACTTTTTATTAGTAATAATTAATTCAAGCACGAAGAACTGTAAGTATTTTTTACCAGTTATTTTTTCAAATTTATGATAATTATTGTTATTAAACGCTAAGAAAGTTGGAAGGAGTAAAAATGAAGGAATATTTAAATGCTTGCAAGGACAACGATTCACAAGCTTTAGAACAAATTTTGGCAAAACATGATAATGATGAACTGATAAAAGCTAACATATTGAAATCAACCACCGAATTAAACGAGACTGGAATTCATTTGACGTCAGATATCAACATAGCAAAGACTTTAATTAGATCTTACAATATAAATATGCGGGACCATCATGGAATGACTCCGCTATGTTGTTCTATAAAGAATAAACGAAATGAGATTGCAAAAATGCTAATCGAGAATGGAGCTTCTTATGATGGAGACAATTTTGGGGTAACACCCTTAATTCATGCTGCAATAAATAATCTTCAGGAAATAGTAAAAATGATTTTAGAACCTTCAGCAGAGAAAATCGTCGATGTTAATGCACCTAACCATTTTGGTATTACCGCTCTCATGATGGCGGCCAGACATGGAAACGAAGAAATTGTAACTTATCTCATTGACAAAGAAGCAGATATAAGTTTACGCGATAGCCAAGGTGTCACTACATTTCATTTTGCTGTTATAGGAAGAAATGTCCGTATAGTTGAGATTTTAAAGAAACACAAAAGTTTTGAAAGTTCCGATATAAATACGCCAGATAGACATGGCACAACACCTTTATTATGTAGCGTAAAACACAAGAATTTTCCGATGATATCTAAGTTACTATCTTATGGGGCTGATGTGAATATTGGAAATATCCGTGGGGAATATCCACTGCAAAATTTAATAAAAGAAAAATTGAAAAATCCACGGAATAAAGAAGTCGATAAGTACATAAAAATGTTTGTAAGTGACGAATTGACAGCTCCTGCCGACACAACTATGCTTTCAGAAAAGGAAATTATATGCATGCAGGACATTTTAAAGAAAATATAAATCTAACTTCGTTTTAAGAAATAGACCTAAAGTTTATTTAAAAAGTAAAGTGATCTAGCCACGTCTTTAAGTTTACAGCATTATTAGAAACTACTTGAGAATTGGAAATCCTAATTATTTGGAAAATCGTAGAAGTTAAACCGCATAGGAGAAAGATTGCATGAATGGTATATTTTATTTTTCAATTTTTTATACTTTTGATTTTACTAATATTATTTTCATACAAATTTTAGACCTACGCATGGTTATTATATTATTATATGATAGGGATCCATTAGTATTCTTCAAATGATCCATTCCTTTTATCAAAACATTTGTAAATATTTTCTTAATATTTGTGTAGTTTTTTGTAGTCGATTCTTTATTTTTTAAAAATATATTTTCATTTTTATTGTTATTTTTGGTATTTATTTTCTTGAATTTAATTATTGGAAAGTTTTGTGAAAATCGCTTCAGTATTTTACTTGTAATCTTGCTAGTCCAATTATGCGCGTCACAGTACAGTGTGAACGGTATGAAATGCCCGCTCATAAAATTTTAAATCAAAGTTATTTTTTTCATAGATATCAATTTAATATGGAACTAATATTCAGGTTTTACAATCAACTAACTATAATAAATGTAAAATTAGTAAATTTGATAATTTAATATATGTGTAACCATATAAAAACATCCCTGCAAAATAAAGTACGGTTTTCCAGTATAATTTTGCATATCTGTAAAGACACAGATTTTAATAAAAAATACACTTTTATGAAAAATAATGTTGAAAATTGTTTATTAATTAATAATTTTGTTACATCTAATGCTGTTTAAATTTAGTTGAACCACTTTCAGCCCCTAATTGTCTTGTAAACGTTTATGGAAACCGTACGACCCCTGGGCCAGGTAGTCGGTTCGTACATTTTTATCCTAAACGAATTTTATGACTTTTTACACTCTTTGGCAATTTTTCAACCATGTATAGTTTTATTATGGCCCACAGATTTAAAATTGGATACAGATCGGGGCTGTTTTCATGTCGATAGATCACATGGATATCATTATTTAAGAAATAATTCGATACTTATAAAATATAAAAGAGAAATTAATTTAATATTTTTCAATATTTTTTTACTAAAATATATTAACAACAAAATGTCATTCATAAATTTCGAAATAAAAATTTTTTTACAAAAATATTACTTCATGTTTTTGCAGTATGGTAGTTAGCATTATCGTTCTGAAAATACAATTTCTCGTTTTCAGCGTATAAATTCGTCACATATGATTTCAACCTTGCATCTAATATCTCGATATATTTTTTGGTGTTTATTGATATTGACCCTTGTATAATATTTTGGTTGCCTAATCTACACTAGGCAAAGCTAGGCAAAACGATTCCACTTCATAACCGCACATTGTTTAAACGTTACATTATCAATCCTAGAGTGATGGCCGGTTTCAGCAACCTTAACTTAAATTTAATCTCAGATTAAATTAACCTAGGTTAAATATGAACCAATAGAAATCGGTTTTATGACTTTTAGTCGTTTTCCATTGGTTCATATTTAACATGGGTTAATTTAATCTGAGATTAAATTTAAGTTAAGGTTGCTGAAACCGGCCATGAGTCTTTAAAGCGATGCACGTCTCTTTTAACATAGGACCCAAAATGTAAAAATTTCGACTGATCTGAAAAAGTGACCCTACCCCAATCGTCAAATGTCCATTTTTCATACTTTTTTGTAAATTTTAATAGCCTTTGCATTATTTTTCTTGCTAAAAGCGTTCGTTTCATAGGGGTGCATACACGTAATTCGAATTTTACCGAAGATTTATCAATAGTTATGATGTTGATATTTACACCAATTGATTGCTTAAATCGGCATTTAATTCACAACGTGATTTAAATCGATTTTCCAATGCCAATTTTCGAAGAACACGGTCCTTAACTGCAGGTGTTTTTCTTTTTGGTTTTCCCCATGGAAGTGGTTATGTACTGCCACTAATGGCACGTTTTTCCAAAAATCCACTTTCAGTGATTCTATCGTAACCCACTTTTTCACTTATTTAAGTAAAACTTTTATTTTCTGCATTCAAAACTAAAATTTTCTTCTTTTCTACACCTGACAGGTGTATACCTGAAAACCGTACTTTATTTTGTAGGGATGTTTTTATTTGGTTACACATATATTAAATTATCAAATTTACTAATTTTATATTTATTATAGTTAGTTGATTGTAAAACCTGAATATTAGTTCCATATTAAATTGATATCTATGAAAAAAATAAATTTGATTTAAAATTTTATGAGCGGGCATTTCATACCGTTCACACTGTATGGTATTAATATAGCCTATACCTATACTAATCTTGAACGACAAAAGAGCTCCAAATCAGTGAAGATTCCAGTAAGAATCGGTAAAATTTAAAGAAAAACAAATTGATTAAAAAGTAATAAGTACAGTAAAACCTGTCAAAGTCGACATTGTCCAGTCCTACACTTCTCAGAAATTCACTGTGAAAGTCTTCAGAAGTTCGCGGAAGATTACCTCATCTCAGAAGCACCTGCTATCCGTTTTGCTGATATGATTTCTTATCACGTTGTAATAACAAAGGTCCTGCTTTTTAACCTTTACTTTGAACTATTTTATAGGGAGAATATTGTAATAAGTTGATGTGACAAATTAAAACTTATTTATTAATGTCCTTCGCTAGGCATACAGCGATCACCTCGGATTTACATTTTGTCACCCCGAAATTCCAAGTTCGAACCCTGCCTAGGAATTATTTTAAATTGAAATGATCGTCTACTTTACCGACCGTGATCTATTTTGACACGTACTTTATTGAATGATTTCAAATTATCAAACGAAATCCGTCAAATGCTATTACTTGGTTTATTTCAAACATATAAATTCAAATATCTGTAATGATGGTGTCGTGTATAATTCGTAATATTAAAAGGTGTAACAAAAACTACCCTCTGAATCGCAATAATGTCCGTAATAATCCGGAGAGGACCTCTCCAGTTTGTTTGGCTACGATGTTAATAGACTAGCTCCTTATTCAGATGGAGGCATGGATCGTGGGATTTCTGAAAAAAAGACCGGTAGCTTGGGAAAACTCAAAAAAACGCAAATAGAAATGAAATATGCTTTAATTTGACACACAGAATTTGAGAGATGTTATCACAGATTCAACAATTGCAATGTAATGGCTGCTCTAACGTGCACAGTAGCCAATTGTGATAACAATAAAAAAGGTGCACCCAGTATAAATATAAACAAGTACCCAATCCACACAGCAATCGCCATGGTTATAAGTAATTAGAATACAAAAGCACAGAAACACGTCGATTCATACGAATTGGATAAGTTAAAATTGCGTACCTCGAGCTCGGATAAACTTAAAATATAATGGTGACAGGTGTTCCTTCTCCAATCGATGTACAATGTGCGGCTTCAAAAATGAAAATTTGTAACTTGTTATAATTTTCAAAGGAACACATTTGATTGATATTCGCGAACAAACAAATGCTGCTTGCAGATCAGTAGCTGGAATTGGACCAGTGAGAGGTGGTATTGAAGATGTTAACAAGATTGGGCCATCCAAATAACGAAAAGAATTCCCCTGGCGTCATCCAAAATAAACAACAATAGGATGTTTTTAGGTTTTTTTTGAAAACTGTTTAACTTTTAAACAATGAGTTTTACATACAAATTGTGGCCCTTTTTGAATAGCAAGTTTAGTGGGCTACAACTTTAGCCTAATAAACTTTCGTTATAATTTATCCCCTAATTCCCTTATCGATTCAAAGTTCTTTCACCCTATATGTTAAATTTAGAAACGCATGTAAATATAATTAACTATCATTTGGAAGTATGGAAAAATGCAGGTAAATAATCAGGCCCGGGCTGGCCAGGTCGGATAGTCGGCAATCGCCGAGGGCGCCCAACCCAATGATGCCTCCAAAAAAGTGGTTTATACTTGGGGGTAAAAGTGATTTTCGAAAATCTCCGCTCTTAGTAAGGGGGCCCCTCCTCAGTCTCTAGCCGAGGGCTTCCAAAGGAGCCAGTCCGGGCCTGTAAATAATTGAATAAGGAAAAAAGCAAATTTATAACAAAACTTAACTAAGGATAAGATTATCGTTATCATGTTGCAATAATGATATAAATAATAATCACCTTGAGGTAACAACTGGAGTTTATATCTTTAGTTAGAAAAGTAGTAGTGAAATGACATACCAAATTATTTTTTGTTAGTCATAAATCATAATTCAGGAACGAGGAATTGTAAGTATTCTTTACCAGTTATTTATTTTTTCAAACTTATGATAAATATTTATTATTAACCCTTATGTCAATACCCGGGTACCCTTTTGCATGTTCTTACCTAAGGTTCTTACTTAAGTATGCTATGTATTTAAAGAGATATCTTCAAATCCGGTCAGATCCTCGTTATTTGAGTCAATTGACGTCGATTCATATAAGTTTTGATATTTAAATATTCAAGAAAGTAGAAAAAATTAGGCGCTAAAGTTGAATACCCAGTTGATCAATACCCGGGGTACCCGGGTACCCATATATGTAAAAACTTAATACTTGAATGATAAATGAATAGACAAATGAATACAAATGAATGACAACGGAGATTTTACTGTTTCCCTTCCTCCTTGCCCTTTATTATTCCATGAATTAACAGGTTTTGTGGCAGTAGGTATTCCCACTGTGACTCCCAAAAACATAGAATTTGAAAATAAAAATTTCCCAATTCCAATTCCTTTTGTTGACGAAATATAGCATAGGGTACCCGGGTACCCCGGGTATTGAACAACGTAATAAAGACTGGGTATTGACATAAGGGTTAAACTCATCGCGTTTTACATTAACAAAACGCCACCACACGAAATAATTTCAAACTCCATTTTGGACGTAATATTTAAGTGACGGTGGCGCCACCAACGGTAATGTAAAACGCGAATACTTATAGTGGGAGGAGGACGGTACTCGACAAAACAATGTCAGGGAAAATTTTTATATTTTTTAACTTATCTATCTACAAAATTTCATCACAGTTTTTAAATATTTTCACATTTTCTAGGGACGGCTAACAACTTTTTAGGGTGCCAATATTTATAATTTCTACTTACTAAATGAAAGGCCAACTAAAGTAAGGTGACCAACCGCCCTTCTTTAGGGAAGATTGCTATAATTTTTCGCAAACCGTCCTCCTTTGAAAACTGTCCTCCTTTTGCAACTTTTGTACTTCGAATTCTAAAAATCTCCAATTTTATGGATTTTCTAACTTTTTAACCTAAAGGAGCATTTTTAAGGTCATTCAAAGTAAATTTCGGGATGATCCGATAAAAAATATTATTTATCTAAAACTTTAACTAAAGAGTAAATTGTAATAATTTTGTATGTTGTAGTTTTACAAAATGGCAACCGATGAAAACTTTTTTGATAATGTTATTCCATCTTTAACCGAAGAAAATTTTAGGCTACAGTTAAATTATGAGAGGTACCAAGAAAAACATTCTTATTCGGAAGCATTTCCCAATGATTACACATTAGCCCTACTATCAAATCGCGTATACTACGACGAAGGTCCCAAATCTATACCAGCAGAATTAGAAGATTGGGAGGTTTTGACTAAAGCAAGCAATGGAAGCATAACAAATGGATATCGAGGGGTAGCATATTTCAATCCCAAAATGTGTCATGTGGTTATCGCTCATCGTGGAACCGATTTAAAAAAGTTTAAAAATAGCGCAGTGGCCGATTTTCAGATCGCTATAAAGTCGTTTAAGCATTATCAAGCACAATCGGCAGCATCGTTTGCCTATCTCGTAGCTCAAGAAATAAAGAGAGTTAATACGGAAAACAACTACGAAAAACCTCCATTTCGATTAACAATTACGGGACATTCATTAGGCGCATGGTTGGCACAGTACACGACGTTTACTGTTAAGTACTTAACTTTGAATGAAGACAAAACCAAATTTATTAGAGACGATAATTACCAATCAAATATACATCCCCACGCCGTTGTTTTTGAAAGTCCAGGTTGTAAACAAATTTTTGAAGACTTGGTCAGCAAACTTGTTGGTCGATATAGTAATAGAAAATGTGGAAATTATAAAACTTTGGATATAACGGTCTATCTTAATGAACCGAATGCAATTAATTGCAAAGATGGACATGTGGGAACTATTTACATGCTACCAATTGATAGCCATTCCATATCCGACGCTATCGATTACCTTGCAAGTGGTAAAATAAACAAGGAAGTTGTTTTAGACCTTAAATATGGAATAAAATCCAGCTTACAACAAGTTTTTAGATGCAGTTTAAAAATTTTAAATTTTTTTAACATGGTCGTTGAAAGTAAAGTACAACGAGAGCTGATGAAAGTTCCAGCCGAAGAAGACACATGCAGTTTGAATGTTTTCACTGAAACGGAGAGAGAATTTGTAATTGATTGGTATCGTGTGAATAAAATTCAAGTTTTGTATAATTCCACGGAAGTTACAAAATTTCGAGATATGCACCAAATACCAAAATTGGAAGTATGTCCCGAATATAACTTGTTGAAAGGAAAGGAGGAGGACATTAATAAAGTAATCCGAATTGCGAAAAACCTGCCACCGAGTGAACAATTAGTTCTGAAGCTGCTAAATTACAAAGAAATTTACTATTTCGTGGAATGGTATGAAGCAAAGTTAGATTTTAACGGTTATTTCTTTAACGATAAATATGATTTATTAAATTTTCTTAAGTTCGATAAAAAAATACTTCATGTGCAGGCCGACTCTGATCCGTCAATTGGATACAATTTTGAAATCAACTACATCGGTAATGTTATTACTTATTATCAAAAAGTAGAGGTAGTGTCAACGTTTGATCTCTCCAAAGAAAGTATAGCTTTCATCGATTGGAATAAATTGCGTACATTTATAAATAATCCCTGGAATTTTCCGAATAATTATAGTTTACTGATTGTCGAATACTGTGTCGAAGATGAAAATCAAAACAAAAAGGTTTTGGAATTTTTATTAAATAATAGTATCCAAAAAGTGATTATCTTGTCAACAACTAACATTAGCTTTAAAGGTAAGAGGGATTTAAACCTGGTTTAAGGAGTTTTTAACTAAATACATTTTTGCAGATCCAAAACATATAAAAGAAGTGAATGGATTTGGAAGTAAGCTCACGTTTGGTGATTTGAACGTTGAGTCACAAGAAAAATTTTTAAATAAAGAAGTTTTTCAAATCAACAATCATCCAAAAAGTTTAAATGATCTATTTAATATTACAAGTGGAAACGATAATTTGATGAGCAGCTTTCGAAATGTTTCTGTTTTGGGATTGATTTTATCTGAACGAATAGTTTTGAATTGTCACTACGTCAATCTATTAAAATCTGTTTTATTTTATGACTTATATCATGAAATACAACCAAATCAGTTATTATACAACCTGAGCACAAGTATGGTCTTTATTTTGCGTGAAGATGATACCAACGTTGACTTCAGCAAAGCTTTTTCAAATTCTAACCATCCGGTGGATATTGGAAGTACTGAAGAATATGAACAGAAGTGCTTATACAATACCGATCAAGCCAAATATTTATTTACCACAAAGAATGGTAAAATTTTTCTGACCAGTATTTTTAATAACAATTTTTATATGCATCGAAGCATAATTCATAAAAGGAGTTTGAATCCTGGAATATTTGAAAATTTAGACAATGACCTAGACCGATTCATTTTTTATGGTAATAAAGAAATATACGATGAAAGATATGCAGGTTTAGCTGATAAATACGGAAATCGTTTCATATTCACGGTTTCGGTAGATAAAGCCAAAGAAACTGCAAAATTATCTTCAAGTAATATTCATGTATTTAAAATAAACGAAGACGGTGCAATTGATTGGCAAGAATCTAATGGAAGAATAAATTCTCTCCAGAAATACATGGTAACTGGAGGAACATTAATTAAAGAATACGATATAATGAATAATGATCAGATAATTATAATATCAGGAGAGCCCGGAATTGGAAAATCATCCATAATCGAATATTTATATTTAACTTTACAAAGCAAATATTGGATATTTCCAATTCAATTAAAAAATTGCAGTTTTGATGAAATGTCCGAAGATGTAACTTATGACACAGTAGCTAAATTTATCATCAAGAATTGTTCTTATGAAGTAAAATCGGTTCAGGATATTTTGTCATTTTGTCTACAGTACGAAACCAAACTGCCCATATTTTTAATGCTAGATTCTTTTGACGCAATTTGCCATGAAGGAGAAGAAAATATAAAGATAAAAAGAAAATTTATAATCAACATAATAAATTTTTTAAAAGATCGTTCTACTGTGAAAATCTTGATAACCACACGTCCTCATTTATCCATAGAATTGGAAAATGGAATTTCTATATTTTCTTCATCTTTTAAGCAGTTGGATGGTCACACCAAAGTAATTAAATTTTTATATGATTTCTGGAAAAGTCACTTAAGTTTATTCGAAAAAGACATTGACGAACATCATCTCAAAAGTATTGGAAAAAATATGTTGAAAAGTGCTGAAAATACAATTGGAGAAACCATCGGTGCTTTTATAGGTAATATAGTACAAAATTTTAACAGTCAAAAACACTTGAATATATTTATTTATTTTTACAGAAAATCCGATGAATATGCGATTACTAGCCGAGACAGTGACTCCAGATACTTACAAATCATCACAATTTAGTGATGTTCTGATGTTATACAACAAATACATCAACCAACGTTGCGATATTTATTTTAAACGATTTTTGTTGGACTCCCACCCAACAGTAAAGAAATGGCTGATAGAATCGATTTTGGGAAAAATCAGTGCATTATCAATTAAACAATTGCTTAATGTAGATATACAACATAACAGTGTGGAGGAAATGAAAGAATTCTACAAAGTTGGATTGATTTATTCAGACAGTAATTACTTAACATACAAATTTTTGCACGATTCCGTTTGCGATTATTTCATATCCGATGCAATTAAGCAATGGTTAACTTCGCAAATGTACATCCAATTTGTTGAATACGATCTCGGAAATGTTCTAATTTCCAAATTGTTTTTAAACGAAGCACTGAAGAAAGTCAGATTATTCCTTAATTTCCATTTGAAAATAATTTCAATAACACCTAATCGTATACAATTATGTAAAAATAAACTTGGGAAAATATATAAAGACAACCCCAATTTATTATTCAATGACGAAATGGAATCCATTTTTCACATATGCATTAAGGAAAATTTAATATACATGCTACAATCTTTTTTGTTAGAACTTATTGATTCGACTTACGCCAAAGACGTTTTAATGAAATCCAATAAAAAATTGGAAACACCGTTATACTATGCCATTATTACAGCTAGCGATCATGATAATCCAAAGTATGCCATAAATTGCTTGTCAATCTTTCTTAATTTTTTAAACGATTTAGCAGCAACTGCTGATATAAAGGACATATTTACAGCAACGTTGTTTCATTGTTTTGTAACTAATGAAGATATTGATAAATTAAAGAGTTATACAGAAAATTTCAAAATGTTGCAAACGACAATGAATGATATTAAAAAAAAATTTCCATTGATGGAGGAGTATTTGAATGCTTGCAAGGGCAACGATTCACAAGCTTTAGAAAAAATTTGGGCAAAACTTGATAATGATGATCTGATAAAAACTTACATATTGAAGTCAACCACCAAAAAAGAAAAAGAAACTGGAATTCATTTGACGTCAGATATCAACATAGCAAAGACTTTAATTAGACCTTACAATATTAATTTGAGGGACTATCATGGAATGACTCCACTATGTTGTTCTATCAAGAATAAACGAAATGAGATTGCAAAAATGCTAATCAAGAATGGAGCTTTTTATGATGGAGACAATTTTGGGGTAACACCCTTAATTCATGCTATAAAAAATAATCTTCCGGAAGTAGTAAAAATGATTTTAGAACCTTCAGAAGAAAATATCGTAGATGTTAATGCACGAAACCATTTTGGAATGACCGCTCTCATGATGGCGGCAAGACAAGGAAACGAAGAAATTGTAACTTATCTGATTGACAGAGAAGCAGATATAAGTTTACGCGATAGCCAAGGTGTCACTACATTTCAATTTGCTGTTATAGGAAGGAATGTCGGTGTAGTTGAGATTTTAAAGAAACACAGAAGTTTCGAATGTTCCAATATACTAAATACGCCAGATAGACATGGTACAACACCTTTATTATGTAGCGTAAAACACAAGAATTATCCGATGATATCTAAGTTACTATCTTATGGGGCTGATGTGAATATAGGAAATAACCGTGGGGAATATCCACTGCAAAATTTAATAAAAGAAAAATTGAAAAATCAACGGAATAAAGAAGTCGATAAGTACATAAAAATGCTTGTAAGTGACGAATTGACAACTCCTGCCGACACAACTATGCTTTCAGAAAAGGAAATTATATGCATGCAGGACGTTTTAAATATAATATTAATCTAGATTCTTTTTAAGAAATAGACCAAAAGTTTATTTAAAAAGTAAAGTGATCTAGCCACTTCTTTAAGTTTACAACATTATTAGAAACTACTTGAGAATTGGAAATCTTGGAAATTTTAGACCTACGCATGATTATTTTTTTATATGGATCCATTAGTATTTTTCAAATGATCTATTCCTTTTATCAAAACATTTGTAAATATTTTCTTACATTTTGAAACAGTGCAATTCGTTGTATTGCTTTATTATATCGAAGGAATGTACCTACCTAATACATCACTAACATTGAAAACATCTCAAAATAGAAATTTTGAATACCTCAAAGCGCTCAACTACGCTCAACTCAACTTTCTGTAAGAAATTGGCATTTTTATTTGTGTATGCTTTTGTAGTCGGATTCTTCATTTATTAAAATAAATTTTGTATTTTTATTATTTTTATTTTTGGTACCTATTTATTTCTTTTAATTTAATTATTGCAAAGTGTTGTGAAAATCAAGCAAGAGATGAAAGAAAACAACACAGAACTGAGAAAGAACGGCGAAGAGCTGGAAAAGTTGAAGGAAGAAGTTAAAAGGGCTAATAATAAGTCTAAAAGAGGAAATGAAGCGTAGAAAAGCTGTGTGGATGGAAGAAAGAGACAGATTGAAGGAAAGAATCGTAGCACTAGAGGAGAAAGGTGAAAGAGATGAAATTGAAAAGAGAAGGAACAACATAATCATGAAGGGGTTGGAGGCGAAGGGTGATGACACCAGGAAAGAGGTGGAAGACTTTGTGCGGGCGAAGCTGGAGATTGTTGCAAGTGTCGTTAAACCGAACAAGATTGGAAGGAACCAGACATTGCTGGTACAGCTGGGGCAATGGAACGACAAGAGGAGGGCAATGGAAAGCTAACATAAGCTGAAGGGCACGAATATTTATATTGAAAGCGACCTAACCGTATCAGAAAGAGCAGTACAGATGAAAAAGAGAAAATAGGATACGAAATGCTACAGGTGGACGATGAGTTGCTGGTTTGGGACCGCAATAAGAAAGAATTGATGCTCCAAAAAGAACTAGCAGAAAACAGCCGGACAGGAACAGTATTGGCGACCGCAAGAAAAGGGACAATGAGAGAGACACTGGGAGAGGGACTTGGAGAGCAGAGGGGGGGAGGAATAAACAGAAACAAGATGTATGGAGATTGGGGACCTGGAATGTAAGAACCATGTTAAAGCCAGGAAAGTAAATTAAATAAGTGAAGAATTGAAGAAATATAGAGTAGATAGAGAGATACAGGTCGGCGACGCGAAGTATTGTACAGTGGAGAGGAGAACAGTGGAAGAAATGGAACAGCTTTTGTTATTAACAACAGAATTAGAAAAATAGTAATAAAAAGGTAAACTGAAGAATATTACTACTAAGAAATAGAGGAAAAATAAGAAACATCACACTGATAAATGCATATGCTCCAACCGAAGACGCCGATGAGGAAGAAAAAGAGAGGTTCTATGACGAATTACAGACGGTGGGCGAGAATGTACAGAGACATGATACCATTGTGGTGCTGGAAGACTTCAATGCAAAAGATTGGAAAAGAAGATCACAATGGAGAGGTGCCAGGAAAAGAGATATTACATGACCAAACTAACGGAAATGGAGGTAAATTGTGTAACTTCGCCGCTGCAATGGGAATGAAGATTTAGCACCTTTTATAGACACAAACGAGAACATAAGGAGACATGGATACATCCAGGAACAAAAAGAGGTAACCAAATAGACAATATATTGTACTGTATCAGGAGGTTTCCTACACTTTAAGACAAATTTTTCAGACAAATCGGGGAATTTAATTTTAAACAGCCCCTGAAATACAGCTACTCTAATGCCACGACCAGCTCAGTTTTCCAATTAATGACAACCCTCCAGCAATTTTCCTAAAGAACGCCTTGTGAATGATCAAAAACAACAATACTAAATTTTAATAAAATTAAATTTTTATTTTGGCAAAGATAAATTTTCGTTGCAATTTTTATCGCACACCAACAGATTATTTTATCATTGAACTTGGAACCTGGGATAAAATACAAATCCCGATCAAACCCTCTCTCGCTAATGCAAGGGGACACCCAATAAGTAAAATCTCCCTACCCCTCTGGCATACACGAAGGAATTCCAAAAAAAAAATCTCAAATTATACAATAAAAAAAAGTTTGTACCTCTAACAAATCTTCAGGGTGGTCACTTCACAATTACTGGGTTAATTTTCTTATCTTCCCAACTATTCTAACCTTTACTGATTATAAGTTTATCCAAATCTGATAACCGTGCACTGCAGAGTGTTATAATAATCTCTAACCAAACTAACATTAATTCGCAATTTCATTTCACACAATTTCCAAACGAAACTTCGTATGTCCTCAACCAAAACTTGGGATTATCAAACAAAATAAGTGTCAATCTAACCTCAATTTATTATCATTGAAATTTTCCAATTTTCAAACTGTATCCAAATTCATCTAGAAAATAATACGTATAAAAATAGGATCATGTACCAAAATTACAGTCGATGACCATCAGAAAATCCAAATTTATTGCAATTTTACCAATGGATACCCAAATTTTCCATGAGGCCGTCCTATCGCAATTTTTCACAATCTCGCTCAAAATTACCTTCCAATGCTTTCCCGTATTCAGGAAAACGCAACCAAACTCAAATTACTATTCCTGGAATCAATCGTGATCCCCAGAAACTCAAAATTCGCAATTGTACCACGGACGTTCGAACTCACGTCCACTTTCCCAAAATGGTCACCGGAAAAGACCTCCTTTATCTTCATACCACCCGTCTCATTTCAAAACTTCCTGCTCCTATATCTCACGCGGTAAAACTGAATCGCGCCACTTGCACTTTATTACAGTTTTCTCATTTCACTACAGTGAATCCATCACATTGACCTTACAAATCACATGATGAATTTTGGAGTAAGGATAATTTTCCTCCTTATTGGACAAAACAATCTGTTGATAGAATCCTCCTAATTAAGGAAACCTCAACTTTATGTAACAAAACGAAACAAAACTATAATCATTATCTTTGCCAAACTCTTATCTTTACACACTTATTTTAACAGTTTTCCCAGGACATCCTTCTTTGATTTGCCACTGTTTTATCGTCAAAATAACATGACAATATTGATAACGAAGGAAAAATTTGGGGAAGTGAGAGATGTACGAAGCTACCGAGGGGCAAACGTGGGCAACGACCACTACTTGGTGAGAGCCACTATGAAACAGAAATTATCTATAGAAAAACAAAAAAAGAAGGAAGAGATGAAAAAGTGGGACATCAATAAGATGCACAATGTAAATATGCAAAGAGATCTGGAAGAGGTAATGAATAAGAAAATCCAAGAAACCCCAACGACAGAGGATATAAACCAAGAATGGATAAATATAAGGAACACAGTGATAAATGTAACAAAGAAGGTAATTGGACATATAGGACTGGTAAAAAGAGGAAGATATTGTATGATGAGGAATGCCAGGAGGCAATGAGAAATAAGAACAGAGCCAGAAGTGGATGGCTACAATCCGAAAGACAGGAGGGGACGAGGAAGACCTAGAACAAGATGGGCCGAGGATGTGTACAGAGACCAGAGAATTATGGGCGCAGAAGAATGGAGGAAGACAGCGTGTAATAGAAAAAGTGGAAGGAGATAGTGGAAAGGGCAAAAACACATAGATCGATGTGCGGAAAATGATAACTGCAAACCAGGGGATTAATCCACCCCGAGAAAAAGATTTAGAAAGTTACAATGAACGGTCAAAACTCACTTGGGTTGTCAAACCATATATGAATAAAGCATATACTAGGTATACTTATAATATGCAGTCGTTAGCTTGAGCTTAAAAGTAGCCACCGAGTGCACGCTGGTCGCCGAAACCTGCTCACCGGTTAGGATGTTTCATTGAAATACTAGCATGACTGGCAAATACAGGCTGACTCACGAGGCGATCCAGGCTGTCATTTCATGGAACAACATAACGCCCAACAACTTCATTTGTTCAATGCTGACATCAGAGGAAAATTGGCATAGGATCTCGAAAGCCATCAACGAGATCATGGCCATTAAGGAAAAAGACGAGCGAAAGGAGAAGGAAGGTGACTGACTAACCGTGTAGGTCGAACACACGTCCTTTCAAAATCTTTTGGAAACTAAGAAGAACAAAGTCCCGACAGGGCAGAAGATCTGTATACGTGATGCCCGCAGAAGAAATACCGTAAGGTGAAACATGCGTACATCAACGGGAGGGGTTTTTTAGTGGGTATAACTAACGTGACAATTTATTTTTTGACTCAAAACGGGACAACCCCCCGTCAGTTCCTACTCAACAGTAAACTGGCAAAAAAACATTTTTTTTAAGTTATTTATTTAGTAATATTTATTTACATTATTTGTCAGAGGAACAAATGAAGACTCTGGTGCAAGAAGGGGATATGAGTACTACCAATTTGTAAATTCTTTAGGACTTCCAAAATAAATATCTCATTGTTGCAACATTTTATGGGAGGGGGAGACATGTGATTTTCACTGATAACTCCGTTTCTATTAATATGTTTTATTATTAATAAATTATGAATTAAGGAATAATTATACTTATTATTTGTAATTTTCTGACGAAGGTCTTAATGCAAGACCGAAAGCTCAAATATAACATTATAATTATTCCTTAATTCGTAAAATCTCAATGAATAAAGCTCATTTTAGAACCTAACCCGCAATAACATCATTTTTAAATCTTTTGTACTTATCCCCTTCTTGCATCATGGTCTTCAAATTAGCTTTAATACAGCTGGCAGCTGGTGATGATTTTAAGTAAGAATAAAAGTCTTAGCATGGTCTTATGGTAGCAACATAATACATAAGGTGTCCTTGTCGGGACACCGGGACAGGTAATCAAAAAAAGGGACGGTCCCGTTTAAAACGGGACGTCTGGTCACGTTAGGTATAACCCCACACTACCAGCAGCACGGGCTGATGGTGTCTTTATTAAGATTTTCTCCCTTCCAACGTAAACCGAAAAAAATAAAAGATAAGGTTATTGGCTATTCTATGTTGGGTCACTGAGTGACGTCATGCGCGCAGATTCTAAAATAAGTTCACCAAGTGGGTTTACCTTATTAAAGTTGTTATAGTATCATGGTTTATGTTTATACGGATCTTATCCGTTATAGGTCCACTACTAACGCGCATGGATGGTTAACCATTAGCGAATAATGGAGTGAGAAAATGCAACTGTTAAATTATGTGCAAAATACTTCTGGCCCGGCTATCTAAAAGCTAAATTTTTACAAAAATCAAACTCCTTTTTGTGAAATTATGCTGTTTATTATTCCTATTTGAAAAATAAATTGTTACATAACACAGATTTTACAAATAGTAAACATTTGGGTTTAAAATTGAAATAAATTCACTTTGCAAAGAAAATTCATGTGTTCCAGTGACAGATACAACGTAGCAATAAAAAAAACATAAAATTATAACAATTTTTGAGCAAAATTTTGTCTCAAAATCGTCATTACGAAATATTCACGTGGTGTTTCAAAAATGTTCTACAATGAAAAGTAACGTGAGCCGAAATTTACAGCGGCAATTGGGGCGAGGGGGTCGTATAAAATTTCAATCACACTTTAAGTTTAAAATTACTTTTCGTTATCTTTCAACAATTAAATTACAAGTAAAATGCGGTTACGTTTCCAAACCTTTTTGACAAAAAAAATTAAAAATCCTTAGCTTGTTTTAAAAAAATGTTGTAGTCTTCTTTAATATTGCACAACAAAATACATTTCGTTACTTTTCATTTTGTCGATAACCCCAAAGAGCGGCTCACAAATTTGAAAACTAAACTTGCAATACTTAAACATACTGTTCAATAAAAAAATTCCTTTTTAATTGGCTACACTTTTTTTGTTTTTTTTTAAATAGTTTTGTTCCCCAAAATGGCACATATTTTGAGGTATCCGTTGCGGATTAAACACTTTAGTATACTTTGAGCTGATGTTTGTCATCAAATCCAGCTGAATGACCAGCGTTTCTTACAATAAAACTTGCTCCATCGTAGTGCATCCTGCGTTCACCACGACGCACAAAAAGATGTCTGGTCTGACCCATAGAACCAGTACAATGTAAAAATGGTGAACTGACGGAAGCAGAACCGTTGGATGGAGAGGTACGCAAAGAAAATTTGTTACTATTACGTCCAATTCTGAAAATAAGTAATTAGAGTAGTTTTCTTTTCAATTTTTTTTTACTTGCCTAACTAAACCGTCGCTTGTTTGAGAAATTCGAATGTTGTTAATGATCCAATTATCGGTACCGTCTTCGGTAATCCAAAAATTGGAGCCTTGTAAAATTGCAATAGCTTCGTTAATATTCTGAGGACCGTAATTTCCAGCTTCGAAATGAGGACTATCGCTGAAATTTAAATTACGTCACAACTGCAAAGCCTAACGAAAATCCTTACCTATAAAAAACGTTCATGGAAAAGTCCTGAGTCAAATCGGAAAAGCTATCAGTGGTGGTTCTAGTTCCTGCTGAATCAACCAGATAAACCAAGGCGCATTGATCACTAGTAAAGCTTACGCCTTTGTACCACATTTTCGCATACCTAAAAATATCACTTTTCAATTTTTGTTCAATTTGATAAGTTTCTTTGTTTCACTTGTTATTGTTGCCACTGGAATCATGAGCAAGAATTTCGACCCTCGAACCATACTGGTAGACTCGCCCGTTGGGATGCAACAAGGCAGCAGAACTTCCTGTTGTACTGAGGGCCAAAACAATTCCACTCTTGTAATTGATTACTCGTACGGCTTTATCTAATGAAACGTCGACGCGGACACGGTCGTGAAGGCGCAGGGAAATGATTCCTTGTGGAGAAATAGAACATCCCCCACCAGATCCGGACTCTTCATGCCAAACGTCCTTTAAAAACAATTAAATCAATTTTTATCTCGTAGAAATTGGAATCGCTATAATTTTTGTTGTAAGTCTTTAGGAATACAATTTTAAACTTGATTTTTAAATTGAAGGTTATACTTAATCTCCAAAGTAACAAAATTTGTAATCAATTTATAGAAACTTACTGTGTAATCATCAATGTAATACGTTTTTGCAGGCGCTAATCTTGGTAACCATTGTCCCCCTTCGTAAGGCTTCAAGTCACGAATGTTAACTTCTTCACCAATGTAAGAATTGGTTGTATATAGACTCCGGTTTCGTGGTCTTTGCCCATCCTTTCTTTGAGAATCGGCCGATTTTGGTTTCTGAGTGTCGGTAAAAGATACTAAAAAAATGTTTGAAGAAATTTGTAGTAATGCATTTCAAATTTAATAAATTACAACACCTTTACGGCGAAACACTTTTCCTGTACCCTTTTCCATTAATTTTCTTTTGAAATAAAAACACTAAAACTGTTGAAAGTTACAAATTAAATAACTGTTGTTTATGTCCAATTGTTTTAAACAAAACAAACTAGATTTTATGTTATAGGTATAATATTTGGAAACAAATGATTTGACAGATCTCATCATCATAACAAAAATATTTTGAAGTTTAAACTTTTTTTTGAAAATTTTTTGTATCTATAATCCAGCATATAAGTATGCAAAATTGAATTCTGAATTGTGATTTTGCCGTTCAAACGCTGCCATTTTGCACTAAAACGCCATAATTAACAGGAATAACAGAAACAAAAATAAAATTTTATTTTTTATTAATTAATTAATTAATTTATTATTACAATTTATATTCCAAAAAGATTTTGTAAGTATATAGTATAAATTTAACATCTGATAAAAAATACTTTAAAAAATATAAGCATAATAAAGTCAGTTAAAAATAACTCTCTGTCGATACAATATTGAAGAAATACATAATATAAATAAAATAGACGATAAAGTAAATATAACAATCATCTACATACTACACTAAAAACTATAAAATATTTTTCAACATTTCTTGTAAATCAAACCTTTCATGTTCCTTTTCAATTTGCTCTTGCAGCAAGCGATCCAAAATATCTTGAAACCGTTGACGAAGGGCCAAGTTTTCCAAATTTTCAATTTCCAATTCTTGCTGTTGACGTCGATTTCTCAAATCGATTAGTTCCATATGTAATTCTTCTAACCGCGATTCAATCATGGCTTTTTTGGAAATATTTGGAGACGAATAGGAAGCACTTGGTTGCGATTGTTCGTAAAAATCCACTGGTTGAAGCGAATCCTTATCTTCAGAAAACATTTCACTCGAAAATTCAGTCAACATTTTACTGCTCATCGTGGAATTCTAACAAAAAAGTATGAAATTACGGTAAAAGTATTTCAATGTTTGCTTACCATAACAGAATTTGAATCCGTGAGGTGACTGTCTTCGGCAGAATTTTGACTGTTTTCGTCCATGTCGAGCACATTCAAATGCGCGTCTTCGTCATCAGAATCACTAACAGCCCCTCCAAAAATATCATGTTCTGCAATATTTTGACTAATCGATTCAGGTTCTATGGGCTCTTTTTTGATTGTAACTGTTCCCTTATTGACTTTATTTTCATCTTCCTCATTGATTACCTCCCACTTCACACTGACCTAAGATACTAAACTATAATTGATTGAGAAGATACAAGCCGCAGGGGAAGAGAAATGTCGGACAACTAGAAAGAGATAGGCTCTTTCTATAGATAGGCGAATAGAGAAAGGTGACAGGCAGAAACGCCTAATGTGAAAAGTGAAGAAGAAGAATTGATTTTTACAAATAAAAATTATATTATATAATTTATAATAAAATCGAGCCCAGACAATATAGTACAAAATACCCAGAAAAATGAAAAAGAACAACACTGCAACTTTGCCTTTAAAATACTGAGAAATATCAACAATTTTGTAGGTAATAAAATTTCCTACAAACAAATGTCTCGATTTGATAAATTCTAAAATAAATTACTCACGGCATCTGTATCACAACGTAAAAGCCTCTTAACTTCCTTCTCAATTTCGGGAGCTTCAGCATACTTTTTTCGTAACGTCTTCCTAAACCTACGCTTTCTACTATTTTTTACAGGAGCGGTAATGCCATGAGGAAATAGAAACTTTTTATCCACTTTATTAGGATCTTTCTTCTTTGATTTTTGTGGAGAATCTTCTTCAGTTGATAGATCATCTTCAGCCTTACACACCAACATTTGACAAATATCTGCTGTTTTATAAAAGCTTTTCAAATCGATAGTTTTCAAAGACTCAATAATAGTTGGTAAATCGACAACTTTTGCCTTTAATAAGTGGTGGTCGACACGAACCTCTGCGCTTCGCATATCGTTATCGATTCTAATAACAAAACGATCCTTCAACGAAGCATTTGTACTGAGTAATGACCTTAATATTTTCGCCGGTTCCTGCAAAAAATGGTTAATTTTAAAGACCTTTTATAATGAATTTAATTATTTACCTCAGGTAAACGAAGAATAAATTGTGATTCAAGTTCTGCTGGTGTATCAGCATCATGACCGCCACGATACATTTGATTTTTGTTAAAATTAAAAAAATAAAACAGTATAAAGTTGATGAATGATCAATTGTTAATTATATCAACAATCTCAAAAATTATTTTACATCGCTTAATATGATTATAATGTAAAAAAACACGCCAAGGAGACTTCTACCAATTTCCACAATAAATAGGGGTTATGTTTATGTTGTGTCAGATTTTGAATTTTGACAGTTCTTTTAAAAATGCTACTCAGAGGCGTACTGCAGGTTTTACCATACGGGGCAAGTTTTAATAAATGTAATAAATTCGGATAAAAACAGAATCCACGTTTTAATTTCAAATATTCGAAGTTAATATTTTTATTTATTTATTTAGCATTTACATTCCATTGAATATTGCTATCCTAAAACGGGATTTACAAATCCATTTGAATTTACAGTGTACACAGGGGCGCATGGGTTATCACTTATCAGAAATCTACCGGGAAAAGGGGGGATGCCTTTAATTGGACCCCCCCTTTGCGATAAAAAAAATTATTACCAGTAACAAAAATTAGGTATATTTTTATTAATAATAAACAATAGTGAATATAAAAAGAAATTAAAATAATGAGTCGACCACGGCCTACAGACTGACGACAGCCCACCGGGAAATTTCCCAAACGTGGTTTCAATTCAAGCCCCTTCACATGCTTTACATCATGGTAACAAAGAAAAATGACAAAACTGTAATTAAAAGGAACGATTCTTTAATAAATTTTAAACAAAGTTTTGCACAAGCAATCACACTTTGGCACATCCATTTAGTAAATTTCCTATGGCATTGATGGTTTCAAATACAGCTATTGGCTACAATTTTTTTCACAAAAATTATCACCTTTGTGGGGCATCACAACAAGTTATCATAATATAAAATTGTTGTCATATAGAACAAATTAATTAGTACATACACTACAGTGAGGTACCCACCAATCGGGATCCCAATTTTTTTGGTGATTCTATGAGTTAAAAAAATTATCACTTTCTCGGCGTTTAGTCCAATGGCTCTTAGTTTTTGAGTTATGAATTTTTGAAATAGGCTGGTTTTACCATAGGTTTAGCATATCGATGGCCAAATGCTAACACGTCGTAACCCACAACTTGCTTTACTTGTTTTTATATAATTTTGAACTATCTGTACATCTCTGAACCTAATTCTAAAAGATCGTAACCCGTAGACCGATAAGAAAGCTTGAAATTTGAAATGTTAAAATGTCGTATAATCATGTAAAATAGTTCGAAAATGATATGTAATCAATATCATCTAGGTAGCCATTTTTGACAACTCCTCCTATGTCCATGAGAGGGTCTTCTAGAAAGTTGTCTAATAGGGTTTCCCAAAAAATGGTCAGAGGACCGAACCCTAAGGAAACCCATTGGTACAAATCTTCCAGATCACGCACGTAGGCATTTGCCTACTTATTTTACTGAAATTTGACTCGCTGCATCGTCATTCCCGATGGTATAAGTAGGAATTAATCGGGTTGTGAGGGTTATTAAATCAGAGAATTACATTTTTTTACAAAGGGATTCAAAAACTTCAGAACATGAAAATCTGTGGAACAAGTAGTATGGAGTCAAATATTTTTCCTAATAGCTATTTCTTCCGGAGTTAAAAGTAAAAATTATGCACTTTGGCGATATTACAAAATTGTTTGAACTATTTGTACAAAATTAAGGTAAACAAAATTAATAAATTTCTTTTGTTCTTTCCTTAATTTAACAATTTCAAGGCAATACTCTTATTTGTTTATAATTGTTCTTGTTATTGTAATACTAATAATTAATTTAATTATTATTATTATTCTTCCAAGGTAAGAATGTTAATTGAATTTTTGCCATTGGTAAAAATCAGCATTTTTAATATTGTTCCATCTCAAATATTTTACCCGGAAACCGGTAATATTCCATGATCTGTAACAATTCTTTCGTATCAAATAGTAAAAATTTCAAGAAATTTTATCTTGTGTTCTGTTTAACATTTTAGAGTTAGGGGTTTGGAATAAATTCAAATTTAAAAATTCGAAAATAAAATTACATAAATATTGCAATTTTTCCCATTTCGGTCAAATTAGTTGACATATTTTTATTTATTATTATTTTTGTTCGGTTTTTAGGAAATATAAACAAAATTTCTTTATTTAATTAATTTAGTATTACTTGCCTTATTTTGCAATGTTTCTAATTTCTCAGCATTCTTTTGATTTTATTTCTTTATGGAATTTATTAATTCCTTAAATCTTTGACATTTATAATATCGTGCTATAATAATAAATTATTAATGTAGTCAAATAATATGGTGTAACATAAACTAACCTCTGAGACGCAACCCCTATATAATGAGAGGGTTGACTAAAACAGAAACCAGATTCTGTTGCAATCTGGAGAGAACTTCTTCAGTTTGTGTAGAAACGATATTAATAAACTAGCTATTGATTCTTTGCGGAAGCGAGGCCATGGATTATAAAATAAAAAAAGTTGTTTCTGGAAACTCCAATAAAACGCAGGTGATGGTAAATTGCTTTAATTGACAAAAATAATTAAGAGATGTAATCGCAGTTCTAGTAGTAATTGCAATGTAAAAGCTCTAATGAACCAGTTTCCACACACAGTAAAGATTTGTTCACATCGAGGTTCTTGTCTTGCCTTGCTTAGGTAGAATCTAGCAAGAACCGATTAGATTGCAGTATTATCTTCTATCCTTTTCTATATTTAAAAAATACCACCAGCCCATTGGTACTTGCTAGCTTCTACCTAAGCAAGGCAAGACAAGAACCTCGATGTGAACACCGCTTAACCTCTAAGGGTTATTCAAAAATGAAATACAAAAGCCAACAATGACACGTCAGTCAACAAGAATTGGAAAAGAAATAAATGTAGTTATTCGAGCTCTTATCAGCTTACAATGGACAATTTATATGGTGACAGGTACTCTCTTCCAATCGAGATAGGACGTGCAGCTTTGCGTTTGAAAAATTAGAACACTTGCCAGTAATCAACAGGCGACACTTGATCGACTCTCGCGGAAGACACAGAGAGACGATGATGGTACCCAAAGCAATAACGATGCTTGGTGCAAAAATCTTCCCAAGTAGCGAACTTGATGTCACCAAAAGGAACAAAAAGTAATCTGAGGTTATGTGGTAGTTGATATAAACAACTTCCATTCCGTGCTTCGGTAGGCACGTTAAGCCGGTGGTTCCTTGGGTTAGTGAATTGCAACCATTAACATAAAAGCCAGGATATACATGGCATATTTGAAAGCAAGTCTAGCAAGCTATCTAATGGATGTAAAATATGTATATGCTCATAGAACTAACACTTCCAAGGAAGCGACGCAGATATTGGTAATAACAAGCCTTAAGGCTAAAACTACGTTGAAGAAGAAGAACTCCCATACAGTTCCCATTTCCTATAACGAATGGAATCGGATGAAATCGTAACTTGCATAAGAAAAAGGACTGCGTAGTAATTCGCTCAGAAATTGAGCACCCTGGCTTGCCTGCCAGATCTTCCATAGAAGCAAACATTATACCAGCAGCAGGATTAATCGCCTAAACGACTTGGCACGTAACTCAGTTATGTCGAAACCGATACATAAATCGTTCAACGCAAAACGAACGGCACTTTTAGGCAAAAGTTGTTCAAACTAAAAAATCAGCTGCTTATAATGCAAAACGCGCATATGTTATCGTATACAGGGTGGCCCTTTGAAAACGAAACAGACGGGATTGTGGCAAGCAGAATTTTTTTTCAAGAAATGCAAAAACACGTCAATTTTATCATCGAGGGGAACAACTTTAGCGACCAATATAACTCCCGTATTGTTTCATCCCTTCGCGCTGTGATGACAACCCATGAAATGTTAATAGGGATGATATGTCAAGTGACACCTCATTTGAAAGGTCTTGCTTCCCTGAATTCAGCGAAATAATTTTTTTGAAGTTTTATCAATTATTCAAAAAAAAAAAAATTGAAGCTGCAAAAATGCGAAATAAATCCGATATTTTAAGACATTTAAGAATAAAAAAGTGAAAAACGCTTGGACAGGTTGATTTTAATTTCAAGGGGGCTACTTTTACTGCTATTTATATACATTGACAGTTCAACCCTTAAGGTAAAGGGCAAACCACCCTTACAGTCTTGAATGCAATGAGGAATTGAAACAATTTTTCCATGGAAGCTGGTGGTGAACAATTTGAACATATAATTTGATTAAACTGATCTTTTTTTTATCAGACCCATATTTTCATTCAAAATTCTAAGGGTGGTTTGCCCTTTACCTTAAGGGTTGAACCACGATAGGTTGAACTATCAATGTTTATGAATAGTAGTAAAAGTAGCCCCCTTGAAATTAAAATCAACCTGACCAAGCGTTTTTCACTTTTTTATTCTTAAATGTCTTGAAATATCGGATTTATTTCGCATTTTTGCAGCTTCAATTTTGTTGTTGAATAATTGATAAAACTTCAAAAAAATTATATCGCTGAATTCAGGGAAGCAAGATCTTTCAAATGAGGTGTCACTTGACATATCATCCCTATTAACATTTCAGGGGTTGTCATCACAGCGCGAAGGGATGAAACAATACGGGAGTGACATTGGTAGCAAAAGTTGTCCCCCTCGAAGATAAAATTGACGTGTTTTTGTATTTCTTGAAAAAAAAATTCTGCTGGCCACAATCCCGTCTGTTTCGTTTTCAAAGGGCCACCCTGTGTAAAAATGCAGGTTCGAAACGAGGAATATCGTGAAATACAATTAATTTAAGAAAGTACCACATAACAAATGCAAAATTTTGTTACAATGGCATCCTTCCATTTGCAGTATACGCTGATTTATCTGATGGATGCTGCGCTGATTTTTGGACTCTCTTAGTCATCGACCTTAAATTCTTACATAGCAACCTACCCGCTCCAATATGTCGAAAAACGCTGTAAAGAACCTTTTAAATTTTTTTTTTAAAGTTTAAGTAAATTTAAAATATTTAGACGCCGCGACTTTGCATTCAAAGTGCTGAATGGTAAGAACTAGAGTGAGTAGTAAGAACTATCAACAATTTGTATAGGAACAATTTGGTATAGAATTAAATTTCCTACAAGAAAGTTCAGTGCTTAATATATTGTGATGGTTCAAAATGGCCTTAAATAAATTTGCAAATTGTTGAGCATTTCCTTGAAAGTTAAATTTTGTTCAATTTGATTATTTTATAAAAAAGGATAAATTTTACACCAAAGTATTTTGTATAATTTCAGTTCTTGATTAGAAATAGTTTTAGAGGCACGACAGGTTGAGAAAGACATCTGTGTTTTTCAAATTTTGGGTGGTTAACCGCCAAATAAAGGAAAACTTTTTTGTAATTTTGCATTGGTCAGATATTTGCGTTGTTTTTCTAAAAATTTAAAATTTTGAATTATCAAATTGGTAAATGTGCTTAATAATTACCAGAAACTTAGAACTTTTTGAGTTTTTAGGTTGGCAAAGGGATCGACAAGAAACTCTCTCCTGTAAAATGGCAGTGGAGCGGAGCAGACGCATAAGTTAGGGCCAGTGGCGGAGTTCCCAACAGGCGCAAGAGGCGCGCGCTTAGGGCCTCGTAAATTAAGCGGCCTCAAAATAAGGAAAATGCACAGGAAAAATAACGAAAAAATTCTAAGCCCTAGATGCTTTAGATTTGCAGTTAATTTGATTTCAGTGCAATTTTTGATTTGAAATTTTTGATAAAAATTTAATTTTGTTCAAATATTCTGAAACATTATAATATAACATAAAAATATTAACTTTGTTGTAATAAACACAGAAAAAATAACGAAAAAATTCTAAGCCCTAAGATGTCTTAAGGTGCGATTAGATCTGACCGAATTTCATGTCGGACAGTAAAAAACAGTAAGAGTAAGACTCGGAAAATAAGAGACAGTAAGAGAGACAGAATTTCTGTCCGACATAAAGTTCATTCAGATCTAAACGTAGCTTTAGTTTTTCAGTTATTTTGATTTGAAATTTTTGATAAAAATTTAAATTTGTTCAAATATTTTGAAACTTTATGAAAATATTAACCACGAGTATGTTGTAATAAACGCAGGAAAAATAACTAAAAAATTCTAAACCCTAAGATGCTAGATTTGCAGTAATTTTAATTTCAGTGCAATTTTATATTTAAATTTTTTGATAAAAATTTAACTTTGTTCAAATATTCTGAAACTTTATGAAAATATTAACTTTGTTGTAGTTTGTAGTAAACACAGGAAAAATAACGAAAAATTCTAAGCCCTAAGATGCCTTAGTTTTTCAGTTATTTTGATTTCAGAGCAATTTTTAATTTGAAATTGATTAAAATTTAATTTTGTTCAAATATTCTGAAACTTTATGAAAATATTAATTCCGTTGTAATAAATACAGGAAAAGTAACAAAAAAATTCGAAGCCTTAAAATGCCTTAGATTTGCAGTTATTTTAATTTCAGTGCAATTTTTGATTAATTTTTTTGATAAAAATTTAGTTATGTACAAATATTCTGAAATTTTATGAAAATATTAATGCTATTGTAATAAACACAGGAAAAATAACGAAAAAATTCGAAGCCCTCAGACGTCTTGTATTTGCAGCTATTTTGATTTCAGTGCAATTTCTGATTTAAATTTTTTGATAAAAATTTAATTTTGTTCAAATATTCTTAAATGTTATGAAAATATTAATTCTGTAGTAATAAACACAGAAAAAATATTGAAAAAATTCTAAGCCCTAAAATGCCTTAGATTTGCAGATATTTTGATTTCAGTGCAATTTTTGATTTACATTTTTTGATAAAAATTTAATTTTGTTCAAATATTCTGAAATTTAATGAAAATATCAATTCTGTAGTAGTAAACGCAGGAAAAATAACAAAAAAATATTCTAAGATCTAAGATGCTTTGGATTTGCAGTAATTTTGATTTCGGTGCAATTTTTAGTAAAAAAAAAGTATTAAAAAAATAAATCGTCTGCGGTGCTGGGGGATGCGCCCCCGGGCACCGGGGGTTCAAATCAATTGCTTTAGGGAGTGTATTAGGATTAGTGAAAATACTTAGAGGGGGGCCTCAAAATTGAATTGCGCCTGGGGCCTCATAAGTTGTAAAACCGCCACTGGTTAGGGCTTCAAGTGAATTTTAGTTTTTGAGTCCAAAGGTTGGGGAAATCACATGTGATTTTGATTAAAAAATCATCGCATTAGCGTCTTCAAATGTTAGAAGATGTTTTGTTGCTGAGAGCTGAAGAAAACCCTCACATTTCATCCATAACGATTAAAGAAGCATCACTTTTGGCAAAATTGATATTCAAAAAATTCCAATTCTCTGGTAATTTCCACGCCATCCTGCCGACAAACCATGGTGTTATATCGATTTTCATCTTTACGAGAATTTTCCTGAAATGAAAAGTAAAAAAAGGAATTTTTATACAGTTTTAAAATGAAAGTAGATGTCATTAAAAATAAAACATTTTGCTTATACCGTATTCGAAGTTATATGCCGGATAATAATTAATTCCCAAATTGTTCTATAACATTTGGATGGTTTTTAAAAACAATTTTAGTAAAGTTTTCAAACAATTTTAAAGTGCGTTTTCATCAAATTTAAAACGCAACTAAAATTTCCAGTGCCGTTCTTTTAATGTTAATCTTAATAATTCTTTTCCCTTTTAAGAGTTGCATTTATAGAAATAATTTGAATATTAAATGCTTAAATTAATTTATATTTTGTATTTTAAATCACAACAATAATAACCGAGGTGTTATAATAAATAATATTAAATTTTTATTTTTTTTTTTAAATAAATTAAATTTCATTTCACTACAGAGTTTTCTTTTTTTTATTCTCAAAAATTATTTATTTGTAGAAGTTCCGGGAATAGCATAAAAATAAAGTCGACGTTTAATTATTATAAGAGAAAAATTCAAATCCTGAATTGCTACGTCTACTACGAGCGCATATTTCACTCCAAATATGTTTTCATTACACATTAATAATTTAGGGGCGAGAGTTGTCTCAATTTGCTGATTACAAAAATGTTTTTAACTACTTGGCCTAGTGGAGTTTTCTTTTCACTTATAATTTGCATATGTATTGGAAAAATACAAGAATCTTTCTATAATTAAATTATTAAAATATGTTATAAATAAAAATATTTAAAAAATTTAATTGCTTTAGGTCTCCAATTAAAAAATATAAAATTTTTTATAAATTAAATTGTTAACATTCTTTATAAACAATAAATCAACGAGGTCGACTCATTAATTTAGATGTAAACAATTCGATAATCGTGAAATTTGAACAAAATATCAAGAGGATTTGAAATTTTCTACAAAATAATTTTTAATTATTTCTTCTCGAAACTTTGTGAGTCGTCTACACGTCCAAAATGTTTTCATATTTTCTTCTTCTCTTGTCAAGAAATTTTCGTAGTTCTTGTGTAACTTCCAACTAATGGACTGTTATTGTTGGAAATTGAATTTTCCAAAATTGTTCCTATACAAATTGTTGATATTTCTTACCGTTGTGTCAGCATTTTGAAAATAAGATCGAGGTCATGAATGTTTAACAAATATACAAAAGTTTTTCAAAATTCCAAATGTCGAGATTTTTCCAAAAACAAATTTTATCCTTTTGTTTGAGTTTCATCAGATGAACCAGGAATCAATCGATAAAATTTATTAAAAATATTAAAAACAAGACTACAAAAATGAAAATCATCATCAAATTGTACTGTGATTGCAATAAATTGCATTGAAGCGGAATTATAAGGTTCCGAAGTTTCGGAATAAAAATATTAAGAAATACCTATTTACTTATGTATATTTCTATGCGACATAAAATTACAGCTTTGTTTGTTTCAATGTGTAATTAAAATAATTAATTATGCAATATTAACCTTGCAGTACAACGAAGTACTTCAAATTTATATTATTTTCTTTAAAATTTGCACACATTATTTATATCTTCACCGTCAGAGCATTTTGTAACAATAAATTATTAGGTAAGTTGTAATATCATAGATTATTTTTTTATATCACAATAGAAACCGCTTTTTGAATTGTAGCACCCTTCAGCAAAGTTCAACGAGCATTTAGTCATATGTTTCACTTTTATAAAGAAAAACAATGGTGACGAACGCCACTGCTTAGTTTATAGTGGGAACCTTATTCCGAGCGGGTAATCACCAATATCTTTCAGTCCGTCCTAGTGATTGAATGAGTAAATTTATTAAATTGTCGGCAAAGGTGTCACTTAATCGTTTAATCTAATAAAGCAAATTTAAAGTTGTTTGTTCTTCGAAAGTGTTTTAATTGTGCCCAAAAATGTCCAGGAACATATTTTTCTTTGTTTTGCTGATAGGTAAATATATTGGTTTACGATATCAAATTTTTTGAAATTTCTAACTTTTTTTGTCAATTTTGACCTTTGAATAATTATCTGATAGACTTTAGCCAGTTAGTTAGCTTATGATTGCTATTATTTATTAATATTATTATTACTTATTAACCTTTACTTTTGCACTTGAGAAAAACGGAACATTGATAATTAAGTTTTGAATCCTGATGAAATTTTGGATCATGTAAAGAAATCTTTCTAATCCACAAAGTTTTTCTTTTTAACTTATAAAACATTTCTAAATATTTAAAAAAGGAAGTAAAACATTCGTCAGCGGGGTTGAAGGTGTAGGTCAAAAATTTGAACCCAATCCTGCGCCACTGCTTTCAATTTGGTATTTGTATAGGTAGAGCTAACTTATCGAAAAACTGTTTAAATCGAAGATTAGATAAAAAATTATCAATACTTACCTTTGTTAATATTCCGTTTAAAAAGATAACAAAATTGTATTGACTAAATTATTATAAATACCAAAACTAAAACTAATAAAAATTTACAGGCGCAGTATTCTGCCAAAACGAGATTCCCGAAGATGTACAGAAAACCATTGAAAGTAAACTATCGGAAATACCCGAATTTTCAAATTTCAATCAAAGTGCCCTTCCTGATTTAGCTGAAATTGAAGATGCGCTCAGGAAGAAATGTGACAGTAACGGCGGATCCGAAGCGTATGAAAAACTTGGAGTAAGTCAAAATGATTCACCAAAGTTATTTCAGTTTACCACAAACATTGTCATTGTTGATCGTAAACAAAAATACACGGAATGCGTTCATGATTAGCAAATTCCTAGAAAACTTTGTTATATTGACTTTTGTGCGTAATTAATATAATCGCGATTTTTCAATTTAGGTCTATAAAAAGTCACAATTTGCCAAGCAACTGTATTTAAAAAAATCACCTGCGGCGTTATGTATCCATTAGGATTCTAAAGACTGTATACGCATGAAAATTTTATTTTTTAGTTATAGTATCCGGATCCTCCCTCTTCCGAGTAATATTTTATTTATGACACATGAAACAAAAATTAAACGTGTTCTAATCTAATTTATGCTGTATTGGTCTATTAATTTAAATGACATACTTACTACTTCTAATATTTATGTTAGTGATAATCCTAATATGTAGAATGTGTACGATAACATGGGTACATTACTATTGCACTTATACCAAGGTTCAACTCTGAATCATTGTTTTTTAACTTTATTGTTACTCATAAATAGATATGATTATTATTATCATCGTTATCTAATGGCAAACGGGAGGGGGGGGTGAAGCATAAAATATACCTTTGGTAAAATATTACTATGGGAAATTGATTTTTCTTTAATTCCTGCTTTCCATCAGAACGCATAAGAATGAAAAGGGTAGCAATTTGAAGAGATTTTTGTTCCGCTTCTAAAGATACCTAACACTTGGTAGTTTGTTCTTTAATTACTGTTAAAAGCTTACTAATAAAATGTAAAATATCGCATTTAAAAAAAATTTAGTTACCTTGTTTGAATTTTATTGCAATTGTTTTTGCTTGAAAACCACTAAACTTCACTAAAATGAAGTTTGTGTTCATTTGTAACCTTTATTGCAATCTGTCAAAGTAACTTGTTGGAAATTATTGGTTTTCAAGCAAAAATAATTGCAATAAAATTCAAACAAAGCAACTAAAAATTTTTTATAAATTCCTTTAGCATCCCAAAACACTTCCCATGACCTTCCAGCATCAGCAGATGAAATTAATTTTGGCTTCATTGGTGCAGAACTACCGGCTTTCACCCATTAATAGAGTTGAACCCACGTCATCCATAGTAACAAATTGGCGCACAAACACAAACAAAAATTCATTTTCACATTTGATTTGGTCAGCTTTCAACAAATAATGCTGCACCCATCTTGCACAAAACTTTCTCATATTTAATTGTTAAGGCCAGTTGCATAAAGAGGGAATCAGCTGATCCTGGTTCAATAGCTGACCCAGGATCAACGCAAGGTAGCTAGATTTACTTGATAGGCTTATTTGTAAATCTATCTACCTTGCGTTGATCCTGCTTTGCTTTGATCCTTGGTTTAACCCTGATCCGTGGATGATCTTCTATGCAACTGGCCCTTAGTGTAAGATGATCCAAACCCCTTCTTCTAATATGCCTATAGTATCAGCTGTCTTATGGACCTTCGGCGGTATCCTATTCCATTTGCGTACCTTTTCAATTTTTCATCTGTGGTTGCAGTTCTTGGCCGTCATTCATGTGGAACATATTCAAGAGATGCACGAGCAAGTTTAAAATCAGCTGCCCATTTCTTCAAAATGGAAATTGGACTACCCCCCAGCTGTAAGTAAGCAAAAAGATGTATTCTCAAGAATTAAATTTGCGTCTTTATCAATTTTGTCAAGTCATATTATTACTTTCTTGTGCTGGGGGGTACACCCCGGTTTCACACCAATTTCTTTACATTTCATGGAGATATTGGATGGTTTAACGATTATTTTAATTGAATAAATAAATATTTAAAATAATCTTGGGGGGGGGGGGGTTAGTACTAACTATACCACTTGCACATGCGCTTTCTACTCTCGGACAGATCAGACGGTAATTGCCCCACAAAATATTTAGTCCTGCAGGTAAAATTCATTAGAAACCCTAATTGCTCGTCAGGACCGTGTGGTAAATATTCTCATTAGGATGAAAGTTTTCGAAGTAAGGCCCACATAGACCTTAGGCCCTTTTTTACTATTTCTTAAATTTCTATACCTTTTTACCTTTTTTTTTACTCCTAGATTAAAATCATACCTGCTGACGCACGAATTGCATTGTTTCCATCCTGAATTGAACGGTTCAAGAAAAGGGAATGCCGTTTAATAGCATAACAAGACGGCTGACCTGCAATACTTTCGAAACGTAATAAATTTTCCAGATAATTTTTTTAAATAATCTTTTTTTACTTTACTTCATAATTAAACTTGTATCATCCCTCTACATTTGCTCCTAGCAACATACATCGACCGGTCCATCGCGCCTGAAGAAGATTGGCGCGGCGCCATTATATTTCACTTTACATTGGCTCGGGCCCCTAGGAGACATAGCTTCAATTTAATTATGAGTAGTAAATCAATCAATTTTGACGGAAATTTCCATTTTACAACTAATCATACCTTAACCAAGATTGCAACAACATTACAAGGTTATTCATTTACATTCTTCCTCATTTTCTGACATACACGCGTCGCGTCGGTGCTAATGACGACTCTTTGAATAAGCGCGACTATAGCCCCACTCCCTAACCACTGCACCAAACTACCTATTTTTCCCATATCTAATTTACAAAATATAGTTTTTCCCATAATCTCCTTTTCAATACAAGTTTTGGTTAAAGTAGTCCTAACAAATTTTATATAGTATAAAATTTCCTAAACATTTCGGCTACCACTACCACACTACATTCCATACTCTCTAGACACCCCAGTTTTAGATCCACTTCTTCATAGTAAGGGCTCATGCACTCCCCTTAATGGTGATTACTGATTAGATATTGAATTAGATATTAGAATAATTCAACCTCGCAAAGAAATAAACATTTTAAAAAATTAAATCCCAATAAAATAAATAGTTGAACTCTTCTAAATTATTCGCCATGGTTTAGCCCAATCGTAACTTTTATCGTACGGCGGTTATCGCGCTACCTTGCACTGAGTATACATAATATATTTCCTCCAAGCCATATTATTCATTCTAATAAATTATCCAAAATTATTTTTGACTACCAAAAATTTACTTGTATTACAATTTCTTTTCCTTCAAAGTAATTTATTCTTACCCCTTTTTCAAAAATAATCTACAAACTTTCCATAGCAAGAATTCACACGATCTCGCGACCTGGAGAATTGCACGTCAGTCCCCCCTTTCTTCTTTTTCCCACCTCGGCTTTCCAAGACATTGCATTACCGTCTTAAACAATAATTTAATAATTAAATTTACAAAAATCATAAATTTCAAAAACAATACCCAATTAAAAACTTCTTAATCCCAAAATAATACGACAATATTATATTGTACTCTACCGATCGTCTTTACAATAAATTAATATGGCAGGGGAATTTTCTTAAAAGAACTATTGGCAAAGACAATCCGTAAAATGCACCGACTAGCTATGACTCTTATGCTGTTTAACTTAACTTCAGCATATACGCAGAAGGACGCCTTTTTAAACTCAGGGAACGACTGACAGGTTGTCGCAACTAAAAAATAATTATCTGTATTAAAATAATATTTGAATATATTATACTTATTTTGTATAATCAAAACTTTTAAGAATGATTTTTTTCACTAATTCAGATGATCGATCAAAAAAATGAATATTCTCTTTTTTAAAAATTTATTTATTTAACAAAAAGGTAATTTTTGTGCTGTTATCTTAACACTAAAACCAACAAATTATTTTTATCGTTATTGAAATGCGGAACGATAACAATAATATAAAATAATGATTTATTTAGCTATTAGTAAGTTATTAATTATACAAATATTTCAAACAACAAACAAATAACACAAGTTCCAATTGACCACTTCTGTAGCTTATACAAAGAGATATTTTGCAAATAAAATCGTATGTCTACTCCTTGCTAACACGACGGAATTAATTTTATAAAAAAATAAAAATTGAATTACAAAAATTCAATTATTTTCGCTACCTTCAAAGATATTTCTCCTTGTATATTCAATATGCAATATTCATCGGCAAAGTGTATCGCAATCTTCAAGTGCAGTAGCTGATTTCCACTTGATATTACACGCTGGAGTGCAAACAATCTACCATCCATAAATTTAACTTCGATACCTCGAAAAAACAATCTTATTATATTCAAACAACCAAAGAAGACACTTCTCCCTCAGGCAAAAACAGAACTAATGATCAGCTAATTGCGATTCTAACCTCAAAATCCTCATTTCAAAGTTTTACTTTTCCGAACTTATCTAGGATTATCCAGAAATAACAATTCAAAAATGCTGATCATCCATCCAAATAATAACTGATGATCATCTAACAATCAAAAAATGTCGCAACTCGACATTCAATGGTCGACCAAATTTTCAAAAAGAAAAACGCTCATAAATAAACACGATACTTTCCCGTATCCAGGATTAACGCCAAGAATCACTTTATTAATTCCAGAATCAAGTTTGATTCCAGAAATCTAAAAAAATATCGCAAACTAAAAATCGACGAAAAATCGCACACATCGTCTGAAAGCTAATTATTGGAAGCTAAAAATTGTAGTGTACCTATACCTATTTAATACAAAGTAGTGGGAGTGATGTGATCGCTGGTTGAGTTAGGAGAGCGGAAATTCTGGGTTTAAATCGCGGACTTCACAGAATTTCTTAGCTAGGCCTTCCAGTGGACATCCACACGCTGTGGTGAAAAGTTGTAATAAAAAGAGTAATAGCAAACGACCTAGTGAAATGGATTGTACAGACTTCAAAAGAAGTGGCAATATTCCGACAGGAATGGAATACCATATTCAGAAGAGTACCTGTATCTAAAGAAAAAATTCGGCCCAGTGGATGACACGTGACACCCAATTCCACCAATTAACACGAACATAAAGTCGAACGGATTCATTTTCGTTCCTGCACATTAGCTCCACCTTTTCTTCTTTCAATAACGGAACTCTAGACTCTACACTTACTTCACCGATTCCATATTAGTACAACTGAACTGAATATTAAATAAGAATGGATTTCAGTTTATAATAATTTTCATGCAGAGCCCCAAAGCCACTTTGTCGAGTAATAAAAAATGTACGTCACATGCACTTCCATATGGTATTTAAAGATAAGATATAAAGAACTGACGTCAAATAATGAATTGAAAAACAAAAATGTAGTGTGTAGCCCCGAAAACAAAATAACAATGAGACAGCAAAGCCAGCATGATCTCATAAATATTATATTACCAGGATAAAATAAATGATAAATATAAATAGTTAATGTAGTAAAGTATAAATATTTGTGAAATTTTTTTTATATTAAATAGGTACTATGTGCCAATAACAATGGAAAACGTGGCATTTGAGAATATTAATTTTTTGGAAAAAAAAATGTGGGAAAAACATACGTGGGAACTTTTGCAAAATTAAATATTTTTATACACTCGATAGTCCCGGGACTTAAAATGCAATTATTTATCAAATGCAATTAATACAACATTACAGATTATTTTGCATAATTAGGAAACGCAACATTAATGATGGCCTATTGAATTATTAATCATGACCCATGATAACTAAATTAAAAATAACTAAAATAACAAAAACATTATAATAACTAAAACCTATAATATAATTTGTTGTATCATGATCGTAAATTGCATCTGCGGAGCACATGTGAGCAAAACTCGCTTATCTCCTTCATCTGAATTCGGCACATGACTTATAATTGGCACATTTAATTGGGAATTTCTGACCCGTTATGTCATTCAGCCTGACTTGGATGGACGAATAAAAAGTTGAAAGTGGAGGGGGAAGGATATGGGACGGGTGGTTCATGTAGCTGTAGTTTATTATAGCATCTGCGGAGCAGATGATGCGGACAGAGCCCGATTATTTCCTTCATCTGTTATCAATCTCGCTTTGGGAATTTTGGGGGGATTTCAAACCCTGAAGTGGCATTGAGCCTGAATATTAATGTGTTGGCGATATGACCTAATGTTATAGTGATATAAATGATAATAATTGATCAACTCAAAATAATCAGGCGACATCTACACGGTCGTTTACAGAACTAACAAGGAAGCTTTTTGCTTCTTTTCGAAATTTTGTATTGCGTGTACTCTTGTGCACAATTGTCTATTTATCTAGTAAATTTGATTGTGGTCTCTATCGTGATGAAATTATAATACTTATGGCAATAATTTATTGTTAGTCCAACATAATACGCAAGTAGGCCTGGTAATGGCGGCTATTAACAGACTACAGCAGCGTCATCAAATTTAATGTTTTATGTAAAAAAGAAACGAACGATTGATTTTGGGGGAAGCACGTGCCCCTCCTTGGCTATGGGCCTGGTCCATAATGATTAAGATTAGTCAACATTTCCTTGAAAATGACAAATGGGTGCAGTCTATGCAACATTTATATATGTAAGCTTAAAATAAAATATATCGACTTATTTTTTTTTTTCGATTTAGTGCGTTCTATATCCGATTACTTATCTATGTTCAATAACTGCGGAGTTTAATGACGAGTTCAGATAAAGATGAATTATTAACTTTACCTTAAAGAGAAACTTAAATGTTTTTAAATTGTATTCCATCTAGCAGTTAAAAAATAATAAGTAGAAATTTGTTGCTCTCTTTTTCTTTGTTGTTGCTCCTTTTTTTGCAAACCCCTAAGTGATTTTTGACTTTTTTGTGGAACCTGATGATAGTAAATTTCATAACATCTTAATTACATTAAATAACTTTTCAATTGATAAGTTTTTAATTCATGCTAATAAATTAATTGATATATTTTAATAATTTTTAAACTATTTTCAGCCTGCCAAAGACGCAATGATGGAATGCATTCAAAGTAATTTCAATTTTACCGAAATTGAAATAGAAATAGATGAAGCTAGAAAAATCGGTGCAATGGAAGAAGTTTTTGCCAAATATTGCGCTAAAAAGCAGATAATCCTGGATTGTTTAAACAATTTAACCGGCACCATAGAACCGTGCCTCGCAGAAAAAGAAAAATCGTCTCTACAAGTTTTCAAAAACGTAACAAATAAAATGGCCGAATTTTTCTGTTATAAGGATGGTGATCGCGTTGCCAGTAAGTTTTTTTATCTTTACACTCATCTACATCAACAATTCAAATAAGGAATTTTTATTTAAATTTATAGAAATGTTAATTCTGAATTCATTTACATTTGGATTAACATTTTGAATAATTTTTGTCGTTCTCCAGACAATTTTTCAAGTAAAACGATTTTGAATGAACTTTAATAAAAAATTGTTTTAGTGTTTATTGCCGAAGGTGGATTTGAATGTATCGAAAGTGAAAAGGAGGGTTTGCAAAAATGTGCAAACGATACCTTGGGACATCGCATTCCTTCGGATATATCTGTAACAAATTTACCTCTATTTGTGATCGATGAAGAAGGCTGCCAGTAAGTACTTATGTAATTTAAAGGTTTTAAAGCTTTTTATGGGAGTGACAAAATATTTATATTCATACTCGCCCTGCGGGCTCGCACCAAAACCTGCCTATTTACTGTAAAAAATAGAAAAGTGTATTTTTCCAAGTTTTACATTACGCAAGCACACTGTACTCAATAGAATAATAATATGATGAACTTTAATTTTATCGTACAAGTGGTACGGGTTGATTAAAAAATAAAAATCAGATAATAAAATGATATTATTAATAATAATTAGTTGAGTAATCAAATTAGTCACTTGAAAATAAATTTAAAATTCTCTAACACTGATAAGTAGAATAACCATCGGATATGAATGAGATAAGCTAAATTTTATATATTGATAGTGGGTGTCAAAAATATTTAAATTGAATAATAGCCTGATGAATACTTTCAATAACAAATTATTCGAAGTTCTCCAAAAATAAAAGGAAACATGCTTCCCCGCTCTTCCCTTCTCTCTTGAAAGGCACTGAAACTAATAATAATTTGTTACAGGGACTACTTAAATTTACAACAATGCGTCGTCCATGTATTAGAACGTTGCAAGGATAGCACACCAGCAAACATCATAGAAGCACTCTTCAAATTTGTAAGGCAAATTACTCCATGCAAAAATATAAAAAGTAACACAAAATCACCAAGGGCACAAAGAAAACAAAGTCCAGGTAGTTCAAATACCAACGTAGTAAGCTTTTTATTGTTAGCTTTGATTGGTTTCATCCATTTTTTGTAAATTAATTAATATAATATAAATTTGTTTACGTATGATCACATAAAGTAGGTATGCCATTGTCAGGAGCGATCTGTGTGTATTTTTGTAGAACAAGTACAATTTTTATTTAAGGATTTCTATGTTGACATATAATATTATGTATCTGTAGTTTTTGTGATATTTGTTGATAATATAAAAAATAAAAGATTGATAATATGTAAACTATTCATTTGCTCGCTTGTTGAAAATTCTACACTACTGCATTCGAATCCAGATATATCGCTTTTTACTTTGATTTATTAACATTAGTAAAACGCTTTGCACTTGTTGCGTTTTGAAAAAATCTTGACTTACTTCCATTTGAAAATTAACCATTCAGTAAATAAAATTAAAGTTAGTAGGAACATCTTAACAGGTCTGGATATGGCCCCCTTATTAAATGAAAATATTTAAAAATAAGATTCTAAACTTTTAAATTAAATTATTACAAAAAAATGTTTAAAATATGCACCGTCCCCCCTCTTAAGAAGACGGCAAACTTCTTCGCTTACTTTCGCAAGGAAAAGGCGAAGGTATTCGCAACAGCCCTAGAAGAACAATTCCGACCAAACCCGATCAAAAGAAATGACCGAAAACTCTCAAATCACATCGAAATGGTGAACACGGAATTGGAGGAGAAACTCTCGCTGAGAGACCCCTCCCCGGTTACACCAATCTCAGTCGAAGAGATCAAAAAAACTATAAAGCATACCAAGATAAGAAAGGCCCCGGGACATGATGGAATTACTAACCAGGCTCTCAAATGCCTGCCTAGTAAAGCCATAACCGCCCTAACCCAAATCACGAACGCGATGCTCAGGTTCAAACACTTCCGCACTCGTTGGAAACTAGCGGAGATAATTCTCATTCCCAAACCAGGAAAGGATTATGCCAATCCGTCCAATTATCGACCGATCTCTCTAATACCCACTCTCTCCAAAGTAACTGAAAGAATTATACTTAACCGACTAAACGCAGAGCTGGAAAGACTATCCCTGCTACCAAAGGAACAATTCGGATTGAGAGTAAGCCACTCGACCACCCACCAAGTCCTCAGGGTGGTCGAGGAAATCACGGGGCTTTCGCAAGTAACTAAAAGGCCTTAGGCGTCTTCCTGGACGTAGCGAAAAGCGAAGGCGTTCGATAGGGTCTGGAAACCGGACCTCCTATTCAAGATGATCAAGGGTGCGATCAAGCTCGGACTCATTCAACTGACAGCCTCCTATCTCAACGACCGATGGTTTACGGTCAAACTCGAGCACCAAAAATCCACCCTACGACCGATGTTGGCAGGAGTACCACAGGGATCTCCACTCTCGCCACCCCTGTTCAACATCTACATGTACGACATGCTCTCCCCCGCGAACACCCTAGTGGCCTTCTAGGCAGATGATGTGGGCCTTATCACCAAATCCAGAAATCGTCAACGAGTAATGAAACTAATGAGAGACGCGATCAAGATTATCGATCCATGGTACAACTTATGGAGATTGGAGGTTAACCCCCCCCAAGAGTGCTGCCATGATGTTTAGCCGAGCGTACAGACAACCAGTTAATCTAGACTAAAGATGTTTGGAGAAACCATCCCCTGGCAAAGCGCCACAAAGTACCTTTTGAGTCACTCTTGACCGTCTCCTTTGCTGGTCCAAGCATCTAGCTTGTATCAAGAGCCAAGCTAAGAGCTTAAAAGGTGCCCTCCACCCCCTAATAAGTTGGAATAGTAAATTTCGTCCTAAGAGCAAGGTTAAAATTTACCAAAGCGTATTAAGCCTGTCCTTTCGCCAACAAAACTGAAATTTTTTTTTCAGATTTTCCACATTGTGCTCCCTGGAAGGACAGGGGTGTAGACTTACGAAATAATTTAACGTGCTCGGTTGGGTCCATAGGACATTCCAAGCACGGCCTCCAGGGCATGAAATCCGGTATAATGCCGGATCAACGCATGCATGCGTATGTGACCGACAGTGACAGACAAGTGACAAGCACATACGCACACAAAACTGAAATGGATAACTTATATTCCTTCCACAATGCCTGCATTAGACAGGAAATCCAAGCCCCATGGTTCGTCACGAATCGTCAAATTCGTGAAGCCACGGGGGCAAAATCAATGGAAGATTCAATCATGGATCTTACCACCGACCTATATAAAAACTCGATCACTTCTTCTAACCCGCTCATCACCTCACTGGGCCAATATGACCTTCTCCTAACCCCAAATGCACCCCGACTTAATCATCCTTCTGGGCGGCTGACTGCCCCTCAACCCAAACCACTCCCTGACAGAATCATCGGCGCGAGAGGGCGCGATTGGTAACTTCTTTTCTCTCCTAGATCCATCCAACAACCTATCTGAAGTCTATGAAGATGATGTTGTAGATGATGAAGACGACATGATTAACGAAGGCTGGAGAATCTAACCAGATCTTAAGATGTCAACCCAGGACACCCAACTCAATCCGAATGACGACGGAAATGTTAAAAAGTTTGCTCTTTCCTTATGGCTATGTTTAAATTTATGTAAAGCCAGTGTCTCACTATCAAATTATTATCATAAAAATTATTATAATAATTATTATACAAACGATGTGACGTCATTTACGTAAAAATATGTCAAAGCCATGCAGAGCGATGTCTCACTATCAAATCAAGTTTGTATAATAACGAGGTCAACTGTGAAAAGTAAGGTTAGAGTTGGTTTTATACGTTCAAATATACTGGTTATACTGGTTCCAACTGATACAAATCAATTAGCAAACTGATTTGTGGTACCAGCCATAATAATTGCTAACGTTTTAGACCTAATTAAAAACCGCGTTAAAATTAAAAAATAAAACTGAAAGTATGTTTATGTCCACGTTATGTCAAAGTGTCAAAGATATAAGAGTGGGATATCGAACAGCCTATGGGAAGCCTGATAGCATAAAAATTATAGAAACTGTTCTAAAATCTTTTTATCAAAACGTTTGTATCAAATCGAATCCGTGACGTCATGAAAATAGAAGCAGCATATAAAAATATGTAGCTTACGTCATTTTGATACAACTACAGCGCTGTCACACTATCAAAACCGTTTGTATACTAAATATTATGATAATTTTGACGATAATTTGATAGTGAGACACTGGCTTAACGTACATTTTATGTAATATTGTTGTAACACACTCTCACGGCATATAGATTTGTAAATGCTGATGAGAAATTTGAAATTATTTAAAAATTTTCAAATAATTTAAAATGGGATTGATGTTTTTGAAGATAATTAAATCATTTATGGATAAGGAATAATGAATTAAAGAGGAGTTTTTACGAAGAAAATGTTTTATAAAAATAAGAATTTGGCTAAATTCGTTAAGAAAGCGGGAACCTAATGTGGCTGTTTCAAAAAAGCAAAAATTTTCTTTTTACATTTTTGGATAGTTTAATATCTTTATAATAATATCCTGAATATTATTAGCAAACTGCTGTACCATTATTTATTAACCCATTAATTCTTCTTCTTCTTCAGGTGCCTATCCGATTTCGGATGTACGGCGATTCCCCCGACTTAGCCAAGAAGGCTGTACCAGGGAAATGTTAATGTTAATGGGGTGGTAGTTTGCCTTCCCCTTAGTCCACAGATCAATTTTGGACTTATTTAGATCATTAACATTTTAAGGATTTTTCTTGGCATATTACTCTCGGTGGTTTGCCATTGCCTTCCGAGGGGAGACGGTCAGAATAAAGTTCTTACTTTACTCGGATTCGAATCGGGTATTTAGCGTTCATAGTCAATTCACGTGACCGCTAAGCTCCGACCGCCTCTTAACCGATTAATTAACCAATTAAATATATTTGTACTGAAAACTTTGAAAACGTTTTTCTCGAAACCACGGTTTTCAAAATTGCTGCAGTTGTAATTGCCGAACAAATTAAACAATATTAACTTAAAATTTTGTGGACACACTCAGAACCTGTTGTGTCATACCATAAACTAGGATCTTTTTGATCTGTTAAGAAATGTCAATTTGCAATGCAAAAAACCGGCATGTTTTTAGGTAAAATATGAAAATTATTTTTCAAGACACCGCCATTCTTTTAATTTTCAATATTTTTCAAATATCCTACTTCATGATATAGGAAAACCTATTTAGTTTAATCCCCTTTTTCGTTTTTCATTCCAAACACTCTGACGTCACTTACAACTTCAGCAGTTGGACTACTTTTATGGAATGCTGCATCGACAAGTGACCAATATCTGGGCTACAGTTTAATATTTTCATGTGAACTTTATTTTTGAACTTCTAAAAACGTTGTTAAATAATATAACCCCCAAACTTTTAATATAGGGTCAAGTGGGGTAAATATGAAACAAAATTTAAAACTTTCTATTTTTAAGGCATTAAAATGGATAAATTAAAATTTTTAGCATCACTATCTGATGTAGCTTTACGCCATCTTGCTAATTATGTATGATTTTTTAAAATTAACTGCTGAGTAAGTACTAAAAAAATAAAAAAACAGTGTTTCACTTTTAACCTTGATTACGGGAAAAAATGAAACAGTTACGGGAAAATGTGAAACAGGTCTGTTACTCCCACGCTATAAGTAGTATTGAAATGTTTGTGACAAAAATGAAAAAAGCGGAAAAAACTGCATAGAAAATATACGCTGCAAGCCCTAATTTTTTATATTTCCGCACAAAATAATATAAAACACAAAACAAGGTCTTCTTCTTCTTCTTCTTCTTCTTAGTTTAAGCCTTAAGGCTTGTTATTACCAACATCTGCGTCGTTTCCTTGGCAGTGTTGGTTATGTGAGCATATAAATATTTTACATCCATCAGGTAGCTTGCTAGACTTGCCGTCAGATGTGCCATGTACCTGGTTTTTACGTTAATGGTGGCAATTCACTAACCCAGGGGACCACCGGCTTAACGTGCCTTCCGAAGCACGGAGACTAGTCATAAGAAAGTTTGACTCTCCCCAGGTTTGAACTCGGTGCCCCGCATTTGCATCCAACTGCGTTAGCTGCAAGGCAATGACCGTCTCTTCGTTGATATCGCATGTTCATTTTAACAGAAATTCGAAATCTTTTCACAACTTATTGATTTTAAAATTTATATTGAACTCCTGATTTAAAATTAGAAAAGGGATTAAAGTTGTGGTGGTAATATGGAACAAGATTATAATATGACATAATATACTATAATTTGCATTTTATTTTTTTATTGTTTTTGTTTACGTCATATTGCAATTGTTCATCCTATTTATGAACTCATTCTTCATAATTATCAATCCAATCATCAATTTGAAGAACCAGTACGTCATATTATTGCAGTTGTTCATCATAATGTGTGAACACGTTCATCACGTGCATGATGCTGCACGTGATGATGCAATCATCAATTTGATGAAGGAGTAAGTTATAATAATCCACTTGTTCTTCATATTAATGCAATTATTATTCATCATATTTATGAACACGTTGAATACGTATTGATAGCAAATTTCGCAAGAAGGTAATGTAATATTACCATATTATAGATCGTTCGTTATCAGCCTTTTTTTTTTTTTTTTTTTAAATATTATAGATATAGTCCTTGCCAAATATCTGTGCGTCTACGTCATAGTTGAAAATGGTATCAAGCAAATCAAGCTGGAAAACATGAGTCAAACGAGTGCTTTTTAAAATGCATCTTTTCTTTTTAATTTAATGCAACTTTCTCTCTTACCGTAGAAACGTAGACGTAACAACTACGTAAATCAAAATTTTTTACCCATTATTTATGGTAATAGCTCAGACATACTAATTTTTTATTGCTTGTTTCTATAATGTGCAATATTAGTAACGTACGACTTTTAGTAGTTTTGGTCAACAAGACATGCAAATGTTTTTGTACTCTTTTTACTAAAGCTGAACGACGACGTCCTACATTATATTCAGTACGTCATTTCTTAATCAGAAATTAGTGACGTAGACGCACAGATATTTGGCAAGGACTTTAACTGTAAGTTATACAACCAGGTCTTGGACCTTGGAACAGTACTAATTGTACTACCTTAGGAAAATACTAATTTGACATCGGAACAATAATACATAAATAAAAAGACCTTTAAAATTTATAAAATATATTTAATAATACATAGCAATACATGAATTTGGGGGCCGACCACATCTTACCAAATCTTACTAAGGGGGAGGGGATGTCCAAATTTAAAGAAAAACACCTCACGTAATTAACCTTTAGTTAGTGACGTGGCCACAGTAGGCCGAATACCTAAAAAACGAGAAATTTGCATTTTTCTCTTTTGCTTTTTTTCACAATTTCTTATATACTGTTTGTTTGCGGTTGGTAAATTTTTAATGGATTAAAAAAAATGAAGTCGAAAAAAAGCTTAAAAAGGCATGTCCTAACAGGTTTTTTGCGTGCAAAGAACATATTTATACTAAACATGCTTAAACGAAATGAATAGCACTCATTTTAATAGTCGCATTATGGATTTAATACGTAAAATGATGATTTTAAAATTTATCTTCATATGAACTTTTCTCGAGTTGTAGGAATATCATACTCGTGAAATTTTGTATATCTACTTTTTAACTACATATCTACATCATATTAAAATTTCTCTCACAAATGCCTGCAGCCTTCCGAGATATTAACATTTAAAAAATTGCCCGTCCTAATCTTTTAATCTTGGTTTAACTCTAGTTTTTAACATAAAAAACCATGTTCTAACAGGTTTTTTGCGCGCAAAGAACATATAGTTATACTAAACATACTCAAATGAAATAAACAGCACTAATTTTAAGAGGCGCATGATGGATTTAATACGTAAAATGATGATTTTAAAATTTATCTTCATATATGAACTTTTCTCGAGTTGTAGGAATATCATACTCGTGAAATGTTGTATGTGTACTTCTTAACTACATCATATTAAAATTTCTCTCACAAATGCCTGCAAACTTCCGAGATATTAACATTTTAGAAATGGTCCCTCATAACTTTAAGATACTGTATACAGGGTGTACAAAAAATTTAAAACACTATATAAGACATACTATTATTACTTTAAGAACACATATTATTTACTAACCAATTCAAGATGGAAAATTTAAAAACAAATTATGATCTATATTCATTACTTAGAAGCTGTGCCATGACGAGATTGAATGATTCAAAAAAACTCTTTGAACTACACTGAGAAAAAGGTTTGTTAACTATTAAGCAGTAGATTTATTTGAGGTAGTTTATTTAATATAACATTCGGTATAATAATATTAAACGCGATAAGTTTATTATAAAATTTTAGTAAATTTGTTTCAACATTATGCTTTATTTGATTATTTGGGCACATTGTGTTAATATTAACAAATATTCTTTTGGCAAGCAAATGATTTGTTAACTATGAATAATACTTGTATTGGGTACTAATTATAATGCAGGTATTAGTAAAGTATATACCTGGGTAGTATACCTGGATCGTATACCTGCACAGGGTGTACCTGTGTCATTTTACATACACACCTCCATAGGTGTGTGGTTACGATAGTTAGTCTCGCGCAACGTTCAAAACATTCGTCACGGGTTCGAATCTTGGTCAGATCAGAAATTTTTAATTTTCAGATTCACAAGAGTTTGATGCTACAATATTCTGAAGAAGGGCACTGATAGGAAAATATAATTAAAATGATAAATGATAAATAAAAAAAAATAATCTCAATCTAAAAGAAAGAGTTGAATAATACTATAATATGTTGAAATAATATTTTGTTTTTCTAACAATCCCATAAGTTAATAGTTAATAAATATAAATTTATATTTAATAAATATTTTGTTTCTGTAACACTCCCAAAACTTAATATTTAATAAATATAAATTTACTGTAAAGATATTGGTCAAACAAATGCTTTGTTTATATTAAACAAATATTTATTTCTCTCATTCCAAATCTACCATTTATTTACTCCAAATAAATTTTATTTATTACAAAGAAACCTTTTTCTCAGTGTAGTTACATCAAAACTCAATGATTGTAATATATCTGAATTACAAAGTACTACTTTGAAAAAATCTTTAAACCTATTTTGTTTAACTTTATTTCGTAAGTGGAAAACATCAAATCGTATTGAAAAAAATTTTTTGGAACAACATCATTAATTTGTGGCTACATTCAGACTTTCAGTGGTCGGACTACATAATCAATAAAATTAAACATACTATAGCAAGAAAATCCGAAAATAAACGAAAGCCATTTGCTACTTTATGCAAGAAACAGAAAAACAATAGAACAGATTTTCTTCAATATACGGATAAGGATGAGCTTTTATTTGCCACAATAAGAAGTCTGCGCAATGGTGGATTCGATGATTTAGCAAAAATTTTAGAACATTTACAATCAAATCCCGAAGATGTTAAGAAAACAAGAGAATTTTGTGAAAATAGATGCAAACGCACTGTTGATGTGTACGCGAAAGAAAAGGCTTTGTCGATTTATACATCTTTGAATCTTTCAAAGTCACAATATAAAATACTTCGAGACTCTGCTACACAAAAAGAACTTAATTTATTTCCATCATATTATACACTTCAACAAGCAAAGTTGGAATGTTATCCTCCGAAAGACTCAATAACTGTGACTGAAACCGTTGCAAATATTAATTTATAGTGTCTGTTAGATCATACCGTAAGTAGAATTTTGAAGTATGTACAGACAAATAAAAGTGGTCAATTCACTTTGATTAGCAAATGTGGCTGTGATGGAGCTTCAGGCCAAAGTATGTATAAGCAAAGATTTAGTACTGAGATGAATAGTGACGATTCAAGTATTTTTATGTCAGCTTTAGTTCCTTTAAAACTTTATTCTGAAAATGATTCTGACGTTATTTGGACTAATACTCGGCCATCTTCAACTTTCTTTTGTCGTCCAATAAAATTTGAATTTGTCAAGGAGACTAAAGATGTGATAAAAAATGAAATGCAATTGTTGCAAAGGGAAATAGATTCCTTAATATTGACAAAATATAAAGATATCACAGTCAGACATGTGATTTTGTTTACTATGGTAGATGGAAAAATATATCAGACCGTTACAGAAACTCCCTCCTCTATGGTGTGCTATATTTGCCAAGCAAAACCAAGTGAAATGAATAATTTCGAAAGATTAAAAGAAAAAGTTTGTAATGAAGACAATTATAGATTTGAAATTTCACCTTTACATGCTTGGATACGATGTTTTGAGTGCCTTTTACATATTTCGTATAACCTTGACTTTAAGAAATGGTCAGCAAAAACAGAAGAAGAAAAGGAAATAAAAAAATCAAAAAAGAAAGAAGTTCAAAATCTTTTCAAAACTAGACTTGGTTTGCTAGTTGATATAGTAAAACAGGGACATGGAACTACGAATGACGGAAATACTGCGAGAAGGTTTTTTGAAAACGCAGAAATATCAGCTGAAATTACTGGAGTAGATGTTGGTCTTCTAAAAAAATTCTATACAATTCTACAAGCAATGGCATCTGGTGAAAAAATTAATTGCATAAAATTTAAAGCTTACTTAGAAGAGACAGCAAATTTATATGTATCGTTATATAAGTGGTATTACATGCCAATTTTAGTTCACAAGATTTTATTTCATGGTGCGGATATTATTGAAAACGCTCTACTTCCTATTGGGCAATTATCGGAAGAAGCTTCAGAAGCACGCAATAAAGATTTCAGGATGTATAGAGAAATGCGATCACGAAAATCTTCCAGAAAAGCAACCAACGAAGATATTTTGAATAATATGTTAATATCTTCGAAAAGTGCTTCCACATCACATCCGTGTGTTTATTTTATTATATAAACGGGTCGTTTTATACTTATTAGCATTGCGCGAATTGTTGATGTCATTTTTTGGATTATCGGATAATTCAATTAATCTTGTCGACAAAATGCTATATAGGTAAAAACTTAAAGTCAATTATAACCCAATCCATAACTGTACGTCACTGATGAGATCTAACAAGATCGAAACATGTCTGTCGTTGTTGTGGTTTGGTTATAATTGACTTATTTTCGAATTTTTACAATTCTTGGCAACTGGTTAAGTTGCGCCATTTTGACCTCGCGAAGGGTCTTGATTGAAGGTTTATCCTCAACATATTTAGTACTGTCGTAATGACATGTCTTCACGACCTCTCGGAAAAGTGCTTCCACATCACATCCGTGTGTTTATTTTATTATATAAACGGGTCGTTTTATACTTATTAGCATTGCGCGAATTGTTGATGTCATTTTTTGGATTATCGGATAATTCAATTAATCTTGTCGACAAAATGCTATATAGGTAAAAACTTAAAGTCAATTAAAATTTCTAATTTTGTGGATAACGATACATGATTGAATTCAATACAAACTTTTTTTGGCTCAATAATTTATTTTTAAAGTTCAATAAACCTTGCAATCAATTTATAAAAGCTTTTTGTTGCAAAATTTTAAAATATAACACAATATTTTTACAACACACCAACAAATAATAAAATCATAGATGTTTGGTCTAATTTCATCGCTATATGGAGATACAAATGAAATGAACAGGATTTATAAATGAGAAGAACAAACTAGTTTTACATATTATTATCTCAGTTTGTAGTTTTGTGCTGTCATTTTTTACCAGTTGTGAAGGTGCCGAATGACCGTTTTGGAATTGCAGTGTTGGCATTCTTTTCCGGTAGATCGTCTGGATCATCAATCTCTTCTACGGGGAATTCATCATCGATGACGATCTCAAACCTATTGCTGCACGCTTATTCAGTACACTCACCAAACATAGTAGAGCATTTGAGCCCACCTTTCCTGCAATCACAATTTCTTTCACAACCAGTCTTGCAGTTGCAGCGTATAAGGTGAAAGAGATAATTAGGTGTTGAGGGCAACATTGTGAATTTAGGGATATGCTAACCATTTTCTACCTACCAGTTTTCAACCTCAGTCCGCCAGTGCTAGATGGATATCCTGTCACGCCTGAACTTGGTGATACTATGTAAATACCACCTGGATGTGGATCTCGATATGGCGTATCTTATGTTATTTATGTATTCACCATTAATTTTGATACCAATATCTATAACTTCCAGAGATTTTTGAAAAATTCGTTCTGAATACACGTTGAATAGTAGTGAAGACAATGCACACTCCTGTAGTACACCTCGTTGGATCATAATGTCTTCACAAAGCTCTCCCTGGACTCTTATCTTTGTTTATTAAGTGCTTGTCTCCAATCTCTTCAAAAATCTCCGATAACTCCTGCAGTGATCCGTCTATATCATCTGAATCGTCCAGCCTTATACGTGTCTCATCTATCAGCCTTATTATCGTCTCCTTTGTTTCTTGTTCTTTTAATCTTTTCAAGTCCCATCTCCTTCTGGTTGTTTTTCCTGGAATCTTCTTAAGTTTCATTCTAAATTTTCCCACGAATGGACAGTAATCAGATGATATTTCAGCACCAGAATAGGATTTAACTGATAGACAGCTGGTTATGGAATCGTTTGTTGACTAGAATATAATCGATTTGATTTCTTACTCTGTTTCCAGCTCTATCCTATGGTGAAATCCATGTGTATAGTCGGAGTGGTGGCAGTTTAAAAAACGTGTTTAAGATTACGTATTCTTTTTCCTCTGCGAATATTTTCAATCTTTCGCCTCGTTCATTTCATGTGCCCAACCCATAATCACCAACAAATTCTCCGCTTTTTCCTTTTCCAATCTCAGCGTTAATATCTCCCATGATTATTGTCATATCGTGTTTATCAAATTGCTAGTATGTCTGACAGTGACTTAAAGAATTGTTCCACTTCCTCATCTGGCTTGTCAGCCGTGAGTGCATAAGACTTGAACAATGTTTAATTTTAATGGAGTGCTGTTTATTTAGATGATTAACATTTTTTCAGAGACCGGTGTAAATTTTGTGATGTACCGCTGTATGTTTTGGGATAATATCATACCAACTCCATACCTATGTTGGCCGTCATTGCTTTCCGAATGATAAACTTTGTAATCTGCAACAGTGCAGCAACCCGAGCCGGGCCACCGCATTTCGCTAATACCCATTATATCTATTCCGATAGATGTATTTTCTTCGTTTTTTTACAGGGGTTTCGCTGAATGACGACCCGGGAAGCTCTCTGCCCTTGCCGGATCTCGGGTTCCGAAGTCCATGATCAGTTCGTTTATCAATTGCGTCTATTATTGCCATTTTGATTTTTCTTGGCATTATAATGAGATAGTTTCCCATTGCTTTCCTCATTGCAGTGTTACCGCCGATTGAATCAATATGGGATTATCGCCGGTTACTATCAGAAGTAAAGTCTGAAAGGAAATTAATTTTCCCTAGCCATAACTCAGCAACGATCATTGCTGCTGCCCCATGTCGTTTGTTATTATAAGGGTGGCCCTTTGAAAACGAAACAGACGGGATTGTGGCCAGGAGAACTTTTTTTTCAAGAAATGCAAAAATACGTCAATTTTATCATCGAGGGGGACAACTTTTGCCACCAATGTCACTCCCGTATTATTTCATCTCTTCGCGCTGTGATGACAACCCCTGAAATGTTAATAGGGATGATATGTCAAGTGACACCTCATTTGAAAGGTCTTGCTTCCCTGAATTCAGCGAAATAATTTTTTTGAAGTTTTATCAATTATTCAACAACAAAATTGAAGCTGCAAAAATGCGAAATAAATCCGATATTTCAAGACATTTAAAAATAAAAAAATTAAAAACGCTGGATCAGGTTGATTTTAATTTCAAGGAGGCTACTTTTACTGCTATTCATAAACATTGATAGTTCAACCCTGAAGGTAAAGGGCAAACCACCCTTACAGTCTTGAATGCAATGAGGAATTGAAACAATTCTTAGATTGAAGAAGCTGGTTAAGAACAATTTGAACATATAATTTGATTAAACTGATCTTTTTATCAGACCCATATTTTCATATAAAATTCTAAGGGTGGTTTGCCCTTTACCTTAAGGGTTGAACTATCAATGTTTATGAATAGCAGTAAAAGTAGCCTCCTTGAAATTAAAATCAACCTGATCAAGCGTTTTTCACTTTTTTATTCTTAAATGTTTAAAATATCGGATTTATTTCGCATTTTTGCAGCTTCAATTTTTTTGTTGAATAATTGATAAAACTTCAAAAAAATTATATCGCTGAATTCAGGGAAGCAAGACCTTTCAAATGAGGTGTCACTCGCTATATCAACCCTATTAACATTTCAGGGGTTGTCATCACAGCGCGAAGGGATGAAACAATATGGGAGTGACATTGGTCGCAAAAGTTGTCCCCCTTGATGATAAAAAAGACGTGTTTTTTCATTTCTTGAAAAAAAAATTCTGCTGGCCACAATCCCGTCTGTTTCGTTTTCAAAGGGCCACCCTTTACTTCTTCTCCGCCTTCGCTGCCATTGTGGATTTCATCCGTAGCGCTGGACAAGGGTAAAGCGATATACCCCTCAATACTGGATCCTCAGCAGAACTTTGCCACCAACTTTTAAGTTGGGCCCACCCCCGCGACATGGTGAGAATTACCTAAGTGGGTTCAGAGACGATACTCTGGTTCCCCTTAGGCCGGGTTAGAGCTAGTGTATGAAACCACTAGCTGAGGCTAACTAGCTAATTAGCAGCGGTAACCGTTAATAATTAACTCCATATTTTCGCTCAAGGAATTATATAGAAACATAGAGGAACGTTAAATTTCTTTATTAAATAACTAAAATAACCAATTAATTATACCAACTTACTATTATTTCTTAAACTTTAAGAGTACCATACTGGCAATAATTAATATTAAACTCCATATTCCAAAAGAAAAAAATCCTATGTATACGGAGCCCATCGAAAGGTTCCAACCTTTATGCAAAATATTTCTGAGACTGCTAACTGCTGTTGTAAATGGAAGTAAATATGTGAAAGGTTTCAAAAGGTAATGTACAGATTCCAGTGGCCAAAGTACTCCACATATCAGAAGTGACGCAATCATACATCCTGTAGATGTAATGCCAGCAGTTATTTCTTGATCACATATACAGGAAATAAATAAACCTACAATATTATAATTTTGTTAATATATTTAATGATATTAAAAGTTACCACTTACCAAAACACATACCACAAATTCCAGAAAGACAACAAATAATAAACACTAATATGAGAGAGCCTTTCATGGTCATCGAAAATAGAAAAAATGCCCCAAAGATGGTTAAAATTATTTGAGTTAAGGTTATACAAAATTCGCATATGAAATGAGCCAACAATAATTCCTCATCTATTATTCCAATGACGTATGTTCGTTGTAAGGTACCTTCTTTGCGTTCTGTCAACATTAAAATTGATGTCGTTAAAACAGCCAAGTTAAAAGTGATTCTAAAATAGTTACTGATTAATTATTTGTTTACTCTCAAAAAATATATTGAAATTACACTAAGGCAAATGAAGGTAATGCAGCATCTGTAAAATTTATTTTCATAACTCCATGAACAGGATCTTCAAACTGCAAAGTTTCCAAAAATGCAAAAATCAATAAAAATATTTTTTTTTACCATACATTGATTGGTTCTTGCAAAGTTTTCCTAGGATTTCCACATATTTCCATATAGTCTTGAAGGAACTCCATGAATGTTTCATAAAGATACTTTTTCAAGAATGTCGCTATTATTTTATCTAAAAGAAGGAAGTGTAGTAAAAATTCTAATACTTGAAGCAGTGTCAAAAATATTTTAAGTAATCTGAAGATATGATACAGGGTGAATTTTTGCCTTTTTATTTAAAGATGAATATGTATAAAATTTGAAATGTTATTTAACTTAGATAATATGGTAAAATTTGTTATGTTGGTTGTAGTATGTTAAGTAGTTAGTATAATTAAATAATGTTATGTAAGTGTGTAGGATCCTTTAACTTGTTAAAGCAAGTACTTCGACACAGGATGCAGTAAATTTCAATGCATGACTCCCAAAAATCGTCAGGGATGGAAAACCCCATGGAGCCAGACCACCAGCAAGGCCCCCGAAAAGATGGAGGGACAGCTGGTCATTAGCATCCCAGGAAAAACCAGATTTAAACAGGTCCCAGACCTAAAATAAGCTGAAGAAGAAGAAGAAGGAATATGCATCCCCTACAATGGACAATGAACTATGAAATATACAACAATGATATTTTAACAACATATAAGCGATAGCAATGTAAGAGAAAGAGGTGAAGTTATTGTGGAGTAGAGACATCGCATTGTTCGTGCGAGGTGCTGCAAACTTTCACTCAATCATAAGTAGAACAAAATTATGTCAGATGTGTTATTAATTTGTAAATAAGTGTAAATATGGAAGAATGAATAAACATAAAGTAAATTAAATTGGTTTTATAATTTACGACAATTTCCATTTCATGGTCATTTGGCATTTTAAATGCAAAATTAATTGTTTACATCCTGTATGTCCAATTTAATATTGTTGGAGAAACTCGGTAAAAACTGTAATTAATAATTATATAAATTTTGCCAGAGTTTTTTCAAACGGTATATCGGAGCGGGGCGTGGGTGGTGGGGAATAGTAGCTTGGTTTATGAAAAATCAATCACCATATAGCGCTTTACGGGTGAGCAGCGTGCATTTTGTGTAACTTACTGGATACATCTCGAAAGACATCAATTTCTGAGTATCTTAGATCCCACGGTGTTGTAGTTTCTTTATTTTCAATGCGCGAACGAAGCGCTTTCGTATAGTTCTCGCTTATAGCAATTGAAGCGTAGCTTTTACCACTAGAAACAGACTGGACTGCTTCTTCTTCTGTTTCATAATAAACCTAAAATTTTGAACTGAGAAAATCTTGTAAAAGAATCATAAATTTGCTTACCAGCTTTATGGATTGAATCTCTAAATATTTTGTATAACAACAGCTAAGTTGGGTACTATTGCAAGTTAGAAACGAGTCGCAATTTTTCATATTGTGTGTCTCTTGATTAATTATTGCAACAGGTAAATCCTCGAAATTTCTTCCTAAGGAATAGTAAAATAATGTAATTAGTACCAAAGGTAAGATTATACTGAATGCCATCATAGATAAATTTCTGAACATCCACAGAAAACCTTTGAAAAGTAAGGCTTTTATACGATTTCTATTGAAATTTGGGACAAAATCTGTTAAGACTTTTTCGCACTTTCCTTCTAAAGGAATAGCAGGTAGCTCATTTCTGTATTTGGAACCATTAATATCTTTAGCAACATATTGGTCAGCCTGAGAACCATTCAGTGTAACAAAATTTTTATTTTGGATGACGCTCAACTTCAAAAAAGTATCTTCTAGGGATGTACCGCCAAATCGTTGAATTAAAGTGTCTGGAGGTTCTTCTGCTAAAAGTGTGCCGTAACGCATCAAAGCAACCTTAAATGAAGTTAACTAAATTTCAAGAAAACAAATATGAACAAAATTACTGTATGCGCTTGTCTCGCTTCTTCGATGTAATGTGTAGTGATAATTATGGTGATGTTTTTTTCTATAGCAAGTTGGGTTAAGTAACTCCAAACTGTTTTTCTGATTATAGGATCAATTCCAACTGTCGGTTCGTCTAAAACTAATAATTCGGGTTCGTGCACAAGTGCAACTGCTAATGATACCCGTCTTTGTTCACCACCACTCAGATTTCCAATTATTTCGTTTGTATGATCCAACGTAAGCAACTGTTTCAAAAATTTAGTTTTTTGTTTTATTTGATCGGTGGTCATTCCGGCTATCCAACCAAAATACAACAAAGTTTCTTCGATCGTAAAACTAATATACAAAGCTGTTTCCTGAAATTACGATATTAATTTTGGATTTAATTTATAAATCAACACTTACTTGCGGCATAAATCCAACGCTAGGACCTGGGACTCTGCTGTTTTTCGTTCCAGGTGTACCTCCCAAAATCCAAATTTTGCCATAATTTAACTTTTTGGTGCCCAGGATGCAGCTTAGTAGAGTTGTTTTTCCACATCCACTCGCCCCCATTAAAGCGTAACTGAAAATAATTCTAAATTTCTAAATACAAAACTTAACTGAATTATTACATTTCACCCTTTGCAATTGTCGCATTTAAATTATTGAATACAGAAACTTTGTTGTATTTGAAGCCATAACTTTTGGTGGCGTTCCTAAGATAAACGCAATATTCAGTAGGATTTGAACTCAACGCATTTTCATTCATTTCAAAATTATTATTTGGATAAATGGAATTATCGTTAATCTGTAAGGCAATTTGAAAAATTAAGAAAATTCACAATGGGCACTTAATTTATTATTCTAAAAATTCAAATACCTTATATAGATGCGACATTCTTCTTAAGGCAGCAGTATTCATTGTTAAATTTCTACACTATTATACATTTATTTACCAAAATTTATACCAAGGTCATACAATTTATCACATTTTATTAATTCTAGGAGCTACGATTTAAAATTATATAAGATATTTTTAATTTCCACGTTTTTAGGATTTATACAAATGAAAATGTAATTAATTTATACCACCTTTGAATAACTAGGCAGCATTATTCAGTGTTAAATTATTCACCGTGATATTTGTGAATTTATGATTTTTGAATTTATACACTGTGATATTAAAGATTTCTAACATACTATAAATTAAATAATTAAAAATTGGTTTATTATTAATTCGTGAAAATAAATATGTTTAATTATTAATAAATTACGAATTAAGGAATAATTATAATGTTATTATAGCTTTCGATCTTGCATCAATGCAAAATCGAAAGCTCAAATATAACATTATAATTATTCCTTAATTCGTAATTTATTAATAATTAAACATAAATTAAATAATTACTATGAATGCACAACATTAACTATAAATAAAGAACGAGATCATAATTTATTCAAAGGTCATAGAATTCATCAGATTGATTAATTTCTGAGTTGAAAGTACATGAGATATTTTTTATTTCACAGCCTAGAAATTGTTATCATGATCTACTTATTAATCAATAATAAGATACTTATTTCAAGCTATTTTATATGGCTGAAGACAGAAGATAATGAAGATACTGAAGGGTCAAATGGCAGCCGTCAAATAATGAAAGTATAATGGCATTCCAAACATTTCGCTATAATTTGAAATTATTGTTGAGCGAATGATTGAATCACTGACTTCAAAATTACAAAATGTACTAACTTATTATTAAAAATAAATATTTTGCTACCTACTCAATGATATTTATTTAATTTAACATTACACGTTTAATATTAGCCCTATTCTCGGTAACAATCCTGGATAAGTTTTATCCTACTGCGTCTGCGGATTTATAATAAAATTGTCATTAAAGCTCAAATTAGATGATAAAAAGTATAAATCCGCAGACGCAGTAGGATAAAACGTATCCAGAGGTGTTACCGCGAATAGAGCTATTATATATTATTTGTCTCGCCCACGTTAATCTTATTATTATGATTTTGATTACGTCTTCAGCCATATGTTCTTCTCAAGTTTCAAAGATTTAGCCACGTCAAAATTCTAAAATACCCCAAATCTTGATAAATAAATGTCGATTGATATAAAATGATATCATGATAATAACAACCAGTCTGGCGTAAGTCAAACACGGATAAACTAGAGAGCGGGAAACCGCGGTTCTATCCTGACTGCGTCAGATGTGCTGTGATCTAAAAAAGTCCAAAATCGATCTGTGGACTATGATCCATTCCAACCCGCATTAGGCCAGCGTGGAATGGTAAGGCCTCAACCTTCAAGTTCTAAATTGAGAGAACTTGAAGAGGCGTATATCCAAAAATGGAGGTAAACAAAAACGCGAATGAAGAATAAAATGTAAAATTTGAATTTTTCTGTCGAGTGTGTCTAGTCGAGAACTCGGTCAATTTCGGTAATAAATTAAAAATCTTAAAATTTAATAAAAACATTAATGACATGTTTACTTTTTATCACTTACGCTATACTTAACAACTAAGAGAGATAATGAAAAAAATTAAAATCAGTTCTTTTGTAGGAAATAAAATGTTTTCTTCATTTTGTGTGTGCTAATTTCTAGATTATTATTTATTAAGCGGCATTCACAATGAACTTAATTGGTGCCTTGCCTTGCTTGGTAGAAACTGGCAAGCGCCAATCAGAGTGATGTATTTTCTTCTATCCTTTTTTATGCTTAAAATTAGCTCTTGAATTGCTGCGGTCTTGCAGACTTAGTTAAGATTCGAATGCAAGAACTAACCAAATTGAAGCATTTGAAATTTAATACATGGTCAGGGATGAGGCGTAGACCATGTTCCGGTTTGTTCAGATAAACCTGCACCACTGCATGGAGGCCTCGGCATACTTGCAGAGGTTCATCTTAAAACACAGTATAGATGTGGCCCTGATACAAGAACCTTGGCTAAACAAGGGCCAAATCAGGGGATTAAATATATCAGGGGACTGGGAATTAATAAGCCCGGTAAATATCAACCCTAGAGCATGCATTATTGCTAAAAAGAAGCATAATATGTTACCGCTATGGGGACTCACTTGCATGGACCTAATAGTGGTAAGGCTAAAGATCATAAGGGAGGAAGGCGCAATGAACCTGGTGATCGCATCAGCGTATCTTCCATATGATCAAGCAGGAGCACCACCTACTAGGGAAGTCAAAGAACTAGTAAGTCAATGTGAAAAAAGTAAAACACAATTAGTGCTCGGCTGTGACGCTAACTCACACCATGTTGTGTGTGGTAGTACAGACACAAACAGAAGATGTGAATTCTTATTACAATTCTTTTCCAGAAGCAATCTGGAAATCATGAACAAAGATAACGAACCAACCTTCGTCATCACGACGAGAAGCGAAGTTATAGATTTAACAATCGGGACACCGACTGTATGTGGACTGGCATGTCTCTAAGGAGGAGTCACACTCGGACCACAGATACATAAGATTTAACATCAAAACTTCGAAAGAGAAGGTTGAAATGTACAGGAATCCAAAATCCTGCGACTGGGGACTCTATAAAGAGCACCTGGAACAGGAACTGGAAAACTGTCCACGGAAACCTAAAACTCCAGTAGAACTGGAAGTGATGAACGATTACGTCACATCAGCAATCACTACTGCCTACGATAAAAGCTGTCCATTGAGGAGTAGGGCAGCAAAGAGCGAAACCACCTGGTGGAATCGTAAGCTTACCACCCTCAGGTCAGAAACTCGTAGACTCTTTAACCGGGCCAAAGTGAACGGTGACTGGGAAACCTATAAGGTGACTCGTCTTAAATACGCTAAAGCCATCAGAGAGGCGAAACAGAGGTCTTGGAGGAAGTATTGTGAGGAGATCGAAAGAACTTCAGAATGTGCTAGACTCCAAAGAGCTCTGATGAGAGACAACAAAGTCGATTCCACCAGGTGGTTTCGCTCTTTGCTGCCCTACTCCTCAATGGACAGCTTTTATCGCAGGCAGTAGTGATTGCTGATGTGAGGTAATCGTTCATCAGTTCCAGTTCTACTGGAGTTTTAGGCAAAGTTGGATCTCTACAAAAACCTAACTCCAAGGAGTATCAACTAACGGGGAGGAAACTCTTTAGCTATTGCTCCAGACGCACTTTCCAGGTAGTACACCAATACAAGTTCATACAGCGGACCAACCGATCTCTGACAACCCGAGGAATCGGAGGGTCAAGGGAGGATGGGCGGTTGCCAATGAGCTCGACGCTCCCAACGAAAACTATAGTAACTCAGTAATTACAGTTTTGATAAAAACGCAATTCAATATTTAAATAGTCATGCAGAATTGCATAATTTCTAAGGATCAGTGTCTACTATTGGTCGTCTCGAGTTGCTACAAAGTTACGATATTTTTCTAGACAAATCTTACCGATATAATAGATTTTTTTACTAAAGTAACTCAAAAAATCAATTTTTTGAGTTACTATAGTTTTCGTTGGGGGCGTCGAGCTGATCAATATCCCTAAACTTGAATGGGCTATGAAGTCTTTCAAACCATACAAGTCACCGGGACCAGACGGGATATTCCCCGCTCTACTCCAACAAGGAATGGAGTTACTGTCCATTCCCTTGTGCACTATTTACAGGGCCAGCATAGCTCTTGAATATGTGCCAATTAGTTGGCGAAAGGTTAAAGTGGTATTTATACCTAAGCCGGGGCGTGAATCGTATGCCCAGGCTAAATCTTTCCGCCCAATAAGCTTAATGTCATTTCTCCTCAAAACCCTGGAGAAACTGATAGACAGGCACATAAGGGACGGTGCCCTGGCAGAAATTACTTTGCACAAGCACCAGTATGCCTACCAATCAGGAAAATCATATGAACTAAGTATTCACGAGTTAACCTTAAGGATAGAAAAATCTCTCTAGTTCCGAGAAATCGCCCTGGGGACATTTCTTGATGTAGGGGGGGGGGCATTTGACAATACGTCATTTAACTCTATAGAAAACGCTCTTCGAGGACTTGGAGTCAACCCGTTCATAACAGGATGGATTGGCGCTACTCTAAGAAGTAGAAGAATAAGTGCCGCACTAGGTCCGGTAACAGTGGGGGTTATGGCTGCGCGAGGGTGCCCACAGGGAGGAGTTCTCTCTCCCCTTCTGTGGTGCCTGGTTGTGGACAGCCTCCTGGTGGAACTGGAACTATGCGGAGTACATGCGCAAGGATATGCAGACGATATCACAATCCTTGTCAGCGGCAAATTTGGGGCTGTTGTATCTTCATTGATGTAGCGAGTCCTAAAAATCGTTGAACAGTGGTGTACGAGAGAAGGATTGTCGGTTAACCCTGATAAGACCGCTGTGGTAGCCTTTACAAAACGCATAAATTTGCAGGATGTGAGGATGCCCAGCATATGGGGTAAAACACTACAGTTAGTAGAGGAGATTAAATACCTGGGTGTTACTTTAGACAGCAGGCTAACCTTCACAAAACATGGGTTGGGTACATTTCGCCGAGAACGATTCGCCGATAACACTTCGCCGGGAACGATTCGCCGAGACACGATTCGCCGAGGAACGATTCGCCGAGACACAATTCGCCGAGAACGATTCGCCGAGAACGATTCGCCGAGAACGATTCGCCGAGAACGATTCGCCGAGACACGATTCGCCGAGACACGATTCGCCGAGAACGATTCGCCGAGAACGATTCGCCGAGAACGATTCGCCGAGGCACGATTCTCCGTGACACAATTTTTAAAGTGACATTAAATATTAATTTCTTGTATGTTGTTCTTTACATATTAGTTAAAATTCTAATATTTTAGCGCTTAGGCCGGTTTTATAATAAAAGCGTTATCTAAAAGTTCCTAATTAACCAATAGAAAACGTGTGTTAACTCTAACAAGCCAATAGAAATCCACCTATACTTTTAACGGCTCTTTAAAAGTTTTATGAAATATATTAGGCGGTTGAAAGACTGAATTTTGTGATGAAACTTCAATTTTTAATTGGAGCTAATGCGCAGTAACGAAAACTCGTACATGCGGGTTTATGTTGGTGAGATTGGATGTCAAGCGTTCTCCCTCCACATGTATCTACGACCTATCTAATCTGAATACACACCATTTCGCCGCCTTATATTTTGCCGCCCACCCAGGGGGTTTTGACGCAGTCAAAATATACTACTAACCTAACTCGACCTTGGATTTTTAACGGTCCCCTCATTAAAAAGTAAACGATTCCTACCACTAACCTAAGCTCGACCGGTGGATCTCTCTTTTCACGGTCTCTTCATTAAAAAAAATCGTTTCCTAACACTAACCTAAGTTCGGCCGGTGGATATCTCTTTTCACGGTCCCCTCATTAACAAAAAATGAATATTTGGACTTTATGGATATTTAAATTAATAACTGTAACTAAACTGTAAATTTATTTTTATTATTTTAAATAATCTACATTTAACTAATCTATCTACCTTGAAGTTAATTATAAACTACTATTTGATTTTAAAAGAAAAAAAACTTTGAGTTTCCTTTTATTAAATCTTTTTTTTTTGCTTCTTAAACCTTATATAAACCTTATATTTTACCATAATATTAAAAATGTAATATATAAAATTTCTCTCGGCGAATCGTTCCCGGCGAATCGTGCCTGTCGGCGAATCGTTCTCGGCGAATCGTTCTCGGCGAATCGTTCTCGGCGAATTGTTCTCGGCGAATCGTTCCCGGCGAATCGTTCCTGTCGGCGAAACGTTCTCGGCGAATCGTTCCCGTCGAAGTGTATCTCGGCGAATCGTTCTCGGCGAAATGTACCTTTCCCACAAAACATATAGGAAATATAACGACCAAAGCTACTAGGGCCCTATGGGCCTGTAGAAGAACGATCGGAAAGACGTGGGGACTAAAACCAAATATGGTTCTTTGGCTTTATACCAAAGTTGTGATACCCACAGTAACATATGCATCCCTTATCTGGTGGCACAAAGCCAGTAAAGTGGATAGTATTACAAAACTCAACAAGTTGCAAAGACTTGCCTGTTTGGGAATTACGGGGGCGATGTCTATGACACCCACCGCAGCTATGGAGGCGCTAGTGGGACTCCACCCACTACATTTAGTGGTGGAAATGGAGGCCCAACTAGCAGCTTATAGGCTAATCATTAGTGATCAGGGGGTGAGGAATCCAAGGGAGGGATATCACACCATGATCTTTAAATCAATTAAGAACTCAAACATGCTATGACCCAAGTAACATTTTTCCCCTGCCAGATATCTGCTAGGTCTCTGGCAGAGAAATCTCGCAGGGCCCTGTCTCTGTAATCGGATTGTAACAGGGCTCTGTCACATAATATGAGACAGAGAAAATGGACCCTGCAAACCCTCTGCAGCAAATTTGTTGCAAATCCAAACAGGGTATCTGTTAGGTACCCTGTCAGAGACTCTGCAAGAGCTCTGTCAGGGACTCTGCCAGAGTCCCTGTTACAGAGACTCTGCCAGGGCTCTGTCTGTCCCTGTTACAGAGAAAGACAGAGACATGTATAAAAAAATATTAAATTTTAATAAAATAAATTTTTCTCACATTTTTTAGAAAAATTAAGTTTTATTTTTAGTTTATTGCAATCCATTGATTGTGTTATTATATCGCATTGAACTAATTTAACTCTGGGGGTTTCAATTTTATTTACATTTACATGGTTACATTTAATTATATCTATTAATATATTCTTATAACGCTTTAGTCCAGTCAAAATAGACATTTCACTTTGCAAAAATTCGCATCCAGCTAAAAATTGGCATAAACCTTAAATGCACTATTGCAAACAAAATATCAAAAGTCCCCACCGATCCCACGTCTGCTAAAAAAGTTATTCAAGGTCAAAGGTCCACAATATCGGTTTTTTACATTTTGCTCGTAAATGATAAGTGTTATCGTAAAAATAGGTTAGACAAAAATTATAGATCGTGAAATTATCTACAAAAATTATTCTTATACTTTTTTTCGTACGAATCGTTATTCCTCAGATATCACGATTCAAAAAGTTGGGAAGTTTTATTAGACAGTGTCCTATTGATTGAAAAAATGGTAATATTGGTAATGATTAAATGATTATCGAACTCGCGATATATCAGGAATAGCGATTCGTACGGAAATAAGTATAAGAATAATTTTTGTAGAGAATTTCATGATCTACAATTTTTGTCTAACCTATTTTTGCGATAACACTTATCATTTACGAGCAAAATGCAAAAAATCGATATTGTTGACTTTTGACCTTGAATAACTTTTTTAGCAGATGTGGGATCGGTGGGGACTTTTGATATTTTGTTTGTAATAGTGCATTTAAGGTTTATGCCAATTTTCAGCTGGATGCGAATTATTGCAAACTTTGCACTTTTTTTTGTCTATTTTGACTGGACTATTGGTATTCCGTATTATTGATTAAATTCCATTCTGTAGATTCTGTTACCTATCCTGAAAAGAAGATTTAAATTTAAAAATTTTTTGTTGCATTCCAGATTCGAACCTGTACCTACAATCCATGACTCCTTCGTAGCCTTTCGTTCTTACCATTTACCTACGGACCCTACATATAAATTATTTTGAAATTACTGGTAATATGATGGCCATACTTTTTTTTTTTAGAAAACAACGTATTTCACTTACTTTTTTTAATAAAATGGAAATGATATCGATTTAAAACATCGCAATTTAATAATAATATGATACAATAATTCGTAATTGTAACTGCAAAAAATAGATGTAAATAAAATTGAAATCCCTAGAGTTAAATTAGTTCAGTGGATTGCAAAAAGTTAAAAATAAAAATTAATATTTTTAAAGAATGCGACAAAAATTTATTTTATAAATATTTAGGGCCGATATATTTTGTCTAAACTTTTAACTAAACTGTTAAAATTTATAAATTGCACATAAATGACGTTTAAAATCGAAGCGGATTAGGAGGGTAGGGTAATTCTTCGAATTCTTTGTATTTCTAATATTCTAATGACCTAAACTAAAACTATTTTATCTCTTTCTCTCATAATAATATATATTATAGCGCTATCCTACTTCGTCACATAGTAACTAGACTTAAATTTTTGGCTCAAAATTACGGACACTTTATGAAAAGGTACCTACTCGTAACTGTTAATGTAGCTGTCTCTGTCTGTCAACCCTCACAAAGTCTCTGTCATAATATACTTGATAATAAAAAATGTATTTATACTAATAAATCTGTAATACGAATAAAAGTACAATACTGTAATTTAAATGAATTGTGAACTTTAAAGTTGATTTTAAATGATATCGTTGGTTGCCTTAAAAAAATCGATTAATGAAAATTCACACTGAAAATTAATTTTCAATAATTCTCTAAAGATATTCCTTTTAACAATCTTAACTAATATGAATGAAGAAAGTTTACATCGTTAACAAAATTCTTGATTCTGATTGGCTAAAATTTTAATAAGCATTATTGTGTTTATATCTACCTGTAATAGTTATACTGTTAAAAGTACAATATAGTATTTAAATTTAATGAATTGTTAAAATTAAAATTAATTGAAAAATGGTAAAAAAAGACAATTTTTATGAAGACCACGTGGTATATACGAGCTTTGCAAATTACCTGTGACAGGGACCCTGGCAGGGCTCTGCCACATAGTTTTTGCAGGGCTTTGCAAATTACCTGTAACAAGGACTCTGGCAGAGCTCTACCACAGATTTCTTGCAGGGCCCTGCAAATTATTTTCAACAGAGACCTACCAGGGCTCTACCAGAGTTAATTTTCAGGGCTCTGCAAATACTTTAAGTGATCATAACCCGATAAGTTGCCAAACTAAAACTAAAACTTAAGAGAATACCTGGAAGAAAACAACATAAAAGGGCTAACATGGAGTTCTTGAAAAAGGAAGACACCAGACTTGCAGTACAAGAAGAGTTAAATAACAAACTTCACGAATTAAAAAAGAATGCAAAGGTACATACTACCACAGATGCAAATAACGTTGAAGAGGTGGAATCAAAGTGGACGGAGATTAAGAGTATTTTGACAACTACAAACAACCACCTAAAGTCAACAAAAACCACTAAAAAACAGCGCATCGAAATGGCAAGACATGACACGTTTAATCTTCACAAGAAAATAAAATATATAACAGAGTTGAACAGGAAACCAAGTCAACCAATGATAACAAGCGAACTAAACGAAATTGTACTAGAACTACAAGAAAGGCAGGCCATATGGGAGAAATACGTTGAAGAGTTACTTTATGACGACCGACCAGATTTGGAAAACGATGGACACATCAACAACGATCTCCCTATATTAAAGAGTGAAGTTAAATACGCCATAAAAATAACAAAATCGGGAAAAGCTCCAGGACCTGATGAGATATATTGTCACAACCCCAAAGTTCAGTAAACTTAATAATTAAAAGAAATGCTGATTCATAACATTTGCGAAATCATAAGACGACAGATTCCAAGATGACAGTATTAGTCACGCAAATAAAAGGAAGATATTTCCCAATAATATTAAATTACTTGCTAATATTAAGTTACATACAGGGTGGCTCTTTGAAAACGAAACAGACGGGATTGTGGCCAGCAGAATGTTTTTTTCAAGAAATGCAAAAACACGTCAATTTTATCATCGAGGGGGACAACTTTTGCGACCAATGTCACTCCCGTATTGTTTCATCCCTTCGCGCTGTGATGACAACCCCTGAAATGGTAATAGGGATGATATAGCAAGTGACACCTCATTTAAAAGGTCTTGCTTCCCTGAATTCAGCGATATAATTTTTTTGAAGTTTTATCAATTATTTAATAAAAAAATTGAAGCTGTAAAAATGCGAAATAAATCCGATATTTCAAGACATTTAAGAATAAAAAAGTGAAAATCGCTTGATCAAGTTGATTTTAATTTCAAGGGGGCTACTTTTACTGCTATTCATAAACATTGACAGTTCGACCCTTAAGGTAAAGGACAAACCACCCTTAGAATTTTGAATGAAAATATGGGTCTGATAAAAAGATCAGTTTAATCAAATTATGTGTTCAAATTGTTTACCATCAGCATCTTCAATGGAAGAATTGTTTCAATTCCTCATTACATTCAAGACTGTAAGGGTGGTTTGCCCTTTACCTTCAGGGTTGAACTGTCAATGTTTATGAATAGCAGTAAAAGTAGCCCCCTTGAAATTAAAATCAACCTGTCCAAGCGTTTTTCACTTTTTTATTCTTAAATGTCTTAAAATATCGGATTTATTTCGCATTTTTGCAGCTTCAATTTTTTTGTTGAATAATTGATAAAACTTCAAAAAAATTATTTCGCTGAATTCAGGGAAGCAAGACCTTTCAAATGAGGTGTCACTTGACATATCATCCCTATTAACATTTCAGGGGTTGTCATCACAGCGCGAAGGGATGAAACAATACGGGAGTGACATTGGTCGCAAAAGTTGTCCCCCTCGATGATAAAATTGACGTGTTTTTGCATTTCTTGAAAAAAAAATTCTGCTGGCCACAATCCTGTTTGTTTCGTTTTCAAAGGGCCACCCTGTATAATTAATAATTAGATTCTTGGTAATCATAACAAGAATCTAACTATCTAAAGTAAACAAACATGAAAATGCAAGATTCTTCTAAGAAATATAATTGCATTGGAATGTAAAGAATTGATAAACAAAGGAATAACTAGTGGAGTTTTCAATATAAATAGAGGAACAGATTTGTGTGAGGGAGTAGTCTTCGGTCATCCGTCTATGGTCATGAATCTTCAGTGATCAGTCTTCATCAGTGTCTCAAGTGTTTGTGAGGATTCACGAGCAACACAACCCGAATCGACATCCACCAGTCAAGCGAACTCAACAGAAGGATGTCGCTTCCTTTGTACACCGTACAAAGGATCATCGTAGGGTATGAATAATTAACAGTATTTTATAGAATGACCAATCTCACATGCGCCTCTTGTTTATGTAACATTTTATTTATAATAATTATTATTAAATGTACATATATTGTGGAAGACACGTTTTATTATGAGTTGTACTAAATCCCCCGTCGAAGAGTAATTATGGTACCAAACTGTTGAAACCCCGAGTCAAAGAAGATTTTTTTTTTTTTTTTATTTGGAATCTTAATATTTTTTAATCTATCAAAAGACAATAAGTAAAATGAATGACACACTGAACTAGTGACATAGAAGGAGACTGCCCAATGGCAAGCCTCCTTTAAATTTTAACACCCGGGAGTGTTATTTCAGACAGAATTCATGTTCAGAAGCGGTGAGGCAAGTCAAATGGGTCGTGACGTTTCAGTCTCTTCGTTCGGTGGGAAGAAAGTAAGTCCACAGCGAGGGAGTTGGGATGATCTCTAACTCGATCCTGATATCTGTTGCTGAAGGATTTGATACATTCTTCAACCGTGGGGATTTGTAGATCACGGGTAATTATGTGATTTGGTACAAACCAAGGAGCGTCAGCGATAGTTGTTAGAGTTTTAGCTTGGAACCGCTGTATTTTGGCGATGTTGGAGGAATCTACGTCAATTCATCGCGAGCAATTCATCTCGGTCAATTCATTGCGCGTCAATTCATCGCGCGCGACAATTCATCGCCTAAATTAAATCATCGATGATGAAGGTGCCACACCACACTTAACCAAATTTCGATAGCTTTGTTAGTATACAATTTAGAAAGGTAACAGGTGGCACTCTTGAAATTGCCGCCGAAAATAACAAACAGTAAAGCAACAAATTAATCGTCTTTGTGTTCGATCGGAAGCTATCCGTATAGATCGGAGCACGTGTATGTACGGAGTACCTTTTTTTTTTTTTTTTAAAAGAAGTTACGCGACAGACGAATACAGAAACGTCGCCTAGCACTGTAGATGCAACTAGGGGGGGGGCGAGTCCAATCATCGCGGTCTGGTATTAGACTATTATTACTATATTTCCACAGCAATTTTATTTTTGGGTTGGTAATCTGTCACCCACGTACAAAGTTGATTTCTATAACTTCCCCTTTATTTTTCTGTGCTTAAAACTGATTTTTTAATTATTTTCAAAATAAATAAATATTAACAAATTTTAATTACCGTATTGCAAAGGAAATTGACCCCCCCTTTAATTCGCCTATAGCGAACACCTTACACCTACCAGAGTAAAATATTGTTGTGATATTTCAATATTTAAGTAATCTAAATGAATTATTAAGGTGATAAAATTGAAAATTCTTTAATTAAATTCAATAATCAGTTAATTTGACTGATAAAAAAAACTTTTGCATCAAATTAATAACAAACCACCGCATGTAACAATTTACACATAAAACAATACAAATTTGAAATGATTTATGTAATACAAATATTTTGCAACATCCTGTGAATGTTATTAAACTTTTAAAGTGACGACAGTTTCTTGTAAAATAAAAATTTTGTGAACAAACAATTATAAACACCACGTTACCTCCCAAGTAACATTTTTCCCTGGTGAAATTTAAATGTCTCTGCTAGGGCCCTAGCAAATATCTGCCAGGGGGTTATAACAGGGTTTTTTTGACAGAGCTCTTACAGATACCTGGCAGGTATTTGTAACGGATTATTTGCAGAGCCCTGAAAATTAACTCTGGTAGAGCCCTGTTAGGTCTCTGTTGAAAATAATTTGCAGGGCCCTGCAAGAAATCTGTGGCAGAGCTCTGGCAGAGTCCCTGTTACAGGTAATTTGCAAGGCCCTGCAAAAACTCTGCGGCAGAGCCCTGACAGAGTCCCTGTTATAGGAAATTTGCAAAGCTCGTATATACCACGTGGTCTTCATAAAAATTGTCTTTTTTACCATTTTTCAATTACTTTTAATTTTAACAATTCATTAAATTTAAATACTATATTGTACTTTTAATAGTAGATACCTACTACAGGAAGATATAAACACAATGCTTATTAAAATTTTAGCAAATCAGAATCAAGAATTTTGTTAACGATGTAAGCTTTCTTCATTCATTTTGGTTAAGATTGTTAAAATGAATATCTTCAGAGATTTATTGAAAATTAATTAATCGATTTTTTCAAGCAACCAACGATATGACAGAAACTTTGTCAGGGTTACAGAGACAAACAGAGACAGCTACATTGACAGTTATCTTTTATGAGTTACAGGTATAAAAAAATTCGTAAAGCGCCTCGTAATTTTGAGCCAAAAATGTAGGTCTAGTTACTATGTAACGAAGTAGGATAGCGCTATAATAAATATTGTTATGAGAGAGAGAGATAAAATATTTTTAGTTCAGGTCATTTAGAATATTCTAGAATATTAGAAATACAAAATACAAAGGCTAATCCGCTTCGATTTTAATCGTCATTTATGTGCAATTTATAAATTTTAACAGTTTATTTATCCAATTTAAAGAAATCATAATTAAACCACGATCTAGAATTAAACAACAAAACTTTTTATCATTTTGTTAAAAAGTGATTACATTTTTACAGTCCCAACAATTTAAATTAATATCCTATTGCTGAACTTAACTATTACTGATTCGTTTTGATCAATATTAGTTATAAAAAATTAAATTTCTCATATATACAGCACTCACAATTATTCTAGAAATTTTAAGTTAAAATCTGATTTTTATAACTTATTTGCCGATGGTAACCCATATTTACAAGACAAAATATATCGGCCCTAAATATTAATAAAATAAATTTTTGTCGCATTCTTTAAAAAAGTTAATTTTTATTTTTAACTTCTTGCAATCCATACTGATTGTGTAATTATGTAATTGAACTAATTTAACTCTGGGGGTTTCAATTTTATTACTACATCTATATTTGCAGTTACAATTACGAATTATTGTATCATATTTTAAATTGCGATGTTTTACATCGATATAATTTCCATTTTATTAAAAAAGGTAAGTAAAATACGTTGATTTCTCAGCGGTTCACTCATTATTATACACAAAAGTGTGACCATCATATTACCAGTAATTTCAAAATAATTTATAAGTAGGGTCCGTAGGTAAGTGGTAAGAACGAGAGGCTACGGAGCAGTCATGGATGTAGGTACAGGTTCGAATCTGGATTGTAACAAAAATTTTTAAATTTAAATATTATTTTCAGGATAGGTAACAACATCGACAGAATGGAATTCAACCAACCACAATAGATATAATTAATAATGTAACCATGTAAATAAAATTGAAACCCCCAGAGTTAAATTAAATTAGTTCGATGCGATGTGTAATAACACAATCAATGGATTGCAAGAATCTAAAAATAAAAATTGATTTTTCTAAAAAATGTGACATAAATTTATTTTATTAAAATTTAATATTTTTTTTATACCTGTCTCTGTCTGTCTCTGTAACAGGGACAGACAGAGCCCTGCCAGAGTCTCTGTCACAGAGACTCTGGCAGAGTGCCTGACAGAGCTCTTGCAGAGTCTCTGGCAGGGTACCTAACAGATACCCTGTTAGGATTTGCGACAAATTTTCTGCAGAGGGTTTGCAGGGTCCATTTTCTCTGTCTCATGTTATGTGACAGAGCCCTGTTACAATCCGATTACAGAGACAGGGCCCTGCGAAATTTCTCTGCCAGAGCCCTAGCAGATATCTAGCAGGGGGAAAATGTTACTTGGGCTATAAATAAGTGCGACATTAGTGATCAAAAATATCGATTCCCACCATAGAATCCAAATTTCGAACTTTGTAAAACGAAAAACGGCGAGCAAGTAAGAGAGGGGCCAGTTCTTTGGTGGTCTTCAAAGAAGGAAGAACTCCTAAAAACTTCTCTTTGATCCAAGGGTCAGGGAAGTGTAATTTCGCGGATTCACTAAGAAGTGAATAATTTGCGGAAATCGAGTCTTCGCGTAATTGCTAATTACGACTTATAATTAGTGAACGGTTGTGTATTTCTGACGAATTGAGGTATTAGTAAATTGGATACCTACAACAGAAAATTGATGATTAAAATTGTACGCACATGTGAAATTTGGAGGTTACTTCCACGTTTAATGAAAAATTACAATTGATTACGGATAAGTTACTTACCGGAAGCGCTGTCTCAGGTAGCAGTTATTCAATCAACAATTAGTAAGAAGATTGAATGGAAAATTAGCGATTTTATCAAAAATTGGATGCAGGAGAATACGGGAGCAACACACTGGAACGCATATGGTTCTCTACTACACGGTTGGTAATGCAGATGTTGACGGTCGACAAAACAGTGGCGCACAAAAACTTAAAGAAGTTTATCATTTATAAGGTAAATGAATTTGATTAAAAATTAATGAACTCAAATAAAACAATGATTTCTGTTAATAGTGAGTTTATTAATGAAACTTGTATTTGCTATTTTATAAAATTACACCCATTACATGAATGGACAGATTTACACGTACAGTGTTAAAATTTAAAACGTTAAATGTTACGTGCATGTCTGAGCCATTACACCTAAATACTAGTGGTTTGAGACAAACTTATTGTCCTCATAAAAATTTGATGCAAACTGTTTATAAAAATTTTACGTTCAATTAATAAATTATGCTTGTTACGAATTTTCACCCTTTTATTTCGTTTATCGAACTCATCGACTCTGAGGAAGAGAAAAACCCATCTCCGGCGAAAAACTAGTTTTTGGGGCTTTAGTTATAGTTCGTTTGACGAAAAGATCATAACAATATATATATTTTTTTTGGATCAAAATATTTATTAATTATAGAGATAAATTATATACAGATACCTCGAAGAAAATTAAAATTCAAAATTCTTAAAATTAAATATTTTCAGTGTGGGCGTTCTTGAGGGGGTATAAAAAATTGTGATCAATAGTAGATCAATTACGATAATAGCACGCGATGAATTGACACCGGCGATGAACTGACGCATGCGATGAATTGACTCACGCGATGAATTGACGCCGGCGATTAATTGACGCGCGATGAATTGACGGGACACCATGTTGGAGTTACTCGCAGCTCCCCAGAGCTGTATGCCATATGTCCAAATCGGTTTCATTATAAACTTGTAAATGAGCACCTTGTTTTCCAAAGATAGTTGAAGCGTTGCAAAGCTAATTGATCTAAGCGCCAAAAGGTACTTTTGTGGGAAAGTGGTGTTAAACATAGTAAATGGTAGTAATCTGTGTTGTTAGAAAGTAATAAAACAAATTAATGTTATATTTTATAAGTATGATATTAATTTTTATTGACATTATACATGAAGTAACTAAAAGTCATTTTTGATATTAAACCCAACAGGAGAAATTTAAATGAAAAAATAAAACAACAAATTTGGAAATGAATTAATTAGACTATAGACTGCGGCGCGTTGACATAGACGCTGCGTCACCTTGTTATCGCATTTCAAACTGTAAATAAATTGAAATGTGGCTTAGATCATATAGCACTGTATTCGCCTTGGTATCTAGATCATTTTAATGCAAAAAACTAAAATTTCAAATTTTGGCACTTAGATCAATTAGCTTTGCAACGCTTCAGTTCTGAGTGGCGATTCAGCAACCACTGATGCTTTCTAAAAGAATGACCAAGTTGAAGTCTCTTGGACCAGATGTGTTTGCCCCATGTAAGGCGTCTGTCCAAGTGCATACCAAGATACTTGAATTCCTCTTTTTGCGGTAGTGTATTTCCGTTCAGCTTAACCGTAGGACATGTATCTCTCCTTGTGGTGAAGGTAACATGTACCGACTTTTGGACATTGGCTTTAATGCGCCATTTTCTTAGCCATATTTCTAATTGGTCGAGATGCCTTTGTAGGTTTGCAGACGCTGTTGATGCATTAGGATGAGAAGCCAGGATAGCTGTATCGTCCGCGAATGTCGCAATGAAAGTGCTTAGATTTGTTGGTAGATCAGCTGTGTAAATCAAGTATAAATCAGTGATCAGTCTTCATCGGTGTCTCAAGTGTTTGTGAGGATCCAGGAGCAACACAACCCGAATCGACATCCACCAGTCAAGCGAACTCAACAGAAGGATGTCGCTTCCTTTGTACACCGTACAAAGGATCATCGTAGGGTATGAATAATTAACAGTATTTTATAGAATGACCAATCTCACATGCGCCTCTTGTTTATGTAACATTTTATTTATAATAATTATTATTAAATGTACATATATTGTGGAAGACACGTTTTATTATGAGTTGTACTAAATCCCCCATCGAAGAGTAATTATGGTACCAAACTGTTGGAACCCCAAGTCACAGAAGATGTATAACTAATTAATTAGGGTTCAAGGATGAACCTTAAAATACAAGAGGGTTTAAACGTGATAATATGCCGACTTGCTTAAGCTCATTGTAGAAGATAATCTCGAAAAACTAGTAGAACTGTACAACAAAATCTACAAAACCGCTAAAACTCCTAGGGAATGGTTGAAATCTATATTCATCCCCATTCCCAAAAAACCAAATTCAAAGAAGTGCAAAGACTATAGATTGATTAGTTTGATGAATCATATGCTTAAAATATTCCTAAAGATTATCCACAACCGCATTTTTAGAAGGTGTGAGGAGATCGTCGATGACGCACAGTTTAGCTTTCGCAATGGACTGGGCACAAGAGAGGCCTTGTTTTCTGTAAAGGTTTTGGCACAGAACTGTTTAGACCAGCGAAAAGATATAATAAGGTACATCTTCGTTGCGCCTTCAAAACCCGACATGTGCACATTTTGAGCAAAATGCGTTAAGTACAGATTTCGATTAAGGGTTTCAAGCCGGACATTTATATAAAAGCAGATAATGCATTTTTCTGTAAAATAGTTGTTTAATGAAGGTAAATCACAAAGCGCTATGTGTGTAAATAAATGTGTAAATAAATCAGGTTAAACCTTCTCCTGAACAATTTACTAAAATGCACATGTCGGGTTTTGAAGGCGCAACGACGATATGTTTAATCGATTTTGAGAAGGCCTTTGACACTGTGAACCACGTTAAACTCATTGAACTACTTCAACAAATAGGTGTCGAGCGTAGAGATGTAAAGATCATTGAAAACTTGTACTGGTACCAGGAAGCAAAGATACTTCTGGACGACCACGCAATAAGAAGGAAAGTTAAGGAGTGTCGAGGAGTCAGGCAGGGATGCGTAATGTCGCCACTGCTGTTCAACATATACTCCGAACAAGTCTTCCGAGCAGCCCTATACCATGCAACCGAAGGCATTAAAGTAAATGGCGTACTAATAAATAATATACGTTTTGCTAACTACACAGTTCTGCTGGCTGATAGAGAGAACGATCTACAGAACCTACTCGAACGAATTAATCAGGACAGCAAGGCTATGGGTATTAAAATCAATATAGACAAAACAAAGGTGATGATAATAACGTAAAATCAACCTATACAAGCACACATACGTATCGAAAAAGTAAAGCAATTTAATACCTGGGCTGCATGCTGAACGAAAAACTAGATCCTGACCAGGAAATAAAAATAAGAATATAGATTGCTAGAGCGGGTTTCATGAAGATGAAGACCTTGTTATGCAATCAAGATCTAATTTTTGACCTGCGGTACAGATTTATGAAATGTTACGCGTGGCCTCTGCTGCTGTATGGTATGGAGGGGTGGACACTTAAGGTGGCAACCATGAACAAGATCGAGGCATTTGAGATGTGGACTCTGAGAAGAATGTTTCGGATACCGTGGACTGACCGCGTGACAAACGAGGATGTGCTGCGTCGAGCGGATAGAGACAGAGAGTTGTTGCTTGGGATAAAGAGACGGAAGACAGCCTATCTTGGACATATATTTAGATACGAGCGATATCATCTGCTCCGCCTCATCATGGAGGGAAAGATCGAGGGGTGGCGAGGTCTGGGAAGGAAGAAGATGTCATGGCTCCGAAACATCAGGAAGTGGACGGAAATGAATTTTGAAACGTTGTTTACAACGGCTAAAGATCGGGATGCTTTTGCTGAAGTTGTTGCCAACCTCCGATAGGAGAAGGGAGGAGAAGAAGAAGAAGGTAGTTGAGAATTCGGTCTATAGATATCTACAAGTAGATTTTAGTTTATCCTTCTTACATATCACTACACAACAAAAATAGCAACACACAGGTCCATCTTAAGGGTCTGACGATATCAGTTTCACGTGTAGAAGCGTGGATAAGATTGAAACATGTAATCCTGTAAAGTATTCTTTGATTTTATAATTTTTGTTGCTAACTTTTTCAATGAACTTCAGATTCTTAAGACGGACCTGTTTGTTGCTATTTTTCTTGTAGTGATATGTAAGAAGGATAAACTAAAATCTGCTTGTAGATAACTATAGACCACATTCTCATATTTTTGTAATTCGTTTTTCAATAGCTCAAACCGCTTTTATAATATCTAAGATTTGCGTTAAAATTTCATTTCCGAGCAGATACTACATAATATTTTGATATTGGAGTAGTGGTTACAAGTTACAATTTTGCACACATGTAGGTTCAGATTCGTAATTTAATCAAATTTTCTAATTTTAATAATCAAAATTTATTTCTTCAACTTTAAAAATGCCATGCTCACAATAATTAATATTACAGTCCATATTCCAAAAGCAAAAAATCCAATATATACAGAACTCACAGAAAGGTTCCAACCTTTTTGCAAAATATTTCTCAAACTTTGAGTTCCTGTTGTAAATGGAAGTAAATATACGAGAGGTTTAAAAAGATAATATACTGATTCCAGTGGCCAAATTACACCACATACCAAAAACACTGAAACCAAACTTCCTGTCGCTATTAAAGTTGCAGTAAATTCTTTATCGCAAACACTCGAAATAAATAAACCTGTAATATTATAATCATTATGCTATAAAAATACATTTTAAAAATTTGGACTTACCATAAGACATACCACAAATACCACAAAGGCAACATATGAAGAACACTAATGTGAGAGAACCTTTCATGGTCATCGAAAATACAAAGAAAGCCCCAAAGATAGTTAGAATTATTTGAGTTAATGTTATACAAAATTCGCATATGAAGTGAGTCAATAATAATTCTGCATCAGTTATTCCAATGACATAAGTTCTTTCTAAAGTACCTTCGTTACGTTCCATCAACATGGAAATTGATGACGTTCCGACAGCCAAGTTAAAAATTAATCTAAAATATATCCTGATTAGCTATTTCTGTACCTTAAAAATATTGAACTTACATTAAGATAACTGCGGGTAACGCAGAATCAGTAAAATTTGGTTCCATATCTCCATAAACTGGATCTTCAAACTGTAAAGATTCGAAAAATTTAAAAATTACTAACAATATTACTTTACGTTACATTTATTGGAATTTTCAAAGATTTCCTTTGTTTTCCACACATTTCCATATAATCTTGAAGAAACTCTTGGAATGTTTTGTACAGGTATATTTTCAAATATGTCGCAACTTGTTTATCTATAGAAATGGAATTAATTACAAATTAACCCATACCAAAAAGCATTTAGTTTAGTAGGCAAGAAATGTTGGCGGGAAATTTGAAAGGGGGTTGCAATATTAGAAAACAAATATAAAATTAAATTTTTATAAAATGTCTTACTGGTTACATCTCGGAAGACATCGATTTCTGAATATTTTAAATCCCAAGATTTTGTAGTTTCTCCATCATCGATGCGTGCACGAAGCGCTTTCGTATAGTTCTTCCTTATAACAATTGAAGCGTAATTTTTACCCCTGAAAACAGATTCGACTGCGTCTTCCTCCGAGTCATAATAAATCTAAAATTTACATGAGAAAAAATCGTTGACAAAAATTATAACACTGTTTGCTTACAAATTTTACACCTTGAAATTCTAAATATTTAGTATAGCAACAACTAAGTTGTGTACTATTGCATGTTAGAAATGAGTCGCAAATTTTCGCATTTTGTGTTTCGTGATTAATTAGAGCAACAGGTAAATCTACAGGACTCCTTCCTATGGTATAGTAAAACATGGAAATTATTACCAACGGTAATATCGTAATGAAAATCATCGGAGGTAAATTTCTCGCCATCCACAAGAAACCTTTAAAGAGTAAGGCTTTTATACGACTTCTATTGAAAGGAACAAAATCTGCAAAAGTCTTTTTGCACCTCCTCTCTGCAGGAACTGCAGGTAACTCGCTTTTGTTCGCGTAACTCGAGACAGGTTGAGAAACAAACGGTTGAACGAAACTTTTATTTTGGATGGCGCTTAATTTAAAGAAAGTTGCTTCTAAAGATGTTTCACCAAAACGGCGAATTAAAGTTTCTGGAGATTCCTCTGCTAAAAATGTTCCTTCACGCATCAAAGCAACCTTTAATATAGAGAGTTAATTAAATTGAAGGTAAAAAGAAAAAAATTACTTTATGCGCCTGTCTCGCTTCTTCGATGTAATGTGTGGTAATAATTATGGTGATGTTTCTTTCTACTACAAGTTGGGTTAAATAACCCCAAACCATGATTCTGATTATTGGATCAATTCCAACTGTAGGTTCGTCTAAAACTAACAATTCGGGTTCGTGCACAAGTGCAACTGCTAATGACACTCGTCTTTGTTCACCACCACTCAAATTTCTGATAGTTTCGTTTGTGTGGTCCAGCATTAACAACTCTTTCAAAAATTTACATCTTTGTTTTATTTGATCGGTGGTCATTCCCGCTACCCAACCGTAATACAACAATGTTTCTTCGATCGTAAAACTGGCATATAAAGCTGTTTCCTGAAGTTACAAAATTAATTTTGATTTTAGTTTATCATCAAAACTTACTTGAGGCATATAGCCAACGTTTGGTCCAGGTACTCTGCTGTTTTTAGTTCCAGGTGTACCTCCCAAAACCCAAATTCGGCCAAAATTTAATCTTTTGCTACCCAGAATGCAGCTTAGTAGGGTCGTTTTTCCACATCCACTTGCTCCCAGTAGAGCGTAACTGAAAAAATGTTTTAATTTCGTAATGAAAAATTAATAGAAATATTACATTTCGCCCTTTGCAACTGTCGCATCTAAATTATTGAATACAGAAACTTGGTTATAATTGAAGCCATAGCTTTTGGTAGCATTTCTTAGATAAACTGAATATTCCTTAGGTTTCGAACCTGTTGTACATTCGTTCATTTCAAAATCATTATTGGAATTTTGCATGGAATTTTCGTTAATCTGTAGAGAAAATCATGAATAGTCAGAAGAATTATTGTAAAATATTTTTTGTAAGGTTTTTAATGAAATGGTCAGTATTTTAAATAAATGAGCAGTATTTTAAATAAATGGTGAGTATGATTTGAATGATTAATAACTTTTTAATTTCAAAGGTTGTTTCCATGACCAAAAATACTTGGAAAGGGTTTAAATTAATTAACACTGATGGATCCAAGATTTGCCGTGGTTGCGTTGTCAAAATCGACTCTCCGCTCCGGCTCCCTACGCTCTGCATAACAAAAATTAACTAAGGAATGAAATATACTAACCAAACAAAATGTTAATGCAACTTGCAGTACAATATACTGCCCAAAATAACAAATTAATCTGACCAAAATTCAATACCGATACTTAAATATTTTTTACTGGCCAAAATATTATTATAACTAACTATTTAATGATAAAAATACTGACCAAAAGATTAATTGCAAAATAAATACCTTAAATAGCTGCGACATTTTTCCAATGGGTCATTACGCATGGTTCATTTACAATACAATGAAAAGAAAGTCTATGAACTTTACATTGAAAAATAACAATAATAAATAAATTATTGAATAAAGTCTCGAAAAACGTAATCAAACTGAATTCAAAGGTCACAAAAGTTATCGTAAATGATTACTTCTAAATGTTAAAAATGCATGGAATAGTTTTGATGAAGTTTTAAAATCATAATGGTAAACAAATTAAAATTTGAGCAAAAAATATTAATTTTATTAAATGCATACTCATACATATTATATAAAATATATTTGGAATAAATTATTATTCAGAATAACAATAAAAGTCAATGGTTTTTTAACATTATGTAGGTAGGTACATACTATGATTAGAAATTCTAATTCAAATTTCTGGTACTATTGTAACCAAGATTTTGAATTGTTAATTAAAAGTCGATTTTCTTAATCAATATGCAGAAAATTTTATAAAAGGGACAGTAGCATAATTAGCCATGTGCTGGGTGTGCAAAGAACACCGGCGCCGCGCCGGCTCCAAATAGAAGCCTTATTTAAATTTTGAATTCATGAAAATGATAAATTATTATTATTATATTATTAATAATATTATAAAGACGATCGGATCATAACGGTCAAGCGAATTGACTATGCACGCTAAATACTTCGTTCGATTCTGAGTGAAGTAAGAAGTTTATTCTGGCCGTCTCTTTGGTCATCCAGGTTGGGTTTGCTTCTGGTCGTAGGTAAGAAATATAAAATGCTAATAAACCAAACGCCAATTCGACGAAGTTGATGGTAGTTTCAAAACCGACTATGATGATAAAATATATATTTTTTATATTGGCGATAAAAGTTTCTTTCAAACTCTCAATATTATTTTTAGACAAAAACATGGTTTTTTCTCATCAAAATACTTAAGAATTCGTCGAAATGGTGATTGTTATCCAACATTCGTATTTTGGAGTCCAACATTTTCCAAGAGGTTATTTATGTCGATTTTCAATAAAAATTTACATGTGTGCTTTTTATAAGACTACATGACTGATTTGGGTGTGGAGGATGCGAAAACTGATTATTCAGCTGTCACAAATGCAGGTATGTCACTCGAAAACGAAAGTCCAATAATATTTTTACATCAATCACCCATAAAATGTAGAAATATTATTCTTAGACAAAACCCGATTGCGTCAGTAAAATTTATTTTCACATCATGTTTTCTTGAGCGACTAGCAAAGACATACTTGAATGCTCCGGCTAGCGTCGTCGACTATTTGAATGTCGTTGAAAACGCAGTAAATGCACTGGATGACGCCTTTTAGATTAAATAAAACTTTTATTGAAAATTAATGAAAAAACCTATAATAATAAAATTGAAAAGATAATTTTGTGCGGATTTTGGGATTTAATTTATTGCGGCTTGATAGGAGCGGGAAAAAGGCGTACATCGCACCAGTGTAGATGAAGTGTTCTTTAAATGTTAGTCTCTTGTCTAAGATAACCCCCAAGTACTTAATTGATGGCGTTGCTTTAATTTCTGTTCCGTTAAGTTTAAGTTTAGTTGTCTGGGCGTCATACTTTTGGGAGGAAATTGTCATGGCAGTCTTGTCTTCGTTGAGTTTCAATCTCCAATCATCGTAGTAGTCGAGTAGTTCGTTGACTAATTCTGTTGACTAAATTTAGGACTAGAAGTTTGTGGAGCAGGCCATCATGCCAGACGGTATCGAAGGCCTTTTCCACTTCGTAGTTGATTTGTCTTTGTTGTAGTTGATTGTGATGTCGTTTACCAGAATGGCAAGTTGGAGGGTGGTGGAATGGTCGGGACGGAAACCGAATTTGTTCTTTTATTAGAAAGTTGTTTCGAGCTTCGAGGGATTGGATGCGGTTAAGGATAATTTTTTCTAAAATTTTGGATAAGGTGGGTAGGAGGCTAATAGGCCGGTAACTGGAATGGTTTACCGGGTTTGGGAATTGGGATTGAGTCGTCCAGATGCAAAACCAGACAAAAGTGGTTCAACAGAAGTCAGTCCAAATGAAAAAAAACTTTTTTTACAGCTTTAAAACAAGATATCCTTAAGCTTTTATTTTTGAAAATTTACAAATAAATCACTTTGTCGGTCCCCAAGAGCTTTTTACTCTCAGTATTTAAAATAATTATATATTATGCTTTAAAAATCGAAGATGACAGGTTTTGCATCCTTACTTGCAAATATGACAGGTCTTGCAAACGTATCTACGGCCATATTGAAAATATTGTCGTTTGAAAAACCTGGCATATTTTAAGTCAGGCTGCAAAACAATCCATTTTTTGGTAATAATAATAATAAAACAATAAACTATGAAGCAAAATACTTTTTCCAAAAATCGTCATAGAAACAACACTTCCCTGCGTATCTACGCGCAGGGAAATTGAATTATACTGACTAGTCCGGTAATGTCAGTAATTGATTTTTTCAATGTGTTTTGACACATTGACAAACTTGATTTTTGCTCATTTTAAAACTGTTGTTCAATTAGTGTTTTAAAATTTCGATTTTTTACGATTTTTGGAAAAATTTAATACAAAATACGTCAGGAAAATATCTCACTTTACTCGGAGCTCTAAAATACTCGGCACAAAGTGCCTCGTATTTCAACATTGCTCCTCGTCAGTAACATATAATTTTCCTGACTTTCATGTAAATAACTATTTTCTAATGTTGTCAATGGCAACGTACTTTATAGAATTATAATGTAACGTTGTCAATGACAACGTACTTTATAGGATATAAAATACGTTAAAATTCTAATTTTTCTGTTAGTGTTAGAAAAAATATTGAAGACAACGCGTGTTTTATAGATTAAAAATCTTTCTCTATTAAATCCTCACTCCCTACGGTCGCTCGGATTTAAACTACGACTTCGATTTTTAAACAGTCTATAAAACACTAGTTGCCTTAATAGCTATATAATAATTGTTCATACGTATAAAATTAAAATAATAGATAAATAATTTCGATTGAAATCTGGAATGGAGAAGGTAAACATAATGACTGGTTTTGCATCCGAACTCGTGGTGTGAGATTTGAATACTTTGCAATAAATTATGACAGGTTTTGCAGCCGAACCAAATATGTCAGCTTTTGCAGCCGAGCTCACCAAAAATTAGCTGGTTTTGCACCCGACTGAACTTTTAAGTCTAATTTTAAATGATTTAGGACAGGTTTTGCACCTTAATGTCTTAATATTCTCGTAGCTGAAGTCGAGAGGAATTCAGGGATACCAATAACTCAAAAAAATTTTTGCAGAAGGCAGGGTTTGCATCTGGACGACTTAATTGCGGTTTTCCAAAATTTTGGGGAAGTATTGATTTTTAAGACAGGAATTTAAATAGCTATTTATGTTACTAGTAACGGAAAGTTGAATATTTCAGTACTAGGCGATATATTTTTGTACGAGGCGCAGCCGAGTACAAAAAAGAGCCGCGTACTGAAATAGTAACTTTCCGTTACAAGTAGCATACAAGATTTTTCCTCATTGCGTTCTAAATAAAACACAAAAATTTAAGTGTAATTTAAATATGCTCATGCACTAGAAGGCGTGTGTGACTGTAATTATGAATTAAAAGCGTTGCTAAGTTGTAGAGTGTGCAGTTGTTTAAAACAATTTATGTGTTACATATTTGTGAAACACGAATACATTTTTAATTGTAAAATTAAAATAGGTAATTATTTTATTAAAATAAGTAGGTACCACAATTACAGTTTTATTTTATTTAGGTAAGCAGCATTGTTTTAGATCTCGGTGACAAAATGAGTGATCTATCTGAAGATTCCGATATCGAAAAATTAGCTTCGTTAGCTGCGCAATCTTTGCTGCCGGCAAAATCAAAAGACAAGTATGAAGGTGCGTATAACAAATTCGAGAAATGGTGTACAGAAAAAAGAGTTAAAACCATAAACGAAGCAGTTTTGATGGCGTATTTTGAACTCCAATCAAAGACATATAAGAGCTCTACGCTATGGACTCTTTATTCGATGTTGAGGGCTACAATCCAACTTAAAAAAAAAATTGACATCAAAAAGTTTACGTCTTTGGTTGCCCTGCTTAAAAGGAAATCGACTGGACAAACAACAAAAAAGTCCAGTGTTCTCACAAAGGGAGAAATAACAAAATTTTTAAAGGAAGCAGATGATACGACGTATCTCTTCATGAAGGTAATGAATTAAAAACTTACATTAATCAAGAAATTATTTTAATTGAAATTTAATTGTTTTAGGTAGCACTGATTGTGGGTATCAGCGGCGCATGTCGAAGAGAAGAGTTGACTTCTCTTCTGCTCGAAAATGTTCGAGACCAGGGCTCGTACATTTTAATCAACATACCATACACAAAAACAAATATAAGAAGAGAATTTACTATAAGCAAAGGAAACTTTGAATGTTCTGACCTTTTAGCAATTTTCAAGAAATATTCTTCCCTGCGTCCATCTGCAGTACCACATGGTAGATTTTTTGTTTCGTATCGTAACGGTAAATGTACCAAACAACCGGTTGGTATACATACCATCGGAAACGTTCCCCAAAAAATTGCAAATTATCTTCAACTACCAAATTCAAATAGATACACAGGGCATTGTTTCCGACGAACATCGGCTACTTTGCTGGCTGACGCCGGAGCAGATATAACGACTCTCAAGCGACATGGTGGATGGAAATCTACCAATGTTGCAGAAGGTTATATTGAAAACTCCGTCGAGAACAAACTGCAAGTGGCTTCCAAAATATTAGGTTCAACGGTTGAAATAGCTGCACAGGTAGTTACGGCATTTACTACTGGTGAATCTGTTGCAATATTTGCTCCTGCAGGACAGTTGGAGCAACAAACAAAGAAAAAAGAAGTTTTAGAAGACCAACCTGATCCTCCATCGACTTCTCGAGGTATAACTTTCAAAAATTGTAAGGCGATAACAATTAATATTTATAATAATTAAACGTATTATTTTGATTATTGTGTATGATTGAATCTCAGTCGCCTGAGAAAGTGAATTTCCTAATCCGGAACTGCTACTTTCCCGGCCGCAAAATGAGTCCGAGAAAAACTTTCCCGGACTCATTTTACGGAGTCCGACAAAAAGGGACTTTTCGTCACTCAAATGAAGATCGAAAGGTACGACCTTACCTATCGCAATGAGGAAAATGTAGTATATTTGGACTATGAGCTTTTTTGGTAATTTTTTAAGGATTTGTGGGGAGATGAAGTTGTGGCCAGGAGCTCTGTTTTTAAGTTTTTTAATGATATTTTTGATTTCGGAAGGGGATGTTAAATCGGAGTCGGGGGTGGGGGATGGGGTGTTTTGGATATGGTCGATAGATTTTTGGACTTGTTGGTCGATGTCGGGATTTATAGTGTGGTTGGTTAAATTGTGGCTTTTGAGGTACTCTTGCGCCATTGCGTTGGTTTTGTCTTGGTCAAAAATAATTTGTCCTCAAGGGGTTTGTATAAGATTAGGAATTGTCGATTAATTTCGTAATTTTTTAATGTTTCGGCAATTCTCCAAAGTTTATTGAGATTCGAGAGTAAAATGTCTTGTCCCAACTCGTCTGTTTGATTTTATTTATATCGCTGTTAATGTCGTTAGTTAATTTTATAATTTGGGTTTTAATTTGTGGGTTGTGGTAACGCTGGTAAATATTTCTTAGTTTGTTCTTATTTTTGATTTTTGTCAGTATTTCTGGGTTACTTTTGTTTTGTAAAAAAAAGCGAGAAGGAGAAAAGAAAGGATAACATATTATCATAAAAAACCTGCCAAGGGAGGGAATTTTAACGCCAGGAAAAGTAGAGGAATACCTGAATAATAAGATGTAAATACATATTGAGGTCGTTGATGCATTTAAAGTGGGAAAAGTAATTTGAAAGCAGGTAATTGTGGCCAAATTGAAGAACAATGTGCATAAGCGATTAATAATGGAAAGCAAAAGTAAACTTAACTAGTAACTACGTTACTACCGGGAAAGGTACATTTCGCCGAGAACGATTCGCCGAGATACACTTCGCCGGGAACGATTCGCCGAGAACGTTTCGCCGACAGGTACGATTCGCCGGGAACGATTCGCCGAGAACGATTCGCCGAGAACGATTCGTCGAGAACGATTCGCCGAGAACGATTCGCCGACAGGCACGATTCGCCGGGAACGATTCGCCGAGAACGATTCGCCGAGAACGATTCGCCGAGAGTAATTTTATATATTAAATTTTTAATATTATGGTAAAATATAAGGTTTATATAAGGTTTAAGAAGCAAAAAAAAAAAGATTTAATAAAAGGAAACTCAAAGTTTTTTTTCTTTTAAAATCAAATAGTAGTTTTATAATTAACTTTAAGGTAGATAGATTAGTTAAATGTAGATTATTTAAAATAATAAAAATAAATTTACAGTTTAGTTACAGTTATTAATTCAAATATCCATAAAGTCCAAATATTCATTTTTTGTTAATGAGGGGACCGTGAAAAGAGATATCCACCGGCCGAACTTAGGTTAGTGTTAGGAAACGATTTTTTTTTAATGAAGAGACCGTGAAAAAAGAAATCCACCGGTCGAACTTAGGTTAGTGGTAAGAAACGATTTATTTTAATGAGAGAACCGTGAAAAGAGAGATATACCGGTCGAGAGGAGGTTAGTGTTAGGAAACGATTTTTTTTTTAATGAAGAGACCGTGAAAAGAGAGATCCACCGGTCGAGCTTAGGTTAGTGGTAGGAATCGATTTCTTTTTAATGAGGGGACCGTTAAAAATCCAAGGTCGAGTTAGGTTAGTAGTAGATTTTGACTGCGTCAAAACCCCCTGGGTGGGCGGCGAAATATAAGGCGGCGAAATGGTGTGTATTCAGATTAGATAGGTCGTAGATACATGTGGAGGGAGAACGCTTGACATCTAATCTCACCAACATAAACCCGCATGTACGAGTTTTCGTTACTGCGCATTAGCTCCAATTAAAAATTGAAATTTCATCACAAAATTCAGTCTTTCAACCGCCTAATATATTTCATAAAACTTTTAAAGAGCCGTTAAAAGTAAAGGTGGATTTCTATTGGCTTGTTAGAGTTAACACACGTTTTCTATTGGTTAATTAGGAACTTTTAGATAACGCTTTTATTATAAAACCGGCCTAAGCGCTAAAATATTAGAATTTTAACTAATATGTAAAGAACAACATACAAGAAATTAATATTTAATGTCACTTTAAAAATTGTGTCACGGAGAATCGTGCCTCGGCGAATCGTTCTCGGCGAATCGTTCTCGGCGAATCGTTCTCGGCGAATCGTTCTCGGCGAATCGTTCTCGGCGAATCGTTCTCGGCGAATCGTGTCTCGGCGAATCGTGTCTCGGCGAATCGTTCTCGGCGAATCGTTCTCGGCGAATCGTTCTCGGCGAATTGTTCTCGGCGAATCGTTCTCGGCGAATTGTGTCTCGGCGAATCGTTCCTCGGCGAATCGTGTCTCGGCGAATCGTTCCCGGCGAAGTGTTATCGGCGAATCGTTCTCGGCGAAATGTACCCAACCCGTTACTACCACCTATATTGAACATGACATGACCAGCAAGGAAAAGGATATATTCAAAATCAAATATAGGCCTTGGATAAAATAGAAATGGGAAAAGGAGAGAAAGTAAAGCTTGGCTATCAAAATATGATCAAACAGGACAAAGTGTATATTTGGGACAAAAATGATAAAGTTCTGAAATTAAAAAATGGTCAACTACAACATAAAAAATACTAATGCAGTTGGAGGAGGGAGTACCTGGACCTTCCCAGACAGGTACTCCGGAAGGGAAAGCTGGGGGTTATGTACGGATAAGGCGGGAAGTTGATCTAGAAAGGTGCCGGACTTGTTAGTAGAATTTCTAGGTTCGAATCCTACTCGGAACGATTTTCTTTCTGTCCTAGTGGTTCGGACTCCACTTTAAAAACTGTCGTTCCTGTTGAGCGGTGCTTATTATGCACTGCTCAGAAAAATATAGTAATAATATCAAATTGACTTTCCTGTTATTGGGTTCGCCTGTTGGAATTTTAACTGATTATTATTATTATTATAAGGCATGAAATAGGAAACGATGAGCTAACACATGAGAAGAAAAGAGATGAAAAAAAATCAAATGGTAGGAGAGGGAGGAATGAAATAATTAAAATCACAACATGGAATGTACGGACACTGTTGAGACCGGGAAAGATAGATGAAGTCGAGAATGAATTAAAGAGATATAGGATAGGAATAGCAGCACTGCAAGAAATTAGATGGAAAGGTCAAGGGGAGGTAACTGCCAAGGAATATACTATGTTGTACTCGGGTGAGAAGGAACAGGGAAGAAATGGAGTATGCTTTATGGTGAGAAATGAGGAGAAAGACAGCTTAATGCAGTTCCAACCAGTAAACGGAAGAATGGCATACCTGAGAGTAAGAAAGATATTGTAATGTTATCGAAGTACGAGCATTGCGAGGCCAAATAATTAGTTTGATTTCATGAAGGGTTGAAATTTACACCCATAAAAAAGTTGAACCAGATTGCACATACAGGAGCAAAGTTGTCACTATTAACACACAAACACATTTTTCTTGTTATGAACAATCTTGTGTGGGGCGTGATAAGTTTGAGTGAGGTTTGCGACCTGAAAGCAGAAATTTGTGTGAGTCGAACAATTTTGAAAAAAATCACTTTGAACTTGTTGTCAGTTTTTGATTGGAGAAGAGTGTTCCAAGCAGACGTGGTGGTAATATCCGGCGGTGATAAGGAGGTCGCCAGCGAGCATTGAGAGCAGCCAGGCGTATACAATTTTTTATGGCAAATAATTTTCCAAAATACCAGTGGAAAAGTTTGAATAATTTACCAGTAAACATATAATAATTTTTTAGACACACTAAAAATGTAATAGACACTTTTAGCACTAAAAATATATAAAATTGGCACAGATGTAAATATACTAAAAGTATATTATTCACGATCGATTTCGTTAACACAGTAACATCCTCAGGTGAGTTCATCCTCGGCTTTGATTCCTTTTAACAGCCTTAACCTCCACCAACTCTGATTAAGTAGTTAATAACAGTTAATTATTTCTAACCATGATTAGGTAACTAACAATTTAATCAAATATGGTGGAACCGTCCTTAAATTTAATAACTTCAATCAAATTTTATTTAAAAGGGGTGGCACTAATAAAATAATTTTTCCTACAAAACTTGCTTATTTTTTAAAGGTCCTATCAACAATATTTCTTTAGACCTATGATGCTATTTAAAATTCTGGAGTTCTTAACATCATGGAGCAAACTATCCGGGATGCCGACCTTTCCAGGAAATTATGACGATTTGTTTCTTTATTACGGCTTTTATAATAAATTATTTTGACCCAATTCTCATCGACTAACGGTTTTTGAAAACAATTATTGATGCGGGTGGCTTATTCGCCAGAATAGAAACATGAATAAGGAACGTTAAATTGATTTATGATTAGTTTCACAATAATCAGATAACTCAAATGAAGGCCTTGGTACCATAGAGAAACTGACGATCAAGATCAAATATTATCTTTATTTTTCTTTATTAAATAACTAAAATAAGCAATTAAATAATTATAACAACTTACTATTTTTTCTTAAACTTTAAAAGTACCATACTCGCAATAATTAATATTAAAATCCATATTCCAAAAGAACAAAATCCAATATAAACGGAGCTTACAGAAAGATCCCAACCTTTTTGTAAAATATTTCTTAAACTTTGAGTTGCTGTTGTAAACGGAAGTAAATATGAGAAAGGTTTAAAGAGGTAATGTACAGCTTCCAGTGGCCAAATTACTCCACATATGAAGAAAGCCGTGAGCAAACTTCCTGTTGATAGGAGCACTGCAGTAACTTCATTATCACAAATACACGAAATAAATAAACCTAAGATATTAAAATAATGCTACTTAAATACATTAACGATATTAAAAATTACTACTTACCAAAACACATACCACAAATTCCAGAAAGACAACAAATAAAAAACACTAATATGAGAGAACCTTTCAAGGTCATCGAAAATAGAAAAAATGTCGCAGAGATGGTTACAAATATTTGAGTTAAGGTTACACAAAATTCGCATATGAAATGAGCCAAAAATAATTCCTCATCTATTATTCCAATGACGTACATTCGTTCTAAGGAACCTTCCTTGCGTTCAATCAACATTAAAGTTGATGTCGTTGCGACAGCCAAATTAAAAATGACTCTAAAATATTTACTGATTAATTATTTGTTCACTCTCAAAAATTATATTAAAATTACACTAAGACAAATGCAGATATTATAGAATCAGTAAAATTTGGTTCCATAACTCCATAAACGGGAACTTCAAACTATAAAGATTCAAAAAATACAAAAATCAATAAAAACTTTTTTTTTCCATACATTGATTGGTATTTGTAATGCTTTCCTATGTTTTCCACATGACTCCATATAATCTTCAAGGAACTCCATGAATGTTTTGTAAAGGTATATTTTCAAGTACGTCGCTATTGGTTTATCTAAAAAAAACAAAAGTAAGTAGTAACGACATTTGAATTTTTATTTAACTTAGATGATGAAGTAAATTTTAAAAAGTTAAATGAAATATGACAAAGCCATATACTTGAACAGTTTGTTTTGAAGCACACAACACAAATGTATCTTTTCTTTTTGCTACGAACTGTATGTCCGAGTGCGGGGCGGGTGGTGGGGATTAGTAACTTGGTTAATGTAATTTCAGTGACGATGGAGCGCTTTCCGGGTGAGCAAGGTGTATTTTGTGCAAAACACTTTTACAGAAAATTCTAAATTCTATAGTAGATGATCGCTATAGTTAAAGAGGTTCAGATGTACTAGGTTAATTACAAAGAGAATTTAGTTTGGTTAGACATGTAGTGGTAAGGGAAAATTTAAAAGTTAGTTGCAATATTATAAAGCATATTTTCAACACAATTTCAATAAAAGTTCTTACTGGACACATCCTGGTAGATATCAATTTCTGAGTATTTTAGATCCCATGGCTTTGTAGTTTCACCATTATCAATGCGTGCACGAAGCGCTTTGGTATAGTTCTCTCTTATAACAATTGAAGCATAGCTTTTACCACTGGAAACAGATTGAATTGCTTCTTCTTCTGTTTCATAATAAACCTAAAAGTTACTTGTGAAACACTTGCAAAAGAATCACCAATTTGCTTACCAGCTTTACTGCTTGAATCTCTAAATATTTTGTATAGCAACAACTAAGTTGGGAACTACTACATGTTAGAAACGAGTCGCAATTTTTCACATTGTGTGTCTCTTGATTCAATATTGCAACAGGTAAATATACAGGACTTCTTCCTATGCTAAAGTAAAATAATGAAATTAATACCAGTGGTAAAACAGTAATCAAAGCCATTGGTGTTAAATTTCTCAACATCCACAGAAAGCCTTTGAAAAGTAAGGCTTTCATACGATTTCCGTTAAGCTTTGGTACAAAATCTGTGAATGTTTTTTCGCACTTTATCTCTAAAGGAATAGCGGGTAGCACATTTTTGTAGTTGGAACCATTAATATCTTGAACTCCATATTGGTCACTCTGAGCACCATTCAGTGTAACAAAACTATTATTTTGATAGACGCTCAACTTCAAAAAGGTTTCTTCTAGGGATGTATGTCCAAATCGGCGAATTAAAGTGTTTGGAGCTTCTTCTGCTAGAAATGTTCCTTTACGCATCAAAGCAACCTTAAATTAAGTTAACTAAATTTAAAGGAAAAAAAAATAAGAACTAAATTACTGTATGCGCTTGTCTCGCTTCTTCGATGTAATGTGTAGTGATAATTATGGTGATGTTTTTTTCTATAGCAAGTTGGGCTAAGTAACTCCAAACTGTTTTTCTGATTATAGGATCAATTCCAACTGTAGGTTCGTCTAAAACTAACAATTCGGGTTCGTGCACAAGTGCAACTGCTAATGACACCCGTCTTTGTTCACCTCCACTTAAATTTCCAATTATTTCGTTTGTATGATCCAACATAAACAACTCTTTCAAAAATTTACATCTTAGTTTTATTTCATCGGTGGTCATTCCGGCTATCCAACCGAAATACATCAAGGTTTCATCAATCGTAAAACTGATATACAAGGCTGTCTCCTGAAGTTACAAAATTAATTTTGATTTTAGCTTTTCATCCATACTTACTTGAGGCATATAGCCAACGTTTGGTCCAGGTACTTTGCTGTTTTTAGTTCCAGGTGTACCTCCCAGAACCCAAATTTTACCATAATTTAACCTTTTGCTACCCAGGATGCAGCTTAGTAGAGTCGTTTTTCCACATCCACTGGCCCCTAGTAGAGCGTAACTAAACAAATTTTGTAAGTTTTAAATGTAAAATTAGTTGAAATATTACATTTCTCCCTTTGCAACTGTCGCATTTAAATTATTGAATACAGAAACTTGGTTATATTTGAATCCATAAGTTTTGGTAGCGTTCCTTAGATAAACAGAATATTCAGTACGGTTTAATCCCGATTCATTTTCATTCATTTCAAAATCATTATTGGGATGAATGGAATCATCGTTAGTCTGTAGGAAAATTTGAAAAATCAAGAAAATTCCCAATGGCCCCTTAAATTATTAACTTAAAAATTAAAATACCTTAAATAGTTGCGACATTCTTCTTAAAGCAGCATTATTCAATTATTGTTAAATTTTATATAGCAATAGCATTGTTAAATTGCACATGTATATCTCCAAATATATTCAAAGGTCATAAAAGTTATCAGTTTTTATTTTAATTATATTAATTCCACGAATTAAAAATACACAAGATATTTTTAATTTCATGGTCTTTATTACGATTTATACAATTAATTATTATTATTATAATATTATTATAAATTAAATACTTGTCATAATAATGTCAAGCTATTTTATGATTTGTTGAAGACAGAATCAAAATCATAATTACGAGTTTTGTAGAGACCAGACAAATAATGTCTAATTGTATTGAATAGGCAATATATTCTAAGAACCAGGCCTGATAAATCTAATTTTTCAGATTCCTAAAGCCGTAAAAAGCTTACAATATGAAAGTTGTAAATCTTGTTTTAAATTACTAGGTGACACTTGACTGACTTTATCGCGAACACACTGAACACTGCTGTTGAACTGTTGGAACCTTTGAGGAGGTCAATCTTTATACAGGAATGGAAGAAAAACTTTCCTTCTTCAAGATAAGATAACGGCATGTCCTCGGTTTTTAATCGAAAACGTCTTCATCATCATCATCATCATCAGAAGTGTTGTCAGGTGAAGGGTTGATGATACCATCATCAGGGTTTTCAAGGTTTTTAGGTACAGTGAAGGGATAGGTACAGTGTTTAATTCAAGTCTAGATTTATATATAGATTCTACATACGGATGAGGCAGTAGAATGGCAGGTTTTAGTATATTTTGCTCTAGTACAATTGATGCATTTTTGTTTTCAGGTTTGGAAATAATCAGGCATTCCTTGGATGAAGATTCAGAGGAGGAGCAGATTTTAGACGTATATCCAAATCTTTGGCAAATATAACAGCGAACTATGTTGATGTAATTCGTGATGTTACAGGTTCTCCAGTTAAAATCAATTTTTCCCAATCTCATTGCCGCTTCCCAAATGATAGGATGGACCTCCATGATCCATTTATTCAAAGATTTCTTTTTGGTTCCGACAGAATTGATGCTTTTGCCCCAATTCTCTCCAGTTTTCATTATTGTTTCAGGAAAAGTTTCAATGAATGGAAATAATTGGAAATTTCCCCACACCCAGTTAAGACTGGTAAATTTGCGGGTGGTGGCCCTGATGTAAAAACTAGATCTATGGTAATTAGGAGGCAAGGTGAGGATTCGGTTTGCCACTTCTCGAGGTAAATAAAACTAAGTCGGAAACAAAAGTAACGTTTATTAATAATTACTGCCACAATAATCGCACACACAAAGGACATTCGTCGACTATATAACTAACTTGGTCAAATGGCATTAGAAGGTACGTGAAGGTACCAAAGCAGACCATAAACGGATTAAAATTAACCAAAACACAATTGCGATACAGAGGAATAAAAACTCACCTAAGATCTTTTGGTGTTCACAAAATCTACCTTATACAGAATTCTCTGTACGCGATCGACGTGTAAAATGAAAACAAAAAAGGTATTCTACTGTCCTCTTCTGTCAGTCCTTAACGAAAAAAATCTCCTGGTATACGGTTGCCAGCTGGAAGTTGCAAAGATGGTCTCAAAGATATAAATCGGCCAATATGGAGCCACAAGGTCACAGTTTGGATACTTCAACCCAAAGGTATAGAAGGTATAAACACCACTGCACAGCCTGCAGGTCCACGTTGGAAATGTATAGTAATCCCGTTCTAGACGATAGGAATTAAAACCGAAAATGATTGAAAAAAAAAAGGTTACTTACAACGTGATAGCCTAAGCATAAGTTTTATGGTATGGAAAATCCATCCATCCAATCCAAAACAGTTGCTTTACGCCTATTGTTTAGCGGTAAAAATTAAACGGAACTCGGTAAACTAACAAAAGTTAAAATGGCCTCACACTGGCAGTCGCTCTTTCTTATCAAAAGAAAAACCAAACATAAAATCGTCAAATGACGATTTTACGTTACAAACTTGCATACCAAAAACATCTTGCCAGATGTTTCCAGAAACTAAAAATAACCCGATTTGGTTTTTAGATGAAGCTAAAAACAAACAATAAGAATTTTTAAAATTAGTGTAAAAATTTTCTCTTTAAATATCGCAAGGGCAGCAATATAGATTTGAATTTTAAATAATAATGACTGGGTCCAAATGTACAAGATCAAAATATTAACAGATATAAATAGAATGTAATAAAATTACGAGTATATTATTTTAATATCTTCATATTACCATGTCCTACTTATTTATGTACATAATATTTTATGTATTCTGCCATCATACCTAAGACCACAGTAACTACAAATGGACGGCTTTCTGCAGAAAGGAACCAACCCCAATATTTTAGTTTTGAGTAATTAAAATAATAAGCTTAATTTAAAATTAATATACGTACGTTTATTCCTTATTGACAAAAATGTTGGTTGGTTCATTCACATATTTTGGCAGTATTTATTTGATATGTGGGTTGGTTCTTTTCTGCAAAAGACTATTACATTTAGGATAAAAATGGTTAAAACAATTTTTTTTTAAAATTTTGTGGGTTGGTTCCTGTCTGCAGAAAGCCGTCCAAATGAAAACACAATTTTGGAAAATGATATTATTGCGTCCTATTATCCTGGATAGCAAATAGTCTTACTTTTTGAAACTAAAACGGAAAACTGTTTTGAAATATATTGCGATGTTAATGGTCTTTCCACCTTAACAACCCATACTTACATTTATGGATCGCAACTACTATGCGAATTTAACTTAAATTGTTCTTATCTTCGACCACAATCAAATGTGTGTCCACACGTTCTGCAACGACGTCGACAAGAAGCACCAAGATCGTGTCCTTCTGATCCAGTGTAAACAAAATTTCAGATTTTGTGGATAACGACACGTGATTGAATTCAATATAAAATATTTTAAGCTAAACAATTTATTTTTGTAGTTCAATAAACGTTGCCCACGTTGTCTTGGGTAATCAATTTACAAAAGTTTTTCATCATCATCTTCATGCTTTAGACATTTGTCCGTTGCGTCATTCTTGGTCTCCCCATCTCTTTCTGGGGAAAAACAAAAGTTTTTTTTTTACAAAATTTTAAAATAAAACACAAAATTGTTACAACACACCAACAAATAATAATCAAATCATAGAACCTTACCGGGTGGAAAAGGAGGCAACGGTGGACTCCCCGGGCCCAATTTTGGAAATATCGATTTGTATGGTCGATTTATACTCACTTTACTTAACATTTAAGAGGATTAATTAATAATTAGATACATCTATCTATATACAGGGTGTCCCCGCACTCACTTTACATAACTTAGGTGGTGATAGAGCACACTTTTCTAAGAACAATATTTAACAAAAATTTTTTTCTAAATTCAAACCCTCGAGAGTTAGGCCTCTTTAAAGCATTTTTTTTAATTTCCACCTTCACGTGGCCGTAGCCCCGAAAATATTGATTTTTCAGTATAAATAGTTTAGTGCTTTTTTAAAGAGCGTGAAATAATCTACAAACTAGATTCCAACCTTTTATTGCCTAAAATCAACGGCTTTCGAGTTATAAATTAAAGTAAGTTAAAAAATGTCGAAAAATTTGAGCTTTCTTTTTTTTTGTTTTTTTTCAAAACCCTGTATCTTTTAAACGAAACATTTTAGAAAAAATCTGACGCCCCATTCCGGATAGGAAATTTAACGGACTACAACTTTTGTCTAGTAAAAATTTTTGAAAAACCAATCCATTTCACAGAAAATCAAAAAGTAAGAAACAAGGCAGGTACAAAACAAAATTAAATTCACAAAATTTTTATTTTTTTTTGAAAAATTATTTTATTATAAATAATTTAAAATTATTACATTAATAAAGTAATTGTTGAAAATGACCACCCTCATTATCAATACACAGTCGTGATTGTTTTAAAAGATGTTTGTCGAAAAAAATCGATTTTTCGACACTTTTAATCTCAGAAATTCAAATTTTTGACACTTTTCGCACTCACCGATTGACCAAAATTGGCCTCGTGATTGACCGGTCAATCCCTCGACCTTGTTGACCACCCCTGCTATAATGGCTCTTAACGAAAAAGGAAATTTTATAAATAATACTATAAAGCATATTTTAAAATGAGCACGACTGTGTATTGAAAATGAGGGTGGTCATTTTCAACATTTACTTAAATAATCTAATATAGGGTGTTTTTTTAGCTGCATGAGAACTTTCAATAGGGATAACAATTGAATCAAGATTGCTATGGAACCAGTTTTTTGACATTTGTGTTTAGCAAGGTTTGGCATTTGATAATGCATAGATTGACCATTGAACAACGCTACCAAATTGGCCTCACAACCAATTGGAAGTGGATCCATTTTTTTACCGTAAAATTTTGTTTAGTGACGAGGCACATTTCTGGTTAAATGGGTATGTGAACAAACAAAATTGCCGTATATGGAGTGAGACCAATCCGGGACATTATCCTGAGACTCCATTGCATCCATTAAAATTGAACGAAACCATCAATTTATTGAAAGGACAATTTGGTGACAACATTATTTCAAAACGTGGTCCTATCAATTGGCCTCCAAGATCTTGTGATTTGACACCTCCAGATTATTTTCTTTGGGGGTATGTTAAATCCATGGTTTATGCTAACAAACCAACAACGCTAGAAGCATTGGAGGCTAATATTCAGCAAGCCATTTATGAAATAAAGCCAGAAATATTGGAAAAAGTGGTCAAAAATTGGACTGAACGGATGCGCTTCGTAACCATTAGTCGTGGTGGTCACATGCCGGAAGTCATGTTCAAATCATAAATGCCTTTAACTGTACTTTCATAAAAAAATTATAACCAAAACATTCCGTCAGGTTTTTAATGTTTTATTTCATTTTGAAGTTCTCATGCAGCTAAAAAAACACCCTATAGTTTAAAATCAATTAATAAAATAATTTTTCAAAAAAAATTAAAATTTTGTGAATTTAATATTTTGTTTTGTGGCTGCCTTGTTTATTATTTTCTGATTTTCTGTGAAATGGATTGGTTTCTCAAAAATTTTTACTAGACAAAAGTTGTAGTCCGTTAAATTTCCTATCCGGAATGGGGCGTCAGATTTTTTCTAAAATGTTTCGTTTAAAAGATACAGGGTTTTGAAAAAAAACCAAAAATAAGAAAAGCTCAAATTTTTCGACATTTTTTAGCTACTTTAATTCATAACTCGAAAGCCGTTGATTTTAGACAATAAAAGGTGTAAACCTAGTTTGTAGATTATTTCACGCTCTTTTAAAAAGCACTAAACCATTTTTACTGAAAAATCATTCTTTTCGGAGCTATGGCCACGTGAAGGTGGAAATTAAAAAAAATGCTTTCAAGAGGCCTAACTCTCGAGGGTTTGAATTTAGAAAAAAAATTTTGTTAAATATTGTTCTTAGAAAAGTGTCCTCTATCAGCATCTAAGTTATGTAAAGTGAGTGCGGGGACACCCTGTATATTCTTCTATCTACTCTATATAGAGTGTGTTCACGGAAAATGGTAACAGTGAATAATTTTTATATGCTACTAGATACAAAAAAAAGTTTAAATAGTTTTTTATTCAACTGGAAATTTACTATCGGAAATTGTTGATGTATATTTTTTTATACTTCAAATTCAACCGGAAGTGAACATCAAAATTTTTTTTCAAATGGCAAAATGTCTTTTTTTAACATTTTCGGAATCTGCAATTTTTTCTCTATAAACAGGTATAAAATTTTCAATTTTCAATTTTCAAAATTTTTCAATTTTGTTACAGAAGTATTTTTGTTCTTGTGGCGGAAAATTTCCTTGTACAGCTAAAACATGCTCTTGTTTGGCTTTAGGTTTAAAATGTTGTTCGGTTTGTAGGTGTTCTAAAAGTAAGAGGCGGTCGGAGCTTAGCGGTCACGCGAGTTGACTATGAACGCTAAATACACTAATGGTGGGTTTATAGAACGAGATAAGGAATAAGCGATAGTGGATAGTGGCCAAGCGATAGTGACTAACGCCGATGCGGGTTTATACAACGAGATAAGAAGTTAAGAAATCCGCATGTTACGCATGAGCAGTATAAATTATTTTGGTACTTGACATCTTGAGTTTATAGTTTGTTTTGACATTTCCTATCTATTTGTCAAATTGCATAATTAAAATTATGCATAGTCAAGATTTGATTGTGTCGTTCTGTATATTATTTTACCTAGTAAAATTTTCGTGAAAATGATAATGCACAATTTGTTGTATAAAAAATGATAATGCAGTTTAATAGAGACAAAATTACAAAAATCCGTAAACAGAAGTCCCTTAAAACCTGGTCATTTGATTAACTATGACTTTTGCCATTTTAAAATGTGATTTATTTGAATGAAATATAAAATATTTCGAGTTCAGAAAATATAAATTTGAAATGAAGCAAATAGGCGGGTTAAAATTAATTCAAATGAACTAATTCTCAAACGAACGCGATAAGCGACAAGAAGTTGAGAAAAGTTCAACTTTTATCCGTTAGCGCGTAGCTCTTATCGCGTTGTCTAAACGGTAGTACAGTATTCCTATGGTTCAACTTTCTTATCCACTATCGCTTATTCCTTATCTCGTTCTATAAACCCACCATAAATTATTTTGGTGCTTGACATCTTGAGTTTATAGTTTGTTTTGACATTTCCTATCTATTTGTCAAATTGCATAATTAAAATTATGCATAGTCAAGATTTGATTGTGTCGTTCTGTATATTATTTTACCTAGTAAAATATTCGTGAAGATGATAATGCACAAATTTTTGTATAAAAAATGATTATGCAGTTTATTAGAGACAAAATTACAAAAATCCGTAAACAGAAGTCCCTTAAAACCTGGTCATTTGATTAACTATGACTTTTGCCATTTTAAAATGTGATTTATTTGAATGAAATATAAAATATTTATAGTTCAGAAAATATAAATTTGAAATGAAGCAAATAGGCGGGTTAAAATTAATTCAAATGAACTAATTCTCAAACGAACGCGATAAGCGACAAGAAGTTGAGAAAAGTTCAACTTTTATCCGTTAGCGCTTATCTCTTATCGCGTTGTCTAAACGGTAGTACAGTATTCCTATGGTTCAACTTTCTTATCCACTATCGCTTATTCCTTATCTCGTTCTATAAACCCACCATGAGAGAATTTTTAGGTCTTATTTATACATAACGTAGTTGTTGTGAGATTTTCATATATTATACAATGTTTTAATGTAAATATACTTAAAATTTACTTATGCATTATAACATCAAGTATTTTTCAATACTATATCAAAATGGTATCAGTCATAATGTTGTTGCCGCTCTAAGTTTCAATTCAAATATTTTTTATTGCCGCCTTATGGTGGATTTATGCTCACAGCCTAAGACCCAACCCCCTAGAGTCAAAACTTAACTAAGAAGATTAACAAATAGTTTTATGTATAACCATTTATACTGGTCAGTTTAGACCCATCATCAGACACCCTACACTTCAGGGGTGTTCATCTTTTCGCTTAAGAAATGTTTTCAATGCGCACAATCATCGAAGTGAAAGAGCCGAAAACTTTTATCTTTATCCAACGTGTTTACATCCTGACGTGTAAAAGAAGCATTTCTTTGCATAAATTATTGCATTTTTAGGGACCTCTTTCAGGTACATCTGCAGGCAATAAATCACCAGGGGTTATTCGGTTTTTCTTAAGTGATACCTTAAAGATCGACAAATTTCATCTTTTCAGTTAATACCTAAGAAATGTTTTCAATGCGCAAAATCGTCGCAGTGAAAGTTCCGAAAACTTCTATCTTTATTCAACATTTTGACAAAAATTGGACAATTTCTGTTATTTGTCACGAAATTATTAAGAAATTATTTAAAAAATTTTCCACCAAATTTCCACGTGTTTTATTATGCCTCTGGCGCAGGTCTGCTTTTTTATATAGGTTTATTATTATGCGTTTTTGATATACAATCGTAAATTAATACTTATAATCAAAATGTTAACCCGTTATCGAAACCAATTAAAAATTATATCATGCACTCTTTCTATCTGTAATCAATTTTGAGCTATTAATAAATTTTTTGTAAAAACACACAAAACTATTTTTATACTGTGATTGGTCATACTTGAAGACTATTATTTCTTCGAAATTGTAAGCGCGTACCAAAATAGTCTTATGTTTTACCTAATTAATATTTTTTGAATTATTTAAAAATATATATTATTAAGGGAAAGGTACATTTCGCCGAGAACGATTCGCCGAGATACACTTCGCCGGGAACGATTCGCCGAGAACGTTTCGCCGACAGGCACGATTCGCCGGGAACGATTCGCCGAGAACAATTCGCCGAGAACGATTCGCCGAGAACGATTCGCCGAGAACGATTCGCCGACAGGCACGATTCGCCGGGAACGATTCGCCGGGAACGATTCGCCGAGAACGATTCGCCGAGAGTAATTTTATATATTAATAATACAGCATATTATTCCTGACGGAATTTTGCTATCTCCGTAGAGATTTTACAAGACCGTTTGTTGGGGTGGTTTGTCCCCACTTTCATTACATCTCATTTCATAATCTAATATCTGATCTCGCTTCGTTTGATATTCTTCTCCATGTTTTTCTGTCTATTATTTTCGTTCTCCAATCCTCGACCCTCATTATTCTTATGTCTTCCATCACTTGGTCGCACCATCGAACCCTAGGTCTTCCCCTAGTACGACTCTCCATTGGTCTCCATTCCATGATTCTTCTTGTGACCGTGCTTTCGTTGCTTCTCATCACGTGTCCGAGCCATTTCATTCTCATAGATTTGATCACTCTCACGATGTCTTCATTTTCCATTTCTTTCGTTATCTCAAAATTCATTAGAGGTCTGTATTCTTGATCGTTTATCTTTCTTGGTCCCAATATCCTTCTCACTATTTTTCGTTCAAAAACTCGTAGTTCTTCCTCCTCTTTCTTGGCCATACATAGGGTTTCCGCCGCATACACAAGCACCGGTCTTATCAAAGTCTTATATATTTTCATTCTTGTTGTTCTTGATAAGTTTCCGTCCCCCAGCAACTGTTTGTTAGTGTAATATGCTCTGTTACCCATCTGTATTCTTCTTTTTATTTCTTGTTGTCTTTCATTTTTGTTGCTGATTTGTATTCCCAGGTAGTGGAAGTTATCTACTTCTTCGTATACATGGTTGTTGATTTGTAATCCTTCTCTTGTACTTCCTCTTTGGCACTTCATATATTTGGTTTTGCTTTTGTTTATTAACAGTCCCATATGTCTTGCTGCTTCTTCGATTTTTTTAATGGTTTCAATTAATGCTTCTTTAGTTCTTGATATAACCACCACGTCATCTGCATATGCAACTATTTGCACTGATCTGTTAGCTATTGTTCCATTTTCTTGCAATCCTCTGATTATTTTCTCAAGACACAGATTAAACAGTGTTGACGACATTGTATCTCCCTGTCTCACCCCGCTATTTACTGTGAATTCGCTGGTCTCGCCGTCTGAGGTTCTTATGCAGGCTGTGGTTTCCTCCATAGTTACTTTTGTCATTCTTATGAGTTTGTTCGGAATTTTAAATTCCTGCATGATTTTTAAAAGTTTCTTTCTTTTTATTTTGTCAAATGCCTGTTTGAAGTCTATAAACATCATGTACATGTTTATACTGTGCTCATAACTTTTCTCTATTATTTGTTTCAATGTGAATATTGCATCTACTGTCGATCTTCCTTCTACAAAACCACACTGATACTCTCCTATTATTTTCCTTGCGTAACCCTTTAATCTCTTATTTATTAACATTGATAATACCTTATACGCCGAGCTCAGTAGTGTGATTCCCCTGTAGTTCTCGCAATTCTCTACATCGCCCTTCTTTTTTATTGTTACTATTACACCCTCTTTCCATTGTTTAGGCATTATTTCCTCTATCCATACTTTCTTTATGATTCCATATAGTCTCTCGTGTAACACCTCTCCTCCATATTTAAGTAACTCTGCATTTATTCCATCTTTACCCGGAGACTTTCCATTTTTGAGCTTATTTATTATTTCTACTGTCTCGTCATAACTTGGTTCATCAACCTGTTGGTTATCTTCATTCAGTTCGTTATATAATTCACCTGCTTCTTCTTCTTCTTCTTCTTCTTCTACAGTCAGTAATTTTCTAAAATGATCCACCCATATCTGTTTTATTTTCTCCGTATCATCCTCCAATTCTCCTTCACTGTTTTTCATTCCTCTTGTTTTTACCTTATTTCCTGTTTTCTGTCGCTTCAACCTTTCATAGAATTGCCGACTACTATTTTGTTTATTGCTCTCTTCTATTTCCTGCATAATTTCCTTCATCCATAGGTTTTTCTTCTTTCTATACTTTTTACTAGCTTCCTTTCTGGCTTCCTTGTAAATTTCCAAGTCTTCATTCTTTCCTGTTGCCATCCATTTCGCTCTTGCTTCTCTCTTTACGTTACATAACTCACCGCACTCATCATCAAACCACTCTCTATTTTTCATTTTCTCTGTGTATCCTAGTACTTCCTCTGCACTTTTTTTTAAGATGGCTACGATATTTTCATATTCCCGTTCCATATTATTACTCATTCCTTCATTCGTAATCATTTCCTTTACTGTATCTTCATAAATTTCTCTTGTTACATCGTTACAAAATTTGTTAGTCGCTAGATTTCTTTTATTAATCCTTTTCGTAGCACTATGTTCTTTTTTTTGTTTTACCTTTGCCACCACCATATAATGATCAGTATCCGCATTAGCTCCCCTATGTGATCTCACATCCATGATTGACATTCTTTTTTTCTTTGATACCATGACATGATCAATCTGATTTCCTTCTTCGCTTCCTCCGCCCGGCCACATCCAAGTTATCTTGTGTATCTTTTTATGTTTGAATCGAGTACTGCTGATGTCCAGGTTCATTGCTGCTGCCAAATTACACATTCTATGTCCGTTGTCATTGGTTTCACTGTGAATCGTCTGTTTACCCGCCACCTCAGAGATGTACTCCTCTTTTCCCACCTTAGCATTAAAGTCTCCCACAATCATTAATAAATCCGCTTTAGTGATTGTATCGCATAATTCTTCTAAATCGTTGTAAAAGTTCTCTTTTTCTATTTCGTTGCTGTCTTCAGTGGGAGCGTAGGCGCTAATAATTGAAATATTTGTGGGCTTTCTCTTGATTCTGATGTACGCTATTCTCCCATTTATTGGTTTAAACTGTACTACGTCATCATACAATTTTCTTGCTATCATAAACCCAGTGCCATTCCTTCCTTGTTCCTCCTCTCCAGAGTACAACATTACATATCCAGGCCTTACGATTTCACCTTGACCTTTCCATCTGATTTCTTGAAGGGCAGCTACATCTATTTTGCATCTTTCTAGTTCTCTGGTTATTTCGTTTATTTTCCCTGCCTTTAGGAGAGTTCTAATGTTCCATGTGGCGACTCTCATCATTTTCTTTTCCTTTTTTTTGTTTTTTATTTTTTCGTTTGACCTTTTTCTTTGCACTGTCATCTTTTTTGTCCCAACATCTTTTTCTGGAGCACCTGGTTGGAACGGTCCAGTTTCTCCTTTCTTTTCCTCTGTTACTTTTTTGATGTTTGTGACGAATTCTCAGCCAATTCCAGTTTATTCGCTGTTTTGTTCCACATGTATATCTTGTCCTGTTTGTACATTCTTTGAAATCCAACCTTAACTTTGCTTCCGCTTTTAATCTCGTTCCTGGCAACTTCCCATATTTTGTCCTGGATTTCCTTTTCTTGGTAAGTTAGGTCTTTTTCAATGTAGATATTTCTTCCCTTTAATTTATTCTTATTTGCCATTACACTATTTTTTTGGTCCTGGTTTCTCAATTTCGCCATCACCACTTCTCTTCCAGGTACCTTGCTTATTTTAAATGACTCCGTTACTTCCACATTCACCTTTAATTCCTCTTTCAGAAACCTTTCAACTTTCTCCTTTGTCTCCATTCCTAATGGTGGAGAGCTTTTTATAATAATATTAGTCCCCTTTCTGTCTTTCTCATGTTTTTCAATTTGATCTTCGAGTTTTACGATTCTTTCATCTTGCCTTACGATTTTTTGCTCCAGGTCTTGTATTTCCATTCTCATCGCTTGTCTCTCCTCGTTCCATCTTTTTTCTGAAATTTCGAGGTGTTCCCTAATCTCTTTTACATCTTGTTTGGTGCTACTGAAGCCCTGATTCACCACTGCAGTTAGACTCAACAGCATTTCCTTTACTTCATTCATTTCTTTTGTTGTTTCCGGTCCTGTTACCATCTCTATGTTTTGTTTTCTTGGTGTCGTTGCGGTTTTTTTGCTTCTCTGAAATACCTGATCTTCCCCCAGTTTCTCTACTAGGCTCTCCTTTCTTTCTGTTTCTCCTTCTTCTTCTCTTTTTCTCTTTATATAATCCTTGATAGAAGGGAGACTATTAGATCTATCTCTTTTCTCTTTATTTGTACTCATTTATCTATAGTATATCTCTTCTCGTAAAAATGGCAATTTCAACTATAACTTTATTTAAGCGGTCGTACTATAAAATTGTTCTAACCTTAAAACATTGCGGTTTATTTAATTTCTGCGTTATTCTTCCTTCTTCTAGTTGTTTAATGGTATTCACATCAACAGCGACAATACAAGCATCCGAGTCAACCCCTAGGAGACACTTGCATTACTATTTCGATAATCAGTTATCCTTGGATGTAACCTAACCTGCACAGATCTTATTTTCAAAATATTACCTTTTAGGATCTTTTTCTGTTGCTACTAACGCTTCCACCGCTTTATTACGTTCGCTTGTTCCAAATTATCTATTTCACTTTCCACAAATTCACCGTTTTTCTCAAAAATTGCAAATTATCACTTCACTATCTGTAAACACAACTCAGGGTCGGACTCTCTTTTTCTCTCTATTTTATATATTACATTTTTAATATTATGGTAAAATATAAGGTTTATATAAGGTTTAAGAAGCAAAAAAAAAAAAGATTTAATAAAAGGAAACTCAAAGTTTTTTTTCTTTTAAAATCAAATAGTAGTCTTATAATTAACTTCAAGGTAGATAGATTAGTTAAATGTAGATTATTTAAAATAATAAAAATAAATTTACAGTTTAGTTACAGTTATTAATTCAAATATCCATAAAGTCCAAATATTCATTTTTTGTTAATGAGGGGACCGTGAAAAGAGATATCCACCGGCCGAACTTAGGTTAGTATTAGGAAACGATTTTTTTTTTTAATGAAGAGACCGTGAAAAAAGAAATCCATCGGTCGAACTTAGGTTAGTGGTAAGAAACGATTTATTTTAATGAGAGAAACGTGAAAAGAGAGATATACCGGTCGAGAGGAGGTTAGTGTTAGGAAACGATTTTTTTTTAATGAAGAGACCGTGAAAAGAGAGATCCACCGGTCGAGCTTAGGTTAGTGGTAGGAATCGATTTCTTTTTAATGAGGGGACTGTTAAAAATTCAAGGTCGAGATTAGGTTAGTAGTAGGTTTTGACTGCGTCAAAACCCCCTGGGTGGGCGACGAAATGGTGTATATTCAGATTAGATAGGTCGTAGATACATGTGGAGGGAGAACGCTTGACATCCAATCTCACCAACATAAACCCGCATGTACGAGTTTTCGTTACTGCGTATTAGCTCCAATTAAAAATTGAAATTTCATCACAAAATTCAGTCTTTCAACCGCCTAATATATTTCATAAAACTTTTAAAGAGCCGTTAAAAGTAAAGGTGGATTTCTATTGGAAAAGTTTTTAGAGTTAACACACGTTTTCTATTGGTTAATTAGGAAAATTTAGATAACGCTTTATAAAACCGGCCTAAGCGCTAAAATATTAGAATTTTAACTAATATGTAAAGAACAACATACAAGAAATTAATATTTAATGTCACTTTAAAAATTGTGTCACGGAGAATCGTGCCTCGGCGAATCGTTCTCGGCGAATCGTTCTCGGCGAATCGTTCTCGGCGAATCGTGTCTCGGCGAATCGTGTCTCGGCGAATCGTTCTCGGCGAATCGTTCTCGGCGAATTGTTCTCGGCGAATCGTTCTCGGCGAATTGTGTCTCGGCGAATCGTGCCTCGGCGAATCGTGTCTCGGCGAATCGTTCCCGGCGAAGTGTTATCGGCGAATCGTTCTCGGCGAAATGTACCCAACCCTATTATTAACGGCACAATTTTGACTTGTATATTTATCATTTTATATCAAGTACAAATTAAGTACCTACTGTATTAATTTTAGAATAAAATCTTTAAAAAAATTTCAAGGAATAGGGTGTGAGTAGGCGTAGGCTAGGTTATTTATAATGACCCATCAGGGGTTCTACCTGGGTTATACCCTTGTTCTACCGCCCTTAAGTTAACTTAAGTGATAATTTTTGAGCATACATCGGACCATAAAATCGACTTCTTAAAACGTAGGCTGTTTTGTCTTAAGTCTAGGGATTGGGTCTTGGGTTGTGAGCATAAATCCACCATTAATCATTTCATGTGCCTGCTGATCATGTAATGAGGTCGCGCCCTTAGTTCAGTACAGTGCATTTACGTAGCTTGTCAAAGTATGTAATTTCCTCGATACATTTGTATCCATGTTTTTTATTGTTACAAAAATTAAATATTCTTCAATACAGTTGAGTTTAGTTTTTATTCGAGCGTTGCTTCATGTTGTTTATGCAGTACAAGTTAATAATTCACTTCAACAATTAATAATAAATGGTAAATGATAATCCGCAAAGAACTAACATTATACAGTCCACTACGAAGAAGAATTAATAAAGCGATTTGAATTGTGCAAATTGCTACAAATTAATGTATTATATAGCAACGTTCATCTTTATAAATACACCAACAAATTGATAAACAGCAATATTATATTCATATCTCGTTAAGTATGATATTCCTTACAGGACATTGTCACCAAAAATACATCTCACTAAATTTAATTATATACAATAAAATGTTGTTGTGCCTTTTTACAACAACGCACAGTATTATATTTATATAGCATGCTCGCTGCCCGCATCATAACGTGAATGCCATCTGCGAAGAACAAAATTTCACTTCTTTTATCTAAAACGACTTCAAACTTTAGTTAGGGCCAATAAATATTTCAATATAACTCATAATTGTATTGAATTTGAATTATCCGATGTCATAAAAAACTTAAAAAGGTGTATTTTTTAGACCGATTTTTAGACCGATCAGGGTTATGTTTTATTGACTTATGCCTGTTTTCACCAACAATTTATTTAAGAATTTCCTAGTAAAGAATTACTTAGCTAGGATTCCATAAATGTGATTGGTGAAATTTGACATAGTATTGACATAAAAAATTCATATGTCAAAATTGACCAATCAAATTTATAGAATCCTAGCTAAGTAATTCTTTACTAGGAAATTCTTAAATAAATTGTTGGTGAAAACAGGCATTAGTATTTTAAAATGTATGTACTTCCTTGAACAAAAAAAGTAGTAAAATGTAGAAGAAATAGTAGTTTTCATCACAAGGCCGTAAAACGCTCTTTTACGTGCGAGGGGTGTGGCTCTGGTTGCCGAGGCGCAGCGCAGCGGAGTCCGAGGCAACCGACCACACCCGAGACCATGTAAAAACGTTTTACGCACGCGTGAGGTAAACTGCTTTTCGTTCAGTGTTGCCAATCTAGCGGTTTTCCCGCTAGATCTGACTTGTTTGAAGTTGCTTTAGCGGGAAAACTTTCCATCTAGCGGCTATCGGGAATTTTAGCTTAATTAAAGAATCTCTGACGGGAAATCTGACGGTTTTTAAAAACTGCCAAAAGTCAATTTAAAATTTTTTTTTCTTTTTAAATTTAAAATTTATCCGCCTTCAAATTAGTACACAATCTTACCGCTCTATAAATGGCATGGGTTATGTTGGGTTATGTTTGGTTATGTTGGTACTTATTACAAAGAAACTTACAAGCTCGAAGACCACGACGATGTCGATGATTTGTTTTTAGATTTATTAGTGTTTTGTAATATACATTTTTTTTTTTATAAAATAATAAAAAATTGTGTAATTTTATTTTAAAACATCTAATACGCTAATCTTAAATTATTAAAAATGGTATTTCTGGCGGGACCGTCGTGTCATCTAGCGGGTTTTTGGCGGGATCGCCGCGTCATCAAGCGGTTTCGCAAATTTAAGTGCTGGCAACACTGTTTTCGTTACAGCGGGACTACACCATTTTGATTTGGGACGTTGAGTGGTGAACAGTTAAACAGTGATATGCAAAAAAAGCATATTTTTATATAAAATTTATAAACTTTATACGTTTATAGTTTATACGACGTGTACATGAAGTGATTTATATAGATATATATAAAATGCAACGTTTAGGCACCAAATTCATATGTATATGGACGAAGTGGCACCCATATTTACGTAGTGGCACCAATTGAAGGTGCCAGAACGTTTTACTTCATATTTAGGTGCTAGAGCAGCAGTGTTGCCAGCACTTAAATTTGCGAAACCGCTAGATGACGCGGCGATCCCGCCAGAAACCCGCTAGATGACACGGCGGTCCCGCCAGAAAACCCGCCAAATATCCCATTTTTACGAAATAGCTAGAAACCGCTAGATAACACGGCGATCCCGCCAGAAATACCATTTTTAATAATTTAAGATTAGCGTAGTAGATGTTTTAAAATAAAATTACACAATTTTTTATTATTTTATTAAAAAAAAAAAAAATGTATATTACTAAACACTAATAAATCTAAAAACAAATCATCGACATCGTCGTGGTCTTCGAGCTTGTAAGTTTCTTTGTAATAAGTACCAACATAACTGAAGACTGAACATAACCCATGCCATTTATAGAGCGGTAAGATTGTGTACTAATTTGAAGGCGGTGAAATTTTAAATTAAAAAAAAAAAAAATTTAAATTGACTTTCGGCAGTTTTTAAAAACCGTCAGATTTCCCGTCAGATATTCTTTAATTAAGCTAAAATTCCCGCTAGCCGCTAGATGGAAATTTTTCCCGCTAAAGCAACTTAAAACAAGTCAGATCTAGCGGGAAAACCGCTAGATTGGCAACACTGGTTGGGTTATCATAACTACGAAATATCACGATGGTGCCATTTGGACGATATATCCATAAAAAAAACTAAGAGGCACCACTAGATTTCACACTTAACGAACTGGCACCCTTTTCAATATTAAAGTATAACGACGAATTGGCACCTCACCTGCATAATATTAAAGAATAATAATATGATAGAAAAAATTCAAAGGCAACACTTGCAGTTGACGATTTCTGTCTTCTTTGTACGTATTTTAACTGTAACTTTGAGTTCCGAGAAAGTACCAATCATGTAGTCAATTATTAAATATTAATTGATAATTTATTGCTGAAATTTCAAAATTATTGAAATGTTTATTTTATGTTTATTTTTAGTGCAACCAGATCGGACTCAATATTTAGACTTCAATAACCTTGTCAAGTTAGAGTTAGGGGTAACGGATTTTGCAATCAATTAAAAACCGGGCGTTTTAATGGCGTTGCAAGAAATCATCAAAGTAAACTACAATTATTTACTTATAATTTATTACTTTACTTGCACAATTATCAAATAAAGTCATACTACAAACAGGGGTTTTATAAAATGTCCAGATATGCACTAAATAGAAAGGCTAGTAGGTTTGGACCTTTGTCTTTTGTGTAGATAAAAAGAAATTTGGAAATTCAAAAAGTTGTGCTTGAAAAAATTAATTTAGAGCAATTTAGAGAGAGAACATTAGAGATTTATTCTCAGTATAGCTTATTCTTAGTTTATACTTGCACTTTCTATGTTCTTTATTCGAATGATCTTCCATAAAAAAATTCTCAATACGAACAAGAAAAATTTTGCAAAATGAAGACGTAAAAATTTTATTATCATAGAATTATCAAAAAATAATTTTACAAAATGTATACCTTTTTCTGATGTTGTAAAAGACATACCTTTTTGAAATATTATTATCAAATATTATAAACGACTCCAAAAGGGTCTTCAATCGAACTGATAACTTGGTGCAGAATAAATATTTTTTTTTCATTTTCGTAAAAGTTACTTAAAATACAGTGTAAGAATTTTAACAGTTCAAAAAATTCTTTAAAATGTCTATTTTTTCACACCTCTGACGGAAAATTACTTTTAATCTCATCAAATAGATTTAAACTTGAAGATTATCGTTCAGAACTCAGGGTGCTCAGCGGGTTACTTTTTTAGTAACTGGTTACTTTTTTTTGATTCGGTTACTTTAAGTTACTTTTCTCAAATTTTGGTTACTTTAGTTACTTTTTCAACCCCAATTGAAAGAATTTTAAAAACATTTAAGAAAACTTTAAAAAAAAGGTTTTTTAAAAAAACTTTTATAAAATATTTTCAATTTAAAATTTTTTTAAAAATTATTTTTATTTATTATTTTTAAAAAAAATATTTCAGTGCCAAATTTTTTTTTTCCGACAGCTTATAGTTATAAAATTTTGTAAATAATCTCTTTTTTACATTGCCGGTTAGTTACTTTTGGGTTACTTTTTGAATTATTATAAGTTACTTAAGTTACTTTTTTTTTTCTAAATATCACTGAGCACACTGAGAACTTGCTCGGAGAACTAGAAAATTTGAAATACCCGTAACTTTGTAGAAAATGAAATTACAATTATGGAAATAGAAGCTCATTCAAACTCTATACTAACGAAGCTCTAACGTTTGACACAAATATCACCCAAAAATTCAAATAACAGCGAAAATAGAAAAACAAGTCTATAGCCCCCCCCCCAAAGACTTCGCGAATAACTTTGCGACGGTTGATGCTGAAACGAAAAAAATGGAAGCTCATTTAGGCTCTAACGTTTAACACCAATTTCATCACAAAATTCAAGCTGGAGGGGGGGGACGTGTCTACAGCAACTATAAAATTGAACGCCATTTCTTAAAGTAGAAAAGTCGAATTGCTCCCCTCTCAAAGTCGAATTTTGGGGTAGAATTAGTGTCAAACGTTAGAGCCTAAACGGGCTTCAATTTATTCGTTTGAGCCTTAACCTTGGCGCAGTTATTCGTGAAATCTTGGGGGGGGGTAGACATCTTTTCTATTTTATCTCTTAGTTTGAATTTTTGTGTGAAATTGGTGGCAGATATTAGAACCTCGTTAGAGCCTAAACAAGATTTAATCTTTTTCGTTTGAACATGTCTCCAGCTCCCCCCCCTCAGCTAAATTTTGAAATTTCTCTAAATCTATTTGATTTTCTATTGAAAATAATTTTTGCACAAACAAGTACAATGAAGTACAAATGATTGAGACTATTTTGAACTTCAACATGTATGTGTTCCCCAGAATCTTGTTAACAATATCACGCCCGTTAACGTCTTTTATGTTTGTCTTGGAAATCTGAAAAACTATTTGAGTACAAACGAAAAAAAAGACTTGCACATCATGCACAAACGAATAGACCATTTTGGAATCCGAAATTCGAAATTTCATAAAATTGTATGTGTTACCACGTGTTAAGGAGAATCTCGCTAATTCAATCATACGCGTCGGTGTCGTTGATGTTTTTCTTGAAAATCTCAAAAACTATTTGGGTACAAACAAAAATAATACTTGAAAAAAACAAGGCCAAAAGAAGTGCAAACGATCTAGACTATTTTAAATCCAAAATTCAAAATTTCATAAAAGAATGTCTCCCCCCCCCTCAACCCAGCGAAATTTTGAAATTTCTCAAAAATTATTTGGGTACAAACGAAAATAATTTTTGCACAAATAGGTACAAACGATGCACAAACGATTTAGACTATTTTCGATTCAAAATTCTAAATGGCCGACGGGGGGGGGGCTGGCGACATGCACCTTAAGAAGCGATCGTTCCCACGCACATGATTTAAAATGAAATAACGACTAAGAAGAAGACTGTGAACAACTAAAAGATAAATTTATTTACAGATTTGAATAGCGGGTAAAATAAAAAATTGTGAATAAAATTGTATTTTCATTTAACCAATACGGATCTGACGATACCAATGTCACGTATAAAAACGTGGCTAAGGTTGAAACGATTAAAGAGTTTCTTTGATTTTATAATTTTTTTTGCTAATTTTTTGAATATACGTCGTATCCTAATGACGGCCCTGGTTGTTTGATGCTTTTGTGTTAATGGATTGTAAGAAGTAAATTTAAAATCTACTTGTTGGATTATTTTAGATCTTTTCTCAACTATAATTTGTTTTATATTAATTTAAGATCAACTATATACGTTTTTTAAAATTCTGGGTTTTTTAAATTCTAATTTTGGAAACATTAATTTAAAAACTAAGATTTATTAACTAAGATAAGATTTATTGGAAAAGTAAAAAGAAATTTATCGGGAGATGAATTTATTGAAACACTGAATAGTGCACTGGTATTTTACTAATATTCGAATGAGCTAGGATTATAAAATAATTTGAAAAACTTTGCCAAAAAATACCTCTTTGCTTTTCAATAAATTCTGGATTAACTTAATTTTGCATACCAATTGGTAATATTCAGTCTCAACCTGTACTTTATGAATAAGAATGTACCTTCCAGTCTTCAGGTAAAAGGTTGGTTTAACCCATTTATTTCCCAGAGTTGCATTTTTAACAAACTTAATTTTTTTATGAAATGTAGAGTAACAATTTAGATTTTGTATTTTAATGTGGCCTTTTAATTTGTTTCGAAAAAAGATATTGCAATTTTTAAAAATAAAAAATTTATCAAATGGGTCCATTAAAACGATTTCAAAAAGCAGGATTTTTTGGTTTTGAAATAGCGCACTCATGTTCGTATTAATAGTCGCGGATTGATCCGAGATTCAGGATTGACCCTCGGTTATACCGAAACCGGGTAACGAGATAGAGAGAGATAGTTAATTCTGAATCTCGATTCAATCCGCGACTATTAATACGAACATTATTCTATCTTAATTTTTTTTTATATAAATTAAATGTTGTTATTTGGTGAATTTTTTTTGCATAACGGTTTATATTTTATACTGCAATCGTGAAACTGCCAAAAATTACAATTTTTAAGTATTTTTTGTAGCATTGAATGTCGTTTATTGCGAAAACGCAACTCAATTTTTTTGGTATTTGTAATAATAATAATAAAAAAAATTTTGTGTTATTGTTTTCTTGTTTGAGATTAAAATAAACTCCTTTTACAAAAAAACAATATTTTTATTTGCTATTTATTTTAGTAGTGGGAATAAATGGGTTAACTTAAAATTTAATAATGACTTGATGTTTCATGCTCTGACAAACCGTTAGTCATATATACAATATATAAGGCGCCCAAACGAATATATATAAACGAAACATATATAGGTGCCACTTGCTCATATTGTTTCTAAAAAGTTTTGGGTGCGTAAACGTCTTTTTAGTTATTGGTGCCACATAGTGGTTATTCGCGTATATATATACAATTTGTATAAGTAGTATTGCTATTGATCTTTACATTACCAAATTGTTGTTGTAATATATAAACTTTGTTATTGCCAGCGCCTATTCTACAACAACATATTGTAATCTACACAATATTTTTGGTATTACTGACGATAGTGTTTTCTCAGTGTACCCGGTTCGAATCCGAGTAAAGTAAGAACTTTATTCTGGCCGTCTCTCCCTCGGCAGGTAATGGCAAACCACTGGGGTGTAATCTGCCATGAGAAACCGTTGCCTTAGGATAAAAGGACCTAGTACGAAACATATAAAGTACATAAATCGTCCCCAAATTATAAGGTTCACCAAACCCTCTTTAGGGTAAAAGCACCGAGAAGGAAGGTTTCTAGGTGTTCTATTAAATGTACAAATAAAGATAAAGACAATAATGATTACAATGATGATGATTAATATATTATTAATATCTTAATGGCTAATAAATAGTTTAAATTTGAATTTAGAATCAAAATTGTTAGAGCTCTACTCCAATACAGTTTTCACTATTACTAACATTAAAAATCAAAAAGAAAAAAATATGTCGTGATAGTTGGGTGAATATTTTTGTTTTTTATTTATTCTGATTGGACAATTGGTTCCCGAGAAAAAAATTCATAAAGTTAGGCATTTTTCGCCATTTATCGAATATTATCTTAAGAACCACTGATTTTACAAGAAAAGTTAAAGAGACAAAAAATGTTTATCTTGGTCCGATTAAGCCTATATATTTTTTTCAGATTTTGTTCTCGACATTTAGATTTATAAAACAAAAGATTGTTAATAAATATTAAAGGACGACATACAAAAAAAGTGTATATAGAAGTTTTTTCTCGTGATAATATAAGAAATCGAATAAAATAATTTCCAGCCACTAGAACGCTAGCCGTCTAATCTGTCCCACAAACTTACATGTATGACGCAGCCGCTCTTCATCGATACAAATATCAGATTCTGTACAGATAACACCAACAGCGTGTGGATGTCCACTGATGGAAGGCCGAGCTAAGAAATTCTGTACGGTCCGCGAATTGAACCCAGAATTTCCGCTCTGTAACTCAACCACCGGTCATATCACTTCACCACTGCGGCCTATATTTTCTCAACTATAATTTGTGCTATATTAATAGAAGGTCAACTAAAACCTGTTTAAATTTTGCATTTTATAAATTCAAATTTTAAAACATTAATTTTAGTAATATTCTTTCCTGTTCATTGTCTGTTAATTATAAATACATTTCCTTATTCTGATGCATTTTTGTTTTCAATACAATGTTGCAAATAAATTATAAATAATTAAAATTCATACATTAATAAATAGCTTCCTGAATTGATTGCAAATAGAATACTAATATTTACAGACAAAAATATAATTCCTTTTAAAATTTATTAATAATTATCTGATATAAATATTGAAATATGTTGAACATAACGTGCATAAGACACGAAATTTACATGATTAATAATAAAAATGCCAATTTTTAATACTTATATGAGAAAAATTGTTTGTATGTTTGATCGCTATACACTCCTAAGCCCTTCGACCGATTTGAACCAAATTTGGAACACTTTTGCTCACTAGAACTCGGGTTAGGTTCTCTTGCAAAAATGTTTGTTATAGAGATTATGCGGATCATTGGATTATTTTAATTCACTTGAATACTGACTTATAATAATGTAAATGACTTGTAATACTTCACTGGATTATAAATATCCATAAATAACTGAAAACAAATTCGAAATATAGTATAAAGTAGTCGTTGCAGAAGACGAACAGGACGCAAATTACATGGTAAGAAGACTAAAGGAAGAGTATGGAAAGTGGGGCCTTGAAATACATTTCACTAAAACTGAGGACTTAAAGAGGTAACTCTATCAAACAGAGGAAGTAGCGAAGCAGATATCAGTAACAAGATTATCCAAGGAAAACGAGCCGTACGCCAGCTAAACTCCGTCCTGTGGAACAAATACGTCACAAGAAAAACCAAAACCATAATATATTCATCGATAGTAGAAAGCATAATATGCACGTATGGCGCAGAAGTGTGGGAATTGACAAAAAGAAATGTAGGTCGTTTGAAAGCTCTGGAAATGGATTGCTAGAGACGCTCGTGTGGTGTATCTAAGCTCGAGCACATAAAGAATATGGAAATAAGGCAAAGAATGGGGGTAAATGGAACTATGGTATCTATGGTAGATATATACCATAGATAAGAAACGACTGATGTGGTACCGTCACCTCCAAAGAATGGAGGACTATAGATGGCCAAAGAGAATATGGGAATGGGTACCTGCAGCAAGAAGGAAGGCCAAAATTAACATGGCAGAAGGATGTCCAAAAGGCAATGAACTCTCGAGGACTAACAGAGGGCGACTGGGAGAACCGCAAGGTTTGGCGTAAAGGATGCGAAATACGATTAAATTTATTGTAAATATTTGCTAAATATTATAATGATAAAAGTTTTTTAAAGTCAAAAAAGGTGTGAAAACGAACACCGAAATTACTGAGAATAAATCTTGTTTACATTTTACATTACACAAACACAATATGTCAGTTTCTATTAAGTGACTTGTGCGGTGCTGTGGTGTGCAGACGCCGTACTGTCATGGAAATATACCAGGTTCGAATCCTGAGGTGAACTAAAAATTTATTTGGATGATATAAAAATTTAATAGACAGAAATGACAGTGCAGTAAGTGTAAGTCGCTGGTTCTGTGATAAAATGCTCTCTGCTCATCGAAGTTTTGCAGCTGCGAATTTTGGTGGCGTCGAAGTTATTTTGAAAATTTTGCGTTTTTATTCTTTGGAAGGGAAGTCTTTCAGGCGATTGAGTAGTGAATTTCCTAGTTAGGGATCTCCGAATTTTTGGTCAGAATAGGAAGATTGTGTAAATTTCTGAAGCGACACCGTTTCATGCACGTGTACGAAAATCACACAAATTCCGAGTATTGGATAAAATGTATGTGTGTATTTATGAGTGAGGGGCTTTGTAGTTGGTTTGGAACAACACAATATCTATCTATGTATATAAAAGAATAAACTGATTGACTGAGAAATTAACACAGAGCCCAAACTACTGGGTCTTTAGACATGAAATTTTGCACAGAGGTTCCTGTCATCACGTAGGCGTCCACTAAGAAAGGATTTTATAAAATCCTATCCAAAAGGGATTTATCCCCTATTATCTAATTAGTGGTGACGCGCTCGGATGTATTAACGAGATTCCACGAACTGTCCTAAACAAGTGGGTATACTGTCTAAAAACATGGAATAGTTTCTATAAAATATAATCATAGTATATAATCTATCTTTTATACTGACTGACTGATAGATCAACATACAGCCGCCCAAACTACTGGGCCTAGAGACTTGAAATTTTGGTGGCTGTTATAACATAAGCGAGTACTAAGAAAGGAATTTTTGAAATTCAATCCATAAAGGGGCGAAGAGGGGGTTCAAATTTTGATATATCGATCCCTATACCATAATTGTACTGACACCGCCCTATAAAATAGTAAAGAACGTTGTATTATAAAGAAATATTATAAAAAAAAACAATCTAAGTTTTTTATTTTTTTTTCACCTCTAATTACTGACTTGAAATTTTGAATATCTTCTTCTGCAATATTAACCTTAGTTTTAGGTTTAATTTGTATATGTATGTCAGTTTGGAAGGTATTTATGAGGGTCGCGGGCATCAACTAGTATAATATAATATAATTTTAAATATCTGTTCAATAATAATAAATTATTGAATTCAATTTTCAACTTTTCCATTAAATATTGGTGTAGGGCCTTGCTAGGTCTTAAAAGGTCCTACGACGTTCGAATACATACATTTTATATCCAACAAAAAAATGTCTTTACAAGAAACCGACAAAATATTTTGACTTCATTAATATGATATAACGTCGTAGGCTTGACTTTAAATTGTATGTAAATTTTTCATAATCAATTCAAAATAAAATTAACTTCGTCTGAAGTCTTATAAAGTGTAAGGAAGATTTGGGCCTCAATTGAGTCTTGTCGCTTTTGGGTAGGTACAATTTCATCTAGTTCACCTTTAATAATTTTCACGAAAGTTTTGGTAATTAACTTCAATTAGAGAAGTAATTACTAAATAGTGAATTGGTTTCTAATTTAATTGTTTTTCTTGAAAGGTAGGATGTAATTAAATTTATAAGATAAACATTGTTTTTCTAAATTACAGAGTACAAAAATTTTCATTATTTTAAATCTCATAAAATCAGAAATTTTAGTGTTCGGATTCAAATAAAAATGTTTTGTTTTAGTACTTTTCAATAATTTGTAATGGCTCCTCAAACTACCTCCGATCCAGATATACAAGAAGATGAAAAGAAAGGAGATCTCGAATTTCAACGATCTTTGGCAGCCGGAAGAAAACTAGCTAGTCCTCTACCAGGTGAAGAAGTCGTCGTTACTGGTAAACTAAAAACTCAATTAAATCATTTACTTACTCGATATATTTTATTTTAAATATGCAGGAATAGCAGGACGATTTCCTGAATCTGATGACATCAGCCAATTCAAACACAACTTGGTGAATAAAGTTGATATGATTTCTTCTGATAACCGTCGTTGGGAACCGACTCATCCAGAAATTCCTCATCGTACCGGAAAAATTAATTTGATAGATAAATGTGATGCTTGATTTTTTGGTAAAATCTTTGAACTTACTCCTAAATGAGTACATAGTACAAAATTTGATAACATTTTAGAACTTTCATATTAGGAAGCCGAAACAATGGATCCAATGTGCCGTACATTACTTGAGAAATCGTTTCAAGCCGCAGTTGATGCAGGTATCAACCCCAAGGATTTACGCGGTACTAACACAGGAGTATTTATTGGAGTTTGTTTCTCAGAATCAGAAATAAATTTGTTTCACCGTATTTTAGGATCGGATATTCTTATGGGGTAATGGAATCGAATTTTGCAATGCAAGATTTTTATTTTACATGTTCTGTTTACAGAAATAAATCTTAAAAAGAAATTTCAAGAAATTTCAAGAATATATAGGTGTGATATTAGTATGTACGGAGTTACGACAATAATTTCTACCGATAACATTACCACCGCTGAAGGTTGCCTTACAACAATCAAAAAAGCGGAAAGCTTGGGACCGCTTACAAGAATCTTCAATTTGGCGGTCGTGTTAAAGGATGCTCTTTTAGAAAACCAAAATGAAGAAACTTTTGCGACATCACTGGGTCCCAAAGCTATATCGACCGATCACTTTGATAAACTTACACGAGAGTTATGCCCCGAATTGCAGTAAGTCATATTCATTCTGAATCACAGTATACTAATAATTTTTACACTTCAGATACTTCGTGGTATTTTCATCTGTTTCGTGTGGTAGAGGTAACGCGGGTCAAACAAATTACGGTATGGCGAATTCCATCATGGAAAAAGTTTGCGAGAAACGAAAAGCGGACGGATTTCCTGGTTTGGCAATTCAGTGGGGTGCAATCGGAGAAGTCGGTATAGTTGCAGATATGCAGGAATTACAAACTGAAATCGAAATTGGAGGAACTTTGCAACAAAAAGTATCTTCGTGTTTGGAAGTAATGGATCCCCAAGTAACATTTTCCCCCTGCTAGATATCTGCTAGGGCTCTGGCAGAGAAATTTCGCAGCGCCCTGTCTCTGTAATCGGATTGTAACAGGGCTCTGTCACATAATATGAGACAGAGAAAATGGACCCTGCAAACCCTCTGCAGAAAATTTGTCGCAAATCCTAACAGGGTATCTGTTAGGTACCCTGTCAGAGACTCTGCAAGAGCTCTGTCAGGCACTCTGCCAGAGTCTCTGTCACAGAGACTCTGGCAGGGCTCTGTCTGTCCCTGTTACAGAGACAGACAGAGACAGGTATAAAAAAATATTAAATTTTAATAAAATAAATTTATGTCACATTTTTTTAGAAAAATTAATTTTTATTTTTAGATTCTTGCAATCCATTGATTGTGTTATTACATCGCATCGAACTAATTTAACTCTAGGGGTTTCAATTTTATTTACATGGTTACATTTAATTATATCTATTAACTATTAATATATTCTAATGCTTGGTATTCTGTATTATTGGTTGAATTCCATTCTGTCGATGTTGTTACCTATCCTGAAAATAATATTTAAATTTAAAATTTTTTGTTACAATCCAGATTCGAACCTGTACCTACATCCATGACTGCTTCGTAGCCTCTCGTTCTTACCATTTACCTACGGACCCTACTTATAAATTATTTTGAAATTACTGGTAATATGATGGTCACACTTTTGTGTATAATAATGAGTGAACCGCTGAGAAATCAACGTATTTTACTTACCTTTTTTAATAAAATGGAAATTATATCGATGTAAAACATGATACAATAATTCGTAATTGTAACTGCAAATATAGATGTAGTAATAAAATTGAAACCTCCAGAGTTAAATTAGTTCAATTACATAATTACACAATCAGTATGGATTGCAAGAAGTTAAAAATAAAAATTAACATTATTAAAGAATGCGACAAAAATTTATTTTATTAATATTTAGGGCCGATATATTTTGTCTTGTAAGTATGGGTTACCATCGGCAAATAAGTTTTAACTTTAATTTTAACTTAAAATTTCTAGAATAATTGTGAGTGCGGTATATATGAGAAATTTAATTTTTGATAAATAATATTGATCAAAACTAATCAGTAATAGTGAATTAGAATCAGTAAATGATAATAATAATATAACAAAAGTTTTGTTGTTTAATTTTAGATCGTGGTTTAATTATGATTTCTTTAGATTGGATAAATAAACTGTAAAAATTTATAAATTGCACATAAATGACGTTTAAAAACGAAGCGGATTAGCCTTTGTATTTTGTATTTCTAATATTCTAGAATATTCTAAATGACCTGAACTAAAACTATTTTATCTCTTTCTCTCATAACAATATTTATTATAGCGCTATCCTACTTCGTTACATAGTAACTAGACCTAAATTTTTGGCTCAAAATTACGAGGCGCTTTACGAATTTTTTTATACCTGTAACTCATAAAAGGTAACTGTCAATGTAACTGTCTCTGTCTGTCTCTGTAATCCTGACAAAGTTTCTGTCATATCGTTGGTTGCTTTAAAAAAATCGATTAATTAATTTTCAATAAATCTCTGAAGATATATATCCTTTTAACAATCTTAACCAATATGAATGAAGAAAGCTTACATCGTTAACAAAATTCTTGATTCTGATTTGCTAAAATTTTAATAAGCATTGTGTTTATATCTGCCTGTAGTAGGTATCTACTATTAAAAGTACAATATAGTAATTTAAATTTAATGAATTGTTAAAATTAAAAGTAATTGAAAAATTGTAAAAAAAGACAATTTTTATGAAGACCACGTGGTATATACGAGCTTTGCAAATTTCCTATAACAGAGACTCTGGCAGGGCTCTGCCGCAGAGTTTTTGCAGGGCCTTGCAAATTACCTGTAACAGGGACTCTGCCAGGGCTCTGCCACAGATTTCTTGCAGGGCCCTGCAAATTATTTTCAACAGAGACCTACCAGGGCTCTACCAGAGTTAATTTTCAGGGCTCTGCAAATAATCCGTTACAAATACCTGCCAGGTATCTGTAAGAGCTCTGTCAAAAAAACCCTGTTATAACCCCCTGGCAGATATTTGCTAGGGCCCTAGCAGAGACATTTAAATTTCACCAGGGAAAAATGTTACTTGGGTCAGCTATTAAGACAAGAAGAACCGATAGTTTCGAGTATTGTTGTGGCAGAAAAAAAATTCGGTGCAGGAGGCGCCAACAACATTGTTGATGCTGTCAAAATCATTATAGGTAATCAATTGAATCTCGTAGTTGATTAAAGTCCACTAACCTATTACGGTTTAGGTTTAAGAGATCTTAAAACAATCAGTCACCACTCCCCATTTTCCGAATTGGGAATGGATTCGATGATGGCAGTTGAAATAAAACAAACTCTGGAGAGAGAATATGAAGTTTTCTTGACTGCGCAAGATATCCGCAGCATGAGATTTGCCAGGTAATTTTATACAGGGTGTCCCAAATCCCAATGTCATCCCTTGGAGGAATGGTTGGCCAGCTTATGACTGACCAGAATATCGAAATATACCCTTATTAAGGGTACATAGAGACGGTCATTGCCTTGCAGCTAACACAGTTGGATGTGAATGCGGGGTACCGGGTTCAAACCCGAGGAAAGTCAAACTTTCTTATGACCAAGTCTTCGTGCTTCGGAGGGCACGTTAAGCCGTGCACATTAAATCGATTTTTGACACCCCTATATTTATTATTTTGTAAGTTGTATATTTTAGATTGCACGAAATAGCACTCGAAATGGCTGAAGATTATATTAATCCTACTGGTAAAACGGAAGAAAAAGAAAAAATTCCCGAAACTTGCTACTGCGCGATATGGGAAGTGAAAAGGATGTAGGAGTTCCATTTGTACGATTGAACAGTCTTATAAAAGAAAAAGCTGTGGCTCCAAAAGTTTTCTTGTTACCTGGAATTGAAGGATTGGCTGCAGTCGTTGAACCGCTAGCAGCAAATTTAGCATCCCATGCAATCGGTTTGCAATTCACCCACGGTGATTATCATGCATCTAACATAGACGAAATGGCAGTTTCTTTATTAAAAGTAAGTAATTTTTAAAATTTAAAGATTCTAAAATATAATTCTTGAAATTTTCCAGCATGTTCAAGACAATCTTCCAAAATCGACACCTTTCACTTTGGTAGCGTATTCATACGGTTGCGCAATTGCAATTCAATTAACTGCTTTATTGGAAGCAGAAGGTCGTATAGGAAGATTAATTTTAATTGACGGTTCACCAGCCATGATTAAGGAAATGCTATTCCGACAAGTTCCCGATGCAACGTCAGACGCTGTTTTGCAAACGTTTTCCCTCTGCGCTTTGCTGCAATTGTATGTTTCAACAGAAATTGTTATGAAGCACAAGGTAAAAATAGAAGAGTTTTAGTTTTAAATTTTTCTATTGAAATAAATTGCAGATAGATATTTTCAACTGTAAAAGCTTAGCAGAACGAATTGATTTGGCGATGAGTCTGGCTCCTGAAAGTGTACCATATTCCGAAAAATATCAAAGACAAGTCTGCAATGGATAGTATCTTCGATTAAAATGTATTGCAATGTACCAACCTCCTGCACGTAAGTTAAAATCTATGGTGAAATTATTTAAACCAAGTCGCCCAACATTGGAAGGATTCGATGAGGATTATAAAGTTCAGGAATTGTGTGAAAATCCAATTGAAATAATCACCATTGAGGGAACTGATCATTTGACCATTATAAAGAATCCTCAAGTTGGTTTCGCAATTAATACAATTATCGACAATAGCAACGTTTACTTTAAACAATCGATTTTGAAGGATATGGCTGAAGTCAAAATGTTGAAGGATGTCAGTGCCAAACAAATGTAAAAATTATGCTTAAAATTTTTTTTTAACACTTTATTCGGGTATTTACGTATTGTGCAATTATTAAAAAAGTTTGATAAAAATAATAAATTTTTTATGTTTTATTATTGAATCTAATCTGATTGTTATTTTATGTCACGGATATCCTGTGTATGAAAATATGAAAATATCAGGATCGCATGCGCTAATAGAATTAACAACGACATACGAAGAATTGCATACATCAATGAAACAGAAGAAGAAATGTGGACCAAACTCAAAAATACTATCGAAGTGGCTGCAAGAGAACAACTGGGTTTATATAAAAGACTTAAAAAGAAGGATTGGATGACCGATGAAATATTAGCACTGATGGAAGACAGAAGAAAGTACAAGAACACACCACAGTACTACAATAAGAACAAGATAGTGCGAAAAAAGATAAAAGAAGCGAAGGAGGAATGGCTCAAGAACAAATGTGAAGAAATAGAACATCTCGAAAGCAAACACGACAACTTCAATTTACACAAAAAAATAAAAGAAATGACATACACTGGTCGACAACGAACTATAGCTAAACTGGTGGATGAAAATAACAGAGTCGTGATGGAGGAAGAACGTCAAGCTGATATCTGGAAGACTTATATAAAGAAACTCTACAATGAAAACAGAACAACATCTCCTGATGCAAATGCGCAGTTACATGGACCACATATATTAAGAGATGAAATAAGAAAAGCTATTAATCAATCAAAAAATGGCAAGACAGTGGGTCCGGACAATATAGGGGTAGAGCTTATTAAACTGATAGAATTAGACTCAGATGATACACTGCTAAATCTCTTCAACCAAATATATAACACCGGAAACTTGCCGAAGGACTGGCTTCGAGCAACCTTCATCACGTTACCAAAAAAGGCTAATGCAAAACGTTGCAGCGATTATAGACTTATAAGTCTAATGAGCCATGCTTTAAAGATTTTCCTAAAAATAATGCATAATCGCTTATGGCGAAAGATTGATGAGGACATAGGTGAGACTCAGTTCGGATTCAGAAATGGAATGGGAACTAGAGAAGCACTGTTTGCCATAGGAGTTCTTGTACAGAAATGTCTTGATCAGCAGAGGACAGTCTATATCTGCTTTATTGATTATGAGAAGGCGTTCGATAACGTGAAACACGACATACTTATGGAACTTCTGAAACAGAAAGGAATCGACAGCAAAGACCTCCGTATCATTGAGAATCTGTATTGGAATCAGACGGCGCATCTGAAGGTGGGTCGTCAAATAACTGAAGATATTGAAATACAGAAAGGAGTGAGACAGGGCTGTGTTTTGTCACCATTGCTATTTAACCTTTACTCTGAATATATTTTTAAAAAAGCACTGGAAGACGTAGATAAAGGGATTCAAATAAATGGCAAATGGCTTAATAACATACGATATGCAGATGACACTATCATTATGGCTGACAACCCGTCTGATCTTCAGTACCTTCTAGATAAAGTTAACACGGCGAGCAACGAGTTTGGTCTCAACATGAATATCAATAAAACAAAGGTAATGGTCATCAGTAAAGCTGAAACTCAGGATACTCCAATTGTTGTCAATGGCAGTCAAGTGGAAAAGGTAACAAGTTTCAAATACCTGGGATGTTTACTAACAGAAAACTGGGACCCTGATAAAGAAATAAGAAAAAGGATTGAAATGGCACGAGGCGCTTTCCAAAAAATGAAGCAACTCCTGTGCAATCGCGATCTTTCACTGGAAACGCGTTGCCGTGCGGTGAATTGTTACATAATTCCGGTTTTGTTATATGGCGTAGAGGCGTGGACGCTGAAAGTGTCCTCAGTAAACAAGCTCGAGGCGTTTGAAATGTGGTTATACCGTAGGATGCTTCGAATCTCATGGATGGAAAGGGTCTCCAACGAAGAGGTGCTTCGCCGCATGAACAAGGACCGTCAATTGTTCACCATGATTAAAAAGAGAAAGGCGGCATATTTTGGACACATATTCAGAAGCGAGAGGTATGCCCTCCTACAACTCATAATGGAAGGCAAGATTAAGGGGAAGCGAGGCCTTGGACGGAAGCGATTCTCATGGTTGCGAAACTTGCGGCAGTGGTTTGGTGTACATAGTGCTGCGGATCTAATACGCATGGCACAGGATAGAGAAGAATTTCATATGATGATCGCCAACCTCCGATAGGAGACGGCACCTTAAGAAGAAGAAGAATATCCTGTGTCTTAATATCACTCCGGATCACATGACTTTCTCAGTCGAAAGCCAATCAAACGCCTTCCTTTTAATTACAAAAGGAACTTCTGTAGGCTATAATGCAATAATTATTTTATGTAAACAATTTGATCTATTATTTATAATATATTATAGAGACAAATAGTGGATACTCAATATTGTTTCGAATAATATTATTTAAATTCTGTAGCATTTCAAATGCTATTATTATATTTTGGCGGAAATCTATGCATCACCCTGTGTGCGTTTCAAACACGCGAAATCGTATTGAATTTCGAAAATTTGTCAAACGTTCATTCTTCGCTTATCTGCATGAAAGATAGAAGTTTCATTTTTCGTTGTGTGCAATTTTATGTTTTGAAAGCCACAAATTGTTAGTTTATTGAAGTGATCTTTTTTTATTTTACCTTCTGTGCTACATTTGTGGGTAAGATTGCATTATTTTCCATCATGAGCGGAAGTTTGACTTTGATAAATTTTAGCTTTTTCGTACTACACGTCAATTTTTTGTGACGTCAATTTTTGGTTTCCAATTTTAATTATGGTTTTTGAGCGGTGCACATATTATGGTGTGCATCAGTAGCAGATTGTCCATCTGACTGTTTTATCCATCAACCATATGGTTATTTGTATGGATATGGGTCAGCAGTTTGGTTATCTTGTATCCACCTGTGATAACCTTCATTCCTGCGTCGAACCATCTGTGGCAGCTGTTGTAAGAATAAAGATTATGCGTATGTACGTGGGAGTAAGTTCATGTAACAATGACTGAACTTATTAGTAATGAGTCTATATCTAACTACGAACCAAATAGCTTCATATATAATAAAGTGTTGTATTTATATTGGTTTATTATTCAATAACCTGATACACAATATAACATTAAATAATAATATATCATGGCGCAGTCGTAAAAAGGGGTTAGAAGAAGACTCAATAAGAATTATTACAAAGGTAATAATAAAAATAATTAGTGCAAAGGCATTAACTAGTTTCCAAAGTTACAAAGGTAATAAATAGTGGAAAAAGTAAAGTGTTACAAAGGTAATATTTAAAAGTGAAAATGGAATTCCTCAAACAACCAAAATCCATGTTAATGGAAGGTGACATTTCCGAAAATTGGAAATTGTTTAAATCCGATTTTAAAATTTTTAATATCGCGAGTGGCTGTAGTTTAAAAGCAGGTGATGTACAAGTTGCTATTTTGTTACATTGTACAAGTGTACAAATCTTTCGATCTAACTGATGAGCAACAAAAAGACCTTAGTGAAGTAATTAAAAGATATGACAATTATTTTTTACCTCAAACTAATAAAAGTGTTGAAAGAAGTAAATTCAATACGAGATGCCAGCGCGAATCGGAAACGTTTGAAGCGTACTTAGCGGACTTGAGGAAAATTGCGCGTAACTGTGATTACGGGGATTTAAAAGACGAATTAATTAAAGACAGAATAGTGTGTGGAATAAAAAATCCAGCTACTAAAAATCGGTTGCTAAGAGAGCCGAATTTAAATTATAAGCGAGCAGTGGAAATTTGCAAAGCTGCTGAAGAAAGTGAAAATTATATGAAAAATCTGAATAAAGACGCCCACGGAAGTGAAAAAGTTGAAATGGTATCGAGGAAACTGCCAAACAAAGGACGCCACAAATATGAGGTCAGAAATAAATATTCATCTCATAAGGACAACTTCAGACAACAGGTATGTCAACGTTGTGGTTAAGGTCATCTATTCAATGAGCCGTGCAGAGCAAAATTTCTCAGGTGTAGAAAATGCAAAAGGTATAACCACCTATCTAAAATGTGTAAATCTAAAAATTGTAACGAATTTTTTATTCGTTACTTAAATTTTGCAGCACCGTGTATATATTTGCATTTAGCAATAGGTACGACGCAGACTTGCGACGTTTTACAGCGCACGTTTGATAAGAGGGACGGGTACGCCATTTTGAGCGAGTACGACGTGTTTTCGAACATCGGTAATTATTTACCAATTACTTTATTAGAATCGTGTTAATTACACCAGAATCTAACTATTCACAATAGTAACGACGTCTACTATGCTTGGAAATTCTTTTTTGGCTGGTCGTTGTGAGTTCCTGTCATAGCAAGCAATTTTTACTAACATCGTTTGATTGTGCGTACCATTATTTATTACCAGTGCCTTATCAATATCGCCATATTGCTCGTACAACTTATTGTTTGGTGGTTATCAGCATCTTATTCAACCCATTATCAAGTGGTACTCTATCTATTAGTGCATCCTGCAATTATACAAGTCTGTACTGGATAGTTTTTTTGGTTCCGGAAGTCGGATTTCACCCCAGTAGCGTTACCACCAGTTCCGGATATTTACTGATCAACATCTCCAGAGCGACTGCAGTTGACAATTTACTTACTAAGCATTGTATAAGGTAGAAGTTTGTAAACCTCCTCCAACAAAGATCTTTGGAAGTGAAGGTAAGATTTTTATTAGTATTTAATTGCGTCTTTCTGCAAGTTGCTAAGATTTTAAATTTTCGTGGAAGGTATTTGCCCTATATTTTAACTGGATAGTTTCGACTGGCGAGTGCAGTCCTTTGACTGATTCTTCATTTTTATTTACATCGTCCAGAACCGTCGTGAGTTGAAGCCTGTACCAAAATAGTTTTATTTGTAATAAGTATTTATTATATTGTTATTAACGTTGATTGGTGGTTTGATTTTCAAGTGTTTTCTTTGAAGTCAATTTTCAGGGTAATTCACCCCCTAGCCTACCGTCGGAGCTTAGCTGTCAAAAAGGGCAACATTTTAACAGGTAGCTCTCTACCTGGTGAGCAGTAATCGCTTCCTGGACCACCATAACGGTGGGGAAAAGGAGGTATAAGATTATTAGTTTCAAAATATTAATTGGGTTCAAGTTCAAACAGATGATTCAGAAAGCGATTCTGATGTCATGCAAAATGTATTAGGTACTTTAACAGTCAATACAGTAAATTCTGAATTTTACGAAACAATTTTAATACCACAAATTAATCAAAATATTAAATTTAAATTAGATACAGGGGCAGATTGTAATGTTATTCCGTTATTTATTTTTGAAAAGTTAAAATTAAAAAATTTAAGTTTGAGAAAATGTAAGAACGAGGTTTTTAATTATGGAAGTATAAAACTCAATGTTGTAGGGTCCTGTAATTTGAATATTATTTGCAGAAAAGAAAGTAACGTAATAAATTTTTTAATAATTGATTTTAAAGATTTAGCTGCTAAACCAATAATAGGTATCAAAATGATACAAAATTTGAATTTGGTAAAACAAACCCAAAATTTGAACATTAATGTAATTAATGATGATTATAAAGTAAAGGTTTTAAGAGATTATTCTGAATTATTCAAAGGAATAGGGAAAATCGAGGTGGAACCATGTGATTTTAAATTAGAAAAAGATTACGAAACGGCTGCAGCAACATGCAGAAAAGTCCCATTTGCATTAAGGGAACTTTTAAAAAAGCATATTGATACGATGCTCAAGGATAAAATAATTAGTGAGGTTACTGAGGCTACTGAATTTGTCAATCCAATTGTAATCGTCAGTAAACCTAAGAATAAAATAAGGCTTTGTTTAGACCCGAGGCAATTAAATAATGCAATTTTGCGAGAAAGGTATGAATTACCTACATTTGAAGAGCTGATGCATAATTTGGCTGGTTCAAAAATATTTTCTGTGCTAGATGCTTCAAAAGGTTTTTGGCAAATTGCATTGTCAGAAAATTCTTCGAAACTGACTACATTTGTCACACCTTTTGGAAGATATAGATTTCACAGATTGCCATATGGGTTGAGCAATGCACCTGAAATTTTTCATAGAAATTTTACGGAAGTATTCAAAGGAATACCGGGTATAAAAATTTATATCGATGATTTGATCATATTTGCTCCAAATGAAGCGGAACATGATAAAATTTTAAATCAAGTATTGGAAAGAGCAAAAGAAAAAGGAGTAAAATTTAATAAAGAAAAATGTAAATTTGGCGTAAAGCAAATTAAATATGTAGGGCATATAATTTCAGAAAAAGGAATTGAAATTGATAATGAAAAGGTTGAAGCAATCAAGCAAATTAAAACGCCTAAAACCTCAAAAGAATTGAGTAGATTTTTAGGAATGGTAACATACGTTTCCAAATTTATAACAAATCTTTCAGAATTAACCAAAAATTTAAGAAAACTTATAAAGAAAGATGTTGTGTGGAACTGGACACAAAAACACGAAGAGGATTTTGAACACCTAAAAGGTTTGTTAAGTAAAAGTCCCGTGTTGAAATTCTACGATGAGAAGAAACCAATTACCTTATCGGTAGATAGCTCGAGTGAGGGCATGGGTGCAGTAATCCTTCAGGAAGGAGGACCAATTGAGTATGCATCAAAGGCATTAAATGACACGCAAAAGCGGTATGCTCAAATTGAGAAAGAGCTGTTGGCAATTACGTTTGGTTGTCAAAGATTCAAACAATATATTTATGGAAAAAAAGTGACAGTAGAAACTGATCACAAGCCGTTGGAAAGTATTGTATTGTAAGTAAAGTATGTAAAAAACAAATTGAGAAAAGCCCACCAAGGTTACAAAGAATGTTATTCAATGTTTTAAATTACGACTTGGAAGTTAAATATGTTCCAGGAAAGAAACTTTATTTAGCTGACACGTTGTCAAGGGCATTTTGCGAAAACAATGATTTTAAAGTAATAGAGAGTGAAATAGAAGCTCATGTTAACATTATTAACTATGGGGGAATTAGCCCAAAACAGTTCAATAAATTGAAAAATGAAACTGACAAAGATGAAGAATTAACCTTGCTAAAGAAAATAGTATCACAAGGTTGGCCAAGTCATAAAAGTAAACTTAATGACATAGTTAAACCATATTTTAAAATTAAAGATGAAATAACTGAAATCAATGGAGTGTTATTTCGAGGAGATCGATTTATAATACCTAAATTTATGCGAAAAGAAATTACAGGTAGAATTCATTATAATCATTTGGGTATTTCAAAAACAGTAAATCGAGCAAAGGAACTGGTATATTGGCCATTTATGACTAAAGAAATAACAGACACGATTAAAAATTGTGCAGCATGTTTGAAATTTCAAAATACTCAGCAAAAAGAAACATTAATTAATAGAGAACTACCAGAAAGACCGTGGCAAAGTGTAGCAGCAGATTTTTTTACCTTAAATTCAAAAGAATATCTTTTAGTGGTAGAGAGGTATTCAAAATATCCTGAAGTTGAAATATTTGAAAGAACAACTGCCGATAAAGTTGTTAAAATATTTAAATCCATATTTGCTAGACATGGCAAGCCAGAAGTAATTTATACGGATAATGGACCGCAATTCACGAATGAAAAAATTCAAAATTTTTTGGAAAATTGGGAAATAATACATAAGACATCATCTCCGCGTTATTCTCAATCAAATGGTTTTATCGAAAGACAAGTTCAAACAATCAAGAAATTGTTTAAAAAAGCAGAATTCGATAATAAAGATCCTTATTTAGTATTATTAGAATATCGTAATACACCATTGGGAACAAATATGCTGTCACCAGCACAATTACTTTTCGGACGAAGACTTAGAGGTCACGTACCAATAAAGAATAACCTATTAAAACCAAATTACAGTCATAAAAATTTTGACAAAGTTTTAAAAGATTCTCAAATTAAACAAAAATCGCAATTTGATTTAACAGCTAAAGATTTACCTAATTTAAAAAAGGGTGATGAAGTTGTAGTTCAAAATAAAATAAAAAAGTATTGGGAACCTGCAATGATTGTTAACAAAAATAGTTACAGGCCTCGTTCATATAATGTTAAATTTCACAATAATGATCAAATTGTTAATAGAAACAGGAGATTCATAAAAAGGGTTAATAAAAATAATTTTAAGAAACATAATTATCATAATCAGGATTTGTTTGAACAATTGTTAGAATCTAAACTCAATAATAACAGTGATGATAAGTTTGAAAATGTAGTGGTACCGGAAAGTGAAACTAAAGGTCGGGAAAATGAAGTAGTGAAAACGTCGCGATATGGAAGACAATTAAAGAGACCTAGTTATTTAAAAGATTATGTTTACAAGTAATCAGTTTTAGAAATAAGAAAAATTTGTTATTTTAAATTTTAAGAATTATTATAATATAACTTTGATTTAAATTTGTTAATCAATAATTATAAAAAAAAGGAGATGTTGTAAGAATAAAGATTATGCGTATGTACGTGGGAGTAAGTTCATGTAACAATGACTGAACTTATTAGTAATGAGTCTATATCTAACTACGAACCAAATAGCTTCATACATAATAAAGTGTTGTATTTATATTGGTTTATTATTCAATAACCTGATACCCAATATAACATTAAATAATAATATAACAGCAGCCATTTTTAACGATGTTGGGATTTCGTTTTTGGGTTCACCATTCCCGTATGAGATCAATGGAGAGGGCAGGACTGATCAACATTCGTTTATCCCCAGCTTCACCGCAGTTTTGCGTTTTTGATTAAGAAGTGGTGTGATAAGTTTGTCACTTTCGCCGTCTCCTTTGACGATTTATCCATACTTTTTGGGAAGACGTGCGAGCTCCATTCCAACATCGAGGGATTTCTTGTCGCAGCGGTAGCGTGAGCCTATACCACTATTCCATCTCTAGCGGTTAGGACAGCACCAACGACGTAGGATGGCTGGAAAACCATTAATTAGTTTTTTGTGGAAGTGCATTTAGGAGATTTGCTTGTCTTAATTATTTACATCGACATTAAGATGCTATACCGTTCGCAGGTGAATTGATTCTTGTTTAATTGTGCAGTTTTTGTTATTTTTAGCTTTACACCTGAAACTCAGTTTAAACGATGAACCATTAATATTCCAGAGGTTCCAAAAGAATTGAGATGTTGAATCGGACGGATTGAGGTGGAAGGGTAAGTTAGAAAGCAATTGCTGTATTTAATTTTACTTGATGATATCTCTTGCGAATGTGTTAATTGCAGTAAATTTTTACCAACGTTTAATGTCTGCGTTGGGCAATCTCCTGGATGCGCGAATTATTTTTGTGAGTTGTTTTCAGATGGCAACTCATCTGTATTTTATTTTTTTTATTTGATTGTCCCAGGGTATCCCTTCAGGTTATCCTGGATTTTACTTGCTATGTTGTATGTTTTGTGTCTCCTATTGGAGTTTTGGAATCAAATATTGTCAACCCCATCTTTATCTATACTTTGTTCTTTAAATAAAATCAACTCTTCTTTACTTCTGTATTTTATTTAGAGGACTGGCGCCCGGAAGGTTTTTTTTTCCTTAGTTAGTTGCCAATTGATCGCCTGAGCCAACGGAAGAACCTACGAACCGCGTCCGCGCGACCCATGCTCTGGCACTGGACGGGGGTGTAATCCCTTAGCTGGCCTGTCTACCATTCCATTCGTAGATCAGCGGGGCAAGTGGCACAATTTAGAGCAATCTGCTTTACAATTCAGTAAAAAAAAAAATAATTTAATTTTTTTCTTCAAATTTTAAGGAGTATCCACGATTGAAATTGCATTTAAAAATGAAATAGCAAAAGCAAAATTAACTTTATTTATATAATAATCGAATTTAACGTTCCCTACGTAGACAGAGAAAGTCACGTGATCCGGGGCGCTCTTAAGTCAATTATCCAAATCACCAAAAACCTCTGATGCTTTATATCAAGAATGGACTTAATTAGATTATTCAACACATTTTTGAAAAGAATTGGTCAAACCATAGAACCTCGTGCCCTAAATGACAACAAACCTGTGCAACAATTTTGTTTAAAATGTTAATCGCACTTCATTTCGTTAATAAATTGTGTAAAATAAAATACGCAACCCCTAATGAGGGGGTTAACCAAAATAGAGACCAGAGTCTGTCGCAATCTGGAGACAACCTCTCCAGTTTATTTTTGATATTATAGAAGTCATGGCCTTTATGATTGGCTTTTAAAAGGGTTTGATTTTAGCCATGAGTTTTCATATTATGACCTTGCATAAAGGAACAAAACACAATATAAAGGCACAGTTAAAGAATCCGTTAGATTTACAGAATAAGCAAATTATTTACATAAATGTATCTTTTAGTACCAATCCTTTAACATAAAGGCATTCCTTTATAAATACGGTCCATAAAAGATCGATCTTTAAAGGATAGTCTTTCTCGTTATTTAAAGGATTCTTTATATATATATCTATTAGGACTGCTTATTTGCATTGCAAGGTAAGTAAACACCTCACAACACATCAAGCTACAGTTTAACTGCGTATCCGTTCCCATTTGCCAGGTCTCTTGCGAGACTTGGTCATGGTTCCATGAGCTTTTTTTGTTTTCTTTACAGGTGATGAGGAGCTGGCCCATCAACCCGACCCCCAACCTGGAGGACCAGAGAGACGGCCAGAATAAAGTTCTTACTTCACCCGGATTCGAACCGGGCATATAGCGTTCATAGTCAACTCGCGTGACTATTATGCTCCGACCGTCTCGGTCTTTATAATATAAGGATGCTTTATAGTTACAGCATAAGGGGGTTATTCTCCATAATACAAATTATTCTCTAACTCTTAAGGAATCATTTAGAGCCGTAAAGTTTGGTTTACATCTATATTTCCGGATTATAGGATGGATTTAATTCAATTATAAGTGTAAACGAAACTTTACGGCGCTTACAGAATAACCTCCCTTATATAAACGTGAAATACAGCATTTAGGCTGTTCCTAAATAGTAAATACTCCACAATTATATATAATTATGTTTAATCAGGTAAATTCGCTCAGGGAATTATATAAAAACAAAAAGAAACGTTAAATTTATTTATTAAATAATAAAAAAGGCAATTAATTATATCAACTTACTATTATTTCTTAAACTTTAAAAGTAGCATACTGGCAATAATTAATATTAAACTCCATATTCCAAAAGAAAAAAAGCCTATGTATATGTAGGCCATCGAAAGATTCCAACCTTTTTGCAAAATATATTTTAAACTTTGAGTTGCTGTTCTAAACGGAAGTAAATATGTGAAAGGTTTAATAATGTAATGTACAGCTTCCACTGGCCAAACTAGTCCACTTACCAAAAGTGACACAATCATACATCCTGTAGATGCAAAGTTCGCAGTTAATTCTTCATCACATATACAGGAAATAAATAAACCTACAAAATTATAATTTTGTTAATATATCAATGATATTAAAAGTTACCACCTACCAAAGCACATACCACAAATTCCAGAAAGACAACAAATAAAAACCACTAATATGAGAGAACCTTTCATGGTCATCGAAAATAGAAAAAATGCCCCAAAGATGGTTAAAATTGTGTGGGTTAAGGTTATACAAAATTCGCATATGAAATGGGTCAACAATAATTCCTCTTCTATTATTCCAATGACGTACGTTCGTTCTAAGGTACCTTCTTTGCGTTCCATCAACATTAAAATTGATGTCGTTAAAACAGCCATATTAAAAATGATTCTAAAATATTTACTGATTAATTATTTGTTTACTCTCAAAAAATATATTGAAATTACACTAAGACAAATGAAGATAATGTAGAATCAGTAAAATTTTGTTCCATAACTCCATAAACGGGATCTTCAAACTGCAAAGATGCGAAAAATACAAAAATCAATAAAAATGTTTTTTACCATACCTTGATTGGTTCTTTCAAAGTTTTCCTAGGATTTCCACATATCTCCATATAGTCTTCAAGGAACTCCATGAATGTTTGGTAAAGATGTACTTTCAAGTATGTCGCTACTAGTTTATCTAAAAGAAGGAAGTAGTAACAATTGGAATACTTGAAGTAGTGTCAAAAATATTTCAATTTATGTTAATATAATATGATACAGGATGAATTATGTCTTTTTAATTTAAAGAAGAATATAAAATTTGAAATGTTGTATAACGAAGTACTTCGACACAGGATGCAGTAAATTTCAATGCATGGATGCATCCCCTACATTGGACAATGAACTATGAAATATACAAAATTGCTATCTTAACAACATATAAGCGATAGCAATATAAGAGAAAGAGGTACAGTATTGTAAAATATAGACGTCGCGTCGACGTCGTATAGTCCGTGTGAAGTGCGTATTTCAGATGTGTTATTAACCCTCATGGAGCAATACAAATTTACACCTTATATCTGCCATACGTAGTACCCGGGTACTACCATATATTTATATGCAATTCCTGTTATGCTCAGTCTTTAGGCGGATTTTTAATATTCATATAAGCGTTTTTAATAAAAATTTTATTAATATCGAGTTACATTTATGCCTAATGTGATTGTTACTCATGGTTTTTGGCAAAATGTTATTAAATTGTAAGCAATATTATCAAGAATAGCTTATTAGTCAAGTGTAGATGTTACCTTCTCGATTGCAGTAGGTGGCTTTTCAATAACATAATAAATGCTAATAAATTTAAAGTAGCAGCGAATCTTAATAATTTGTTATTTGGTGCAATTCGTAATTTGTTTCACCAGTAATTCTACTTCCGTATCGACATCAACGCAGAACCTAGACGTTACTAACCACATGAAAGTAACATGATACTGCTTTTTATGTTTATTAAATGTTTCAAAAAGGCAAACAAAGGCCCGAAAAAGCTGCCACAAATACCAGAAGTATTGTGACGATTCAGTTATATGAAATATAACTTGTTTTATTTTTTATTTCAAATTGCCTCTATTCTAAAGTTAATTTCAAGTAAAATATGAAACAAATTACATTTTAATTTTACACACCATACTATGTTAAATTGCTATCAATAAATATTATAGCAATTTTGAATGAATGGAGCTATTCTGTAGTATTTATATCCCATATAAAAGGTAATGTAGTACCCAGGTACTATGCATGGCCGGATTACGTATAGTTTTAAAACATCTAAAAAATTTTTAACTTAATATCACTAATTTTCTGTTTTATAGTTTTGTGTGTGCAGAGAACTATTTTGTAGAGATGTCACCGAAGCTCAAAACAGTTAAAGATGATATAACCATTGTTACCGTAACAACCTTGTTATGGTAACAATATTATGGTTATTTTGCAGGATTTGGCATTCTGATTTTAAAGATATAAAAAAAAACTTAGATTTTCTTTATAATATTTCTTTATTATGCGAGGTTCTTTACTGTTTTAGAGGGCACAGTGTCAGTACAATTAGGCTATGATGATTTTGATATATCAAAATTTGAACCTACTCTTCACCTCTTTAGGGGTTGAATTTCTTTTCTTAGTGCTCGCCTATTCTATATCAGTAACCTCTATGCAAAATTTCAAGTCTCTAGACCCAGTAGTTTGGGCTGTGCGTTTATATATCAGTCAGTAAGTCAGTTAGTTTATTCTTTTATATATTTAGATAACAGACCGGTATTAAGATAACACCCCATAAACAATTGGTTAAAAGAAATGTATTACCAATATAAAATATTTATTAGAGCTAATAAATGTTTTCTATTGGTTAATTATGTTAGGGTTTAAGCCCTGTTACCTTTAGACAGGTCTGTTATCGCGTATAATAAGTGTAAATATGGACTTTAATTTGTTATATCCTATTGTTAAAAGTACTAAAATTTTGAAGTTCTTTGGAGGCCAAAAGTTCTCCCGGGGTCGCCCGTGTTAGCATCTTTGTTTCTTACATGTTGGAACCCACATGTTGGGACACAACAAAGCAATGTCTATAAAGACTGGACTACATGTAGAAGATTTCAGCAGAATGAAATATTTTCTAGTCAATTTAGTAATATTAGTCATTACGATCAAACGGTATGTCGGAGCGGGGCGCGGGTGTTGGGGATTAGTAACTTGGTTCATGGAAATTTAGTAACCATGGATCGCTTTACGTGAGTAGCGTGCATTTTGTGTAAAGCATGTTTACAAAAAAAGCGATTCGTGCATTATTGTGTGGTTATTTTAATCTGAATATGGATTACATGACTTAAATCAATGTCCCAGCGAAAGTGTGATTCGATCTTGGGTTGGAAAGTTTTAGGTAAGAAATTCTTATTCAAGACCAGGGGCGGATGGGCTATCATAAAGTTACTGGGAAATTTACAGTCGACGGCCCAAAAATGCGCCGCAGACGAAAAATTTTTTTATGGGGGGGGGGGGGAATTTCCCCTCGTTGCGAAAAAAAATGTAATATCAGTAACAAAAATTATATTTTTATTAATAACAAACCATGGTGAATATAAAAAAAATTAAAATAAAACTGCATCTTTCATTAATTTGCTGCTTTGGCCCAAACGGTTTATGATATCGTTATTGTCGATGTCATTCATTAAGCTTTTTTTCCATATTTATCAACATGAATTACTCTAATTTTTTATCTGATAACGTACTTCTCAGCCTGTTTTTAATGAATTTTAATGTAGAAAACGATCTCTCGCAAGCTGCTTGCGAAATAGGCAATGAAAGTAAAAATTGGTATGACAAAGTAGGCCCATAGCCAGACCGAAAATGAAGGTAGGGTAAACGGTTTGTATGGCCGAGCAAATTGTGGGCGCGTGGGGGTGGTGGAATTTCTTTCAAGCGCCGCAGGCGCAAATGTTTGAAATTTCAAGGTCAACGCGGTTTAAGAACAATTAGAAAATTTACCAGTTTGGCAGATAGATAAAGATAGTGTAACATTAAAAAATTAAAAGAATTATTAAATAAAATAGGACTAAAATTATCAATTTTCAATAGAAATAATTAAAAACTAAAATCTTTATCAAAATTTAGTATTTAATGAAGTTGCAACTTTCTGTTCAATCTGTTATTGAACGTTTTAAGACAAAAGGACTAAGTAGAATATAGGCAAATTTTCTGTAAATTATTAAAATATATCAATTAATTTAATATCACGAATTAAAAACTAACCAATTTGCATATTTTTATTTTAAAAGGTCGGGCAAACGTCCTTAAAAGGTCAGCGTTGCCACCCCCTGGCTATGGGCCTGTGCCAAAGTCGAATACGCTCCTTGAAGGACTTAGGAAGAGTCCTAACATAACTCACCAATAGAGAAAGTTTATTAACGCTAATGAACGTTTTGATTAGTTTTAACGTTATAACTTCTCCTAAGTCAGATCTGTTTAACTATCCTGTCTCTTATTTCTTCTCCGTCGTATTGCTTCTTGTCAGAAGCGTCGTGACCTTTAACAATGCTTGTTAAAGGCGTTCATGGCAGATTACACCCCGGTGGTTTGCCATTGCCTTCCGAGGGGAGAGACGGTCAGAATAAAGTTCTTACTTCACTCGGATTTTAACCGGGTGATTAGCGTTCATAGTCAACTCGCGAGAACGCTATGCCCCGACCGCCTCTAATTACAATATAACTATTTATTAGGATATCCATGGGAAAACACAAACAAATAATGATTGATAAATTCTAAAGTTGATATTATATTTCATTAGGTTTAGTTAGAAATGGGCCAATGGCCGTCAACGCGGCCGACAGCCGTGACAATTTTTTTCCATTGTCTTGTACGGACCGACGCGACGGCCCACGGTCCCACAACCGACGGCCCACCGGGAAATTTCCCGGTATCCCGACGGCCCCATCCGCCCCTGTTCAAGACCAAATCACACTATTACTGGGACATTGATTTAAATCATGTAATTCTTATTCAGAGTGAAATAAACGCCGAACAACATAATATGCATGAATCGCTATTTTTGTAAACATGTCTTGTAAAATATGCACGCTGCTCACCCGTAAAGCGTTCCATGGTGACTGAATTTGCCATGAACCAAGCTACTAATCAAAACCACCCGTGTACCGCTCGGCTCCGTCAAGTTGGACCCCCGACTTTGGAATTTTGAAATTTTTTTTACGTCATTTGGAAGTGCTCGCGAAGTGCTGGCGAGTGCTCTAATGTATTTTGAAAGTGCTGGGTCCGTTAACTTTTTATTAGCGATTAATCATTTTCAGCCGGGCGGGGGCCAACTTGACGCACACCCCCGACTTTGGAATTTTGAAATTTTTTTTACGTCATTTGGAAGTGCTCGCGAAGTGCTGGCTAGTGCTCTAATGTATTTTGAAAGTGCTGGGTCCGTTAACTTTTTATTAGCGATTAATCATTTTCAGCCGGGCGGGGGCCAACTTGACGCACACCCCCGACTTTGGAATTTTGAAATTTTTTTTACGTCATTTGGAAGTGCTCGCGAAGTGCTGGCGAGTGCTCTAATGTATTTTGAAAGTGCTGGGTCCGTTAACTTTTTATTAAGAATTGAAATATCGGCTTTTGACAGAAACGTCAAGTTGTACCCCGCCAAATTAAATTTTGTCAAATATTAAAATTTTTTTACGTCATTTGGAAGTGCTCGCGAAGTGCTGGCGAGTGCTATAATTTATTTAGAAAGTGCAGAGTCCGTTAACTTTTTATTAAGATTTGAAATATCGAATTTTAGAAAAGCTCCGAGCAAGATACATTGAATTCAAATTCAATTAAAAAAGTAGTTTTGTAATATTTTAATACAGGTTTTTTAATTTATTTATTTTTATTACAAATTATTATACCAGTAACAAAATTATGATATCAACTAAGACATTTTATCAAGTTGCCAAAAAGAATAAAAGTGTACATACAACGATTTTATCAGGATTACAGTGATTATCAACTTTTTCTTTTAAATCGTTGTATAGTTCCCACTTCCCATGCAATCGTTTAGCATATGCCACAAAATGACCAACTTTTGCGTTAGTCGGGTTAAAATTTTCAACAATTCCTCGCAGAATAGATGGTATTCTTTGTTTCCCACCGATATTTTGGAAGGGATACTTGATAATTGAGAGGTGTTATCTTCGCCACTGCCAGTTAACCATTCTAAGAATAAATAATTGTTATTCAACATAACTTCGTTACGTCGTGTCTTAGTTTTACAATTAGTGCACATTAATAACTGATCTTGAGTTATAATATCTTTTAACTTACCTTCAATTTCTATTCCAGAAATACTTACACATGCGGTAGAGAATTCATCAGAATCATTGCAATTTAAGCACACGGATTTTTCTGTTTTTGACCAGGATAAATATTGATGATTCATCAACTTAGTGAGCAACTCTCTCATTGTACATACAGAAGAAATCGTTGTTATATTACATACTGTTTTTCCCTCAAAGATGTCAGACAAAATTTTTGCCCTCAAACCATAGATACTCCTATCTACTTTGCCACTAGATAGTTTCATAATTATTTGATGAATATTGTTGTTTTGTCCAAAATTCGAATTATCTTTTAACTTTTCTTGATCACAGAGAGAAGTTGTCAATATTTGCATCAAACTGTCGAATGCGCAAGTGTTAATAACGGTATAATTGATTTTGTTAATTTTAATTGGTTTTAAATGAGGCGAACTACCATTTCGGAGAAAACCAATTGGAATACAGTTTCTGTTGTCATTTAGATCCAAATATTTCCATTCTTTTTGAGGTTCTAAATATGACCTTCGTGGACGTGCTGTGTTTGAAACGCCTAGCCCCAGCCAATTTTCTACCGATTCATCTTCTTCTGCCTTTAAATTGATTGATTTTGTATTGGGAGAATCGTCGAAAACATCGTCATTAATATTTGCATTTCTAGTAGTATCAAAATTTAGTTGGGTACTATCTTCATCAGTAACTTTTTCCATAGAATCCGTTGCATCATTCAAGCAAATACTGGCAGCATCATTCTTGGTAGCTTCAATTGAATGTATTTCCTGAAAATCTACCTCATTTGTACATTCTATTTCTCCTTCTTTTATCTCGTTTGTCGCCGTCTTTTCATTTGCAGTGATTAATTTCATTGTACCTTCCAAATAATTAACATGCTGTGTAATAAAATTATCTACGCGAACTGTGAACTGTGATCCAGAAAAGGCTCGATTTTTTATATTATTAAAATTACTTTCAACCGGGGCACTTGATGCAGTTGATCCAGAATTAGGGAAAAATGGAATCATAATACCTGTCCATAGAGGTAAGAGTTTGGATAAATTAATAATTTCAGGAATTAATTTCGGAATGTATTGTAGGTTATCTATTTCACCATCAGGGGATACAAATTGTTTTGATTCTTCTACAATATTAACGACCCAATCTTTAAACAAGGAATTATTGGATCTTGATTCTTCATGATCATCAAGTTTGGGATATTCTGATTCCGCTTTATCGTGAAATTCTTCGGGTTCTTCTGTTTCTGCCAAATTCAATGTAAATATGTCGTTTCTTTCTTCACTATCGCCAGAAACTAATGATTGTAACCATGTTTTTTCTCTTTCACAATATGAATCAAGATTGTAAGCCTCGCTTTGGCAAACAGTAAAAATTGCCAATAATATATTCTTTAAATCATTTATATCAGAACATGTCACCATTTTAACAATTGCTCGAACGAAAAACTGTTTGCTTCGCTTCTTTTCACTTTTGAAACATTTAAACGATACGATCATCTTTATTACATGAGCAACATCACATCTAATAAAGGTTGTTAATGTCATTGCTTTTCCCTTTAACAAAATATTGAAACATTCGTTTACATATAATGTTATGTGGCTCATAGCTGTGAAAGCTTTGGTTATGCCTGACAAAAGCGCTAAAGACATATCTGACACAGTTTCTTTTGGAATAGTAGCACCATTACGCACCCATCGTTTGAGCTAGTTGTGAATAGCATCTCCATCATGTTGTTCTGAAAGCATACTGGAAACAGAAAATTGTGCTTTAGTTTTCGGATCATTAATTGTTACGTCGTACAAAAAAATTGAATGCGATAATTGCGTATCGGGACGTTTTAATTTTCTTACTACACCTCCTGTGGCATCAATACAAACTTTGGAACCAGGACTTTTGGCATACTCATTATATAAATGAATTTGCACAGAACACCAGTAGTGAACAAAAAATGCGTCTACTCCAATGTCCTTGATATACGCGTTGTAAGGATATTTATACTTGGAAATATAAATGGAGCTAATAGGATCATCATGTATTCTGTTTTTTCTTCCAGATTCGTACTTTGCCATTCGTAGTACCTTATTCGATGGTAAGTGTGGAGGATCAACGTCGCCCATTTTCATGCAGGCATTCGCTTGCCTTTTCCTATAAGTTGATGCTGTTACACGATTTTCAATTAGTTGTTTTCCAATCATTGCCCTTTGGCTACCGGCCAATTTTCTTTTTTTACAATTTTCATGGTTGATGCAATAGTTTCCTACATAACTACATTTAAATAACACTCGCTCTTCATTTATTGGTTGTTGGTCAAGAATGCACTTTAGTTTTGATTTGCACGTATCACAATTTCCCTCAATTTTTAAATATATGTCAGAATTAGTATATACTCTACCTCGTTCAAAATTAATTGTGCAATGCAATTTTGTATGATCCCAAAAATGACCATAAACGATAGGTGTCCATTCATATGGAACCAAACTGAATATTCTCTCTCGGTTTCTCCATCTTTATAAAAAACTTCATTTGGTTTAATTTTGTTCCATTCCGAAGTAGAAAGAGTCATAACAAAATTTAGAGTATGTTCACTATTAGCGTCGGAATCATCATCATCGTCATTTGAAATTTCCATTTCCATAAATTCTATTTTCGCAGTATCAGAATATAAAGTTTTTTGTAATTGTACGATTTTTTCTAATTTTTGTTTCGTTATTAAGTTATAAATAGTCTTCGGGTTATAGTTTAATTGGTATTTCGCTTTCAACTCGGTGGAAACTTTTGCGTAAACTTCATCCGAAGGATATACTGCTTTACCATTTTTTTGAAATATAGATTTCTCAACATTATGTTCAAGTAAGCATTCTTCTATAATTCTATATTTATTTTGGTCTAAATTATTGGAATTTTCTTCAATGCTGTCCATTTCAAATTTATTCTTTTAAGGTATTTAAGCTATTTTTTATATTTGTCGTGTAGTATCTAGTTCCTTATATAGTAGGTAAATTTTGTAAATTGGTATTACTTGATACTGGTATTACTTAATTGGTAACTACTTTTTTAATTGAATTTGAATTCAATGTATCTTGCTCGGAGCTTTTCTAAAATTCGATATTTCAAATCTTAATAAAAAGTTAACGGACTCTGCACTTTCTAAATAAATTAGAGCACTCGCCAGCACTTCGCGAGCACTTCCAAATGACGTAAAAAAAATTTAATATTTGACAAAATTTAATTTGGCGGGGTACAACTTGACGTTTTTGTCAAAAGCCGATATTTCAATTCTTAATAAAAAGTTAACGGACCCAGCACTTTCAAAATACATTAGAGCACTCGCCAGCACTTCGCGAGCACTTCCAAATGACGTAAAAAAAATTTCAAAATTCCAAAGTCGGGGGTGTCCGTCAAGTTGGCCCCCGCCCAGCTGGAAAAAATTAATCGCTAATAAAAAGTTAACGGACCCAGCACTTTCAAAATACATTAGAGCACTCGCCAGCACTTCGCGAGCACTTCCAAATGACGTAAAAAAAATTTCAAAATTCCAAAGTCGGGGGTGTGCGTCAAGTTGGCCCCCGCCCGGCTGAAAATGATTAATCGCTTATAAAAAGTTAACGGACCCAGCACTTTCAAAATACATTACCGCACTCGCCAGCACTTCGCGAGCACTTCCAAATGACGTAAAAAAAATTTCAAAATTCCAAAGTCGGGGGTCCAACTTGACGGACCCGTACCGCTCCGATATATTATGGAACACCCTGTATTATAAAACAATTTAAACTCAATTTCAATAAAACTGCTTACTGGATACATCTCGAATGACATCAATTTCTGAGTATTTTAGATCCCACGGATCTGTATATACAGTATTTTCGATGCGTGCACGAAGCGCTTCCGTATAATTCTCTCTTATCATAATCGAAGCGTAGCTTTCTCCACTGAAAACAGACTGGACTGCTTCTTCTTCTGTTTCATAATAAACCTAAAATTTACCTGAGAAAAACTGACAAATGAATCATAAATTTGCTTACCAGCTTTATGGCTTGAATCTCTAAATATTTTGTATAACAACAGCTAAGTTGGGTACTATTGCATGTTAGAAACGAGTCGCAATTTTTCATATTGCGTGTCTCATGATTAATTATTGCAACAGGTAAATCCACGGGATTTCTTCCTATGGCATAGTAAAATAAAATAATTAGTACCAACGGTAAGACTGTAACGAATGCCATCATAGCTAAATTTCTCAACATCCACAGAAAACCTTTGAAAAGTAAAGCTTTTATACGATTTCTATTGAAATTTGGTACAAAATCTGTTAAGGTTTTTTCGCACTTTCTTTCTAAAGGAATAGGGGGTAGCTCATTTTTGTAGTTGGAACCATTAATATTTTCAGCAACGCATTGGTCAGCCTGAGAATCATTCAGTGTAACAAAGTTTTTATTTTGGATGACGCACAACTTCAAAAAAGTTTCTTCTAGGGACGCATGTCCAAATCGGCGAATTAAAGTGTCTGGGGGTTCTTCTGCTAAAAATGTTCCTTCGCGCATCATAGCTACCTTAAATTAAAAAAAGTTAAGTAAAATTAAAGAAAAAAATAGGAACAAAATTACTGTATGCGCTTGCCTTGCTTCATCGATGTAATGTGTAGTGATAATTATGGTGATGTTTTTTTCTACTGCAAGTTGGGTTAAGTATCTCCAAACCGTTTTCCTAATTATTGGATCAATTCCAACTGTAGGTTCGTCTAAAATTAACAATTCGGGTTCATGCACAAGTGCAACTGCTAATGACACCCGTCTTTGTTCACCTCCACTTAAATTTCCAATTATTTCGTTTGTATGATCCAACATAAGCAACTCTTTTAAAAATGTACATCTTAGTTTTATTTGATCGGTGGTCATTCCGGCTATCCAACCGAAATACAACAAAGTTTCATCAATCGTAAAACTGATATACAAGGCTGTTTCCTGAAGTTACAAAATTAATTTTGCTTTTAGCTTATCATCCACACTTACTTGAGGCATATAGCCAACATTTGGTCCAGGTACTTTGCTGTTTTTAGTTCCAGGTGTACCTCCCAGAACCCAAATTTTGCCAGAATTTAAACTTTTGCTGCCCAGGATGCAGCTGAGTAGAGTCGTTTTTCCACATCCACTCGCCCCTAGTAGAGCGTAACTAAAAAAATATTTTAATTTTAAATGTAAAATTATAATTGAAATATTACATTTCGCCCTTTGCAATTGTCGCATTTAAATTATTAAATACAGAGACGTGGTTGTAAGTTTTGTAACCATAACTTTTGGTAGCGTTCCTTAGATAAACAGAATATTCAGTGGGTCCTGTTGCATTTTCGTTCATTTCAAAATCATTATTGGGATGAATGGAATTATCGTTAATCTATAAGGAAATTATAATATTCATTTTAATACCGAAGTGGATGAGGCTCGGGTGGTAGTGAATATGTTCAATTCCTGTGGTTTGACCAGGAAAAACTTTCAAAATAACTGGGGTGATTCTTGCCTAGATAACGTATTTGCAAATGTTGAGAATTTTTCAAGTATTAGTGAAAAATTTGGTGGTATCAGATCATTGAATTTTAACTATGAAGATAAGCAAAAAAGTGGTAAATTGATTTAGTTCTGATAAAGTTATTAAAATATACTACGATAACGGAAAATGGTCTGACACTTTTGAGGGATCATTTCTCCAGGACTAGTCCTTTGTGCGGAACATTGATGTGGAGATTAACAATAAATTTGATATGTTTAATAACATTCTAAGGTCGTATAAATCCAGGTGCTTGTAGAGAGAACAAAAGCTCAGGGTACTTGGGGAGTCATTGAACAACTTCAAAAAATATTACAGTAGTAAATTTGCACTGGCAGAAAAAGGGGGAAGAGATAATTTTATCGAAAAGTCAGCCGATAGCTCAGCTGCGGCAATAAACTGCTTCTGCGAAAATCATAAATTTCAAAAATAAAACTCAAACAAAATCATCCCAAAGGAATTACGACAATATAATTGAAAAGGGATAATAGTATAAGATAAGATAGAATGGTAAAAATTAATGTACCTTAAATAGTTGCAACATTTTTCTGAAAACAACACTATTCGTTGGTGAATTTCATACACTGTGGGAATCAAATTTGCTTAAAGTTTAGTTATGTATCAGTTTTGCACATAATTATAACAACAATATAAAATATTTATATATTTTAATTCAATATTATTAAAAGGAATTTAAGAAGAGCGTCATGGAAATGCATTCAAAGGTCTCCAGTAAATTAAATTAAAATAATTTGAAAATAATAATTACCATAAGTCCAAGGGTCCAAGATCACAATATCAACAAAAGTAAAGATATAAAAATGTAAAAACTTCCAAAAAGAATCGCAATAACTGAAGTAATTTGGAAATAATAATTTCTTAGTCCAAACGTCCAAGATCAAACTATCAACAGACGTAAGTAGAATCATAATATTAATATTACGAGTATATTATTTTAATATCATAACTCATAACTCACCAAACCCTGTTTAGGGTAAACGAACCGAGAAAGAAAGAATTACCATGTACTCTGTATGTGCATAATACGTATATTATGTATTACACAAATTAATTATTATTAGCCTTTAATTTTTAAACAAAAAATTAGCCGCTAATATATTTCATAAAACTTTTAAAGAGCCGTTAAAAGTAAAGATGGATTTCTATTGGCTTGTTAGAGTTAACACTCGTTTTATATTTGTTAATTAGGAACTTGTACTTAAGTGGGCATTAACGCTTTTATTATGAAATCGGACCTAAGTGCTAAAATATTAGAATTTTAATTTTATGTAAAGAACAACATAATTACTATAATAAATTTTATTTAATATCACTTTAAAATCATTGTTATTTATTAATAATGACAAGGTAGAACCAGAAACTATTTATATATTATTTTAATATTAATAAGTAGAGGAAAGTGACCAAATGTGGAATAGTATCCCTAATGTGGAATACCATTAAATTTTCGAAACCATTGCCTCTATTTAGCCATTACTAGGATAAATGACAACCTAGTAAGAGTAGTTGACCACCCCAAACTTTACAACGCTCTATTACCATTAATATCCACATGGGACATTATTCTTTGTACGCACTTGCGAAACTTTGTTGTTAGTGGTGCAAATTTTGATCTATAACGTAAGTACTATTAGTATAATTTGTTAATTACTCTACATTTATAAGCATGCAGAAGGATGACCGATAACATTACGTATGTTTTAAGGAAAATATAACCTGGCTTTCAATAAAAAAACATTATTCTTAAGTGAGCTTAGTTCCTAATATGGAATATGGAAAATTATATGGAAATCTTATGTAAGGAATGGGCGCCTGGTGGTGACGATAGTGTGTGTGGTGTGTGATTTTTGCAGTAGAATAAGTTAATTTTAACGGAATAAGTTACTTTTATTTTTGACCAAAGTCTCAAGATCTGTTATAAAAAGACGTTACTGTTTTTGTTAATTTTAGTAAAAGAAACTTGGATCTTATTTCCATATTCCATATTTGGGGGTCTATTCTATAAATAGCTACTATTCTGTTAATTTAGATTTTTAAATAAAAAGAATTTGTTGATTAATATTATAACACAAGACTATGACTAAGATAAGCCAAAATGTATGACTGACTGTTTATAATTGAATTTGGATTTAATTCATGATAGTTTTTTTTTATGCTACAAAAACAAAATGGTATTCCATATTTGGTCACTTTCCTCTATTAATATTAATATGCATCTAAAATGGCGCCAGAAGCTATCGGCGAATTGTGTCACGGCGAATCGTTCCCGGCGAAATGTACCCAACCCATTTAACATAATATAGCAAATTCGTTGAAAGTTTGAGATTTTTTGGATTTAAATTGTAATTTATATAAAAAAAAAATTCGTAATGAAAGTTGGATTCAAAATCAAGCCGCCATGAAAATAAATAAGCATACTTAAGGACAAGTAAAAATTGTTAATAATAACGACATGACCTTCTAAGCAAACTCGACTTTGACAGTTGCGATGATGGAAATTTAGCTCCACCATTTGAGTAGCACAAAAAGGTTTGGCAATTATCTTAGAGTTGAGGCTGAAACTTCAAGCCCAAATTTACAATTCTATCTATCTAACAAGGGCAAGGCCAACCCTTCTCCTCACAGATCTGCACCAAAATTTGTATACCATTACAACCCAATTAGAACGTCAACTTGATGAAAAAAGAAAGACCCCAAACTCAGAAATTTTGGAAATAATATTTTCGAAAGACCATTGGAAAAGTTGGTAAATGCACGTAAAATGTACTTTAGTTCAAATATACCGAGCATAAAAGCATATAATCATTATTATATGATATGATAAAATTTTATGCTCGGTACATTTGATTCGTTTTTTTTTGTAATTTTACAAATTACATATTAATTTGTAAATAATTACAAAAATTGTAATTACTTTTACAATGTAAAAGTACATTTTACGTGTATTTACCAACTTTACCAATGGTCTTCCGAAAATATTATTTCCAAAATTTCTGAGTTTGGGGTCTTTCTTTTTTCATCAAGTTGACGTTCTAATTGGGTTGTAATCGTATACAAATTTTGGTGGAGATCTGTGAGGAGAAGGGTTGGCCTTGCCCTTGTAAGTATCGGTTTATCATATCATAACGTTCTACGACGTCTTCCGATTCCTCTTCGCCATTCCTCTCGGTCTTCCCATTGCATCTCTTCAAGTCCTCTCTCATTCATTTCCTTGTCAATGCCTTCTCTCCAGCTAAGCCTAGGTCTTCCGCGTTTTCTCCTTCCTGGTGGTTTCCAAAATAGGATTTTCTTTGGTAATCTGTTCTCGTCCATGCGTTGTACATGTCCAAACCATATTAGTTGTTTTGTTATCATCAGTTATTGTGTGCTCTACATGCATAATTTGCTTAATGCGGGTATTTCTAATTCTTTCCAGTTTACTTCTGCCGGCTGATCTTCTCCAGAAGTCCATCTCTGTAGCATGTAGTGTATTTTCCCATTTCTTTCCCAATTGCCACACCTCTGACTCGTATGTTGTTATTGGCTTAACTATGCTGTTGTATATTTTTGTCTTGCTAGCTTTGGATATAGATTGGTCCCACAGTATTGAATTCAGCACGGTGATGGCTTTTCTTCCTAATTGATTTCTTTTCCGGATTTCTGAGTGGCATCTTCCGTCTTGACTCACTATCACTCCAAGATATTTATACTCTTCGCATTTTTTTATTTTTTGGCCGCTTTCTAGTTGTAGATCTTGTTGCATTCCCCCTATGCACATATATTGCGTCTTTTTTACATTCACTTCTAGCCCCCACTCTGCGTATTCTTCTATTAATTTTCTTGTCATATATTCCATGTCCACGTGGTCCTGTGCCATGATAATCTGATCATCTGCAAAATGTAGCGAGTATAATGTTGTGTCTTCTGTTATCGGTATACCCATTTTTCTGCATTTTTTTTCCATCTTTTTAATGCCCGTTCTAGATAGATTTTGAATAACGTAGCTGATAGACAGCATCATTGTCGCAATTCTTTTATAGCTTTTATTATATTTATATTTATATTTGTTTCTTCCAGACTTTCCCACAATTTAGGTATCGGAATGCTATAATACGCCTTTTTCAGGTCCACGAAGAGCATGTGTACCTCTTGGTTAAATGCGGTTTTCTTATCGATTAATTGTGTTACACAGAATACTTATGTTATCTATTGTAGATCCACCATCCCTAAATCCAGCTTGTTCTTCCGCTTTCATGTCCTTGTATTCGTTTTCCAAGATTTCCTTAAGAATGCGCCCATATAGCCTACTAAATGTACTGGTTACTGATATTCCGCGGTAGCTATCGCAGTTATTTCTATCTCCCTTTTTGTATATTGTTGAAATATATGCTCTTTTCCACTCCTCTGGGATCTTTCCGCCATTTATGCAATCTTGGAATAACTCTTTTAAATGTCGATATAGTATTTATGTTCCGTTTTTTAACATTTCGGCTGGTATACCTCCTGGGCCAACTGCTGCATTATTTTTTAAAGCTTTGCACGCCTTTTAACCATTACTGTGTTTATTCGCATTGGTGACGTAGTTATTGTTATTTGTGTAGGTGGCTGTTCATGTTTATATTCTGGTCTCGTTTCAGTCAACAAGTCTTTAAAGTATTCTTGGAGCTTATTGGGAGATATTGTGGATATTATTTTGTTCTTATGCTCTCTTCTAATTGCATTTAAAAACCTCCAACTTTCTGTGCTTCTTCTACCCGCGATGAATGTATCGATCTTTTTACAATTTTTTTCCCAGCTCTCATTTTTTCTTTGACATATTATGTTTTCTTACTATTGCCTGGTTTTCTTTAAATTTAATTTTTTCCTCCGCGTTTCTTGTATTTAGATATTTCTTATATTTATTGCGCTTGTCTTCAATTTCTTTTTCTATTTGATCATTCCACCAGTAGGGTATTTTTCGTTTTTTTTTTGTTTCCATAATTCCTAGAGCTTCTTTGGCAGCTTGGTATATAGCAATTTTCATATTTTCGTAATCCTTCTGCATGTCATCTGTTCTTCTATATTCTTGCAGTTTTTGATCTAGACGTGTTTTGTATAGAAACGTTGTACTATCATCTTCAAAACCTGCGAGGTTATATCTAATCTCTTGGATCGGTTGCATTTGAATTTCTTCCTTTTCAGTGTCTTTTGTTATTCGTAGCTTTGGTGGCGGTGTGTAAGGAAAGGTACATTTTGTTTTCAATAGATAGTGATCGGTTCCGCATGTTGGTCCCCGGCATGCTCTTACATCTAGTACTTTTATATTGGTCTGCTGTCTTATTATTGCATAATCGATTATAGACCTTAGTGCTCGCGTTTCATGCCGCCATGTATATCGATGTATTTCTTTATGTTCGAAGAAACCATTTGTTATTTTCATTTTATTCTGTTCACATACATCTATAAGCCTAATCCCATTGTCGTTCACTGTCTCTTCCCCATATTTTCCAACCACTTGATCTTAATTTCTACTTCCCGTTCTACTATTTAAGTCCCCTAGTATGACAATTTCTCTCGCTGTACCCACGTTTTTTATTAACTCGTCTAACTTTTGGAAAAATTCTTCCTTGACGTTTATTACCGAATCTTCATTTATTGAATATACTCCAATTATGGTTAATCTATATCCGTGTATATTTATATCCATCCTCAATAGTCTTTCGTCAATAGGTTCCCAATTTGTTATGTATTTTTTCCATCTTTTATGAACCAAAACGGATACTCCTTGCTTAGCTCTATATTCTTTGGGTACTCCACTATAAAGATGCACATACTCATGGTGATTTTCTGCTTCATTTCCCTTTTTTTTTGTTTCTGTGAGCACAACTACGAGTATATCCATTTGCATTTTTTTAAATGGAGTTTTTTTAAAGCACTGGAGGACCAGTGCTCTACTCTTAACGTGTGACAATAAAGTAGCTGCACAGATTTCAAGAATGAAAATTCAGCATAATAAAACAAGTTTCTATTGGGCAATTTTTTCATAACGTCTTTACTATAATGCACTTTGATTACATTTAGTTTAATTCATTATATTCGCGATGAAGGTTGCTGAACAAAGTTATTTACGTGAACGGGTGTATGCAATGCTTGGACAGCACGAAAGAAAGTTTGTTTTAAACTATTTTCTAAGTGAGAAAATTAGTCGTAGAACCATCTACAGCATTTTCAAACGGTATGATAATGGTTTACCAGCCTTGAATAAAAAAAAACGGGCCGCAAACCATCACCGACACATAGAAAACGCCAAAAACTAAATGACGTCGCTGTAAATAAAATTGGAAGTTCAAATCGCAAATTAGCATGTAAATTTAAAATTTCAAAGAAACTGTTAGACAAAATTTGTTAAAAATGGGTGTAAAATATCACAAGAGAGTGTATGTACCGCGGTATACTGAAAAGCAATTGTAGGAAATCCCCAAAAAGTGTCGTTTGCTTCGACGAAATCATTTAAAACCAAACATTGTGCTGGTTATGGACGATGAAAAATATTTTAGTTTCTCGTGCAGCAATCGTGTTGAAAATACAGTTGTTTTTTTCCGGTTTTTATACGGATTTTATTTAGAATAGTCCTAGCAATGTCAGATACATTCCAAAAGCAAAGTTTGAACAAAAAAATTCGACTTTGTGTACGAAAAGTCCCAATGGATGCTGTCCAAAGGATGATGCAAGACGTTCCAAGAAAATTGCGATACATCGAGGATAATGGTCCATTAATACTATACAAATAATTTAATTTTAAAGTTTAAGATGTATAATGAAGATATAAAATTTAAATTATTAGTATTAGTTATTATTGTTTTGAATATTTGTGTTTGAAATGTGTGCAGCTACTTTGAGTGCGTACCACTAAAGCCCACGACGACCGCGGTCGTGGTCGTGCAATTTAGCATTCCACTTATACGTTTTCGCCCACTGGCGCTACGGTCGTTTACTGTAGTGGAACGGCTTCGTGGGCTTCATGAGCCTGTCAATAGTGGCTATTGACAAGGTTGCCATTGTTATGCCATTTTAATTTAATTATTAATATTTTCATTATTATTATTATTATTATTATTATTCTTGTTTATTAAAAACCTCACATATATTACATTGTGGAATAATATAGAATGGGGGATTCGCTCCAACCATTCTATATTTTATTGTGTGTTGCATATTTTTTTTTTTTAATCATAAATAAGTACATTAAATTTATATGGTTAAAAACAAATTAAATAGGTATAAAATTAATAAAATTAATGCAATTAATAGGAATAAAATTCGGCATATCTTTTCATGTGATAGCATTTAAAAATTTTCTAACAATGTGGCAAGTTTCTAAAATGACTGCTTTTTGCATCTCAGGGAATATTTTTGAAGAGAGGTCTAAATGGGACAGATGGGTTTTAAATTTGGAAGATACCACACCAGTAGCTGATATTACTATCGGAATTATAGAAATTTTTGTTAGACCCCATACACTCATCATTTCCATCGCTAATGCCTCATATTTGCGGATTTTTTCTTTTTCGGTATTCAGCACATTTTTTGACAGAGGCACAGCAATGTCAATGATGACTGCATTTCGGTCTCGTTGGCTTATTAAAACAATGTCAGGTCTATTATGACTAATTTCCCTGTCTGTTAATACTAATCTGTCCCAATATAAAAGGGAGGATTCGTTTTCAAGAACAGGTTCAGGAATATAGTCATAATATGGCTTAAAATTGCTTAACAAGCCAACTTTCTTTGCAATTTGCTGATGTAGTATCTTGCAAACTTGGTTGTGTCTTCGGAGGTAGTCAGTAGGAGCCAAGTATGAACAACCGGCTATTACGTGCTCGATTGTTTCGTTGAGGAGGTTACATTTTCTACAGTGATCTGAAACCTCCAGATTCATGATGTGCTTCTTGTAGTTATTGGTTGCAATAACTCCATCTTGAATAGCACACATGAATCCTTCGGTTTCTAAATGTAACACTCCTCTCTTAAGCCATTCTACTGACATCTCCTTATCAATTCCAATGGAGTCTAAAATTGTCGGATGTTTACCATGAAGCACTTTATTTTTCCAATTTATGTCTAAATCACAGGTTTCTTCACAATTTAAATTTCTGTTTTTTAAATTTAGACCGCTAAAATGTTTATCAAAATTAATTATTTCTTGAATTAACGGAGTGTTCAACGAATAAAAATAATCACGCAATAATTTTGTTAAAGATTTGCAAATATTAAATAAATTTATAAGACCTCGTCCTCCGTTTTTTCTTTTGATATATAGCCTTTCAACTGCAGATTTTGGATGTAAATATCTATATTTGTATAACATTTTCCTGGTTAAAGTGTCCATGGCATTAAGGTCTGTATTCGACCATTTTAAAACTCCAAAAGAATATGACAAGACTGGAACCGCCCACGAATTTATAGCTGATATCATATTTCGAGAGTTTAATTTTGACTTGAGTAATTATTATTATTATTATTATTATTATTATTATTATTATTATTTATTAAAAACCTCACATATATTACATTGTGGAATAATATAGAATGGGGGATTTCGCTCCAACCATTCTATATTTTATTGTGTGTTGCATATTTTTTTTTAAATCATAAATAAGTACATTAAATTTATATGGTTAAAAACAAATTAAATAGGTATAAAATTAATAAAATTAATGCAAGTAATAGGAATAAAATTCGGCATATCTTTTCATGTGATAGCATTTAAAAATTTTCTAACAATGTGGCAAGTTTCTAAAATGACTGCTTTTTGCATCTCAGGGAATATTTTTGAAGAGAGGTCTAAATGGGACAGATGGGTTTTAAATTTGGAAGATACCACACCAGTAGCTGATATTACTATCGGAATTATAGAAATTTTTGTTAGACCCCATACACTCATCATTTCCATCGCTAATGCCTCATATTTGCGGATTTTTTCTTTTTCGGTATTCAGCACATTTTTTGACAGAGGCACAGCAACGTCAATGATGACTGCATTTCGGTCTCGTTGGCTTATTAAAACAATGTCAGGTCTATTATGACTAATTTCCCTGTCTGTTAATACTAATCTGTCCCAATATAAAAGGGAGGATTCGTTTTCAAGAACAGGTTCAGGAATATAGTCATAATATGGCCTAAAATTGCTTAATAAGCCAACTTTCTTTGCAATTTGCTGATGTAGTATCTTGCAAACTTGGTTGTGTCTTCGGAGGTAGTCAGTAGGAGCCAAGTATGAACAACCGGCTATTACGTGCTCGATTGTTTCGTTGAGGAGGTTACATTTTCTACAGTGATCTGAAACCTCCAGATTCATGATGTGCTTCTTGTAATTATTGGTTGCAATAACTCCATCTTGAATAGCACACATGAATCCTTCGGTTTCGAAATGTAACACTCCTCTCTTAAGCCATTCTACTGACATCTCCTTATCAATTCCAATGGAGTCTAAAATTGTCGGATGTTTACCATGAAGCACTTTATTTTTCCAATTTATGTCTAAATCACAGGTTTCTTCACAATTTAAATTTCTGTTTTTTAAATTTAGACCGCTAAAATGTTTATCAAAATTAATTATTTCTAGAATTAAAGGAGTGTTTAACGAGTAAAAATAATCACGCAATAATTTTGTTAAAGATTTGCAAATATTAAATAAATTTATAAGACCTCGTCCACCGTTTTTTCTTTTGATATATAGCCTTTCAACTGCAGATTTTGGATGTAAATATCTATATTTGTATAACATTTTCCTGGTTAAAGTGTCCATGGCATTAAGGTCTGTATTCGACCATTTTAAAACTCCAAAAGAATATGACAAGACTGGAACCGCCCACGAATTTATAGCTGATATCATATTTCGAGAGTTTAATTTTGACTTGAGTAAAATTTTTAGTTTTCCGATATATTTTTGTTTAAATTCGTTTTTAAGAAACGTATGATTTAAAACAAAATTTTGCTGCATTCCTAAATATTTATAAAACTTATTCGGTAACAATTGAGGAATTTCATTCAATATATCTGGATTTGCGATTGGATTACCCGATGTTATATTAATTTTTGCACATTTGTCAAAACCAAATTCCATACAAATATCACGACTGAATAATTTAGTACATTCTATTAAGTTTTGAAGCTGATCTTCTGTCCTGGAGTATAATTTTAAGTCGTCCATGTAAAGCAAATGCGTTATGGTAGTATTGTTTCGAAAATTAAGCCTAAATCCTGATGTAGAATCATTCAATAATGTCGAAAGTGGATTTATTGCCAAACAAAACCAAAGTGCAAATTATTATTATTATACTTGTTTATTGAAAACCTCACATATTTTACATTGTGGAATAATATAGAATGGGGGATTTCGCTCCAACCATTCTATATTTTATTGTGTGTTGCATATTTTTAAATCTTAAATAAGTAGTACATTAAATTTATATGGTTAAAAACAAATTAAATAGTTTATAAAATTCGGCATTTCTTTTCATGTGATAGCATTTAAAAATTTTCTAACAATGTGGCAAGTTTCTAAAATGACTGCTTTTTGCATCTCAGGGAATAATTTTGAAGAGAGGTCTAAATGGGACAGATGGGTTTTAAATTTGGAAGATACCACACCAGTAGCTGATATTACTATCGGTATTATAGAAATTTTTGTTAGACCCCATACACTTATCATTTCCATCGCTAATGCCTCATATTTGCGGATTTTTTCTTTTTCGGTATTCAACACATTTTTTGACAGAGGCACAGCAACGTCAATGATAACTGCATTTCGGTCTCGTTGGCTTATTAAAACAATGTCAGGTCTATTATGACTAATTTCCCTGTCTGTTAATACTAATCTGTCCCAATATAAAAGGGAGGATTCGTTTTCAAGAACAGGTTCAGGAATATAGTCATAATATGGCTTAAAATTGTTTAATAAGCCAACTTTCTTTGCAATTTGCTGATGTAGTATCTTGCAAACTTGGTTGTGTCTTCGGAGGTAGTCAGTAGGAGCCAAGTATGAACAACCGGCTATTACGTGTTCGATTGTTTCGTTGAGGAGGTTACATTTTCTACAATGATCTGAAACCTCCAGATTCATGATGTGCTTCTTGTAGTTATTGGTTGCAATAACTCCATCTTGAATAGCACACATGAATCCTTCGGTTTCTAAATGTAACACTCCTCTCTTGAGCCATTCTACCGACATCTCCTTATCAATTCCAATGGAGTCCAAAATTGTCGGATGTTTGCCATGAAGCACTTTATTTTTCCAATTTATGTCTAAATCACAGGTTTGTTCACAATTTAAATTTCTGTTTTTTAAATTTAGACCGCTAAAATGTTTATCAAAATTAATTATTTCTTGAATTAACGGAGTGTTCAATGAGTAAAAATAATCACGCAATAATTTTGTTAAAGATTTGCAAATATTAAATAAATTTATAAGACCTCGTCCTCCGTTTTTTCTTTTGATATATAGTCTTTCAACTGCAGATTTTGGATGTAAATATCTATATTTGTATAACATTTTCCTGGTTAAAGTGTCCATGGCATTAAGGTCTGTATTCGACCATTTTAAAACTCCAAAAGAATATGACAAGACTGGAACCGCCCACGAATTTATAGCTGATATCATATTTCGAGAGTTTAATTTTGACTTGAGTAAAATTTTTAGTTTTCCGATATATTTTTGTTTAAATTCGTTTTTAAGAAATGTATGATTTAAAACAAAATTTTGCTGCATTCCTAAATATTTATAAAACTTATTCGGTAACAATTGAGGAATTTCATTCAATATATCTGGATTTGCGATTGGATTACCCGATGTTATATTAATTTTTGCACATTTGTCAAAACTAAATTCCATACAAATATCACGACTGAATAATTTAGTACATTCTATTAAGTTTTGAAGCTGATCTTCTGTCCTGGAGTATAATTTTAAGTCGTCCATGTAAAGCAAATGCGTTATGGTAGTATTGTTTCGAAAATTAAGCCTAAATCCTGATGTAGAATCATTCAATAATGTCGAAAGTGGATTTATTGCCAAACAAAACCAAAGTGCACTCAATGAATCTCCTTGAAAAATTCCCCGATTGATTTTAATTGATTCCAGTTTGGTTCCATTATTTACGACAAGTGTGTTCCACATCGACATCATTGAAGATAATAATCTTATTATTATTATTATTATTATTATTATTATTATTATAATAAAAATAATGTTTGAAAAAATTTGAATTTAAAATACAAGAAATATACAAAAAATATAAAAATCTTTAAACGTTTTAGTTGACCATTCATTAAAATAATAAGAAAAAGTATAGTTGAGAATGCGGTCATTAATAATCTAAATATAGATCTGAGTTTTACTTGCTTTAGATTATTAATGACCGCATTCTCAACTATACTTTTTCTTATTATTTTAATGGATGGTCAACTAAAACGTTTAAAGATTTTTATATTTTTTGTATATTTCTTATATTTTAAATTCAAATTTTTTCAAACATTATTTTTAAGAATTATTCACTGTTACCATTTTCCGTGAATACACTGTATATTATGCACATACAGCGTACATGATCATTCTTTCTTTCTCGGTCCATTTACGATAAAAGGGGTCTGGTGAGTTATGAATATGATATTAAAAAAATATACTCGTAATATGATATTCGATGTACGTCTGTTGATATTTTGATCTTGGACGTTTGGACTAAGAAATTATTATTTTTAAAATTCAAATCTTTAATTCAGTTATTGCAATTCTTTTGGGAAGTTTTTTTACACTCTTACATAATATGATTCGTTTTACTTTTGTTAATATTGTAATCTTGTACCCTTGGACTTAGTAATTATTATTTTCCAATTATTTAATTTAAAATTTATATCTCTGTTGCTGATCTTGCGATCTTTTTGAAAAATGTATACTCTGAATTTTAAAATTCTTATTAGTTCTTCTTCTTTCTCATTTTAGCTTAGGTTTTAATGCTTGTTATTTCCAGTTTCTTGTGATATAGACTGCCAGCTTCCGTTCCATCTCTTCGGTGGTCTTCCAGGCAGTCGTTTTCCATGGCGAATTCATATGATTGATGTGTTTGTTCCATCCTCTTTTTTGATATCTCACCCATCTTACCATGTCCAGTACCTGACGTGTGTCTCCGATTACTTAGTTTCTTATCCAATCCTGTAGTGTTTTTCCCGCTATAAATGAGGCACATGTCACTACTGATCTTATAAGTCTTATATATCCGCACTTTACTTTCGATGTTTAGGAATTTTTTGTTCCATATTGTTTCTCTCAGACATCCAGATACAGCAGCGCCCTTCACGATCTGGTTACGTAACTCCTTGATTAGGTTTCTACAAATCTTGATTTGTACTCCCAGAAAGACAAAACACATCACCTGTTCAATGCCTTTACCATCGACGAGAAGCTTACATCTTCTTAGTTCCTTTGATATCGATATCACTATAGACTTACTAGACTTTCTACCGATATTGTCATGTTATGTTTAATTATTTTTGCAATTGTTATTGTAATTGTGACTGCTCTCAATTATTTTAGTAAATTAAAGGAATATTAGCATCAACTGTGTTTTATTGTAGTTCCCCAAACTACTTTTCTTTCAGGATTCACAAACTCGCTTCCGCAACGAATCGAGAGCTAGTCTACAACATCGTGACTATACAAACTGGAGATGTTATCTCCGGATTATGGCAGACTCTGGTCTTTGTTTTGGTCAACCCTCTCATTAGGGGTTGCGTCTCAGAGGACAGTATATATTGAAGTGTGAAAAAGTCGATCAAATAAGCAAATAGTAAATTTTGGTTAAATTTAAATTTTGTCAATTTTAGATATTTAATTTTGAAGCAATTTTGAGATGACGGAAGCGATTGTATTGTTACTTCCAACACACAAAACTTGATTTTTCTAAAAGACTGATATTTCTTGAGAATTTGTGGTGTTTTAACTCCTGTAGAATGTGATTTTTATTCTAAAAGTGAAAAGTGTTATTTAAATCTATGGCGGCAAAAAGTGGAGCATACTTACAAAAAATTTGTTGAAATTTTATTGTTATTATGATGGTAATTTGAACTGTGAAGCCAATTTTGCGGCGAGGCTTGGTCTTGCACCGACCGGTTGATGAAGAAGATGCATTTCGTGGGTTTGTGAATATTACCTCGAAATTTTACCCATGAAGACCAATTTTGAGAGTTTTTGTAGTCACAAAAACCATTATTCCAGTGATAGGAGATAAGCGTGAGTTATTTTTGAAACGTATTATTTTCGTAAATCAACGTTTACGTGCATTTTGTGGGCGTAAGCAATATTCGACTTTATTGATGCCATTTTGCTTTTTGGATAATTTCGTATCTGAAATTACATTTAGAAGTTTAATTTTGATGATTTGTACAATTACACAAATCAAATTTCATTGTACGTACTGAACAAGTAGATGTTCGCTAATTTTGGTGGTTAAAAGAACCACATGTGGATATTGGAGGTTACATTTTCCGACCAGATGTTTAATAATTCCGATTTGGTTAAGAAGTTGGAAAGATTTGTTTAAACCGACATTCGAGGTTTGAACACTACACTGGAGGATTTCCACACGTTCACTGCACTATTTATTTGGATAAATGGAAAAGCTTCTGGATTAACACAGATGTCAATTCGCTACCGTTTTTACCAACTGGATGTCAACTCGAGGAGTGAATGTTGATCAGCTGCGTGTGGTCTGATGTACAGAGTGCTTCGTAATAAGTATCAACAACAAGATTTTCATGAGTAAGAGATTGAACATTATTTTATAAAACACCATTGTTGTAAAATTTTCTTTATTAATGTTACACTTTTGCACATTTATGGAACAACCAATAAAAGTATAGCTGAAGTGTTGTACGTAAATGATACGGTTTATTGGATGTTTCTACACATTTACACACCTGTTTGAGTATCGCTTGACGATTGTGTCAGGGGCGTCCAAAATTGCTTCGTATTTGCTCTTGGGTCATTTGAATAAATTGTTTTATGATTTATTGTGCTTATTAATTTGCTTAATCTCGCCGATACCTGCAACCTGCAGATATTGTGGCCTCGAATATGTAAACCTGACGTAAAGCTAGCCGGACCTCTTTTGTTCGAGTGTACACATTAGGCAAGTTTTTATTCTCGGTAGTATTACTGGAGGGTCTATGAGCCGTGCAACACGACAATATTTCATGTAGTTGTACTTTGTGTAATTTATACGCACAATGTATGGGCTACGACCAAACAGACAATCGAGAACTGTCATCTTACAATAACAAACGAATTTATAATTGATAGGTAGTTAAAAAATTCAACTAACGAAACCAGATCATTTTTTTCTTTACTACAGTTAAAATTCTAATATTTTGTGATTCGTTCAGTTTTTGATAAAATATACAAGACCTTTGAATGCATTTCCATAACGGTTTCCTTAAACTTCTTTTAATAATATATTGAATATATAAATATTTTATAGTTGTTATAATTACTTATATGCAAAACTGCTACGTAAATAAAATTTAAGCGAATTTGATTCTCGCAGTGTATGAAATTCACCAACGAATAGTGTTGTTTTCAGAAAAATGTTGCAACTATTTAAGGTACATTAATTTTTACCATTCTATCTTATCTTATACTATTATCCTATCCCTTTTCAATTATATTGTCGTAATTCCTTTGAGATGAAGAGTTCTTCGTTTGAGATTAATTTTTGAAATTTATGATTTTCACAGAAACAGTTTATTACCGCAGCTAAGCTATCGGCTGACTTTTTGATAAAATTTTCTTTTGCCACTCTATCTGCCAGTGCAATTTTACTACTGTAATATTTTTTGAAGTTTAAATTAAACAAAAACTTAACTTAACTGTGACGTTAAAATATTAGATTTTAACTGTAAGTAAAGAACAACATACAAGAAAATTTTATTTAGAAACATTTTAAAAAACATTTTTAACCTTTTTGTGACAAGGTACAAACAGAGAATATTTGAAAATGACAAAACTGTAACTAAGATCATATTCTGTTTTTTGAAGTTGTTCAATGGCTCCCCAAGTACCCTGAGCTCTTAATTAATTCAAGTTTCATGTTTGCCCGACCCATTAAAATTTTGTTATCTCTACAAGCACCTGGATACGACCTTAGAAGGTTATTGAACCTATCAAGTTTATTGTTAACCTCCATATCAATATACTCCACAAAGGACCAGTCTGTTGCCTGTAAATGTTCCCTCAACAGTGTCAGACTATTTTTGGTTATCGCAGTGTACTATTTAATAAATATATCAGAACTAAGCCAATTTACCATCAAATCTTTCACTAATACCTGAGAAATTCTCAACATTTGCAAATCCGTTATCTAGGCAAAAATCACCCCAGTTATTTTGAAAGTTTTTCCTGGTCAAACCACAGGAATTGAACATATTCACTACCACCTACCACCCGAGCCTCAATCACTTCGGTATTAAAATGAATATTATAATTTCCTTATAGATTAACGATAATTCCATTCATCCCAATAATGATTTTGAAACTAACGAAAATGCAACAGGACCCACTGAATATTCTGTTTATCTTAGGAACGCTACCAAAAGTTATGGTTACAAAAATTACAACCAAGTCTCTGTATTTAATAATTTAAATGCGACAATTGCAAAGGGCGAAATGTAATATTTAAATTATAATTTTACATTCAAAATTAAAATATTTTTTTAGTTACGCTCTACTAGGGGCGAGTGGATGTGGAAAAACTACTCTACTCAGCTGCATCCTGGGCAGCAAAAGCTTAAATTCTGGCAAAATTTGGGTTCTGGGAGGTACACCTGGTACTAAAAACAGCAAAGTACCTGGACCAAATGTTGGCTATATGCCTCAAGTAAGTAGTGTGGATTATAAACTAAAAGCAAAATTAACTTTGTAACTTCAGGAGACAGCCTTGTATATCAGTTTTACGATTGATGAAACTTTGTTGTATTTCGGTTGGATAGCCGGAATGACCACCGATCAAATAAAACTAAGATGTAAATTTTTGAAAGAGTTGCTTATGTTGGATCATACAAACGAAATAATTGGAAATTTAAGTGGAGGTGAACAAAGACGGGTATCCTTAGCAGTTGCACTTGTGCATGAACCCGAATTGTTAATTTTAGACGAACCTACAGTTGGAATTGATCCAGTAATCAGGAAAACAGTTTGGAGTTACTTAACCCAACTTGCAATAGAAAAAAACATCACCATAATTTATTATCACTACACATTACATCGATGAAGCAAGGCAAGCGCATACAGTAATTATTGTTCTTATTTTGTTCTTTAATTTTAGTTAACTTCTTTATAATTTAAGGTAGCTATGATGTGCGAAGGAACATTTTTAGCAGAAAAACCCCCAGACACTTTAATTCGCCGATTTGGACATGCGTCCCTAGAAGAAACTTTTTTGAAGTTGTGCGTCATCCAAAATAAAAACTTTGTTACACTGAGTGATTCTCAGGCTGACCAATGCGTTGCTGAGGATATTAATGCTTCCAACTACAAAAATGAGCTACCAGCTATTCCTTTAGAGATAAAGTGCGAAAAAACCTTAACAGATTTTGTACCAAATTTTAATAGAAATCGTATAAAAGCCTTACTTTTCAAAGGTTTTCTGTGGATGTTGAGAAATTTATCTATGATGGCATTCATTACAGTCTTACCATTGGTACTAATTACATTATTTTACTTTGCCATAGGAAGAGATCCCGAGGATTTACCTGTTGCAATAATTAATCATGAGACACGCAATATGAAAAATTGTGACTAATTTCTATCATGCAATAGTACCCAACTTAGCTGTTGTTATACAAAATATTTAGAGATTCCAACCGTAAATCTGGTAAGCAAATTTGGGATTATTTTGGAAGTTTTTCTCATGCAAATTTTAGGTTTATTATGAAACAGAAGAAGAAGCAATCCAGTCTGTTGCTAGTGGTAAAAGCTACGCTGCAATTGTTATAAGAGAGAATTATACGGCAGCGCTTCGTGCACGCATTGAAAACACTGTTTATGCAAAACCGTGGGATATAAAATACTCAGAAATTGATGTCATTTGAGATGCATTCAGTAAGAAGTTTTATTGAAATTGAGTTTAAATTGTTTTATAATACAAGGTGGTTCATATTTGGTGCGCGGGTAGTTGGGATTAGTAGCTTGGTTCATTACAAATTCAGTCACCATGGAGCGCTTTACGGGTGAGCAGCGTGCATTTTGTACAAAACATACTTACAAAAATAGTTATTCCTTCATTTATTGTTCGGCGTTTATTTCACTCTAAATAAGAATTACATGATTTAAATCAATGTCCCAGTAAAAGTGTGAAGTTTGAGGCTACGGGTTCAACACTAAATCAGAAGGCATAGGGACGACCAAAATCAGCAAGAACGGAAGAAGCATTTAACGAAGTTAGGTCTTCCTTGTGCCAGTGAGTTTTCATAAATTTAAGAGACAGATTCGAAAAGTGCATGCATCGAGATGTCTCACATCTATGATGTAATTTTTAAAAAAATTAGCGATGTTTTTTTAAATATAGTGGGAATTATACATAATATTTAAATTAAAATAAATAATTGGGAAATTTAATTTTAAAAAATTACATCATGCAGATGTGAGCATTCTCGATTTAGGCACTCTTCGAATCTGTTTCTTAATTAACTTCTTTAATTGCTTCCTCTGATATATCAACGCACAGCAAAAACTACTGGGTCTAGAGACTTCAAATTTTGTATAGAGATTCCTTTTCTATACTAGAAAAGCTCACGTAAGTGAGCACTAAGAACGGATTTTTTGAAATTAAACCCCTAAAGGGGTGCAGAGGGGATTGAAATTTTTATATATCTATCATCATAGCCAAAGTTTATTCTTTTCTTTTCACCTCTAATTATTACTGACTTGAAATTTTGAGTATCTTTTTCTGCAATATTAAACGGGATTTTACGTTTAATTTGTATATTATGTATATCAGTTTCCAACGTATTTATTATTTATGCTAGGCCTAAACAGCCTGAAAAATATGGTTGTTTTCTTCCATCTCAGTCCTTTTACCCTAAAGAGGGTGTGGTGAGCCTTTTAACAAAGGCGTCTCATGGCAGATTACACCCCGGTGGTTTGCCATTGCCTGCGTCGAAGCGCCCTACACACGTACATTACATTATTCATTTATACTTAACATACTACAACCAACTTAACAAATTTTACCATATTATCGAACAATAAGTTAAATAACATTTCAAGTTTTATATTCTTCTTTAAATCAAACAAACAAAAAATCACCCTGTATTATATTATTATAATCAAATTACTTGAAATATTTTTGACAATTATTACTACTTCCTTCTTTTAGATAAACCAGTAGCGACATACTTGAAAATATATCTTTACCAAAGATTCATGAAGTTCCTTGAAGACTATATGGAAATATGTGGAAATCCTAGGAAAACTTTGAAAGAACCAATCAAAGTATGGAAAAAAAACCATTTTAATTGATTTTTGTATTTTTCGAATCTTTGCAGTTTGAAGATTCCGTTTATGGAGTCATGCAAAGAAATCATACAAATTCTGTATTACCTTCATTTGTCTTAGTGTAATTTCAATATATTTTTTTTAGAGTAAATAATTAATTAACCAGTAAATATTTTAGAATCATTTTTAATTTGGCTGTTTTAACGACATCAATTTTAATGTTAATAGAACGCAAAGAAGGTACCTTAGAACGAACGTACGTTATTGGAATAATAGATAAGGAATTATTGTTGGCTCATTTCATATGCGAATTTTGTATAACCTTAACTCAAATAATTTTAACCATCTTTTGGGTATTTTTTGTATTTTCGATGACCATGAAAGGCTCTCTCATATTAGTGTTTTCTATTTGTTGTCTTTCTGGAATTTGTGGTATGTGTTTAGGTATGTGGTAACTTTTAATTCATTAAATATATTAACAAAATTATAATATTGTAGGTTTATTTATTTCGTGTATATGTGATCAAGAAATAACTGCTGGCATTGCATCTACAGGATGTATGATTGCGTCACTTTTGATATGTGGAGTACTTTGGCCACTGGAATATGTACATTACCTTTTTAAACCTTTCACATATTTACTTCCATTTACAACAGCAGTTAACAGTCTCCGAAATATTTTGCAAAAAGGTTGGAACCTTTCGATGGATGCCGTATATATAGGATTTATTTCATTTGGAATATGGAGTTTAATATTAATTATTGCCAGTATGGTACTTTTAAAGTTTAAGAAATAATAGTAAGTTGCTATAATTAATGGCTTTCTTTAGTAATTTAATAAAGAATTTTAACGTTACTCTTTGTTTCTATGTTCCCTGAACGAATTTTTATTTTACAAATAGAGGAAATAAATTCTCTTTTAGAAAAGGAAGATGGATTTTTTTAAGGTCCATGATATAATTTTTATTCGGTTAGCATTAGAGGCCTAGCAGGCCCATGGCTTGTTTATTCACTTGGTTCCATTGCTTCCTATCTTTCGCCTTCCGTTCCCAATCTCTCACATCCGTACTATTGAGATCTTCTTTCACTTCCCTCCACCATCTACTCTTTGGTCTCCTCTTTCCCCTTGTACCTCCAAAATCCATTTCATATAACATCTTTGGCACTCTCTTGTCACTCATTCTTATTCTTCGAAAAATCCTTCTGAGAATCTTTCTTTCCCAAACCTCTAGCATAGCTCTATCTTGCTTTCGTAAATTCCATATCTCACATCCATATATTACTGTTGGTCTTATAACTGTCTTGTTCAGTCTCAACTTCAGTGTTCGTGAGAATATTTTGCGGTTCAGCATCGTTTTAATTGAATAAGAGCTCCTTTACCTTGCCGAAATTCTTGCTTTTAGTTCTTGCTCACTGTTAAGTTTTCTCGATATAACCGTTCCCACATAATTGAAAAACTCAACTTCCTCAAATGGTACAGTTTGACGCATGATACTATAACTTTAAAAATATGCTCACTTGATGAATGCATGACGTCATTCATTGACCCAACACAGCTAATAGCCAATGGCATAATATAGATATCTAAATATCCACTATCTCTACCAATAGTACTAAGCTTGGGGTCACGGAGTGACGTCATCAAAATTAGCAAGTGAGCATATCTCTAAATTTTTAGTATCATGAGTTTGACGTTCTCTCAAATTGACCTTCAGAGTTTGTCCTAGGCCACGGATGTCTTCCCATGTCATAAACTTTGTCTTGCTCTCATTTACCTCGAGTCCTATCTTCTTTGCCTCAATTATAATATTCTTTATATCTCACTTAACTCACTTTTTCTTCGTGTCAGAACTGTCATAACTTCTATTCAAGTTCGCTTTTCTCATCACTCTTTCATGGGCTACGTTGAACAAGACCGATGACAATGGATCTCCCTGTTTCAATCCCATATCTGCAATAAATCCTCTATAATACTTCTCGTTAATCTTACTATATAGTATTTTAACAACTAAACATTTGATATTATAAATTAACCTATTGGCTATTAAAATTCCCAAAACTAATACACGTCTTTCAAAACTTCACACAGTTCAGTATTTCACTTGTTACGATTCAATTGATAAAAATAGTCGTCTTACTTCTCATGGTATACAGATTGCTCTTCGATTAAAAGATAAAAATACAAAGATGTAGATCTGACCTCAGTGCGATGTGACGATCATGGGCTAAAAACAGAAGCAACTAATAGCACACCATGGTCATTCCAATTGCTAGCGATTCATCAATCCTTTCGACCAACGTGACAGAGACACTCCTGTCTAATCCCAGGTAAAATGAATTTGGCTAGACCAAAGTGTCCATAAAAATCTTGGGATCCTCAACTCTCACAACCTTAATTTTTCGCAGTGCGTTATCAAAGCGAACGCTCGGAGTACCATACCGCCATGATTTGCTTGTTTGATTTGATTATATGATTTGCACATGTGGTAGTGTACCGCCAATCTCCCCTAAGAGAGGTTGCAGCCTCTTTATCCTTCGATGACGTTGAATGTAGCCAGCTGTGGAAATTATTACGTGTTAATTTCACACTACGCCCTTTTGCTTCGATCACGTAATAAAGGTTTCGACACTTTAGGAAGGCACTCAGCTAACTCAGTGGTTTTCGGCGCAGATTCTTTACTTACTAAAATTACGGGAAAAAGTGTTATGGCGTAATGTCGCTAATACTATTTACACTGCTCGACTGATAACCCGATGTTAATGGATTATGAATGGCGCCACTCTGTTTGGGTAATTCCTGCACGCTACTGATTTTAATTGCCTGGATCGGTAAACTATGCAACAGAGAACACGGTTTATCTACTCTTATCCACGCGCGGCTGATGGTATGGAATTAATATTTCTTAAATGTAATAACTAAAAATTACTTAGTGAATATATATTGAATGAAAAATGTCAAGGGACGATGAACTATCAGAAATCTATTGAGCCTCACAATAATGGAATATCCTGAAAAATAAATCTCGTAACACAGTTACGTAACGACAATAAAAACAAGAGAAACTTTAACACAAATATATAATAAAACTTCAAAATACAGACTTACTTACATCCAATGCCGAAAGCATTTATTGATCTTAATAATAAAACCTATCAAAATTATTCGAGCTCGATGCAAAGCTAAATTTTATTAATTCTATTAAAATAATGATTTTGACAATTATAATCTAAATGATTTGAGTAACTGACTGAATTAATCTTTGTATTTTTGAATATCACTTCTTATTATTTATCAAATTAAAATTCCTATACAAAACTAAAGTTATTAACTAAATTTATGACGTTTTAGATGACAACTTTATTCTTTAAATTTATGAACTTAAAACAAAGATTTCGTCAGCTGCTCGCATCCATATATTTCTAATGAAATATATGTAACGACATTAATACAAACTTGAATAAAATTATGTCAACTTTATAATGACTCAATAACAAATAACTAAACTTCACACCGATTCTTGAAAATTAAGCGTTTTGACAATAACAAATTAAAACACTTACTTTTGGTGATAATTGGTGTATTTCACAAGTTTTCACTCCTGATGGATATTCCTTGACTACAATAGATTTGATAGTTGTCGATCCTTGGTTTGGTTGAAGAAACGGCTTCTTTGGCCACAAAATATATTAAACGCGGTGTTGAACTTTACGATGGTCTCACAAGAATTATTAATTTAAATGTGTATAGTATGAATGAACTCCCAACTTTATAATTTTATAAAAAATACGCGCCTCTTCGCACAATAATGTTCATTCTTTTTGGATTATTTTTACTTAACCAAATTAATCACTACGGTGATTTTACGTCGTTGAAATTATAATATTACGCACGTAATTATGTGGATTCCTTATGAACTTTAGGTCAGAACTTTGATAAACCGAAGGACTTAAAAGTATCTGAAATCAAGGTACGCTTTACTTGCACCCCTGGGCCACGGCGATGTTTCAGAAATAAACATTTAATTCACCTTAAACAATATAATCCCGCTAATTCGCGTTAAAATTGCATCAAGAACTAATTTTCTAATTATTCTTGATGACTAAAAACTTAATAACTTCGATTCTTCCAGACTCTAAACGTTCTTAATAAATATAATTAACGATCGGCTTTATACACTTTTAAAATAACACGTGATAAGTTCACTCGTTTATTAACGAAATTCAATATTTTAACACCTAAACTAATGTCTTTATTCACTAACAATTCCTAATATTACTTTTGATTCGACTACCGATTAGATGTTCTTGGTGTATTCAATACTTATAAAATAATTTTTATAAGTATTGACCATCGAATCTTTAACTTAAACTTTGCGACCCGAAAACAAGATGTTATTTGTTTTACAAAATGATCTCACAAGTTAGATGGATTTATAAGACTTCACGTCTTACTTGAGCAGAATCACTTTGCCGAGTGAGTCGATCTGCCTGTTCCCTTCTACTCGTTAACATAAATTTCCTAATTTTTAGGAAGGGTCCCATCCAATGAGAGGTCTCATTTTGGGTTTCCATCTTCCTTTTTTTCTAATCACTCCCCCAATTTTTATGATTTCTTAAAACCTATTAGTAAGTTTGTGAATAATAGATATACGTGCTTTTTGGTACTTTTTAAACGCGACATTGTGACGTGCGGTCCTTTTGGTAAACCGTTCACACGCACTTGTGCCCGACCCGATGACTTCATTCACAGCTACTTCTTTGTTCTCTTCTCTGAAAAAGCCATAAAACTCGAGACCGGCTTAACTAAATAATATTAGTTTTCCCAAAACTAGGCCTTTCCTGTGCTATAATTGCTTTTTGAGTCTCGTTTTATTATTTGCAGCTGTACTTGACTAAAAATATCATTTTACTTTTGACCATGATGTTGACATTTAATTTAGTAATCCCATAAAATCTAGTGTTTATTATTTAACGGAAAAATACTCATGTCTCGATGAATAACCGCTCTATTTGATAAATACGAGGTCCAACTACGAAATTTTTGTACAAACCCGACTTAAAAACACATTATTCTAGACTAATATTGCCTTTAGTCGGCGCATGTAAAAATCACGTCACAAAATTTACTCCACAGTTCTGAGAGCGGAGTAACGCGAACGCTGTCGTGCGTTCGTTTTTATGTTCTTGGTGGCCAGTCACTACAACCTGCTCTGGTGTGCCTAAGACAGTCTCTGAAATAAGTAAAAGGAGTGGGCGCCAGTCGAAGAGATCAAGAAGGCTGCAGTTAAGGTTGTTAAGAAGAGGAGTGGGAATAAGTTGTAGTGGTGTCTCTGTCCTTTGCTAAATAGATAGGATAAAGCAAGAAAAAATATTTTTTTGCAAAATTTGCCAACTTCAAATAAACAAAATTTTAATAGGTAAAATTAATAAAAAGAGGCTTTTCTTATTAAAAATACATAGTTTTTAATAATATAGTACTAAATTGTATTCTTCTAAAGAGTTTTGGTCGGTTAAAATATTTTTTTACATATTTTAAAACACTTTTAAGTTGATGTGGAAAGTGCGGCAACGCTGTATACTTTCTGCTGTTGGTATTTATATTATTTATGTGTCAAATTCTTTAAAAAGCACGAAATTTTGCCCTAAAAAGCATAAACTGCTTCAAAAAAACACAAACTTTTGAAAAATAAAATTTAAAACATTTACCTATTCATTATTTATTGGAATTTACATTTTTGTTTCATTACATTACAGTGCATTTAAAAGTGAGAAGCGGCGACGTTGCCAAACGTAATGACGATTTATTAAATTTGTATCATTTTTTAGCATAATAATTTAATTTTCGCAGAAACTAAAAGGTAGACTTTCTTAAAATTTAGTACACTTATTTATAAGACCCTCATAAATATTGTGGCGATTTTTAGTAATGGTGACACACCTGATTGCAGAGTTAATGACGTTTAAATCAATGTGAAACCCCTCGCGTCCATTAACGCAATGTAATAACGTGTCACGAAATAGTAACTTTGACATTTTTTATCTCGATAACTAAAAGGTAGATTAAGTTCAAACTTTGCCAGAATGTGCTTGATTATGCAAACAATATACTGTGAAAATTTCAGAAACTTTGCGCAGATTTCGATTTCCTTCTTAACAACCCTAAGAGTATGGTTGATAAAACATTCCAAAATCTGACTATAAGACGTTCAAATCAGGTTTATAGTTTATACTATAACTTACTTAGCTGCTATGAGTGAAACTGTGCTCATCGGAGGAGATCCAGTAATATTGAACCCAAATCAGCTCTTCCACAGGATTGTCTGTTATTTCAGACAAATTACCAATTCTTCGGAGGAGACAACTCGCCGCAGCCGACTCGCCGCCGTTAATTGAAAGAGGGTGTATTTTATGATTAATAATTGAGAATTAATAATATAGGGTGTTTCAAAAAAAATATTTTATAAACAAAAGCATTTTATAAATAAATTGTATCTTGTAGTAGTAACCGTCAATGGTTAAATTCTTAGGTTAGTGGTAGTTATTTGTTGCCCCTGGGAAATACTTCTGATGAGTTGAACTGTCTTAGAGATTTAAATTGTCAAAGATTCCGGTTGAAGAGTTTGATGGGCCTAGAGGAATATTTTTAAACTCTCTCAGATACCCACATTTTCAAAGATTCCTGTTGAATAGTATTGTGGGCGTAGACCCTAAAGGGATATTCTTAATTAGTAGACTGTCTCACAGATCCATAGTTTCAAAGATTTCAGTTGAGGAGTTTTGTGGGCCTAGACCCTAGATATGACAAGGATATGGATTTTGATGTCGATATCTGGTGTATCGCGATCGACATCAATATCCACTCGCTATTTTTATACATTAACGTTGCATATTTTATAAAAATTAAATTATATAAATAGTATAGTATATTTGGGTTAGTAATTGTGAAAATTATATATTGTTATGATATTTGGCTATCAAAACTTTTTGAAAGGCCGCTGTACTAGATTCACGCCGGTAGCAGAGTTTTTCTCTTCCTCAAGGGTCAGTGGATTCAGACAGACGAAATAACAAGGCAATAATTCGCAGTAAACATAATTTATTCAATGAAAATATTGAATTGCGGAATTTTGCATCAATTTATACCTGGCAATAAATTTGCCTCGAACCAATGTGTAAAATAATGTAACAATTAATAATCCAAGCAACATTTAATTCTTCAAATACAGAAGCTAAACTTGGATATTTAATCATTCGTGTAAACGTGTGTAATTCATAAATTAATTGTACAAAGCTTTTAATAAATTCATTAACAACACAAATCGTCGTTTTGATCTGAATTTATTAAATTAAATAAATTTTTTTACCTTGCAAATTGGTAATTTTTCACTCGATTTAGGCCGGAGATTATAACGGTGGGAATAAAATTAGTCTTGGGGATAAATTTATCTAGGAGATAAATTTATATTCGTGCAACTTCGGATTTACATTTATTTTTGACACATGAGGTGAATTAAATGCCATATTTTTAATTTTAAACACATTTTCGTATTTGTTATTAATTATAATATCAATTTTTGTTGTAAGATAACGTACATTTTACTATTATCAATATTTATAGTAATCATATTATTATTAGTTAATACTTTATATGACAAATTAAAATATATTTATTAATGACTCCGTTGGCCTTGTGCTTAGCAAGTCGGCTTTCATTTTGTCATTGCGAGTTCGATCCTCACCAGAATCATATTTTTTTATTTAAATTTTTATTTAAGTATTATATTATTATAATAAGGGCCGACCTAAATGTATCTACTAGACTAATAATTAGTTTTTTAATTTATGAATCTCCTAGTTAAATTTGTAGTTTGTGAATGGTGCTTTACCTATACGTACAAATTTACCTAGGAGATTCATAAATTAAAAAAACTAATTATTAGTCTAGTAAATACATTTAGGTCGGCCCTTATTATAATAATATAATACTTAAATAAAAATTTAAATAAAAAAATATGATTCTGGTGAAGATCGAACTCGCAATGACAAAATGAAAGCCGACTTGCTAAGCACAAGGCCAACGGAGTCATTAATAAATATATTTTAATTTGTCATATAAAGTATTAACTAATAATAATATGATTACTATAAATATTGATATCTTACAGCAAAAATTGATATTATAATTAATAACAAATACGAAAATGTGTTTAAAATTAAAAATATGGCATTTAATTCACCTCATGTGTCAAAAATAAATGTAAATCCGAAGTTGCACGAATATAAATTTATCTCCTAGATAAATTTATCCCCAAGACTAATTTTATTCCCACCGTTATAATCTCCGGCCTTAGTGCGCCACTGGAATTCGTGTCTTTAAAATTCTACCGGTAGTCGCCACTCTTTTCTAACGTCTTGACATCTGCATGTGTTCCAAACGGCAGCCAGTGTTCTTGTGCTAATAATCGTGCCAAATATTCAACCAAACCATTTGTTTTGCTATCCAATTTCCTTTGTTAATTGTTAATCGAACAATTATTATCTGAGACAACACTCAGGTAGGTGATTGCTTAATTATCAATCTCACTTTTTTCACCAAATGTGAAGCTAACCTCCAATTTCTGGAGCACGTGTATAAATTTTTATATAATTAATTTTCTTATAGGTATTCGATTAGCAAATACCTCGCTACGTCCGCAATACACAATTCTCACTAATTATACACCGTACGTAATTAGTCACTACGTAATTACGCGACTCTCGTTAATTATTCACTTCTGTGAATACGCAAATTTTACTCTTTGATTCTTGGATCAAAGAACTTCATACGAGTTCCTTAATTGAGATCCAACCAAGAACTTTTCTGAGTTCCCCGTCTGAGATCTACCAAGAAACTTCACGTGTTCCCAGTTTGGTCTCTACTCAAGAACTGAAAACCTCTCTCTTTTCTTCCTGGCTTCGTTCCCCCTATTCAAATTTGGTTTTTTGATGTGGGAACTTTATTCCTGTCAGCTAAAATGGCTCTTCTTGCAGGTAACATAAAGTTTTTATTCGTGCATGCACCAAATTTTATTAACACTTTGTTTTTTAGAAATCTGGCGTTACTAATTCTTTACCAAATTATGTACAGGATGTGACACAAATTTTGTATTTTAAAAATAAATTCAAATGTGTTCGTTTTATGTGTGGAATCGTTACAAATTGATGGTTTTTGTTAAATTGATGCAAATATCACTTTTTGTACCATTCAAATTAACTGGCTACTGATTTCAATGCAAATGAAGTCAAATCGCCACCTCATTCATCTGCCTGCACCCCTAAATTAAGAAATATAACCACAATATATTGTGGTGATATTTTGATCATTTAATGGTACAAGCAGACAAATAAGGGGGTAATTTAATTTAATTTGAGTTAAAATCAGTAATCAGTTGATATGGCTGATAAAAAAGTGATATTTGCATCAATTACATGAAAACCACTATTTGTAACAGATTCTACACACAAAACAAACAAATTTGAATTTAATTGTAAAATACAAAATTTATGTAACATCCTGTGAATAATTTTCAAGTTTTAAAACAACAACAGATTCCTATAGAATAAAGTGTAAATAATAATTTAGTGCATACACGATTAACGGCATTATGTTACCTGGATAGAGGTGCCATATTAGCTAACAAGGAACAAAATTCCCACCATAAAAATTCAATTTTGAAAAACTCTGAAAGGCACAGAAAGTCAGCGAGCAAAAACGAAGCCAGTCTCTTGGTGAAACTCAAAGAGAGAGCGCGTGAAGTCGCTGGGTAGAACTCAAACCGAGAGCGCGTGGAGTTCCTGGGTGAAACTCAAGCAGGGAAGAGTTCAGTCTCTTGGTAGAGCTCAAATTGAGAGCGCGTAAAGTTCTGCAGTGAAGACGAAAGCGAGAACTCGCGTGGAGTTCCTTGATAAATTCCAATTAAAGAACTCATATCGAGCTTTTTGATCGAAAATCAGGAAGCAAAGTGGGTCCGTTAAGTTGCCCCCCCCCCCAGTTAATATTTTTTCTCCAAAAGCTAGCTCCCGAATCCTTATAGCTAGCACCAGCTAGCACCCAAGTATGAAAGCTAGCACCATTATAGTTTTTCCACAAATCTATATTGAAACCGGGGGGGGGCCAACTTAACGCTAGCCCCCCCAGTTAATATTTTTTCTCCAAAAGCTAGCTCCCGAATCCTTATAGCTAGCACCAGCTAGCACCCAAGTATAAAAGCTAGCACCGTTATAGTTTTTCCACAAACCGCAACTGAAACCGGGGGGGGCCAACTTAACGTTAAGTTGGCCCCCCCCAGTTAATATTTTTTCTCCAAAAGCTAGCTACCGAATCCTTATAGCTAGCACCAGCTAGCACCCAAGTATAAAAGCTAACACCGTTATAGTTTTTCCACAAATCGATATTGAAACCGATGCTTTCGGTCCTGACGGACGCGCATGAATGGATTAACGAGATTCCATTTGTTTATAGGATAGGCTGCCGACAAACTGCACGAATGTGTAGATAGCGAGTTATTATTGTGGGTCAAATGTTACCTTACTATAGAACAATACCTGGCATAATTCTAGCGCATTTCGTTACTTAAAAAATGAGTTTATCTGAGGTTCATGTCGCTGCCCCCCCCAAATCGAATTTTGGGGTGAATTTGGTGTCAATCGTTAGAGCTTCGTTAGAGCCTAAATGAGCTTCCATTTTTTTCGTTTGAGCCTCAACCGTCGCGAAGATAATCGTGCAAAAGTTTGGGGGGGCTGTAGACACGTTGGCCCCCCCAAATCGAATTTTGGGGTGAAAATGGTGTCAATCGTTAGAGCTTCGTTAGAGCCTAAATGAGCTTCCATTTTTTTTGTTTGAGCCTCAACCGTCGCGGAGTTATTCGCGAAATATTTGGGGGGGCCGCAGACACCTTGGCCCCCCCAAGTCGAATTTTAGCTTCCATTTTTTTCGTTTGAGCCTCAACCGTCGCGGAGTTATTCGCGAAACAGTTGGGGGGGGCACAGATATGATTTTCTATTTTCGTTATTTTTAAGAATTTTTGGATGAAAATGGTGTCAATCGTTAGAGCTTCGTTAGAGCCTAAATGAGCTTCCATTTTTTTTGTTTGAGCCTCAACCGTCGCGGAGTTATTCGCGAAATATTTGGGGGGGCCGCAGACACCTTGGCCCCCCCAAGTCGAATTTGAGCTTCCATTTTTTTCGTTTGAGCCTCAACCGTCGCGGAGTTATTCGCGAAACAGTTGGGGGGGGCACAGATATGATTTTCTATTTTCGTTATTTTTAAGAATTTTTGGATGAAATTGGTGTCCAACGTTAGAGCTTCGTTAGAGCCTAAATGAGCTTCCATTTCCAACATCCTAATTTCATTTTCTAAAAAGTTAAGGGCATTTCAAATTTTCGATTCCTCCGAGCAAGTTGCGTCCGATAATCCTCACATTTAATTTTATTTTACCAGATTAAAACTTTTGTTTAGATTAAAAAAATTAATCCTCCTTGCCATTATAATCTTCATAATAAATAAAAATGGAAAAATTAATTTTACAAAAGTTTTCATACTTTTATGTTTCAATTTTGTTTCCCACTATTGTAAAGTATACACGCCCATTTCTCGTATAATAATGTAAGTTAAATTGTAAGAATTTGTAAAAACTGCACACATTTCTGAAAAACTAAAAGGGCCGAATACGGTATAATTGTATTTTTACATTATATTATATCTTTTTCATTACTTACAGGACGTAGACACGTTTCCCCCTCTCTAAGTCGAATTTTGGGGTGAAATTGGTATCAAACGTTAGAACCCAAATGAGCTTTCATTATTGGTTTAGGATTACTTTTTGTAATCGAAACAAAAATTTTACGCTCTAACGTCTGACCCTAATTTCACCAAAAACTTCAAAAATATAACGAAAATAGAAAAACACGTCTACCCCCCCCCAATATTTCGCGAATAACTCAACTACGGTTGAGGCTCAAACGAAAAAATGGAAGCTCAGTTAGACTCTAACGATGCTTTAACGTTTGACACCAATTTCACCCCAAAATTCAAATAAAGAGGGAAAATAGAAAAACAAGACTACGCCCCCCCCAAAAAAAAGAAAATTACCAGCAAGAAGTTAATCGTTTGTGGAAAGAGGCAAAGCTTGAAGTTCACCGATAAGAATGCTCTATATGCAGCAAAAGCTTTGCCTCCTTCCACAAACGATTAACTTCTTGCTGGTAATCTTTTTTCTTTTGGGGGGGGGGTCTTAGTCTTGTTTTTCTATTTTCCCTCTTTATTTGAATTTTGGGGTGAAATTGGTGTCAAACGTTAAAGCATCGTTAGAGTCTAACTGAGCTTCCATTTTTTGGTTTGAGCCTCAACCGTAGTGGAGTTATTCGCGAAATCCTGGGGGAGGGGGTAGACGTGTTTTTCTATTTTCGTTATATTTTTGAAGTTTTTGGTGAAATTAGGGTCAGACGTTAGAGCGTAAAATTTTTGTTTCGATTTCAAAAAGTAATCCTAAACCAATAATGAAAGCTCATTTAGGCTCTAACGAAGCTCTAACGATTGACACCAAATTCACCCCAAAATTCGATTTGGGGGGGGGGCAGCGACATGCACCTCAGATAAACTAATTTTTTAAGTAACGAAATGCGCTAGAATTATGCAAAGTATTGTTCTATAGTAAGGTAACATTTGACCCACAATAATAACTCGCTATCTACACATTCGTGCAGTTTGTCGGCAGCCTATCCTATAAACAAATGGAATCTCGTTAATCCATTCATGCGCGTCCGTCAGGACCGAAAGCATCGGTTTCAATATCGATTTGTGGAAAAACTATACCGGTGTTAGCTTTTATACTTGGGTGCTAGCTGGTGCTAGCTATAAGGATTCGGTAGCTAGCTTTTGGAGAAAAAATATTAACTGGGGGGGCCAACTTAACGTTAAGTTGGCCCCCCCGGTTTCAGTTGCGGTTTGTGGAAAAACTATAACGGTGCTAGCTTTTATACTTGGATGCTAGCTGGTGCTAGCTATAAGGATTCGGGAGCTAGCTTTTGGAGAAAAAATATTAACTGGGGGGGGGGCTAGCGTTAAGTTGGCCCCCCCCGGTTTCAATATCGATTTGTGGAAAAACTATAATGGTGCTAGCTTTCATACTTGGGTGCTAGCTGGTGCTAGCTATAAGGATTCGGGAGCTAGCTTTTGGAGAAAAAATATTAACTGGGGGGGGCCAACTTAACGGACCCAGCAAAGTTCGTTATTTTACGAAATGAATCATTGCGGGAGTCGTGTTTTCACGTAATAAGTAATTACGTTCCATAATTGTTGGAAAACTGTGTATTTCGAATGTAATGAGGTATTAGTAAATTGGATACCTACAATAAAAAGTTAATTATAAAAATTATTCACGTGTCTACGAAAATTGGAGGTTAATTCTACGTTTAGTGGAAAAATCATAATTGATAATTGATCAATTACTTACCGGAAGTGTTGTCTCAGGCAACAATTATCCAATCAACGATTAGTGAGAAGATTGGGTTGAAAAATAGCGATTTAACTGGAAATTGGATGCAGGCGAATTCGGAAGCACTACACAAGATTGCAACACATGTGGATTTGGCAGACGGTAAAGCAGATGTCCGTAATCGACAAAAACATTGGCGCACAAGAACTTTAAGAAGTTTACCATTTGTAAGGTAAAGAAATTTATTTAAAATTAATAAACTCAAACTGAGCGACGATTTGTGTCGTTAATGATTTTATTAATAAGACTTGTACAATTGATTTTAAAAATTACATCTGCTACACAAATGAACAGGCATCCAAGTTTAGCTTCAGGATTTGAAATATTAAATATTGCTTGGATCTCTGAGTCATTACACATTAACACATCTGGTTTAGGACAAGTTTATTGTCTATTACAATTTGATGCAAATTTCTTATGATTAAATTTCATTTCATTAAATAAATTATGTTTGCTGTAAATTGCTATTTCGTTATTTTGTCTGTTGAACCCATCAACCCTGTATAAGAGAAAAACTCAACTCCGGCGTAAAGCTAGCCTATAAAATAATTTTATAACAATATGTATAAAAATTTAAAAAATAAAATTCAAAGCGAGGTTTGAACTTGGGTTCTTTGCTCGATAGCTATAACGATTAGTGCTTTGCCTTAGCAAACAAGATTAAAGAAAATGTATCAATTTGTATTATTAGTTATATTGTAAATATTAATTTTACTAGCAAAATAAAGAACAAAAATTATTATAGTTATACTTTATATTATAGCTAAAATTCATAATTTAATTTGTATATTTCAAATAATTATTGTACAAATGCATAAACGTAGTTCATTCGCATTCAATTTGGTTCGCATTTAAGTGGTATTGATAAAATCAACGCCGCAAAAATCCTGTAGAGGGCACTACAATCCAAAATTTCTAATTTTATATCCATTTTTGGAACTCCTAGCAGTGAATAATGTAATGTCCTTGCAATATTACAAGTTATGCTAACGTCATGATGCTAATGGTTCCTTGCCATTGGCATCATGACGTTAGCATAACTTGCAACTTTACAAATAGGGTAAGGTGCTCTAAGACTGCGCGGTCTCCAAGACTGCGCACCCCTTATATTTCGGCATGGGTGTTTGTTTTCTTGCTAATTTTAATTCCCACACATCACTGCCAATAGCGTGGTTACCCTTAACGATCTTTTTCGTAAAAAAATGGATAATAAACATTTTAGGTAAGTTTTACCATTTTACGCTGTTTTGATCTAATAATTCGACATTTTGGAAATTGTGTACGGTCGTTGTTTTTGTGATTATCGCCTGCATATTGCAATATCATGTAAACAAAACTCTTAACCAAGCGTGGATGATGGTATTATTTTCCAATTTAATTGGAGATGGCTATATTCGTGTCCTTTTTAAATTTATAGAGTGGCGTGTAAGACTGCGCGGTGTGGTGGTTTGTAAGACTGCGCGCGTACTGTTACAAATCTCACATTGTAATGCTGGTTAATTTTATTCTTTTTAACTAAAGTGAGGTTGATTTTATGGCCAGTCGTGTGACGGAGAGGGAAATCTCTGAAACTGCAATTCACGGCACACAAAATAAGTCCAAAGAAAAATAAAAAAAAACTATTGGAAGCAAAGAGTAGTTGGGTTGTCCAGGATGCATAGAACAAAGTAAATGCCAATAACTGAAGATTGGATCGAGTGTACATCATGCTCTCAGTGGTGGCAGAAGAAGTGAACTGCATAATACTAGCATGTGATGTGATATATGCTTGTAAACTGAATGCGCAGTCTTGCAGACCCAAGTGCGCAGTCTTACACGACGGGGTCTGTAAGACTGCGCAAATGACTTTTTCTGATTTTTTTGTTTTTATTAATAAAGTATATGTAATAATTACTAATTAAGTTTGTAATAATGTTGTTGAAAGACCAATAAGTTTTAATACAAATTTCTGAGTTTTTAATTGCTTTAGTTTTTTTAATATACCGGGTCAAACCTTAAGTGCGCAGTCTTAGAGCACTCTACCCTACGTCTGGAATAATACAATAGGTATAATGCTTACTATTTGAAATATTCTATTATGAAATGAAACTTTAAAAATGTGCATGAAAAATTATAAGAGTATTTAACCTTTAATTAGTGACGTGAATCTTTCCTACATACATTTCAAATGGGTACTTTGCCTCGGAGGCACCCACGTCACTAACTAAAGGTTAATAAGAAATTCTTACAAAAATGTCTATAATTTTGTTAACAAAAATAAACATATTGACAGCCCCACCGTTGGTAAGCCAAATGACGTGAATTGGCCCATACCGATTATTCCCGGTAACAACAACTCTTCCAAATTATAATCTCCCCCGGGCTAACAATTTCGCCCCCAGCTGCTCAGTCCAAATTTTCTTCCTTATCGTCGGGCGGCTTATTGTGCGACGTTCTAGAATGTTCCTTTTCACTCAATTTATTTATTTATTTTTAACAATCCAAATTTAACTTATATATATAGTCGGTTTTGAAACGTCTTGCGACGTTATCCGATACCTAACTACCAACCTTGCGAATTGGCATTTGGTTTGTTTAGCATTTTACATTTTTTACCTAGACGAGGAGCAAGCCCGACGTAGAACCCCCAACCTGGAGGACCAGAAAGACGGCCAGAATAAAGTTCTTACTTCACCCGGATTCGAACCGGGCATTTAGCGTTCATAGTCAACTTATTCGACCATTATGCTCCGACCGTCTCTCCAAATTTAACTTTCTACTTCTAAAAAGAAATAAACACCAACTACAATGTTTAATTAACTTTATTTATTTAAAAAAATCCTTTATCGCTTTTACATTACTCAAAATCGCATCCACCCAACTTATGGTTGGCGCGCGAACCTCTCTCTTTCCTTCGCCGGGACCCACATCTACCGCGAAACATTGGACCATTCAAAATTTTAAAATATAAAAATATCCTTTTCAACCATCAATGCTTCTTCATTTAAAAAAAAAATACGACAATATAAAAATATAAATTTGTTTAGAATAGCAATTTTAAGAAGTAATTTTAATTAATAATAATTTATGATAAGATTCGTTTTCTCTTATTTAGTCCTCTTCAATATTTTAGAAATATCTGTATAGAATTTATTGCATTCTAGTTGTCGTTTTTATTTGTACAATTAAATTGTAAATTCCCCCTTGAAGCTCTACCACCTTGACAAAGCCTTATGGCGGTAAGGGGGCTTGTGTGCTTTGATGAAATTAAGAGCTATGCCGGCGGTAGCGTAGCTACTGGTAGGGTCTCCCTAGCCGGACAGGTCGAAATGGAGAAGCCAGACTAACGTGTGCCAATAAAGAGTGCGTACCACTTAAAGCCCACGGCGACCGCGGTCGACCATGGGCGACTATCAATCGTTCCACTTAAAGCCGTGGTCGTTGCGGTCGAGCTCAAAACGTCAACAGTGACGTCACCGATTCAAAGTCCACGGCGCCCACGAAGCTCGTAGAAATAGGTGGGTCGTCGTGATCATTCTTACAGAAACGCGCGCAAATAGTTCAAATTTAAAATGGAGTGTGCAAAACTGAGATTTTTAACGCCGAAGAAAATACTTATTTGGAAGTGATGATCACAAAAGTTGATGCAGAACGTGCACAGAAATGTAAATTATATAATATTATTATGAATTCTTTATCAAATTAAAATATATAAATTAAATTATTGACAGGTTTTATTTTACAATAAATCAAACACACTTTGGAATCTTCATCGGTTGCTATAGTTTTATAATTAATTTGAGTAAAAAAAAGTACTTTATCTACCCTTGCTGTTAAAATGCTATTTTATCTACTCTTGCTGTTAAAGTGTTACTTGTTTAATAATTATTTTGAGCCGGACAAATCGCACTTTAACATCTGCTATAAAAAAATACGTTTATAATTTTGAATTTCTTGTAAATGTTTCATCATCATCTGCTACTTATAGAAAAAAATTAAATTCTATACACGACGATACAATTTTATTATCGTAAAATTAATAATTTCCCCTGGTCACTATCGGATGAATAGTTTCCTCTTCTAATTACTAATAAGCAACGATATTAATTGCTTGTCTTATTGTTGAATTTGACATGTTAAAATTTTAAGTTAGGTGACTATTGCAGGGTTGCCCGATTGTGCCTGATGCTTGAAATAAATAAGTTTACATTGAATAAGAAAGTTAAAAAATATCTAATTCTATATACAAGGCACACAAAAACATACTACAATACCACAACGAATACTAAATAAACGAATGTGATAATAATAATAATAATCTTTATTTAAACAGAAATAAAATTATACAATACAACAATATTTTGTTTAAAACAGTGGAGATCAGCTGCATATTATGCTGCTGGTTTTCATCTCAACTCATTGGAGAAATTCCGAAATTTCATACAGAGCTTTTCCGATCAGAAGTTCCCTGATTCTCCTTTTGAACTGCATCAAAGGAAGGTCCTTGACACTTTCTGGCAGCTTATTAAACAATTTGACGCCCTGGTTTCCGCCTTCACAACATTTAAGCCTGACCCGCGTTGTCTGTAATTGGTTTCTTTGTCTTGTGTCATGGGTGTGACTACCAGTGACGTGTGCCGTAGGATTCATCTTAATGAACATTACGGTGGCGTACACGTACGCAGAGGGTAGTGTCATTATTCCAAGACTTCGAAATAATGGTTTGCAGTGCTCCCTGCCAGGTAGTCCTTCTAGTGCTCGTATGGCTTTCTTTTGGATTATGAAAATACGGTTTAGATGTGTTGAATGACCCCCAGATTCTAAGACCATAGACCATTTTTGCATGAAACATGGAAAAATAAACCAGTCTTGCAGTGTCCTTTCCAACAGTTTCTTTTATTCTTCGTATCGCGTATATGGCTGTGCTTAGGGAATTTCCTAAGTTAGTAATGTGGTCATTCCAAGTGAGGTAAGTGTCCAGTGTGATTCCTAGATATTTCACTGCCTTGTGTTTGTGTTCGTCAGTTCTGTCTCTGGTGAAAGTTATTTTTTGGGTTTTTTCCTCATTTATCAGTAATCGATTTGTTTCGAACCACTTCTTTGCAGTGCCCTGATTGCTGGTTATCATGGTGTCCTGGTGCTCCTCTAAATAAGCAGTATCGTCGGCGAACAGTATCGTTAGGCATTTCATATTTGGTGGGAGGTCATTTATGTAGAGGACGAAGAAAAGTGGTCCTAAGATGCTGCCCTGGGGTATACCACGTGTCATAATACCTTCGCGACTCGATTCTTCGTTCCACATCACTATTTGTTTTCTGTTCGTTAGATATGATTTTATCAGGTCTTATGCCAATCCTCGGAATCCATAATGTTGAATCTTGTCGAGAAAAATCCCATGATCCATCATGTCAAGTGCCTTTGACAGGTCTTCGAAGGTGACCTGGCACTTCTTTTTGTCTTCTAGCATCTCGTATACGTGGGATATCAGATACATAATTGCGTCCGTTGTGCTTTTTCCTTTTTGGTAACCAAATTGAAGTTTCGTGATTACCCCCTCCTTACTCAAAAAGCTCAAAAACCGGTTACATAACAATTTTTCAAATATTTTTGAAAAGATGGGGAGTATTGATATGGGTCTGTAATTTGTCGCTTCATTTTTGTTTCCTTTCTTGTATATTGGGATCGTTCTCGATGTTTTCAGGACGTCCGGAAAAATTCCTTTTTTCAGACATGCATTTATGATGTGACACAGCACCGTTTGTATGTCTTGTTTTATGAATTTCACTATTTTTAAGTTTAAATTATAGATATCGTAGGATGACGAGTTTTTTAGTTGGTTTATGGTGTTATCTATCTCTCTTTCAGTGATGTCGTATAAAAATATGGTATCTCGTGTGCTGGGAATTCCTGAATTTAGGTATTGCGAAGGTTTTGTATTTGTTGCTGGGATCTTCTTGTTTAGGTGATCTGTTGCATTGGTATAATGATTACAGAAGTCGTTTGCTGTAAGTATCGAGTCGTATTTAGGTTCGTTTTTTTTGCCTAGTTCTTTGTTGATGATGGACCATGTTTCTTTTTGGATATCACTGGATTGCGTGATTTGTTTCACATTCATCTGCTTTTTGTGTGCTTCAAGTTCTACATTAAAAAGTTTCCTTAAATTGTTGTAGCTCTTCCTGTTTTTTGTGTTTGAGGTGTCTTGTTTGATTTGTTTATGTAGTGATTTCATTTGCTTCTTTATGTTTTCAAGATCTTTTGTGAGTTTGATTTTTGTTTTGTTTCGCTTGTAGCTTTTTAATGGAAATGTAGCGTCAGCGTTTTCTTGAATGATTTTGATAAATGAGTGGAACTTCTTATTTGGGTCCGTTTCCTGGTATACACTTTCCCAATTTATAATGCTGATCTTGTTTTTAAATATGTCTATTAGTTTGTTAGAAAATTTTCTCTTTAATATTTTGTCTTGTTTTTTTTGTTTGTCTGTGTGCCACTCAATGCAAATTGTTTTATGGTCGGATATAGTAGTTTCGGGTAGGTAGCTCGAAATGTAGTTTACGTTGGTGAAGATGTTATCGATGCAGGTTGAGGATATTTGATTGTATCGTGTTGGTTCAAATATAGTTTTTTCCAGATTGAAAGATTTCATGAGTTGTTCGAGGCTGAATTTTTCGAGTGAATTTGTATTTAGGTCTATATTGAAATCGCCCGTTATTATTAATTTGGTTTGTGGATTATATAGTCTTGTTAAGTTCGATACAATATCTTCAAGCAATTCTAGGAATTTATTGAGACTTCCTGATGGTGATCGATAGGTTGACACAATAATAATGTTTTCACCCTTTATGTAACATGCTGCAAATTCGCCTTCAATTTCGATTGATTTCTCAGCTATCTGGGGGAGCGGTGTACATATCCAGTCGTTTTTTGAAAACAAGGCCACTCCACCATGTACGTGTTTGGATCTGGCAAAGTACGATATTAATTTATAGCCGTTTATATTCAGCATATGCATGTTCTCGGGTTTTTGCCAGTGCTCGTTGATACATGCAATATCAATGTCTTCTTCCTGCAATGTGTGCTCAAGAGATGCAACTTTGTTTGACAAGGATATAATAGGCACTTGCATACATACTTCTTACATATCGTCTGCTTACAGCGAAAACATGCTAACTGACAAAAACATAGTTTTGAGATATAGTGATTTGAAAGTTTGACGTTTAATAACTGAGTAGTTATGATGTTATGTATTCTGTAGTAATTAATTTCTAAGAAGGATTATAGTGTTAGCAATGTAATAATACTTTAAATTAAGGTATAGTTAGCATGTTCTGCCTGTAAAAATTACAAGGTCTATTGCAAGGTGTCTAAAAACACGGTTTTTTATTAACGTATTCGCCAAATCTTTCAAATCATAGAACTCATTGTATTTGAATTCTTTCGTTTTGTACTCCTCCTTTAGTACTTTCCTTCCATCTACTACAACCTTTTTCGGAGCCTTTTTGCTTGTATACATTTTTGACCAATACTAAATAAAGGACATTTAGTTTAGCCTGCAGGTCAATGCAGTTACCAGGGTGTGGCGCTAGGAGCCATAAATGAGAGCTGGGTACTCTGCGAGGACCAGTTATCATGAGCCATCTCCTATCTATGACACTTGATGTGACCGCTCCCTCTAAATGGTACTACCTCTAAAGCGTAACCCCATACACCCCTAACAATATGATCCCAACAATAATCTATTAGCAAAATTGCTAAGTAAAATACCGTAAAAGAACTCTATTTTGTTCAACTGGGGCACATTGTGCGGCGCACTCCCCAAGGGGGGCGCACCCCACAGTTTTAGAACCGCTGCTATTGAATAATATTGGGTTCGAGGAAGTTAACTGAGCCCAGAAAAAATAGTCTGCGTACTGCGAAAATCACATAAACTAACATTTTTTTGAAAATTAGTTCAATAATATACAGTCATGTTCGGCTCTTTGAGTTCTTTGTACAAGTAAAACAAACAAAAATTCACATTATGTCGTTTATTTAGTGTTTATCAAGGATTTATACATATAAAAACTATTATGTTTATGTTATACAATACAATACAATACAATACAATGATAAAATAATCTTTAATTTATAAGTATGCAATTAAGAAGAGCCTTTAATTCACCAAAACCACAAGATGGCGCTGATGACGCTCACTTAACTATTTTTACTCGGAACCTCGATGCTTTTATATTATTTAAAATATAGCAAATTCGTTGAGAGTTTGAGTTTTTTTGCATTCTTAATAATTGTAATTTATAAATAGAAATTCGTAATTAAAGTTGGATTTTTCTTTTCAATGTAAATGCAATTTAAGACTTTCAAAACCAAACCGTCATGAAAATAAATAAATATACTTAAGCACTAAGTAAAAATCAAACATATAAAAGACCAGCACGCTTCACCGCCTCCGTCTCCTCCACACTGAGAAAAAGGTTTGTTAACTATTATAAGCAGTAGATTTATTTGAGGTAGTTTATTTAATATAACATTCGGTATAATAATATTAAACGCGATAAGTTTATTATAAAATTTTTAGTAAAGGGTCTGACCGGTTAAGCATGTTAAAAATGCCTTTTTTGAATTTGATGGTGGGAATTTTTTACAAAGTATGTTATGTAAAAAGACAGTGTTGTGCAAAATTTCAGCGTTCTAATTTAATTCCTGTGGACTTTAGAGGGAAAAAAACACTTTTTCACATTTCTTAATTTTTTTGGTACTAAAAGATACCCGAAAAATTTCAAAAAACTCAGAAAAATCAAAAATCATATAAGAAATATGAAGACAATTTTTTGGAATTCCTTCACTATTAAATTCCACGAAATAAGCATTGATCAAGTTTTAAAAAAATTATTTGACCATGTTAGAATTTTCGTACTATTCTAAAAAAAAATTGACCTAATTCTGCTTTAAAATACCTACAATTTAAAAAAAAAATCATCTCGAAATTCCGCCGACAACACCATCAAAATTGCAAAATTCAATTCAAAGTTGTAGCGTCACACTAGCGGAGTCGATTACACTGCAAGCAGGCAGCATCCTATAATTTATCGCAATTCCTTCACTAACTTCAATTTTGTCTGCTATTTTTAAGAACATAGTAGCTTCAGTATATTGCATTATTTCTGATTTCCAAGATTTATAAATAAACCATAGTTCTTTTGTGCTTCATAGAAATCCAATATCTCTTCGCAAATCATTTAATTAATTTATATAGTACATCATATTTTTGTTAAATATGTTTTAAATTACAAAATATTATTGTATATTACACCAAAGAAAAAAAAATTACAAAGTAAATGCTGATTGTTGTTATTATAATCACAAGAAACGTAAACGCAAAAACCTCCCTGCCACTATCGTGGTCGGGTCGGGTACAGTTCGGCGCAGCTGCTTCGGTGCGAGTTCAGTTCGGCGTCGACCCGTTTTGGCGCGAGTACTGTTCGGAGCACACGATTTCGCACAATGAGGGGACTGTAGTGTATAGGTAAAATCATAATTTTAATATTTATTATATAGTCGGTTTTGAAACGTCTTGCGACGTTATCCGATACCTAACTACCAACCTTGCGAATTGGTGTTTGGTTTGTTAGCATTTTACATTTTTTACCTAGACGAGGAGCAAGCCCGACGTAGAACCCCCAACCTGGAGGACCAGAGAGACGGTCAGAATAAAGTTCTTACTTCACCCGGATTCGAACCGGGCATTTAGCGTTCATAGTCAACTTATTCTACCATTATGCTCCGACCGTCTCTCTTTTTAATATTGTTTAATTTTAATATTGTTAAGTAATTTAAGAAATATAAGAGACGGTCGGAGCATAATGGTCGAATAAGTTGACTATGAACGATAAATGCCCGGTTCGAATCCGAGTGAAGTAAGAACTTTATTCTGGCCGTCTCTCTGGTCCTCCAGGTTGGGGGTTCTACGTCGAGCTTGCTCCTCGTCTAGATAAAAAATGTAAAATGCTAACAAACCAAAACGCCAATTCGCAAGGTTGGTAGTTAGGTATCGGATAGCGTCGCAAGACGTTTCAAAACCGACTATAGTATAGTAGTAATTTAAGAACTATACTTGTATTTGCAATGTTAGAATGATTCACTACTATTTGTTGCATTTTATGATTTTGATGATTTTATGGTGTGAAAGCGTGTGCGCACGAAAGCGTGTGCTCTGAACAGTACTCGTGCCAAATCGGGTCTGCGCCGAACCGTATTCGTACCGAACCAGGTCTGCTCCAAATTGTACTCGCGCCGAACTGTACTCACGCCGAATCGGGTCTACGCCAAACTGTAATCGCAGCGAAGCAGCTGCGCCGAAACGGCGGAGCAGGGAGGTTTTTTCGTTTACATTTCTTGTGATTATAATAACAACAATCAGCATTTACTTTGTAATTTTTTTTCTTTGATGTAATATACAATATATTTTGTAATTTAAAACATATTTAACAAAAATATGATGTACTCTATAAATTAATTAAATGATTTGCGAAGAGATATTGGATTTCTATGAAGCACAAAAGAACTATGGTTTATTTATAAATCTTGGAAATCAGAAATAATGCAATATACTGAAGCTACTATGTTCTTAAAAATAGCAGACAAAATTGAAGTTAGTGAAGGAATTGCGATAAATTATAGGATGCTGCCTGCTTGCAGTGTAATCGACTCCGCTAGTGTGACGCCACAACTTTGAATTGAATTTTGCAATTTTGATGGTGTTGTCGGCGGAATTTCGAGATGATTTTTTTTTTAAATTGTAGGTATTTTAAAGCAGAATTAGGTCAATTTTTTTTTAGAATAGTACGAAAATTCTAACATGGTCAAATAATTTTTTTAAAACTTGATCAATGCTTATTTCGTGGAATTTAATAGTGAAGGAATTCCAAAAAATTGTCTTCATATTTCTTATATGATTTTTGATTTTTCTGAATTTTTTGAAATTTTTCGGATATCTTTTAGTACCAAAAAAATTAAGAAATGTGAAAAAGTGTTTTTTTCCCTCTAAAGTCCACAGGAATTAAATTAGAACGCTGAAATTTTGCACAACACTGTCTTTTTACATAACATACTTTGTAAAAAATTCCCACCATCAAATTCAAAAAAGGCATTTTTAACATGCTTAACCGGTCAGACCCTTTGTCTGAACATTATGCTTTATTTGATTATTTGGGCACATTGTGTTAATATTAACAAATATTCTTTTGGCAAGCAAATGATTTGTTAACTATGAATAATACTTGTATTGGGTACTAATTATAATGCAGGTATTAGTAAAGTATATACCTGGGTAGTATACCTGGATCGTATACCTGCACATGGTGTACCTGTGTCATTTTACATACACACCTTCATAGGTGTGTGGTTACGATGGTTAGTCTCGCGCAACGTTCAAAGCATTCGTCACGGGTTCGAATCTTGGTCAGATCAGAAATTTTTAATTTTCAGATTCACAAGAGTTTGATGCTACAATATTCTGAAGAAGGGGACTGATAGGAAAATATAATTAAAATAATTAAAATGATAAATAAAAAAAAATAATCCCAATCTAAAAGAAAGAGTTGAATAATATAATAATATGTTGAAATAATATTTTGTTTCTCTAACAATCCTATAAGTTAATAGTTAATAAATATAAATTTATATTTAATAAATATTTTGTTTCTGTAACACTCCCAAAACTTAATATTTAATAAATATAAATTTACTGTAAAGATATTGGTCAAACAAATGCTTTGTTTATATTAAACAAATATTTATTTCTCTCATTCCAAATCTACCATTTATTTACTCCAAATAAATTTTATTTATTACAAAGAAACCTTTTTCTCAGTGCAGTTTGTAGGAAAGATTCACGTCACTAATTAAAAGTTAAATACTCTTATAATATATTATTTTTCATCCACATTTTTAAACCTTCATTTCATAATAGAATATTTTTTAAATCGTAAGCATTATAATATCTATTGTATTATTGCAAACGTCATGATGCTAATGGCAAAGAACCATTAGTATCATGATGTTAGCATAACTTGCAACTTTGCAAGGACATTACATTATATTATTCACTGCTGGGAGTTCAAAAATTGGATGTAAAATTAGAAATTTTCGATTGTAGCGCCCTCTACAGAATTTCTGAGGCGTTCATTTTACCACTTGAATGCGAACTAAAATTAATGCGAATGAACTACGTTTATGCATTTGTTAAATTATTTAAAATGTACAAATTAAATTATGAATTTTACCTATAATAATATAAAGTATCAATTAATATTTACAGTATAACTAATAATTTATTCAAATTGATACATTTTCTTTAATCTTGTTCGCTAGGCAAATGCATTAATCATTATAGCTATCGAGCAATTTATCGATCGCGATACACCTAGCGATACTCATCGCGATATCGATATCAAAATGCACATCCTTGTCACATTTAGGGTCTAGGGTCACAAAACTCGTGAACCGAAATCTTTAAAACTATAGATCTGTGAGACAGTCCACTAATTAAGAATATCCCTCTAGGGTCTACGCCCACGATACTCTTCAACCGGAATTTTTGAAAATTTGGGTATCTGAGAGTTCACTCATTAAAAATATTCCTGTAGGCCCATCAAACTCCTCAACCGGAATCTTTGAAAATTTGAGTCTCTAAACAGTTCAACTCATTAAAAATATTCCCCAGTACTAACAAATAACTACCTATGAATTTAACGGTTGACGGTTACTTCAAAATATAATTAATTTATAAAATATAATAGCTGATTGGGGTTCAATATTACTGGATCTCCTCCGATGAGCACAGTTTCACGCATAACAGCTAGAGTATAAACCTGATTTTAACGTCTTATAGTCAGATTCTGGAATGTTTTACCAGCAATACTTTGAACTGCAGCTTCCTTGATCTCTACAACAGCATCACAATTTAACTTCTCATTGGCAATAATTCCTGATGACACCGATACAAGGAGGTCATCTAGCCTGTTGAAAGGTGATCGCTGCTTCAACCAGTAAAGATGTACTAGTAGTGTCAGTAGTGTCACGTCTCTGCCATGATCTTGACAACTGCAAGTGATGCTCAGAGAGGATTCATTTGTGACTCCTACAAACTTCTCAATTGCCTCCGTTTTGTGCATTGTGCCGGGAATTGTACTTATCCAACGAGCGAGAAGAGAGTCTATCAATCCATGTTTACGTGTGAGCCCTCGTATAGTTGTTATGGATCGCATGAGCATCTATGCAATTATCTTGTCTGGCCAAACTTACCACCAAAATTGCTCTGATCAGCGAATTATAAAAAAAATCCTGTTCTAAAAATCACTCCAACTCCTACATTGAGAGGACTGATTCCACTATATTCTGCAGATATAAATGCCCAGATTTTGATCCACCACCAATCACAGCAACAAGTCCAGAAGAACTGTATCAAATTTCCATCACCAATAATCGAAGTTAAATACTAATGCACGTTTGAGATTATGTTGGATCATGTTCTGTTATTGTTCCTTACCTGTTTTTCATCGATTCCATGTAAACTGCGAGTCAGTGCGATCAACCATACCGAAGTAATAGCCATTTTGTTAGAATTTCAAAGATGGCGGACATTTTTCGAAATTTAGGTATGTGTCCCACGTTTCCACGTGTCCACCGTTTCTATTAGATTTGCAGTCTTCACATATATTAATCAAATTTTCCCTTATTTTACTTATTATTGAGAGTTGGTGTCTTCAGTAACTTTCCACCTTGCACGCCGGTATTGCCATTTCGATAGGTTGACATTTCCTATACTTTTAACCACTTCTTCTTTTGCCAAAATTCCTTCAAGCATTCTTCTCCACTTTCTTTTTGGAAATATTCCTCAATCCAAAAACCCAAAACAATTTATTGGACGGTATCTCCTTCTCATCCTCTTCATCCTTTTCTTTATTCCCCCATGTTGCTGCATGGGACATCTCTTCATGTCAGACTTCATCTCCCTTGACGTTTCCCCTTTCTCCAATTTTTCTATCTTGTTTTGCCCACTTTCACGATTTCCTTTAATATGAAATTTTCTTTTCTTTTGTATTCTTCTCCATCCTATTTTCCCCATCTTCTTTCTTGATAATATCAGGATTTTTGTTTTATCCATACTGCTTGCATGACACTTTTCTTCTTCGTTAACTTCCTCAGGAATAATTTCTTCTAATGTTATTTCTTCTTTCGATTCTTCTGTGTCGCGGACCGTATTAATATTTAGATTTTGTTCTTGTACCAAGATTTTCATGGATAATTGCTCTGCACCACCCGAACATGTCAACACTAATACCCCTTTCTTGATAATTATTCTGCATCTGAATTTTTAATGTAACTACCCTTTTATTTATGCGGCCCACACTTTGTTTCATTTTTTCTATTCTTTTATTATTTCCTTTCACTTGCTCGTCTATTTTATTAACTGCCCTTATACCCTCGTTGTGTTGCGTTTTGTGCATTTTATTTTCTCATGTTGATTTATTTCTTCTACGCATTCTTGAACCTTCTTTCTTACTTCTTCCTTTTCTTTGTCGTTATCTCTGATTTTCTCCACCCTCTCTTCCATTTTATCAAATTTTGTTATTCATCTTTCATTTTGTGCTTTATTCGTCGCATATTTTCATTAATTTTCTTTTCACTTTTCTGCGAGCTTTCCTACAATCGTTCATTTACTTCTTTATAATGTTGCTTATTTTCTTGCATGAACTGCATTAATAACTGTTTTAATTCTACATTTTTGTCCCCTTATTCTGCCTGAACTTGTATCTCCATTTCCTTCTCCGGTGTGTCACCCTTACCAACTATTTTATTACTTCTTGTATTCATTTTTACCCAAAATTTTTGAACTTCCAATTTTATAATTTTGACGTTTAAATTATATTTTGTAGGTTCAACGATTTTTTACTTTTCGTCTTTTGAAGGAGTACTTTTTTTACCACTTTAACGCCGCAACGTTTTTCACTCTCCGCCCCATGTTGCTGCGCCAAAATATCAGATAATTTTTAAGCTCTATTTATTAATCTTTATATAACTAGAGATATAACTCATATTTTTATTTAAATAATTACATGCTCATCTTAAAAAAAAAACACTTTTTCATTATTAAGCAAAAGCTCTCCTTTCTAACTTGATTTTTATAATAAATTCAAATTAAACATATTTCAAACGATTTTACCCACGACAATATAATTTATTATAATATTATGTTATGTATAATATTGTACTCTACCACCCGATTATAAAATAAAGCTTGTAAAATTGATGGGGATAATAAAATTCTATAATAAAAAATAATAAAATTCTTTATTAAATAACTGAAATAAACAAATGATTGTAGCAACTTACTATTATTTTTTAAACTTTAAAAGCACCATACTTGCAATAATTAATATTAAACTCCATATTCCAAAGGAAAGAAATCCTAGGTATACGGAATTGTTAGAAAGGTTCCAGCCTTTTTGCAAAATATTTCTGAAACTGTTAGTTGCTGTTGTAAATGGAAGTAAGTATGCGAAAGGTTTAAAAAGGTAATGTACAGCTTCCAGTGGCCACATTACTCCACAGATCAGAAAAGCCGTAATCAAACTTCCTGTAGATAGAGAGGTTGCAGTTAATTCTTGATCACATATACAGGAAATAAATAAACCTACAATATTATAATTTTGTTAATATATTTAATGATATTAAAAGTTACCACTTACCAAAACACATACCACAAATTCCACAAAGACAACAAATAAAAACCACCAATATGAGGGAACCTTTCATGGTCATCGCAAATACAAAAAATGCCCCAAAGATGGTTAAAATTATTTGAGTTAAGGATATACAAAATTCGCATATGAAATGAGCCAACAATAATTCTTCATCTATTATTCCAATGACGTACGTTCGTTCTAAGGTACCTTCTTTGCGTTCTGTCAACATTAAAACTGATGTGGTTCCGACAGCCAAATTAAAAATCAATCTAAAATATTTACTGATTAATATTTGATCACTTTCAAAAAATATATTAAAATTACATTAGGATAAATGCAGATATTGTAGAATCAGTAAAATTTATTTCCTTAACTCCATAAATGGGATGTTCAAACTGGAAAGATTCGAAAAATACAAAAATCAATAAAAACTGTTTTTTTACCATACATTGATTGGTATTTGTAAAGCTTTCCTAGGTTTTCCACATGATTCCATATAATCTTCAAGGAACTCCAGGAATGTTTTGTAAAGATATGTTTTCAAGTACGTCGCTATTGGTTTATCTAAAAAAAAAGGAAGTAAGTAACAATAGGAATATATTTAATACTTGAAGTATGGTGACAAGAATATTTCAAGTAGTGCGAAGATATAATAAATTTTGAATTTTTATTTTTGATTTAAAGGTGAATACATCATAATTAGAATTACAAAAAGCCACAGCAGTGGAATAATGTGATCAGTGGTTACGTTACAGAGCGGAAATTCTGGGTTCGAATCACGGACCTCGCTCGGTATTAAGAAAATAAGTTTCTTAGCTCGGCTTTCCAGTGGACATTCACACGCTGTGGTGAAACAAAAACCAATAACCAAACAAAATACCCTAACCAAAAAAACCTATGACAAACAAAAATACTCAACAAACCAAAAATAATTAAAAATCGATATTCAAACGTATAAAGTGCTAATGACCTAGTAGTCGATGCACTATAAAAACATCAAATAAAAAAAAAAAAAAGAATTACAAATTTTATAAGCATTCGGTGCGATTCTGATTTCAACATGATTATACCAATAACAATATGGTTATGACTAGATTGTTATCCTAAGATATAACAAGCAGTAAAATGCAGTTGATATTAATGAAAATAATGTAACAATATTTGTTACAAAACCACCCCTATGGTTATATCTTTAAAATCAAAATGCCACATCCTGCCAAGTAACCATATTGTTACAAAATAACCATTTTGTTACTATAACAAGGTTTTTATGTCAAATCAGAATCGTACCAATTAAATATGTAGAGGTAATTTTATTCATAATACAGTAGACTCGCGTTCATGTAAACAACAAAAATTAACCTGAATAATATTATAAAAAATCGTTAAATAACACAACTTTAAGTGTCTTTTGTTCTTTATAATAAAGGATTATAAAGAACAAAAAATACTTAAAGTTGTATTATTTAACGATTTTTTATAATATTATTCAGGTTAATTTTTGTTGTTCACATTAACGCGAGTCTACTGTAGTTGGGAGTGGCTAATGTGCAGAGACTAATATTCGTAATTTCGGTTCTATGTTTGTGTCAATTGAAGTAATTGGGTGTCAAACGTTCTTCCTCCACATTTGGCGCCCAAGCCCAAGTCACGTGCAAATCACTATAATTAAAACAACATAATAGTATAGTTGAATAATAATATAATGTACGTGTGCAAGGTGCTTTAACTTGTTAAATCACAGTACATCGACACAGGATACAGTAAATTTCAATCACCTTTACATCTTCTATGCATCCACACAATTAACACGTTAGCCGCCAGAATAGGAAAAAAATTTTGGTTGCACAGGCCACCTATGTTTTTTGTTATGTCCGGTATGTCATATTTAATATTATTGAATAAGCTCGGTAAAAGACTGTAATTAATTATACAGGATGCAGCAGGGAAAGTTCCTTATTTGAAATGTGTACCCTGAAGCGACAGTTATATTGATATGGGTGGGGTGGCGCTCATTAGAAAGAGCGAAAGTTAAAGTTTTCTGTCATGTAGGTTTAGTAACGATCATGTAGTGGACGAGGGAGAAGCGAGCGTCCGTCTTAGAGGCGTTATTTCAAGCGACCGTTCAATCATCTCCACACAACGTGCATTCAGAAATCACTTTAATATCGCGCCCGCGGATCGTAAATCGATTCCTTTATGGGTGGACAGCTTTAAAAAAAACGGTGATGTGCAACAAAAAAATCCTGGAGGTTAAAGAACAATCAGGACACCCGAAAACATCGAGCAGGTTAGGTTGTCAATTTTGCGATATCCTAGGCGATCTGCGCGCAAACATGCAACCGATCTTGATATCTGATCATTCTGTGAGAAAAATTCTGTATAAAGAACTGCAATTTCATTAATACAAATTGAAACTAATGCAAAACCTAGTTGCATCTAGTTAAAAACTTGTGGAAACTTGTTCCGTTATATTATAGTCTTCGGGGACTACACACTCATCCGTCCGGTACACGAATATAAGAAGTAAAGAATAGTAGTAGATGGTGCAAACAGCAAGTATAAAACAAAAATTTTAAGGATAATAACAAATTGGGAAAACTTGTTAAAGACTTGTTATAAGATCAGTAATGTCATATGCCTCATTTATAGCAGGAAAACCACTACGGGATATGATAAGAAACGAAGTATTCCGAGACCCACGTCAGATACTGCACATGGTAAGATGGGTGAGACAACGAGGAGGAGGATGGAACAAACACATCAATCACATGAATAACAATAGGCTTGCCTGAATAGTTGGAAATGGGAAAGTTCGCCATGGAAAATGATTGCCTGGAAGACCACCGAAGAGATGTAACGGAAGCTGGCAGTCTATATCACAAGAAGCTGGATATAACAATTCATAAAACCTAAGTTAAGATAAGGAAGAAGAACTAATAAGAATTTTATAATTCACAGTAGAAATGTTTCAAAAAGATTGCAAGAATGACAGCAGAGATTTGAATTTTAAATTAAAATAATTTGAAAATAATAAATACTGAGACCAAGGGTCCAAGATCTTAATATCAACAAAAGTAAAATAATTATAATATTATGTAAGAGTGTAAAAAAAATGCCCAAAAGAATCGCAATAACTGCAGAAAAGATTTGAATATTAAATTATAGTATATAATTTGGAAATAATAATTTCTTAGTCCAAATGTCCAAGATCAAAATACCAACAGATGTAAATATAATCATATTACGAGTATATTATTTTAATATCACCATATTACCATGTGTAGTAATGAGCCGTGGTAATGAGTATCATGATCATCATGCATGATCATGAGGTAACATGAGACGGTCGTTAGCATAGCGATTAAGCCCACTGGCTGCTAATGCAGAAAACCAGAATTGATTTCAAGCGAAGCAAGATCCTTATTCTGGTCATCTCCCTCGGCAGGCAATCATAAACTACCGGGGAAAAGGAAACCCTCTTTAGGGTAAACGTACCAAAACGGAAAGATAATATTCACATGTGACTAACCGAATGCCTACGATGTATAGGATCATAAGTAAAACACAATGTAGGGAAGAACAATTTACACGATGTGATCTGACTAACAACACAGTTCTTACTGAATACATCTTGGAAGACATCAATTTCTGAATATTTTAGATCCCACGGTTTTGCTGTTCTTCCATTATCAATGCGTGCACGAAGTGCTTTTGTATAGTTTTCTCTTATAACAATTGAAGCGTAGCTTTTACCACTAGAAACAGACTGGACTGCTTCTTCTTCTGTTTCATAATAAACCTAAAATTTACCTGTGAAAAACTTGCAAAGGAATCACAAATTTGCTTACCAACTTTATGGCTTGAATCTCTAAATATTTTGTATAACAACAGCTAAGTTGGGTACTATTACATGTTAGAAACGAGTCGCAATTTTTCATATTGCGTGTCTCATGATTAATTATTGCAATAGGTAAATCCACGAAATTTCTTCCTATGGAATAGTAAAATATTGTAATTATTACCAACGGTAATACTGTAATGAATGCCATCGCAGTTAAATTTCTGAACATCCACAGAAAACCTTTGAAAAGTAAGGCTTTTATACGATTTCTATTAAAATTTGGTACAAAATCTGTTAAAGTTTTTTCACATTTTCTCTCTAAAGGAATAGCTGATAATTCATTTCTGTAGTTTTGGCCATTAATATCTTCAGCAACATATTGGTCCGCCTGAGAACCATTCAGTGTAACAAAATTTTTATTTTGGATGACGCACAACTTCAAAAACGTTTCTTCTAGCGATGCATGTCCAAATCGGCGAATTAAAGTATCTGGGGGTTCTTCTGCTAAAAATGTTCCTTCACGCATCAAAGCAACCTTAAATTAAGTTAACAAAATTAGAAGAAAAAGAATAAGAATAAAATTACTGTATGCGCTTGGCTAGCTTCTTGGATGTAATGTGTAGTGATAACTATGGTGATCGTTTTTTCTTTTGCAAGTTGGCTCAAGTAACTCCAAACTGTTTTTCTGATTAATGGATCAATTCCAACCGTAGGTTCGTCTAAAATTAACAATTCGGGTTCATGCACCAATGCAACTGCTAATGACACCCGTCTTTGTTCACCGCCACTCAGATTTCCAATTACTTCGTTTGTATGATCCAGCATAAGCAATTCTTTCAAAAATTTGCGTCTTACTTTTATTTGATCAGTGGTCATTCCGGCTATCCAACCGAAATACAACAAGGTTTCATCAATCGTAAAACTGATATACAAGACTATTTCCTGAAGATACGAGATTAATTTTGGATCTAGTTTATCATCAATACTTACTTGCGGCATATATCCAACGCTTGGTCCTGGGACTCTGCTGTTTCTCGTTCCAGGTGTACCTCCCAAAACCCAAATTTTGCCATAATTTAACTTTTTGCTGCCCAGGATGCAGCTCAATAGAGTTGTTTTTCCACATCCACTCGACCCCATTAAGGCATAACTGAAAGAAATTTTAAATTTCCAAATGTAAAATCAATTGAAATAATATTACATTTCGCCCTTTGCAACTGTTGCATTTAGATTATTGAATACAGAAACTTGGTTGTTTTTGAAGCCATAACTTTTGGTAGCGTTCCTTAGATAAACAGAATATTCGGTAGGTTTTGAACCTGGTGCATTTTTATTCATTTCAAAATCGTTATTGAGATGAATGAAATTATCCTTAATCAGTAAAGAAATTTTAAAAATCAGTAAAAATTCTTAAATTGCACTTAATTTATTATGTTAAAAATTAATATACCTACCTTAAATAGTTGCGACATTTTTCTGAAGACAACACATCCGTTGTTGAATTTAAACACTGTGAGAATAAAATTCGTTTAACCTTTAATGAAGTATCTGCTTTGCATTAGTAATTATTAATACTATAAAATTTAGTATATAAATTTTTTGTCAGTATTTTTAAAAGAAGTTTAAAAAAGTGGTTATGGAAATGCATTCAGTTATAAAATGGACATTAGAATATTACATTTTATTTAATTTACATAATAATTATTTTAAGTTAGGGATCTCTTAATATTACTTAAACTTAACGTTCCATAGTTTTCTTAAAAAGTTCCACTTCAAAGCAAGATTGCACTAGAACGTTGAGATTAAATTAATATAAACAAATAGGGTAAAATATTAAAAACTAAACTACACTTCATCAGATTTATCTTGAAGTCGCTGAAGTGCAGTTCATCCTGTATTTGTGAATTTAAAAGAATAAATTTCTTTGTTTAAACTCCTAATCGAATTAAATTTAAATCAATTAAACAAAATTAGCGCAGTCGGTAGGATTGTGAAAGGAAGAATCCTGGAAGTCCAGTAGTCACCTTTGGTTTCAACCATTAATTCGCAATCCAGAATGTATAATAACACAAGTTTACACGGTTTTGGACCTGAGCAACCAAAAGCTGATTATAAGGTAAACTTGGGGGCTGAATCCAAATCAGCATCGGTTCTAGTTTTCGAAATATTCAATAAATTCAATATTTTACTATTTTTGACCATTAACGACCATTTATCGAATTAATAAGTATAATTCAGAATTGAACAGAGGTTGAACTGAGTCTTTTATACTGCTTGGGATCTGTTTCACTCATTAGGGTCCAACAGTAGTCGCTCATCATGCCTTCGTCCCAAAATCCTTGGTATCGGCTTTCGATTTTCGATTTTCGCTATATCTTGATGTAGCCGCTCTCTTTGCTCGTCGCTCGTGTCGCCCAAGTTTTGTGGGAAAAAATCAAGATGTGAATGCAGAAAATGTATCTTGAGAGACATTCGAGCTCCAATCTTGTAGTAATTTTGCATCTATTAATTAATTAATAAAAATTATAAATTAATCTATTAAGGCGGGGGCAAAACTAAGAAGTCCAACTTTGTGAATTTTTTCTGAGAAAATAAACATATTTAGATCAATTTGGTTTCCGACACATTATTGTACAAGTCTTGAGCAACATTTAACAATTTTTTCAAGTCAAAATATTACAAAATGGCCGCGTGGCAGCTGAACTCCAAAAAGCACCTCTTAAAATGCGGTGGAAGATATCCCAATGGTGTCGTTAGACCTACAACATCGAAAATAAAAAAAATTAGTTTAATATATGTTTTTTCAGTCCTCCTCAATCCAGATTTTTAAATTTTTGCCTCAAAAATTTTTTATGACCGTTTAAGTGACGAGGTTGTGGTCGAAAAATTGTTTTTTGACTTTGAACCTGTATAACTTAAAAAAAAATTAAAATATAAAAAATCTGGATCGAGGCGGGCTGGATAAACATATATTAAACTAAATTTTTTTATTTCCAATGTTGTAGGTCTAACGCCACCATTGTGATATCTTCCACCTCATTTTAAGAATTGCTTTTTGGAGTTCAGCTGCACCCCGCGGCCATTTTGTAATATTTTAACTTGAAAAAATTGTTAAATGTTTTTCAAGACTTTTACAATAATGTGTCAAAACACAAATTGATTTAAATACATTCATTTTCTCAGAAAAAATTCACAAATTTGGACTTCTTAGTTTTGCCGGCAAGGTGTACCCCGCATTAATTAATGGAGAACTCGAAAACTAGAACCAATCTTGACACACGGTTTAAAGATCTGAGTTCAGGGCATCAAATAACGTTAAAAATCGTTCTCATCTGCTCTGGTCCAAAAGTTGAGCCGTATTTGTAAACTTGTGTAATTAGAAGAGATCTCTTAATAAACTTATTTGGTAAATCCTTGAACATTTCATTTATCCTATTTACCACTCCTCTATGAATTTCGAACATAGTAAATTTTATTAGATTATTATTGATTAGTTATTTTTTTATATCATTTTCAAAAACATAATTCAGAATATTTAAATTAGGATAACGAGTAATTTTAGTACAAAAATCATTTTCGGTTTAACTTTTACAATAAATAAGTAAATAATTTATTTTATCACTATCAATAGAAGCAAAAATAATAAATTAATAATTAAATTCTATGTTACAATAAGGCGAGTGATTTGATAACAATAACCTCATATTCGGTAATTATTATAATATTATTATATAATAATGTAGTATATTATTGCATAATATTGTATTATTGTATAATGTATATTTTTAATTATTCATTTTCTTATTTTACGAGTGTTAAAAAGAAAGAAATAAAAGATTTTATGATTTAAATCGTAAACGAAAAAGTCAGCATACACGAATTATCAAATTATTCAAGCAGAAAAAGCTGTTGCGGATTTTTTACCAACTTTTAATGGAAATTTTATGCAGTTAGAAAACTTTATCAATGCCATGAATTATGTTTAGTTCCCAAAAGAAGATTAATATAAACTCAAACTCAAAATTTATCAAATGCTTTCAACTTAACGGCATAAATGAAGAGGAACAAACTTGTAGAGAATCAAATTTTGGACAAATTTGGTCTCCACCTGTTTTTACAAAAATCGATATTTTCGGAATTTAACCTAAAAATATGTACCAATTTAAAAATATTCCCATTATCCCCTTTATTTATTTTCAATTTTACAGGTACAATAATTAATAAGGCGAAAGTTGTATAGAATACAATTTCTGAAAATTTTGGTCTCTACCTGTTTTCACAAGAATCGATATTTAAGGTATTTAAGGAAATGGGTACATATTTTTAGGTTAAATTAGGAAAATATCGATTTTTGTAAAAACAGGTGGAGACCAAATTTTTTTTTTCTTTCTCGGGTCCAATTCCAAAAATATCGATCCTAGAAGAAAAATTGTAAGAACCAAACTTGTAGAGAATCAAATTTCCTACAATTTTTGGCCCAACGTTTTTTATGTAAAATAAAAAATGGCCGAGTTATTCAAGAAAAACCGTTTTTTTACGGAAAAAAACATTTTTCGAATATACGCAAAAGCATAATTTGGTCGAGATTTTCAATTTACATTCCCAGTGACCCCCCCGAGACAGCTGCGGAAAAAAAACCACTAAGAAATTATTCACGGGTAGGGTCGGTTTTTTGGATATAATGACTGGATTATTTTTGATAATCAACAAAGCAGGCAAAAACATCAGAATTGACATCTCTACATCTTTGAAAAAGGACTTGGACACTGAACAGAGCCTCTCTTGTACCCATCGCATTTCGAAAACCAAATTGTGTGCGGCTAACGTGTTCTTCACATATTCTGAAGATTCTTTTATGAATTATTTTCAGGAAGAGCTTAAGGAGGTGACTCATGAGGCTAATGGTACGAAAGTCCCCGCAGAATTTAACGTTTGGTTTTTTTTCAATAGAATAAATGTGGATTTGAGCCATATCCTTAGTATATGTCCACTAGAGTATATCCGATTAAATATCGTTGTTAACCAAGATATGCCTTTATCGTCGAACAACTTAAGGAATTCCGCGTGAATGCCATCTGGTCCGGATGATCTGCCTTCTTTAATTTGTGATATACCCTGCATGACCTTGTCTGTTGTTATGGGTAGGTCTTCAGAGCAATTGAACTCTGGTATGTGCTTATGATTTCCAGGTATCCATTTTGTGTTATTTTTCGATTATAATTCTGTTGTCAGCAGTTTGCAGCGTTCCTGTTGTATTGGATTTAAATATTCCAGCAGCATCTCTGACCCTTTTGTGCATATTAAACAGATCCAATTTTCTTTCAAGCTCCTCTTGCTTCGCATTGTATTCTAAGCCAGCCATCCTTCTTTTGCTATTCTAATTTCCCGTCTAATCTTTCTCTGAATGTCTTCATGTCTTCATAATGCTGCTTCGCTGTTTTTAATTTTCTTTCCTCCTACATAAGTTGTAGTATCTCTCCTGTCATCCAGGTTTTTCGTTTTTCATCTTTGTTTATTAAGTGCTTGTCTCCAATCTCTTGAAAAATCTCCGAGAACTCCTGCAGTGATTCGTCTTTATCATCTGAATCGTCCAGCCTTTTCCGTTTCTCGTCCATCAGCTGCAACGAAATTCCAGATCACCTAAGCAATTGGAAATTTCCCCACACCCAGTTATTACTGGTAAATTTGCGTGTGGTGGCCCTGATGGAAAAACTAGCTCTATGGTAATCAGGAGGCAAGGTGAGGATTCGGTTTGCCACTTCTCGAGGTAAATAAAACCAATAAGTAGGAAACAAAGGTTGCGTTTATTAATAATTTCTGCCACAATAATAGCACACACAAAGGACATCCGTCGACTATATTACTAACTTGGTCAAATGGCGTTAGAAAGTACGTGGACGTACCAAGGCAGAACATAAACGGTCCAAAACTAAACAAAACACAATCGCAATACAGAGGAAAGAAACTCACCTAAGATCTTTCGGTGATAACAAAATCTACCTTATACAGAATTCTCTGTACGCGATCGATGGTATTAAATGAAAACAAAAAGGTAGTCCACTGTCCTCTTCTGCCAGTCCGAAACGAAAGGATCTCCTGGTATACAGTTTGCCCAGCAGGAATTGGTAACGTAGGCTTCAAAGTTACTGATGGACTCAAGGTCATGCGCCAGGTGTAAAAGCCACAAGGTATGGGAATAAAAAAACCACTGTACAACTCTTGAGGTCCACGTTGCAAAAAATAGAATTCCGATCTAAGGCGATACATAATTAGAGCCAGAAATAATGGTAAAAGTACTTACAAACAGCTTACTACTAAGCCAGGATAAAAACAACAAACGGAAAAATCCGCAATCGAGCGCCGCGTTGTCAAGGTGACACAGTAGCAAAACAGGTGTCTTATCCCAATTTACGATATTCACTAAACGTAAACCAAAACGTAAATACGATCGCTCATTTTCCAAAAATGACAGAACTCCTGATAACAACATCGCCATTTCTTCCATAGGCGTCGCCCACGGGAGAATAAAAAAGGAGTAAAATCCAGAGGCGCGCGAAACGAACGTCAAATGACGATTTTACGTTACACAGCCTTATTATCGTCTCCTTTGTTTCTTGTTCTTTTAATCTTTTCAAGTCCCATCTCCTTCTGGTTGTTCTTCCTGGAATCTTCTTAAGTTTCATTCTACATTTTCCGACTAATAGACACTGGTCAGATGATATTTCAGCACCAGGATAGGTTTTAACTGATAGACAGCTGTTACGGAATCGTTTGTTCACTACAATATAATCGATTTGATTACTTATTGTGTTTCCAGCTCTATCTTGTTTAAGATTAAGTATTCTTTTTCCTCTGTGAATATTTTCAATCTTTCGCCTCGTTCATTTCTTGTGCCCAACCCATAATCACCAACAAATTCTCCGCTTTTTCCTTTTCCAATCTTAGCGTTAATATATCCCATGATTATTGTCATAGCGTGTTTATCAAATTGCTCTAGTATGTTTGATAGTGATTTATAGAATAATTGTTCCACTTTTTCATCTGGCTTGTCAGCCGTGGGTGCATAGACTGAACAATGTTTAATTTTAATTTTTAATGGAGTGCTGTTTATTTGGATGACTAACATTCTTTCTGAGACCGGTGTAAAATTTTTGATGTACCGCTGTATGTTTCGGGATAATATCATACCAACTCCATACCTGTGTTGGCCGTCATTACTTCCCGAATGATAAACTTTGTAATCTGCAACAGTGCAGCCACCCGAACCGGACCACAGCATTTCGCTAATACCCATTATATCTATTCTGATATTCTTCATTTCCTGGATGGCGTTGTGAATTTTTCCTGCCTGGAACATTGTATTTACATTCCAGGTGCATATTTTAATAGGTTCTCGCCTTATTTCTAATGATGGTATTTTCTTCGTTCTTTTATTTGTCGTTATTTCTGTACAGGGGTTTCGCTGAATGACGACCCGGGAAGCCCTGTAGGTTCTCCCCTTGCCGGATCTCGGGTTCCAAAGTCCATGATCAGTATACGTTTATCAATTATTGTGTCTATAATTGCCATTTTGACTTTTCTTGGGATTATAATATCATTGATATTACATTGCTAAGGTATTTATTATGAATGATAAATATGCTTACTAGCTACATTGCAATAAAATATATTGTCGTGTTAAGTTAGTCTTGACTTCCCAAACCCTTAAATCGGATGCTTGGGGTAGTCGATCTCCACCGAAACAAATGACGATTTTAAGTTCCCGGAAAGCTTTATTGTCGAGAACACTTATCGAGACCACAGCTCTTCAGTTAGTCGGTTCAAAAAATTCAATTAAGAGGTCGTGGAAATTAAACAATATTTTATTTAATTATAGTTACTAAATTGTAACTTGTATTATTTTATATTCAAGTTAAGGATAAATAAAAATTAAAATTGAATGTATATATACCATGACAGCTGTTTCGTCCTTTTTTTTTTTTATTTATCCTTAACTTGAATATAAAATAATACAAGTTACAATTTAGTAACTATAATTAAATATTCTTACGAGTTAATAATACACATAAATAAATATTTTATTTACTCGAATAAAAATAATGATGAGAGCAATTACGGAAATCTTTGACACAAACGTCAAGTGATAAATAATATTGTGTTTTATGGGCAGTTTCAAGTAAAGCGTATTATTTACTTTCAAATTGCTAGCTATACGTTTACTCGACACTGTTATTGTGTTAATTTGTGTATCAAAAACAATAATTGTACAAATTTTGTTATCAAAATAAATGTTCAGAAACTTACGCAGTCTACTTATTTTGTCACACTCGGTATTTGCATTAAATTCGACCTGTCGTCGTGTGCGCATAATCCATACGGTGCTCCCTTAGGGCCAGTTCTACAAAGCAAGTATAAACTAAGAATAAGCTATACTGAGAATAAGTCTCTATTTTCTCTCTCTAAATTGCATTCTACGCTTGCGTACAACGCAATCTGTGTGACTTATTCTCAGTAAAGCTTATTCCTAATTTATACGTGCTTTGTAGAACTGGCCCTTAGTGGCGAATGTGGTGGGAATCGTGGCACCTGTTAGTTGACCAAATCTCCTGCTTTTACAATCAAATTGAACGAAATTTTGAACGGAAAGTTTCCAGTGCTGTGTTAAATAATCCACTAGTGTCAGTTACAGCGAATTTCCAAATTTTCAAACAGATATCCTCCTCACATGTGTTCAAACTAACCTTAAAATTGGACAATGTGCGAATAAAATTGACGAAAATATCAATCTTTCAGTTCCAAATACGATATAACGTAAATTGATTCTGTGATTAACAACGATCATCAGAATAACACTTTTGCAATGATGTTTTTGTGTCGTAGCACATAAAACAAATTTTTTGTCAATACGGTCGAAAATCGCTCGAAAATACTGAATTCTTGTAAAATTATGATTTTTACAAACTTACGCAGTTAAAAATACTCGCGAACACTTTTAATAACTCGCAGATACGCTTTTGAGATACTCAAAATCCCTCAAACTAACATTTTCTGGGATTTTGCAAGACATTTGCAAAAAAACAACCGCTTGCTTGCGAGATCGATCAAAATCTGTTCATAAAACGGCTCGCCAGTTCTCAGCGACGTAAAATCAACGTACCAACACTGCCCATATAAATTCATAATAAAATGTAAGTTTCCTCTCCTTGGCGCTGTTTGTTTGAATTTCAAAATTTCTTGTATTCTTCCAGACAATTCAACTTACACTGCTTGTTTAATTTTACCACCACAAGAAATATTAAAATCAAATAAGCTGTATCAAAAGAATGTGTTGAAAGTAACATAATATCACATTTTGATCCTTTTAATTGCTCTCATTTTTGCGTCATATTATTGACAAGTTTAAATTTACAACAAAATCATTCCAGGACCTCAAATCTGACTTTTGGATACCACAATATATTATTTATGACACAGGTTAAAGGAACCAAATAATATGTTAGAACTTAGCAAGCGACATAGTTAGAGGTAAATTTTTCGTTAGTGGTTTTTCGGCAAATGTGGAAGGAGACACCCGTGACAGCCAATTCCACCAATTGACACAAACATAGAATCGAAATGACGAATATTCGTTTCCGCACATTAGCCACTCCCAACCACTAAGAAAAAAAATTACACCAACCATTCATATTTTAATCATTCAACAAAAATGGTAATAATTATTATTAATTTAACTCTGAAACAAACGATAACAGAATTTCGCAAAACTTTCAACGTCCAACATTCGCGCACGCCATTTCCTAGCGCACAATTAATATACTGAGATTTTTTTTATTAAGAACACCACCATGAAGTGCGTCGGTTAGCTTTATTCCCGGTAGAGCATTATTTGAGATCTCTACTCAGCAGGTTTCTGCGGTGAACATTTGTGGGTTGCCAATTTAAAAAACTTTTATTCTTGTGTTTGTAAAATAAAATTTCAATCATGAGGATAAACACACCACGTACCACAGCTGTACGATTGGTAATCGCTTGCACCGCGAACACCTTGTGAAACTTGCAAGTTTTCCAACTTCCTTCACATTCAATTAATTACGAAATCGTTTTAATATTCTTCCTTCTTAATAATTATAAAAGGAAATAAAACACTTACCACTCTTTAGCCCTGTAAGGTGCACTGTATCCATATGGATAGAAACATAGGAACGCAATTTATCTGCATGTTAAAGTTTATTGTATCCAAATGGATACGGAGTGCCTTACAGGGTTAGAGAATTCGAACCTCTAGAAGAAAATTTGTACTTTCAAAATGAATTATTGTAATAACGACCAGTTATCTATACCATTGTACTACAGAACAAGCTTCGAAACCCAAAAAATTGAAATTCCACCAATGTCCTCAGTTTTAAAACGTATAAAAACAAATGTCTCAAACGGCGAAGTATTAATTCCCGAAACCACTAACAACGCGAAACCATTAATAATCCCAGAAAATTTATTAAAAATAGAAGACGGATTGACAACTATCGAAATAAAAAACATAACGCCTATACAGCTCCACCTAAGCTTAGAAAGGACGCGGCAAATATGCCAACTAATTTGATAAAAATTTGAATGAACCAATGAACGTTGAGTTATTTCTCAAGTACATTCTGTTGTAAAAGTTACAAATCATTGCGTGTGTTTACATTTGTCGTGTTTTTTTGTGTTATTTGGTTTCGTGTTATTTTATAATTTATTCCAACAGTGCTTTATTTAATATTTGCTGTAACAGTTTTTACGTATTTCGTGACTGCAATTTGACAAAATAATTTATGGATTTTAAATATTCGCGCCGAGAAACTTCTTCATTTGAGTGTACATTTTTAATTTTAGCAGCGCCTGACACGCCCCTAAAGTCGGTTCTAACGTTGGTGGAGCTGTAGTCTGTTTTTTTTTAAAGAAACGAGTAAAAATGTTCTATTCCACGTGGATAACTTGAATGTTAACCAATGAAATTGCTAAATTTAATTTAAACCTTGAATAGGGTTCAACCTTGCTTGAAATTTAATTTCAACCAATTTCATTGGTTAACATTCACGTTATCCACGTGGAATAGAATTTTTTTACTCGTTTCTTAAAAAACAGACTATAAGACCGAAATGTTTGAAATAAACGAAGAGTTTTTAAAACCTTGTATTTCTTACTTTCCTGAAGAATAATAATAATAATTTCTCCAAACGTCCAAGCTCAATATCAACAGAGGTAAAAAAATCATATTATTTCCTTAGGTGGGAACAAGAAAGCGCAAAATAGACGAGTTGATTGTTCGAGTTAAAAAGGTGACTAAGGAATTTGAACTTGGCGGAATTTTGGACGAATGGGTAAACACCAAATTTGAACAGGAGTGAAACCAGGTCACTTACTAGATAGATAGGCAATTATTGGATATGGCTTCAAGAAGGGAGGCATTGAAAAGACAAGAAACTTCCACGTTAAATAAACTTTTCAGTTCTACAGACTTGACAGTAACCCAAGAATAGCAGTAACAAAAACAGATTAAATCAAGTGCTTTCATTGTGGTTAAACCATACTTTTGGGAATTGAAGGTATAAAGGATTTCTTCTTCTTAATCTAACGATCAAATTAATAAATAAGTAAGATTAGTTTGTGACGCTTTGGAGAAGGGTATCGTAGCAGTGATATGTATGTTTTAAATAATGCACACGGAAGGCCAATATTCTTCGAGAATATGAAGTAAAGCATCAGAATCAAACTATTTGATGGTACACAAGGAGGCCCAAACAATTTATTGGTGGTAAGAAAGTCTTACCAGTAGTTGACAATGAAATAAGCAAGAATGGAATAAGCAAGGCACTAAGTGATCCCAGAAAAAATGGGTGGCGTTGAAAACCCTGGTGCAGAGTTATTTGTTTGGTTACAGTAAATCAGAACATTAAACGACAAGAATGACACCTTCGCAACTGTTATTTAACTTAAAACCCAAAACAAGATTGAATTTATTGAAAAGCAAGAAAGAAAATCCATTGGAAGAGAAGAAGGGCAGAAAAAAGGAAAGCAAGCAGTTGGAGGAAATAGAAGAAGTCTATTGCAAGGATTACAGGAATCCAAATAAAAAGCAATGGAGGGAATACGTAGTCGAAGAGGTACTATAAGAAAACAAACATATTTGTGCAAGGTAGTAAACGAAGATTTGGTATGGAAAAGGAAAAGACACACAAATCAAATTCTTAAAGGTTCAAGTAAACGTGGAAGAGAACCAAAGAAATAGTAGAACTGAGAACCCGGCTTTAACGATGCCAGTAGAAAAGTCACGACAAGGGGAGTGCCTGATAGAGATGAGGTGAGCCGGCGGTCTTACGAAGATGATATTCCATCAGAGGTGGTTAATTAAACAATTGAAGAAAGTTTTGGAGATGAACCAGTAGCGGTTACCGAGGAGGGTAGAGAAAATATAATTAAAAAAGTAAAAATAGAGCCGACCGACCAAGGAAAAATGTCCGACATCCCCGACGTTTAATATGAGGTATTGTAATGTTTTGATTTAATAATTATTGATGTTGTTGTTATGATGACATACCAACTGACAAATTAATATGAAACGTGTTTATTAAATAAACGTTCGGTTCTTACTAAGCTAGTATCTTTTAATGGAAACAGCACTGGCATGTATTGTGGAAGTACCTTTCTTCATTAGAGTGAATTTAATCTTGAGTGGCTGGCACGTGACTGGGGAATTGCGCGGCAAATGTGGAGGGTGAACACGTGACACACAATTCAACCAATTGACACCAACAATATAGAACCGACATGACGAATATTTTTTTCTGCGCATTACCTACTCCCAACCACTAACGATTAAATTACCTCTACATGTCTGTCTTATCTTTCTTTACGCTGTGCGGCCCTTTAACCTTCTTGGCTGCCCCGACGTCCCCCGACACTGCGATTTCGCAGGGATCGACTGCATCTGTCTTCCGTGCTCAAGGTTTTATGACGGCGTTGGTAACGACTTACTCGTCCAACATTTGACCCGTCTGTGGGCAGAACTGGTTCCTAGAACTGGCATTTATGTATTATCCTAACCGCTAGGTTATTGTTACGGCGAAAGAGGTGAAAGGTAAGTTTCGCTCTCTAAATACTCTGTACACAAGGATATGCGAGGCCATGCCATACCATGATGTGTTATATAATGTGACTAATAACATCCAACTAATATCAAGATTTAGAAGTTTTGTTGGCTTAAATCTTAAATATTTCGGTTTAGGTTATTTGTTGACCCTGGGGTATATCTTTAATAAGTTGAGCTGTCACAAAGATCCACATTTTCTTAGATTCCGCTTGGCGAGTTGCGTGGGCTCCTAGGATATTTTAATCAGTTCAACTGTCTCAGATATCTCGGTTATCTAGTTCAATGACTTAAAACAATAGCAACTCAACTTTTGCTTCTTTAAGTTTTCCAAATCTTTCCAAAAAATGTACATAGTGACTGGACTAATAAAATTTTATCATACATTTAAATTCCTGCAGATTCTAAGTTGGGTTTTAGTTGCGCATTTTGCTGTGCAAGTATAAACTATTACTTGGTTCACAGAAATAAGCAAAGATTCCAAGGAGGCGGGCAATTCGACGACCCGCCGGTACGTTTAGACGCCGTCGTTTCGACGCTGGCACATTTACGCGAGCACGATTCGACGCCTCAAGGGCAAAAAGGGAGATGTGCCATAGGAAAATGTTGGTTCTTGATATTTTTTATAAATGTATGTTTTCTATGAGGGGGCCGTTAAAAGAAAGGTCCACCGGTCGAGCTTTAGGTTAGAGTTAGGAAATGACATTTTTTAATTAACACCGCTAAAAAAGTGCCCGCGTTGAAACGGGTTATCCAAAAACAGCATTTTTCGGTAAAGATTTCTAAATGTCTAAAATAAACAACTAATTTTAGTAACTAAAATTTATTTCTTAAACTTTAAAAGCACCATGCTCAGAGTAAGTAATATTGCACTCCATATTCCAAAAGAAATAAATCCTATATATACGGAGCTCATCGAAAGGTCCCAACCTTTCTTTAAGATACCTCTCAAACTTACAGTTCCTGTTGTAAATGGAAGTATATGCGCGAAGGGTTTCAGAAGGTAATGTACAGCTTCCAGTGGCCAAATTAAACCACATATCAAAAAAACCGAAATCAAGCTTCCTGTTGCGACTATCATTGCAGTTAATTCTTTATCGCAAACACACGAAATAAATAAACCTGTAATATTATAATTTTGTTATAAAAATATATTAATGATATTAAAAATTACCACTTACCATAAGACATACCACAAATTCCACAAAAACAACAAAGAAAAAATACTAATATAAGAGAACCTTTCATGGTCATCGACAATACAACAAATGCCCCAACGATGGTTAAAATTATTTGAGTTAAGGTTATACAAAATTCACATATAAAGTGAGTCAACATTAATTCCGCGTCATTTATTCCAATGACATAAATTCTTTCAAAAGTACCTTCGTTGCGTTCTATCAACATGGAAATTGATGACGTTCCAACAGCCAAGTTAAAAATTAATCTAAAATTTATCCTGATTAGCTATTGATTATTACCTAAAAAAATATTGAAATTACATTATGACGAGTGCAGGTGACGCAGACTCAGTAAAATTTGGTTCTATGTCACCATAAACGGGATCTTCAAACTGTAAAGATTCCAAAAGTATAAAAATCAATAAAAATATTTTTTTAACCATACATTGATTGGTATATTCAAAGCTTTCCTATTTTTTCCGCATGCTTCCATATAATCTTGAAGGAACTCTTGAAAAGTTTTGTACATATATATCGTCAGGTATGTTGCAATTTGTTTATCTAAAAAGAAAATGCTGTTGAGATGTTTACAAACTTAATGTAGTATTTGCTAAAGTTAGGTTAGATGTTATCGATACTTGGTTTTAGGTAAAACACAACCCCTTGGCATTGGAGTAGATGATCAGCTATACAATGGAATTCACGGTACATGATTAATTAGGTAATCCGGCGAGCATCCTTTCAATTAAATAAGGACATACAATTAGCGATCGCAAGCCGTTGGTGATGCGAGAGAGAGAGAGAGATGGGAAACCCGCAAGTCTTCTAAATGCCACCGAACTAAAAGAATGCAGTATTGAATTACCTTAAATCATGTACCGTGATTGGAATTTAGGAATTTAGTTACAAAACAAAATTTCTTACGGGCTACATCTCTGAAGACATCGATTTCTGAGTTTTTTAAATCCCACGGTTGTGTATGCCTTCCTTCTTCAAGGCGTGTAAGAAGAGCCTCTGTATAGTTTTCACTTATGACAATTGAAGCGGAATTTTTACCTTTGAGAACGGATTCCACTGCTTCTTCTTCTGATTCATAATAAACCTAAAATTTTCGTGTAAAAAACTTGAAAAATAATCATCAACTTGTTTGTTTACTAATTTTACACCTTGCAGCTCCAAACGTTTTGTAAAGAAACAGCTAAGTTGGGTATTATTGCAGGTTAGATTCGAGTCACAATTTTCCAAATTATGCGTCTCCCGATTGATTATTGCAACAGGTACATCGACAGGACTTCTTCCTATGGTATAGTAAAATAGAAAAACTATTACCAATGGTAAAATCAAAATAAAAAACATCGGAATTAAATTTTTTAGCATCCACATAAAACCTCTAAAGAGCAACGCTTTTATGCGATTTTTATTCAAACTTGGAACAAAATCTATCAACGTCTTTTTGTGTACTCTCTCTAAAGGAATTTCGGGTATATTGTATTTGGTGATGGAATAATTAATATCTTCAGCTACGGTTTGATGAGGTTGAGAACCAAAACTTTTGCTTTGGACGGCACTCAATCTCAAGAAAATTTCTTCTAAGGATGTACCTCCAAACCGACGAATTAAAGTTTCTGGGGATTCTTCTGCTAAAAATGTTCCTTCACGCAACAAGGCAACCTTTAAATGCAAAATTTAACTAAAATTAAACAAAAACGGAAAAAGAAAAGGTTACCTTGTGTGCTTGTCTGGCTTCCTCGATGTAATGTGTGGTGATAATAACTGTGACGTTTTTTTCTTCTGCAAGTTGGGTCAAGTAACTCCAAACTGTTTTTCTGATTATTGGATCAATTCCAACTGTCGGTTCGTCCAAAATTAACAATTCGGGTTCGTGCACAAGTGCAACTGCTAATGATACCCGTCTTTGTTCACCACCACTCAAATTTCCAATAGCCTCGTTTAAATGATCCAGCAGAAGCAACTCTTTCAAAAATTTAGTTCTTAGTTTTATTTGATCGTTGGTCATTCCGGCTACCCAACCAAAATATAGCAAAGTTTCGTCGATCGTAAAACTGACATATAAAGCTGTATTCTGAAGTTACAAAATTAATTTTGATTTTGATTTTAGTTTATTGTTCACACTTACTTGAGGCATATAGCCAACGTTTGGTCCAGGGACTCTGCTGTTTTTAGTTCCAGGTGTACCTCCCAATACCCAAATTCTTCCAGAATTTAAGCTTTTGCTGCCTAGGATGCAGTTTAAGAGAGTTGTTTTTCCACATCCACTCGCCCCTAGTAGAGCGTAACTAAAATAAAAATTTAATTTTTAAATGTAAAATTAGATGAAATATTACATTTCGCCTTTTTCTACTGTCGCATTTAGATTATGGAATACAGAAACTTGGTTAAATTTGAAGCCATAACTTTTGGTAGCGTTCCTAAGATAAACTGCATATTCGGTGGGTTTCGAACCAGATGTATTTTCGTTCAGTTCAAAATCAGTATTGGGATAAATGGTGTTATCGTTCATCTGTGAAAAAGATCATAAGAAGTCAGAACCGAACAGAACATAATAAATTATATAATATAATAAATAATAATAAATGAAATACCTCAAATAGTTGCGACATTTTTCTTATGGAGGCGACATTACTAATTGTTCATTTTATAGTCAATCCATTGATGAATTAATTGAAATTTAACCAAAAATATAAAAAAGTTTTCACTAAATATGAGATAACATTGTGATTTTATGTCACAATGCAACTAATACTAAAATGTATAAGCTACTACGGTTCATCAAGGTGATCAAGATTTCCGGAATCTTCCAAAAAAAATTTAATAATCGCTGCCGGCGTCCATCGCAATACACAGAACAATTATTTGTTTGTGTTATATAGGTAAATATGATTATAAATTCTAGCTTTTTATAATTAGCCCAGTCATCCGAATAACATTCAAGGCCATGAAGTAATAAAAGTAAAAATTGGTACACAATAATCATTGCAGGAGATTCTTATATTTTTTGGTAAAAGTAAAAACTTTGAGGACACAAAGGAAACACCAAATTGAAAGATGTGGCCCAATTTTGTAAAATTTTGCAATTTTAGCTAATAAAGTAAGCTAATTATAGTAATAAAAACACCAAAACCATAACTTGCTTAACTCCAAAAATGAGTTAAAACATGACAAAAAGGCCCATCGCAATTTGTAACTCAAAAAGTTCATATAAAAGGTGCAAAATAAAAAACCTATTAAAAAAACAAAATCTAATTTTAATCACCTAAATAAAATAAGAAAAACTAAGGTCGTTCAAATTACGATAATTTAAAAAAACCCAGAAAACGATGTTTGATAAATAATATTCTTAAACAATTATGGAAAAATACGAAATTACAACCTAAAATCTAAACATTAATTTACCATCATAATGAATTAGAAATGATTGTTTTTGGTGCGCTCTACAACAAAAATAGTTAAGGGGTTCACCACCTTGGCGCTCGCAAAATAAGTATAAAAAATATTATAATTAATATAAAATAATTTCAATTTTACACCCATACATTGTAGTTTTATGAATAATTTAAAATAGTAGCGAATTAAAAAAATTTAAAAATTACGGAAATATGAGCCATTGAAAATCCTTGCTGATGGTGTACTTATTTTCTATCTCAGATATCGTCTGAAAAATAAAAAATAAGTTTCCTCTTATTTAAAAAGGTAATAGCTAAGATGTAACAGGAAAAAAATTTCTTTTAAGGTTTTTATAGAAATGACAGCTGTTTGGAAAAAAAAACTCTGAATTTTATCGAAATTTTTTATTTAATTCTTTTTATTCACTAATATTTCAAATTATTCATAAAACTTCAATGTATTCGCTGGGTGCGTGACATCTGGCCACCTTTTTTGCACAATTTGTCCGCAAGGGGACGCTAGCGTTGTTTTTAATACCCCCATTATGCACTACGCACCCAGCCAATGGGTGCGTGACATCTGACCACCTTTTTTGCACAATTTGTCCGCAGCGGACGCTGGCGTCATTTTTTAATACCCTCACTATGCACATCGCACCCAGCGAATACCTGGTGACCAGCCGCCGATGTGAACTTAGAAAATTAATATGGGAAATTGATTTTTCTTTAATTTCTGCTTCCCATCAGAACGGATAAGAATGAAAAAGGTATCAATTTCAAGAGATTTGTATTCCTCTTCTAAAGATACCTAACACTTGATATCTTGTTCTTTAATTTCTGTTGAAAACTCACGAATAAAATGCAAAATAATATAAATTAATAAATGAAAAAGGTATCAATTTCAAGAGATTTGTATTCCTCTTCTAAAGATACCTAACACTTGATATCTTGTTCTTTAATTTCTTTTGAAAACTCACGAATAAAATGCAAAATAGCGCATTTAAAAAATTTTTAGTTGCTTTGTTTGAATTTTATTGCAATTGTTTCTGCTTGAAAACCAATAATTTCCAACAAGTTACTTTGACAGACTGCAATAAATTTGGTTAAAAAAGAACGTAAACTTCAATTTAATGAAGTTTATTGGTTTTCAAGGAAATATAATAAATTGCAATAAAATTCAAACAAGGTAACTAAATTTTTTTAAATGCGCTATTTTACATTTTATTAGTGAGTTTTTAACAGTAATTAAAGAACAAAATACCAAGTGTTAGGTATCTTTAGAAGCGGAATAAAAATATCTTTAAATTGATACCCTTTTCATTCTTATCAGTGTAACGTCGTTTGCTCGTACAAACGCCGCCAATGCCCCGATGCTCTGGTGATGTTACGGGTGGCTTAGCTGGAGGGTTGCACCTCCTTCTAGTACCAGAGCAGGGTCGCGCGTACGTAGTTCGTGGGTACTTATGGTACTTACCTCACTCTGCAATACAAGCTTAAAATTCCTGATAGCTAGGAAAAAGTATTGGGCGCCGCGCCAGTATAAACACAAAAGAAGGAGTAAACAATCTTTAATGCAATACAAAAAAAGTGGTTGATAAGATCAACCAAATGAACTCAGATGTAATGTGCACTGTTACTACAAACAATACAATCAGCCGGACTCGTAGTCCCAAACAGTAATGTTCGCAGCTAAGGGATGCCAAAAAAAACCGCTAGGTGACTAGTCGGTTGCCCCAGCAACAGGCTGAATTGAATAATCAAAAAAGCAAGGGCACTACCAGCGAACAATGACAATAAGTCACTTCGCCCAAGTAATATCATCCAAGTGGCCTACCTTAAATTTGCTCGTCCTGGTATTCAAGGGGTGTGTGAAATCAAAACACTTTATTCCGGCAGAATCACTTTCCTTTGGAGGCCCCGTCCGAAAGTTCCTTCTACCAGTGTTGAATATGAACTCAAAGCTAAAGCTAAAGCAAACATACTTAGAAAACTTATACTTGTACCCGTTTGTCACCTCAAGCGTTTCTGTAATGAATACAAGTTGGTTGAGTTAAAGTGAATTTAAAGTTACGCCACTGGAGTGCTGATAGGTAATAATTAATTATTGACAACTGATAATCGCTAACAATAATCGAATAGTTATGTTGGAAAATGTTACAGCTCCGGTAGGATAGATTGGCTTCCGAAAGTAACAAATGGTCTTTAGGGATTGGTGAAAGCAGAAATACGCTCGACACGCTGGAGGTGAAGTACTAATAATCAAAATCGATACACAAACCGTGGTAGTGATGATGATTGTAGAAGGTAACCGGGAATCCCAATATTATCAATAAGCTGCTGAATTGGACTCCAATATTTACAATTGTAGTACCGATGATCTACACTAGATGGCTACGTGCGGGTTTGGGGACGATTTCAATTCTCTTGCGTTATCACTAGTGATGTGACGAGTCGAATACTTTTTAAACTCAAGTAACTCGAATTCGAAACATTTTCAACTCGAGTTAATACTCGAGTAATTTTATTCGGCTGCACGCGCACTTTGTATCATTAATAATAATTAAAATAACATTAAAAATTATTAAATTTAATCTTTTTTATGAGTTGTGACTTATGAATATTTGAAAAGGCAAATCAGTTAGTAAAAAATTAATAATAATTTTGCTTTGCTTTGCATTCGTCTCGTTTATAAAATGATTTGTGCTTGTGCAGTTTGCGTGCGTATTTAAAACTCGCCAACTCGAGTTGCACAAAAAAACTACTCGAGTTATTCGAATACAGACCTTACTCGAGTTTTAACCCGAGTAATACTCGACTCGTCACATCACTAGTTATCACTAATCACAAAAATCGCAGATGTGACCTTCCGTATGCGCTGCTACTGCCGGGTTGCGCGTAAAATAACACCTAACCTAACCTAACCTAACTCGTCCAAAAGTCATTAAAGGGACATCCTAATACTTTTTCGGTTTGAAAAAATCTATTTTTTAAAATGTGTCCTATTCGGAAGTAGGACAGAAATAGGTAAGTAGATTAGTAAGATCTAAACTTTGATAGTATTCTTCTACACAATAATTGGCCAAGTATTCGCTATGTGCAAGGTATGAGAGGGGATAAGCAAATCAAACGAAGCGTTCGGAGTGGCCGATAATAGAACCTCAACGGGACTTGCATTATGTCATAAACACGTGATCATACAAAATTAATTAAATTATTTGCTATAAAACAGTTGGTATTCAAATTTTATGACAGCAAAATTATTCAATTTCTCATGGCGTACTATTTTCACAGTGAACATAAAATGTTCACAGTCCCGAGTAATTTTCTTTATTGAGCCACCAGAGGGCAGTAGGAGGAATGCACATAGCGAATAGACTAGAATGAGAAAGATTGGTAAATTTTATGCTTAATTTTTAACGTTGTTTTTACAAAAAAAAGCTGTATTATTTTTGAGAAAACCAACTTTAGCTGTCCGCCATTTTGTGAATTTTCGTCCAACAAAATAATCGTAATATTAAATAATTATGTTGATTAGTTTCAGTCGGTCGCAAGTATTAGCTAATTTTTTAAAAAGCCCTAAAATATAAATAAATAATAAAAACATATTCAACATTAAGCGGAATCCTCGAAGTTGGAAAACACACTTTCATAATTCGCTGATATTTCGCTTATTACTCAAAACAATTGCACAAAAGTATATATTTTTTAAAATATGACACTTGGAAGCAGACCGTGTTTCTAATTTTTTTAAATTCAAAGAAAAAAATGTTGAAACAAATTCAAATTCGAAAAAAACAACATGGTCTGCTTCCAAGTGTTCTCTTTTAAAAATTGAATCGCTAAGTGCAGAAAGGGAAGTACTGACAAATTTGGATAAATTGAGTTATACATCATATCATATATTTTCGACATAGCCCGATCGTTTGATGCAGGAATAAAAGTTCTACCATCAAGCGTTACTTAGTTAATCGTCATTAAAATATGCATTAGGTGCAGAAAGGGGAGATCAGATGCAATAATTTCTATTCTGCACGAAACGTCGCGTCGCCTACTTAGTTAACAGTGGTCATTTAGTAATTTCCGTCGGAAATATCGCATTATTCGGGTAAAGAATTTGAATACCTAAACGCATGATTGTCTATTACAAAAATGTACCAGCTCTTCAAAACTCTCAAAAATCCTAATTTGAAAGTGACGTACTGATTTTGCACAATGTTTATTTTGGCTTTGAATGAGTATATTTTATCTTTTATAGAATAAAGTTTTCTTTTGCTTAAGTTTTTTATATTATTTAAATTAAATTGCATTATTAAGTGCAGAAAGGAAAGTACTTCAATGTAGTAAATATTTTTTTGGGGGCGCAATATTGATACAATTAAGTTATTTTTTCACTTTTTCTATAGCTAAGAGCCATTTCTAAAATGTGTGAAAAAATTGTGCAGCTGAAAGCTATGGTTAAAAATGTATACAGTTTAAATCGATTATCTCAAAATGTAAATTTTGCAATACTTTCCTTTCTGGACTTAGCGATTCAATTATACTATACTTTTGTGCAATTTTTTTGAGTAATAAGCGAAATATCAGCGAATAACGAAAGTGTGTTTTCCAAGATCGAGGATTCCTCTTAATAATTTCTATTAATTTCAAGGCCGTGTTCGGGTTTGAAATTAAAAAAAAAATCAAGTTTTTGTTTTTTTTGCATATACTTAAAGTATAAAAACCTTTAAGAATATATTCACAAGAGAAAATTTTAAAATTCCAATAATTTACCACGTTTTAGCTATTTTAGTGACGCAGCAACTGAACCCAGCAGTGAGCAACTTACCGAAGGTCGTAGTAATTATGTATTTTATAACATTTTAACATTTTTCAATATGGTTGACATGATATCTCAAGTTCCATTTGACCGATTTACTTCAAATTTTGTACAAACCTTCAATATATAACTGTCTATCACCCCTACCACTTCTGTATGAAACTTATTTGTTTTACTGGTTGAAACTTTTGCTTAAAACTTTAAACGTGTTTTTCTCAAAACAAGATTTTTCAACATGGTTGACATGATAGCTCAAGTTCCATTTGACCGATTTACTTCTAATTTTGTACCAACCTTCACTATATAACTGTCTATTGTCCCTACCACTTTTGTATAAAAATTATTTGGTTTACTATTTTAAAAATTAAGAATTGTGAAAAAAATAGTCAAAAAATGAATTTTTTTCTTCAGGCAGCCGCCATTTTGTGAAAAAAATTTTTTTCATTTTCTCTTTGGTAGGGACTATAACGACATTTTTACTAATTATGAATCTTTTTTTAAATCTTGTTTCCGATGACCAGAAGGGTTGCAATCGTGTCAACCAGCACACCCTCTATTTTTTTTACCCCCAACTTTACCAGCTTATAGCTGGTAATATAAAAACTTGTGATTATAATCACATATTACATAAATTGGTAATTGATCAAATATTGTGTATTTAATAAATTAAAGGAGTTCAAAACACATTAACAACAAAATTAGTTATTCATTATTTCCCATGTTAATTTCCTATGTTCACATCGGCGGCCGTCACCCGGTATAAAGGCACGTGTACCTACTAATTTTTGAAATTTTTTGAAAATATAGGTTTTTGGTAAAAAATTTAAATTGATGGTTAAACAACCAACATTAATGCCTGTTTTTACCAACAATTTATTTAAGAATTTCCTAGTAAAGAATTACTTAGCTAGGATTCCATAAATGTGATTGGTAAAATTTGACATAGTATTGACATAAAAAATTCATATGTCAAATTTGACCAATCAAATTTATGGAATCCTAGCTAAGTAATTCTTTACTAGGAAATTCTTAAATAAATTGTTGGTGAAAACAGGCATAAATGTTGTACAAACAAATTTTTTTGTAGATTTTGAGGGAGTTGTATAATTAATAGATTAATAGGAATAATAGGCAAAAACGGAACTGACTTAGAAACGCTAATAAACGTTTTAAATATTGGTAATAAAGTTTCTCTATTGGTGAGTCAGATCTGTTTTTGCCTAACTACCCTGTCTCTAATAATTAAGTAGGTATTATAATCTTATGAACTATTTACAAATTTAAAAATTTATTACGTGTATCTACGTAATTAAATTAAAGGTACGTGTATCAGTGGCGTAAATAAGGGGGGTGATCAGGGTGATGAATCACCCCCCAAAGGCTAATAATAATTCAAAAATTCCATTTAAAAGTAAAAATTTCCAAAATCCCAGGTGGTGTCTCCTACCAGATTCATCACCCCCCAAATTCAAATCCTATTTACGCTACTGACGTGTATACTAATCTTTTTTAAATTTTTTAAAAACACGTGCCGGACGGCCTTATGCATCTTTTGTTAATTATTATATCGTAAATTTGATTATCATATATTTTTGGTAAAAATTTTAGTGAACGAACGTCACCATCAACGTCACAATTAACCGACGACAAGATTGCGTTATCCGATTCAATTACAACTTGCAAGTAGGACTAAGTTTTTTTCTAAATTTATTTGCTGTAATTCATTGTCGGCTTATAGTAGGTCAAACCTACTTATCCCTTTTTACCTGAAAACCATGGGATTAATTTAATTTAAAAGCCATGTAACGGTATTACTCATTTTTGGAATTTCCTACATTTGTTGTAATTATTTTGTTGCAGGTTGATACTTGTTTTATAACTTATCAATATATTAGGGTACTGTTACAATGCAGAATGCAAACTAAAATATACAAACAGCTTTTAATTAACTTTGACCTGTAGTGATTATTGTAGTGAAAATTATAAAAAAAGGAACAAATTTAAGAAGGTGTGTGTGAAATGAGTGGAAAAAAGAGAGATGGTACTTTGTTATCTTTTTTTACTAAAACCCCCAAAAGGATAAAATTAGATGACGACAGCAATACGGATAATGCAGTGCCTGTTGCAAGTGAGCACATCAGTGAAAATGAAGTGGAAGAAGTGATTTACAGTCGCCCTAGTTTCAGTGGAAATATTCTTAAATAATATATTTATTTGTAATAACTACCGAAAATTTTACAAGTGCATTTTTTAGGCTTTTTACAAGTGCCCCCCCCCCCCCCGAAATGAAATCCTGGCTACGGGCCTGCTGTTAAAGATCTTTTAGCACTTTTATATAATACTTTTAACTTAATTTTGCCAAAAGATGCAAGAACATTGATGAATACTCCAAAAAATAAAAAAAATTGATTTAATATTAAAAAATTTTATTAAACAATAAATTATTTGTTCTAATTTTGAAGATACCTTTTCAATATCGGCAATATTTGCTCAATCTCATGTAATTTATTAACAAATCGACAACTGTTTTGAAGGGATACACCACTTCTTTTTCAAAGACACAAAAACTTTGAGTAGAAGAAGTGGCTTATTCCTTCGAAACAATTGTCAATTTTTTAATTTGCTACTGCTGGGTCCTCCTGGTTCTTCTGATTTTCGTGGTTCAATCTGTTCAAAGTAAATTAAAGTGATTTAAATGTTTAATTAAGAGCGCGCTGCAAATTTTGATGCAAAAACATGTTCAACAAATGGCGTGCCCTAAAATATTAATCTTTTCTACGAATCTTTGAAATCTTTATAATTCTGTATTGGTGAAAAGATTAGTATAAAAGATTAATATTTCAGGGCGCGCCATCTGTTGAAACATGTTTTTGCATCAACATTTGCAGCACGCTCTTAAGATTTGGTTGGAGAACAATATATTGTAACATTATTATACAACCTAGTAAAAATTGATAGGGTTTTGTATTATTCTTACTTACCTTTTACGAAGAAGAAATCAAAACAATATAAAATTATTTTATTTAATTCTGCAAAACTTACCTAAACACATGGTAGTAATAAAAAAATGAGTCTGCGATATGAGTATAATGAAATTGAATGAGATAGAAAAAAAAATTTGACATACGAACATATGCGAACGATGCGAACGAATATCTACGAACTAGTTCGAGATTGGCTTGGCGCCGAGGCTACACAGGCTAGGCGCCGGAGTGCGCAGGAGATCTGCAAGTTATTCTCAGGTATGGCTTCATAACCTGACACTGGCTTGCACCAAGCCAAGCGCAGGACATTCTCAGGTATCGCTAAGTAACCTGTAAATTACTATTTATTTGGAGTCAGCCAGACCTGGCGCAGGCTTGGCAGGTAAAATTTGATTTTGCAGGTAATTGCCAGGATTGAAATGTTACTTGGGTTGTTTTCATTGAGCTCGACAAATCGCCCATAATTTATGCTTTTAAACCAGAAGACGGCCTTTTAAGGGTCCGATTTTAAGGACTGTTTCAAATCTTCATTTAAAGCTCAAAATTGGTTTTAGAAACAGCGATGAATTTTTTTAATGGAAAGAGGAGAATTTTCCGAACATTTTAATTATGTTAATTATTGATTTTATATCAAAAACGTGCAATTAATTAAAATTTAAAAAATACATACAGGGTGGCCCTTTGAAAACGAAACAGACAGGATTGTGGCCAGCAGAATTTTTTTTTCAAGAAATGCAAAAACACGTCAATTTTATCATCGAGGGGGACAACTTTTGCAACCAATGCCACTCCCGTATTGTTTCATTCCTTCGCGCTGTGATGACAACCCCTGAAATGTTAATAGGGATGATATAGCAAGTGATACCTCATTTGAAAGGTCTTGCTTCCCTGAATTCAGCGATATAATTTTTTGGAAATTTTATCAATTATTCAACAAAAAAATTGAAGCTGTAAAGGTGCGAAATAAATCCGATATTTCAAGACATTTAAGAATAAAAAAGTGAAAAACGGTTGGACAGGTTGATTTTAATTTCAAGGGGGCTACTTTTACTGTTATTCATAAACATTGACAGTTCAACCCTTAAGGTAAAGGTCAAACCACCCTTACAGTCTTGAATGCAATGAGGAATTGAAACAATTCTTCCATTGAAGAAGCTGGTGGTGAATAATTTGAACAAATAATTTGATTAAACTGATCTTTTTATCAAACCCATATTTTCATTCAAAATTCTAAGGGTGGTTTGCCCTTTACCTTAAGGGTTGAACTATCAATGTTTATGAATAGCAGTAAAAGTAGCCCCCTTGAAATTAAAATCAACCTGACCAAGCGTTTTTCACTTTTTTATTCTTAAATGTCTTGAAATATCGGATTTATTTCGCACTTTTACAGTTTCAATTTTTTTGTTGAATAATTGATAAAACTTCAAAAAAATTATATTGCTGAATTCAGGGAAGCAAGACCTTTCAAATGAAGTATCACTTGCTATATCATCCCTATTAACATTTCAGGGGTTGTCATCACAGCGCGAAGGGATGAAACAATACAGGAGTGACATTACTTGCAAAAGTTGTCCCCCTCGATGATAAAATTGAGGTGTTTTTGCATTTCTTGAAAAAAAAATTCTGCTGGGCACAATCCCATCTGTTTCGTTTTCAAAGGGCCACCCTGTATATTATGACACAGTTAAAATAGCAATACGGGAGTGACATTGGTCGCAAAAGTTGTCCCCCTCGATGATAAAATTGACGTGTTTTTGCATTTCTTGAAAAAAACATTCTGCTGGCCACAATCTCGTCTGTTTCGTTTTCAAAGGGCCACCCTGTATATTATGACACAGTTAAAATAGCTATCTTTAATATTAATTCTGCATTAAAATCGTTTAAATTTAATATTGTAAGTGAAGTTTCGCTTCGACCATAATTTAAATTAATTCAAAAGACGCACCTTTTGAAACCAATGAAATTTTTATTTCATTTTTTCCAAATTCCAATAAATGAAAGACGTTATTTATAATTAAATTATTGTAAATCTAGGTAATTGCGCCACATGTTGAAAAACTTCTCGTCCTAATAATAAATGGGGACCTATTAAGTGAACAAAATAATTTTTCAATAAGTATAATATAACCTATTATTATAGGCGGCGGTCGCAGCATAGTGCTAACGCGAGTTGACTATGAACGCTAAATACTAGGTTCGAATCCGAGTGAAGTAAGAATTTTATTCTGACCGTCTCCCCTCGGAAGGCAATGGCAAACCACCGAGAGTAATTTGCCAAGAAGAATCCTTAAAATGTTAATGATCTAAATAAGTCCAAAATTGATCTGTGGACTAAGGGGAAGGCAAACCACCACCCCTGGATTCTGGATTGAGTGTGGAGGGCAAACCAACGTTTACATGCACTCAGGCCACAAAACCGGGCCACAAAACCTCCGGTGTCAGCAGCCCCCATCCTCCTATTCCTCAAGCCATCCCAAACTCAAGACGAACTCGAGTATTTTTGAAGGCGGTGTGCTACTAATACTGGCCATGCTAGGCCAGAAGCTACCCAACATGGATCCTCTTTTCGATGCCAACACTGGGCAGTCGCAAAGCACATGTTCCACTGTTTCATCTTCTTCTTCACATCCCCGACACAATGGGCTGTCAACAAGTCCCATTGTGTGTAAATGCTTGTTTAGCTTACAGTGCCCCGTAAGACATCCCACGATAATTCGTAGGCTGTCCCTAGACAACTTCAGATAGTATCTTGCATGTTTGTCAGACGGTGCGTTAATTGCCGCCTTAGCCTGACGGCATCCAGCGACATTCACCCATCTTTCCGCATGCAGTCTGCGGGTTTCCCCTTTTATGATAGCATCAAGGGTTTTAACAGCCAGTGTGAGAAAAGGTTCCGGACCGCATGGTGCATTTCCCGAACCCAGCCTCGCCAGCTCATCAGCCCTCTCGTTGCCCTCATTCCCTTCGTGCCCTTTAACCCAGCTGAGAGTTACGACATTATGAATTGATATCACGTTTAGTGTCTCGATGCATTGTAGCACAAGACCAGAGATGATCTTGCAGCGATTTAGTGCCGCAAGGGTCGCCCTACTATCAGTGATTATTTGAATTGTTTTGCCCCGGATATTACTTTCCTGGACTAATTCTGCGCAGCGGAGCACTCCAATGAGTTCCGTCTGGAAAACAGAGGCGTACCTCCCCAACGATATCTTCATATCTAGCTGCAGTTCCGAGGAGAATATCCCCACACCCGAGCCAGTCTTGTTTTTGGAGCCGTCCGTGTACAGACATATGTCAGCACGGTTAGATCCTTTTGTGTCTAACAGAATTGTAAAATTTCTCCTAAACACATATTTGGGGGGGATCCTGTCAGCATCAAGACTCAGAAGAGGCACCCTTTTAGAGTAGTCCTCCAGAATCCGTGTATGCCCCTTGGCTCCCCACCTATGGGTCCAAAGACCCCATGCCCGCATTCTTAGAGCGGCTCTCAGCGCCTGCTCCTCCACAAAGAGATCTAAGGGAGGAAGGCAGATGAGAACCTCCAGTGCAGCGGTGGGTGTTGTTCGCATCACTCCCGTCACTGCTACGCAGACTGATCTTTGCAGCCGTTCAAGAGAGGACACCACCGTAGTCAGTCTGGTTCTGGGCCACCAGACGAGTGCGCCATAGCAGAGCATAGGCCTTATTACGGCAGTGTACAGCCAGAGGGCAATCTTTGGGGAAAAACCCCATGATCTTCCCAATGCCCTGCGACACTGCCAGTAGGCCATGCTTGCTTTCGTCGCTTTAGTGCTGATGTGTTTGCCCCAATTTAGCTTCGAGTCGAGTGTAATTCCCAGATACTTGACCTCTGAAGCCAATTTAAGAGGGGTTCCCTTTAAGCGAGGCATTCTCATGTTCCTCAGCTTTATTTTTTTGGTGAATAGTACAAGCTCAGTCTTGGTTGGATTAACCGAAAGAGACTGCTCTGAACACCATGCCTCAAGGATTCTTAAAGCGGCCTGCATTAATTCACACAGGACATCTTCAAATTTCCCCCTAAGCAGTATGGTTATATCATCTGCGTATCCTACAGTGTAGAAACCGTTATCATTGAGTAGCTTTAGGAGGCTATGCACCACAAAATTCCACAGCAAAGGCGAGAGTACGCCTCCCTGCGGACAGCCCTTATTAACCGCCCCTCTAATATTCGCATCTCCCACACTTATCTCAACAGCCCTACAGTTCAGCATAGATCTGATCCATCTAATGATGGTGTTAGGCACATTGTGTTCATGTAGGGAGTTGCAGATGCTTTCAGAGGTAGCATTGTCAAACGCTCCCTCAATATCAATAAACGCTCCCAGGGTACATTCCTGAGATTGTAACGATCTCTCGATACGCTCCACCACCTTGTGTAGTGCAGACTCAGTAGATCTCCCCGTAGTGTATGCATGTTGATTCAGGTGTAGTGGGCTATGCACCAACACTGCATCCCGAATTTCTCTATCGCACAGTCTTTCCAGTGCCTTCAAAAAGAAGGATGTAAGACTAATTGGCCTATATGATTTAGCCAGAGAGTAGTCACTCCGCCCTGGCTTGGGTATGAAGATTACCTTAACCTTGCGCCATTCCCTTGGTGTGTAGCCATGCGCAATGCACGCCTTGTACACCTTCACTATGGGACTGAGTAGGAATACCAGGCCCCATTGGAGTAGGGCCGGATACACTCCATCCAGCCCCGGTGATTTAAAGGGACTGAAGGATTTAATTGCCCATTCCGTCTTGTTAGGGTTCACAGTTAAATTTACACTTTCCCAGTCCGCCTCGGTCGGTGTCCGCGCGCTAAGCTCAGTCCACTGATGATCCGAGACAGTTATGCTACCAGGAAAGTGTGTTTGTAACAGTACCTCGGCAGTCTCCTTGAGGCTCTCCGTAAAGGAGCCGTCATCTCGACGGATCGTGCCAAGCTGTTGGCTTGGGTCTTTGGAAATTATCTTCTTCAGCTTAGCCGCCTCCGTAGTGGACGCAATGTCGCTGCAGAAGTCCCTCCAAGACTCACGCTGTTTTTGGCGAATCATCCTCTTGTATTCCAGCCGAAGGTTTTTAAACTCCTCCCAGTCAGAACCACTTTTGGATTTCTTCGCCTTGTTACAGAGCCTCGAACCACCACCCCATTAACATTAACACATTTCCCTGATACAGCCTTCTTGGCTAAGTCGGGGGGATCGCCGTACATCCGAAATCGGATAGGCACCTAAAGAAGAAGAATATAACCTAAAAATGAAATTATTCATATTACATATTATAACATAAAATATAACATTCTATCCATAGTATCCAAGTTTCACGTCAGAATACTGTAACGGGCAGCAAGTAACGTAATGCGTTAAAGATTTAAGTCAATTACGACTTTTCATGTTCTAATAAATTAATTACTCTTATATAGTCCTTGCCAAATATCTGTGCGTCTACGACATAGTTGAAAATGGTATGAATCAAGCTGGAAAACATGAGTCAAACGAGTGCTTTTTAAAATGCATCTTTTCTTTTTAATTTAATGTAACTTTCTCTCTTCACCACAACTTGTCATAATATAAATGTCACTGTAACAACTACTTAAATCAAAAATCTGTACCCATTATTTATGGTAATAGCTCAGACATACTAATTTTTTATTGCTTGTTTCTATAAGTGCAATATTAGTAACGTACGACTTTTATTAGTTTCGGTCAACAAGACATGCAAATGTTTTTGTACAAGCTGAACGACGTCCTACATTATATTCAGTACGTCATTTCTTAATCAGAAATTAGTGACGTAGACGCACAGATATTTGGCAAGGACTTTAGCCGAGCTTATAATGCTCTGTTAAATTTCTTTGAGGTTTAGTACAAAGAGCTTAAGTCAAAAAACACAAGTTTTCACTAGAGGCAAATGAAGTTACCAATTGAATGTTATGAAAATGATAACAAATTTTAAAAAAATTCTTATGGCAATAATTAGGTAATGGTTAGATCTATTAACATACACAAGATCAGTTTTGAATTATCAGTCCTTATCACTTTTTTGAGTGACTTAAGTTCTTAGTATTTCAAAAACTTTTAATTTTTATAATACTATGAACTTAAGTCAACTTAAGTTCTTAGTACTGCAAAAATCTTTAACTTTTATAGTACTATGAACTTAAGTCATACTTTAGTTCATTATAGTAATCTAACAATTATGAGAAAAAAATTCACTAACTAAACAAAATTTATTGTAATTAATTATAATTTAATAATTTATTATAACAATTTCATTTTTATACTTAATTTATTCATCGGAAATTTCGTCCAAATCGGGATTATTCGCTGGAATATCACTGGTTGCTAAATTATGATAAAAGTCGTGAAAAACAGGAGGAATTAATGGTAAAAGATCCAATATAAATCCTTCTTTTTCTCCTTGGAAATTAAAACTGGAGCAGAATAGCGCGAACATTGCACATATGTGGGTATTTTTGTTCTGGCCCTGGCAAGTGTCAGAATATAGGGTCACTTCTTTGATTTTGGATGATAATTTCAGAAAATGCTGATAAATACAAGATGCAACTTCGTTTGCTCCTCGTCCAGCAATACCTTCATGCCACATGTAGTTTGTGGACTCTCCACTACTATTGTCGTGAATTGTCAAATTATAAGTCCACATCTGCCTCTTATAAAAGGCAACTGAGGACGATAGCAGTGGAGTTGCCAAGCATTGTTGTAAGTCAAACGAGTAACATTTTTTTTCATCATTTACCTACTCCAGCTTCCATTTTGTCATTTTTTTTGTTAGGTAAGCTAAAACTTTGGATTGCATTCTATAAACAAAGATTGGGTACAATCTAAAATATGCGACCAAGAACTGTTTGGAATACCCAAATATAAAGCGATGCCCTGTTATGAAACAAATGAAGTAAACTACTAATAAAAACTTATTTGTAAAAGGTAATTACTTCCGAAATTAAAAATGAGAAGTAAAATGACGGGACTAGTGGAAGCGAAGTAATTTAAAAATATAAGAGTTTTCAATTTTAAGGCAATAGTTAAGTTGACTTAAGTTAAATGGATTGCAATTCCTGTGTTTTCAAGTTTCGTATTAAGAACTTAAGTCGACTTAAGTTATTTGGATTATGAAAATAAAAGAAAATGCAACTAAGTTGTTAGTATTTTATATGTTGTTGCACTTGTTTAATAGAATTGACTTAGGTTCTTTATACTAATCGAAAGAGCACAAAATTACGAATACGATGGTGTATATAACTCAAAAACGCAAATTTCTGACTTAAGCTCTTTGTACTAAACCTCAAAGATTTATCTCCTTATAATAAACTTATAAATAAACTTGTTGTGGTGTAAGCTGTGCTTTGAAATTAACTTGGCATTTAAGCTTAAAGCCCACTTGGACGGACCACGCGAAGTGCTTAAAAAAGTTTACATAGAATCAAATGCAAGTCCGCACATTAAGACCGCGCGACAGCTCGAGACACAATGCTACAACAAAAGTGTAGCTAGGTGTCGCGAGGCGTTGTGTCGCGTCGCGTGGTCCAAGTGGACTTTAAGCTTTAATGTCCAAATGCTATCTGTCATCTGTTGAACTGTGAAAGTTCAAAACAACGTGTACCGTAACATGCTACAACTTGGGACACTTTTGACATTCAACGATGTGCCATTCTTTTTGTACTCTTCCCTTCAGTTATCGGAGATAGCCATTTTTCCGGTCTCTTTGGGTACTTTAACGATACGTTCTGACATTTTGAAAATATTGCATATTTCAGCCCTTTTTTTAAAAAAAACTTGGTGTCTCAAGTTACCTCACGGGTGTTACAACTTGGGACAGTTATTGAAATATTCAAAAAAAATCAAATTGTTTGAGCCGTTCACAACATGGAACAAGTATATTCTTTTTAAAAAAGGGAAAAACTACATAGTAGTGTGGATTGCTAGATTGAATTAAAATGATGAACTCTGATAGTAGTAATTAATATTTATTTACACAAATATTCACAATAAACACTTAAAATTAAGAATGAATATAGCCTCGTTACAATCGTAATTAGTACAACCATTAATCGTTAAATCGTTGGTCGCTAACCTCAGCAAATCGTACGCTGGGTCAACACACTTAAAACTCATGCTCAAGACTACCCTCTCGTTCTTCTGCTAGCATCCCTCAAGATGCTAACAACCCCACTTCCTTACTACGTCACCAATAAGTGACCTAATATTAAAGAAGTTGTTGTCTTCGTCTTTCCCACAGTAGCATATAAAAAAAGTATCCATGATCTAAAAAGTCACTAATACGACCTGCATTTCTTAGATATATGTAAAATCGGGCACTCGTTTAAAAGTTACGTGAAAAATCCTTAAAACCCTTTAAAATGTTTTAAAATACTTTAAAAATAATCAAGTTCATGTCAACAAACTGATATCTTCCTATTTGATAAGAACACACTTTTACATCACAACATTTACATCAGATGATAGGTGTCCCAAGTTGTAAACGCAGCAGTGACGTAGCAACAGGTGGTGCGAGTGGTGCCGGGCACCAGGGCCCGGGCCCCGTGGGGGCCCGGTACACGGACAAAATTGATTTCTATTATTTACAGACATTTTTGTAAAAATTATCTATGAAAGTTTGCACATTGAACACAGCGAGGGCCCCAGGGCAGAGCGCCTGCACCGTGGAGCCAGCCGGCGCCCTGAAGGAACGCCAAAATAAAGAAATATTTGAAAAAATTATATAATGTAATTCATTCAGTAAATATTATAGCTATATTTACGAGGCAACGAATGACGCAGTTGCAAGATCAAAATTTCATGGGGAATTTCTAGTTAAATAGTAAACATTTGGTGAAAAATAGGTAGTATTTTCCAAAAAAATCTCCTACGGCGCTAAAAGGCACTGCTTTCCCCACCCCCATGTACCGGAGGTTGAATTATTTAGAGGGGGGCCTCAAAATTGAATTGCGCCTGAAGCTTCATAAGTGGCAAATTTTCATTAGTCCCCGGGGGGGGGGGGGAATTGAGATCTCGCACCACCAGAAAATCTTTCTAGGGAAATCTACGATGCCTTTTTGTCACTTACATGTTTTTTGTTCAATAACATTGTTATTTAAATTTTTTTTTATAATATAATAATGAAGGGGCCCGCTGTGGATCTTGCACCAGGGCCCGGTCTTGACTTGCTACGTCACTGAAACGCAGGGAGTTTTTTTAAAAAAACAAATTAATAAAAAAAGGGGTTTAAAATATAAAAGTTCTAATTAAACTTATTAATTAACAATAACATATGCTATAAACACTTCAAATATGAACTTACAACAATTTACAGTCACACCGCCCCAGCAGAAGTTTTCCAAGGTATAAAATTTACGTAATATTTTTCAATAACATTTTTCAACACACCGATGCATTCTTCTCAAATGATCACACGTGACTTAATCAAGGACCTCTGAAATACGCATAATAAACAGGTATTACGCATATTGAATCAAAACCTTAGATACAACTTTGCCAGATTGAGTTTTCTGAATAGTGTGCAAACTGTCCCAAGTTGTGATAGTGTCCCAAGTTGTAGCATGTTACGGTAACACTAATACGCGAACATTCACAGTTCAACAGATGATAGATGGCATTTGGAAATTAAATGTCAAGTTAATTTCAAAGCCCCACTTACACCAAAACAATATTTCAAACATTAATCTAGGAGATAAATTTAACATAGCTTTGTTATTTACTATAATAATTATTATGTTGTAATAGAATACTTTTTAATATATGCCACATAAGAAAATACGTAAAAATAATAAACATTTAAATTTAAAAAGGACTTTATGAAAATATAAAACTAATTTATTTTCACGAATTATTAATTAACCAATTTAAATAATATTATACTTTTAGATACCATACTTGCAGGTACTAAATATTAATTGCATTACGTATATGTGTTTTTCCTAAATTCATATTTATTTGTAACTTCGCAGTTGTAATTTAAAATTTCCGTAAATATATAAATAAATATCACATTAGATAGTCCATAAACGCATTTGCTGTGAAGTAAACAATAAAACAAAATTTGTTTAACCGTAGCAATTGGAATATTTATTATTATCAATTATTGCTAAACGGGTTATGCTACTTTCGACCCACTTGCACTGAAGCTCCTGGCTTATTGTATCCCGCGTTCCATGTTTTACTCCATCAGTTCCATATCCTCTATAATGTTGAGGATATGTGACCTATGACCTATGGAAACTTTATTTATCTTTCCGACAGTCGGATAGAGATAATCAAGATGTTTTAGCCCTTTTGGGGCTAGTGTTGTACACCAGGCCCGTAGCCAGGATTTCATTTGGGGGGGAGCACTGGTATAAAACCTTTTGTAAAATGTAAAATTTTCGGTTGTTCCCCTTCCATTTTCTTTGTCTTTTCAACATTTCGAGGGGGCCCAAGTGCCCCCCCTGGCTACGGGCTTGTTGTACATATACCAGTATGTAGTGCGAAGTTTCGTCCTCCTCCCCACATAACCTACATGTAGAATCTTCTACGACTCCCATTATGTTGAGATGCTTGTTTAGATAGCAGTGTCCGGTAAAGAGTCCTACTATCTTCCTCAGTCTAAGGTTACATTGGATGCGTATTCGTACGATATTTTGGTCGTACGTGGTCTTGCGTACACTGACGACTGTTTAAATGAAAACAAACGCTTGAAAATGCATACGAGTGGTTATACTGGCGACGGGTTGATGCGATGAGCGTCAGATTATACGTACGACATCGCATGAAATCAAACATGTTTGTTTTTTCAACGACGTCGTACGACTTTTATTATTGTTGAGATTTGCGAAAGATCAGAACTTACTGTAATTTATAACATTTATAGCTGGTTATCATTGTAAATGTCCCTCCTTTGTTACTTACTTACTTAGAATCAACCCTTTTTTTCTAAAATCAGTTATGTTTACAATTTTAGGAAAGCCATAAACGCATTTGTGTCAAGTGGCACTCATTTATTTATGATGTTCTTTGAGTAATCACTATGGCAGTTATTGGGGCAATTGTTATGTAATGTTACAATGGGCTCTGTACCATACCCATTTTTAAGTCCAGTTAGTTTTTGTAGATTTTTAAAAGAATCAGAATTTACTCTAATTTATAACGTTTATAGCTGGTTATCATTGTAAATGCCCCTCCTTGTACTGTACTTAGAATTAACCCTTTTTTCTAGAATCAGCTATGCTTATAGTTATATTTTAGTTGTTAATGTTCAGTTTAAAAATGCGTTATGGGATCAGAAATGTAAGACATACCATAACAGAATTCTCATAAAAAAAATATGGGAAGAAGTTGCAAAGGAAATGAATTTAATTTTGTCATTTTACTCATACTACACTGACGTGTTAAAACCAATGTAACCACTTCACTCGTACGAAAAATATCGTACGAGTACGCACGTTTAAAATATCGCACGGATACGCATCCAATGTAACCTGGAGGATTTCCTTTTTTCTTTGTCTAATGGAGGGTCCCTCCATGAACATCAGCGATTACCTCAGTCCCTGGAGGCCCTCCCAGTATTTAAGATGTTTGCTTCTTAGTAATTCTTTAATGGTCTCCTTTGCGGTCAAATAGGCTAACTCGTACGATGGTTCCGGTCTTACTAGGTGTTTACTACCAGCTTTCCTCGCTAGGAAGTCTGCTTATACATTCCCCTTTAATGTGTGAGTGGGAACCCACCTCGGTCATTTCCTCCTGGAAGACAGTTGCGTAGCAGCCCCGGTATATGCTAATGGCAACCCCTGTTCTGTCACCACCAACTCCTGCTCCAGTAGAGAAAGTGGGAATTGTCGTTGTTTGAAAGGGCGAGCGTCTTGGGTGTCGATATAATGAGAGGAGGTAGTTACGCAGCCCAACTCATCAGTAGCTAAAGTTTTAAATTTGTAAACATCATCTAAGAAAGTTTGTTGGCCGGAAGTTATCATCTTTTGTATTGGTTTAGAATCCAAAGTCATTACCGTTTTCCGTTTAAATATTTGCCAAGAAGAATTTTAACTTTCGCCTAACAAGTAAGAAGCTTTCATCTAACAAGAAAGCATCCGGATAAGATGGAACGATTAAAAAAGTAACAATTTTTTCTAAATGTCCAAGACGGAGACCAATTGGTCCCAATTGCTCGCTTGTGTATTTTTAATATTTCCGCACCAACCCTTCGCTTTATGATCAAACAAATCCGTGGCTGAATTATATAGTTGCACGTCTGAAACCTGCTGAAACTGCTCGAGGACATACATCTTCTCTACAGCCAGCATTCAATAACGTCCCACAACCCACCCACAGTCCCACACTGCCCACGAAGTGAGCCCGCCCGGTGACAAACCAAACGCCATCTATCTGGCTTAAGCTGGATTTGACAAAAGGAAGTATTGGTATTTAACTCTACCTAAGGGACAAAGTCAGGTCAGTATCATTTGGTGACCCTAACATGTATAAAACCACATCCAAAATCAGAAACATGTTGTGAGAGTTCAACACAAATTTTGCAACTTGTCACTAAATTTGCAAATAATTTGTACCTTGTACTTCCTTGACTGATATCATCTACGCCCATGTCTCATACTTCAACGGTGTATGTCAAATATCATATAACCTGAAAATAGTAAATTTTAATTTATTTAATGCTGGATTTAAATTTAAAAAACATAAAAGATCCTTTATATTGGTGATATATTTTGTATTTACAATTAGAAAATATTTACCCACTTAAAACTATAAATGGTAAGATAACCCAAAATTCCTGCCACACATTTCATTGTAGATAATGTTATGTATTGTTTTTGTAGAAACTAGGTTTTATTCGAACCTAACACGAAATCGAAGATTACTAAAGATAAAATGTCAAACGAAATTGAGAATTGGATTGAAATCGCACAGCAATGTAAATACCTGCCCGAGAACGACTTGAAAAAGTTATGTGACATTGTGAACGAAATTCTGCTGGAGGAGTCGAACGTACAGCCTGTGTCTACTCCGGTGACAGTTTGTGGTGACATACACGGTCAATTTTACGATTTGGAGGAACTCTTTCGGTGTGGTGGCCAAGTTCCGTTCACAAATTATGTCTTTCTAGGCGACTTTGTCGATCGCGGTTATTACAGTCTGGAAACCTTCACTCGACTGTTAACTTTGAAAGCAAAGTATCCGGACAGGATCACACTGCTGAGGGGCAATCACGAAAGCAGACAGATCACTCAAGCGTACGGCTTTTATGACGAGTGTCTGACAAAATACGGAAATGCAAATGCATGGAAATACTGTTGCGGAGTGTTTGATTTGTTAGCCGTTGCCGCCTTAATAGATGAAAAAATATTATGTGTTCACGGTGGGTTAAGTCCCGAAATTAAGACTTTGGATCAAATTCGTTGTTTGGAGAGGAATCAGGAAATTCCTCATAAGGGTGCCTTTTGTGATTTAGTGTGGTCGGATCCGGAAGATATAGATACTTGGTCTTTGAGTCCACGTGGTGCGGGCTACTTATTTGGTTCCAAGGTGACGCACAACTTCATGCAGATTAACGCGTTGAGTCTTATCTGCCGGGCACATCAGTTAGTTCACGAAGGTTATAAATACATGTTTGATGAAAAATTAGTTACGATTTGGTCGGCTCCAAATTATTGCTATCGTTGCGGTAATATTGCCAGTATTATTGAATTTAAAACGCCCGATAAAGTTGAGCCTAAATTATTCCAAGCCGTACCTGATACAGACCGTGTTGTTCCTAGTGGTAACGTCACACCCTACTTTTTATAGATTTTGCATATAACATAACTCTTTTAATGTTAAACTTATTGTATTTCCATTTCTTTAAAGTAATAAAATGTAATGACAATTTATAGTTGATATTGTTGATTTGTTTAATTTACATTTGTTAAAAATCAAATTGTAACAGAAATGTCAATAGACTTGATAAGATATTTTTCTTTGATTAATAAAAATTAATTTTAAAGGAGCAAAACCTTTATTTTGTTGGGTCCATTAATTTGCCCCCCCTCCCCAAGATAATATTTTTCTCTTACAAGAAGCTAGCTCCCGAATCCTTATAGCTAATGTGTAAAACTGATTTGCAGAAATTATATTATTTTCTGTGAATGTAATTATTTGTTAAAGATGACTTCTTCTTGATTGGAATATGGATGGATACAATAATAGACGACTTATGCAAAGAAAATGGTTATGGAAAATGGGTACGTGGAATGTACAAGGAATTTCAAATAAAGAACAAGAAATCTGGAACCAATTGATCAAACTAGATATAGACATTGCTTGTCTTACAGAGACCAAGCGAAAGGGCCAAGGAAAGAAAGTAGAGAAGAATTATGACATATACTGGTCCGGGGTCCCCAAGGGAGAGAGAGCTAGAGCAGGAGTAGCAATCGTTCTAAAAAATAAACATGCAAAAAGGGTAATAGACTTCGAAGCAATAACAGAAAGATGCATTAAATTAACAATAAAGGTAAAAAACCAAGAAATAGTTATATTAGGTCTATATACACCAACGGACGATGCGAAAAAAGAAATTAAAGAGGAGTTCTACCAAACCATAACAGAACAGTTAGACAAGATAAACGGTAAACAACAACTAATAATTGCCGGTGACATAAACGCCAGAGTAGGAACAAAAAATCAAGATTGTGTTGTGGGCCATTTCGAGGAAACAATTAGAAATGATAGCGGAGATAGATTAGTTGATATGTGCACACAATATAACCTGAAAATATGGAATACTTTCTTCCAACATAAGCCTAACCACCAGATTACATGGGAGAGACCATCTCTTAACCAGAAATCAAAGCTAGATTATATTATCACCAGGCAAAGACAGAATATGATGGTAAAGGATGTTCGGGTGAGGAGAGGAGCAAATTGTGGATCAGACCACTACTTAGTAACGGCAAAAATATGTATACCTCCCATGTACAATTACAGTAAAGAAGCGCAACAAGATAGTACAAAACCAGAGATAGTACGTTTAGCGAGGTACAAGCTATACCTATTAAACGATGACACGATAAGGCATTTATACGCAGAAAGATTAAAGTTGCAACTCCGAAGGATAGAGGAGACGGACAATATAGAAGTGGAACACTCTCTGATAGCACAAGCGATACATCAAGCAGCTAAGGAGGCCTTAGGATTGGTGGAAAAGGGTAAAGGTGGAAGATTGCCATTTTGGTGGAATGAGGACATCGCAGATTATATAGAGCAAAAGAACGATTTATACCGTAAGTGGCTCTCTCAGAGAATGACGAAATCTCTACAAGAATATAAACAAATGAACAGAATCGTTAAAGGCAAGATAGCACAATGCAAGAACCAAGCATGGGAAAGAAAATGTTTGGAAATAGATGGAAAGATAGGGGGTACTCAATCCTCAGAGGTTTGGAGATTCTTAAAAAACATCAAAAGAGAAGACAATAGTATAAATGCAACCCTGATTACAACTACACAGTGGACAAACCACTATAAGGACCTCCTGGTGGAAAACAGACAGCAATACAAACACGAAGAAAATATAGCAGCGAACACAGATACAGATGTGGAAATAACCAGAGACACATTAACAATATGTCTGAGAGGAATGAAAAATGGGAGAGCAGCAGGGCCGGGCGGTATTCCGGCTGAATTACTAAAATGCGGTGGCCCACATCTGATAGATAGACTGCTAGTACACTTTAATAAATGTCTGAAACAGAATAAAATACCAGAGCAATGGAAGGAGTCCCATATCATTTCCATTTACAAAAAAGGATCGAGAAAAGACCCGAACAACTATCGAGGCTTAAGCATTAATAGCACCTTCAGCAGACTCCGTGGAAAAATTCTATCTACCTTGCTAATGGAAGAACTGGACAACAAGATTAGTGAGGAACAGAGTGGTTTCACCCGAGGTAAATCTTGTATGGATAACATCTTTGTGATACAACAACTTATAGAAAAAAGAATATCAGTAGGACAAGAGACTCATTTAGCCTTTATAGACCTACAGAAGGCATACGATTCCATCCCTAGGAACAAGCTGTGGAAAGCACTGGAGAAGCTGAACATAAACCCACAACTGATAGATATCATCCGAGAAATGTACAAAGACAACAAAGCACATGTAAAGAATGGAAAAGAGATAGCGCAGGCGTTTACCCCCACCAAGGGCTTAAGACAAGGTTGTAGTCTGTCCCCGCTGCTTTTCAATGCTTATCTGGAGGTCGTACTGGATGAATGGAAAAGAAGGGGCATGGGCTTACCCATAGGAGATGAATACCTCTTTACACTTAATTTTGCCGATGATCAGGTAATTATAGCACAAGATGCATACGATCTGGAATTTATGCTAAGACGATTAAGTGACATCTATCAAGAATGGGGCCTAACAATAAATATTAGTAAAACAGAATACCTAGCGAGTAACAGTATGGCATGCTTCCAAATATTAATCAATGACACTGAGCAGATAAATCAGGTACAGCAGTTTAAGTATCTTGGTACGACCATAACAACAGATGGAATCGATAATGAGGATATTAGATCAAAAATAGAAAACAGTCGGAGGGTGATAGGAGCACTAAACTTAGTATGGTGGAATAGACACATTTCAAGAAAAACTAAAAAGCACATTGGAAAACAATGATAGAGTCGGTGCTATGCTATGGAAGTGAAGCATGGGTTTTGAAGGAGGATATGAGAAGAAGGGTTCAAGCTGTGGAGAAGGACTACTTGCGGAGAAGCGCTAGAGTGTCAAGAATCGAACATATTACAAATGACGAAATTCGACGAAGAATGGGGGCCCGGGACACGGTATCGGATAGAATAGATCGCAGAAGTTTGAAATGGTTCCGCCACGTACTCAGAATGAATGAACAGAGATGACCCATGAGGATCTGGAAATGGAAGCCCCCTGGGAGAAGAAAAAGAGGTAGACCAAGAAGATCATGGAACGACTGCATAAGGAAGGGGATGGAAACATACCAAGTTGAACAGGAGGATGCTAGTTACATTCAACTGTCTGTGTATCACCGGAAATGTAACCATACTCGATATTTCCTAGAAGGTGATTGTCCAGGCGACATTCTGATGACATTAGCATGAACTCATGCACATAATTATAAAGTCAGTTCTGTATCGACTTTCTTGAATTAAACAACTAAAAGCTTTATCTTTTTTTTTATTTAAAAATTAAAATTTCATTGTCGAAATTGTAATTGGCGCAGTCTTGGTAGGATCCTCTAGGGCTAATATTTCGACAAAATCGCGAATTATTAGTGTTCGTTTCAACGATTCACTGGAGGAAATTCAAGAAAGCAAAGTTGAAAAACCGCACCCAACGGACAGCATCGCCGAGTTTGCAGTGGACCAACTTGATACCCAACCACAACGGACAGCATCGCCGTAGGCTGGAGGAACTCCGTGCATCAAATTAAGAACCACATCGTCTTATGGATGCAGATCCAAATGCGAAAATATTGGATAATTCAAATAAAAACGTAACAATAATCCTGTAAGTCATTTTAATTATATAATTTATAATAATCTAGGTGAATCACGTTTTTTTAAATTTATAAAAGGTACAAATACAATTTGTTAATTACGTTAGTATATGTCAGACACGGAAGAAATTTTACGCGGCCGATCACCTCTTCGTAGGATACAATGGCAGTTACACCGAAGTTAAAAAAGTTTCACTTAGATACGATACCTGATTTTGATGGAAATCCCGCTACACTAGCTATTTTTATTCAAGCTAGTGAATATTTATTAAATACGTTTACCGATAGGGCTGACATTAATAATATACAAAACACATTTTTATTGCGAGCTATTATTGCAAAATTAAAGGGACGTGCACTAGAATTAATAGGTGCCCGTAGTAATTTAACAAATTGGATTTCCATAAAGGAATTATTGTTGAGATTCTTTTCAGATCCGCGGGATGAAAATTGTTTAATGGGAGATTTGTTGCATCTAAAGCAATTAAAAAATGAAAGTGCAATTGCTTATGGCAATAGATGTCAAGATCTGTTAAGCTTATTATTAACAAAATTAAAGTTAGTGGAAGAAAATATTGAAGTGTTGAATGTTAAAACACAAATTTATGAGCAACAAGCTCTAGATGCCTATTTAAGAGGACTTCATAATAATTTAGCTATTCGTTTGAGAAATCCGGCTAATTTGGAAATTGCCATGGGGTATATGATACAAGAAAATAATTTTAATTATACGCAAAATAATGCGACGGTAAATTATAATCATAGTAGTAATAATGCACAAAAACCAAAAGAGTTTAATGCAAGCGCGCAATTTAATAATCATAATCAACAAAATTTTAATTCGACTCCATTTCAAAATAATCAAAACTTTAATTTCAATAATAATTTTACTAAAAGAAATTATCGAAATGGGCTTAATTATAATAATTACAGGCCTAACACATTTAATACTTTCCAATCGTCCTATCGTCCTAATTTTAATAGACCCGCACAAAATCAAAATTTTAGTAGGCGAGTACCGAATAAAAATTTTAATCAAGGGCCGAACAATACTAATCAGCAATACCGTCCTGAATCAATGGATACGTCGTCAGGAAATACAAGACGACAATCAAATCAATTTCAATCGAGTGGTAATCAAAATTTTTTAGTAGAAGAATTATTTAACCAAGAAATTATAGATGATGGGGCGCAAAATAGTGCACGGGAGGACATTAACGATGAGGAGCGTAATCTAAAATTTTCATATGGACGGCGGGGAAGACCATGCGACATAATTAATTTAGCTAATATTAACACTTCCGCCTTACCATATATTAAAATCCCCCACGCGAATTTAAAACTAATGATTGACACTGGTTCGTCAAAAACATTAGTAAGCCCCGGAATAGTAAATAAATACTACAAAAATTATGTAAAACAATCTCCGTTCAAAATTAGGACGGCTCATAAAACAACATTTCACCAATTAATAGCGCGCATTCCCTTACCAAAAACATTTAAAACTAAAGAATATTTTGATTTTTGCATATTCGATTTTAATCCCAATTATGACGGACTAATAGGAATGGATTTATTAAAACATTTAGGTGCTAATATAGATCTAAGAAAAAATGTGCTGCACACAAAAAATGGTGTGATACCCATATATTTTGAACCGCTAAAATCAAAACGATTTAATTTACCGGCGCGACATCAACAATTTATAAAAGTACCGATAAATACGAATTTAAATTATGGTATAATCGAATACAAAAAATTAACGGACGGTGTAGAAATCCCTCAATGTCCAGTAAACATTAAAAATCGCGAAGCTATAATTAGTATAACAAATAGCAATGAAACAAAAAAATTAATAAATATAGAACCCTTAAACGTTATAGAAGCGGAAAATGTAGAAATGATAGAGATGAATAAAATTAATTATGATAAGAATGTTGATAAAATATTGACAGAAAATTCAAAAAATATTAGATTCGATTATTTAAATATTGAAGAAATTAAAGCCATTAAAAAAATGTGCTATGAATATAGGGACATTTTACATTGTACTAGTTTACCATTGTCATTTAATATTATTGTAAAACATGAAATAAAAACAAATGATGAGATGCCTGTATTTAAAAAAGCGTCTAGAATGCCTCATACAAAATTAAGGGATCCATATGATTTATTTTACGATAAACAAAAAATGTATAATGATTACCTTCGTAAAAAACGTAAAAAAAAATTAGCTTTAATTTATAGCAAAGTAAATGAAAATTTAATAAAAGAAAAAACAAGGGTAGTAGAAAAAATTAACACAGTAGTTAATAACCCCTTTATAGAAGGTCAAGTGGTTTATGAGACAAACTACAAATTCAAAAGAAAAAAAAGAACAGGTGAAAAGTTTATTTTGAAAAAAATTAATACCTGGTAATAAAGCCATAATAATAAAAGTAGGCGGTACTACTAAAAACAAAGGTCCAACAAAGGTTGTCCAAAGACAACCAATCGTTACAGATCAATTGTCTCGGCCTTATTCACCGCAGCCTTCGACGCTGACGCCGACGTCGCGAGAGGAGCCGATAGAAATGTAGATAAAAAAAAAATCACTAAACATCCTGGATTGGTTGTTACCCATAAAGTTAGGTGACTCAAAATATCATCGACCATTGGAAATTAATACAAATTTATGATTTATCTAGTTTAAATATAGAATTTAATAAGTTAGTTGATAATTATAATAATTTAAATAGTTCATTTTATAAAAGCGCTTATGGAATAGGATATGCTAACGAAATGTTTACATACATATATTTACTAGAATATAAGTTTTCACAATTTAAATCTAAATATGAGCAAATGACCATAAGTCTAAACAGAAACAAACGCCCCACAAGAGGCTTAATAAACGGGTTAGGATCGATTTGGAAATCAATATCGGGAAATTTGGATCAATCGGACGCTGATAGATATGATTCAGCTATCTTACAGATTAAAGAAAACCAAGAACAAATAAAATCTATAGTGGAACAACAACTTAGTATAACAGATAAAGCGCTACACGCATTCAATGAATCAATGTCAAAATTACAACACAATCAAATATTGCTAGAAAAAAGAATAAATCAAATAGCTAGTGTAATGGAAAACATTACAGCAACTTATTTTAATGAAATTGATAGTTTTGTCATGCTAAACACAATTTTCAATCAGTTATTGTCGGCAACAGAAATATTAATAGAAATTATAGATAATGCTGAAAATTCAATCACTTTTGCTAAATTAAACTCTTTGCACCCATCAATAATTACTCATCAGGAATTAAAAATAGAATTGTTAAATATTAAGTCAAATTTAAAAACTTTAAAATTGCCATTCGAACTGGATCAAGAGGACCTCGTTAATAATTATTATTCAATCATTAATATAAAGGGATACATACGTAAAGAACAGATTGTATTTATTTTGGAAATTCCGTTAGTAGAATTAAAAATTTATGATTATTATAAATTATATTCCCTACCTGTTTCCCAAAATACCTTTTACCAAATTATAATCCCAAAATCACAATTCCTCATGATAAATGACGAACAATATGGTTTAGGCGACGAGCCATGTAAAGAAGTGTATCCCTCGAACTATTTGTGTAATAATGAAGTAATCGAATCGATGTCCAACAACAACCCTTGTGAAGTGGATTTAATAAATCTCAGTGCGGATTATAAAAATTGTGAAGTGCTTCATAGTTATTTAACAAAAACTAAAATTCAAAAAGTGTCAAAAAATAAGTGGTTAATAATAACTGTAAATGCTACTATGGCTAATGTTGATTGTAACAATGTTATAGAAAAAATGATATTAGAAGGAACATATGTTGTAACCGTTCCTAAAGGTTGTAAATTAAAAATAGCCAAATCTATTTTGAAATCTTTTGAAGATTCAAACCCGTTGATAAAACATTTTAATTTGCCATCAATAGAATTACCTAATAGCAACACATATAATCAACCCAATATGAATGTTAACCTACTTCATTTAGACGATGTTAATCTTAATGAACTAAAAAATTTAGATTTACAATTAAAATTTGCTAAACATCAAATTTCAAATATCAAAACGATACCTTTCCATTATAATAATATAAGCTTATATACAGTTATTATATACATAATCATTATTATTGTTGTGTTATATGTAATTAAGATGTATTACCCATGCTTGAGAAGAAAGATTGTGGAGGTTCAGGGTATAAGGAATATAAATCCATTGGAGGAGGTGACTTTAAAAAATTGAAAATTCTTCAAATCCCAATTTTTCTTCTTAGGCATGGAAGAGTTACATTCAACTGTCTGTGTATCACCGGAAATGTAACCATACTCGATATTTCCTAGAAGGTGATTGTCCAGGCGACATTCTGATGACATTAGCATGAACTCATGCACATAATTATAAAGTCAGTTCTGTATCGACTTTCTTGAATTAAACAACTAAAAGCTTTATCTTTTTTTTTATTTAAAAATTAAAATTTCATTGTCGAAATTGTAATTTGCTCTTGATAGAGACAATTGGCGTTTGAGAACCGGAAGGCCGCGTATTGCGGTATAAACCGGATATTATATATATAATTTTAATAATTAGTACAAGTATCACACGGTCTATACCATATAAAAATAAATGAAAAAATTTATTAAACAATAGTTATCAACAAAGATTTTTAAAAAATTTAAAAATTATAACAAGTGAAATCGTAACTGCAAAATTTGAAGTACAAAATGCAAAAGATTTTGAAATTTTTATTTTAAATTCAAAATATGAGATACAAGAAAATTCTAAATTAATTTACTAACACCAAACAGTTAATTCTAGTTTTAACTAAATTTATATCACTTAAAACTAGAATTTACTAAATAGATTTATTTGAAATCAGTTAATTCTAGTTTTAACTAAAATTAAACCAGTTAAAACTAGAATTAACTAAAGAGGTTAGTTAAAACTAGAATTTACTAGTTACATCGGGTTTTAACTGATTTCGGGTTTTAACTGTAACAGTTATATTTAACTACAACAAAACAAATGTATACAATTAAAAAGTATGTAATGCGTTTAAAATAAAAGAAACTTACCTTTAATAACTAATTTATTTAACAAATAATACTAGATAATAACATAAATACGATATTTAACATTTATTACCAATTTTAAAAATTGACAGCAAACTTTTATAAAATAAATTTATTAATGCGCATGACTCTGATTATCAGTTTGAGAAAAATTCTCAAACTGCTCTGGCTATCAGCTAACCGTTTGAAAACGGTTTTGGTTACTGTAGAAACACCAAACTATTAGTCACAGTTTGATCAAACCGCTGTAAGAACGCGGTTTTAAATTTGCGCATGCGTCTGACGGTTTGCAAACGGTTTCAAACTGTTTAAACTGCTGAAGAAACAAACCTAACGTAACAACATTTTGGTAATTTTCATTTGGAACCAATCAAAAAGGATATGGGGCTTCATAAAATTTTGTCAGGTTGGTTAATAAGCGCTGATTAGAATAGCAAGCGATTTTGCATTTTGCTATTAGCAACGATTTAAAATAGAAAAGTGCGAATTTTACAGTAGATATCGATTTATCAGTTAAATTAACGTAACCAATTTAACTCCGGTTTTCGGATTTCATAATCGTATCGGTCATTGTTTACGAGGGACCATCAAAAGTTCAACGGGACGTTCCACGTATTTTTCCACCTGGTGTGGGTTTCAATCCGGTAAATTCGAGGCTGCTATTTTAGTTCGAGTGTACTGCAATCTTTATCAAGTTATTATCCTATCGACCCAGGCCCGAACTGGCTAGGTCGGCTAGTCGGCGATCGCCGAGGGCCCCCGACCTAAGGGGGCCCCGAAGGGGCCTCAAACAAAGTGGTTTTATACTACTTGGGGTAAAAGTGGTTTGCATTTTTTATTACTCAGGTACTTTTTCCAAGTGTTCAAAATAATGGAAATTATGATTTTTAAAAATCTCCTTTCTTGGTAAGGGGGCCCCTCCTCAGTTTCTAGCCGAACGCCCCCAAAGGAGCCAGTCCGGGCCTGTATCGACGACACGAATTTTGCCTTACCATCGATAAAAATTCGATCTACAAGTACGAACACCTGTACTTCGTCCGAGTGCGACCCTGGATATCTTTCCGAGATCCATCAACAACTGTACTCCCTCTTATTAACTTCTGCAAGGAGCGACCATTCAATTGAGTCATTAAGGCAATGAGGAAACCCAAAGTTTCAATGATATTGCAAAACGTGAGTACCTACACTATTATACCGAGCAAATTTACAATCATACGATGAAATTAACGAAACGTTTGATTCTTACTTACGACTGCATGGATAATCATTTAAAATTAAAAAATATGGATGATTCAACAATTAAAAATGATCAAATTTGCGTACAAATAGATACTTATTGGCTGCCTTAGCCCAATAATTTATCATACATTGCGAAAATTAACTGCACCAGATTTACCTAGTTCAAAAAAGTACAATGAATTAATCAAACTTTTGACTGATTTCTTATCACCTAAAGACCTAAAGCAAGCATTATCGCGGAGCAACACAAATTTGTTGCAAGGTTACAATTGGAAGGTGAAACAATTTCAGAATACACAGCTGAATTAAAGCAGATTGCAATCAAAAATATATTAATATTCCTGAAGAAGCGAAAGAATTTTTTAACGAAATTTTAGAGAAAACAACATCGGAAGAACCAGCGCGACAAGTGACAAAAAACTGAAAAGATTAAATCGTATTTTTTTTCTGTGTTCTGTAGAAAATTTCTTTTTAATTCGATGTATTATGATAAAAGTATTACATAAAGCAAGTTTTGCAAAAACTGTAATTTTTCTTTAATTAATATTTTTGAAAACTTACCCAAAAAAAATTGCATATTAGAAGCCTGTAAAAGACACTAGGAAACAAATTATTTTCAGTTATTTTTAACTAATAATTTGTTTATATCAAATTCACTAAACAATAAAAACCGTTTCCTGAAAAGTTTACTTTTTGGATAAAGCGAGTTTTGAAAAAACGGTCCTCAATTTATCCGAGGTATTAGAGACAATGAAATCAGGCAGAAATTATTACAACAAAATGCAAGTGTACCATTTAAGGAAATAGTTCAAGTGGCTCATTCAATTGAAATTTCAAAATTAGAATCCAACCAAATTCGATCGAATAATATGGGCATTGTAATATCGTGAAATTACTAAATTTGTACGCCAATGCTGGTTGGGTTGCCTAGGTATAGCTTATACTTTTCCGCGCTAAATGTATAGATGGCAATGAGAACGTTTTCTTTAATGGAGTGAGAGACAAAAAGGGTTAACGTATAGTTTGGTAATCGTTGGTGAGACGTTGAGGTAAGCACTTTTAAAATAATAAGCTTTTTGTTAGTTACGGTATTTCATCATTTTTGTACATATTTATTTCTGGGTATGGGTTTTGATTTAAACATTTATTTTCAATTATTGTCGATGAGTCGTTTCGGTGGCATTTGATATAATTCCATATTTTTATGCTATTTTAAAGGTTATTTTGGTAAATTGTAACACGTGTTTTAAAATCAGTAGCGTGCGGGTAAATGAGTAAATTTTGTGGTGTTTCTTATAACGGAATGTATTATTAGGGTAGTCTATTTATTTGATCGGTTATTCATTTCAATATACAGGGTGTTTCTTTTATAAATAACATTCTTGAAGTGTATGTGTATTGATTGGGTTTGTCTTTCTTATTATGTTAATGATAACAAGTTAATTCTTAGTATTCAAAGGCCAAACAATTGAGATACATATATTTTAGGCTGATTAAATTGAACATGAGCGTAATTTCTATTCAAATGATTTGGTTGTTATCCGCGCCATTAAATCTAGAAGAACGATGTTCCACCGGCTTTCCTATTCAAATTAAATGCCATTCTCTAGAAGAAAAGCACAACCCTCCAATCAGACCGGGAAAGGGGCCAAAAAACCCTTAACGATTCCACCTTGGATTTTGAATGTAAATCACTCTCATGGTTATTTTAATTGTGCCATTTTGTTGGGGAGATATATTTCAATTTAGGTATGGGTTTATTATTTCCTTCGAACAACTAATTATCCTTATATAGACATTATCGTGTACTATGATATTCCTCGATTATCAAATATTGACCATTAATTTTGAATCCCTACTATTTACTGATCTAACACGTGACCCAGGTTATTTAAAGTAATTTTCACAGGTATTTAAATTCAGGGTGTTTTGATTTGCTCGTATTATTTCTTATCTTTGCTTCAGCCTCGAACCGAGATCATAATTGAAATAAAAGATTTTACATAACCCAAATACATGTAGTTTCATTTTGTGTTGCGAGTTTAGATCGTCCCTCTTTTGGAGCTGTCATCAATTTTGTTTAAGGTGGGTAAAATTTCCACCTGGACTAATAAATTAAAATTTGTATAGCAAACTGAAAAAAGGGACGACTTTTACGAAGCCAAATGTAAAGAAAATTGTAACAATGATAGCGTATATTTTCAAAGAAGTAATAAAATGTATCCCAAAAATGCAGGTGTGGACGAAATATAATTGTTACAGAAGGGCGCCGCCGAGACTCTAAAGCAATTGCTCGAGGCATTAACGTAACCTCTGACGAGGGTGGAAAAGTCGCTTAGGCACTGATAGAAGTGGGAAGTCAACCACCAATTACGACAGTGCATCCCTTAAACTTAAAGTGGGAAAACCGCCCAAATACAACCCCTCTCAAACATAAGTTGTGGTGGAAGAAAACACATAAATACCGTGTTTTGCCAAAATCAAGAGAATTCACGATGCATTAAAGTTAGAAGTCAATTGAGCCTTAAGCTTATGTTCGGTCGTTCGTTAGTTAAGCAATTTCACTCATTCATTCTATATCAACTCAAGTCATTCTATCAATCACATTCGTTCGCGTGAAAATACATTTTAATTTTTTTTATTTTTATGTTGTGTGTGAAAACTAATATTATGTAAGTAATAAAATTGTTGTATTTTAAAAATTGTAAACACTTATTGAAAAATTAACTCAAACACCCTGTATGTGTGGCAAAGAGTTCATTTTGAAATAGGTTGAAATCTAAAAATGAATATTAACCCATGTTTGAAAATTAACAACAAAGATAAGTTAATTAATTGTGTCAACTCATCATTTAATTAAACTTTATTTTTAATCAAATAGAAATTAACTGATCTTTGTTGGTTATAAACTATAAATTTAATGTTAACAAATAATTGAAAACTAATGAAGTAATGTCGATGCTAAAGTAAATTTATCGAATTTTTATAAATTAAACATGTGCCTTAGTTAAATGAATTTTTTTTTTTTTAATAAATGATTTATTATTTATTCACTAATTTTATTGAAGATTTAACTGCCTATTTCTGTGTGTGATCAAAATATTTGTTTTATCTCCTACGTCAACTACAGGGACTGTAGTGACTCTGAATCAGTAGCTACCTTAATTAATTAATTCTCAATCAATTCATTGGTCTTGGAACAGAACCGGCTGTGTAAGAACAGAAAATCTGTTACCCTGGTGGTAGCGACCCTAATTTAAATTGTTATAAACAAATGAAAATTTGTTGATAAGAATTTAAAAAGTTTTGTTTCTCATTTAAATTTTTTTCCCTTTAATTAATTCAAAAATAATCCAGCGGGTTATTACAGTACTGCCAATGATGGGCCAACCGTAGAGCACCATCGGGCCAATTCTGGGCCAATTGTAAATATTTTCATGGGTTGTAATACATCATCGGCATACAGGCCCGTTGCTTTTGAGTTTGCTTGCCACCTCAGAAAAGTGGTAAGGAATGTTAAATTGGTTTCATTAATGTTATTTCAAAGAAAATGTTTGAAGATCACATGATATTGACTGCTGGAAATTTATTTAGTTTAGCAGTTGTTGAGTTATTACTCGATGCCACCAATGTTGAACTTGAAAGTGATGTGACTGAGCTCTTAGCAAATGAACTGACAGACTGATGTAGGCTCCCTCCGCCCCTAAACTTAATTCATTACATCGAAAACCAAGCCGAAAATAAGAAAAGTATGTATTACTCAATGGGTTATATTTTCTTTCACTATAAATTGAATTTTATTTCTAAAAACTTGAAAACTTTTTCATCAGGTAATGGCTGGAGAGAACCTATTTTGTAGTATATTTGAACCTGAACTTTGAATGTGTCAACCTTCATTTATGACATTACCTCCAAATGATGTCATCTGAAAAGCAGAATTATATGCTCGAATATTTTTTAAGAAATCTTCCGATTCTAGTGTCGTTACTGTGAGTAACCTTCTCAACGGTTGTGGAGGTTCCAATAACGCAGGTTATTGAACTTTCCCATTACTAGAACACATTCTTGATGATTCTTTATGCTACTTTTTGGCACCGCACTTATCGCATATTTTAGACATTGAACCAATAGCAACTAAACTATCAAATGTATAAAGCTCCACAGCTTAAGAGCGCTCTGCAAATTTTGATGCAAAAACATGTTTCGACAGATGGCGTGCCCTAAAATATTAATCTTTTATAGTTATCTTTTCACCAAAACAGAATTCTAATAATTTATAAAAGTCATATGAATAAAAGATAACTAAGCTAGGCAATAAGGAAGTTTGAGCTTTCAAAGATAAATATTTTTAAATATATTCAATATTTTCACATGTGCATATCTTTTTGGAATATACTTGTAAATATTCAACATTGGAAGCTCAAACTTCCTTATTGCCTAACTTAGTTATCGTTTATTCATATGACTTTTATAAATTATTAGAATTCTGTTTTGGTGAAAAGATAACTATAAAAGATTAATATTTTAGGGCACGCCATCTGTCGAAACATGTTTTTGCATCAAAATTTGCAGCGCGCTCTTAAGCTGTGGAGCTTTATACATTTGATAGTTTAGTTGCTATTGGTTCAATGTCTAAAATATGCGATAAGTGCGGTGCCAAAAAGTAGCATAAAGAATCATCAAGAATGTGTTCTAGTAATGGGAAAGTTAAAATAAAAATTTTCGCCAAAGCAACAAAAGCCTTCTGGGCTTGTCGAAAACTCTTTGGAAAGATTTGGGGACTAAGACCGAAAATGATCCATTGGTCATATACCTCAATAATAGGACCCATTGTCACATACGCGTCAATTGTATGGTGTAAAAAAACAAATGAAATCACGGCACAAAGCAATATGCAGAAATTGCAACGGCTAGCGTGTCTGGGCATAACGGGAGCTATGCGAACAACCCCAACAGTGGCCATGGAGGCACTCTTGGATATACCGCCTCTACACCTACAACCCACCAGAGGGAGGGTCTACAAGCTGCCATTAAAATTGCCCAAATCAGGAAATTCAAACCAGGAGACAAGACAGGTCACCTAAAGATACTGGACTTTCTAAAGCCAGATCTGTTTGTAAAGCCTTGGGATATCATTCCAAGAACTTTTGACTTTCAGAAGCCATTTGAGGTTGTTATTCGGGACCGCAATACGGCTAGAAGTCAAAAAATACAAGCGGATAATAAATTCTCCAACTGGTACACATATGGATCAAAAACTGAACAGGGAACTGGAATAGGCATACATGGCCCAAATTGCTCGGCATCAATAGCCTTAGGAACCCATGCCACAATTATGCAAGCTGAAATACTTGCGATTGAACGGTGTGCCCATGAATGCCTTCGAAGGAATTTAAAGGGAAAGCAGATCAATATAATGTCGGACAGCCAAGCTGCGATAAAGGCACTCGAAGTAAATAGCTTTGAGTCCTTGTCTACATGGGAATGTAGACAATCTCTGAAGAAACTGGCAATGGGCAATAAAATTGGCCTACGATGGGTGCCAGGTCATGAGGGAATTGAAGGTAATGAAATAGCAGATAGACTGGCTAGATCAGGCTCAAAAACGCCCCCGATTGGACATGAACCATACTGTGGGCTAACCAAAGCACACAGGGGGCTAGAGGTCCAAAAATGGGAGGCAGAGAGCAAAGAAACTCTCTGGAATAATACACCAGGACAAAGACAGGCTAAGAAATTTATAAAGTACTCGACTGCAGAGGCTAAAAAGCTTTTTCCTTTGACAGAGAATGAAATTAGACTCATTACGGGGTTGTTCATCGGACACTGCCCGGTGAAATATCACCTCAAAAAAATGAGACTGCAAGGTAATGACAGGTGCAGACTTTGTGAATCGGAAACGAAGACGACCGAGCACATCCTCTGTAACTGCGATGCCTTTTAACCCGACTCAGGCTTAAACATCTGGGCAAATACAACTGACGCCCAAAGAGGTAAAAAGCAAACCTCTCAGGAGCATTCTGTGTTTCGCTAGCGAAATTGAATTCCTGAATATCTAATTAGTAGGGTTATGAACAAAAGATCAAAACTGGTCGCAGTTCTGAAAGGCTCTCGCAGCCAATCGACCCCTATGTACAATAAACAATAAAATCAAATGCATGTTAGAACCAATGAAAATCATACGAAAGCCGACCCTGATCAGTATCTGGAAATACTGATCAACGAAGATAGAAACTATACGTAAGCCGGTCCTGATCAATATCAGGACGCTAAAGGATTAATTATTGAATGTGTAAAACATACTTTATCTTAGTTTTGTGAAGTTGGTAATAAGTTAGTAAAAGATACTATATTAACATTCAATGTTAGGAGAAGAAGTTAAGTTGAGAAGTTCAGTTGTACAGTTTTTAAGAATAGTAATATGTGATATAATCGGTTTTTGAAACGCATTACAACGTTATCCGAGCCCAACTACCAACCTTGCGAATTGCTGTTTGGTTTGTTAGCATTTTACATTTTTTACCTAGACGAGGAGCAAGCCCGACGTAGAACCCCCAACCTGGAGGGCCAGAGAGACGGCCAGAATAAAGTTCTTACTTCACCCGGATTCGAACCGGGCATTTAGTGTTCATAGTCAACTTATTCGACCACTATACTCCGACCGTCTCTAGAATAGTAATAAAGTATTGTAATTAAATATTGGAAGTAAAGGTCGTCTTAACCCATTAGGTACCAACTTAATTTTTTTTGAAAATTTAAAAAAATTTTATTTATTTTTCTTTCAATATACATACTAGAGTAATATAAAAATAAAAAAAAAATTTTTAATTTAAACTTTTGAGTTATGAACGGTTTTATAAATAGGACATTGTGCCTTAAGGGTATCAAATTACCCTACTAACGTCTACAAAAAAAATTTTATTTTAGCGCTACGATTGTATAAGTTAACCTAATCAGTTTAAAACAGAAATTATAAATCAAAATTCTAAGAAAATGCCGTTTTTATGATACCAATTGTATCAAATGTTTATGCTGAAACGCCGCTAATAATATAATTCCAATTTTAATCGTTATTTATTCAAAAAGTATAGTGAATATTCTCATGATAAAATTTTTTTGAGAAGGGTTGGTATCTAATCTAATCACCTTCCAGTTATAAAAAAATTTAAACAAGATTTAATTGTTGATAAAAATTGTTATTCCTACTGTCCTATAAATAGGACGCTGGTACCTAATGGGTTAATATGCATAAGAACGTTCTGAATTGTAGGCGAAAGCACTGAAATTCCAACCTTGACATTGTAAAGCTATCGATCGAGTTAGAGTTTACCTTGTTATTTGAGCCCGCAGTCATCCATCGCGTTCAATTTCAGTTTGACGTTCCCTTTGGGTAGCCAGTCTTGAAGCTTGTGTTTGGAGTCTTCCATTGCGTTTATCTTCAGTTTTACGTTGCTTTTAAGTAGCTTTTAATTATTTACTAAAAATGTTATTAATTTTTTTTTCTTATTTGTATTGCATTTTTTAATTTAATGGGAATTATTTGAAATGATGGACCCCACATCCCAAGCGGCACACTGGCGTCATAATGTCGTCAGGTATTGGGCTTGTAGTGTCGTCAAAGACGTCGAAAACGTACGTCAAAGACGTACTAAATGACGTCATTTTGACGTCAAAGCAACGTCTCTTAACGACGACAACTTTTCGTCTTGAAAGTCACGTCATAATGTACGTCAGTTATTCGGCCCATAACGTCGCGTCGTCATTTCAATGACCAAAAAATGACGTCAAAGCAACGTCTCTTAACGACGTCAACTTTTCGCTTTGAAAGTCACGTCATAATGTACGTCAGTTATTCGGTCCATGACGTCGCCGACGAATAATGACCAACAAATGACGTCATTATAACGACAGTGTGCCGCTTGGGATGTTATATATCATTAAAAAGAGGATAAAAAATGATATTTAAAAATGTCATTTTCAACTATGGTTTCCATTTAAAAAAACACAACTTTGTATTATAACTCGGAAACTCACTTAAATATTTAAAATATATTCAGCCTATGTTGTTGACCTTAAAAAAGTGTCTGAAGAAAGTGTCAACACTTTTTTGTCAACTTCAAAAACAACCGGGATATCGACATTTATCGAAAAGTCCAATAATCGAACTTTTGGCTATAACTCGAAAACAAAAAAAAATAGCGAATTCCGGTTTTCGCCATTGAACTTTTCTCAAAAAAGAGATCGAGGATGCGCCATCCATTTTTCGATATCTCCTATATTTACCGATTTCCCTATAAGAAGAAGCGAATTTGAGCCATCCTGTACTTTATAACTCGATATAATTTAAAATATCTTATTTATTATATAACGAGCGTTTTACGATTTTTATTATTAAACATATAAATTTTATATTTTATGCAAAACTTCATTTATCGAATTATTTTCAACATAATATGTATTTCAATATTTTTATATCAGATAAATATTAATTTTAAAAGGAATTTATTGTATTTCTGTTTGTAAATGTTTGTCTTCTATTTGCAATCAATTCAAGAAGATATTTATTAATGGAACAATTTTAATTATTTATAATTTATGTGCAAGGTTCTATTGCAAATAGAAATGCAGAATAAGGAAATGTATTTATAATTAACATTGCAGACAATGAACAGGAAAGAATATTACTAAAATTAATGTTTTAAAATTTGAATTTAAAAAATGCAAAATTCTTAAAAAGGTTTTAGTTCACCTTCTATTAATATATCACAAATTATAATTGAGAATAGGTCTTTAATAATTTACAAGTATATTTTAATTTTTACTTCTTCGTCTAACTTTAGAGTGGGAGAGCACTTCGAACTTTTTTAATTACTGATGCAATCAAAATAATAATACTGATGGTAACGAAGCTCAACTCAGGGCTTGGGTTCGGTATAAGCATTTGGGTTCCTGTCTGCAAGTCTTCTCCTTTACTGGGACACTGGGAGTTAACCAAAATAATTTAAAATATGGTGAGAGCCGAGACGATTTTGTACAGTCGTACACTCTTATTTTGCTCAAACAAGTCTCAGATAAGCCTGTGAGATAAAAAAACTGATTTAAATGCCCTTGTAAAAATTTAATAAAGCAATCTACTAAAAATGGTGTGTAGAAATAATAGTCCACATTGACCAACAAATTTACTTTTATTACCAGAATAATTATGATAAAAGAAATTATGCAAATACTGGATGTGAGACATTCCTCAATATAAAGCTCATTACGTGTAATATCTGTGTTTAGATAACCACGAACAATTACATTTAAATCAACAATAATTAACTCAAATTGTTGATGGTTATTGCTAAATTGTGTATCTAATGTTTTAAGCATGAAATAAATTTGGTGAAACATAAATTTTAGAATAGCTTTTTATATTACCGCAAATTTCCCGTCCTTTTGTTTGACGTTCACTGGTACTGAAGTTGAGCGTGCTGCCGTTGACTACCAATTGCGCTGATTGTTTACAGTAGATTGATGCTCGTATAAAAAATTTCCAAAAACTTCGAAATTGTGGTTCCAAAAAATTAACTCGACGTGACAATCCTATCGCAGTAGCTCTTATCTCATTTGACAGGTACGTTTTCATAACCATAAAAAAATAACGCCTGGATACGTTTTGTAAAAATAACATTCTAAACTTCTCCATTATCAACCTTAGCAAGGATGAACACTCCATTTTAACCAATGCTGGATTTCGAACACGATAAACTTCCTTCCTTCAAAATTGCGTCGGACATGAAATTCTTCCAACCCAGATGGTCAATCAAATTTCCTCGATTCGATTTATCTAAAAACCACCACAAACACCCACTACAGATTTCCACTATCTCGCAATCAACGATCTACTACTCAAACTGCTTCATAACTAAGGAATTTCGCTATAATTATAAATTAACTTGTTGAAATTTTATGGAGAAAATTCCACACCACCTTCGCTTCTCGCGCTCCACGCAGTAGTCTCCCTTTCCTCGTACCACTCCCAAAAACTTGAAATCCACCAGCAAACCGGATTCTTGATAATAGGTAATTTTGCGTCAAATTCAAATCTAAATCTAAACACTAACACTTAATAAGAAAAATTATAGTTGAGAATGCGGTCATTAATGATCTAAATATAGATCCGAGTTTTACCCAGTGGATAGTACATATAAGACTCTCTGTATGATCTTTTTCGGCAACTACCTAATTCGATCCTAGGTCACTTTGACTTCGAGATTTTGATTAAATTTTTATTCACAATAATTGTAACAAATTTTTACGTTTGTTATTGATTCCCCCTTAAATTGCATTTCACAATATTCCTCAACCCGACCCTACATTTTTATTTAAATGCAATCTTTTTTGCAGGCATGCATTTGTGTGCAAATGCTGATAGTGTTGACTGGAACGCGGCGTTAAATGGAGTACCCTGACAACTATCGAAAAGAGTGGGAGTAGTTTTGTATCTTTACAAAGATTTCTGAGTGCCGATTTAGTTTGCGTCGACCGATATTATTTGTTTCTACGATTTCGTGCCAGGTCGTTTGTAACAAGTATTTTATTGGAGTTCCCCCATACTTATTTTTATTTCAAAATCCACACTCTTGAGGTTTGGTGTAGGTATTACATCGTGGCTATATGCAGTAACTGGAGAGGTTCTCTCCAGTTTGCGACAGACTCGGGCCTCTATTTTGGATAGAACCTCATTAGGGGTTGCGTCTTTTATTTTACAAAATTTATTAGCGAAATAAAGTTTGATTCACATTTTCATCAAAATTGTTGCACAGGTTTGTTGCCATTTAAGCCAGTTCAAATAATTGCGATGAGATCATTTTAGAGATGATTCCATTAGGTTCTATGGGTTGACCAATTCTTTTCAAAAATGTATTGAATGATCTAATTGAGCCCATTCTTGATATAAAGCATTACTGGTTTTTCGTGATTTGAATCATAGCATTAAGACACAGGATATCTGTGCCCCAAAATAACAACCAGAATAGATTCAATAATAAAAATTAAAAATTAATTTTGTTATAAAACTTTATTTATAATTGCCCAATAAATACCAGTATAAAATGTTTAAGCATAAATTTTACATTTGTTTCACACTGATATCCTTCAACGTTTTGACATCATCCATATCCTTCAAAATCGATTGTTTAAAGTAAATGTTGCTTTATCAATAATTTTATTAATTGCGAAACCAACTTGACGATTCTTTATAATGGTCAAATGATTAGTTCCCTCAATAGTGATTATTTCAATTGGATTTTCACACAATTCCTGAACTTTGTAATCCTCATCGAATCCTTCCAATGTTGGACTACTTGGTTTAAATAATTTCACCATAGATTTTAACTTACGTGCAGGAGGTTGGTACATTGCAATACATTTTAATCGAAGATACGATCCATTGCAGACTTGTCTTTGATATTTTTCGGAATACGGTACACTTTCAGGAGCTACGCTCATCACCAAATCAATTCGTTCTGCTAAGCTTTTACAGTTGAAAATATCTATCTGTAATTTATTTAAATATAAAAATTTTAAAACTCTTCTATTTTTACCGTGTGCTTCATAACAATTTCTGTTGTAACATACAATTGCAGAAAAGCGCAGAGGGAAAACGTTTGCAAAGCAGCATCTGATGTCGCATCAGGAACTTGTCGGAATAGCATTTCCTTCAACATGGCTGGTGAACCGTCAATTAAAATTAATCTTCCTATACGACCTTCTGCTTCCAATAAAGCAGTTAATTGAATTGCAATTGCGCAACCGTAGGAATACGCTACCAAAGTGAAAGGTGTCGATTTTGGGAGATTGTTTTGAACATGCTGGAAAATTTCAAGAATTATGTTTTAGAATCTCCAAAAATTAAAAATTACTTACTTTTAATATGGAAACTGCCATGTCGTCTATGCTAGATTCATGTTTATCGCCATGGGTGAATTGCAAACCGATCGCATGGGATGCTAAATTTGCTGCTAGCGGTTCAACGATCGAAGCCAATCCTTCGATTCCAGGTAACAAGAAAACTTTTGGAGCAACAGCTTTTTCTTTTATAAGACTGTTCAATCGTATAAATGGCACTCCTACATCAATTTCACTTCCCATATCGCGCAGTAGCAAGTAAATACCTTCCGGAAATTTTTCTTTTTCTTTTGTTTTACAAGTAGGATTAATATAACCTTCAGCCTTTTCGAATGCTATTTCGTGCAATCTAAAATTGAAAATATAAAACTTTCAAAATAACCAATATATAAATTTACCCGGCAAATGTAATGCTGCGGATATCTTGCGCAGTCAAGAAAACTTCATATTCTCTCTCCACAGTTTGTTTTATTTCAACTGCCATGATCGAATCCATTCCCAATTGGGATAATGGGGAGTGGTGACTGATTGTTTTAAGATCTCTTAAACCTAAAACGTAATAGGTTAGTAGAATTTAACCAACTACGAGATTCAATTGATAACCAATAATGTTTTTGACAGTATCAACAATGTTATTTGAAACTGCTTTCTTTTTTGCCACAACTATACTCGAAACTATCGGTTCTTCTTGTCTTAATAACTGATCCATTACTTCCAAACAAGAAGACATGTTTTGTTGCAAAGTTCCTCCAACCTCGATTTCAGTTTGAAATTCTTGCATATCTGCAATTATACCGACTTCTCCGATTGCACCCCACTGAATTGCCAAACCAGGAAATCCGTCTGCTTTTCGTTTTTCGCAAACCCTCTCCATGATGGAATTCGCCATACCGTAATTTGTTTGACCCGCGTTACCTCTACCACACGATGCAGAAGAAAATACCACAAAGTATCTGAAATGTTAAAATTATTTAGTTTAGTGTTATTCAGTATAACTACGACTTACTGTAATTCAGGACATAACTCTCGTGTAAGTTTATCAAAGTGCTCGGTCGATATAGCTTTGGGCCCCAATGAAGTAGCAAAAGTTTCTTCATTTTGGTTTTCTAAAAGAGCGTCCTTTAATACGACCGCCAAATTGAAGATACCGGTAAGCGGTCCCAAGTTTTCAGCTTTTTTGATTGTTGCGAGGCAACCTTCAGCGGTGGTAATGTCATCGGTAGAAATTATTGTCGTAACACAGTACCTTTTCCATGTTCTGAAATTGTATTTTGATATTTAAGGATTTTACATTTTTTGGAACTACCTTAATCGTGAAGCTTGGTATCCATTTTTAACTCCACTTCTTGTTACCAAAACAAGGTTTTTGACACCACGTAACACCAACCAGTCGGCTAGTTCAAGACCAAAACCACCTAAACCACCTGTGATAATATAGCTTCCTTTAGTTTTACCATAAAATCTGGGAATTCCTGAAAATAGCCTTCTTTCTGGTATGTAAACCGATTCTGGTTCTTCTTCTCTGATGTTAACGATCACTTTTCCTATGTGTTTACTACCAGCCATAAACCTAAACGCGTGTTCGATTTCATCATCCTTAAATATGGTTTTCTTTAGTGGTTTTATATATCCTGCGTAAATACCTTTCGCGACTTTTTGCACCAGACTATGTTTTAACTGAGGATTTTCGTTGAAGATTGCATCAACCATAACACCATGAAAACTTCTTCCCTCTGTGAAATTTTTAAGCCTCAAAGTATTATTAGCTGCTAAATCAAATCTTCCTATTTCGAGGAAAGTACCACCAGGTGCGAGACATCTTACTGAAGCTTGAAGTTTTTCTTCTGCTAAGGAATTTAATACTATATCGACACCTCTGCCGTTGGTTTCTTTCATGACCATTTGTTCAAAAGATAGGTCACGAGAATTTCCAATGTGACTTTCTATAAAAAATGATATGATGAAAGTTCACACTGAATTAGACAAGATTAACCTTTAATTTGCGGAAATTCGTTCAGAAGAAAGTCTTTTTTTTCTTGCGTTCCGACTGTGGTGAAAATCTCACAGTTGTAAAATGTTGCAATGTTTATTGTAGCTTGTCCAACACCACCAGTACCTGCATGAATCAGAATTGTTTGACCTTCTCGTATTCGAGCAACCTGAAATACAAAAAATTAAAATAAGTAGCGAAATCAAGTTTTGGTTGATAGACAACTTACATTTTCTAATGCGTGCATGATAGTTACGTACGTTACTGGTATAGTTACAGCATCTTCCAGTGAGATGTGATCAGGCAACGGAATGAGCAAATGCGAATCAGCCATGACCATACTTGCCATAGCACCGCTGGTTAATATTCCAAAAACTCGTTTTCCCCTAAAATGAACCAATTAATACTAAATAATTGTTTAATCGGTAAAAATACTTTTCATCTCTTCCTGCAAATTCAAACCCTTGTACTTTGTACTGTTCCACACGATCTTTTGTAATATAATCGCTGTTGATTCGCCCAGAAGCAGTCATAATATCTCGGTAGTTTAAGGCCGATTTATAGATCTAAAACCAAAGATTTTGTGGTAAGTCCTTAATTAAAGGAAAGCAGAAAACATACATATACAAGTGATTTTTCGGGAGGTAGCTCAACTTGACTGTCGAGTGGTCCTTCAATCCATCTCAAACTAGACAGATCTCCTCGAACGGTAACATTGTTGAAAACGTGTTCCACTTCTATACGATCTGCTTTCTCTAATAATAAATGCCTGTACGTACCCCACTGCCCATCTTGAAAAATATTAACCGCCATGCCCTTCTTTAACTGATTCTTATAAAATTCGTCGTTTATATCAAATTTCGGTGCACTGTCATCATTGATGAAAACACATTTGACATTCCACATACCAGGTTCTCGTCTTAAACAATTGACCAAACCTAGTATTCCGTTTAGTGGATCTCCCTGGGCGTGAATCATAACATTTTCATCATTTTGAACTGAACTTTGTAGAGATGGTAACCAATCATACTGATTTCTACTTTGACCAAACTCTATTATAGTTGGTGTTACAAACGGAATAATACATTTCCTAAGTAAAACAAGTTTTTCAACTTTGGTACTATGAATCGCTATGATTTCTAAATTTAGCTCATTACTTTCTGGTAGAATGATATCTAAATTTTCTCGTGACAAAATAAAGCCATTTTCTTTTAAGGCGCCGAATGCTAGCTTTACTGCTTCTGGTCTAGACAACATGTTAGAACCGATGACCAATGCACACGTGTGATTTTCTGACGTTAACTTTTTATCTTCCACTGTAACGTTGCTAAGTTCCAAAGGTTCTTTGGATAGAACGATAATATCTGGTTGAATTAAAGGTTGATCACTAAAAACTTGATGCACAATGGGACCAGCTGGTATGCTTTCTGGTTTGGTAAATTCATCAATTAATTCTGCAGCTCGCATATTTATTTTGCAATTATTTTCTAAAATTATTTGCATATTCACCCTTAACGATTGTTCCAAACTTAGTTCTGCTTTTAAAGGAATGAATTTGTAAGATTCTAATACAGGTTGACTAAGAGGTTTGCGACGAGCAATCGGACTAGCGGTCAATCCACGAAATTCAATCGATCCGGATCTGGAAAAAATCTTTGAATAAATTTATTTTGGATTAACTGAAACCTACTTGATAATTCCGCTTTCCTTGTAGTTGTAAACAGGTAAAACCACATTGTTTTCGCCAAATGTTTTTGCATATCTTATGTGGGCTTTTGCGTCGATAGCCAAATGTTCGATTCCAGTTGGAACGTAAAGATTTCTAGAGTCTTCTTGTAGAATTTTAATTTGCAACATGTTATCCATGAATGTGATCCAATTACCGCACCATTCGATTTTAGCTTGACTTGCAGCTAAATCGCATTCTTTGATTCCTCGGAAACGTCCTCTAAAGGAATTACATTGAATTTGTGAAACATTGCAAAAAATATGTTCAACTTACGTATAATTGTATCCTCTCAGATTAAGTTCTTTGTATACATCCTTTGAAGCAAGTGATAGTTCATTATCATGATGATTTGGAATGGGGAGTCTGGTGATTTCGTGTGAGAAATCTTCGGGAATTTTAATTCTTCCAGTAACTATACTTTGATCTTTGTCTGCAACCTAATTTAAAAGATATTTAATAATGCTTTGATAAAAATCAAAACTAAATTCTTACTTCGAATAGGCCAGTACTCTTTTGAATGGTTACAAGAAGTTGCAATCCTACATCAAATCTTATATTCGTAGCTTTATGGTACTTAACATTTTCGAAAACGATTTGCATGTCCGATAAAAGAATTCCAACCATCATAGAAAACGATTCCCAAACTATGGTAAGATACCCAGTTGCTGGGAATAAAATTCTTCCATCGATAACATGGCCTGTCATATACCCTGGATCAGCATGTTTGAAATTGAAGTTCATGGAACGTTCTCCTCTTACTACTGTACATTCGGTTTTATACAAAGCAACAAACCAGCTTTTATCGTGATTCCATTTAATTAAGGGTGATATCATGGAAGTGTTTGTACTTACAGGCCATTCAATTTTTGGATACAATTTTTCCAGTTTGAAATTGTAGCCCAATTCGTACAATCTTAAACGGTTAAAAGTTTTAGAGTTCCAAAAAGAGCAATTGTAAATTACTTACTGTCCTAATCCATACAGGAAGGATGCGATATGATCTTCGTTGTTCCCTGCCTCAGTTAAGCGGATGCTAATTAAATTTTGGGTGTTTCGTAATTTTTCTCCAATTTCAATCAGTGCAGATTTTTGTGGCACAACAGAAATGGCTTGTTTTATGTAAACTGGATTTAACAAACTATTAACGAAATATTCTGCTGAAGCGTATTTAGATAAGTCAGATGCCAACAATTCTTTGTTAATTGATGTCGTAATCCATTGTGGTGACCGCTTGTTAGGCTTTGGAATTATTTGTTGAAGATTTCGAAGAAGTTGGGATTCTAAAAATGTGTAAAAGTAACAAAGAGATCTTCGGTTTAATATTACACTTACTAATTTTTGCAACTAATTTAGAATGGAAACAGTAATTTCTTTCAGATTTAATGATTACTTTGTGATTTGTTAATGTGTTTAAGAAACTTTCCACTACAAACGTTGGTCCAGAGATGATGTACTGTCCTTCTGAATTATAATTAAATATTTGAATTTCTTCAGGAAGAACCGGCAATGTCTAAAATAAAAAAATAATAATATTTTCTTTTCAATTCCTGATGATCAGATCAAGACTGCGTTGGTCTATATTCTAGAGTATCTTGGATGTTGTTATGTTGGACATACTAGACAGCTAATCGAGTGATTACCCTTTACGGTACTAAAGGCTAAAGGGCTACAGACGTACAGCGAAGTACAGGTTGATAGGAAGACACTAGAAATAACGAGAGATGCGTTTGAAGCGGAGGACTGTAGTATGAAACAATAGAGAAACCTAGAGACTCAACAAGTAGTACTTAAACCAGGCGTATGAAAATCATTAAACACAACACCAAAAGTGACAAATAATTTCGCTTCTTCTATATCTGAACTAGAGAGAAAGCTGGATTACAGAATGGGTGATGCAAGGTAATATAGCAAGCAAGCAAGCAAATGACATAATAATGACGAGTAAGACTTCCTCATATGGCGGCACTAAAAGTTACCAAGGAGTAACACTTAATTTCTGCGGGAACAGCTGAGCAAAAACACTAAAGAAACGTAGCTGAGGGATTTGTTGAAATAAAAGAGAATTTAAGTAAAAGATATTTGAAGATCCCTAATGGATGAAAACGATTTCAAAAGATATGTATATCTTGGAAGTGGTCAGAACTCTACCATCCATATCCCTCCGGTCACTTAGGTAGACCTTTGATGGTATAAAACTGGTGATAGTAGAACTGGATGAAAAGAGCGGAAATGTAGGTTTGAATACCTCACAACTAAAAATAGGCTTTTGTAAATCCATGTAAAATCAACATCAGATACGTTAAATGTTAAATGAGTTGGACCACTTATCACGAAGCGAAAGCCTGCAAAGGTAAGGTATGTCGGCGAAATACTGGAAATGCTATGCACTGTAGAGGCTTTTAATTATGTAATTATATTCAGAAGGAAAAGACGCTATTTCCTTTTTGGAATCGATTCTCAACACTTCAAAGAAAAGCAACGTTTGTAACGAATTTGGCATTTAGTTTCGTAGTACTACTTTCTCATTTCATTTCAATTTTTCTAAGTGCTGTCCATGCATTTTATTTGAATGCAACTTTATATTGCAAACATTTAGCTCGCAATTGAATGCAGTTCATCGGCTGGGAACGTTGACTTATGAAACTTGAGTCGGAGAATCCTGTAAGCTCAGCCATTGCAAACGTATAGGGGACAGGTTTGCAGGTTGCCACCTACTGCAGGTTGCCACCTATCTTGGATTTTGGTGTTGGATCAATGTCATAAACTAAATTTTGACTGAAATCGAAACCTAAGGAGGTGTGATCACTTTTAAACTAGTTCTGGAGCGGACAGAGCCACTAAGACAGTGTGTGTTGACAAAAGTTTGAAAAGTTGTATCGTAAAAATTTAAAAATTAAAATTGTGTTTTTGTTTTGTGGTCATAAATTGAACATTTTAATCGAGAAATCAAGGTAAATATTTTTTCTGTATTGCTTTTACATTCAACTTACATTATCCTAACAAAATTTCAAACATATCATGAAATAGCAATTTTTTTCAGATATAATTCTAAAATAGTGCTAGAATGCAGGTTGCCACCCTTTACGATTTGCAGGTTACTACCTATCGTGTTTCGCTTGTTTACACTCATATGCCCGTTTTTATGATTGTTTGATGTTTACAATTGTTATTGAGTCAAAAGTGAAGTGTTTTTATTGCATTAAATAATTAAATTTGCAAGATAATATGGAATCATGCAAATTAACATGAAAAATCAAATTTTGATTTTTTATGCCAATTTACACTAATTTTTTTATGTTTAAGACCACTGAGTGTCAATAAAAACCCATAAATTTTATAAATCAGTTGGTTTTCTTTCCGTTTTTCTACATTTTCAGCAATTTCTCGATGGGTGGCAACTTGCAAGTCTAAATTTCAAGAGCTCAATTTTAGGTACTTTTGAAAAACTCCTGTATAACTTTTATTTTTTGAAAATTCAAATAATTTCTACGTCAGGATTGTGCCTTTTGAGTTCCTCTTTCCAACGAATATTATAATATCAACAATATGTTGATTTTGTGACGAGCTATGAGCAAAAAAGCTAATGGGTGGCAACCTGCAAACCTCTCCCCTACTGTTCTTCAGAAGCTTAACGTTTTATGATGGAGCACTAACCCGTGTCACCTGTAGAATTTGAGACCTGTTCGTCGAGATCAAACGAAACTTCTCAAAGAGGGATAATAGGCCGTATTTATGTTTAAGATTAAAAAATGCATAATTACTTTGTTTTTGAAAAGTTCCACATTGTAGCTGACCAACTTGGCAGTATTTAATTCCTCTAAACCCAGACTGATAATATAGGTTGTTTCAACAGCTTGTTCCAATGTCAAGCAATTGTCATGATATGCTGCAACTATTTCTCCCAATGACAATCCAATAAAAGAGCCGATAGATAATTCCAAAATTTTCAAAATATTGACTAAAGCTATTTGAACGGCAATGCTACCAATAACCACATTTGTTGAATTGTTGCTGTGTTCTGAATTTATTACTTTAATTATGTTAATTCCTTTGGGTAACAGGATATTGTAAATTCTAAAAATAAATTTTTATTATTTAATATTTAAAATGTCTCCTAAATTTACCTTTGGATAGTACCCATAAATATTGGAATTGCCAATAATTGACGGCCAACGCTCAACAAATTTTCCTGAGGGGCATTGTAAACTAAAGTTAACGATTTCACACTACCATTATGCCATTTAGTCGATCTTTTCAATTCTCCATGTTGTTTTGATACCACCACGTAGCCTCTGTATGAGTGAGCGCTAATACCGGAACTAAAAAAATTTAATTAAAATCGTAATATACATACGTTACCACTTTTTAATTATTACGAAAATATCTCATGGAGTAATGCTGCAAACTCAGCATCAGGAGCCCCGTTCGCAAAATTATCCAATAGACAGCTAACGGATTCTTCCAAACGCCCACTAACACAAACTAAGCGTGGAATTTCATCCTTAGGTTGACCTTCATCAATTTTTTTCTTTTCAAATCGTTTTAGTACGACGTGAGCATTAGCGCCTCCAAAACCAAAGTTGTCGATACCTGTAATGTCGATAGATGTTTTATTATGCAAGTGTAGAAATATTTACTCCTTACCAGCAAGACCAGATCCATGTTTCGGCCAAGGTGTTTTTTCGGTAACAACGATCATTCTTCCTTTTTCCAAAGCTTCCGCTCCTTCCCTCGCACGTTTGTAGTTAATGTTAGGTAGCATGTAATCGTCTTGCATTCCAATAACAACTTTAGTTAGAGAGCACATTCCAGATGCGCCCTCAGCATGTCCAAGATTTGATCTAACTGAACCAACATACAAAGGATATTTACGATTAGTACAAAACACTTCATCCATAGCTAAAATTTCTTCAGGGTCGCCTACTTTAGTACCAGTTGCGTGAGCCTCTAGAAAATCGACATTTCCAGGATCTACTCCACATTCCTGGTAAATCTCTTCCATAACTTGTTTCTGCATAATGCTCGCAGGGTGCGTAATACCCTGTTCCTTATAACCGTCGCAATTGGCTTTTGCATGCAACACTTGAGCATAAATTCGTTTAGCATCTTTTAATTTCTGCAGATAAACAATTGAAACGGCCTCCGAACGCACATACCCATTTGCATCTTCATCGAATGACTTGCACGCTCCATCCGAACTTAACACTCCTAAGCTGTAAAGTATAAAATGAAACGATAGGTTTTATTTTTAGAAATACTATTATTTTACCGTGCATATTGAAGAGATAGCATAGGATTCAAACATAACGAAGCACCACCAACGAACGCGCTATCGCATTTTCCTGTTCTGATTGCTCTATAAGCGTGCTCAAATGCGTACAAAGAACTACTACAAGCGGTATCCACGGTACAAGACGGCCCTTTTAATCCCAAAAAATTGCTAATACGTTGAGCCAACATGGAACGTGTACATCTAAACAGAATATGTAAAAAGAAATTCTTGCTTTGAAAAATTCGATTCCATTACCCCGTAACGGAATCCGACTCCAAATTACTGTAAAACCAAATTCTTTCGGTTTCTGAGCAACATACTCCAACAAATACTCCTGTGTTGGTACCGCGTAAATCCTTGGGGTTGATTCCTGCATCGACTGCGGCTTCAAACGATTTCTCAAGTAATATACGACACATTGGATCCATTGTTTCGGCTTTTCCATATGAAAGTTCTAAAATGTTATAAAATTTTGTACTATGCACTCATTTAGGAGTAAGTTCAAAGATTTTACCAAAAAATCCAGCATCAAATTTATCGATCAAATTAATTTTTCCGGTACGTTGAGGAATTTCTTGATGGGTCGGTTCCCAACGACGGTTATCAGAAGAAACCATATCAATTTTATTCACCAATTGGTGCTTGTATTGGTTGATGTCATCAGATTCGGGAAATCGTCCTGCCATTCCTGTATTTTTAAAATGAAATGTATTCAGTAGGTAAATGATTTTATTGAGTTTTTAGTTTACCGGTAACCACGACTTCTTCACCTGGTAGAGGACTAGCTAGTTTTCTTCCGGCTGCTAAAGATCGTTGAAATTCGAGATCTCCTTTCTTTTCATCTTTTTGTAGCTCTGGATCGGAGGTATTTTGAGGTGCCATTGCAAATTATTGGAAAGTACTAAAACAACACTTTGTTATTTGAATCTGAAAACTAAAATTTATAATTTTATGAGATAAAAATTTTTGTACTCTGTTATTTAGAGAAAAGCTGTTTAACTTATAAATTTATTCACAACCAGTTAGTAACCGACACATTCCTGACTTTTAAAAAGTTAGGAAGCAGTTTATTATTTACTTTCACTTGCCAACCAATCAGAAAGCTATTTTGTTTTACTTTCAAACTTTAGGTCGGGAAGTGATCACTTCCCGACCTGCAATATCGCAGTGTTGGTTGGCAAGAAAAGGAACTAACAAAAAATTTTATTTTTAAAAATTAAATAAAATGAAATTTGATGAGATTTAATTATTTACAAACTAATTGTGAATAAAATTAATTGTATACATACCTCGGTGGCAAGCTTCATTCCAGAGCCAGCGTCGCGCTTACAGTTGACTTCGGCGCTGCGCACCTCAGTCAACTAACTTAGCGCTCCGCTGTAATGACGCATTTTCCACCTTGGCACGTAATATACTATTATTTACATCCTACCTGTCAAGAAAAACAATTAAATTAGAATCCAATTCACTATTTATTAATTACTTCACTGATTAAAGTTAATTACAAAACTATCGGGAAAATTATTAAATGTGAACTAGACGAAATTGTTGCTACCGAAAATCCACAAGACTGAATTGAGGCCCAATCTTCCTTGCCCTTTATAAGAGTTCAGACGAACTTAATTTTATTTTGAATGGATTATGAAAATTTACATACAATTTAATGTCAAGCTTAAAGCGTTACATCACCCACGCGTACTTCCTGCATTGTCACGACAATCAAATCCCGAGATTCAGCAAAAATATTCCTCTCTCAGACGAATGTTTCTTAACCCTTCAGACGATCAATATAATTGTCAATAAAATATTGTCAATACTGTCAATAAATATTGACACAGTGCATTTGACTCAGACGATAAATTACTTTGACCTTATGATAAAACATATATATTAGAAAACATATAATGTAAACTGACTTTTATTGACCCTCACACGTTCAATGATATTGACAATATCAATATATTGACAATATATTGCGGTGACGACCTGTGAATGAGAATGCTTAACACCCGTTAAAGTCACGGTCTTGCAGACTGTGCGCGACGAAGAGAAGATTGTTCTCAGTTCAGGACAACTTGAAACAAAATTCATAATATGACGAAGTTAAGTTGACCTGGGCTGAGAAAAAGTAACTTTGAGAAGAGTGGTAATTGGACATGCAATTATTTCAAAGATTGCATGTTTCCATAATTAAAAGATAATAAAACGGATCGGGTGGACTGTGGATAAATGAAATCAAATTGTTATAAAAATGTATTATAAGATGTTAATTGTAAATTGTTAATTTTGTTGTCATGAATTTGGATAGGTATTCTTTATTTACGGTAGTCGACGTCAAATAATGAACCAGGAAAAAATGATAACAGAAATTCAAAAAGAAAAACAAGTGAAGAGCAGATTCGATATGGCAACGAGCTGATATAAACAAGTTAATTAAGAAAGATCACCCAGACTGAGCAGTCGCGTTTTGGGTGGAACATTAATTCAATCAAGAAAACTCGCCAGAGGTGAGCAGTCGTTTCTTGGGGGGAAGATATTAGTGAAGAAAAGATACCCAGACTGGGTACTACAACTTTTGGGAGATAAAAATATAATTTGAATTTGGAAGTGGTACATTTGGAAAAGCAGATTAAGTGGATACATATTTGATTGAATGGTTTATTAATTAAATAAAAGTAATTGAACCTATGTTTGGACGAAATATAATTACGTGGATACATTGTGAATGATTTGGTGGCCTGTTGATTAAAGAGTTAGTTGGATCCTGACTTGGATAGGATTGGATGGTCTATTAAGTAAATATAATTAATGGAACCCACATTTGGACGGAATCTAATAAATTGGATCCATGTTGGTAAATGATTGGGGATTTGGTTTATTTAACAATTATTTGGATTCTCACTGGAAATTGGATGTGGTGGTTGATCAAGTCAACGTAATTAAGTGGTACCATATGTGGACAAGAATTGGGTCCGGGTTGGTGCAAGTGTAGTATTGCAGCTGAGAAAAGGGGAGAACCATTGGCGGTGTTTGGTGTGAAGACTATTTGTTCCGGAGTGGATATGCCTAACTTGGGAAGACTACCGTAGATAAAGAAGACCTAGGTAGATAGTTTTTGTATTTAATATTTTGGGGATAATTTTAAGAGTTGTAAATACGGGGTAAATATTTTGGGATTAATAAATCGAGTCGAAATTAACATTGTAAACGTATTGTTATTTATAATCTTGAAGTGAAAGATCTCAACTCAAGGTTGCTAGTCGATAACAACGTTCTCTGAAATTGAGACGAGCTGCAGGATTGGGGCAAACGAGTGTTGAGCATTCTTATCTCATATTAGTTGAGATTAAGGAGGTAAGTGTGTGGTCGTTCTTCGGTGATACGAGCAAATCCCGGAGGACACTACAATATATTGATCGTCTGAATGGGCCTTTATATACTATGAAGTTATTTTTTTGTTTTATAAATTTCATGTAAGATTGAAGATGTTACGCCAAGTACTTTTCTAGCACAGTCAAATAAACGTAAAATTGCGCTTTTAATCCTTATCAGAAGCGCAGGATGACAAAATTCTTATGTCACTCCTATGATCCTATGGCACGGCTATTTGTTCAGAACACACAATTCCAGGCTACAATGGGTGCCTTAATTAAATTTAATATATTATATTCTTTCGTATAATATTATGGTTTTTAACTAATAAAAATTATTAATAAAAACAATTATGAAGTTTTATTTTGTTCGTCTGTGAGACGAATGTGTAGTGATAGTGTAACTAGAAAATAATGATTATAGTGATCTAGGGTTAAGTTGCGACAAAACGGTGAGCATGCGGTGATAAAAGGCATTAAGAGGACTGTGTATACCTAACTTTTAACGAATATCGATATAGCTCTTTTATTAATCTATGGAATTTAATGCGGTTTGAAGTAAATGATTAGAAAAAAAATCTAGTTTCACGGAAAGTCATTAAGAATTAAAAAAAAAATTTTTTTCATTTTTATTATAATAATTTGTCACTCCAGTGACCTGCAAGTGACTTTCCATGAATATACAAACTATTTTAAATTAAAACTATTTTAAAAATATTTATGTAGGAAGACAAAAACCCCTATATATTTGCTTATTAAGAAAATGCATTTAAATCACCGCGAGGTAGCGACCTCTGGCAAATAATTGTATTTCAAAGATTGGAGGCGTGCGCTATTTCATAGACGTGCATTATGTTTATTTTCTTAGGATAAAATTATGTTGTAGCTGTGTTTAAAACGCTACATGTAACTTTAAATGTTTTATATCACTAACTTTGTCTAAAATTACTTATTTTAATTTATTTACACATAAGTTAATTAATTTGTCTTTTGCACTTATTTTTTAAAACTTTCCTAATTATTAATTTAACTAAATTTTCCTAATTTAGTTTTTGACCCCTCAACCACAAGTGTTCTTTGTTTTTTCGATCACCACATCGACATTTGTTACTAATAAAAAATCTGTATAAGAATAAAAATAACAACGTAGGGGAGACTCAGACGTATCTTTGATATGCCGACCGAACGGCAAAGAATAATTCGAATTGACACGCTAGCTAAATTTTTATCCCTTAAAATGGCAGCAGTACAAAATCCTTTTTGTCTTTTTTTTTGTGAAAATTTTTGGTTTGATTCTAGTTCTAACGATAGAGACATATTTGCTAACAATTTTCTAAGAAAATTCAAGTTGATAGGACGATTGGTTCAAGAATTATTTCTAAGTTTGTACTCATAAAACTTGTCAGTAAACTTTTTAACCCTTATGTTACCGAATAGGGGTACCCGGGTACTTTTTTGACTTTGCCGATGTATATCTCAGTTTGTATTTTTCACAGCGTATTGGGACTTTGTGACATCTTATAAAATATAGTTCTAAATAAATTAAAGCAATTTTAAAAGTTTTTCGATTTTTACAAATGCAATTTTTTCGCGATTATAACAGACTATGCCTATATTCCCGAATGGGGTACCCGGGTACCCCTTATTGAAAATCGCATATTATTGACCTAAAAACGGATGATTTTATTGAAAACAAGTGATTTATTTTTTATAATGCAAGTGATAATGCATACAAAACACTAACAATCTCGAAAAAAGCCCTAAAAAGTATAAATTCGCAAAAATTATGTCGGGGTATCCGGGTACCCCATCCGGGTGATATATGTTGTTTTTTTATTCGGTAACAAGGGTTAAAATCTTTTTTTTTTTAATTATTTTTTTTTTTGTAAAAGTAGGGGAGACCGGGCTAGTTGACTAACTTTTTAAGTAGGTCTATATATGTTTATTACATTTACCGAAAATATTTTCTTGATTTTAGATATGTGAGTAGGTCGTATATGTCTTTCTCAATTTAATTTTAAATATTAGATTGCTTCTATTTTGACCAGATAAAATTATTTTCCCCATTTAGAATAATAGGTAGAGTTAGTCAACTAGCCCAGAGAACGGGGTTAGTTGACTTATGTATTTTGGTTAATAAATTTATCAATTCAGTGTCGATATTTAAGTGCCTAACGGATGAAATAAATAATATTAACCCTTAAACGTCACCGTTTATACAAGCGCCATATAAGTTAACCAATTAGTGTACAACGTCCGTTTAATCTTGAAACGGACTAACAAATTAGAGACAATTCCATTGAATTCCATTCCATTAACGAATTGGCGCTAATTTGTTAGTCGTCCGTTTAAGGCCGTGTTCTGGTTTGGAATGAAAAAAAATCAAGGTTGTGTTTTATTGCATAATATTCTTAAAGTTTAGACCTTTAAGAATATATTCTCAAGAGAAAATTTTAAAATTCCAATAGTTTAACACGTTTTAGCTACTTTAATGACGCAGCAACTGAACCTAGCAGTGAGTAACTTATCGAAGGTCGTAGTAATTATGTATTTTATGACATTTTAACATTTTTCAACATGGTTGACATAATATCTCAAGTTCCATTTGACCGATTTACTTCAAATTTTGTACAAACTTTCACTATATAACTGTCTATCGCCCCTACCACTTTTGTATCAAAATTATTTGTTTTACGGGTTGAAACTTTTGCTTAAAACTTTAAACGTGTTTTCCTCAAAACAACATTTTACAACCTGGTTGACATGATATCTCAAGTTCTATGTAACCCATTTGCTTCAAATTTTGTACCAACCTTCACTATATAACTGTGTATCGTTCCTACTACTTTTGTATAAAAATTATTTGGTTTACTATTTTAAAAAATTAAAAATTGTGAAAAAAACAGTCAAAAATAGATATTTTCGATACAAGTTAGAAAAAGATACTTTTCCACGCGTTTCCCGTTTTCTTTTTGGTAGGGACGATAACGACATTCTTACTAATTAAGAATATTTTTTGAAATCTTGTCTCCGATTACCAGAAGGGTTGCAATCGTGTCAACCAGCACACCCTCTATATTTTTTTTTACCCCCAACTTTACCGGGTTAGTGTGAACTCCGCCAATTCGGCAGGTAGAAAAAAACAAAAAAGTGTGAACTACGCCAAAACCAAAAAGGTCGACAGTAATGGGGTAATGTGAACTCCGCCAAAAGTGTTGTGAACTCCTCCAAATGCAAAAAGGTCGACAGTAATCCAATATGTGAACTCCGCCAACAGCCATTTAACAATGTGTTAACTATTTATATCATAAGCCGGAGATTATGGTTATTGGAGTTTAAGCCAAAATGGCTCTGGAGCGCTGCAAAGCGGAGCGGAGCGTAGCGTCAATTTTGGCAACATAATATCCACCTAGGACAGAGTTGAAAAAAAAAGCTAGATTCACCCCTTGATAATACCACAATTTGCCCAGTTGGATCACCCCCGGGGGATGTTTTTAATGAGTTTAGTGTTAGATTTCGTAAAAGCAGTCTCCTTTTACGGTACCCCTATTATAAGTAAATAAATTTTTGTTATTTTTAAAAGTAAAATTATTGGTAAAAACAGGGATGCGTCGCACACTGGGCTGAAAAATGATGTAAAAATTTATTTTCCAATTAATGTTTATATAGTAAATTTTTTTAGTTGGTAATATTAAAAAAATCGCACATTACATTCGCAAAATTCGTTATGTTCTGGTGGATTGTTTTGCGTTTAAATGCTTATGAATATTAAATATGATTATATTAAACAGATGATACTCATAGCAATGCGTTTATTTTAAAATTTATAGGTAAAATAACGATTTTAGGGTTTATCTTAACTTGAACTTTTCGAGCGTTCTATAAAATTGAGAACTTTAAAATTTAGACCTGCGTTACTGTTACCTAAACATCTATATCGTGTATCAATTTCTCGCTGGAATGTTTGCCTATAAGGAAGATATTGTCATTTCAAGTTTTAATCTCTTAATTTTATGTACCAAATCCGCTCATTTTCGCTAAAATATGAAAGCTTTCATGCTTCAGAATCCATTGATCCGTATATACGATGAGATAATATGCCTATAAAGGTTTTGAAAATCGAGAAAATATAAATAAAAAAGGAAATAGAATAGAGAATTAGAAAAAAAGCAAATCAAATCAAGATGAATTATAATTTAAGAACAAATTATGATCTTTATTTATTACTTAAAAGCTCCCCTGACACACATCTTGATGATTACAAGAAACTTTTTGAAATGGTTACTTCCAGACTTGATATCAATTTTTGTGAATCAGAACTGAATACTTTAAAAAATAGTATTAGAATGCTTTGTTTGAAGCTGCGTAGGAAGTGGAAACAGTCCAACCGTACTGAAAAAATTTTTTTGGAGAACAATAATTCATGGTTGCATTCTGAGTTTAATTGGCCTCATTGTATAAGACTGAAAATTAAAGATATGGTAGAAAAGACCGAATTTATTCAATATAAGGATACGCAGGAGCTCATGTGTTCTACAATCAGGAGTATGTACAACAATGGACTTAACGATGTTGCAAGGATTTTAGAACATTTACAAGAAAATCCTGAATTTGTTATAAAAATAAGAAAAATTCTTGATGATAAATTTAAACCTGTCGTGTACTCGAAAGAAAAGGCGTTGTCTATATACACATCTTTGAATTTGTCCAAGTCCCAATATATAATACTTAGAGACTCGGTTTCAAAAGAAGAACTTCAATTATTTCCCTCATATTATAAAATTCAACAAGCAAAAAATGATTGTTATCCTAGGAGAGAATCCATAACCGTGACTGAAACTGTTGCACAAATTAATTTGCAAGAATTTTTAGATCACACTGTTAGCCGAATTTTAAAATATGTGCAAACAAATGAAAGTGGCGAATTCACATTAATAAGTAAATGCGGCTTTGATGGAGCTTCCGGTCAAAATACTGCAATGATATTCATCCCTTATTGAATAATCACCCCACAAAGGCCCCTATAAAGCTAGTGTATTATCGGAGTAGAGTTTTTCTCTTCCTCAGAGTCAGTGGATTCAGTAGACGAAATAAGAGGGCAATTCGTTGTAGAGTTAAGGGACATCAAAAGTTGCACTTAACAACCCCTAATTTATCTACTACAGCTCCGCGTTAAGGGATGCCAAAAAGTTATGCCTAATTGAACCCAATAAAGCCCCACTTACGGTGCCTATCAATTAATTAAAAGAGACGAAATGAAAAAGCAGTAATTTATAGCAGACATCAGTTATTTAATGGTAAAAGAAAACAGTAAAAATTTGCATCAAATCACTTAAGACAACAATTTTGTCTAAAACCACTGTGTTATTTTTGTGCAATAATCAAAACATCCAAATTACATTTAAATCCTTGTATTCAGGAGCTAAATTTGGATATTTCATTATTTGGTGTAATCATGTGAACAAATTATAATCATTAAAATCAATAAAGTCCTTTAATTAATCTAAAATCAACACAAATCGTTGATTCAGAATTTAGATTAATTAAAAATAAAAAATAAATTTTGTACCTTATCGCACATTTGTTACATTCCACTAAACTCCGTGTGTTGCCAGATGCATGCGTCGAAACTCGTGCCAGTAGCCGCCAGCTGTTTCCACCTGTCCAAAGCTGTGAATGCTTCACACGTTTGCCAGTATTCCAAATACAAAAACGTCACCAAATGTGAAGTTGATTTCCGATTCGCCACGTTCACGATACACAACTTTTATCAAATACTCGAATTTTGTAAATTCATTTACTTCGGTTTAATTAAGTAAATTAATGCTTTGGTCTTTTTGTACCAAAGAACCGCAATTGAGTTCCTTCTTCTCGTGGAGATTTCCACGCGCTCTCTCTTTGAGTTTCACCAAGAGACTGCTCTCGGCTTGGAGGCCACTAAGAAACTCCTCTCTGCTCGAGCTTCACCCGGGGACTGCTGTGTTTCTCGTTCCTTTTCCAAAATTTAAAATTTGCTTTTGTGGTGGGGATCTTGTTGCTGGTAACTAAAAATGGTCCCTCTAGCAGGCAACACAACGTTGTTAATTGCTCGCGCACCAAACTGATATTAACACTTTAACCTTATGTTTTACAGAAAATCGCGGCCATTATCAAATTTAAAAAGCACTCATAGGGTGTTACAAAATTTCTGTATCTCACAAATAAACTTAAATTGTGTCTCATGTGCAATTAATTGTTACATGGGATGGTTTTTGTTTTTGATGCAAATCTTATTTTTTTTTTATTAGTCGTATCGACTGACTACTGAACTTAAATCATAAATTTACCAATTATCTGTCTACCAATCCATCTGGATCTCTTAAACAAGGAAATATCACTACAGCTTTACCCCCTTGTAAGTAATGCCATCAGCAAACGTTTTTCCAAAATAAGTGCGGCCTGTTGGTATTTCTTACACAAAATAGAGGTGATATTTTGAATCTTATCTACCTCATAATAAGTTTCAGCCTTAATCATGTCAAATCTACAATAATAAAATCAAAAAAAAATCTCCCTTCAATGATTCACGTAAGTGAAATCATCCCCTAAAATTTTATATGAGTGCAATCTTCCCTTAAAGTTGCGATTCGGACAGACCCCTTCGTTAACTAACTAAACACGTGGGTTTCTCCATTCTTGTTCCAACATCTAAGTTGTGGTTTGCCCATGATTTGCGTCCCAAAATTATCAAAATTTCACACCCACTTAAATTTTCAACAGCTATCAAATTTACATCTTAATCCTACTTCAAATAAAACCTTTCAAATCAAATTTCTAAAAATAATATCATCCCTTCTATTAAAAAATCTCGCTATCGTCACCAACCCTTATCATTCTAATCAAAATTTTTAAATCTATCAAAGCTCCTACGCACAAAATTAAACTACCCCCTATCTTCTTAAATCTTGGTGACTCGACCAACTTCATTTAAAACTTTCAGCAAATCTTTCTTCTTTAAATTTTCTTCAAAAACTTTTTCTTATCTTCAAATTTTCCTTCGATGAACCATCAACAATTTCAATTCGCGTACTTGCATAAATCTTTTCTTCATTATTTCAATCTAACCAATATCACTGTACTAAAATCCTTCGCTATAACTTTTCTATAATTCATAATCAATACTAAAATCTTCATAATCTCATTTCAACAAATCTCGCAAACTAATAGCGGGTAGCATTCAATTGAAGTGGCTCCCTAACAATTTAAATCCAATTTATCTCATAATAATCTCAAATATTCGCGTTATAGCGACAAATCCTTTCAAATTAACTAATTACATCTCCAAAATCATCAAAATATTGCATAATACGCTTATAAAAATCTCTATCGTCGACTGTTATAATTTGTTCATCTATAATTATTTATAATTAAATTTCAGGTGGAAAACCTGTTTCCTTTCCAAACTTTCTTCAAAATTTTCAAAAATTTATAACTTGCCTTTGCTTCAAAATCTGTTTTATAATTTGCTATTTATTTCACCTTATTTTAAATTATGATTTACTTTAAAAATTTTCTTGTGTGCTGATTTAAATTTTTTGTTAATTATTAAATTATTTAATTATTTTAATTGTTTAAGCTTCTTCATTCTTCTCCTTGGTGACGATTTGCGTTTAATTATTATCAAATTTACATGTCCTTATTAACTAATTATTTACACTTATTGTCTGTTTACACTGTCCATTTCATGCAGGTTGTCATCAATTTTCTTTTTCCCATACTTCTTGATTTATTGGGGTGGGTCGTCTTCATCGGTGCATTTCCAACGACTTCTGCGATACCCCCACTTCTCCAAAGAAGCCTCCTGCATCTTCACTACCCCTTCTTTCATCTTCCTCTCTCGAATGCTTCCAAAAATTTTCTTCATTTTCAGAATTTTCCTTTGTTTTAAAACTTTTCCAATTTGAAAGAACCATAACGCTTTACTCGCTGGAATGGCGTCTTCGTCAGCAACGACCTCTTCTAAATCATCATCCCTTTCAGAATTTGGATTGGGAGCACTTTCCACTTTTTCAATTGACCTATTAGAAATCACTTTTATTTTTATTTCACTTTTATTCTTCTTTTCACTTTTATTTCTGGGGTAATTCCGATTTCTTAACCAATTAATTCTTCTTTTGGCCTTCAGCTTTTTCCATCTTCTTCTTCTGACTTGTCTTCGCGAAAGGATCAGGACTTTTTTAAAACCAATGTCGCCTGTATGACATTTAAAAACTTTTTCTTCTTGTGTTACTACCCCCTTGTCTGATAAAACTTCCAGGACTTCATTACCAATGTCGCCTGCGACATCTTCTTTCATCAGGGTTGCTACCCCCTCGCTCGCGACAACTTCGATCTCTTCATCTTCTTTTAAAATTTTATTTTGCTCTTCCTTGATAATTTCTTCAAATTTAAATTCTTCCGTTTTGTTGACTTTAGCTTCCGTTTCACTTTCAATGTCTTCCTCCAGGACTTCTTTAAGTTCAATGCCGCCTGTGACATTTTCTTTCTCTTCTTTTAATTTAAATTCTTCCGGCTTCTTCTTTTCTACCGTTTTATTTTTAGGGTCCTCGAGTTTATCATCAAAATCAAAGGTCATAGCATCAAGTTTATTACTGAGTTTATTCAAGGCGGCCAGGATATCATCCAAGGTTATGCCCGAACTATTTTGTTTCTTATCACCCATTTTAATTTAATTAATTAATTTTAATGTGCAAATTATTTTTATTTAAAATTATCTACCTGGCCTCAGAAATGTTGCAACTTTCGTGCATGTGTTCCTCAAATTTACCTTGTTCAATTTAATATTGTTAAAATTTCGCAGCTGCAATTTTATTATCCTTTTATTTCGTGGTTTGAATAAATTCACGTGTTCCTATCCTTTTAAATTTAATAAATGCGCTCTCTCTAACACATTGAAAGTCAATTTTATTAAAAAATTTAAAATTTTTAATTTTCAAATTTTTGATTTCTACTTACAAACTTCTACCTAACTACCCCTAATTTCGTCTATTACAGCCCCAACGTTCGTGCGCCAATAGATGCAATAACTACCCCTATTTAGCCCCACGTGCAGGTGCCAACTACCCCTAATTTATCTACGCCGTAGTAGGGTTTTTCGAAAAGAAAAAGTTGATGAGTTCAACAGACAAAATAAGAGGTGATTTCATCGTAGACATCAGTTATTAAGTTGTATAAGAGAAAACAGTAAAAATTTGCATCAAATCACTTAAGACAACAATTTTGTCTAAAACCACTGTGTTATTTTTGTGCAATAATCAAAACATCCAAATTACATTTAAATCCTTGTATTCAGGAGCTAAATTTGGATATTTCATTATTTGGTGTAATCATGTGAACAAATTATAATCATTAAAATCAATAAAGTCCTTTAATTAATCTAAAATCAACACAAATCGTTGATTCAGAATTTAGATTAATTAAAAATAAAAAATAAATTTTGTACCTTATCGCACATTTGTTACATTCCACTAAACTCCGTGTGTTGCCAGATGCATGCGTCGAAACTCGTGCCAGTAGCCGCCAGCTGTTTCCACCTGTCCAAAGCTGTGAATGCTTCACACGTTTGCCAGTATTCCAAATACAAAAACGTCACCAAATGTGAAGTTGATTTCCGATTCGCCACGTTCACGATACACAACTTTTATCAAATACTCGAATTTTGTAAATTCATTTACTTCGGTTTAATTAAGTAAATTAATGCTTTGGTCTTTTTGTACCAAAGAACCGCAATTGAGTTCCTTCTTCTCGTGGAGATTTCCACGCGCTCTCTCTTTGAGTTTCACCAAGAGACTGCTCTCGGCTTGGAGGCCACTAAGAAACTCCTCTCTGCTCGAGCTTCACCCGGGGACTGCTGTGTTTCTCGTTCCTTTTCCAAAATTTAAAATTTGCTTTTGTGGTGGGGATCTTGTTGCTGGTAACTAAAAATGGTCCCTCTAGCAGGCAACACAACGTTGTTAATTGCTCGCGCACCAAACTGATATTAACACTTTAACCTTATGTTTTACAGAAAATCGCGGCCATTATCAAATTTAAAAAGCACTCATAGGGTGTTACAAAATTTCTGTATCTCACAAATAAACTTAAATTGTGTCTCATGTGCAATTAATTGTTACATGGGATGGTTTTTGTTTTTGATGCAAATCTTATTTTTTTTTTTATTAGTCGTATCGACTGACTACTGAACTTAAATCATAAATTTACCAATTATCTGTCTACCAATCCATCTGGATCTCTTAAACAAGGAAATATCACTACAATACATACAAACAAAAATTTTCAGATGAAACTGCTCATGATTCAAGTATTTTTATGACAGCTTTAGTTCCCCTAAAACTTTATCATAAAGATGAATCTGATATCATTTGGACTAATTCTCGACCATCTTCAACTTTCTTTTGTCGCCCAATTAAATTTGAATTTATTAAGGAAAGTACAGAAGTTATAAAGAACGAAATGAAATTTTTGCAAAGACAAATTGATACGTTAATATTGACAAAATACAAAGAAAATATTACAATCAGGCATATAGTATGTTTCACTATGGTAGACGGCAAAGTATGTCAAACACTAACAGAAACTACTTCCTCAATGGTATGTTATATTTGTAAAGCAAAACCAAGCGAGATGAACAATTTCCAAAAATTAGAAGATAAAATTCCTAACGAAGATAATTATAAATTTGGAATTTCTCCTTTGCATGCTTGGATTAGAAGCTTCGAGTGTTTACTACACATTTCTTATAATCTCGAATTTAAGAAATGGTCGGCTAAAACTGCAGAACAAAAAGAAATGAAAGAAAGCAAAAAAAGAAAAGTTCAAAATCTTTTTAAAACTCGACTTGGCTTACTCGTCGATATAGTAAAACAAGGACATGGCACGACAAATGATGGAAACACTGCTAGAAAATTTTTTGAAAATGCAGAAATATCAGCAGAAATAACTAGTATAGATGTTGATCTTATAAAAAGAATTCGTACAATATTACATGCAATAGCGTCCGGTGAAAAAATTAATCTGACAAAATTCAAAATATTTGCAAAAGAAACAGCGAATTTGTATGTTTCACTATATGAGTGGTATTATATGCCAGTTTCACTTCACAAAATACTTTTTCATGGTGAAGGCATTATTAAACACGCTCTTCTTCCGATTGGCCAGTTATCAGAAGAAGCTTCCGAAGCAAGAAATAAGGATTTTCGAAAATATAGAGAAACCCGATCTAGAAAGTTTTGCAGGGAAGCATCCAACGAAGATATTTTACATAATATGCTAATATCTTCAGATCCTTTTATATCAAGTATTCGGCCATTTCAGAAAAGACAAACAAAAAATCTTTTACCCGAAACTTTGGAATTACTGGAATTAACTCCAGAAATTGAATTAACAGACGCTACTGAAAGCGATACAAATTAATAATTATGTAGCTACTAATAATTTATTTTCATATATTAATAAAAATTAATTTAAATTAGTTTAAATCAAATATAAATTTGTTTAGGTGGGTTCTGGTAACAAAACTAATTTTAAATTTTCGCTGATAGGTAACTCTTTTACGCTATGTATAATCAATGCAACAATAATAAATTATTATAGTATTTTCTAACTATAATTGGTTAGTTTTTAATACGTGATAGTAAATTAATTGATATATTTTAATAATTTACTAATCTAATTCCTTTTACGTGTTACAAATATATTTGATATACATTTATATTTTCATTTTTTTCATATTTTTATGATGAAAATGAGCGGATTTGGTACATAAAATTAAGAGATTAAAACTTGAAATGACAATATCTTCCTTATAGGCAAACATTCCAGCGAGAAATTGATACACGATATAGATGTTTAGGTAACAGTAACGCAGGTCTAAATTTTAAAGTTCTCAATTTTATAGAACGCTCGAAAAGTTCAAGTTAAGATAAACCCTAAAATCGTTATTTTACCTATAAATTTTAAAATAAACGCATTGCTATGAGTATCATCTGTTTAATATAATCATATTTAATATTCATAAGCATTTAAACGCAAAACAATCCACCAGAACATAACGAATTTTGCGATTGTAATGTGCGATTTTTTTAATATTACCAACTAAAAAAATTTACTATATAAACATTAATTGGAAAATAAATTTTTACATCATTTTTCAGCCCAGTGTGCGTCGGTAGGTTACTGTTACAAACGATTACTTTGTTAATTAAATATAAATTTACTAATAAATCCCTCCCTAAATAAATCCCGTAAGCCCGTATGTTAACTCCACCCAAAATTGGCGTGGATTACATTTCAGATTACTGTCGACCTTTTTGGTTTTGGCGTAGTTCACACTTTTTTGTTTTTTTCTACGTGCCGAATTGGCGGAGTTCACACTAACCCTTTAAATCATGGTCAACATTGCATATTTTCACAAAATATAAGTGAAAATACAACAAAGATTACAAATACGAGAATAATTAATAAATAATGAGAATAAAAATATTTACTTAGCGTCGATGTTTTCAGTTTTCTAAATCTTAAGAACGCAACTTGCACTATTTTATCACCATAACTCATAATAATGGTAGGTATGACATGCATATACAACATGAATATCGTACTCTGAGCGCCATCGAGTGTATTATTTAGAAATTTTGGGCAATTAGTCAACTAACCCCTATGGTCAACTAACCCCGGTATCCCCTACTGTACATTTTTAATTTTTATTATTTATTTACAATTTCGGTTACTTTATTGGTCATATATATTTAAATAATGTTATAAATATTGTTCAATTTGTTTCAGCCTTTTTTTTATGTGATCATAAATTAATCTATAACTGATAAATATTAATTTTAAAGGGAATTAATATATTTTTGTTTGTAAATATTTGTCTTCTATTTACAATCAATTCAGGATTTATTAATGTAAGAATTTTAATTATTTGTAATTTATTTGCAAGGTTGTATTGCAAACAAAAATACAGAATAAGGAAATGTTTTTATAATTAACATTGTAGACAATGAACAGGAAAGAATATTACTAAAACTATGTTTTAAAATTTGAATTTAAAAAATGCAAAATTCTTAAAAAGGGTTTAGTTCACCTTCTATTAATATGACAACTAATTTTTTTGTCAGTATTTTTATCATTAAATGGTCAGTATTTTTTAAAATATATGGTCAGTAAAATAATAATATTTTGGTCAGTATAAATATTTAAGTGTCAGTATTAAATCGAATTTTGGTCAGTATAATTTGTTATTTTGGTCAGTATAATTTGTTAATTTGGTCAGTATTATTTGTTAATTTGGTCAGTATAGTACTGTAAGTTGCTTGTTTGGTTAGTATATTATATTGTTTAGTTAATTTTTGTTGTCAGTAACCATTTTTAATATAAAATTAGAAATTCAAATAATTATTCTAGAATTTTTTATTTAATTAATTTATAAAAATTGAAATACAAATAAATATTTTCTTTAATTAAATAAATAGGCGTAAACATTGGTGTGCACACATTGCAGGCCCGTAGCCAGGGGGGGCACTTGGGGGCGCGTGCCCCCCCCCATCCCCCGAAATGTTGAAAAGGCAAAGAAAATGGAAGGGGAACAACCAAAAATGTTACATTTTACAAAAGGTGTTTTACAAGTGCCCCCCCCCAAATGAAATCCTGGCTACGGGCTTGACACATTGATTGGTTAAGGAAAGTGAGGGCATTTGATAAACAGTTCAGTTTTTATTTGATAATAAAAAAGTTGTGTTTTTTATATGAGCGTTGTAATTAATTAAATAAAGATTTGTTATATTATAAAGAATAAATAATGGTTGAAAATTATATGACATTTTGGCGTAGCAACGTGGGGTGGAGAGTGAAAAACGTGCCGCGGTAATGTGGTAAAAGGTATACTCCTTAAAAAGACGAAAAGGTTTAAACGTCAAAATTAAAAATTAGAAGAATATGGACACGAGAAGTAAAAAAATAGTTCGTGAGGATGAGATACCGGAGAACGAAATGTAAATGAAAGTTCAGGCAGAAGGGAAACACTATGTTGAGCTTAAACAGTTTTTCGTTACGCCGGACGTATTTGAGCACTTTTCGTGTACGTTTTGAGGTACGAAAAGAGTATGTTTTCGTCGAAATTTGCAGGAAAAAACCAATAAAAATGGTATAAAAGCATAAGTTTCTATTGTATTATGTACAAAATAAGTACAAAATATGTACAAAAGGAAAGTATTATAGAGACACGTCCCTCTATAGTACTTTCTATTTACAATATTTACAGAGAAACGGAAAGAAGCATAGAGTCACGTCCCTCTATACTACTTTCTATATGCAATATTTAGAACGTGATAGTGTAACTTACTTTGGCTAGCATATAATAGTTACTTATTTGGCGCCGTCGCGTCGAGACAAATTGCTGCACGTGTTCCTTAGTAAACACTAACATGGCAGCTTTTTTATGTCGCGCGGCGCTTTATTGTTCCTCTTGCAAATATTACGCACATTGACGGCTAACGAAAAGTTCTTGTCATCACGCGGAACCGTAAAACTACTTTTTCACCTCGGGAGCGTTCGGGTTCCTCGGCTGCGCTACGCTCCGCCTCGGATGCCCCGCTCCCCTCGAACGAAAAATCGCGTTTTACGTCCTTGTGATGAAAAGTACTATTTGATCCATCTCATGCAATAAAATGCAAATAACCATAGAATGATGTTGGAGGAAAAAACGCGACGAATGAACGAAATGATGGATAAAGGATTTGATCGATAGAATGAAAACATGAATAAAGGATTGATCGAATTAATGAACAATTAAATGAAAACAAAGAGCAAGTGAAAGACAAGAAGAAAATAAATGAAGAAGTATGCTTAGAGAGGCAAGACACTAATAAAAAAGTCCTTGAAATAGAAGAAACGCCAGAAGAAAAATCATCAAAAGAAATTATTCCCGAGGAAGTAAACGAAGAAGAAAAGTGAAAGAAAAGCTTAAAATTATTTTGATACCAAAATCGGGATAGTGGGATGTTTAATTTAATTGATTAATTGAAAATCAAGTTAGTGAGAAGAAAGACAATAAATTAATAAAGAGTTCAGTTTTTGTTTGATAATAAAAAAGTTGTGTTTTTGATATAATATGAGCGTTGTAATTAATTAAATGAATATCTGAATATAATGTAGTGTCCTCCGGGATTAGCTCGTTATCCCCTTTGAACGACCACACACTTACCTCGTTTGTCTCGTCTTATCTGAGACAAAAATGCTTAACCCCTTTTTGTCCCAATCCTGCAGCTTGTCTTATCTCCCGCTAACGTTGTTCTCCACTAGTAACCTTGAGTTAAGATCTTTTACTTAAGCAATGATAAATAATGGAACGGTTACAGTTAATTTCGACTCGATTTATTTAAGCAATTAACAATTTTGACCCCGTATACACACCAACAATTTTTATCCCCAAATATTTTTAAAAACTAGCTACCTAGGTATCCTTAATTCCGGTAGTCTTCCCACAATGGCATATCCCCTTTGACCTCAAATAAACTGCACCAAATACCATCAATGATTCTTCCTTACTTTCTGCTCGTCCACCACAGTTCCACCAACCTTTGGTCCAATACTCCTCCAACTAATAACCACTTAATTTCCTTTTCTAATATCAATTGGACATCCAATGTTCACCAAATATTCAATCGTAAATTGCATTACCCAATTGTCCAATTTGAGTTCTTAAACCACTAAATTATTAGCGATTCGTCCAATAAATTATATTATCCAACTTCGGTTCAACCCTTCCAAGTTGCCCTAATAATATTTTCTTCCACCCTCAAACACGTCTTATCCGTGTCCGTGATCTTGCTTGATTTAATTCTTCTTCCACCCCAAAACACGTCTTCTCCGTGTCGGCGGTCTTTTCTAACTAACTTGTTTATATCATTCGTTACCATCACGAACTTCGGTTTTCACTTGTTTTTATGTTTTTTTATTTCTCATCATATTTTCCAGGTTCATTCTTTTATCTCTCGACTACCGTAAATTAAAAATACCTATCTAAATTCCTAGTAACAACATTAACAATTTATATAACATATTTTTACAACAATTTAATTTAATTTTGTACACAGTACCCCGATCCGTTTTATTATTTTTAATTCGGGAAACATGCAATTTTTACAATAATTGCACGTCCATTGACCACTCTTCCCAAAGTTACTTTTCCTCAGCTCAGGTCAACTTAAGTTCGTCATATTATGAATTTTGTTCCAAGTTGTCCTGAACTGAGTGATCCTCTCTTTGTCATACACAGTCTGCAAGACCGTGACTTTGACCGGTGTTAAGCATTCTTATCTCAGGTTTCCACCGCATTTATACCCCCCAAATTTCGAAATGTCTTTTTATTTTTCAACTTTTAATTCACGTCCAAAGAAAAATTAAAATTTAAAAATAATAAAAATATTTTTCAAATTTAAATCAAACGGCAATTTTTTCTCAATTTCAACTTTAACTTCTTTCCACTGTCGCTTCCTCCCCTTATTTCTACCTAACATCCATTCGCAACCCCCCAATACTTTAAACTTTCATTCCTCTTCAACATTTATTCTTTTATATTTAACTCTTCAATCACCTTATCTTCCGTACTGTACTACATTATCATCCTCTTGTGCTCTTCTACTTTTCTAATTAATCGTACGATGCCCGCTTAACTTTATCTCAATCAAAAGAAGACGTGTTTTGGGTAGAACGTAAGAAAAATGAAGATAGATCAACCAAACTGAGAAGACGTGTTTTGGGGTGGAAGAAAAAAATATAATTGCAATTTGGAGGGGTTGAACCCATGTTGGAAGAGACAATTAATTGGAAGCATCGCAAATAATTTGGTGGTCTGGAAATTCAAATTGGACAATTGGTTAATACAATTTAGTATTGGATCATTAGTGGACATTGGATGTGGAATTTGTATAAGTAAATGAAATTAAGGAATTTGGATCAGTAAAGGAAATTAAGTGGTTATTAGTTGGACGAGTATTGGACCCAAGGTTGGTGGAACTGTGGTGGACTAGCAGACAAAAGGGAAGAATCATTGGTGGTGTTTGGTGCAGTCTATTTGTTCCAAAGTGGATATGCCTGGGTGGGAAGACTACCATGGATAAGGATACCATAGGTAGATAGTTTTGTAAATATTTGGGGATAATTTTAATTAGTGTGTATACGGGGTGAAAATTGTTAAAGAAATAAATCGAGTCGAAATTAACGTATAACCGTCGTGTTCTTTATCATTGTTAAAGTAAAAGATCTCAACTCAAGGTTGCCAGTTGATAACAACGTTGGCGGGAAGTAAGACGAGCTGCAGGATTGGAGCGAAAACGTATTGAGCATTCTTATCTCATATAAGTTGAGATAAACGAGGTAAGTGTGTGGTCGTTCTTCGGTGATACAAGCAAATCCCGGAGAACACTACAATATTTATATTTATACTGGGCGCATTTTTGATTGTTAATATCATTAGCTATTGTGTCTATATTTTGGATAACCAAATACATTGCAATTATTGGTACTCTGATAGCTTGTCTCAAATTCTGTGTGTCAATTAAATCATTTCATTTATATTTGCGTTTGTTTGAGATTTCCCAAGCTACCGGTCTTTTTTTCAGAAACCCATGACCCGGCCTCCACATTTAATCAGGTGCTAGTCGATTAACATTGTGGCAAACAAACTGGGGTGTAATCTCAGAATTGTGACGAACTATAGTACCTATTTCTTTGGGTTAACCTTCTCACTAGAGGTTCACAGGGTAGTTTTTGTTACATGTTTCGAAATGGTGAAACACCAAAACTATAGGGTGTTTTTTTTAGCTGCATGAGAACTTCAAAATGAAATAAAACATTAAAAACCTGACGGAATGTTTTGGTTATAATTTTTTTATGAAAGTGCAGTTAAAGGCATTTATGATTTGAACATGACTTCCGGCATGTGACCACCATGACTAATGGTTACGAAGCGCATCCGTTCAGTCCAATTTTTGACCACTTTTTCCAATATTTCTGGCTTTATTTCATAAATGGCTTGCTGAATATTAGCCTCCAATGCTTCTAGAGTTGTTGGTTTGTTAGCATAAACCATGGATTTAACATACCCCCACAGAAAATAATCTGGAGGTGTCAAATCACACGATCTTGGAGGCCAATTGATAGGACCACGTTTTGAAATAATGTTGTCACCAAATTGTCCTTTCAATAAATTGATGGTTTCGTTGGCTGTGTGGCACGTAGCACCATCCTGTTGGAACCATAAGTTGTCAATGTTTAGCTCTTGAAATTTTGGAAACAAAAATGTATTGAGATGTGTCGATATCTCACACCATTCACCGTAACGGTAGCTCCTTCCTCATTTCGAAAGACATATGGACCAATGATGCCGTTGGCGTGTATTCCACACCAAACAGTCAATTTTAATGGATGCAATGGAGTCTCAAGATAATGTCCCGGATTGGTCTCACTCCATATACGGCAATTTTGTTTGTTCACATACCCATTTAACCAGAAATGTGCCTCGTCACTGAACAAAATTTTACGGTAAAAAAATGGATCCACTTCCAATTGGTTGTGAGCCCAATTTAGTAGCGTTGTTCAATGGTTAATTTATGCATTATCAAATGCCAAACCTTGCTAAACACAAATGTCAAAAAACTGTTTCCATAGCAATCTTGATTCAATTGTTATCCCTATTGAAAGTTCTCATGCAGCTAAAAAAATACCCTATATAATGTGTGCTAATATTAATAGGCTTGTATTTATTATGTATTAATATTAGCACACATTATACGAGTAGTTAAGAATAGGTCTCTAATAATATATTATTACAAATTACTTATAAATAGAGCGCGGATCAATATGCACTTATTTTTAGAAAATAAGCGATTATAATAAGCACTAAAAAAATGAAAAAAAAAGCACTAAAAATTGAAAAAAAAAGCACAATAAAATCTTAAATAAGCCGTTAAAAAAGTTACATACAAAATTTTAATTTTTAATCTTCACCAAAAAAAACACCAAAAATAAATGTATTCTTAAAACATGAATGGCCTATACTACACAAAATAGAATTAATCAGAAATATGGCTGTTGTAAGGAAAACAGTAAATAATCAAATACTTTTCTAAATTTTCTTCTTTCTACGTCAACTGACGTTATCAGCGCATATTTAAATACATTTGCTGGGAATACTGAGAGTAATATTCTCGATCGTTTCTCCTTTTAATAATTTTGCTGTGTTAGCAAGCACTTATTGAAACCATCATTTTTACAAAGAAGTTTTACAGAATCTAGCAGTAAAGGATTCTTTCATTCAAGATTTTTAATACATTCACCTGCGTACCAATAATTAGCTATCAGAAATTCCAAATTTTCCTGTCCTTAATTTGTCATTTTTAAAACTTCTTGACGATCTTTAATTGCTACTGTAGCTGAATCGGACAAATTACACACGAATTTTTTAAATTGTCGTATTATGTTCTGCATAATACACAGCAGCTGTTAATCATGTTCCCCATTTGGAAATATGTATTTTAAGCGGTGGTATCAATAACATCTTATCGTTTCGGCTATTCGAGGTAATCCATGGGCAAAGCACGTAAAATTAATCATAAGTTTGACGAAAAAATGTTAAGGTGCTAGCCGCTTTACCCATAATATGCATTTATGCATTATTTTCCCATGTGTTTAGGTGACTAATGTTGGAAGACGTTGTAAACTTGCAAGTGTAGTTTAAAAATAAAAGATTATTTGCCTCACAACTTTGTAAATAATACGTGACAATTTAAAATTTAAAAAAAAAATTCGAAATGCCAAAATCCATTAAAAAAAGCTCAAATATGCATAAATATGCATTTTATGCAAATTATTAAGATAAAAGCAAAATATGCACTATCAACATGACGTCAAATCACCGCAATTTTTTAGAAACGTAAAGATCCAAAATGAATATCTTCTCCATACAATTTACAGCAATAAGCAAAATGCATAGAATCCGCGCTCTACTTATAAATAATAATTAATGGATTCGGTCTAAACTTGGTGAAAATTCATTTTAAATTGGAAATAAAATAATTAAAGCAAGTCTAATTTTTACAAAACTTTATATTTAAACGACTATAGTTTCACCCTTGAGGGCATATAATTTGTGAAAATTTGACTTGTTTTATTTATTTTATTTCCAAATTACTTATACCTTTCTAAAAAAAAAGTAGTCTTCACAATTGCATTAAATTTTTTTCCATATTTGTTTTGAAATTTCCTTCAGACTCTGTTAAAATGATTACACGCGTCACGCACCACTTCGTCTGGTTTTCATTCCATACTTTCGTTAAAACTTTTTTAAACTTTTGCAAATTTAAATTTTTTGGATTGCCCAATTTGCTAAGCATATAATCTTAAATACAACAATCCAAAGGATTAAGGTCTGGAGATACTGCAGGCCATACTTCAACACTAATAAATGCAGGAAAATTTTCTTGCGCGTTATGTAATTTTTGCATTATGGGATGGTGCCGAATCTTGTTGGAAGCAAAATTTGTTAACACACCAAATAAGATTTGAGCATGGAGTAGCAGATGATCAATTAAAATATAATTCAAATAATAATAAACATTAATTTTCATACTCTTTTCAATAAATTGCAATAGGCATGCCTATTTTGGAAACCTACCCCCAAACCATTAATAGCGACTTATTCTGGTACCTATCGGCACTTAGTTTGCTTCTACGGATATTATCCATACTAGCAGTATACAATCGGTTGTTCTGGAGGTCGTCTGGTTCTTGAAGTAAAAGAATCTTTTCATCTGAAAAGATAATTTCACAAAATGCTTTGCATTTTTATGTCTATTTTCTTTTTGATTTTGTGGAAAACCATGAATTTTTCTTTTTTTGTATGCCTTTAGACCTAGATCTTTTCTTAAATTAAATGGGCTGATTAGTGAATCATATTGAGACTTTGGCCAAGTTTTCTTGTCGAAACTGCACAGTTTCTGCGAATTCGTTCCCATACAATATTTATTTTTATTTTGGTTCTAATGATACGATTTCAAACGGTTTTTTTTTAAATTTTAACTCTTCCTTATCCAGAAAGCGAGTAAAAGTTCGCAGAAGAAAATCATCTATTAATTTTTTGGTTTTTTAATAATTTCACAATTTCACAAGTTATATTTCCATTCAAGTGTAAATTTCGGACAAGTTCGGGTTTTACGTCCATCGTTACGAAAAGTTTACTAATGAATATATTATTTAAATAAAATATGAAAACATGAATACAAATGATGAAATGCATCGTGTATACTGCCATGCGAATGCGTCGCAATGTGCGTCCCCCACTTTAGTGCATATAACTACACTCTAAAACATATTCTTTGAAGTTGACTAAACATATCGCCCACTTGAAAGTTGTAAGGCTTTTAAAAACAAAAATTAAAAAATTAAACACTTTGATTAGGTATCATGCAAACTTTAACCATCGGTCGTTTAAAAGTACCAGTATACTTCTCTTAACTGTGACAGCTCGCGTGATGCCATCTTGGCCCGGATGTGCCTCCTTAATTCTGCCTAACCGTCATGCGTCACTTCATTGGAGGAAGTCCATCTTCTTTTATCACCACCATGACGCCATGTTGTAATGTTTGTTGTATATTTTCTTTCCATTTCGTACGTATACATATTGTATTCCGTACAATTTGAAATGTACATTTGAAATGTACTTATTCTTTGGACCAGCAGGTTCACAAGCTCTGATACATCTGTTGGAGTTCTTGAAAGTGCGACAACGTATTTTGCCTTTCGTCTAACAAACTAGGTTCCGGCATCCTTGTAAGTGGCGTCCCTATTAAAAAATGTACAGGTGTTATAATCTCTCTATGTGTTATTTTGATTAATTATTATTATATGTGTGCTTTCTTAAACCAAATATTAATTTACTGGTTATTATCCTACAGTGGCGACTCGTTGTCGGGAGTATTGTCCAACGGATACTCATGATGGGTCGCGACTGATTAATTTGTTGGTGGCGCCCTCTAGATATTGGGAAGCCAGAGCAGAGGTGTTTTTGGTGAGGTCCACCATAAGTGACGAATTTTCGAGTTTTCTTGAAAAACCCAAGTATTTTTCTAGTTGATAATTAGTGAAAAGTGTTGTACGTGAACGAGCGTTTTTAATTGATTTGGAAGTAGAATCTTCAAATTACTGCGTTTTTGTAAAGGCGTCATTGGAAAAGTTCATATCCCACATGTGGATAAAATTGTCATTCCGCCATTAACAACAAGTTCGTTAAAGAATTAAATAATTTTAGGTACCTACCAATTTTGAGGTTAGTCACACGATTTTTGTCTCTTCTTCTTCTTCTTCTTTCTAGAAGTAATTCTCGAGAGAATTCTCTTCTAGTAGGCCAAGGCCTGTTATTTCCCTACACGTGTTAGAAACTTTGAGCATATAAATATTTTACATCCATCAGGTAGCTTGTTAGACTTGCCTTCAGATGTGTCTGTATCCTCGTTTTTTATGTTAATGGCAGCAATTCACTAACCCAGGGGACCACCGGCTTAACGTGCCTTCCGAAGCACGGAGACTAGCCATAAGAAAGTTTGACTCTCCCCAGGTTTGAACCCGGTGCCCCATATTCGCATCCAACTGCGTTAGCTGCAAGGCAATGACCGTCTCCGAATTTGACGTATGACGTATGACGAAGTAATACGAAGTATGATAAACTCTTGAATTTTTGGGTTTTTTGGTCGGTTATATATATTTATTTACAATTAACACTACATTTTATTTACACTTATACAAACTACACTTTAACATATTTACATCTGACTGCTATAAGTCACCATCATACTGTATCTCGAAGACTGATCGATTACTGACTGATTAATATGAAAAACCCGTCTGTTTATAAGGTAAAACACCCAGCACTTGAACACCGCAAGAAATGGAACTAGTACTTGAACAGATTTTTGAAATTGTATTAATGCAAAAACGGAATATTCATAATAAGTAATATCCGCATTTTATAATTACTTGATGATTTAGCAATTGATTTCTATAAGTTTTTTTAAATTATAAATCGAAATAATTATATTTTTGTTAACTTGAAAGTTGACATGTGGAATAGCCGATAAGCATGCTACTTTTGCCATCGAAAGTTACTACACCGTAAACCGCGCAAACACAGTTTTTAGGTTATGAACTTGAACTCGAAAAAACTAACATAAAATGATCACGTTTGTCCATTACGTTTGTCATACATAAATAAATCAATGTTGCCAAATGTATCTTTAGAACATCGATTGGATTTTTGTTTGATTTTGACTGATTTTGACTATTTTCACACGTGTTCAAGTAATACCACCACCGGAGTGTTCAATTACGGCTGCGATTCAAAATAGATTGTTCAATTACTGCTGCATTTGAAGTATATTTTAAAAACCTTGTAAAAATATGAAAATTTTATTAATTATTCCTTTTTTCTTTGCTATTATATGCAAAACTATCTATATTTTCATAAATAACATATTTTAATCAAATTAATCGAATTTTATTTGCTTAAATTAGAGTGAAATAGGTTTTACTTTCAAAACTGTTCAACTAGTGGGTGTTTTACCTTATATGATTTTCTAACAATGAAATATTTATGGGTTCATTTACACTTTTGCATGTCTTGCAGAAATATTTGATGATTAATACATATAATATTATGTTTCAATAATTAATGAGTAATAAGATACTCTTGATATTATGTTACATTCAATAGATGAGTTTTTCTTGTAATCAATTTCGCAATTTACCTATTACTGGTTATTTGCATTATAAACAATTTATTAAAATTATGATATATCATATTCCATGAAATGTAATATGATATATTCAATAACTGCAATACTTTAAGAATAATAACAACTTCTATGAAATGTAACATGATATGTTTAATAAAGCAATCACTTATGTTATGATTAATCTTTACAAAATTTTATTCATCATAACAAAAGAATTTATAGTTAAATATTAAAATTAAACTAAATCTATACACTACATATGACTAATTTTGTGTTTGGTTCAAATTGTTTGAAATTTGCCAACCAGTGCTTTTTTATGCGGTCGCTGATCTATTTAATCTGGATAATTTGGAAGAATTGCGAAGATTTGATGTCACACTTCGATATTTTTCACAAAACAGAAGATGCAACAGGTTCACTTCGAATGACAGGTGCCAAGGTGAGGAATACGGGTAATTAGTGATGACGAAGCGCTCACAAAGCGCAAATGGCGGGAAATATTGGGTTCTAAACAATGCAAAATTAACATGGGAAAATACAGAGCGCAAAGAATAATTCAAAAACGAGAGATTTCTTAGCTATGAGATTCATATAGCACCAACAATGCACTAATAAGGAATATAACTGGTAAGTTTCAATGCAGTAGATAAACCCAAATTTAAATTATTTCGATTTGAATGTTTGAACTATTTAACCTCATTTTTTGTTACAGATATAATTATCGTTAAATCACGCAAATAACTAGTTAATATGCTACTTAGACATGTTACAATTATGGAGAATTAATTCATCGTATTTTCTGTATGTTTTATATGTACATTTACACAGTTTAATAGTTAACATAATGCTTTCGTAGATATTCAAGATTGCGACAACTGCCAAAAGGAACATTGCATGTTTTTTTAATTTATGAACGATTTCGTGGCAAAAAAGTAGATGGAAAGAACTTCTCATAAAAGAATTTACTGCAAAATTTCCACTTATGAAGTGAAATTTGTCAGAAAACGGTTTAAAATTCACAAGGGTGAAAAACCTTATTATTAAGGCCTATTAAATATTTATTATTATTAAAAAAGTAAAATGTAATCAATTTCCTAAGAAAATGTATTCTAAAAATATTATACATACTTCTATTTGTTTAAAGAATTAGCTAAAGTTAATATATTTACAATATTTAGTTACAAAATAAATTTCATTTCCTTCCGATGAATTTTCGGATGACTCCAATGAATCGCTTTTACTTCTTCTAACTCCTTTATTAACGGGTTTCACAAATTTAGATGTGAACCAATTACCTGTAAAAGAAGTATCTACATTATTTATAAAGGATTCTTATTGATTTTATATTTTCAAATTTAAACTTACATAAGGTTTTTCACCCTTGTGAATTTTAAACCGTTTTCTGACAAATTTCACTTTATAAGTGGAAATTTTGCAGTAAATTCTTATATGAGAAGTTCTTTCCATCTACTTTTTTGCCATGAAATCGTTCATAAATTAAAAAAACTTGCAATGTTCCTTTTGGCAGTTGTCGCAATCTTGAATATCTACGAAAGAATTATGTTAACTATTAAACTGTGTAAATGTACATATAAAACATACAGAAAATACGATGAATTAATTCTCAATAATTGTAACATGTCTAAGTAGCATATTAACTAGTTATTTGCGTGATTTAACGATAATTATATCTGTAACAAAAAGTGAGGTTAAATAGTTCAAACATTCAAATCGAAATAATTTAAATTTGGGTCTATCTACTGCATTGAAACTTACCAGTTATATTCCTTATTAGTGCATTGTTGGTGCTATATGAATCTCATAGCTAAGAAATCTCTCGTTTTCGAATTATTCTTTGCGCTCTGTATTTTCCCATGTTAATTTTGCATTGTTTAGAACCCAATATTTCCCGCCATTTGCGCTTTGTGAGCGCTTCGTCATCACTAATTACCCGTATTTAGGAAGCAATAAAACAGTGGTTCTCAAACAATTTTCAACAAGTGCAGTATAACTGGTAAATAAACAATTTTGAATTTAATTTGTACACATTTATAAAAAATTTATTTATGTAACACGATTCACACCTTAATAGGAACCTGGAGTATTTTGAGGTTGATTTAAATTTAAATGCCAATACTAAGGGCTCCTATCACACAATTTAACACACTGACGACCAAAACGAATCTGTTCGTAAACATCACATGCTCGACCTGTTTTACTTATTGAATTTAATTAATTTGTAACACCCCGGAAATTAATAATGGTTAATTTCGGGATGTTTAGTTTAGATCCGCATGATTGTATGTAATTTTATAAAATTAAACGGAGAGTAAAATTAACGTCGCACGCCTATGGTAAAGAATATTAACATAGAATAAGAATTTTTGCTTTAAGTTTTGAATTGTATGTTAAATTTGCTGTTGCCCACGACTTCGTCCGCGTGGAATTCACTTTTTTGCGCGCAAACCTTTTTCCTTCCGTCTCTATATTCTATTCTCTACTCCATCGGTCTCTCTCTCCTGGTATGTTGTCCACAGTTTCTCCGTGCAGTCCTGTCCTGCATGCTCTCTTTCCACTCATCCACCTCTACAGCTCCCAAATCGTACCTCGCTCTTTGTATCTTCCTCATTTTCCCTTCTTCTTTCCATTCCGTTTGACGTTTCATTTCTCTCTTTCTACTCGCGCTAGAAACGACAACCCAAATCAACTTTTCGGAGGTTCTCGTTCTATCCTAACCTATCTCACACTTTTATTTTTTAATTTCTAAAAGTTTACTCTTTTCCTTTCTAAAGAAAATTCTATGCTTCTGAACAGTAGACCCACCGGTTTAGGCTGTGCTTTGGAAACTTGAAGGACGTCGACAGTGAGAATCTCGTTAATCCATTCGCACGCGTCACCACTAATTAGATATTAGGTGATAAATCCCATATTTATGTATATTTTTTTTATAAAGAAAATTCCATGCTTCTAGACAGTATACCCACATTTAGGCTGTGTTTTGCAAAATTGAGGGACGTCGACAGTGGGAATCTCGTTAGTCCATTCATGCGCGTCACCATTAATTAGATAATAGGTGATAAATCCCTTTGGGATAGGATTTTCATAAAATCCTTTCTTAGTGCTCGCCTACGCGATAACAGGAACCTCCGTGCAAAATTTCATCGCTAAGGACCCAGTAGTTTGGGCTGTGCGTTGATATATCAGTCAGTCAGTCAATCAGTCAGTCAGTCAGTCAGTTTATTCTTTTATATATATAGATGAACGATCAAAAATTAACGGTGTTTTCAAAAATGGTTAGGAGGTCGGATCAATTTTATTTATAGGATAAATATTTGATTTTGGGCCGTATAAGGAAAATATAGAACGTAATTAAAAAACACGATTCAGGACAGGAAGTTTAAGATTAGATAGTGGGACGGAATGCAAGGTAATTTTCCAGCCAGTGATCAACATTTTAAAACTAACTTTGTTAATAGGGGCACTAGCGTGAAATGGATTAGAGTTTTGGGACCTTTGGGAAATACAGGTAAACGTTGTATAAAAATATTATGGAAAAATCCGGGATTACTCAAAATAACAATAAAAATTTTGAAGTTATCAGAAAGATAAGGAAAACTTAGACTAAACAAATTATTAATAATCGATAGTAAAGAATGTAATAGATTCGTGATTTACAAAACAAAATTTTGGAACTAACTTTGTTAATAGTGGCCTTAGAGCCGGATAAATTGGATATTCGTGACGTTCAGATAAGGAGGGTCCCAGTTATCCCAAAATATTTTCGACAAGAAGAATATTACGGAAATAAATTTTGAATTTATCATTAGTCGACCGAAGACAGGGAGATAAAAAATTTCACCAATGAGTGACCATTTGCGCAATTAGGTGTCTTCGTTTAATTTTCGGAAAATGGTCTCATACCAATGGGAAAGACAGGAAATGAGAAAGGGAAAAAGATTCAAAGGGGGAATGGTATAAAGACTACCACGCGCCATAATTCGGGGAGTTCATCATCTTCTAGAGTTCCTGATAATTACGGAGTCAAAGTCGTGGTCCATTGACTAACGAATTTTGACCGGAGTTCTGCGGGTTCTTAAGAGGAGTTCATCAGCATTACGGAGTCAAAGTCGTTGTCCGATTGACAAACGAATTTTGACCGGAGTTCTGCGGGTTCTTAAAAGAAGTTCGTCTTCGGGAGTTCGCTCGGTGAATGGGTGAGTCCGGGACTTCGTCCGGACAAACCCCAAGTGTTTTTCATTGTGTTTAATTTCTGCCAAGTGCAGCAAATCAAGTGATTATTTGGTGGTTGAACGATTTAATTTATAGTTGGCTGAAATAATTCCAACTTGTGGAAATCGTAGTTTCGGGGAGTCAATTAATTAATAAAATTAATAATCCGAATTAAATCATTGTGTGTGCATCAGAAAACAACTAAAGAAGGTAAAAGTTGTTAGAAATTTTCTGATGAATGTTTGTTTGGGAGCTTTTGAAGTCTCCAAGTTCTGTTTTATGCTGTTATGTACCTACCTTTACCTTTATATTTTTTATTACTTATCTTAATTATTCTATTTACTACTTTATTTTTAAGTTTTATCATCTTATTTGTGAAATTATAATTATTTGACCTTTTACACCAAAAGTGTTTATCAATCTTATTTTTCTGACCTCTTTACACTAAAGAGTGTTTATTCAAATTCATCAAATAATTATAATTAAACAAAAATCCATAAATCATATGCTAATTACCAATTAAATCTGTTTACTGAAAATTATCATTTCCAAATAATGAGATATTTCTAAACTTTTACTAAATTTAAACTATTTCCAAAATTTTGTCAACATGATAAGAATTTTCAAGTAAACATGTTTATTCCAAAGCTACCTAAAAAAAGGAACTGTTATCAATTGGCAATAGGATATATAGTAGTGTAGTTAATTGAAGCGGTAATTATTCATTCAGTAATTCATTCTTGATCGGTGACTCCGTTTCCTTATATTCGATATCATTCTAATTCTTATTTTGTTAATTCAAATTTCAATTCTAGTTATAATCAATTAATGTACCAATCTTTTATCAAAAGTGTAATTTAATAATTAAATAAATAGTGACTTAATATTTGGATCAAGAGTTTATTTTTTCGAGTCCACAACATAAAATTGGTGTCAGAAGTGGGATCTTCACGAATCAACAATTGGAAAAATTGGATTCAAAGAAAACCTTTTGGAAAAGGAAGTGAAGATTGAAAATCTATCCAAAGCCGTAAGTCCTATTTTTACTTTTGATAATAGTTCCAAATATTTTTTCTATTTCTACTATTTCTATTATTTCAAATTTTTCCATTCCTACTATTTCAATAATTTCTATTTTACATTTTTTATTATTTTTACTATTTCCCCTATATTTTTATCAACATGAGTAACCATGACGAAAACCCTGATTTCAACATCGAAGAACCAGTGATAACAATTTATAAAATTTCATTCTTATGTTCCCTAATCCCAAAAAGCTTTGATGGCGCACGTCACGAACTAAATGAATTTTTGAGTAACTGCGACAACGCATTTAGGTTCGCGGCCGGGGATCAAATCGATGCTCTTATGGGATATATCGGTTCTAGAATAACTGGGAATGCTAAGGCTCAACTCCGAGATAAAGAATTTTCCAATTGGGACGAGCTTAAGCATACCTTGAAAACATTATACTCCGATCAGAAACACTACGTTCAACTTATGGAAGATTTGAATACAACCAAACAGAACCGAAACGAAACCGTTATTAATTTCTATACCCGTATTGACAAACTCATAACAAGACTAATCAATTCTGTAGATCCCAAAACTCCATTAGAACGTTTTGGCAGAATAGCTACTATTAAGGAGCTAGGACTGCAACGTTTCATTTACCATTCCATACCCGAATTATCACGATTTCTTCGAGGGCAACATTTAGAGACGATTGCAGATGCTCTCAATGCAGCTCAAGAAGATGAAAAAGCTCTCTTCATTAACAAGCATAATTTTCATAACAGACAAAATCCTTTCACATCCAATCCATCGCGCCAAACGCGTCATGTAAATTTTATGCTACCAACTAACTCCAGTATGTCTTCCATTTCTAAAAATCAAATTCCTATATCAAAAACAATTAAAACGACTAACGGACTAACTCTTATAGAACGAAAACCACAATTACCACCTCCAACACATGACCCATCTCCTAATGTCTGCCGTTATTGTAAAAACCTTGGACATGATATTTCACAATGTCGTAAAAAACAATATAACGATAATTTACGCACCCCTAAAATCTGCAACTACTGCAAAAATCCTGGACATGACATTACTGAATGTAGAAAAAGACAATACAACAACCGACAAAAACAGAACACCCAAAATCATTTAAACTAATAGAATCCTCAACTCAACACCGCGATTTGGGGATAGATTTCACAGGTGTTAATTCTAATACTATTTCCAAATCAATCAAAAATCCTACAATTTCAAAATCAAAATCCAAATCAACTACTAATTCTAATTCAAATTCTAAATTAAACACAAATCCTACAATTTCTCAATCAATCAAAAATCCTACAATTTCAAAATCAAAATCCAAATCAACTACTAATTCTAATTCAAATTCTAAATTAAACACAAATCCTACAATTTCTCAATCAATCAAAAATCCTACAATTTCAAAATCAAAATCCAAATCAACTACTAATTATAATTCAAATTCTAAATTGATCGCAAATCCTACAAATCCTGTATCAAAATCAACTTCTAATCCAAAAATCAAATCGAATTCTAATTCCAAATTAAATCCAAAATCTACTTCTAAATCTATTCGTATATCTAATTCTAATATTATTTCTAATTCAAATCCTAATTCAATTTCTATTCATAAATCTCAAACAATTTCAAATCCAACTTTCCAAGTCAAACCAAAAGATAAACATTCTGTTTACTTATTCAATTGCCATCAACCCTATATAAAAGCGAAATTCCAAAATGTAGAACTTTCTCTACTAATCGATACCGGATCATCGGTTTCCTTAATCAGCGTAAATAGCTTCCCTGAACAATTCCATCATCACATCGATACCTCAGATCAGTTAGAAATAATTGGCGTCGGTCAAACCATTATATATACGTTAGGCAGCGTACAATTACCAATCACGTTAGAAGACCATTGTTTGAACTTAAAATTTCAAATAATGCCTGAAAGTTCCAACCTCCCATTCGACGGAATCATAGGTATTGACATACTACTCAAAGAAGCTTTTGCAATAAGTTTCTACAGTATGAAATTATTATTCAGATCATTCAATACTGCTATTCCACTCCACACGATAGGACCAACAAAAAATACTTCCAAAATCGCTACAATTCAATCAGATATTTTACTAGAACCTAGATCTGAAACTACAATTCAATTCGAAGTGTTAAATAAAAATTTAACCGAAGGAATTTGTCCAGAATTAAAAATCAAAGAAGGTGTTCATCTTGCAAAATCAATTGTGAAAGTAGAAAACGGTAAAGCCATTTCAACAATTTTGAATACCACAGATAAACACGTTCAAATTGAAACTCCCAAATTAACATTAGAAGAATTACCTAAACAAGAAAATTTATTGCTATTTCATAAAACGACTCATTCTGATAAAACTTCAAGATTACAAACACTTAATCAAAATCTAAGATTAGATCATTTAAATCCAGAAGAAAAACACTCCATTTCCAAAATCTGTTCAAATTACCATGATATTTTCTATTTACCAGATGATCAATTGACATGTACTAATTTAATTACACATAGTATACAATTAAACGATTCTATTCCCGTTAGTACGAAAAATTATCGATTCCCAGAAGTTCATAAATCCGAAGTCAATGACCAAATTAATAAAATGCTAAATCAAAAAATTATTCAACACTCTACTAGTCCCTACAACAGTCCATTATGGGTAGTCCCTAAGAAGAAAGACGCTTCCGGAAAACAAAAATGGAGAATTGTTATCGATTATCGAAAACTCAATGAGAAAACGGTAGGAGATAATTTTCCAATTCCTAACATCGAGGAAATTTTAGATTTACTAGGACGATCTAAATATTTCACGACCCTAGATCTTGCCTCTGGTTTCCATCAAATTCAAGTCAAAGAAGAAGATATTCCTAAAACCGCTTTTTCAAGTCCCTTAGGACATTTCGAATTTAAACGAATGCCTTTTGGTCTTAAGAATGCTCCCAGCACTTTTCAAAGATGTATGAATGCAGCACTCTCAGGATTACAAGGATTGCAATGTTTTGTATACCTGGATGACATTGTCATTTATGCAAGTTCAATAGAAGAACATAGTTCCAAACTCCAAGCAATTTTTGATAGATTAAGATCAAATCAATTACTACTTCAACCAGATAAATGCGAATTCATGAGAAAAGAAGTAATTTATCTAGGTCACACAATCAATGATGAAGGAGTCTCTCCAAATCCGGAAAAAATCGAAGCAATTACTAAATATCCTACTCCCAAATCTCCAAAACAAATCAAACAATTTCTAGGATTAGTCGGATATTATCACAAATTTCTAAAAGATTTCTCCAAACATGCCAAACCTCTAACAATACTATTGAAAAAGGATCAAAAATTTGAATGGACGAGCGAACAAGAAGAAGCATTCCAATATTTCAGAAATGCATTAACTACTAAACCTATTCTACAGTTTCCAGACTTTACTCAAGAATTTTTGCTAACCACTGATGCATCTAATTATGCAATTGGTGCAATATTATCTCAAGGTCAAATCGGTAAAGATCTTCCTATCTCTTACGCATCTAGAACTTTAAACAAGGCCGAAAGCAACTATTCCACAATTGAAAAAGAATTACTTGCAATTAAATGGGGAATAGAACATTTTAGACCTTACCTGTACGGAAGGAAATTCATAATCTTAACAGATCATCGACCTTTAACCTACTTATTCAATTGCAAAGATCCCTCAAGTCGTCTCATTCGTTGGAGATTAAAATTGGAAGAGTATGAATACGAAATTCGATACAAACCAGGACGAATAAATTCAAATGTAGATGCTCTATCTAGAAATCCAATCGACACCCAACAACTCTATATAATCCAAAAACATAACGAATCATCTTATAGCGACTTTATCAAATTTCATTACGAAAATGAAAATCTTCCTAACATTCAAATTCTTAAAGACAACATCTTAAACAAATCTCCAAATGCATTCATCTATTCTAAAGATTTAGACGAATCTAATCCCTAATTACTACAATTTAACTAATTCCTACGACTTCACTTTTCCAGATGATGCACTCGAACTTTATGATTCTTTAAAACTTATTAACGAAAACCAAGAAACCTATTTAATAATATCAAAACTAAATCATTTTGACAAACTAAATTATAATGACTTATTCCATTCATTACAAAATCTTATACACGAATTACCTCCTAATACAAAAGAAATATTTTTGAAAAACCCTGTAGAAGATAACCCGAATCTAAAACAAGATATGGTAAACGAGCTACTTTACTTTCTATTTCAAAACAAAAATATTACTCAAATATTAATAAACAAACCCAAAATTCAACCTAAAAATGATGATGAAATCAAACAAATCTTCAAAGAAAATCACGATTCTTCTATGTCAGGTCATTCCGGTTTCCATCGAACCTATAAGAAAATTAAGGAAAATTATAAATGGTCTGGAATGAAACGAGATATCAAATATCTAATCAAGAAATATTTATCTTGCCAAGTCAATAAATCAGATAAATCAAGAAAAGCTCCAATGCAAATTACAACCACAAGTGAAAGACCTTTTCAACGACTAGCATTAGACATAGTCGGTCCCTTACCTTTAACGGAAAATGGAAATAGATTCATTTTAACTATGCAAGACGATCTTACGAAATACTCCTACGCAATTTCAATACCAAATCATGAAGCCCAAACAGTAGCTGATCAATTCGTCAATTTTATCACATTGTTTGGAATCCCTGAAACTATTCTAACAGATTAAGGTAAAGATTTTACATCAAAATTATTTTCTGAAGTAAACAAACTATTTCGAGTCAAGCACATTCTTTCTAGTCCTTATCATCCACACACTCAAGGTGCGCTCGAAAGAAGTCATCTAGTTCTTAAAGATTACCTAAAACATTACATAAATACTTCTCAAACCAATTGGGATAATTATGTAAATCTAGCTATTTTTACTTACAACACCCACATACATAAATCAACAAATTATACTCCCTTTGAACTAATATTTGGACATAAAGCCAATATTCCTAATTCCTTATTGAACAAACCTGAATTCAAATATTCTTATGATGATTATTATTCCAACTTAAAACTTCGACTCAATCAATCATTCGGTATAGCTCGCGAAAATCTAATAAAAGCTAAAGAAAAATCTAAAGAATACTATGATCGAAAAACAAATTTCCATAAATACGAAATCAATGATAAAGTTTATTTATCTGACGTCGCAAACAAAATCGGATTTAACAAAAAACTCCAAGCTCGATACAAAGGGCCTTACAAAATCATAAAAATCAATAATAATAATACTTTTGACTTAGAAATTAAACCAAACAAAATAATTACGTATCATCATGACTTACTCAAACCTTTTATTTCAGATGACTAACATACTGACATTCCTAATTCTCCTCACACTTCTATACCCTATATCCACAGACAAACCATACGATTTCCAACAAATCAATAATAACGCAGGAATTTTTTATCAACAACTTGGTGTAGCCAAGGTTTCTAACGATCATTTCACTTTATTAAGTTTTACTAACATAAGTATAATCGAGAACGAACTCAAAATCATAAAATCTATTCAATTCAAATCTATTAATATTTGCAATCATCCTCAAAAACTAATTCAATCTCAAAATTCAACAAAAAAATATCGCAAACCAATGTACGCTTGTATAGATTCATTAGAACTAATTAATATTCAAATATCACAATTGAGTCCATTAGTGGTGACGTCACAACGCCTAGAAATTGGCAAACCGTATTACGCGAATTGACTAAGTGGTTTGCGTCCATTTGAAAAAGAACATAACACGAACAGGTGCAAACACGACGATCGCATCAAGGAAAGTGTCAAGAGTTTCAACATAACCCTATTTAATTCATTTAATTGTTATAAACTTATATTAATTATGTAAATAATTCACTATTCTACTATTATTGTCTACTATTTTATGGTAGAAAGTTCCTTAAGTATTTAAAGCAAACCTTTTTTAAAATTTAATTGGTTGCTCTCCTTCTGGTGAAAAACCATTAGAATGCATGACATTATAATTAATAGTTTAAATAATATAAAGACCTTTTAAAACCTTTTTAACGTATAGATTTAAATTTTAGGAAACATACTGCGATTTTCACCTCTACGGTGTCTTTTTCTTTGAATTATATTTTATTTAAAAAGTGTTAAAAATAATTGTCAAACGTAGAAGGTTTCTCGCTACTGTGAATTCAATCACAATTGTACAATATTGTGCACTTCACTCAATTTTTCTCATTAACTAAACTTTCACATACCGTAAAATGGGGTGAATCACAACAGGCAGGTGAATCACAACAAAAGTTTGGGAAGGCACAAATAATTTTTCTGTGCATCAAGGATTAATCAAATAATTTTATTCAATGTTGCAGTACAGAAAAATTATTTGTGCCTTCCCAAACTTTTGTTGTGATTTACCTGCCTGTTGTGATTCACCCCATTTTACGGTATGTGAAAGTTTAGTTAATAAGAAAAATTGAGTGAAGTGCACAATATTGTACAATTGTGATTGAATTCACAGTAGCGAGAAACCTTCTACGTTTGACAATTATTTTTAACATTTTTTAAATAAAATATAATTCAAAGAAAAAGACACCGTAGAGGTGAAAACCGCAGTATCTTTGCTCAAATTTAGATCTATATGTTAAGAAGGTATTAAAAGGTCTTAATATTCTTTAAACCATTAATTATAATGTTATTCATTATGATGGTATTAAGAGTAGAATATAATTTACTCATTCAATAGGGTTCTCACTCATCCGAGTGAAGTAAGAACTTTATTCTGACCGTCTCCCCTCGGAAGGCAATGGCAAACCACTGAGAGTAATATGCCAAGAAGAATCCTTAAAAATGTTAATGATCTAAATAAATCCAAAATTGATCTGTGGACTAAGGGGAAGGCAAACCACCACCCCATTAACATTTACCTGGTACAGCCTTCTTGGCTAAGTCGGGGGGATCGCCGTACATCCGAAATCGGATGTAATCGGAAAATCGGAAAGAAGAAGAATAGGGTTTTACGTGAGAGATTTTTAACAATTATTTCAATTATTATAGTACAGTGGATTAATTTTGGTTTATCAAAGAATTCATTAGGAAATAATTTATTGATTTATTGGAAAAATTAAGACTTACAAAGATTTTTAGCAATTATTTCAATTATTATAGTACGGTGGATTAATTTTGTTTATCAAAGAATTCATTAGGAAATAATTTTATTGATTTATTGGAAAAATTAAGACTTACAATTACTAACAAGGAGACCTTATCAACTCCCCCTCACCGATTTGCACAATTTTTAACACACCTTTAGGCCATATTTAGTTATACATAAATTTAAAATCTTTGCTTCCCCAATTTAGGCAACTCGGAGAAAATCGATTTTAAAAATCCAATAAATTCGTATTATAAATTAGGTCTAATGAGAACTTTCAAACACGAGTTTAATTTGACATAACAACATAACCCAACATAACCTCACGGCATTTCGTAACGACATATTAATAATTAATTAATTTAAAAACAAATTTTAAACAGATACAAACAATCAATTAAACTACGATGAGCAAAAAAACCAAATTGCATAAATATCAGGTTAGACTTGGCGAGAAAAGACGAATTTTGTCACAACAACCGTTGATCAACAACCCACAAAAAATACGTTCTTGTACATCGTTGAAATTTTCTGTAATTACACGGTAAGATAATTAATGTAGTTAAGTTTATACGTAGATTCATTTAGATAATTTTTTATAGGTTGTATTGAGTATTAACAACAGTCCATTGCACTTGTTTCCGAACATCAAGAATTATCGAATTCTCAACAATATTTGTATAGTAATTGATTATAATATAATTTAATAAATAATTAATAGTAGATATAGCAATTTATTACAATTCTCTGTTCTAGCTGTACACATAAATACATATTTCAATAAAAATTATTATAATAATTCCTTTGTCAACACCAACGAACAGTAAGTACTAGGTAGCCCTAGTTGCACGTAGACTTTAGTTTGCATTATGAAGATACGATTTAAGTGTGTAGTTTAACACATTGCATGCCACGTCCTACACATGAATGACAATTGTACTGCAGTATTTATTGTCCTATTCAATGAGAGCAGTGTCAACTGCAAACCACACCAATTAGTCGCTCTACTAATGTAACATTGTAAATCGTTTCTAACGAAGAGAAGGAAATAGCTATGTACTTTGTTACTGTTCAGTGCTAACTGCAATGAGAAGATCCATGTTGAAATGGCCGGAACCATTCTGCTCGGGGAGCAGCTGAAAAAGGTAGTACAATGAGCTTGATTTAGATGTCTAATGCATGTGAATTTAACTTACCGTCCACTACTATTAATTATTTATTATATTATAATCAATTACTATACAAATATTGTTGAGAATTCGATAATTCTTGATGTTCGGAATCAAGTGCAATGGACAGTTGTTAATACTCAATACGTCAATACAACCTATAAAAAATTATCTAAATGAATCTACGTATAAACTTAACTACATTAATTATCTTACCGTGTAATTACAGAAAATTTCAACGATGTACAAGAACGTATTTTTTGTGGGTTGTTGATCAACGGTTGTTGTGACAAAATTCGTCTTTTCTCGCCAAGACTAACCTGATATTTATGCAATTTGGTTTTTTTGCTCATCGTAGTTTAATTGATTGTTTGTATCTGTTTAAAATTTCTTTAAATTAATTAATTATTAATATGTCGTTACGAAATGCCGTGAGGTTATGTTGGGTTATGTTGTTATGTCAAATTAAACTCGTGTTTGAAAGTTCTCATTAGACCTAATTTATAATACGAATTTATTGGATTTTTAAAATCGATTTTCTTCGAGTTGCCTAAATTGGGGAAGCTAAGATTTTAAATTTATGTATAACTAAATATGGCCTAAAGGTGTGTTAAAAATTGTGCAAATCGGTGAGGGGGAGTTGATAAGGTCTCCTTGTAAGTCAAATTGAGTGTTATTTGATGGAACTTCTAGTTCAAGAAGTGAATTAGTTTTGTTTTGGGAAGTTTTGGCTAACTACGAGTGTAGCAATGATTTTAATAATTAGAGATCTGTTGTTTTATTTTATGATAAAAACTTGGGTAAATCTGAATGATTAAGTTAAGATGTGAATTTAATTTTAGTTGTTTGTTTGCTTCGGCAATTTGTTGTCGAAGGTAATTTGATTGTTTATTGGTTGGCAAATGTTGCCACATGTTAAGTCTGTGATTAGAATTAATTGTTGAAATATTTGTAAATATATTGTTTGACAAGATAATTCTTTTATTGAGTAAAAGGACCTCAATAAATATTTTGTCGAAATAAGTTTTTCATTTTGAATTGAAAGTATTATTCAATCAGTAGGGAGAGTTTCTTCTCGTTTTTCAAAAGTTAACGATCCTAAGTGTTCCCAAATGTACTTGCACGGAGGCACCTCACCTCTAAATTTAGCCAAGCGGAACTACGTCGTTCGTCAAGATTGGTAAATCGAACCAGAGCTACCAGGAAGTATCGAGGGGACGTCCAAGAATAATTACAAATAAATGACGAGGTCGGGTAGCAGCATAAACAAATAACATAACAGACCGTCCTTTATTAGTTTGGACCAACCGTCGGTACACCCCAAGATTTGAGCATCTCAAAACTCTAGGAAATTTTGGGGCAGAATCGAAACGAAGGAATATTAATTAAATTTATTAATTAAATTACAAAAGAACAAATACGGGGTGACTTTTATTTAAGGCCAAATAAATGGTTCTGGTGTTTTCGAAAATAAATTGAAGATTTATTATATTTGATTTTTGAAAACGCACCCCCGGTTGTTACAAATTTTATGAAAATTAAATTTGTTATTTTGTACAAAGCTGCGTTTGATTTTGATTTCATGCAACGGGCCGTACCCCAATTTAGTTTTGTAGCGTTGTCTGCAACGACAGTCATTTTGATTAAGGCAATTTATGCAAATTTGTTCCTAAAAGAGGAATTTCAATTTAACGACAATAGTGCGGTAGTTAGGCCTCACATTTGTTTCGTTTTTGGCGACCCGGAGAGGAGAAAAGTAGGAATCCAACCCTGTAGATTTGTTCTGATACAGAAATCGTATGCTCACGATTACATAGCTACCGACGGCACTTTAGTGTTTAGATATTGTCCTGGTAAAAGGGAAGTTAAAATAAGGGTCATAGGAAATATCTCTACAATATATTTTTAATATAGTGTCGTGATATTATTTAACTAAGTTGAAATCCAGTTTCGCATTATTAATTATTCATTATTAATTAGCAGAAATTTTGCTCATCGAAACAAGGTCGAGCAAAAATGTTATTAATCAGAGTCGAATCATGTACCGTTGACACACAAGAACACACTTATTTTTAATGTTGATGAAATCCAGTGATTTGTAACGTGCACAGCGAAATTTATCTACAAAGAAACAGAGTTAGTTGTTTACATTTGAATTTTAAGCGCGAAAAACTTACCTATTTTTATGTCCAGAATGGCTTAGATTTCGTTTTATGAATTTGGTAATTTGAAGTTTTTCAACATGCAATGTAGCAAGAGTTGGCTTGGGGACTTTTGTGGCGAGCGGCGTAGCAAGCCAGGTGTGATTTTGCTAAGGTCCACTAAAGTGACCAATTTTTGAGTTTTTCTTTGGAAAATCCGGGTGATTTCCACTCGGAACATTAGTGCGTGTTGTCGTCTGAACTGGGCGATTGATTTTGGTTAATTTGAAGGTAAGATCCTCAAATTAGAACAATTTTTGTAAAAGTGCAACTGCAACATTTGGAAGCATAATATGTGAGGAAGATTTTTATTAACACCGCCATTGTCGAGTAATTTGGTAATTAATAAAATTACACGCCTACAAATTAGATGATTAGAGAAGAGAATGCGAATTGTTTGAAAGTAAAATTGGAAAATTTTTGCTTACCTAAAGTTGAGGTTATGTACAACACTTGTACGAATTTTGGTTCAAAATCTTCAGAGTATTGCCAATAAATTTAATAATACGGTTACCGATTGTTCTTATTTGGATGTCAAGAGAAGAATTTGTAGAAGTTTCACGTAATTTCGTTTTTATGAAAATCACAGCTAGATTGACGAATAGCAGGTTGCACATCAACAGGTTCATTTGCATGAGGTCAGCGGTTCCCAACAAGTGGATCATAAGTGCCATCATATTGGTAATTAGAAACTTTGATTTTTGTACACCATTTTTTTTTGTTAAAACTTAATTTTATGCTACACAAATACACTAAATAGAGACCTGGAGTATTTTGAGGCTTCGATTAAAATTTAAATTTGGATCCGAAGGGTCTCTATTACACAATTTTAACACTTTGCGACCAAGACGAATTTGTTTCGTAAATTTCATATGCCCGACCTGTGTTTTTCTTTACTTTGAATTCAGAATTTTTTATGAAAATTAAACTATTCATTTTTGTGAAACTGGTTTTGATTTATTTTTATATGAGGCGAACCACACCCGAGTTTACTAAATTTTATATTGTCGATAAGGACAATAACTTTGATTCAGGAATTTCATGCGATTTTGTCCCCGAGAGGCAAAATCTTTTTGAGCAAATTAAGTGCGGCACTGAGGCCGCAGGACTTTATTTTAGTAAACGACCCGAATGAGAGAGCAATCGAATTCGGCCCTGAGTTTTGTCTCTTAATAGAAATGCAAACCGGCATAAAGCTACCGACTGCACTATAGTGCGGCGAATTTTTCCCAAAAATAATAAAATCATTTATTAAAGTTTAAGGGTCGGAAAAATCGTCTCAATAGTTTAGTTTTTTGTTGAACAAGTGTTCTTGCTCTCGCATATGCTTTTGGATGCTTCTGTAAGTAAATTGGGTTACTCTTTTATATGTGCGAACTGGATTTAGCGGCGTGTATGGATGTTGTTATTTCAACAACATACCTCAACATTACTTTTATTCTTTTTGGTAATATCAAGTTCGAGTGCAAGGATCCATATTGCTTCGTACTACATCATCGACTCTCTTAACAGTTCCAGTAACATCTACGAGCAGTGTTCTATGTGTTCGCGAGCGTTTGTCAAGTGTCGCCTGTTGATTAGTGACAAAACTTCCAGTTTTTCAGCTGAAAAGCCACACGTCCGATCTCGATTGAAAGAGAGTAACTGTTACCATTATAAATAGTTATAAGCTTATAAGAGCTCGAATAAATATACATTTTATTCTTTCTAATTCGTGTTGTCCAACGGCTTGTGTATTTCATTTCTAGGTAACCCTTAGAGGTTGCTGTGTGTGGGAACTTCTTAATTTGAAGGTGGGTATACTTTTTGATTGTGGCGCGGAATTCTCATTTGGTAAATGCATTGTTTAGCACAGTTATTTTACATAACATTTCTTGGAACTGTGATTACATCTCGTAATTTAATTTTGTTAATTAAAGCAATTTATTATCAGCTGTGTTTTATTGGAGTTCCCCCAAACTAATTTTGATTTCAGAATCCACAGCTTCGCTTATTCGACGAATCGTGGCTACATAAACTGAAGAGGCTCTCTCCAGATTGCGACAGACTCTACACCACTCTACACTGAAAACAGTGAAAAAAAATTTTACTAATATTTTACATGTATATTTTATTTTCCATGAAATAATATGTAATTAATTTTTTTCTTTACATTTTACAAGTAAAAATCCATACATTTGTAATTTTACAATAATTTGTAACAAAAACTTAACTAAACGTTAAAATTAGATTTTAACTGTAAGTAAAGAACAACATACAAGAAATTTTATTTAGAAACATTTAAAAATACATTTTTAACCTTTTGTGACAAGATATAAACAGAGATTATTTAAAAATATGACAAAACTGTATATACGGGGGGAGTGGGGGTTCGAAAATGTGGTATTTTTTTTACAAAAGTCGAAAAATATAGTAAAATTATTCAAAATAATAATAATTATATATTATGTACATATAATACGACAATTTATTATTTTAGTATATTTTTCATCTCATATAATCGGTTTAAATGCTTACATGTATTATTAAATTTTTCGTTACTTATACATGGTCCCTGGTGACCATCTATAAGTTATGTAAATTTACGAATTATTTCTTTCAGTGTAGTCTCTATTTCGGTTGACCCTCTCATTAGGGGTTATGTTTTTTATTTTACAAAATTTATTAGCGAAATAAAGTTTGATTCACATTTTCATCAAAATTGTTGCACAGGTTTGTTGCCATTTAAGCCAGTTCAAATAATTGCGATGAGATCATTTTAGAGATGATTCCATGAGGTTCTATGGTTTGACCAACTCTTTTCAGAAATGTGTTGAATGATCTAATTAAGTCCATTCTTGATAATATAATATAAAGCATTACAGGTTTTTGATGATTTGGATAATTGCCTTAAGACATAGGATCTAATATGAGCCCTAAACCTAAAATAACAATCAAAATAGGATTCAATAATAAAATATAAAAATTTATTTTTTTGTCAAACTTTTTTTTATAAATGCTTAATAAAAAATTCCAGTATAAAGTGTTAAAAAAAATTTTTAAGCATAATGTTTACATTTGTTTCATACTGATATCCTTCAACGTTTCGACATCAGCCAAATCCTTCAAAATCGATTGTTTAAAGTAAACGTTGCTATTGTCAATAATTGTATTAATTGCGAAACCAACTTGAGGATTATTTATAATGGTCAAATGATTAGTTCCCTCAATGGTGATTATTTCAATTGGATTTTCACACAATTCCTGTACTTTATAATCCTCATCGAATCCTTCCAATGTTGGACTACTTGGTTTAAATAATTTCACCATAGATTTTAACTTATGTGCAGGAGGTTGATACATTGCAATACATTTTAATCGAAGATACAATCCATTGCAGATTTGTCTTTGATATTTTTCGGAATATGGTACACTTTCAGGAGCCAGACTCATCACCAAATCAATTCGTTCTGCTAAGCTTTTACAGTTGAAAATATCTATCTGTAATTTATTTCAATATAAATGTATAAAAACTCAAACTCTTCTATTCTTACCTTGTGCTTCATAACAATTTCTGTTGTAACATACAATTGCAGCAAAGCGCAGAGGGAAAACGTTTGTAAAGCAGCGTCTGATGTTGCATCAGGAACTTGTCGGAATAGCATTTCCTTAATCATGGCTGGTGAACCGTCAATTAAAATTAATCTTCCTATACGACCGTCTGCTTCCAATAAAGCAGTTAATTGAATTGCAATTAGGCAACCGTAGGAATACGCTACCAAAGTGAAAGGTGTCGATTTTGGAAGATTGTCTTGAACATGCTGGAAAATTTCAAGAACTATGTTTTAGAAGCTCTAAAAATTAAAAATGACTTACTTTTAGTATGGACACTGCCATTTCGTCTATGCTAGATTCATGTTTATCGCCATGGGTAAATTGCAAACCAATTGCATGGGATGCTAAATTTGCTGCTAGCTGTTCAAGGATCGAAGCCAATCCCTCGATTCCAGGTAACAAGAAAACTTTTGGAGCAACAGCTTTCTCTTTTATAAGACTGTTCAATCGTACAAATGGAACTCCTACATCCTTTTCACTTCCGATATCGCGCAGTAGCAAGTAAATACCTTCCGGAAATTTTTCTTTTTCTTCCGTTTTACCAGTAGGATTAATATAATCTTCCGCCTTTTCGAGTGCTATTTCGTGCAATCTAAAATCGAAAATATACAACTTTTAAAATAACCAATATATAAATTTACCCGGCAAATGTAATGCTGCGGATATCTTGCGCAGTCAAGAAAACTTCATATTCTCTCTCCAGAGTTTGTTTAATTTCAACTGCCATCATCGAATCCATTCCCAATTGGGATAATGGGGAGTGGTGACTTATTGTTTTAAGATCTCTTAAACCTAAAACGTAATAGGTTAGTGGAATTTAACCAACTACGACTACTACGAGATTCAATTGATTACCAATAATGTTTTTGACAGCATCCACAATGTTATTTGCCCCTTCTGCACCGTATTTCTTTTCTGCCACAACAATACTCGAAACTATCGGTTCTTCTTGTCTCAATAACTGATCCAATACTTCCAAACACGAAGACACTTTTTGTTGCAAAGTTCCTCCAATTTCGATTTCAGTTTGTAATTCTTGCATATCTGCCACAATACCGACTTCTCCGATGGCACCCCATTGAATTGCCAAACCAGGAAATCCGTCCGCTTTTCGTTTTTCGCAAACTCTTTCCATGATGGAATTCGCCATACCGTAATTTGTTTGACCCGCGTTACCTCTACCACACGAAACAGAAGAAAATACCACAAAGTATCTGAAATGTTAAAATTATTAGTTTACAGTGATTTAGCATGAGTATGACTTACTGTAATTCGGGGCATAACTCTCGTGTAAGTTTATCAAAGTGCTGGGTCGATATAGCTTTGGGGCCCAGTGAGGTCGCAAAAGTTTCTTCATTTTGGTTTTCTAAAAGAGCATCCTTTAACACCACCGCCAAATTGAAGATTCCGGTAAGCGCTCCCAAGCTATCGGCTGTTTTGATTGTGGCAAGGCAACCTTCAGCGGTCGTAATGTCATCAGTAGAAATTATTGTCGTAACTCCGTACGTTTTCCACGTTCTGAAATATGTATTTTGATATTTTAGGATTTTACATTTTTTGGAACTACCTTAATCGTGAAGCTTGGTATCCATTTTTAACTCCATTTCTTGATACCAAAACAAGGTTTTTGACACCACGTAACACCAACCAGTCGGCTAGTTCAAGACCAAAACCACCTAAACCACCTGTGATAATATAGCTTCCTTTAGTTTTACCATAAAATCTGGGAATTCCTGAAAATAGCCTTCTTTCTGGTATGTAAATCAATTCTGGTTCTTCTTCTCTGATGTTAACGATCACTTTTCCTAGATGTTTACTACCAGCCATAAACCTAAATGCTTGTTCGATTTCGTCTTGCTTAAATATGCTTTTCTTTAGCGGTTTTACATATCCCGCGTAAACACCATTCGCGACTTTTTGCGCCAGACTACGTTTTACTTGTGGGTCTTCGTTAAGGAATGCATCAAACATAACACCATGAAAACTTCTTCCCTCTGTCAAATTTTTAAGTCCCAAGGTATTATTAGCTGCTAAATCAAATTTTCCTATTTCGAGGAAAGTACCACCAGGTGCGAGACATCTTACTGAAGCTTGAAGTTTTTCTTCTGCTAAGGAATTTACTACTATATCAACACCTCTGCCGTTGGTTTCTTTCATGACCATTTGTTCAAAAGATGTGTCACGAGAATTTCCAATGTGATTTTCTATAAAAAATTACATGATGAAAGTTCACACTGAATTAGACAAGATTAACCTTTAATTTGCGGAAATTGGTTCAGAAGGAAGTCTTTTTTTTCTTGCGTTCCGACTGTGGTGAAAATCTCACAGTTGTAAAACGTCGCAATGTTTATTGTAGTTTGTCCAACACCACCAGTACCTGCATGAATCAGAATTGTTTGCCCTTTTCGTATTCGAGCAACCTGAAAACATTAGAATAAATAGGGAAATCAAGTTTTGGATGATATACAACTTACATTTTCTAACGCGTGTATGATTGTTGAGTACGTTAATGGTATAGTTACAGCATCTTCAAATGAGATGTGATCAGGCAATGGCATGAGGGAATGCGTATCAGCTATCGCCATACTTGCCATACCACCGCTGGTTAACAGTCCAAATACTCGTTTTCCCCTAAAAGGCACCAATTAATATCGTAACAATTGTATATTCGGTAAAAATACTTTTCATCTCTTCCTGCAATTTCAATCCCTTGTACGTTGTACTGTTCCATTCGATCTCTTGTAATAACATCGCTGTTAATTCGGCCAGAAGCAGTCATAACATCTCGGTAGTTTAAGGATGCTTTATAGATCTAAAACCAAAATTTTGTTGTAACTCCTTAATAATTAAAGGATAGCAGAAAACTTACATATACAAGTGATTTTTCGGAAAGTAGCTCAACTTTACTGTCGAGTGGTCCTTCAATCCATCTCAAACTTGACAGATCTCCTCGAACGGTAACATTGTTGAATACGTGTTCCACTTCTATACGATCTGCTGTCTCTAATAATAAATGCCTGTACGTACCCCACTGTCCATCTTGATAAATATTAACTGCCATGCCCTTCTTTAGCTGATTCATATAAAAGTCTTCGTTTATATTAAACTTCGGTGCACTGTCATCATTGATGAAAACACATTTTACATTCCACATACCAGGTTCTCGTCTTAAACAATTGACAAAACCAAGGATTCCGTTTAGTGAATCTCCCTGGGCGTAAATCATAACATTTTCATCACTTTTAAGTGAACTTTGCACAGATGGCAACCAATCGTACTGATTTATACTTTGACTAAACTCTATGAGATTTGGTGTTACAAACGGAATATATTTCCTAAGCAAAACAAGTTTTTCAACTTTGGTACTATGAATCGCTATGATTTCTAAATTAAGCTCATTACTTGCTGGTAGAATAAAATCTAACTCTTCTCGTGACAAAATGAAACCATTTACTTTTAAGGCCCCCAATGCCAGTTGTACGACTTCTGGTCTAGACAACATGCTAGAACCGATTACCAATACGCACGTGTGATTTTCCGATGCTAACTGTTTATCTTCCACTGTAACATTGTTAAGTTCCAAAGGTTCTTTGGATAGGACGATAATATCTGGTTGAATTAAAGGTTGATCACCAAACACTTGATGCACAATGGGACCAGCGGGTATGCTTTCTGGTTTGGTAAATTCATCAATTAATTCTGCAGCTCGCATTTTGATATTGTAATTATTTTCTAAAATTATTTGCATATTCACTCTTATCGATTGTTCCAAACTTAGTTCTGCTTTTAAAGGAATGAATTTGTAAGATTCTAATACCGGTTCACTAAGAGGTTTGCGACGAGCAATCGCACTAGCGGTCAATCCACGAATTTCAATCGATCCAGATCTGGAATAAATCTTGGAATACATTTATTTTTGATTAACTGAAACCTACTTGATAATTCCGCTTTCCTTGTAGTTGTAAACAGGTAAAACCACATTGTTTTCGTCAAACGTTTTTGCATATCTTATGTGGGCTTTTGCATCGATAGCCAAATGTTGGATTCCAGTTGGAACGTAAAGATTTCTGGTGTCTTCTTGTAAAATTTTAATTTGCAACATACAATCCATAAATGTGATCCAATTACCGCACCATTCGATTTTAGCTTGACTTGTAGCTAAATCGCATTCTTTGATTCCACGGAAAAGTCCTCTGCAGTGAATTACAGTGAAATTGTGAGGCATTGCAATAAATATGTTGAACTTACGTATAATTGTATCCTCTGAGTTTAAGTTCTTTGTATACATCTTTTGTTGCAAGTGATAATTCATCATCATGATAATTTGGAATGGGGAGTCTGACGATTTCCTGTGAGAAATCTTTGGGGGTTCTAATTCTTCCCGTAACTACAGTATGATCTTGGTCTGCAACCTAATTTAAAAGATACTTAGTACTGCTTTGATAAAAATCGAAACTACGTACTTCGAATAGGCCAGTACTCTTTTGAATGGTTATAACAAGTTTCAATCCTACATCCAATCTTACATTCGTAGCTTTATGATACTTAACATTTTCGAAAACGATTTGCATGTCCGATATAATAATTCCGACCATCATAGAAAACGATTCCCAAACTATGCTAAGATACCCAGTAGCTGGGAATAAAATTCTTCCATCGATAACATGGCCTGTCATAAACCCTGTATCAGCATGTTTGAAATTGAAGCTCATTCCACGTTCTCCACTTACTACTGTACCTTCGGTTTTATACAAAGCAACAAACCAGTTTTCATCGTGATTCCATTTAATTAAGGGTGATATCATGGAAGTGTTTGTACTTACAGGCCATTCAATTTTTGGATACAATTTTTCGAGTTTGCAATTGAAGCCCAATTCGTACAATCTTAAACGATTAAAAGTTTTAGAGTTCCAAAGAGAGCAATTTTAAATTACTTACTCTCCTAATCCATACAAGAAGGATGCGACATGACCTTCGTCGTTCCCTGCCTCAGTAAAGCTGATGCTAATTAAATTTTGGGTGTTTCTTAATTTTTCTCCAACTACAATTACTGCTGATTTTGGTGGAACTACAGAAATGGCTTGTTTTATGTAAACTTGATTTAACAAACTATTAACGAAATATTCTGCTGAAGCGTATTTTGATAAGTCGGATGCCAACAATTCTTTGTTAATTGATGTTGTAATCCATTTTGGTGATCGCTTGTTAGGCTTTGGTATTATTTGTTGAAGATTTCGGAGAAGTTGGGATTCTAAAAATGTCTAAAAGTAACAAGGAGATCTTCGGTTTAATATTACACTTACTAATTTTTGATACAAATTTGGAATGGAAGCAGTAATTTCTTTCAGATTTAATAATTATTTTGTGATTTGTTAATGTGTTTAAGAAACTTTCCACTACAAACGTTGGTCCAGAGATGATGTACTGTCCTTCTGAATTATAATTAATCATTTGAATTTCTTCAGGAAGAAACGGCAAAGTCTAAAATAAAAACATAATAATATTTTCTTTTGAATTCCTAATGATCAGATCTATATGATGGTCTATATTCTAAGGGATCTTTTATACGCTTATGCAAAAAATTGGGAGTGGTGCTGTTGGACTCGTCGTAACGGGACTAGGATTTGTTGATAGAGGAATAAATTATATTATTATCATATAAATTTAACGAAAACTTTAAGTGTTAAAATATTAGGATTTTAACTTTAACGTAAGAAATTTTATTTAAAAACACTTTAAAACACGTTGAAGATATTTTTTGGCAAAATATTTGCTTACACCAAAAATATTAAAGTAAATAATGAATAAATAATAAATAAGCAAATATTTTTCCAAAAAATATCTTGAACATAATATTTAAAATGCTTCACATCGAATGTGTCACGTAAACTTCGTTAGATGATACTTTAAAGACATTTTCGATTCCAAATAACATAAGTAGAACCAGAAGTAGTGGTTCTTGCCCATCATCAGCAGCATCCAAACATATGAAAAGAACAAAAATGAAAAAATTTATTTGTTTGGACGCGGCTGATGATGGGCAAGAACCTTGAAATAAAGCGCTTTATATTGCGCATTAACATTAAATTTTACCTAAAATTTGCTATATTTTAAACATTTTCGTAAAAACTCCGCATTTTTTTGCACCCCCCCCCCCCCCATTTGCATTCTTTTACATAATTGTCATACTATTTCTGGTTCTACTTTGTCATTTGGAATAAAAAATGTTTTTTTCTAATAGTGTTTGAAAAAGCCTTACTTTGTAATATTACAAAGGGTGAGGAAAAGTAATACTTTTCCGCACGCTGTGCGGGAAAGAGAAAAGAGAAGGGAAAGTTCATAAACATTTTCTTTTTCATTTGTTTTGTTTTGCGCCATGCGGTAAATTGCTGATGTGCCTTTTCATATTTGCCGCTCAATTTCTGTTGAATTAGAGCTTGAACCGCTAATGCCGCCGAATCCTCAACATCGGAACATTCCGACATATCTGACATTTTTCAGCTATTCCAAATCCAAAAACACAATAAATTTAAAAAAAACGTGTAATCATTAACCTGTTCTCTTTGTGACTGATTATGTAATATAGTGTACCAAAGTCAGTTGGTAGTCAATAATACCACTGCTACCAAACGTCAAATTCAAATTTAAATATTAAATCTATTTTCATAAATTATTATTATATTATATCAGCACTACAGGCATAGAACGCTCATGGCTTAGTAGCTATACTAGCCCACATCTTCCCACTTTTAACCAGATATCTCTGTCTAATCTGTCCCAGAAACTTTACATGTATGACGCAGCCGCATTCACGGTAATGACGACGATACAACAGATCCTGTACAGATAACACCAACAGTGTTTGGATGTCCACTGCAAGGCCGAACTAAGAAATTCTGTACGGTCCGCGATTTGAACCAAAAATTTCCGTTCTGTAACTCAACCACCGATCACATCACTCCACCACTAATGCTCATACTAGAAATACCAACTACAAAATAATATTTCTATCGAATTGCATGAAGGATCTTAGGATTGTGACGGACTCTGGTCTTTGTTTGGTTTAATCCTCTCTTTAGGGGTTCGATTCAGAGGGTAGTTTTAGTTACATAGTTCGAAAGAGTGAAATAGCAAAACTATTAAGCCATTTCCGATTAGTATTAAAAAAGAAATAATATTACATGTGATACTATATATATCTTTGAAGATTTTCCCTCCCTACTTAAAAGAAGGCCCGATCACCTCCGAAGTGATGGATTTATGTTTTTTCTTGAAACCCAAGCTGTTTCTGCTCATTATAAATAATATATTATAGTAACAACACCAGAACAAATTAAACCCTATTTCTTAAAACCATCGGATCTAAAACGCAGTTCAAGCTGAAGTCAGACCGAAGGACAATGGAATACCCAGAAATGGGTGCGCATGTTATGAAGTGACAGCAATTGGGCTCTGGTCATAGATCCAGATAATGTAAAAACTCGGAAGATAAGAGTAACAATTACTTTAATTTTGTCGGCGGCGGCGACCAGTGGAGTATTCAACCGATTTAGTTGGACAAAATTCAATTTCAAAAAGTCATTATCAATGAAAATTAGGTATCACATCATAAAGTTGAATAGTTGATGGACATGAAACTTCCATGCCATCTGATATAGAGGGCGCAGTAGTGTTGTTGTACTATTTTGAACTTGACAATTATTGCCAGTGGCGTAACTACCGGGGTGCGCGGTGTGCGAATGCACACGGCCCGTCAGTCTTAGGGGCCCAAAGGGCCCGGAGCTACCGAAGAAAATTATAAGTAAAAAATAATAATTGGAAAAATTCAAAATTAAGAACTTTAAAAATTTAAAACCATATAGTTAAGATGGGTTTTGTAGCGTGGTTGTACCTTTGTTAATAATAATTGTTAACAGGTAAGTACTTTGTGAATAGCATTAGTTTATGCAGAAAGTTTATTCTTTATTATGTAAAATGTACAGTTATTGAAATATATCTACTTTAAGATTACCTTTTTAAAATTTTGTAAATCTTTCGAGGATTAGGGATTAATTTTACAGGTAAAGAAATATTTTAAATATAGTTTAAAAAAATTAATACATTTTCAAACACATAATTTCAAAATGATTTAACGCACGTGTACTAATTTTTATTTTAATTTTAAAAAAACTTAGTAACTACCCATTGATTGGGTGAACAATTGAATGATTGATATAAGATATAAACGATTGAACAATGGACTGTTACAAATTTAAAAAAAAATTAGTACACGTGTCCCCCCCCCCACCGACCCTCATAGGTATTGGGTGTTCGGGTTTGACTCAAAAAATGTATGGTAAACCTAGCTTTACAGTATACATTTTTTAAATTTTCTCCCTGAAAATCTCAAAGCTTAAATCAAATCTATGGTTGGTAATGTGGATTGTAATTTAATTATTATACCATGGTCTTATATTATTATCCCTGCGTTCGGGGAGAAGCTACTTTCGCTACCAAGCATTTCTTTTTTTCCTTCTTTCGAGCTTCCAGTCGCTTCCAAACACTTTGTCTCCCCCACCAAAATGTGTGTAGTGACTGAAAGAGCGGAGCCAAAGCGTTTGGAAGCGACTGGAAGCTCGAAAGAAAGAAAAAAAGAAATGTGTGGTAGCGAAAGTAGCTTTTGCCCGAAAGCAGGGTAATATATTATCTCTTATATCAAAGAATGGAGTAAAAAACCAAATAAGAGTTTATATCGCAAATAAATTATAGTTCTGGTCTCTGGTGAGTTGCTTCGTAAACAGAAATTTGAAGAGGAACAAAAAAAAGCAAAGTTCCAAAAATCACCAGTTTCTTTACATCCAACTCTAGCATAGGTGATAACATTGAATCCGCTCATTCATATTCGAGTTCCTCGGGTATTGCTGAAGTATAAGATAGAGTAATAGCAAGCAATCAGTGTAATTCAAATTTAAAATTTTCGCCTGCGGCGCTTGGAAAGATTCCACAAACCCGCCTCGCACTCATGGCGCTAAAATTTGCCCAGCCATACAAACTGTTTGCCCTACCTTCATTTTCAGTTTGGCTACGGGTCTGACGGGACTACGTCGCGATCGTCGTCGTGAGCTGTAAAGTGGAACGCACCCTTAATAATGCATCATTTTGTATTTATATGCTTTTTATTTATTTTTGAATTAAATAAAGTTAAAATAAAATTTAATGTGACAGTTTTTATAAATTTTGTTTTCGTTAAATAATATTTCTAAGTAAAAAAATCTGAGTATGGGGGGAGGGGGGCCCGTTCTACAATTTGGCACACAAGAAAATTTCACGTTGTTACGCCACTGATTATTGCATATTGCTATTTGGGAAAGCAGCCTCTCAGATGAAGATGACATTTTTTCACAGTAATGAAAAGAAATGAAACTAATTGAATAAAATTTTTAAATTAAAGTTATAATACCTTTGACAGTAACCCTCAAATAAAATTATCTGCCCAATATGATCTCATTTGAAAGCTCAAATAATTTTGTCCAGCTAGATGGGCCAAATACTCCACTGTGCCATGATGGGTGCAAGTTGAAACTATGTACGGGGAATCTGTTCGCCCCATCTGTAAAACTACAGCCCACCTAATGCATATTATAAATGTTTCTGGTCTGAGCACCAACAAGAGGAAAAATATAGATGCAAAAGAAAGAAAGCGGATATAGCAAAGTAGGTTTCACTTTAGTAAGGAAATAACGTTTGGCACCTGTAGCATTTGTGACCGGATCGTGGAGATCAAACGAAAAAAAAGGATAGGCCTTGTTAAATTTTAAGAATAAAAAATGCATAATTACTTTGTTTTTGAAAAGTTCCACATTGTAGCTGACCAAGTTGGCATTATTTAATTCTTCTAAACCCTGACTGATAATATAGGCTGCTCCAACAGCTTGATCCAATGTCAAGCAATTGTCGGTATATGCTGCAACAATTTCTCCCAATGACAATCCAATAAAAGAACCGATAGATAATTCCAAAATATTAAAAATATTGACTAAAGCTATTTGAACGGCAATGCTACCAATAACTACATTTGTTGAATTGTTGCTGTGTTCTGAATTTATTACTTCAATTATGTTAATTCCTTTGGGTGACAGGATATTGTAGATTCTAAAAATAAATTTTTATTATTTAATATTTAAAATGTCTCTTAAATTTACCTCTGGATAGTACCCATAAATATTGGAATTGCCAATAATTGACGACCAACGCTCAATAAATTTTCATGAGGAGCATTGTAAACTACAGTTAACGAATTCACACTATCATCATACCATTTAGTCGATCTTTTCGTTTCTCCATGTTGTTTTGATACTACCGCGTAGCCTCTGTATGAGTGAGCGCTAATATGGGAACTAAAAATTTAAATAAAATCATAATATTCATTCCACTTATTAATTATTACGAAAATATCTCATGGAGTAATGCTGCAAACTCAGCATCCGGAGCTCCGTTCGCAAAATTATCCAATAGACAGCTAACTGATTCCTCCAAACGCCCACTAACACAAACTAAGCGTGGAATTTCATCCTTAGGTTGACCTCCATCAATTTTTTTCTTTTCAAATCGTTTTAGTACGACGTGAGCATTAGCGCCTCCAAAACCAAAGCTGTCGATACCTGTAAAAGATGTTTTATTATGTAAGTGTAGATATTTACTCCTTACCAGCAACACCAGATCCATGTTTCGGCCAAGGTGTTTTTTCGGTAACAACGATCATTCTGCCTTTTTCCAAAGCTTCCGCTCCTTCTCTCGCACGTTTGTAGTTAATGTTAGGTAGCATGCAATCGTCTTCCATTCCAATAACAACTTTAATTAGAGAGCACATTCCAGATGCACCCTCAGCATGTCCAAGATTTGATCTAACTGAACCAACATACAAAGGATATTTACGATTAGTACAAAACACTTCATCCATAGCTAAAATTTCTTCAGGGTCGCCTACTTTAGTACCAGTGGCGTGAGCCTCTAGAAAATCGACAGTTGCAGGATCTACTCCACATTCCTGGTAAACCTCTTCCAGAAGTTGTTTCTGCATCATGCCCGCAGGGTGCGTAATACCCTGTTCCTTATAACCGTCGCAATTAACTTTTGCATGCAATACTTGAGCATAAATTCGTTTGGCATCTTTTGATTTTTGTAGAAAAACAATTGAAATGGCCTCCGACCGCGCATACCCATTTGCGTATTCATCGAATGGCTTGCACGCTCCATCCAAACTTAACACTCCTAACCTGTAAGGTATAAAATGAAAATGACAAGTTTTATTTTTAGAAATGCTAATATTTTACCGTCCAAATTGAAGAGATACGATGGGATTCAAACATAACGAAGCACCACCAACGAACGCGCTATCGCATTTTCCTGTTCTGATTGCTCTATAAGCATGCTCAAATGCGTACAAAGAACTACTACAAGCGGTATCCACAGTACAAGACGGCCCGTTTAATCCCAAAAAATGGCTAATACGTTGAGCAAACATGGAACGTGTACATCTAAACAGAATATGTGAAAAGAAATTCTTGCATTGCAAAATTCGATTCCATTACCCCGTAACGGAATCCGATTCTAAATTACGGTGAAACCAAATTCTTTCGGTTTCTGAGAAACAAACTCCAATAAATACTCCTGTGTTCGTACCACGCAAATCGTTGAGGTCGATACCTGCATCTATTGCCGCTTCAAACGTGTTCTCAAGTAATATACGACACATGGGATCCATGGTTTCGGCTTTTCGATATGAAGTTTCTAAAATGTTATCAAATTTTGTACTATGTACCTATAGGTACTCATTTAGGAGTAAGTTCAAAGAATTTACCAAAAAATCCAGCATCAAATTTATCGATAGAATTAAGTTTTCCGAGACGTTGAGGAATTTCTGGATGAGTCAGTTCCCAACGACGGTTATCAGAAGAAACCATATCAATTTTATTCACCAAGTTGTATTTGTATTGGTTGATGTCATCAGATTCGGGAAATCGTCCTGCTATTCCTGTATTTTTAAAATGATATGTATTCAGTAGGTAAATGATTTTATTCGGTTTCTAGTTTACCGGTAACGACAACTTCTTCACCTGCTAGAGGACTAGCTAGTTTTCTTCCGGCTTCCAAAGATCGTTGAAATTTGAAATCTCCATTCTTTTCATCTTCTTGTATCTCTGGATCGGAGGTATTTAGAGGAGCCATAACAAATTATTGAAAAGTACTAAAACAAAACCTTTTTATTTGAATCCGACGACTAAAATTTCTGATTTTATAAAGTTTAAAATAATTGAATATATTATTATGTACAGGGTGGCTCAAATCTATTCGCATAGATCTCTTTTTTTGAGAAAAGCTCAATGGCGAAAACCGGAATTCGCTATCTTTTTTTGTTTTCAAGTTATAGCTAAAAGTTCGATTATTGAACTTTTCGATAAATGTCGATATCTCGGTTGTTTTTGAAGATGCCAAAAAAGTGTTGACACTTTCTGCAGACACTTTTTTAAGGGCAACAAAATAGACTGAATAGATTTTAAATATTTAAGTGAGTTTCCGAGTTATAATACAAAGTTTTGTTTTTTTAAATGTAAATCATATGTAGTTGAATATGACATTTTTAAATAGCATTTTTTATCCTCTTTTCAATGATATATAACATGTGGGGTCCATCATTTCAAATAATTTTCATTTTAATTAAAAAATGCAATAAAAATAAGAAAAAAAAAACAAAAAATTAATAACATTTTTAGTAAATAACAATAACAATTGTAAACACGACAGCAACTAAACAAAAGTTTCCTACACAAAAACAATTGGTGGCGATGTTTTAGGTGTCAATAAAGATTTGGTAGTGTTTCGTTTTGACAAAATTATATTAATTGAAAATAAGGGACTTCAGTTTGAATACTTACTTTAAATTTTGTATTTATTGTTTTATTTGGAAATGGTTATTGTTATTTACTACAACTCGAAAACAAAAAAAGATAGCGAATTCCGGTTTTCGCCATTGAGCTTTTCTCAAAAAAAGAGATCGAGGATGCGCCATCCATTTTTCGATATCTCCTATAGTTACCGATTTCCCCATAAGAAGAAGCGAATTTGAGCCACCCTGTACAGTTGTTTGCACGAATAGTGAAGCTTCGTCACAAACAGCATTTGTATGAAATAAGACGAAAATTGTGATTCATGTAAGTGTTTGATATAATAAATTTAAATTATAATATTTAATAATTAATAAACTTAAAATTTTATTTTTAACAATATTTATGACTTTTATGGGTAAATGGGTCCACGGTCAAATTCATACATAGAAAGGTTTGGGGAATCAAAAAATTTAATGAAATGGAAATACAACCTAAAAACAAACTAATTAATTTGTTAAAATTATAGCATCAGTCACTATAAAACCTAATTTCATTAAAATTATTATGCACGCTAAGAACTATTGTGTCTATCTCTTTCTATCTCATACGTTGGGTATCAGATAATTTTCGACGTACAAGATTTCTAAAATCAGACATTTGAGAATAATTTAAACGGACGCTGAAGTGAATCTTTTACAACTGACGTTAATATTCAGTGGATGTCGTGTTTTCCTCCTTTTAATTATTCAGGTATATTTTGTATCACCATTGCTATTATAGCGGTTACCGCTATGTTATTATAGAGTTGTGAAACGTCAAAGTTATTTTGTAATGCTAAAATGATAAAAAGTTTTGAGTATTAGTTTTAAAGCGAGAAACATTTATTGCAACTTACATGTGTTGGAAAGAGAGAGTAATATTTTAATTTGCGGTTCAAATCTGGCACAACCCGAAGTGCTCCGACGACGTTATTATATAGGTTGACCTTGATGCTATTATAGCGGTTTTCCCTAAACGGTATTACGTATCATTTTTACAAACCGCTATTATAACATGAACGTTATAATAGCGGTTTTCATAACCGCTATTGTGCGAAATATAACTGGTGAAATTTAGGTGCCTCTAAAATAGCGGTTTGACGAAAAATATTACGTTTCACGGATTAATGAATGTTTTTCTTCTGAATCACTTAGAAAATGCGGATTGTAAGTATAAATTGAAGTATAATTTATTATAAAAATTATAAAAATGTAGTTTACATATTAAGGGGTGTTCCAACAACGAGGAAGTTCCAGAATATTACTACAACGCAAGTGCAATAGATAAAAAGCAACACTTTTTGTCTTCTGCGCATGACTTTTTATCTATTGCACTTGCATTGTAGTAATATTACTGGAAATGAAATCGTGTTGGAACAAATTTATAGGTTTATACGCTTTTTAGGGGTTAAGTAATAAAACTTTTTCTGATTGATCTGTAAATTTCAGTACAGCAGAGGGAGAAGATCGAAAAGAGGGTTTTACGAGAAAACAGTGATCATTTCTCACTGTGAGCATCTCACAGATGCTTATTACCGAAGTGGGACATTTGCAAACAAAGTTCGTTGGAGGAAGTTTAAGGTCGTCTTGGTTGGTGGGTAAGTTGAGGATGTGAAAGCAAATGGAACATTTATATTTATATCATAATAAACTTTTATAGGCTTCTTCTTCGTAAATTAGGACTAGGTCCAGTATTTTGCGATTCTTGTCATCCCGTGTCATGGATTATCTTGAGATCCCGAAGTCCAACTCTCGTACCACCTTTTTTGTGGTCGTCCCGGAAGTCTTCTGGAGATGGGTTTGCCCGTCATCTCCACTTTGGCCAGTCTGCCTTCGTCCATTCTTTCCAAGTTGTCCCTCCATTGTCTCCTCCTTTCTCTTACCCATCTTAAGATGTCCTGGATATCGCATGTTTCTCGGATAATGTTAGTTCTTACTCTATCCATCAAAGAGACTCCCACTATTGATCTTAATGTCCACATTTCTGTGCTCCGGAGGATTTGTATGGTTTCTGCTCTTGTCTCAGCAGCATATGACAGTATAGGTCTAATGCATGTCTTATATATTCGCGTCTTGCTCTCTGTCGACAGGTATTTGTTATTCCATATGACTTCGAGCATACGCATTTATTGGCGATACTGGTTATCCACTGCAACCATAGCTGTTAACTCCAGTAGAAAATGCGGAAGCAAACTCTCTACAAAGTAGGTACACCGAAGCACACATTAAAGCAAGAAACTGCATTGAAAGGTGCTTTGGTGTACTAAAAAGTAGATTTAGGTGTTTTCTTAAACACAGGACCCTCAATTACAATTCTGTCAAAGTTGCAAAAATGGTTTATTCTTGTGTGATTTTGCATAACATGGCAGTGGAAAGCAACATACCACAAGAAATACTGCAAGAGTTTGAAGAAGAAGAAGAAGAAGCAGCACAGCAAAGATACAGGATTGTAGAAAATCAGAACAGGCATCTTATAATTATTGTACTATTTATTTTTAATTTATCAAATTATTTTTAGTAGATTAAACGTAAATGCAAATATTTGTAGTTTATGAATAATAAAAAAATTAGCCAAATTGGTGAATCCGTTTGGGAGATACGTGTCCTCAAACAAAGAGCGCGCACACACACACACGTTAAACTTATAACTCCCCTCTTTTTGGGTCGGGGGTTAAAAATAGACCTGATTGTGTCTTTGTTTCACAAATGTTACTACAATTAATTTAATAAAAAAGGTTGTTCGGTACTTAATTCAAATAAAGCTTCATTATTCGTGAAACAGCTGTACCTACTCTTTAATTTAGAAACAAAAATATTTAAGGGGTTAGATGCAATCACAGGTATGAAGAAATGGTCATTTTCAAGAATTTTTTTTGAACTGTTGTACAATGTTTTTTATTTAATACATAATACTAATTTCTTACACTATATTTTAAGTCACTTTTATAAAAATTTCAGATAAAAATATTTATTCCGCATCACTTTAAAAAAGGTGCTTTGCGGACGTGGCTGAAGTTGTACACGAACTCAAACTCAAACTCAAAATAAAGGGTCCGAAAATCCTACCTTTAGATAAAAAATGCAACTAAAATGCGTGTCCCGGGCGCATTTATTAGGATCCCCTCCTAAATTTTTGTACACAGGTATAGAAAGGTATTACCGATAATCTCACCAAATTTCATAAACCGCATTAGAGTCTAAGGGTCCGAAAATCCCACCTTTAGATAAAAAAAAGCAACTAAATTGCGTGTCCCGGGCGCATTTCTTAGGATCCCCTCCTAAATTTTTGTACACAGGTATAGAACGATATTACAGATAATCCCACCAAATTTCATAAACCGTATTAGAATCTAAGGATCCGAAAATCCCACCTTTAGATAAAAAAATTTACTAAATTGCGTGTCGCGCGCGCATTTCTTAGGATCCCCTCCTAAATTTTTGTACACAGATATAGAAAGGTATTACCGATAATCCCACCAAATTTCATAAACCGCATTAGAGTCTAAGGGTCCGAAAATCCCAACTTTAGATAATCAAAGCAACTAAATTGCGTGTAGCGCGCGCATTTCTTAGGATCCCCTCCTAAATTTTTGCACACAGGTATAGAAAGGTATTACCGATAATCCCACCAAATTTCATAAACCGCATTAGAGTCTAAGGGTCTAATGGGATTTTCGGACGTCAGAACTTCATAATGGTTTATCCAAAATCAAAGAATAAAAAAAAATTTATTAGTTTAATAGTTATTAATAGTTAATCTTTTACCTGATCAAAGGATTTCTGTTTTTTTTTTTCAAATTTCGCCAAATGTCGGCCTCTGGAATTCGATTTTATGAATTTTGAGGAACAAATCGCTGCATAATTGTTAATAAAAACCATAAATTTCGGTTAATTGCAAAATTCTTCGATGAGACACAGATTTTGAATGTATAGAATATACTATAAATTTCATCTAAATCTATCCAGTGGTTTTTGAAATATCGTGGCCACCGATTTGAAAATGTAGTTTTGAGATAAATATGTTGGAGACAGATATCGGTATATGTCCGTAACAGAAATGATACTTGCCGAAATAATGATACAATTCTGCATCTAGCTAATTCAATTTGAACACATCCCGAAATGCGCACATACATAACGAGCTGATGCCGATCTATACAACAGATTCACCCCTTGCTGTTGCGCAAAGCCCATTTTGGCAACACAACCACCTCCGCCAGAGTTGCAAAAAAACGAGATTCACCCCTATTTGAACGACACAATTTACATAACAAGTTCCGGATCGAAGATTGTTTAGAATTGCAAATCTGGTGTGATATTTTATCTTTTCAATATTCAATAAACAAATTTGGTAATTTGGTTGACGCGCATGTTTTATTTTGTGATAAGATTTTGCAAATTAGGAAGATTTTTATTATCTTAGATAATAGTAGCAGAGCCGGTGTTTTTTTCAATAAATCTGAAAGCTCAGATTTTCCATTTATCAGAGCAAACAAATCTACAATTCCCTGTTGGCCCGGTTTGAAGATTAGTAAATTTTACATTGTGATTCTCAATAAGGGAAGACTCGCACTTACAGAACGTAGAGGCCAAGAACCCAAGCCTTTTGAGATTTGAGAGTCAATTTACCATCAAAAATTCATTTTAACTACACTAGTAATTAAAACAACTAGTATTGTTTTCTCCGACTAATAGCAGCCGCAAGCTTTTGTAGTGGTCATTTCGGTAGCGATTGTACGAACGCCCGTGCAGCCAGAAATAACATAACAATATATCAATTGATTAGTGCTAAATGTCATATTAAAATTTTATACTTCTAACTAAGGCCGTTTTATAACTATTCAAAAAAATGTTCAAAAAGTGTAATGTTTAGCACTCATTTCGAAAGTTGCAACTTAAAATGGGCTACAACTAACGTATTTTTGTTTGAAATTACCTAAAATTTATGTAGTACATAGACAAAAGTATACTCTTTTTAGCAATATTAAAATTTTATTTAAATTTTGTCAAATTTCTGTTAAAAGTGGATTTCTATAAATCGATATTATCTTTGTACATACTACTTAATAATTGTTGCTTAAATTGTGCCTCTTTTGTTAAGTATCTGCATAAGGGGTTTTGTAAACTCCGCTAATTTCGACCCACCTTAAGATGGGGCTTATTTTTTTTATAATCCTGATTGTAAACTCCCCTAACGTCGAGGGATTACTAGGCAATAAGATTATAAAGCTTTATAGATAGGCTTTAGGGATAATATATTGCTACCAACTTTGATGAATATAAGTAATCAAATAAATGGAATAGAAAAAATAAGTCAATTAATTAAAATGTTAATAATTGGTGTAGTTGTGGTTCGTTTTTCTACAATAAATTGTTACATTATGTAAGTTTTAGTTTTTGAGTTCATTATTGGCTATAAATGCAAAATAATGCTACACAACATTATTTTGCATTTATCACGTTTGGTTGTTTGTAATTATGAAAAATATATTTAACATTGTTTCAAATGTAAAAATGTTGGGTATCCATAAGTTACTGCTTCAGGGGTTTATTATTTCAAGTTCTTATTTTTTATGTACTTTCAAACATATTGGCCTATAGTTGTTTCACGCAGCTTTCTTTGTTTTTATTAAAATTATATTTCACTTTTTAGAGCACTTCTTAATTTTACATAAAAGGTCAACAGAAACTTCTTGTCAATGTGAAATACATAGCTAGAAAATCATAGTACACCGCTCTGGTGTAGGTACTAGGTTATTTAGGTTATTTGTTGAAATTCGCTCTTTTTCTATAAATTTGTGGCCAATATGCAATTTGTACAAACAGGTTTGGAACATCAGAGCTTTGGGGTCGTCCATAAAAAAAACATCTACGTCTAGGGGGGAGGATCACAAAATGTGTGCCATATAAAAAATTCTTTATTTTCAAACATATTGGTCTGTAGTTGTTTCAAGAAGCTTTCTTTGTTCTTATTAAAATTATTTGTTAATAAACAAATTATTGTTTCAACAAAAACTTCTTGTCAATATGAAATCCATACACAGATAAGTTTGGCACATCAGAGTTTAGGTTATTTGTTGAAATTCGCTCTAGTTTTTATACATTTGTGGCCATATGCAATCTTTGGAACATCAGAGCTCATGAGTTTTCCATGAAGGACATTTACGCATACGGGGGGAGTCATAAAATGTTTGTTATATAAAAATTGTTTTTATAATTATTACTTCAGGGAAGTTATTATTTCAAGTTATTCTTAAGCGGTGTTCACAATAAAGTGGGGTCTTGCCTTGCTTCGGCAGAAAGTTAGCAAGAGTCAATCAGAATGAACAATTTTTTAATCATAGAAAATGATAGACGAAAATACTTTAATCTAATTGGCACTTGCCAGTAGCTCTCTACAATGCAAGATGTAACAATCCATTTGTTACATGGCTTCTCTAGTCTGGTTTTTATTAGTTTCGTTTGTACATTTTGAAACATTTCTATTTTTTAGTGATTAGATATTTTTAAATTAAACAGTTTGAGGTTTTCTGATCTAGACAACCGAGAGCCAATGAGAGTGCTCGAGGTTTTAACGCGCCTTTGCGCAGAGCGCAGCTCCAGGTAGTCGAACACCAAGTAATGCATAACGACAAATTTTTAATGTGACTACAAAAAATTCACAATTTTTAAGTTAATAAGTGCGTTATCAAGTGAAACTGTATTTCATAACGAGCGCCATAATTTCCCACGCACGGGGAAATGTTGTTTTTCGTGTGGCAATTTTATAAGCCCACGAGTTTTGAAATGTTGCGAAATTGTCCTATGGACGCTGGCAAACGGCATTTTGGAAAATCAACTTTAAAAGTTGAAAATCGAGCAGTTGCGGTCAATGGTCCATTTTTTGTGACAGTAAGTCAATGGAATCGACAACTGTAATAATCAAGAACGACCAAAGTCCTTTTGAAAGAATCCGAGTGTGTGCCAACCAATCTCAATACTTAGACAAATCGACAACCATCTAAGAAAGATTCAGTTTGTAGTTAGAGCAGTAAAATTATTAGTTACCACAACATTCGTGTACTATAGTTTCCTATATTTGTAAATTGTAATTCTATTTTATAGTAATCAACAACACGTATGCCGAAACGATTCCCAAGGGTGCACTTTTGCGATCTAACGAGCGACCACGTATTACATAATTTTATCATCACAATCGTAAGTAATCTAAGAATTGCTTATTATAGAGAACCTGTATTCTACGTTTGTTGCTTCAATAACTAAACTGCTAATTATTTCTTCGTCAATGCGAATGCTATCGCTTTTTGTGTCTAACGTTGACCGTTCATACAATTTGTATTTTAACAGCTTGTTAACTGCTTTGAATCTTGGCTATGCTTTCAAGAACCAATTTATAATAACGTTAACAAAGAAAATGTCTAACTATGTGTAAATATTTATGTAAATTATCGTCAATTTTAATGTTAGTAGTGCTCGAACAAGAATTTTGTAATATTTTTTTAGTCTTTTAAGTGTGACTCAATTTATTCTTTTTTAACGTATGTTTATTCATACTTATTATTTGTATTTTGTAAGAATTATAAGCAATATCAAACTCAGATTTGTTTCTCTGATTTTTGCTGGCGCCCTCCGAGTTATTCCTATTGGAGAAGAACCATTCACAAGTGAACCCACGGTACTCGATAACATCGAGAGTAGCCTATTATCTCCGACGCTGATTAAACCCTATGAGTTAGCCGTTTCGTACAGTAGAACTACGAACGTGAAAAGTGGCATCTCTGGCCATCCAGCCATTTGGCTTTGTTTTAAGGTGGTACAAAGACCCCACTTCATTGTGAACGCCGCTTTATTTTTTGCGTACTTTCAAATATATTGATCTGAAATAATTGGACTACTGGTCAATGTGGTAACAAATTGTTAATTTATGAGGATTATAAATTTTATTTTAATCGTGCATTAAAAAGTGGAGATGCTGTGATCAAACTTCCAACAGTGAACAATAACCATTGAGAGATAGAAATTAACTCAATTATTTGACGAGGAACATCATTAATTATTATTAAAAATTAATAAAAATATTATATGCAAAAAACTATACTGAAACGTTTGACACCTATTTCAACCAAAAAGTTTAAAAAGAACTTGCTCGGAGTACTCGAAATTTGAAATACTCTTAACTTTGCAGAAAATGAAAATACAATTATGGGAATGGAAGCTCATTCAAGCTCAAACGAAGCTCTATCGATAGACATCGATTTCGCAGAAAAATTCGTAATAATAATGGAAATAGGAAAACATGTCTCCAGCTCCACCCCCCAAATATTTCGCGAAGAACTCCGCGACGGTTGAGGCTCAAACAAAAAATTTGGAAGCTCATTGATGCTCAAATGTTTGACACTAATTTCACCCCAAAATTTCACTTGAAGGGCATGTCGGCATCACAGTTTTATAGGTGATTGGTTTTCATTAAGAATTTTGTGTATATTTTAAACTTTAAAGTTTAAATAAATTCAAAATTTTCTGTTAGTTATTATGTATAATTTAGTTAAGTCCTTCTTAATTATCCTACTTAAAATGTATTACATTCGGGGAGTTTACCACTTTTTTTAAATTCTACCTGCTGGATTAGGGGAGATTACATATGCCCCTGCATAACAGAGAGACACTATAAAACCTATAACTTTGAAATTTTAATATGTCGTACAAAATTAAATTCTTTATCTGTATCTTCTTAGTGTATAAAATTCCATCAATTACTTTTTGAAATATAATACTTCAAACTCAGGGATCATAACTTTTTATTCCGATAGTAGGGGGATGTTTTCAATGAGTGCGAATGTTACGTTAGTCCAGTGTTTCCCAAAGTGGTCTATATCGACCCCCAGGGGTCGATGACGACTTGCAAGGGGTCGATGTCAGCGAAAAAAGAAATTGGGGGTCAATGAGATGTAAATGGGGGTCTACAACTTTAATTTTTAATTTTTGTAAAAAAAAAAAAGCAAAAAATAAAGAAACAGACTGGACATCACTAACAGAGGAGATTTGAGAGTTAAGTTAGTAAACTAAATTAATACCAAATGTTGAAAATTTATTGTTAAAGCACCAGGCTCATCCCCCCCATTAAAATTTAAAAAAATTATTTTTCCATTAGTTATTTAATGTAAATTTTAATTTAAATAAATAGTTAGATTATTATAGATTTGTTACTTTTACCATAATATCGGCAGTTGCCAATAATGTCCTAAAAAAAGGTGAGCAGCAGAGGGGGTCTACGCAAAACCGAAAATCATGGCAAGGGGTCTACGAGACAAAAAAGTTTGGGGAACACTGCGTTAGTCCATATAAGCCATTGTTATAATTATTATCGTGTTTGTCATTATGACGAAAGCTTAATCTAACACAGAAATATGATCTTAAAAAAGAATTTTTTTCAAGAATTGAGTGTGATTTTTGTATGTATTATGTGAAATATAAATTAAACAAAAACTTAACTAGACGTTAAAATATTAGATTTTAACTGTAAGTAAAGAACAACATACAAGAAAATTTTATTTAAAAACACTTAAAGAACAATTCTAACCTTTTTGTGACAAGGTACAAACAGAGAATATTTGAAAGAACGAGATAACTGAAAGTACGGGGGGGGGGTCAAAAACAACGTGGTGTTTTTTATAAAAGTTGAAAAATATAGTAAAATTAATGAAGATATAGCGAAGTAAATTTGCTACATATTAATGCTACAAGATGATACAAATATGCTGCAAGATCATATTTCTGTATTAGATATGCTGCAAAGCATTAACATGATAAAATTTGAATATTTTTTCAAATTTATTTTTCAAAGTTTAAGTTGGCACCGTGTGTCACTAATAAACATTGGTAACGCTGTTTGTAACAGTTTATGGAAATTTTTATTCTAATAACTAGAGTACGGATTTCTAGCAAATTTGCTATACATAAATATTGATAGCAGAAGCCTAATTGTTATAAATGTCCACGAATTTGAAAAAAATAAGTCACTTGACACTACTTTTTTTATGCTTATATGCTTATTTCGGCTTATTTTAACATTTTTATGCTTAGATTTATTTTTAAGCATTTTTAGTGCTTATTTTAGCACATTTTCGATAAATTAAAAAAAAATTGCAGTAGATCCATAAAAAATACCTAAAATTTACTATTTGCTTACTTTGAAGTTAATATTTAGTTGACAACAGGTTTTGTTTATATAACAGAAATCTTAGCCGCTAACTAACTGCAAGACTTGATATTATTTGTTATAATAGGATATAAACAGCAAAAAGAAATTTAATATAATGTAACATCTTAAAACATCATTTCATTTGGAAAGTATGAACAAATTTAAAAATGATGCAAGCAAACAACAACTTTATTTGAGTCAATCGCTGGTTCCAGTGCATCACAAGACCAGAGAACGTTTTCGCTAGATTTAAATATCGCGTTTTACATTACCGTTGGTGGCGCCACTATATTACGTCCAGAATGGACTTTGAAATAATTCCGTGTGGTGGCGTTTTGATAATGTAAAACGCGAATACCATTATTAAAATTAGGAAACGGTTCATTTAGAGACTTTTTAGAAAAATATTGTGGTAAAAACATTGTACAGTAATTATGTATACATATAGGGACGTGCACAACCAACTTTTATTTGCGGGGGGGGGGATTTGCCAACTTAATTAATTCAAAATTGCCAACTCTTTGTAATATTGTCCATTTTTACTATTATAGGTTTAGCGGCTTTTGCCAACTTGACCAAATTTTGAGTGATTTTGCCAACTTTTTTCCAATTTCCTAAATTATTTGGGGCGGGGGGAGGTTCCCCCCGTAGGCACGTCCCTGTATACATATTTTATTGTGTTACTTTTCAAATAAATTTTATTTCAAAAAATTATTTTAATGCTTATTAGTTATTATATTTAAGTTTTATGCATATTTTTATGCATATAATGGCAATTTTTTGTGATATTTTCACGATTTTTTATGCATATAAGTCCGTACTCTACTAATAACCTTCAGTTCATTTCGAATCTCCAAGTATTTAGGTGTATCCAGTTATATTTTTCATTCCGTTGGTAAGCTTTTTCATTTTTTTCTTCTTTTTTTTAAATTTTTTTAATTTTTCGATTAATTTTAAATATTTTCTTGTATTCTTGCTGGTGAGATTTGCCTGACCAGGGACAGAATCCCGAAACTTCAATGTAGCAAATTTACTTCGCTATATCTTCATTAATTTTACTATATTTTTCAACTTTTATAAAAAAACACCACGTTGTTTTTGACCCCCCCCCGTACTTTCAGTTTTCTCATTCTTTCAAATATTCTCTGTTTGTACCTTGTCACAAAAAGGTTAGAATTGTTCTTTAAGGGTTTTTAAATAAAATTTTCTTGTATGTTGTTCTTTACTTACAGTTAAAATCTAATATTTTAACGTCTAGTTAAGTTTTTGTTTAATTTATATTTTGTTTAATCTAACATTTCCGGATGTGCTCAAAAGTCAAGTTTTTGTTATGGACCTATGGCGATATGTCCAAATAAATATGGCACGGGCCGAATTCGCCACCTGTCTCCAATATAAAAGTATTAAATCCCATTATAAATTGTAAAAAGTTATTTCTATGCACGCACAACTATACATAGACTGCTTTGTTTCACTGGCCACTGAATTTTTGAAACTATAATTTTATAATTATTATAAACCAAACTAAATTTTATTGCCCTAGCCGGTCAAACGTTTTAAAAAAAAACTATAACATTCGATATTTCATTATCCGTGACGATACCGCCCGCTACCCGAGATCAGATGCCAATGAATGAACACTTCAGTTATTGTATAATATTTTCAAAACTACTTATCGGATCGATTTGAAATTTTCATAGAATATTCTTGAAACATTGTACCTTAAGAAAATTAAGGAAACGCACAATCTATTTTTTGAAAATCCTGAGTGCATCCAGGGCTGGGCAGTATCTCAAATACATGTATTTGAAATACGTATTTGAAATACATTTTGTATTTTGTAATTTGTATTTCAAATACATATTTTCAATGTATTTGTATTTTGTATTTCAAATACCCAAAACAAATGTATTTTGTATTTTCGATTTCAAATACAATTTAAAAAATACTGTACAAAATACAAAATACTTTAAAATCGATAATGTTATTTACTTTTGAAAAAATTTTCCATTTAATTTTGTTTTGATAACGGGTTAACATTTTGATTATGTTAATTAGTGATTTTATATCAAAAACGCGCATTTAATTGAAATTGTTTAAATTTAAAGAATTGTAAGTGTTATAATTTATAAATGAAGTCTCGCTTCGACCATAATTTGCATGATTTCAAAAGATGCGCCTTATGAAACCAATAAAATTTTTCTTTCATTCTTTTCAACCAATTAAAGAGGTCATTAAATTGTAAATCTAAATCGATTTATCAAGATACTTAAAAAAACAGACCTGCGCAGAGGCAGTTAAAACACGTGCAAATTTAGCGGAAAATTTTTCAAAATTTTTTTTATATTTAAGAAATTTAATTAAATACTCCAATATACCTAATGTATTTTAAATACATAATCATGTTTAATAAAGAATTGCTCTTGTTTGTAAATACCTCAAAAACATAAAAATCTGAAAATGTAATGTATTTTGTATTTGAAATACTGTATCTTGTATTTGAAATACAGTATCTTGTATTTTGTATTTCAAATACTCGAAACAAATGTATTTTGTATTTTGAATTTCAAATACCCAAAACAAATGTATTTTGTAATTTGTATTTCAAATACATATTTTCATGTATTTTGCCCACCCCTGAGTGCATCTAAGCCCTTAGCTTATAAATTTAATTACATCCTACCTTTCAAGAGAAACAATTAAATTGAAAACCAATTCACTATTTATTAATTACTTCAGTAATAAAAGTTAATTACTAAAATTTTCGCGAAAATTATTATGGGTGAACTTGACGAAATTGTACTTATCCAAAACCCACAATACTCAATTGAAGCCAATCTTCCTTTCCTTTTATAAGACTTCAGGCGAACTTAATTTCATTGTGAATTGATTATGAAAAATTTACATACAATTGAATGTCAAAGTTAATAAATTGTATTAAGTTTACATTTTCATGGCAAATAAAAAAATAGGCGAATAAGAATATGATGCGTAAAACACTAAATTATATGCACGTAATTTGTGTTTGTATAAAAATATTTTAGTTCAGTCAGAATAAAATAAAAAGCAAAAATCGGTCCATTTGTGGCAACCTTCCTCTATGTTACCGTGAAAGTGGATAATGCAGTGAAAGTATACAATTACTAAGAACTGTAGACATTCACTGGACTGCTTAGGAATAGTAGACAATTTTCTATTTAAATTTAAATGAAATTTTCTTGTATGCTGCGCTCTTTACTTACAGTTAAAATCTAATATTTTAACGTTTAGTTAAGTTTTTGTTTAATTTTTGATTCACAAAAAAATCTACTTTTACTAGTGAGAGTATACAATACCTAGTGAATGTATACTTTTCCTATAGGGAACCAGGATAAGTAGATTAATTTTTCCTCTCGGGTATCCTCTTGGGATGCTTTGTTTTGCAGTAGTGATGATTGCGCCACAGAATCTTCCATAGTTTTGAGGTTTTGGAGGGATCCAGTGGGCGATGCTATCCAGGATTTTTGGAACCTGCCCCAGTCGGCTTTGGAAAAATTCCATCTGGGCCGTGGTATAGAGCTAATTATTGGTACCTGGATTCCGACAGTGATTAGGACAGGTTTATGTTTCCCTGCGTGGGAAGGCAGGCATTACTTTTCTGCTGGTTGGTAGGGGTTGTCCTCTTTCATTATTGGAGACATAGCAGAAATCAAGATTGTAGTCTCTACGTCAGGCAGCGGATCTAAATGTGCCTGGTTGTTTCGCGTCGTAAACCAGTTGTGTATTACTATTTTCAAATATTACTAAATAAAATATTACTATTTTCGTCTCTGTAACCCCATTCAGTACTGTGGCTGTTGAAGTCACCCACATAGACAGCAGGATGGTCGTAGACCGGGAGTGTTGCCGCAGGCCATCTCGTCCCGGGCGGTTTATACACATTAGTTTATAGTAAGTGATTCAATTCTAATGGTGACGGTGTAGATTTCATCTGCACTGCTGGTTGATAGCAGGTGGGCATTCTCAATATTGTCCTTTATGTATGTGGCGGTTCCATATGCATGATAGTATAGGTTGCTCCAAGTGCCGTGTATCCTGGAATGGTACCTCTAAGTCGGAACCGCTCCTCATCTACAGTGTGTGTTTCCTGTAGACCATGACGTCAATGTCATTGTTGGTTAGCAGTTTGCCCAGGTATTCTGACTTGGACCTGCTAATACTCTCTATATTTAACTGACAAATTCGGACCATATGTCCAATTTTTCTAATCCGGTAGCTCTGAGAAGAGCCGTTCCGGTTGGGATTGCAGTCAGAATTCATCTGAGGCATTCTCTTCTTCCAATCGTAAAATAAAATGCATTTTGCTAAGCAGATGGTTGCATGAACTTTTGTGGTTTGAATTGAAATGAACATTTCTGGCGTAGTAATTTTTAGTTACTCGAGAATCAAATAGCAAAGCGGGCCTGTTGTGTTACAAAAATTTTCTGACTACCGATTTGGAGTGTGTTTAAGCATGTTCTTGGTTTAACGACTTCCGTTATCGTGCCAGTTTGGTTTGTAGCAAATTCTTTCGACTCCGGCTAATGTTTTTGGGGCCACTGAAAACATTTGGCTGTGATATTGGGTAACTCAATGTGGCGGTCTACTATACGTAGTTCTGGTGTGAAAGTTGTACGACCATACGACCACAAGTGGCTACCGCACATCTGTGCTCCGCCCAGATAACCATAATTAAAATTGGAAACCAAAAATCGACGTCACAGAAAATGACGTGGTAATACGAAAAAGCTAAAATTTATCAAAATCAAACTTTTCTCATGATGGAAAATAATGCAATCTTACCCACAAATGTAACTCAGAAGGTAAAATAAAAGATCACTTCATAAACGCACAATTTGTGGCTTTTAAACATAAAATTACACAAAACGAAACGAAAAATGAAACTTGCACCTTTCATAAAGAAAAGCAGAAGAATGACATTTGATAAATTTTCGAAAATTCAAAACGCTTGCGCATGTTTGAAACACACATAGGGTGATTATTAATTTTATCTACTATCATTTAATAATGTCAAACTTTATGACATTTCTTGAAAAATCGTAATAGCCTACTTTACCGCACTAGTGTGGTAAAGTAACACTTTACCCGTGTGGTAAAGTAACACTTTACCACACGGGTAAATTAAGACGAAATTATAATGCATTTAAAGAAGAAACTTATTTTATTATCGAAGGTCCTCAAGTGAGGAATAATCTTGAACTTATGAAAAGTGTCATAATAATGGTATTCCATAATGGAATACCATTATTATTTATTATAAACATTGATTATACATTTTTTGCAATTTGAAATATTAATTCCAGCAGAAGTTGAATCAACGCAACTAATATTGGCAGAAGAATTTTGAACATTAACAATATTTTCATTTACTCCCATAATTTTAGTTGCAATTTTCTTTTTGTTTTCAATGGAAGATTCTACTGATTCTACATAACCTTCGGCAACGCTGGACGACTTCCAACCGCCGTGTCGCTTTAATGTGTCCATTCTCCATATCAGCACCGGCATCCGCCAGTAAGGTTGCTGATGATCTTCTAAAGCAGTGACCAGTGTAGTCTTGCAGATTGGATAAACCAAGAAAAGTAGCAATTTCTTTTGGTATGCGTCCAAAGGTATTTATACCTACGGGCTGCGATGTGCATTTACCATTTTTATAATATATGAAAAAGCGTTCGTGATTTATAACTTTTGGACGAAGTTGAAAATATTTTTTAAAAATATCTAGACAGTCACATACAATAATATTTCCTTTAGTAATTACAAATTGTCTTATAACTTTGGTTTTTGTATTCGGCAAAGTAATTTTAATAAAAGTTTTATTATCTTCGATATCGGTTACTTTTAAATTACACAGTTCTTCTCTACGGCAAGCTCCGAAAACACCAATAATTAAAGAAACCTAAGTACAATACGAATAAGTTATTCTTAGATAAATTAAAATAATATTAGTATCTATTACCTTTATCATTAAATATCGATCGTCATTGGCTTCTTGCAAAAATTTATGTATTTCGTCCTTTGAAAATATATTGGATTTTTTAGGCTTATATCCATCTCCATTCCGTTTTAAAAATGCAATTAATTCTGTATATTTGCTGATATCCACTTTCCGTTTTAAGGCAATTGTTGTTCTGAGCATAGAGTAGTGTGTCCACAATGTAGAGGACTTGTACTTTTCCGCTTTTTCAGAAAAGTAGGCAAGCAAAATTTTTACAGAGAGAGCATCTCCTACCTTTTTTAATTCGCACCATTTTTGAAATCGTGCGTATTCCAATTCATACTTTAGCTTGGATTTCTTCGGTATTATGGTAGAAAGTGCTGCGTTTGCAAGAATTTCCACATCTGAAGGAATATTATCACTATCACTGTCCGCCATTTTAGCGAAGTAAATATTATACAAAACAAGTATAAGTAAATAAAAATTTTTCTATGGATACCAAACTAAATACCTATTTGATCATTTTAATTTCTTTTACGTCAAATTTAAAAAGACGCAAAATTTTAGAATATAATTCATTATTAAATGATAGTAGATAAAGCATTGTACAATATTCGCATCGTAACGTCATACTACGATACTCGATGGGTTTGACCAACTCACCCTTCGGGCTCGTTGGTCAATTTTCCCATCTCGTATCGTAATATGATACGTTACGATGCTTATATCGTAAATAGCTATAATTTACGGAAAAATCCTTTTTACAACTAATATCAAACATTACAGCATTACAACATTATACAAATTTATATTCTTGAGTAAACGCGACATCTGACGACAACTCTTTCAATACTACATCAAGGGATAAACCCGCTAAAACCATGAAGGCCAACACCGAATTACAAGTCAGCAGTTTTTACTTTTACTGACTATACGTCATAGTAGGATGATAGTTTAACGTGTAAATCCTAAACACGGCACAGATAAATTTGGGAGTGATCGGGATTCGAACCTATATCCTTTAGATCTATAGTTCCACTCCCTAACCACTACACCAAACTACCTGTACAAAAATTAATTTTTATTTTTTAGATTCTTGCAATCCATTGATTGTGTTATTACATCGCATCGAACTAATTTAACTCTGGGGGTTTCAATTTTATTTACATGGTTACATTTAATTATATCTATTAATTATTAATTATATTCTAATGCTTGATATTCTGTATTATTAGTTGAATTCCATTCTGTCGATGTTGTTACCTATCCTGAAAATAAGATTTGCATAGAATAAATAAGAATGCATAGATTACAGTCTAAAATATAATAACAACATTTGAAATGCTACAACAATAACATACACATATTTTTCACATAAATCTTTAACTTTGTAATCAAAATAAAAAACAAATTATAGTTGAGAAAAGATCTAGAATAATCCAACAAGTAGATTTTAAATTTACTTCTTACAATCCATTAACACAAAAGCACCAAAAAACCAGGGCCGTCATTAGGATACGACGTAAATATATTCAAAAAAAATTAGCAAAAAAAATTATAAAATCAAAGAAACTCTTTAACGGATTACAATTGTTTCAACCTTAGCCACGTTTTTATATGTGACATTGGTATCGTCAGATCCGTATTGGTTAAATGAAAATACAATTTTACTCACCAACTTTCCAAAAATACTCCAATCCTTTAGATCCTGATGTTTAAATGCCTTGTTGATAATGAAATGTAAGAGGGCATATAAGAGGGCAACAAGGCATTTAAACATCAGGATCTAAAGGATTGTAGTATTTTTGGAAAGTTGGTGAGTAAAATTGTATTTTCATTTAACCAATACGGATCTGACGATACCAATGTCACGTATAAAAACGTGGCTAAGGTTGAAACAATTGTAATCCGTTAAGGAGTTTCTTTGATTTTATAATTTTTTTTGCTAATTTTTTTTGAATATATTTACGTCGTATCCTAATGACGGCCCTGGTTTTTGGGTGCTTTTGTGTTAATGGATTGTAAGAAGTAAATTTAAAATCTACTTGTTGGATTATTCTAGATCTTTTCTCAACTATAATTTGTTTTGTATTAATTTAAGATCAACTATATACGTTTTTTTAAAATTCTGGGTTTTTCTAAATTCAAATTTTGGAAACATTTCATTTGTAATCAAAATCAAATTTTGCTTTAATTAATAATAATCTAACATTCGATTTCAGTTTTCCAAAATTGGGCTTATAATCATGCAATGCTTTCAACCGTGCGTGAAGAGTTGCACACACATTTCTTGGCGTTGAATTTTGGTATTTATTATTATTACTGTAACAACCGGGGGTGCGTTTTTAAAATAAATCTTCAATTTATTTTCAAAAACACCAGAACCTTTTATTTGGCCTTAAATAAAAGTCACCCCGTATTTGTTCTTTTATCAATTAATTAATTTTCCTTCGTTTCGATTCTGCCCCAAAATTTCTTAGAGTTTTGAGATACTCAAATTTTGGCGTGTACCGACGATTGGTCCAAACTAATAGAGGACAGTCTGTTATTTGAGTTGTTTCCGCTGCCACCCGATCTAGTCCTCTATTTGTAAATTATTCTTGGACGTCCTCTCGGTACTTCCTGGTTGCTCTGGTTCGACATACCAGTCTTAACGAACGACGTAGGTTACGCCCGGCTAAAAATTGGAGGTGGGGTGCCTCCGTGCGGGTACATTTGGGAACACTTATTAGCGTTAACTTTTGAAAAAAGGAGAAGAAACTTTCCCTACTTATAGTTCACTTTCAATTCAAAATAAAAAAAGATATGTTCTTCGACAAAATAACACATTTATTCGCACCTAAAATTGATTCAAGTATTTACACATAATAAAAACTCAAATTAACATTCATTGGTTCCAGGTACAACCCCAATAAATTAATTTAAGTTTATTAAATTCACAATTACACCCTAACAACGAAATATTGGCTAACAAAAACACAATTAAACATTTATCGCGTTTTTAATAATCATCGACGCATTTTTAAAACATACAACAACTTATAAATACAAAATATTTTACCTTGGAGCTGTATCAGTAAAATTTGCACACACAAAGTTTAAATCGCAATCATTTGGAATTAAATTAATTTAATTGATTCCACTAATTATTTATTTCACCCATTGGTAAATAAATAAGCTTCGACAAATTACACTTGGAGTTATCACTACCGTATTGCCAATCAAAACCGAACTTGAAATTGCAATTTGTCTGGTCAAAAATTCGCTTCACAAACGGAACACGATTTTGCCTCCGAAATGAAGAGTAACTCCCTAAGAACCTGCAGAACTCCGGTCAAAAATTCGTTTGTCAACGGACAACGATTTTGACTCCGTAATGATGAGGAACTTCCCGATTTTTCGCTGCTGGCAAGCTCTATACTACTTCCGCCACCCCTTTCTAATTACATTCGTCCCCTCCTTGGTTTGAAGTTTTTTAATGGGTGTGACAGTATTGTCCGTCGATTAAACAAAGAACATTTTCTTAACCACCCCCCATAGGTAACACGTGTTGGGTCTATGTTTCTTATCAGGTTTACTAGCTGATGATTTCAAAAATTTTTCTAACTTTTTTTGGTTTTGAACTTTTCCAAAATATTTTTATACAATGGTAACCTGCGTTTCCCAAAGGTCCAAAAACTTTAATCTATTTCACTCTAGGGCCAATATTAACAAAGTTAGTTTCAAAATATTTTAGCAAAACATGAATCTACTCGCATTCTTTCTTTTTGATTATCAGTTTTAAATTAAGAATTGTTTAGTCTGCTTTGCTTAGTTATCTATTTGATAACTTCAAAATTTTATTTCTATTTTGAGTAATCCTGGATTTTTCCAAAATATTTTTAAACAATTTTAACCTGTGTTTCCCAAAGGTCCCAAAACTTTAATCTATTTCACTCTAGGGCCAATATTAACAAAGTTAGTTTCAAAAATCTTATCACGGAAAGGAAGCCACCTGCATTCCTTCTACTATCTAATCTTCAACTTCCTGCCATGTTTCGTGTTGTCTAATTCGTTCTCGATTTTTATTATACAGGCCCAAAATCAAATATTTATACTAGAAATGAAATTGATCCGACCTTCTAACCATTTTTGGAAACACATCCCGAAATTAACTATTAATTTCCGGGGTGTTACATTACCATGAATATCGTCCTTTTTGATTAAATAAATCGACACCCCCAAGGAACAAAGCCGTAACTCACTTTTACCTATTTTTCAGGAGCGCCATTTGAAATTTTCAAAATGTTAAAAAAATTCTCAAGGATTTAACTTAACTGTAATATAATTGTTTTAAATGGGATTATATGTAATTTCTAGTCGGCTTTCTTATCGTAATTTTTATTTCGCTAAATTCAGTCAAGAACTACGAATATTTTGAGTTACGTCCTAACGTTAAATCAAATAATTCAATGGAATAAAGCCGTATCTCATAGAGCGATCTCATTGGTTTGGCACAACATACCAAAATCACCCATTGGCTAGGATGAGGTTCCACCTCAAATATTTTCCGAAGAACAAAGACGTAACTGGAGTTACGGCTATTTTCCGTAACCGTAATCGTAACTCGACTACCGGCTTTGTTACTGCTCAATTTGAAAAATCTTTGAGATACAGCTTTGTTCCACTGATTATCTCTGGAATTATTGGTGGTAAAGTTAAAATTTTTTTACCAAAAAAAAGGTATTTTTCTAAGGATTACAGCGGTAGGCTTAACTCAAATATGACGTAACTCGAGTTACAGCTTTGTTCCTTGGGGGTGTCGAAATAATCCTTCAGTTTCGTGCAATATATTTTTAATAAACTTTAATTCGACAAATAAATGTCAACAAATCATCCCTCTGCAAACACGACCCCTAATGGGAGAGTCGACCCCTACAGAGATCAGGATCTGCAACAATCCGGAGAAAACCTCTCCAGTTTGTTTTGCCACGATGGTAATAAACTAGCCATAATTTATGCGAAGGCACGGGTCAATGGGTTACTGAAAAAAAGACAGGTAGCTTGGGAAAACTCAAAAAAAAAAACGCAAATAGAATCAAATGCTATATTTGAACACACAGAACTTGAGAGATGTATCAACAGTTTCAACAATTGCAATGTAAATCACTGTGCCGACAATGCACACAGTAGCAACTGGAAGATTACGGTCACAATCAAAAAGTGCACCCAGCTTAAATTTAACAAGTACCAAAACACACAGTAACCGCTATGGGCTACCAGTAATTAATATACAAAAGCCAAATAAATGTACATCGGTCAGACGAGCAAGATAGAATAAAATTTACTTACATAAACGTTTCATAAGTTTACAAACTTAGATGTTGACAAACGCATCTTCCTACTCGACATTGACCACTGGCTTGAAGGTTGGAATCTGTAACTTGTTAAATCACACAAGAAAACACTCGATTGCTATAATCGCGAACACTCAACATTCTGCTTGTAGATTTGTAGCCGGAACCGGGACCAGTGAGAGATGGTGTAGAGATGTCAACAAGACGGAACCTTCCAAACGATGGAAAGAATTTCCCAAGTGCTCATCCATCCAAAAACAATAACAATAGGATGTAGCCAACTTGAAGAAATCCAAAATGGTCGCACTACTTGCACACCAACAAGAAAAAAACTGTAATCGATTCCTGCACATTTGAGTTACCTATCTACTGTCAGATGTTATACAGTAGCACCAAAAACATAGCCAGAGCCGGAAAACCATATTACGAACTAAACTGGCCGATCAACCAGTGGTTTAACAAAAACACACTCCAAAACGGCAATCAGAAACTGACGCAACAAAAATATCGACCGCTCGGTTCTTAGGTACTCAGGTAACTGTTCTAAATACAAAATTCTACGCCGGAAATATGTCCCTATCAAATTCGAACGTTCACAGTTCACGACCATCTGCCTAACAAAATGCATAAAATTTGCGATTGCATTTAAAATAAATGCATGGGCGTACTCAGAAATATTGCGAAATGATATGAAAAGGAAACCAAAGTAAGAATTAATAAAAATTCGTTACACAGCCCCCTCCTCAAATCATCTCACGCCGATGAAGATGGAAAACTAATGCTGCAGAAAAGAAAAATTGGACGTGAACGTGACGTGAAAGTGAAGTGGACGTGAAGTGGACGTGATGGTAGTCCACCGTGTTCTCAGATGGTATCGAAGATGTGTCTAAATTTGCATTGCAAAAAAACTACTAACTCTAAAGATGCGTAATCAATGCTTAATAGACTGTAGGAAAAACAAAAAGGCTTGATTTTACAATCAATATAAATAAATCATATACTAAAAATAAGGTGGCATTTCCCCTAGAACAACGAAACGTAGTCTACTATATCCGCATAAAAGCGAGAAGCCAAAATGACAAAGCGTAACGCACTAAAAGGTCATATCAAAAGGTGTATATAAAATATACAAAGTACTCCCATGCAGAACGTATGCATGGAGCCTGCTTGCGCAGTCACGGCACCCCATAGCACCCGTGAGAAAAAATGAAAAAAAAAAAGCAAATTGCATCTAAAACGCAAAACTGCTATAAAAAAATTTCCGTGATCACACCAATCGGGATCTACGGGACAGCTCACATAGGACCTGTTGACTGCTGAAGGCAAAGTGTTTGCGAACAAAGCGGACTCACCCAGCAGTAAAGGATTCCCGGTCGAGGCAATCAAGTGTCCTCGAAGCAACGGAAACATGTATTAAAAACAAGAATTAAACAGGGTCAAACAATCGACCTACAAATCCATCTACAGCTATATCACAAAGATTATCGAGAGTTGGGAGAAAAATCTCCAATGGCTCGATTTGGGACTTACGCTGGAATTGTCTCCAAATCGAAAAATTTTTTGACCTAAGTCAATATGGTCTGATATTAGAAGGAAATTATACCAGGAAGTTACTACATTACCCATCCAAAACCTCCCTTGTAATGTATCTGATTCAGTGCAATACTGCTAGCCCTCCGCAAAATGGAAACAAGATCGCAATTTCAATAACGTACAGCGATCTTAATCGCAACAAATCCGTCTACAATCCACGATAATGTCCAAATGCAAATGAACATCGCAATACTAAACTGCACCATAACATTAATAAATGTAAAACCCTCAGCTTTACCTAATCTGATCATAGATGGAAATTGATACAGAGAAGTGACAACATTACCCATCCTAAACCTCCCTTGTAATGTTTCTGATTTACGATGGAATTAGACCAAGAAGTTACAACATCACCCATCCTCCACCCTTGTAATGTTTCTACACAAAACACACAAAAATTCCACACACTTCAAAAGCAAACTGCTGGCAATCTACATACACTGGAGTATCAATTAACTCAGACTTTCCCACCCCTTGAGAAATGACTAAATTGCTACAAAAAAATGATACATACGGTCACGAGGGCTTCCGAATTTCGTAACTCGGCCCAGCAAATCTACTCTAACCGAAATGAATCCACAAAACACACCATGAATCATATGAATATGGGAGCGTCCGAATTTAATCGGCCTGGCAATCAACACATCAATCAAAATGATCCACAGAACAATCAACGATTCTCATGATCAGGGAAGCATCCGAATTTAATCGATCTAGCAATCAACCCACTGATCAAAAAAGAATCCTACAACACACGCAATCGGTCAAACTGCATAGAAGGAAACGCCTAAACTAAAAGACACAACAGATAACAAAAATAAACAGGTGCACAGTAACCATGCAAAACTTAATTTGCCAAGTAATTCGAAAAATACCGTTACTGTACACACACAAAACAGAAGCGCAGATGGAAAAATACTATTACCAGTTCTCTCTCTCTCACTTGGTACCAGCCTGTAACAAAGTACACACAAATCTTAAGCAGGTTCAAAAAAACAATTGCAATTAATTGAAAAAGTGAACACTCTCAAAATTCAACAAGGAATCCCCTAAAGCTACCGTAAATGTGGCCTAAACGTTAAGGGCGCCAATGTCAACAAATCATCCCTCTGCAAACACGACCCCTAATGGGAGAGTCGACCCCTACAGAGATCAGGATCTGCAACAATCCGGAGAAAACCTCTCCAGTTTGTTTTGCCACGATGGTAATAAACTAGCCATGATTTATGCGAAGGCACGGGTCAATGGGTTACTGAAAAAAAGACAGGTAGCTTGGGAAAACTCAAAAAAAAAACGCAAATAGAATCAAATGCTATATTTGAACACACAGAACTTGAGAGATGTATCAACAGTTTCAACAATTGCAATGTAAATCACTGTGCCGACAATGCACACAGTAGTAACTGGAAGATTACGGTCACAATCAAAAAGTGCACCCAGCTTAAATTTAACAAGTACCAAAACACACAGTAACCGCTATGGGCTACCAGTAATTAATATACAAAAGCCAAATAAATGTACATCGGTCAGACGAGCAAGATAGAATAAAATTTACTTACATAAACGTTTCATAAGTTTACAAACTTAGATGTTGACAAACGCATCTTCCTACTCGACATTGACCACTGGCTTGAAGGTTGGAATCTGTAACTTGTTAAATCACACAAGAAAACACTCGATTGCTATAATCGCGAACACTCAACATTCTGCTTGTAGATTTGTAGCCGGAACCTGGACCAGTGAGAGATGGTGTAGAGATGTTAACAAGACGGAACCTTCCAAACGATGGAAAGAATTTCCCAAGTGCTCATCCATCCAAAAACAATAACAATAGGATGTAGCCAACTTGAAGAAATCCAAAATGGTCGCACTACTTGCACACCAACAAGAAAAAAACTGTAATCGATTCCTGCACATTTGAGTTACCTATCTACTGTCAGATGTTATACAGTAGCACCAAAAACATAGCCAGAGCCGGAAAACCATATTACGAACTAAACTGGCCGATCAACCAGTGGTTTAACAAAAACACACTCCAAAACGGCAATCAGAAACTGACGCAACAAAAATATCGACCGCTCGGTTCTTAGGTACTCAGGTAACTGTTCTAAATACAAAATTCTACGCCGGAAATATGTCCCTATCAAATTCGAACGTTCACAGTTCACGACCATCTGCCTAACAAATTGCATAAAATTTGCGATTGCATTTAAAATAAATGCATGGGCGTACTCAGAAATATTGCGAAATGATATGAAAAGGAAACCAAAGTAAGAATTAATAAAAATTCGTTACAAACTTTTGTTTCAGGACGCTACGGTCATTTTCATATTCTTGCACCAATTCGTTGAAATCGTGACTTACATTTTTAACGACTGTTTTTAAATCAGAATTACTGCATTCATAATCGTAGCTTTTGATCTAAAACGTTTTTCATTTCTTAGCCGACCAGGCCCCAAAATATTTGTAATTGTATCTATTACGGTGATAATTGACCAAACGGGGGATCTGCGATCATAATCAAAATATAGGTCAACCTGTGCATATCTGCAATGGCCAAGAGAGGAGACGCCAATCACATAAGGGGTTCATAATAAATTACTTGTGATTTAGAAAAGCTAAAACAAAAATAGAAGAAGCCCTTATGTGAGTAGGTGTCCTTTTGAAATGGGTTCGTCATCGAGGACATGCTTTCATTGCAACTATAATAGAGGTCCATTTCCCCAGACCCCCCCCCCATTTCGATTTTTGGAAATTTTTTTGTGTCATTCGTTTGTGCATCGTTTGTGTAGGTTTGTGCAAAAATTTTTTTCGTTTGTGCAATCACCGTTCGCGAATTATTTAAGAAACAAATTTGGGGGGCTGGGGAAATGCCAGCTCCCCCCCCATTTCGATTTTTGCTTAAAATTTTATGTTAATCGTTTGTGCATCGCTTGTGTACGTTTGTGCATTCAAAATTTTCGTTTGTGCAAATACCGTTCGCGAAATATTTACAGTTTAAGTGGGGGGATCCAGCCCACCCCCTATCGCGAATTTTGGTTGAAAATTGGTGTCAGTCGTTTGTGCATTTATTATTTTCGTTTGTGCAAGCACGGTTAGCGAAATATCGTTAATTGAAAATTCCGCGATCATTTTTACAGCCCCCCCCCATTTCGATTTTTGAAATTTTTTTGTGTCATTTGTTTGTGCATTGTTTGTGCATCGTTTGTGTACGTTTGTGCAATCATTATTTTCGTTTATGCATTCACCGTTTGCGAATTGTTTAACAAATAAAAATTTGTAAATCTCCGAGCAACAGTCACCAGAGTGTCTTAAGTTAACTTAACTTGAAAATAAAATTCGTGTTATGGTGTCAAATGTACAAGTATTGAGAAAGCGTAATTTCGATTGTAAATGTTTTTTACACCTTAAGATCTAAAAAGTACCATTTTTTAATCAGCCAATGACATTTACTCAGGGACAGCTCTAACAAGATTTTCAGATAGTGCGAGCGACCATAACTAATGGTTCTGTCATAGGATTATTACAAATTGGTACTTTTTTAGATCTAAAGCCCGTATGACACAATGGTAACTACCATTTAGTACTAAAATTTTGTGCAAAATTTAATGTCGTGTCATACGGGCTTTAAAGGTGCAATTATTCACAATCGAACACACTTTCCGAATACTTCTACATTTAACACCGTAACATTAGTTTAAATTTCAAGTTAAGCTAACTTAAGGCACTTTGGCGACTGTTGCTCAGAGATTTACAAATATTTATAGGTTAAACAATCCGCGAACGGGGAATGCAAAAAGAAAAAAATTATTACACAAACGGTACACAAACGAAAGAAATAAAAATTAATCCAAAAATCGAAATGGGGGGGGGGGGGAGAAATTATCGATCAATTTCTGTCATTCGTTTGTGCATCGTTTGTGCAAATACGTTTTTCGTTTGTGCAAACACAGTTCGCGAAATATTTAAAATTTAAGTGTGAGGGCCTGAAGCACGCCCGGACTGGCTCCTTTGGGAGCCTTCGGCTAGAAACTGATGGGGCCCCCTTACTAAGAGCGGAAATTTTTTAAAATCACATTTTCAGCTATTTTGACACTTGGAAGGTATAGAAAAAATACAAACCACTTTTACCCCAAGGATAAAGCACTTTTTGAGGCCTCCTCGGGGCCCCCTTAGGTTGGAGCCCTTGGCGATCACCGACTAGCCGACCTGACCAGTCCGGGCCTGGGCTGAAGAAATGCCAGCCCCTCATCGCGAATTTTGGGTCAATATTGGTGGCAATCCTTTGTGCATCGTTGGTGTACGTTAGTGCATTTACTATTTTCGTTGTGCAAGCACGGTTTGCGAAATATCTTCATTTAAAAAAAACGACAATAATTTCTCCGGCCCCCCCCCCTTCGATTTTGGATCAATTTTTGTGTTTTTCGTTTGTGTACCGTTTGTATACTTTTATGTAATGATTTTTTTCGTTTTTATTTTCAAAGTTCGCAAATTGTTTAACAAATAAATATTTGTTGATCATATGACAGAACCTTTAGTTATGGTCGACCAAAGCAATATTTTCAGGTAGTGTGAGATCTCATTTCCTCCCCCGTTTGTTTTTATTGTTGTGTATTGACAAGCATAACCAAGGTATCCCTGGAGACGGTTGTTGGAACGCAGAAATTCTAAAATAAATAGGAGGCAGTTAATAAGGAATCACGAGGTTGCTAGGTGAAAGAAAAAAACTAGAGCAAGCAATACCTAATAAATAAAACAAAAGTTAGTTACATTTTGGCTCTCGAAGGAGATGGTCGTAAAAGTTAGTTTGTTACCTTTGGTCACGATCTAGAAAACAAGGTCTGTGGCTCCTGGTGTCCTCTTGTCCCCTTGACCCTCTTGACCCTTTGGTCTCCCAAAGGGGAAGGTTGTGAAATTAGCTGCAAAAGATCTTTAGGAGAGTTACTCAAGATCCCTTCTTAAGGAAAGGGGGTTGCCCAAAATCTTTTCGAAGAATAAGAGTTGCCGTTTCTCCCTGTGATGTTAAATGTGAAAGTGGGGCGGTGTTAGAATAAAGAGAAGGAAAATTTCGACTTAAGAAAAGTAATTTGAAAATTGGAGAAGCAGGTTGGAGCAGTGGGTGTTAAAAAACCGTGACCGGAAAAAGATATGACCAAATCTAGGATACCATGCTAAATTATTGTTTTATCGTTTTTATTTATTTCTGTATTGAACGATTATTTTGGAAAGAATTTGTGTAAATAAATTATTTAATGATAAAATTAATATTGTTATCGAATCACTTCTCGTCATTATCCACAAACGTTGAACTTTTGTTTGTACTGGATCAGAAGGACAAAATCTTGGTGTTTCTTCTTGAGGCATCTGCAGATTGGAGAAGCCGATCGTTTGATTGTGACCAGAGATTTAAAAAGAGAATAAGTTAAAGATATAATTTAACCCTAGAACACTAAGAACGAATTCGATATCTATGCATGTTTCCGAACCGTCCCCGCCTCACCCTGCTCAATACCTTGTTAATTAATGAACCACGCGTACTCACTGCATGTGCACGACAATCAAATCCCGAGATTTAGCAAAATATTCGTCTCTCATATGAATGTTTAGTTATGACGGGTGAAAAGTGGACTATGGACTATGGTATTCTTATAGACTATGAAATTATTTTTTTGTTTTATAAATATCATGTAAGATTGAAGATGTTACGCCAAGTACTTTTCAAGCACAGTCTTGTGTACCAAGTACTCCAAGTACTTGTGCAGAACACACAATTTTAGGCTACAATAATGGGTGCATTAAATAAGTATTTCTACTTATTTGATGGTTATTCATTAAATTTAATAAATACTATTCTGACGTATAATATAGTTTTTAACTAATAAAATTTACTATTAATAAAAACAATTATGAAGTTTTATTTTGTGCGTCTGTGAGACGAATGTGTAGTGATAGTGTAACTAGAAAATATGACTATAGTGATCTACTAGGTTCAAGTCGTGCCAAAACACTTGTGATATAAGGATAGTCATTAACATCTCACATAATATATTATATAAATTATATACTTTACTAGCTGTTGCCCGCGACTTCGTCCGCGTGGAATTCACTTTTTTGCGCGCAAACCTTTTTCCTTCCGTCTCTATATTCTATTCTCTACTCCATCGGTCTCTCTCTCCTGGTATGTTGTCCACAGTTTCTCCATGCAGTCCTGCACGCTCTCTTTCCACTCATCTACCTCTACAGCTTCCAAATCGTACCTCGCTTGTTACTCCTGGCTTCAACATTACTCTGGCACTCCATCCTCCAACTCCCATCAGTTCCCATTTCCGGCTACCTCCACCTCTCGTACTCTTTGTATCTTCCTCATTTTCCCTTCTTCTTTCCATTCCGTTTGACGTTTCATTTCTCTCTCTCTACTCGCGCTAGAAAGGACAACCCAAATCAACTTTTCGGAGGTTCTCGTTCTATCCTAACCTATCTCACACTTTTATTTTTTAATTTCTAAAAGTTTATTCTTTTCCTTTCTAAAGAAAATTCCATGCTTCTAAACGTAGACCCACCGGTTTAGACTGTGTTTTGGAAAATTGAGGGACGTCGACAGTGGGAATCTCGTTAATCCATTCGCGTGCGTCACCACTAATTAGATATTAGGTGATAAATCCCATATTTATGTATATTTTTGTATATAAAGAAAATCCCATGCTTCTAAACGTAGACCCACCGGTTTAGGCTGTGTTTTGGAAAATTGAGGGACGTCGACAGTGGGAATCTCGTTAATCCATTCGCGCGCGTCACCACTAATTAGATAATAGGTGATAAATCCCTTTCGGATAGGATTTTCATGAAATACTTTCTTAGTGCTCGCCTACGTGATAACAGGAACTTCTGTGAAAAATTTCATCGCTAAGGACCCAGTAGTTTGGGCTGTGCGTTGATATATCAGTCAGTCAGTCAGTCAGTCAGTTTATTCTTTTATATATATTGTCGTGAAACACTGCTCAATCAAACCCCCAAGTAATGCTACCGGGAATAAAATCTCGCCTAATGTGCACACTCGAACAAGTGAATCCCAGCTAGCTTTACGTCGGTTCACAAAGTTAAGGCCGCAGTATCTGCAAGTTGTAGGTATCGGCGAGATAAGATCAATTAAAAAGTGCAAAGAGTCAAGTGGTGATTTATTTGAATTAATTTGATATAAGACTGGAGCAAATCGAGACAAAATAGACACAATTGTCAAAGAGAATGTAAATTTGTGTACTTGTGTGCACAGTATAAACTGGATGGTATTATTTAAAAGCAAACAATATTCTATACCTCCAATTAACACTGTGTAATTGTTTAATGTGTAATAAAATAATATAAAATCAAAAATGTTCACAAATATAAAATTCAGTACCTTTTTCATTAAATTCTTGATAAGACACAAATCTTTGAATCACCTTGTATCTCGTAGTCTGGATGATTATGGTAGGTTGGTAGGCAAACCGTACGGCAATGTGGCTTCCGGCTGGAATGCACATGTAGTATTCAGCTCCCGTATTTTGCTCAAATCTTCTTTATTCGCAAGAAAACAGTGAAAGTGGTATGTGATGTCTTCTCAAGTGGTATTCAAATCTCGAAAATCGATTTAAATAGAATTGCACGGCTTCTGTGTCGTACAACAAAAATGTGGACATGTGTTGAGAAACTTAACCTCCAAATTTTAATCGTGGTTAAAATCATCCAATTTCTTATGCATCAAAATCGGTAAATAGGATAAATCTTGATTTATCTAACGCAGCATTCATGAAATAATCAATTTTCAGGATATTTTAGACGCGATGGTATCCAAAACGTGAATTTTATAATCAAATCGAAAAACGTGTTCGATTCACAAAATAGTGTAAAAACCTCAGTTTTACACAGTAAAAATATTCAACAAACTCACTTGTTCTATTAATCGCCAATATAATAGCTTTTGTGGCAACAAAAGCTTGCAGGAAGGTTTTCTTTGTAAAATCGCGAAGATGTCCGCAATTTACAAAACGTCTCTCTTCACTCTCGGCACAAGACAACCAGCTCGCCGCAATTCTTGCTCAAAAGTCGCTATTACCATCCAAATAACAATAAAATTTAGCAACAACCAATGTTAGTATGCACAAACTTTTTGCCGCCTTAATTCAAAAATTCACTTTTCAGAACAGAACACCAATTCGCACCAAGTTACAAATAAAAAAAAACAAGTTTGTTTGTTTTATGTGTCATGGGTTACAAAATATCTCTTTTGTTTCGTCAACTTGCATCCAGCTTTGATGTCTTCAATTCGACACAATTAATTTAAAAGCAAAATTCAACTGGCTAAAATCTAACGACCTTTTGCACACTTCAACTTTGCCCCGCTGTTTCAAAAATTGCATCGTGCGCAAATCGTAAAATCATTTGCAAACAGGTAAAATTTTTTAAACAACAAAAAAATTAACAAGATGAACCCACTCAAATGCTAAACTGGTAACTTACTTCGTTCTCGTTTCACTAGCTTGACTCTGTTATTCTTTCCTAATTTAAATAATCAACTAAAAATCCAAATTAAAATTAAGAACCCAAACTATTAAACCTAAATCGTTCATTGAGAACTGACAAAATCGTCATATAAAATAATTTTTTAAAAAATTAAAAACTTTCCCTTTTCTATTATCCCAAAAATGCAGATTAAATACAGGGCCGGATCTAGACAGATTCCTTCGTTAACTATAAATTTTAATTATTAAAAATTACACGTGGACTTCTTAGACATGTTATTCCAACTGATAAGTTGTGGCTTGCCTGTGATTTGCGTCACAACCATGCAAATATCCTACACTTCTTAAAAATTAATGCTCAAGTCATAACCATCTAATTTACAAAATGACTTGCAATAATAAAAGTAAAATTTAAATCCCCTTATACTAATAAATTTAACAAAACTAACCCCTTCCTTAACATTAACTTATCTCTAATCTTCATCAGGGCTTAAATTAAATTCATCTCCCAACTCTCCATCGAGAAATTTTCTATCTTCGTATGAATAAATAGAGTCGAGATGAAATTTCCCACGCATTCGATTCGAATTGGGATATTTCAACGTGTACGAATTCTCATTTTTCTCTACAACAATGTAAGGACCCTCAAATGGAAGCTGAAGCTTTTGGCAACGATCCTTGGATCTCAAGCCAACTCGTAAGCTTCGAATGATCACAAGATCCCCAAGTGCAAAACTACACTTTTTTTTGATCTTACTATTTACACCCTGTAAGTATCTATCACTCCTTTTCTTAAGGCGTTCCCTAACTTTAATTAAATGTTCTCTGTAGTTAACCTCGTGGTGAACAATCCAGGGTCTATCAGGCTGTTTCCCGAACATGACGAATACAGGAGGCAATTCCGTTACAGTGCTTGGAGTTTCATTGATGAATCGCTCCACCAGAGGAATGTATTGGGACCATGAAATTTGATCTTGGAAAGTCAACAAACGAAGAAACTTGATCGTTTCCTGCACATATCGTTCACTCATGTTCCCTTGAGGATGTCTAACAGAACAAAAAGCCACCTTGATCCCCTTATTGTGCCAGTGCGTTTTAAACTTTAAACTTTGGAAATATCTAGCGTTGTCAACCAGAATGGTTTGAGGCGTGATAACATCTTTACAAAACTTTTCCAAACATTGGATAGTGACATCAGTAGTGCAAGTTTGTGTAGGATACAACTTTATGAATTTTGAAAAAGCATCAACAATTACCAAGACGTTTTTGTAATCTGCCCCGCTGGGTATCAGATTTCCTATATAATCTAATGCTATAAGTTCTCCAGGTTCTGAGGTTTGCACGCTTTTATAATAATTTTGGTTATGAAAATTTTTGTACTTCCCTAAAGCACACAAGTTGCAGAGATTTATTGTTCTCTTGATGATTTTGAGGTCTTTTTTGCAAAAGTAATTCTCCCTGAAAATTAACCACACCTTTCTAATACCAATATGACCGTATTTCAAATGCAAATGTTCACAAATTTCAATGGTAGCAGTTTCGTTTACCACATATAGTTCTAATCCCCTTAGCAATTTTACGATAAATCCATTAATGATTTTAAATGACTTTAAAATTTTAGCATCCTTTTTATTTATTTTATCCCTAAGTTCGACAAAACATTCATCCCCTTGTACATTTCTAACGTAATCATTCGTGTGCGGGACCTCGTTAGTGTGAAAACGGTTTAAAGCGATCAAAACATTTTTAGCGCAATCTCCTAAGTCTTTTCTGCTTAAAGCATCGGCCACTACATTACTTTTCCCCTTGATATGAGTGATGTCAAAATCAAACTCTTGAATCAACAAAGCCCATCGATAGATACGGTTATTCGTGAATTTAGTTCGCATTAAAAAAGTGAGAGCAGAATGATCGGTCTGAATCTCGAATTTATTCCCTATTAAATAAAATTTCAATTTTAACAACGAGTACACAATTGCAAGCATTTCTTTCTCGGTAGTAGAATATCTAATTTCAGGCCCCCTTAATGTTCTTGATACGAATGATATTGGCACCTCTAAATCGTCTTTAAATTGTATCAAAGCCCCTGCAATAGCTTTATCGCTTGCATCTGTGCGCAGAATAAATTTGCTTTTGAAATCGGGATGGATGAGTTTTAAATTTTTATACATGGCCTCTTTTATTTCCGAAAACGCAAGTTCTTTGTCTGGACCCCAAGTCCATTTTTCCCCTTTTTTTAATAATTGTAATAGAGGTGTCGTAGCTTTTGAGTAATCGGGTATGAACTTTTTGTAATAGTTCATCAACCCTAGAAAACCCCGAAGTGTGCGCAAATTGAATGGTCTTGGAAATTCCTTAATTTCCTTCACACGACCCTCATCTATCTCAATTTCGGATCCAGAAATAACGTACCCTAGATAATTGATTTTAGCTTTAAAAAACTCACATTTGTTCAAATTTAATTTTAGACCGGATTCATTAAGGACATGTAAAATGATGCGCAAATGCTCCCAATGATCTTCCTCAGTATCGCTAAAAATAATGATATCGTCTATGTAATGCCCACTAAAATGACAATACTTGTCTAGAATGCCTTGCATCGCGTTCACCAATGCTGCCGAACTCGTGGATAAACCGAATGGTACCACCTTGAATACATAAGTAGACCCGTTTATGCAGAACCCTGTAAACTTTTGCGAATCTGGATGTAATTGAATTAACCAAAAAGAGTTTTTCAAGTCCAGTTTTGAAAAATAACGCTTGTTTCCCAATCGAGAAAACAAACTAGTCATCTCCTCTGGAGATTCGTGTTGTGGCTTGGTGATGGCATTTATCCCCCTAGCATCTAAACAAAGACGAAAACTTCCATCTTTCTTCCCTACTACTACGATAGGACTAATATAAGCGGTAGATGCTTTTTTAATGATATCATCCTTCAACATCTTTTTAATTTCTACCATCACTTTATCCTTGTAGGCGTGTGGTATTGGGTATGTTTTACATTTGAAAGGCTTGTCCTCTACCACCTGGAGTTTATGTAAATAACCCTTGGCTACCCCTGATTTTTCATTTACCAAGTTGCCGTACTGCCCTAACAAGTGTTCTACTCTCGCGAGGAATTGACCATCTACATCTAGAACTTCCCCTTTATTAACATCGATATTATTAACCCTGCCTTTATAGAAGCATGTCTCCAGTGATAAACATTGATTTACCTGGCATTCTTTTTTTCTATTAACATTTAACTTCCCATGGCCAATATTATTAATTATCCCCTGACTAACAAATCTTTCCTTATTCATTTCCTGAACCTCATTAACATTATTAACCCTCAAAACTGGTTTAATATCATCCCCTATTAATGAACCTCTTTCCCATGGAAAACTTTCCTCTCCAATAATTATCCTTCTACAAGTAGCATCAATTATCATTTCCAATTTTTCGATAAGGTCAATGCCAATAATACACCCCATTGACAACCCTTTAATAATTAACAAATTTTCTTGCACCGTGACTTTACCAATTTTAATGTCAGCCATAATACTTCTATTGGCTTGGGCAAACTTTTTGTTATTGGCAGTAACTAACTGTACTTGCTTTGTACTGACCACCAAATTCTTAAAATTTCTCATATTGCTTTCAATTAGTTCTGCAGAAATTAGAGACAGTTCCGAACCTGTGTCCACTAAACTGATAAAATTGACATTGTTTACGTTTACAGTAATAAACGGTAAACTGGACTTTCCTTCAGCCTCCGAAAGCTGATCCTCGTCATTTAGAATGAATTCCCGTGGGTGCTGATAGGAATTCACCCTCAACGCTACTGAACTGTCTCTTACTGAAAATCCTCATTCCCCTCAACCACTGTAGCCGCAATGTCATGTGTGATATTGACATTGTTCACACGAACATTCCCTCTGTCGTTGCCTGAATTCGAGTTTCCCGGAGGCCTATTAAATTGTGGCCTCGCGTCCGAACTACTATACTGTCTATTCTCATAGCTAGGCTCACCTTGTCGCTCATTCCCACTGCGATTTCTCCAATTCTGGAATCCCCCACGACTACCTCCGAAATTACCTCCGCGTCCCTGGTGAGGACTATCGCGATGATGCCTGTTCTCACTGTTTTGATTATGCGGAGTTCCGCGATTACCCCCGGCATTTTGTCTTGGAGCACCCCTAAATGTTCCCCCATTGAATCTATTGCCGCTATTACGATTTCGCATACCTTCCTCGTTACGTTCGGGATAATTCCACACTCTAGCCCCGAAATACTCCTCCTTGGCCACATTAGGTTTCCCCGTGCCATCCAACCTTCTTAGAACAGTGGTCAGCCCTTCTATCGTCGTAACATCTTTAATAGCAACGATATTCAAGAAATCTTGCTGAAAATGTTTCGATAAACACCTCACGATCTCACTTTCGGGATAAGGTGGATCCAATTGCAAGGCTACATTTATTACGCTTTCCGCATATTCATTTAGACTACCATAGCCCGGATATACACCTGAAACTAGTTTTTGACGCACGCACCACTGTGTATCCTGATCCCAATATCTATTTAGGAACATAGTACTAAACTCGTCAAAACTATGGAAGCGATCCTGTACGATCCCAAACCATTCCTCTGCGTTGCCCTTCATCATTGAATTTAGAGCGCTTTTCAATTGGTCAATGCCAAGGTTTTCAACCGCCACCTTAGCATGTTTTAAAAATTGTCTAGGGTTAATTCCCTTTAAACCCTGACCGTGAAATCTTAATTTCAAATCTTTACTAATGATCGCAGAAACCTCCTGCATCGATCTGTTCATACTATGACTACCCCTGTCATACACAAATGTCTGATTTGTTACGCTCGACTCTAAATTGTTCATACCTGATTTTACCTCCTCTAATTTTTCATTGATGTCGTGCACCTTTGCATCAACTGTTTGCTTTAAGATTTCTACAACTGATTTTTGTATACCCACATTTTGACCTAGATTTACAATTTCATCCTTATTTTGATTTACATGGGCCCTAACTTTATTATTTTGTATAATACAACTTTGTAGATCCCTTTTAACAATTTCTAATTCTCTGAATTTTTCACAGACTTGTGACTCAGGATCAAGAGTTATATCCAAAGCCTCTCTATTTACCTTATTCAAAATTTCAATTTCTTTTGCCTGCAATAATTGTGTGAAATTAGTATTACATTTTTCAATACTTTCGTCTACTTTTGCCTTTGTAACCCCATCTTTAAGTAACGCTTCTAAACCAAATTCTACATCTTCGACACGTTTGATAGTTTTATTTAAACCTTCCCTTATCAACCTATTATCACCCTCAAATTTCGCGTCTAGACTCTCAATTTTATTATCAAAAAGATCTTTTGTCTCTTTGTTGACCTCATGTAAATCCTTTAATAAATCCTCCCTTAAGTTTACCATTTTATCAGTTATTTCCACGGACATATCACTCATTTTGCCGTTTAATTCATTTTTTATTTCTTTTATATCTCCCCTTAAATTATTTAAAGCCTCTTTTAGTTCCTCTTTATTTTCTTTCGCAAAACTTCTTAAAAATGACATCATAGCATCATCCCTACTTTCCTTATCATCCTTTTGTTGCACCGTCCCTACATTTACTTCCTCCTGCATCTTAACATCCCCCATTTCCACAGTACCCCTTCTCGTGCTAGTCATTTGCGGTGAGTCTATGGTACCAATATTGAGTTCCCCTTGTAGGTCCTCAACTGGATCATGCCCATCGTGCACCCCTTCTGTACTCATGGCTATGGGTTCGTATTGCTGTTCGTCAGCCATTTCACCCCTAAACTAATCTACAAATCCCTAACTGACCTATAAATCGAGCCCCACTTCTGGTCGCCACAAAAACTATTTTTTGGCGCCACACTGAGCTTTACTACCCCTAAATTAACCCTTTCTCGAGCCCCACGTTGGGCGCCACAAAAACTGTTGTCGTGAAACACTGCTCAATCAAACCCCCAAGTAATGCTACCGGGAATAAAATCTCGCCTAATGTGCACACTCGAACAAGTGAATCCCAGCTAGCTTTACGTCGGTTCACAAAGTTAAGGCCGCAGTATCTGCAAGTTGTAGGTATCGGCGAGATAAGATCAATTAAAAAGTGCAAAGAGTCAAGTGGTGATTTATTTGAATTAATTTGATATAAGACTGGAGCAAATCGAGACAAAATAGACACAATTGTCAAAGAGAATGTAAATTTGTGTACTTGTGTGCACAGTATAAACTGGATGGTATTATTTAAAAGCAAACAATATTCTATACCTCCAATTAACACTGTGTAATTGTTTAATGTGTAATAAAATAATATAAAATCAAAAATGTTCACAAATATAAAATTCAGTACCTTTTTCATTAAATTCTTGATAAGACACAAATCTTTGAATCACCTTGTATCTCGTAGTCTGGATGATTATGGTAGGTTGGTAGGCAAACCGTACGGCAATGTGGCTTCCGGCTGGAATGCACATGTAGTATTCAGCTCCCGTATTTTGCTCAAATCTTCTTTATTCGCAAGAAAACAGTGAAAGTGGTATGTGATGTCTTCTCAAGTGGTATTCAAATCTCGAAAATCGATTTAAATAGAATTGCACGGCTTCTGTGTCGTACAACAAAAATGTGGACATGTGTTGAGAAACTTAACCTCCAAATTTTAATCGTGGTTAAAATCATCCAATTTCTTATGCATCAAAATCGGTAAATAGGATAAATCTTGATTTATCTAACGCAGCATTCATGAAATAATCAATTTTCAGGATATTTTAGACGCGATGGTATCCAAAACGTGAATTTTATAATCAAATCGAAAAACGTGTTCGATTCACAAAATAGTGTAAAAACCTCAGTTTTACACAGTAAAAATATTCAACAAACTCACTTGTTCTATTAATCGCCAATATAATAGCTTTTGTGGCAACAAAAGCTTGCAGGAAGGTTTTCTTTGTAAAATCGCGAAGATGTCCGCAATTTACAAAACGTCTCTCTTCACTCTCGGCACAAGACAACCAGCTCGCCGCAATTCTTGCTCAAAAGTCGCTATTACCATCCAAATAACAATAAAATTTAGCAACAACCAATGTTAGTATGCACAAACTTTTTGCCGCCTTAATTCAATAATTCACTTTTCAGAACAGAACACCAATTCGCACCAAGTTACAAATAAAAAAAAACAAGTTTGTTTGTTTTATGTGTCATGGGTTACAAAATATCTCTTTTGTTTCGTCAACTTGCATCCAGCTTTGATGTCTTCAATTCGACACAATTAATTTAAAAGCAAAATTCAACTGGCTAAAATCTAACGACCTTTTGCACACTTCAATATATACATATATAGATAACTCGATATAATTTAAAATATCTTATTTATTCTAACAAGTGTTTTACCATTAAAAATTGGCATTTTTATTATTAAATATATAAATTTCATGTCAAATTTTATTTCAATATTTATATCAGCTAAATATTAATTTTAAAAGGAATTATATTTTTGTTTGTAAATGTTTGTCTTCTATTTGCAACCAATTCAGGAAGATATTTTTTAATGTAAGAATTTTAATTATTTATAATTTATTTGCAAGGTTGTATTGCAAACAAAAATTTAGAATAAGGAAATGTATTTATAATTAACATTACAGACAATGAACAGGAAAGAATATTACTAAAATTAATGTTTTAAAATTTGAATTTAAAAAATGCAAAATTCTTAAAAAGGTTTTAGTTCATCTTCTATTAATATAATATCACAAATTATAGCTGAGAATAGGTCTTTAATAATTTACAAGTATATTTTAATTTTTACTTCTTAGAAATCATTATAGCAAACGCAGCAACAATCAGGACCATCATTTGGATTCGAAGTTCATTGAAAAGGTAAGCAAGAAAAATTAGAAAATCGAAGAAACACCTTACCAGATTTTATGTTTCAATCTCATTCACGATTCTACTCGTGAAACTGATATCATCAGACCCGTACTGGTTTAATGAAAATACAATTTTACTTCATTGTACAACTACTTCTTGTATTTGTGTTGTTAATGTGGATAGCATCTCACGTAATTGTTGTAAATTTTGTAAATATTTATCTATTATATAAGGTAAATTACAGGGTGTAAAATATTACCTGTCGCACTAAAAATATTAAATTAAAAGGAAAGTTTTGTATGAAAACATAATATAAAAATATTATTACAAATTACTTATACATTTCTAAAATAGTCTTCACAATTTCATTCAATTCTTTTCCATATTTGTTTTGAAATTTCCTTCAAACTCTGTTAAAATGATTACACGCGGCACGCACCACTTCGTCTGGTTTTCATTCCATACTTTGGTTAAAGCTTTTTTAAACTTCTGCAAATTTAATTTTTTGGATTGCCCCATTTGCTAAGCATTCCCAAGTAACACCAATGTCCGTTTTGTGCCAGTTTAGTATTGATTTATGACGAATATGTACATATTTTTTCATAACTGAAAAATATGTACTAAAATGGTACCTTAGTGGCACATAATTTTTAGTTCATAATTGCACCGTACTATTTATGTACAGTTTTAATGCATATATTTTCATACCGTTCTTTTGAAGCAAATTACTGTATCGAATCAGCAATGAAATTTAATTAACTAAATAATATTTGATTATATGGTATCGTTTCGGTGCTGTAAAAACATTACAATTTGGTTACTATAATTTCATTGTCCAATATGTACAGGTATTTTATTAGTTGGAGGGTACGATTTTTACTTCACCGATTTGATACATATTAGTAGTTACAATTTCAGCATATTATAATTTATAAATTTATTTTAATTATAAAAATTATTTGTGATGTTTAAATTTATATAAATCTTATTAAAACATTAAATATATTTGAAATTTTTTTTTATTAGATACTAATAATTACTAATTATGATATTTGAAGTAATAATAGTTAAAAGAATTTGTACGTTTTTCTTATAAATGGAACAAATTTCGGTAACACGATGCGGACGCTTTACCGATTATGATCTAAAATGCATTGAAATTTTATTAACTAAAAAATATTTGCATATCTTATACAGATTAAGCGCCTCGTTTTTATACTTACCGCGTTTTTATTGAATTATTTAAAAATATATTAATTCATTGATGAATAATACTAAAATTATAACTTAAATAATTGAGAATTATGATATTGAAGCAAAAATAATTAAAAGATTGTACGTTTTTCTTATAATTTGAACAAATTTCGGTAACACGATGTGGACGCTTTACCGATTATGATCTAAAATGCATTGAAATTTTATTAACTAAAAAATATTTGCATATCTTATACAGATTAGGCGCCTCGTTTTTATACTTACCGCGTTTTTATTGAATTATTTAAAAATATATTAATTCATTGATGAATAATACTAATTATAACTTAAATAATTGATAATTATGATATTGAAGCAATAATAATTAAAAAATTGTACGTTTTTCTTATAAATGGAACAAATTTCGGTGACACGATGTGGACGCTTTACCGATTATGATCTAAAATGCATTGAAATTTTATTAACTAAAAAATATTTGCGTATCTTGTACGGATTAGGCACTTCTTTTTTATACTTAACGCGTTTTTATTGAATTATTTAAAAATATATTAATTCATTGATGAATAATACTAATTATAACTTAAATAATTGATAATTATGATATTGAAGCAATAATAATTAAAAAATTGTACGTTTTTCTTATAAATGGAACAAATTTCGGTGACACGATGTGGACGCTTTACCGATTATGATCTAAAATGCATTGAAATTTTATTAACTAAAAAATATTTGCGTATCTTGTACGGATTAGGCACTTCTTTTTTATACTTAACGCGTTTTTATTGAATTATTTAAAAATATATTAATTCATTGATGAATAATACTAATTATAACTTAAATAATTGATAATTATGATATTGAAGCAATAATAATTAAAAAATATAAAAATATATTAATTCATTGATGAATAATACTAATTATAACTTAAATAATTGATAATTATGATATTGAAGCAATAATAATTAAAAAATTGTACGTTTTTCTTATAAATGGAACAAATTTCGGTGACACGATGTGGACGCTTTACCGATTATGATCTAAAATGCATTGAAATTTTATTAACTAAAAAATATTTGCGTATCTTGTACGGATTAGGCACTTCTTTTTTATACTTAACGCGTTTTTATTGAATTATTTAAAAATATATTAATTCATTGATGAATAATACTAATTATAACTTAAATAATTGATAATTATGATATTGAAGCAATAATAATTAAAAAATATAAAAATATATTAATTCATTGATGAATAATACTAATTATAACTTAAATAATTGATAATTATGATATTGAAGCAATAATAATTAAAAAATTGTACGTTTTTCTTATAAATGGAACAAATTTCGGTGACACGATGTGGACGCTTTACCGATTATGATCTAAAATGCATTGAAATTTTATTAACTAAAAAATATTTGCGTATCTTGTACGGATTAGGCACTTCTTTTTTATACTTAACGCGTTTTTATTGAATTATTTAAAAATATATTAATTCATTGATGAATAATACTAATTATAACTTAAATAATTGATAATTATGATATTGAAGCAATAATAATTAAAAAATTGTACGTTTTTCTTATAAATGGAACAAATTTCGGTGACACGATGTGGACGCTTTACCGATTATGATCTAAAATGCATTGAAATTTTATTAACTAAAAAATATTTGCGTATCTTGTACGGATTAGGCACCTCTTTTTTATACTTAACACGTTTTTATTGAATAATTTAAAAATATATTAATTCATTGAAGATTAATACTAATTATAACTTAAATAATTGATATAATTATTATATTGAATTGAATTATTCAAAGCTGAAATTTATTAATATTGTGCGGTTTGGTAATGGTAAAATATAATATAATGTCATAATATTTATGACACGTGTTTTGCCATTTTCTGCATTTCGTAACAATTTTTTTTAAAATTCATATACTAGGTATCTAGTAATAATTTTCATTTGTTAAAACTAAAAATATTTTATTTATTTTAATATAACAATGATATTTTAAACTACGAAATTAAAAAATTGTAATAGTCAAACATTGCATTGTATAAAATGTATAGTAGTAACCTCTAGATAGGTCTGAAGGTTAACTCGACGCCTACAACGCTGACGCAACATGGTAACCTAGGTTCAAACCCCACCTCGGCTGGATTTTTCTAGTAAGTACATAAGTATAATTTAACGATATTTTTCAGATACACTGGGCGCATGGCAAACAAATGGATTAAATTAAAAATGATAATTTAATATTATTATGTGTAAAAATTAAAATAAAACAATAAATTGTCTGTAAAAAGTATAATGCATCGATCGCATCTAAATAAAAAATTACAGAAATCAAATTTTTTTTTTAATTTTTAAAAATTATTAAAAATAATAATAAAATATCAATACATAATCTGTACATAAACGATGCACCAACACAGTAACAGAAAAATCAATGCCGAAACGTTACGAAAATTTATGTTACCTATATGTACATAAACGATGCATACATTTTAGTAATGACAAAATGGGCAAAAAGTCACAAAATCGTCACAATATCGTCACGAAAAACTATGTACCGAACAAGTACATAAAATCAATGCCGTTACGTTACGAAATCGTTACGAAGATTTATGTAACCTATATGAACAGGTTATTTTCATTTCAGGTTATTATTATTATTATTATTGCTGAACGGGTGTGTTTCTTACGAACCACTTGCACTGAAGCTCCTGGCTTATTGTACCCCGCGTTCCGTGTTTTACTCCAATAGTTCTGTATCCTCTATAAAATTGAGGATTCGACCTATGGGAACCTGATTTATCTCACCGAGAGTCGGATATAGACAATCAAAATGTTGTAGCCTTTTAGGGGCTAGAATTGTGCATACACATAGTATGTGGTGTGGAGTTTCCTCCTCCATCCCGCATAATCTACATGTAGGATCTTCCACAACACCTATTGCGTTCAGGTGTTTGTTAAGACAGCAGTGTCCGGTAAACAGTCCTACTATCTTTCTCAGCCGCACTCTACTCAGCTGGAGGATTTCCTTTTTCCTTTGTCCACTGGAGGGGCCCTCCATGAACATCCGGGACTGCCTGAGTCCCTGGAGGCCCCGCCAGTATTCAAGGTGTTTGTTACGTATTAGTTCCTTAATTACCCCCTTTGCGGTCAGATAAGCTAACCCGCATGTTGGTTCCGGACCTACTAGATGCTTTCTTGCAGCTTTCTTTGCCAGGAAGTCTGCTTGTATGTTACCTCTTATGCCTGTGTGAGCCGGAACCCACCTCAGCATAACGCTGTTGCGTTGTGCCAGCCCACCCAGGGCTTTGAGGCATTGCTTCACGGCCCTGGATTGTATTTCTACCGCTTCCAGGGCCCTGAGTGCCGCTTGGCTGTCGGACATGATGCAGATACGCCTATTTACATAAGCCCTCCCCATCATCTCCTCAGCACAGACCATTATGGCGATAATTTCCGCCTGGAGGACAGTTGCGTAGCAGCCCAGGTTTATGCTGATAGCAACCCCTGTTCTGTCACCCCCAACTCCCGCTCCAGTACTTATATCCGTTTTGGATCCATCCGTGTACCAGATGGTGTCAAATCGAGCCCCCAGCTCCTGCTTGGTGCTTACCTCTTCCCTCTTAGGTATTTCTACTCTAAAAGGTTTTTGGAAGTCCCTTACAGTGCGGGTTCTGTCTGATTGCATGCATAGCATGTTTGAGTTCTTAATTGATTTAAAGATCATGGTGTGATATCCCTCCCTTGGATTCATCACCCCCTGATCACTAATGTTTAGCCTATAGGCTGCTAATTGGGCCTCCTTTTCCACCACTAAATGTAGTGGGTGGAGTCCCACTAGCGCCTCCATAGCTGCGGTGGGTGTCATAGACATCGCCCCCGTAATTCCCAAACAGGCAAGTCTTTGCAACTTGTTGAGTTTTGTAATACTATCCACTTTACTGGCTTTGTGCCACCAGATAAGGGATGCATATGTCACTGTGGGTATCACAACTTTGGTATAAAGCCAAAGAACCATATTTGGTTTTAGTCCCCACGTCTTTCCGATCGTTCTCCTACAGGCCCATAGGGCCCTAGTAGCTTTGGTCGTTATATTTCCTATATGTTTTGTGAAGGTTAGCCTGCTGTCTAAAGTAACACCCAGGTATTTAACCTCCTCTACTAACTGTAGTGTTTTACCCCATATGCTGGGCATCCTCACATCCTGCAAATTTATGCGTTTTGTAAAGGCTACCACAGCGGTCTTATCAGGGTTAACCGACAATCCTTCCCTTGTACACCACTGTTCAACGACTTTTAGGGCTCGCTGCATCAATGAAGAGACAACAGCCCCAAATTTGCCGCTGACAAGGATTGTGATATCGTCTGCATATCCTTGCGCATGTACTCCGCATAGTTCCAGTTCCTCTAGGAGGCTGTCTACAACCAGGCACCACAGAAGGGGAGAGAGAACTCCTCCCTGCGGGCACCCTCGCGCAGCCATAACCCCCACTGTTACTGCACCTAGTGCGGCACTTATTCTTCTACCTCTTAGAGTGGCGCCAATCCATCCTATTATGAACGGGTTGACTCCACGTCTTCGAAGAGCGTTTTCTATAGAGGTAAATGACGTATTGTCAAATGCCCCCCCTACATCAAGAAATGTCCCCAGGGCGATTTCTCGGAACTGGAGAGATTTTTCTATCCTTAGGGTTAACTCGTGAATACTTAGTTCACATGATTTTCCTGATTGGTAGGCATACTGGTGCTTGTGCAAAGGCATTTCTGCCAGGGCACCGTCCCTTATGTGCCTATCTATCAGTTTCTCCAAGGTTTTGAGGAGAAATGACATTAAGCTTATTGGGCGGAAAGATTTAGCCTGGGCATACGATTCACGCCCCGGCTTAGGTATAAATACCACTTTAACCTTTCGCCAACTAATTGGCACATATTCAAGAGCTATGCTGGCCCTATAAATAGTGCACAAGGGAATGGATAGTAAATCCATTCCTTGTTGGAGTAGAGCGGGGAATATCCCGTCTGGTCCCGGAGACTTGTATGGTTTGAAAGACTTCATAGCCCATTCAAGTTTAGGGATATTGATCAGCTCATTGGCAACCGCCCACCCTCTCCCGACCCTCCGATTCCTCGGGTTGTCAGAGATCGGTTGGTCCGCTGCATGAACTTGTATTGGTGTACTGCCTGGAAAGTGCGTCTGGAGCAATAGCTCCAGAGTTTCCTCCCCGTTAGTTGTATACTCCTTGGAGTTAGGTTTTTGTAGAGATCCAACTTTGCCTTTGTTGTCTCTCATCAGAGCTCTTTGGAGTCTAGCACATTCTGGAGTTCTTTCGATCTCCTCACAATACTTCCTCCAAGACCTCTGTTTCGCCTCTCTGATGGCCTTAGCGTATTTAAGACGAGTCACCTTATAGGTTTCCCAGTCACCGTTCACTTTGGCCCGGTTAAAGAGTCTACGAGTTTCTGACCTGAGGATGGTAAGCTCACGATTCCACCAGGTGGTTTCGCTCTTTGCTGCCCTACTCCTCAAAGGACAGCTTTTATCGTAGGCAGTAGTGATTGCTGATGTAACGTAATCGTTCATCAGTTCCAGTTCTACTGGAGTTTTAGGTTTCCGTGGACAGTTTTCCAGTTCCTGTTCCAGGTGCTCTCTATAGAGTCCCCAGTCGCAGGATTTTGGATTCCTGTACATTTCAACCTCTTCCTTCGAAGTTTTGATATTGAATCTTATGTATCTGTGGTCCGAGTGTGACTCCTCCTTAGAGACATGCCAGTCCCGCACCACACCACATACAGTCGGTGTCCCGATTGTTAAATCTATAACTTCCCTTCTCGTCGTAATGACGAAGGTTGGTTCGTTATCTTTGTTCATGATTTCCAGATTGCGTCTGGAAAAGAATTCTAATAAGAATTCACCTCTTCTGTTTGTGTCTGTACTGCCCCACACAACATGGTGTGAGTTAGCGTCACAACCGAGCACTAATTGTGTTTTGCTTTTTTCACATTGACTTACTAGTTCTTTTACTTCCCTAGTAGGTGGTGGTCCTGCTTGATCATATGGAAGATACGCTGATGCGACCACCAGGTTCATTGCGCCTTCCTCCCTTATGATCTTTAGCCTTACCGCTACAAGGTCCCTGCAAGTGAGTCCCCATAGCGGTAACACATTATGCTTCTTTTTAGCAATAATGCATGTTCTAGGGTTGATATTTACCGGGCTTATTAATTCCCAGTCCCCTGATATATTTAAACCCCTGATTTTGCCCTTGTTTAGCCAAGGTTCTTGTATCAGGGCCACATCTATGTTGTGTTTTAAAATGAACCTCTGCAGGTAGGCCGAGGCATCCATGCAGTGGTGCAAGTTTATCTGAACAAACCGGAACATGGTCTACGCCTCATCCCGGTCTGTTTCTGCCTCCATGCTGTCGGAAACAGCTTGGGGGTTATCGGGAGATGTTGGGGCCGTTTCAGGGTTTTTATCCCCCTCTTCTACCTCCATCCTCTCCGTATCTCCTTCTTGTTTCTTTCCCAGTGCTTTAAAAGTCACCCGGGAAAAGTTCAAGTAAGGCTTACATTGAAGTTCCTGGATTTTACTCCACGACCCTTCGTCCATCAATATGGTGAGTTGTTGCCCTTTCGGGTCTTCCTTCTTGCCTACAATTCCCCAGGTACTGGTTGTCAGACTCTGGTTCTGTAGTTCCAAGCGCTTTAACACTTTTTCCGGTTCCTCAATGGGTCCCGGAATCCATGTCATCGTTCTAACTGGTTTGGGGATGTCCTTAGCATCAATGACGCTAAGTTCAGCCCCCTCCCAGGGCTTCCCCTCCGCTATCACCCGCTCCATCCAGTCCCTAGTGGACTGGTCAGCGCAGGAGGCAACGAGGAGACCCCCTTTGAGTCTCATCTCCGAGAATTTCGGGGATGGTCCTCCTTTGATTAACTCGTCTAGTGCTTTGAGCAGCATGCCCTTTATCAAGTCACTTTGCTCTACACTTAGAGTAGTTTCTGGAAATCCTTGTGGCTTAATAGCCACTCGGATATCCGTTAAAACTGCCTTATAAGAACGAGTAGGTACTTGTCCCTTGCCCTTCTTAGCCGGCCTAGTTGCACTGTTTGGAGTTCCTCCTGGTGACCGGTTACGCTTTTGCCCACCGGTCGAGGTGCCCTCCCAAGTAACATTTTTCCCTGGTGAAATTTAAATGTCTCTGCTAGGGCCCTAGCAAATATCTGCCAGGGGGTTATAACAGGGTTTTTTTTACAGAGCTCTTACAGATACCTGGCAGGTATTTGTAACGGATTATTTGCAGAGCCCTGAAAATTAACTCTGGTAGAGCCCTGGTAGGTCTCTGTTGAAAATAATTTGCAGGGCCCTGCAAGAAATCTGTGGCAGAGCCCTGGCAGAGTCCCTGTTACAGGTAATTTGCAAGGCCCTGCAAAAACTCTGCGGCAGAGCCCTGCCAGAGTCCCTATTACTGGTAATTTGCAGAGCCCTGCAAGAATTCTGTGGTAGAGCCCTGACAGAGTCTCTGTTATAAAAAATTTGCAAAGCTCGTATATACCACGTGGTCTTCATAAAAATTGTCTTTTTTTTACCATTTTTCAATTACTTTTAATTTTAACAATTCATTAAATTTAAATATTATATTGTACTTTTAATAGTAGATACCTACTACAGGTAGATATAAACACAATATTTATTAAAATTTTAGCAAATCAGAATCAAGAATTTTGTTAACGATGCGCGATGTAAGCTTTCTTCATTCATATTGGTTAAGATTGTTAAAAGGAATATATCTTCAGAAATTTATTGAAAATTAATTAATCGATTTTTTCAAAGCAACCAACGATATGACAGAAACTTTGTCAGGGTTACAGAGACAGACAGAGACAGTTACATTGACAGTTATCTTTTATGAGTTACAGGTATAAAAAAATTCGTAAAGCGCCTCGTAATTTTGAGCCAAAAATTTAGGTCTAGTTACTATGTAACGAAGTAGGATAGCGCTATAATAAATATTGTTATGAGAGAAAGAGATAAAATAGTTTTAGTTCAGGTCATTTAGAATATTCTAGAATATTAGAAATACAAAATACAAAGGCTAATCCGCTTCGATTTTAAACGTCATTTATGTGCAATTTATAAATTTTAACAGTTTATTTATCCAATCTAAAGAAATCATAATTAAACCACGATCTAGAATTAAACAACAAAACTTTTATTGTTTTATTATTATTATCATTTACTGATTCTGATTCACTATTACTGATTCGTTTTGATCAATATTATTTATCAAAAATTAAATTTCTCATATATACCGCACTCACAATTATTCTAGAAATTTTAAGTTAAAATTAAACTTAAAACTTATTTGCCGATAGTAACCCATACTTACAAGACAAAATATATCGGCCCTAAATATTAATAAAATAAATTTTTGTCGCATTCTTTAAAAATGTTAATTTTTATTTTTAATTTCTTGCAATCCATACTGATTGTGTAATTATGTAATTGAACTAATTTACTCTGGGGGTTTCAATTTTATTACTACATCTATATTTGCAGTTACAATTACGAATTATTGTATCATATTTTAAATTGCGATGTTTTGCATCGATATAATTTCCATTTTATTAAAAAAGGTAAGTAAAATACGTTGATTTCTCAGCGGTTCACTCATTATTATACACAAAAGTGTGACCATCATATTACCAGTAATTTCAAAATAATTTATAAGTAGGGTCCGTAGGTAAATGGTAAGAACGAGAGGCTACGAAGCAATCATGGATGTAGGTACAGGTTCGAATCTGGATTGTAACAAAAATTTTTAAATTTAAATATTATTTTCAGGATAGATAACAACATCGACAGAATGGAATTCAACCAATAATACAGAATTCCAAGCATTAGAATATATTAATAGTTAATAGATATAATTAAATGTAACCATGTAAATAAAATTGAAACCCCTAGAGTTAAATTAGTTCCATGCGATGTAATAACACAATCAATGGATTGCAAGAATCTAAAAATAAAAATTAATTTTTCTAAAAAAATGTGACATAAATTTATTTTATTAAAATTTAATATTTTTTTATACCTGTCTCTGTCTGTCTCTGTAACAGGGACAGACAGAGCCCTGCCAAAGTCTCTGTGACAGAGACTCTGGCAGAGTGCCTGACAGAGCTCTTGCAGAGTCTCTGACAGGGTACCTAACAGATACCCTGTTGGGATTTGCGACAAATTTTCTGCAGAGGGTTTGCAGGGTCCATTTTCTCTGTCTCATATTATGTGACAGAGCCCTGTTACAATCCGATTACAGAGACAGGGCCCTGCGAAATTTCTCTGACAGAGCCCTAGCAGATATCTAGCAGGGGGAAAATGTTACTTGGGCTCCCCTGCAACCAGAGGTGTGGTTTCCTTTGAGGTTCCCTCACCTTGGTTTTTCTTTCTCTCGAGTGCCCGTCTTAGCCGTTGCCGGCGTTTGATGGATGCCCCGGATGTTTTTGATTTAGGTGGGTTCGTCCTTTCGGAGACCCCATCTTTTAGGTTAGGATTTGGTGGGTTCTTCCTTTCGGAGACCCCACCGTTTGGATTTGGGATTGGTGGGTTCTTCCTTTCGGAGACCCCACCGTTTGGATTTGGGATTGATGGGTTCGTCCTTTCGGAGACCCCATCATTTGGGTTTTGTGAGTTCGTCCTTTCGGAGACCTCATCAGTTGGTTTTTTATTAACTATTGGATTCATAATGTTCCCACGAGTAAAGGGGAAATGAAGATCACCGCCGCACAGAGCCCCATGTACGACGGGGGCTAAATACAACAGGGTTCGCCTGGTTCCCTGAGGTTCGGTGACTAACAACTAAGCTTCCCCTCAGCCTTGCATCTCATTGGCGTCACCTACCGTGAGAGTTGGGAGGTTTTTATGGTGGTTCCTCATCCACTTAGCCCAGGCGGTTAAGCCAAGACTCCCGTGCCCCTTGTCACTACTATCTCTCAAGAATTAATTCCTGAAGAAGAGTCTTTGCAGCCCACAAGCGGTTTACGGTTTGATCTTTTGTGCTTGCCAATTAGTCTGGTCTCTCAACTACAGCCGTTAGTAGCCTTCAGAAGACGGCCCAGAACCGACACAAAGAGTTTTATGTCCCGGACGGCCCCAAGCCGACCCCCGTCCGCGCGACAGTGAAGGGGTTTTCCTCCCCCGCCGCTCGTCCTGGGGTTCACGCCTGTAGCTTCATCAAAACACTCAAGCCCCCTCACCAACTACAAGGTTGCAAGCACATGGAGGGGGCTTTATAATTAAAGGGGGGGGTTATAATTATAACCTGAAATCACGGACCTCTTAAATAAAGATGGACTGCTAAAGGTATATAGCCGTAATGCAAAAAAGTGAGGCATACATGGGCGCCGCCATTTGTAGTGCAGTTCTAGGGAATTTTAAATAGTTACTGGTATATGTTGGTACTAAAATTAGTGTATTTCACATTTCAGCAGTAAGATAACCTCATTTTTTGTGTCGAACTGTCGAAATTTAAATTTTCCTCAAAAAATCATAAATTACTATTGGCTATAAAACAATTGCACCACAAATTCTGGAACCTGTCGACACTTATTTTGCTCCTACGGATGTTATCCATACTAGCAGTATACAATCGGTCATTTTAGGGGTAGTCTGGTTCTTGAAGTATCAGAATCTTTTCATCTGAGGAGATAATTTCAAAAAATGCTTTGCATTTTATATGTCTATTTTCTTTTTGATTTTGTGGAAAGCCATGAATATTTCCATTTTTCGTATGCCTTTAGACCTAGATCTTTTTCTTAAAATTAAATGGACTGATTAGTGACTTATATTGAGACTCTGCCCAAGTTTTCTTGTCGAAACTGCACAGTTTCTGCAAATTCATTCCCGTACAATATTTATTTTTATTTTGGTTCTAATGATACGATTTCAACCGGTTTTGTTTTTAATGAACTTCCCTTATCCAGAAATCGAATAAAAGTTGGCAGAACTAAATCTTCTATTAATTTTTTGGTTTTTCAATAACTTGACAATTTCACAAGTTATCTTTTCTTTCAAGTGTAAATTTCGGACAAGCTCGCGTTTTACGTCCATTGTTACAAAAAGTTTATGCTTTGTAGAATTTCAAATGCTATTATTTATATTTAGGCGGAAATCTATGCATCACCCTGTGTGTGTTTCAAACACGCGCAATCGTATTGTATTTCGAAAATTTATCAAGTGTTCATTCTTCGCTTATCTTTATGAAAAGTAGAAGTTTCATTTTTCGTTGTGTGCAATTTTATGTTTTAAAAGCCACAAATTGTTAGTTTTTGCACAGAAAAATTATTTGTGCCTTCTTTTGTTGTGATTCACCCCATTTTACGGTATGTGAAAGTTTAGTTAATGAGAAAAATTCAATTGTGATTGCATTGTATAATCACAGTAGCGAGAAACCTTCTACGTTTGACAATTATTTTTAACACATTTTTAAATAAAATATAATTCGAAGAAAAAGGCACCATAGCGGTGAAAACCGCAGTATGTTTCCTGAAATTTAAATCTATACGTTAAAAAGGTTTTAAAAGGTCTTTATATACTTTAAACTATTAATTATAATGTCATGCATTATAATGGTTTTTCTCCAGAGTGAGAGCAATCAATTAAAGTTAAAAAATGGTTTGCTTTAAATACTTAAGGAACTTTCTACCATAAAATAGTAGACTACAATAGTAGAATAGTGAATTATTTACATAATTAATATAAGTTTATAACAATTAAATGAATTAAATAGGGTTATGTTGAAACTCTTGACCTTAGACCATATATACCTATAGACCCGCCGTTTGCTATCTCTTCTTTAAAAGAAACTGAGGAAAATCGCACTTAGGCAACACACTGAGCATGTGACGTCAAGGAGCGGGGTAAATGTACGTAAAGCATAGGCTTAAATGAAGAAAACCATTTATTTTAATTCACAGAAAACTTAAATCTGGATGTTTGAAGAGTATTTGATTAAGAAAATCACAACTTTCATACTTTAAGAATATTTGTTAAGAGGGCGCCTTTAAAAAACAGGTTTCAATAGGTGGCGCGCCCTAAAATATTAATCTTTTCTACTCATCTGTTCACCAATACGGAATTCTAATAATTTATAAAAGTTATATGAATAAACGATAACTAATTTAGGTAATGAGGAAGTTTGAACTTCCAATGTTGAATATTTACAAGTATATTCCAAAAAGATATTCATATTTAGAAATATTGAATGTTTTTAAAAATATTTAACTTTGAAAGTTCAAACTTCCTCATTACCTAAATTAGTTATTGTTTATTCATATCACTTTTATAAATTATTAAAATTCTGTATTGCTGAACAGATGAGTAGAAAAGATTAATATTTTAGGGCGCGCCACCTGTTGAAACCTGTTTTTTAAAGGCGCCCTCTTAAACAAAATCTGAATATAAATCCGTGTATTTCGTTTATAATCTTAATTTTTTCAAGACCGCTCAATTCTATTTACTATTTCCTAAATTCAAAAATAAAACTAAAATCAATTTGTGGTACACATTTATTATTAAGAAAAATAAATGGCACATCCAAAATAAACAATTACCTATAAATTTAATTAAAAATTACTATTAATTTTAATTATTGGAAAATTAGATTAAGTAGTAATATATCATAGCACCAGCGGTGGAGTGATGTGACCGGTGGTTGAGTTACGGAGCGGAAATTCTGGGTTCAAATCGCGGACCGTACAGAATTTCTTAGCTCGGCCTTCCAGTGGACATCCAAACACTGTTGGTGTTATCTGTACAGGATCTGTTGTATCGACGTCATTACCGTGAATGCGGCTGCGTCATACATGTAAAGTTTCTGGAACAGATTAGACAGAGATATCTGGTTGAGAGTGGGAAGATGTGGGCTAGTATAGCCACTAAGCCATGGGCCTTCTAGGCCTGTAGTGCTGATTATATATTGTTGTGGTATTTTGATCAATTAAGAGTGACAGCAAGCAAATAAGAGAGTAATTTGATTTTATTTAATTTTTAATTCAGTAGTCAGTTGATGTGACTGACAAGAAAGTGAAATTTGCATCAAAAACAAAAAACCATCACATGTAACGAGTTATTACACATAAAACACAATTTTGAATTTGTTTGTGAAATACAAAATTTTTGTAACATCCTGTAAGTGATTTTTGATTTTAAAAACAACAACGAATTCCTGCAAAATGAAAGTGTTAATGTCAGTTTGGTGCGTACACGATTAACGGCATTAGGTTACCTGTCAGTGGAACCATTTTAGCAAGCCAGGATGAAAAGATTCCCACCACAAAATCAAATTTTCGAAAACTGGGAAAGGGACAGAAATCAGCGAGCAGAAACACGGCAGTTCCTAAGTGACCTCCAAGCGGAGAAGAGTTCCCGGGTGAAGCTCAAGTAGAGCTCAATTTGAGTACACGTGAGGTCTCTTGAGAGAACTCAAATTAAGGAACTCAATTGCGGTTCTTTGGTACAAAAATCCAAAGCATTAATTTACTTGATTAAGCGGAAGTAAATGAATAGTGGAGTCGTAAAGTTACGAAATTTCGGTAGTTTATAAAAAATTGTGTATCGTGAACGTGGCGAATTGGAAATTAACTTCACATTTGGTGACGTATTTGTATTTGGAATACTGGCAGACGTGTGGAACATTCACAGCTTTGGACAGGTTGAAACAGCTGGCGACTACTGGCAGGAGTTTCGACGCATGCATCCGGCAACACACGAAGTTGAATGGAATGTTATTAATGTGCAACAAGGTACAAAATTTGTTTTTTATTTTTAATGAATCTAAATTGTGAATCAACGATTTGTGTTGATTTTAGATTGATTAAAGGACTTTATTAAGATTGATAATTATAAATTGTTTACATGATTACACCAATGATGAAATATCCAAATTTAGTTCCTAAAATCGAGGATTTAAATGTGATTTGGATGCTTTAATTATTACACATAAAATCACACATTGGTTTCAGACAAAATTATTGTCTAAGGTAATTTGATGCAAATTTTTACTACTGATTTCTTTTTATCATTCAATAAATTATGTCTACAATGAACTACCCTTTTATTTCGTTCGTCGAACCTATCAGCTCTGAGGAAGAGAAAAACCCATCTCCGGCGTAACGTTAGTTTTTGGGGCTTTTGTGGGGTGATCATTCATTTAAGGGTGAATATCATAACAATATATATAGTAATATATCATCTAGGTTCTAAGTAAACAAACATTAAGTTAAGATGTTAAGAAATAAATTAAATGAAACAATTTTGTTACTAATGCAAAATAATTATTTTATATTTTTAATTATTGACCAGAAAACAAAATTGTTTTATTTAATTTATTTCTTAACTGGTTTGAATGTTTGTTCATGCATTCACCTAGATCAGGGTTTCTTAACCTTTTTGTAGTCATGGACCCCTTTCAAAATTTCAAAAAGCCCATGGACCCCTTCCGAAAAGATAAAAAAAAACAAGATTTAACTTTTACCAGGTTTAATTGTTTGCGAACTTTACATAATATAGTTGTGGCGACCTTGTGTGGCAGCCCTTTTAAGTTAGTAACTCCACTTGCTGTTTTCAACGCTATATAAAGGAAATGAAAACACAAAATAAAAAACAACGAAGTCCAGTGCTCAACAAGTCCTCAACCACAACTCAACAAGTTCTCAACCAGTACTCAATCAGCATACATCAAGTTCGCACCACGGTCATACCGGTCATAGTAGATCCATCGCACACTATGTATCTCGCTCGTATGTATCAGGTTTTTATCGTAATTGTTGTATTGTTATTTGTTAATTAATGCTAGAACCCGTTATCGTTATTGTTATAAACCGTTATTGTTATTGATCGTTATTGTTATTTGTTAAATAAATCATTAACAAAAGAAGTGGATATTTATTCGTTGTCAACACACCGACAACATAACTTATACCCACATAGTCACATAGTTAGTGTGACAGTTGCTGCTGCTTATGTCGGATTAGAATGTCAAATTGAGGAGCTGTTTTGGATAACGCAAGGCGCATGTCATCTTTCACTTCTAACCGATTCCGCTTCTTAGTTTTTATTGATACTAAACTTGAAAACCCTGCCTCGCAGAGATAAGTAGTTGCAAACGGAATCAGAAATGACATAGCTCATTTGATAAGTCGGGGGTAAGCTAGAGCTAAATGACGCCAAAGGCCAACAATGTTTTTTGTGTCAAATTCCGCTCGGAACACTTCTTTTGATCTCAAATCAATGAGATCATCTTTCACGAGGTCTTCATCGTCAATTTTGTCGAGGTCAATCAAAAATGGATTTCGTACCCATGTTTCCTGATTTAACTGTTCTGGACAAAAGTATCATTCGAAAGCGCTCTGAAGTGTTTCCAAATGCTTTGACATATATTTTTGAATTTTTTTCGACAAAAAAAGGCTTAGATCAGGAGATGGACCCAATTATTATATTATTGCATTATGTTAGGGCAGGCTCGCCATGGACCCCCGTCAATCATTACACGGACCCCTTAGGGGTCCATGGACCCCAGGTTAAGAAACTCTGACCTAGATGATATAATCTAATTCTACAATAATTAAAAGTAATAATTTTAATTAAATTTATAATATGGTTATTTTCAATATCCTGGTCATACATGTGTTCTTTGTAATCGTTGAAAATTGTACCACGAACACTGCTTAGAACATTTATTTGCAATTTAACCATTAAATTTTTTTGTTTTAATTTGTTGGTTAATTAATTGTTATGAAAAAATATACCTAACTGCAAAAAGTCGCTAAAATGTGACCAAATGCGGCTGGATTATTGTAAGTTTCCTACTTTTATTGAGGTTTTACAATTATTACTTTATTCTTTCAATGAAGCCGCACTTTCACAATTTCAGCAAATGTGTTTTGCACTTGGACAATATTAAGCTACAATAAATTTAATTGAAAATTAATTATTACTGTTAAATATTGTAAAATTATATTAAGTACTTGTATCATCTAGGTGAATGAATGAACAAACATTCAAATAAATTAAGAAATAAATTAGGTAGGTACATAAAACAATTTTGTTTTCTGGTCAATAATTAAAAATAGAAAATAATTTTTTTAAGTATTGAATAAATCAATTTATTTTTCTTAATAATAAATGTGTACCACAAATTGATTTGAGCTTTATTTTTGAATTTAGAAAATAGTAAATGGAATTGAGCGGTCTTTAAAAAATTAAGATTATAAACGAAATACACGGATTTATATTCAGATTTTGTTTAACAAATATTCTTAAAGTATGAAAGTTGTGATTTTCTTAATCAAATACTCTTCAAACATCCAGATTTAAGTTTTCTGTGAATTAAAATAAACGGTTTTCTTCATTTAAGCCTATGCTTTACGTACATTTACCCCGCTCCTTGACGTCACTTGCTCAGTGTGTTGCCTGAGTGGCCTGAGTTATGTTTGGCTCACTCTTGGATAGCAAACGGCGGGTCTATAGGTATATATGGTCTAAGCTCTTGACACTTTCCTTGATGCGATCGTCGTGTTTGCACATGTTCGTGTTATGTTTTTTTTCAAATGGACGCAAACCATTTAGTCAATTCGCGTTAGACGGTTTGCCAATTTCTAGGCGTTGTGACGTCACCACTAATGGACTCAATTAAATTTCATCACGAGCGCCGTGATTTCCCACGTAGGGGCAGATATTGGTGACCGTGAGGTATTTCTATAAACCCACGATTTTTGCAATTTACCAAATTGCCCTACCGACGCTAGCAAGCGCCATTTTGCAAAACGATCTTTAAGAATCGAAAACCGAGCAGTTGTGTTCCATGGTCCATTTTTTGGTGACAATCCGCTAATGGGATCGACAACCTTATCAATCAAGTACGAACAAAGTCCTTTGAAAGAATTCGAGTGTGCGCCAACCACCATCTCCAGTGTTCATGCAACGATTTAACAACCAGCTACGATATGATCAGTTTGTAGTAAAAGCAGTAGAATTTTTAGTTACAGCATTCGTGTTTTATAGTTGTCTATATATATGTAATTCCTTTTTAGTAACTTTTATCAACACCTATGACGAACCGATTAACCAAGGTGCACCTTTGGACGATCGAACGAACAACCACGTACCACATAATTTTAACATCAAAATCGTAAGTAATCTGAGAATTGCTTGCTATAGAGATCTATATTCTACGTTTGTTGATTCTATAGCTAATCTGCTAATTAACTTTCGTCATTCCGAATGCAATCGCATTCAATATTTAATGCTAACCGTTCATGCAATTTGTATTTCAAAACCTATTTAACTGCTTTGAATCTTGGCTATGCTTTCGAGAACGTACTTTTAATAACGTTAACCAAGAAAATGTTAAACTGTGTAAATATATGTAAATTACTTTCAATCTTAATGTTTAAGGTAGTAGGGTCGCGCAAACAAAATATTGAGAAATCTTTTAAACTTTGAATATAAGTAACTAAATGTAGCATACACACGCTGTTAAAATTTCAAGGCGATTTACCGTGTCTAATAAGAAATAATTGCAATTAAAAATGACATTATTTGTACATGTAGCATGGAAGAAGCGAGTGAAAATGACAGGTTTTTTAATTTTTTTCCTCGAAGGAGTATTGGCATTCTGACGAAAAACTAGTAAAATTGAAGAAACATATAATTTGAACAATTAAAAAAAAATGAAAATTATTTACCGTGTAGTTTTAATAAAAATTTAAAAGTAATTCCATGTTTAGATTATTATTTTTAGTGGAGGGATATGAGCTTAGATATGAGTGACCGAGAGATATGATATGTTAGACCGCGTCAAGTAGACGTAAGTATTGTGGGGGGTACACTCACGTTAAAAAAACTTCGCCTATTACGTTAGTGCAGCCGCTTCGTATAACATGGGTAATAAGCCATAACTTTCTTACTGGAATGTACGGCTTCAACTACCTTAAAGTGCTAGAATAAGAATTTTTGTAATATTTTCAAGTCGTTTAAGTGTGACTCAGTTTATTTTTTTGACGTATGTTTGTTCATACTTATTATTTCATTTTATAACAAATATACGCTGTTCCAAACACAGAGTTGTTTTATCTTTGTTATTGGCGCCCTATCGAGTTATTCCTTACTGGAGAAAAACCATTTACTAGTGTACCCACGATACTCGTTAAGATCAAGAGTAACCCATCATCTCCGACGCTGACTGAACTCTATGAGCTAGTCGTTCCGTAAAGTACACCTACAAACGTGAAAATCGGCATCTCTGGCTATCCAGCCATTTGGCTTTGCTTTTAGGTGGTACATTTCGTCTAAAAAACTAGGTTCCGGTATCCTTGTAAGTGGCGTCCCTATTAGGATCACTTTACAACGGGTGAAAAGGTCGGAAACACAGGCTTCGATCTGTATCAGTACAGTAGCAAGAGCTTCGTAGATTAATATTGTGTCTTTGATTACTCTTTTTAAGTGATATTTCAACAACTTCACGCCGGCCTCCCAAAGACCGCTAAGATGTGGTGACCTTGGGGTTATACACTTCCAAATTACACCTTCTTGTGTAAGAGACTTTGTAACATCTTCTTGATGTTGTTATAAAAACGTCTTTAGTTCGTTATTGGCATCAACAAATGTTGCACCTTGGTCGGAGTGTATATGAGAGCATTTTCTTCGACGAGCCATGAAGCATCTTAAACCTGCTAAGAAGCATTCAGTAGTAAGATCCGAAACAAATTCAAGATGTATAGCCTTCGTCGTAAAGTAGACAAAAAGTTAAATGTATGCCTTGCTGGTTTTGTAGTTGCGTGTTTTCCTGTCCTTTATTAAGTACGGACCTGCATAGTCTACTCCAGATAAACGAAAAGGTCTCGTCGGTGTCAATAGTGACGTGGGTAAGTTACCCATCAAATAGGGTTGCTGCTTTGCGTTGAATTTGAAACATGATAAACAATTGTGTACAATTTTTCTCACAAAGAAACGACCATATACCGGCCAATATTGTTCTAGCAGGGAAGCTAGTAATGCTTGTGGACCTGCATGAAGAAGTCGTTTGTGTTCTTCGCGTCTAATTAATACTGTAAGATGTTCTTTCGGTGACAAAAATTTCGGGTATTTCTTATTATATTCAAATTCAGAGTTTAATTCTATAGTAAGTAATTGTGTCGGAGTTTAATAATCTTCGAGGAATTTTTAATTCATTTAATTTGACCATTTCAGTCGTATATTTGGTCCAGATGATGTAAAGATCTTGGGGAATCGATTCGTCCCAATCAAACCAACTCTCGTTGGTTTCTAAGTACTAGCAGTGGCGGATTTAGCACTTGAGAGCTAGGCGCAATTCAATTTTGAGGATACCTTCTCTAACTATTTTCTCTACCTCTACACCCCACAGTGTGCATTCTACGTATACGTTTTTTTATTCTGTTATGCACTACGTATACCGGTGGTCCACAGAAAGCTAAATTTTGAGGCCCCTTTTATTTATGAGGCCCCAGGCCTCATGCGCCTGTTTGGAAATCCGCCACTGGGTACTAGTAGAGGAGATGTTAGTAATATGGAACCAGCATTTAATATGGACCACCCTAATTACAACGAACCCATTCATTCCTCCTGCCCAAAAATCCCAAAATAAATGTTAAGCGATACTAAAAGGGTGAAGTAAACTGAAACAGTGTACACACACTTGTTTATAGGGCTCGTCTAACAAGTTTTAGTTTACCCACAGTTTCAATGATTTGTGCGTGTATAAGTTGTGATCGTTTTATTTGTGTTAAATAAACATTTTCAGTTAAAGAAAGAATGAAATCGAAGTATAAAAGATTGTTTTAGACTACAGTGATGGTAAGCTCAGTTGATTTTAAATAATTTTGAAGTAAATTTGAAAATAATTAAAAATGAAGTTGCTTTTATTATGGTCCACATTGGTGCTTTTATTATGGAACCGCATTTATCTATAGCAATTAACTTTTGATAATAAATAAATAAGAAATTTTAAAATATATCGAATTATGAATAAATAAATTGAATTCTTAAGAAAAATATGTTGAATTTTATGTTAAAAAATGTATGAGCATTTTACGAGGGCAAGGCGTGAAGGCCAACTACTGTAGGCATTAAAACACATAAAATTGGAACATTTAGAATATTTTTTTCAGCTAGGGTTAGTCATTGTATCCAACCACAAAAGTTGGATACATCTATGAACTCATTTATTTTTATATTATATTATATTTCCCCAGGTCCATATTAAAGACACCTGTGTCCCATATTAAAGGTATAAAAAAATACCTTGTCAATTTTCATATTTTAAATTAAACGTTTTATTTAGAAAAATATCTGTTTTATTACTTTGCAATCTTCATAATGTGATAGGTTATTAGTGTAGGATTCAGTACATATCATTACTTTTCATTTTTTTTACTAAATTGTAGAGTTAATCGAAAAAACAATAGGCGGTTCCATATTACTACCTTCTCCTCTACTTGACGGTACATTTTTGAAATAACTACTGAGTACGATTGTATGTTTTCTAATACGAAGAATAATTGCGAAGAGGTCGTCTTGTATGGTAGGTCCTACCATCATCAAGTCATTTACAGAGACTCCAGTTGTCGTTTTGGCTGAGACATCGAACACGTCACTTAATTTTGTTGTAGTGCTGCTGTTTTTTTATAACACAGTGATGGGGTACAAAAAACCATTTGTATCATTTTGGTCTTTGGTTAATAACATGTGGTTCAGTTGTATAATCAATTGTTATAAATTTATTGCACTGTAGTTTTAGTTCAGGTGTTCGTTCGAGTTTTCTTTCTAGGCTTAGAAATCTCTTATTGGCAGCGTCCTTTGATTCGCCTAGTTTGGAGATTGGCACCTTGAAAGGTATACAAACTATAATGCGACCATCGAGGCTTTGAGTTGTATTTTGTTGGAAATAATTTTCACAATCGATGTCTGCTTGCGAAAGAAATTTCTTCTTTGAACATTCTTCAATTTCCCAAAACTTCGTTAGTTTCATTTCTATAAAAATATTCAATATTTTCTTCTTCTTCTTCTTCTTTTTCTTTTATATAGGCTCTGCGCCTGTTTTTCTTTACCCGTTTCCTATTCTATAATAAATATATTATATTCAAATATGAATATCTTTTTGGAATATACAGGGTGTCCCCGCACTCACTTTACATAACTTAGGTGGTGATAGAGGACACTTTTCTAAGAAGAATTTTTAACAAAAATTTTTTTCTAAATTCAAACCCTCGAGAGTTAAACCTTTTTAAAGCATTTTTTTTAATTTCCACCTTCACGTGGCCATAGCCCCGAAAATATTGATTTTTCAGTAAAAATGGTTTACCGCTTTTTTAAAGAGTGTAAAATAATCTACAAATTCGATTCAAACCTTTTGTTGTCTAAAATCAACGGCTTTCTAGTTATGAATTAAAGTAAGTTAAAAAATGTCGAAAAATTTTAGCTTTCTTTTTTTCGTTTTTTTTTTTCAAAACCCTGTATCTTTTAAACGAAACATTTTATAAAAAATCTGACGCACCATTCCGGATAGGAAATTTAACGAACTACAACTTTTGTTTAGTAAAAATTTTTGAAAAGCCAATCCATTTCACAGAAAATCAGAAAATAACAAACAAGGCAGCTACAAAACATAAAATTAAATTCACAAAATTTTTATTTCTTTTGAAAAATTATTTTATTAATTAATTTTAAATTATTACATCAATAAATTAATTTATTGTTGAAAATGACCTCCCCCATTTTCAATACACAGTCGTGATTGTTTTAAAAGATGTTTGTCGAAAAAAATCGAAAATAGTCGATTTTTCGACACTTTTAATCGCAGAAATTCTAATTTTTTACACTTTTCACACTCACCGATTGACCAAAATTGGCCTCGTGATCGACCGGTCAATCCCTCGACATTGTTGACCACCTCTGCTATAATGGCTCTTAACAAAAAAGGAAATTTTATAAATAATACTATAAAGCATATTTTAAAACGAGCACGACTGTGTATTGAAAATGAGGGTGGCCATTTTCAACATTTACTTAAATAATCTAATAGTTTAATAATTAATTAATAAAATAATTTTTCAAAAAAAATAAAAAATTTTGTGAATTTAATTTTTTGTTTTGTGGCTGCCTTGTTTATTATTTTCTGATTTTCTCTGAAATTGATTGATTTCTCAAAAATTTTTACTTGACAAAAGTTGTAGTCCGTTAAATTTCCTATCTGGAATAGGCGTCAGATTTTTTGTAAAATGTTTCGTTTGAAAGATACAGGGTTTTGAAAACAACAAAAAAAAGAGAAGCTCAAATTTTTCGACATTTTTTAACTTACTTTAATTCATAACTCGAAAGTCGTTGGTTTTAGACAATAAAAGGTTTAAATCTAGTTTGTAGATTATTTCACGCTCTTTAAAAAAGCACTAAACCATTTTTACTGAAAAATCATTATTTTCAGAGCTATGGCCACGTCAAGGTAGAAATTAAAAAAAATGCTTTAAAGAGGCCTAACTATAGAGGGTTTGAATTTAGAAAATAATTTTTGTTAAATATTGTTCTTAGAAAAGTGTCCTCTATCACCACCTAAGTTATGTAAAGTTAGTGCGGGGACACCCTGTATACTTGATATTTAACATTGTAAGCTCAAACTTCCTCATTACCTAAATTAGTTATCGGTTATTCATATAACTTCTATAAATTATTATAATTCTGTATTGGTGAAAAGATTTTTGTATAAAAGATTAATATTTTAGAGCACGCCATTGTAACAATCCATTTGTTACATGGCTCTTCTCGTCTGATTTCTTTAATTAGTTTCGTTTTGTTTTTTGAAACATTTTTATTTTTTAGAGTTAGTTAGTTTTACAAACATTTTGGTGGTTACTGGTTTAACGCCAAGAACCAATGAAAGGGCTCAAGTTCTTAATGCGCCGGAGGGCAGCGCATATCTCAAGAGAATACAAAAACCATGTACTAGCAACGACTAATTTTACAAGTGAAAAATTCAACTCACAAAATTTTTAATCTAAACGGTGTTATAAAAGTGAAAAGTATCTCATCACGATCACCGTGATTTCCTACACAAGGGCAAATATTGGTAACCGTGCAGCAATTTTTAAAGCAACGGTTTATGCATTTTTAAAGAAGTCGATGTACCAACGCCGGCTAGCGCCATTTTGAATAAACGACCACTTTTATTTAATGGTCCATTTTTTGGTGATAATCTGCTAATGGGATCGACAACCCTATCAATCCAGTACGCAATAAGTCCTTTGAAAGAATTCGAGAGTGTGCCGCTGTTACGACCAACATCTCAAGTGTCCATGAAAAGATTTAACAACCTGCTACGATATGATCAGTTTGTAGTGAAAGCATTAGAATTATTAGTTATCAGCATTTGTATTTATATTTTGTCTATATCTGTGTAATTCCTGTTTTAGTAATATTTATCAACTATGGCGAACCGATTGGCAAAGGTTAACCTCTGAGCGATCGAATGAACAACCAAGTATCATGCAATTATAAACATCAAAATCGTAAGTAAACTGAGAGTTGCTTGCTATAGATATATGTATATTACATCTGTTGATTCTAAAATCTACTTGCTAACTGATTTTCATCATTTCGAACGCCACTGCGTTAAAAATTTCAACACTAACAATTCTTACAACTTGAACTGCAAAATCTTTTTAGTAGTTTTGAATCTTGGCTATGCTTTAGAGAACGTACTTTTAATAACGTTAAGTAACCAAAATGTTAAAATTTGTAAATATCTGTAAATTACTTTCAATCTTAATTTTAAAGTGCATAGAATAAGAATTTTTGTAATTATTTCAGGTCGTTTAAGTGTGACTCTTTTTTTTTACTGACGTATGTTTGTACATACTTTTCATTTTATTTTATAAAAATTAAAGCTGTTATTAATACAAATAACTGTCTATGATCTTTATTGGCGCCCACTCGAGTTATTCCTACTAAAGAGAGAAACCATTTACAAGTACCTACGATACTCGTTAAGATCTTGAGTAACCCAATATCTCCGACGCTGACTGAACTCTATGAGCTAGCCGTTCCGTTAATTCCATCTACGAACACGAAAAGCGGCATCCTTGGCCATCCAGCCATTTGGCTTTGTTTAAGGTGGTACACCATCTGTTGAAACTTACTTTTGCTTAAAATTTGCAGCGCGCTCTTAAAGAGGCCTAACTCACGAGGGTTTGAATTTATAAATAAATTTTTATTAAATATTTTTCATAGAAAAGTGTCTTCTTATCATCAGCGTATCCGGGGACACCCTGTATGTTACAGTTAACGTCCGAAATCAATTAAAAGTTAACCCATATAAACCGGCCGTCCTTTATAAAGGACAGCAAAGCAACGGCAAAAGCAAACTCTCGTCAAATACACACGATGAATATAAAACCAATTATTATGGTTTCATTTGATACTTGGAAGTATTGAGATACTATTTGTAATATTATTTAGTTAAAATTTTTGAATTTTATAATATTTTTTTACGTTTTCGTCGTGAGCTGTTCGTCGACTCTGAACTAGAGGTCAGCGAAAGTGCTTATTAAAATTATTGTTATTATCAATTTTGATTCAATTATATCAGATTTGGATACCTAAAGGACCAATAAACATGTTTTATGAATAAATTTGAAATTATTTGTCCAAATTAGTAAATTATTAGAAAAGGAAAAGTGGTGTCATTTTAAAAGGGACGGTAGAGTTATCCACTACTATCTTGATTTAAAAGATTTTCTTTTGTAAATCCTGCTTTTAGTTTATTTTACGGTTTTTATTGTATAATCCACATTATAAATAAGTAGAAACAAAGTTTATGTAAAGGCAAATGCAAAAATTTTAATTAGTGTTAGCTATTTTTGTTTTGAATGGCTAGAAACTTGTAAATTAGGGTTCTTAAATTTGTAAAATAACTCATGTGACGAAACGGAAGGTCGTAAGGCATTCAAATATGGTCATTTCTGTTATCGAGGGGTTGCAGGTGGATTCTGTGACGATATGTGCTCGAGTTAAGACGTTTGTTTTTAAAATAAATCGAAGAAGCTGGAGTGAATTTTATAATTCAAAGTTTTGTTTAACATTAGTTGAAATTAACTATTTACTTTTTTTGGGTTTTGGACAATAAATTAGTGTAACACTTTATTTCTGTGTTCACTTTATTTTATTCATAATAATATAATAAAATTTTAATTCAATTGCAATTTTGTGTGTACTATTATGCCATAGTAGTGGATAACCCTACCGTCCTTTTAAAAGGACACCATGTTTCGGTCATTTACAACACTTTTAGAATTTTTTTAGTATTTTTCTGAGATTCAGCATAATAAAGTGACCAAGATACAGAAGAAAAAATTTTAAATTTAAAAAAAAAAATATTTTCAGGTTTATATGGGTTAAAAATAAAACATCGCGATTTAATTACAGCTTTATATACCGGCCTTATACCGGGTGACCGGCCGCCGGCCGATGTGAACATAGGAAAATAACATGTGAAATAGATTTTGTTTAAATTTCTGCTTTCCATTATAACGGATAAGAATGTAAAGAGTATCAATTTAAAGAAGTTTAGTTTCCGCGTCTAAAGACTCCCAGCATTTTATGGTTTGTTCTTTGATCATTGTTTAAAACTCAAAATAAAATGACAAAATAGCACTTTTAAATAGATATTAGATGCCTTGTTTAAAATTAATTGCAATTGTTTTTGTTTGAAAACTAATTTTATACGTAAGTTTTGACAGTTCAACCATCCAAAGCAGGTCTGATTTTTAAAAAATCTCTTATTTTAATTCTACATTATTAACAATAATTAAAGAACAAAACATCAAGTGTTGGATGTCTTTACACGCGGGAAATAAAACTTTTTCAATTGATACCTTTTCAAAAGCCTTTTCCAATACAATAAACACACGGATGTGTTGTTGAAGCACTTTTAAAGTCAAATTATAACCAAATTTACAGCTATACGTCACTGATGAGTAGAATCTAACAAGATCGAAACATGTCTGTCGTTGTTGTATTTTGGTTATAATTTGACTTATTTTCGAATTTTTTATACCTTTTCCATTCTTTTCCGTTCTGATAGGAAGCAGGAATTAAAGAAAAATTAATTTCCCATGTTAATTTCCTATGTTCACATCGGCGGCCGGTCACCCTGTATAGTAAAAGAATTAAATTTTTATTCACAATTGTAAGAAATTTTTGCATTATTTGTTATTGATTCCCCCTTAAATTGCATTTCACAATATTCCTCAATCCGACACTGCATTTTTATTTAAATGCAATCTTTTTTGCAGGCATTCATTTGTGTGCAAATGTAGATAGTGCTGACTGGAACGCGGCGTTGAATTGAGTACAATGGCAACTATCGAAAAGAGCGGGCGTAATTTCGTTTGTTCACAACGATTTCTTAGTGCCGATTTACTTTGCGTTGACCGATATTTTTTGTTTCTACGATTTCTGTATTTCGTGCCAAGTCGTTTATAACAAGTGTTCTGGCTCTCGCATATGGTTTTGGTTTGCTTCTGTAAGTATCTGGCAAGCAATAGGATTAGTCTTTTATATGCGCGAATTGGAATCAGCGACGTATATGGGTGTTGTTATTTCAACAATATAACCTCAACATTACTTTTGGTAATATCAAGTTCGAATGCAGGGATCGGTATTGCTTTGTACTACATCATCGACTCTCTCAAAAGTTTCAATAACATCTACGAAACGTGTTCTGTGTGTTCGCAAGCGTTTGTCAAGTGTCGCCTGTTGATTAGTGACAAGATTTCCAGTTTTTCATCTGAAAATGCGCACGTCCGATTTCGATTGAAAGAGAGTACCTGTCACCATATAAACTATCCCATGTAGCACACAATGTTGGCGCAATATTGGCCCAATATTGCGCCAATATAGAATCTTGGCGCAATATTGCAAGATTCAGCCAATATTGGTCCAATATTGTTTTCCGACATTGGGGCAATATAGATAATCAATATTGCACCAATATTGGCTTTAGCTTGGCGCAATATTGCACCAATATTGGCAACCAATATTTTCTGCCAATATTTAGCCAATATTGGTCCAATATTGTTTTCCGATATTGGGTCAATATAGGAAATCAATATAGCACCAATATTGGCTGCAGCTTGGCGCTATATTGCACCAATATTGGAAACCAATATTGTCTGCCAATATTTAGCCAATATTGGTCCAATATTGTTTTCCGATATTGGGTCAATATAGGAAATCAATATAGCACCAATATTGGCTGCAGCTTGGCGCTATATTGCACCAATATTGGAAACCAATATTGTCTGCCAATATTTAGCCAATATTGGTCCAATATTGTTTTCCGATATTGGGTCAATATAGGAAATCAATATAGCACCAATATTGGCTGCAGCTTGGCGCTATATTGCACCAATATTGGAAACCAATATTGTCTGCCAATATTTAGCCAATATTGGTCCAATATTGTTTTCCGATATTGGGTCAATATAGGAAATCAATATAGCACCAATATTGGCTGCAGCTTGGCGCTATATTGCACCAATATTGGAAACCAATATTGTCTGCCAATATTTAGCCAATATTGGTTCAATATTGTTTACCGATATTGGATCAATATAGGAAATCAATATAGCACCAATATTGGCTGCAGCTTGGCGCTATATTGCACCAATATTGGAAACCAATATTGTCTGCCAATATTTAGCCAATATTGGTCCAATATTGTTTTCCGATATTGGGTCAATATAGGAAATCAATATAGCACCAATATTGGCTGCAGCTTGGCGCTATATTGCACCAATATTGGAAACCAATATTGTCTGCCAATATTTAGCCAATATTGGTCCAATATTGTTTTCCGATATTGGGTCAATATAGGAAATCAATATAGCACCAATATTGGCTGCAGCTTGGCGCTATATTGCACCAATATTGGAAACCAATATTGTCTGCCAATATTTAGCCAATATTGGTTCAATATTGTTTACCGATATTGGATCAATATAGGAAATCAATATAGCACCAATATTGGCTGCAGCTTGGCGCTATATTGCACCAATATTGGAAACCAATATTGTCTGCCAATATTTAGCCAATATTGGTCCAATATTGTTTTCCGATATTGGGTCAATATAGGAAATCAATATAGCACCAATATTGGCTGCAGCTTGGCGCTATATTGCACCAATATTGGAAACCAATATTGTCTGCCAATATTTAGCCAATATTGGTCCAATATTGTTTTCCGATATTGGGTCAATATAGGAAATCAATATAGCACCAATATTGGCTGCAGCTTGGCGCTATATTGCACCAATATTGGAAACCAATATTGTCTGCCAATATTTAGCCAATATTGGTCCAATATTGTTTTCCGATATTGGGTCAATATAGGAAATCAATATAGCACCAATATTGGCTGCAGCTTGGCGCTATATTGCACCAATATTGGAAACCAATATTGTCTGCCAATATTTAGCCAATATTGGTCCAATATTGTTTTCCGATATTGGGTCAATATAGGAAATCAATATAGCACCAATATTGGCTGCAGCTTGGCGCTATATTGCACCAATATTGGAAACCAATATTGTCTGCCAATATTTAGCCAATATTGGTTCAATATTGTTTACCGATATTGGATCAATATAGGAAATCAATATAGCACCAATATTGGCTGCAGCTTGGCGCTATATTGCACCAATATTGGAAACCAATATTGTCTGCCAATATTTAGCCAATATTGGTCCAATATTGTTTTCCGATATTGGGTCAATATAGGAAATCAATATAGCACCAATATTGGCTGCAGCTTGGCGCTATATTGCACCAATATTGGAAACCAATATTGTCTGCCAATATTTAGCCAATATTGGTCCAATAGTGTTTTCCGATATAGGGGCAATATAAGAAATCAAATATTTGGTCTGTTATATTACTCCGAACTACTCCCAATAAGTTCATGTAAAAAATTGCGAGAATTGATTGGTGTAATAATGGGGTTGGTGATTTCAAGTTACTTAAAATACAGTGTATTTAACCCCATAATCGAAACAAATTTTAATCTCATCAAATAGAAGATTATCGTACGGAACTTGCTCGGAGGACTCGAAAAATTTAAATACCCGTAACTTTGTTAACGAAAATAAGACTTGCGCAAACCTGCACAAACGAAACACAAACGTCATAGACTTCACCCCTATTCTGTAACTTTTTCGTTATCGTTAAGGTTATCGTTAAGATTGGCTTCGCTATGAACTTTCAACCGAATTTCGCTATGACTGGTATTCTCTAACTTCATTCGGTACGGCGATCGCTCGCATCACGTTTTTAACGAAAAAACCCAGGTTTCTTGTACGAATAATTACGAAGTTGTTTTCGTATCATGCATTCATCTTCGGTTTTTGAAATTTAAATTTAATTATTTTATTTATTAAGTGTATGGCGGCATAATTATAAATCTACAAGGCTTTAACAAATTTTATTTTTTCTTGCGAATTCTTCATTTCGTGATTTATAAATTTTAGGATTAGATAGAATTTAAGAAAATGAACATTATTATAAAAATAATGGTTAACACCCCTATTTTGTAACTTTTTTTAAGAGACACTTGACACTACTTGTCTATGCCATAATAAGAATGAATAGGAACTAATAAATTTTTCAATTTTATTATGTTATTGTACTATTTATTCCTAGGAACTGGTGCTTCTCCCTGTAGATACCTGTTTTTAGGGTCTACTAAAGTATCGGTTTATGCTCATTTTTAGTTTGGATTTTGATGAAGCCCTATAAGAATTTTTACATAATTATTCTTTGCGTAATTTTATGTAGATAGTTTCTTAGAATGTAGTTATCTGATTCAAATTTCGTTTTTTGTAATAGCCTTTCACTCAGAATTTTTTGAAAATACAGAAAAACGCTATTCTTTTCAAGCTGTAGTTTATCGCTAACATAATTCGCATCCATTTTGTACTTTTTAGTAAAATATTAAACAAAAACCAACAGAAATACTACTAATTTGAACAAAATACGCAAGTGTCACAGCCACAATGTATTCGTTATGCTCTTAACGCGACACTTGGAGCATTCGTCCATTATGTCGATCTTACCGAATGCGGTACCGAATATGCTTACGAATTTTAAGTTACGGAATACGAACTTAACAACTTAAAGAATTTTGCGGTTCAACGATAACGAAAAAGTTACAGAATAGGGGTGGTAGACTATTTTAAATCCGAAATTTAAAAAAAGCATGTCTCCATCCCCCCCCCCCCAGCGAAATTTTGAAATTTCTCAAAAACTATTTGGGTATAGGTTATTTTATTCATAGTGGTTGGCGCGTGACTTTGGCTTGCGCGGCAAATGTGGAGGGACAGTGGCGGATTTCCGAACAGGCGCAAGAGGCGCGCGCCTCGGGCCTCATAAATCCAGGGGGGCTCAAATTTCAGCTCTCACAATAAAATAAAATAATTTTATTTTTATGATAAAAATAATTAATATTATCACAGCGTACTTCATAATTTCATAGATGTTGCTCTTATATAACTTGATGATTAATCTGATGAACAGGTTGCCAAATCGGGCCAGAACAATGGTGGGGTGTTTTGTGATGCCAGAAAGGGTAGCAACCGTTTCTTGATGCATTCATTTAAATAAATTTCTGTATTTATAGACCCCATTGTTACAAATTCTACCGATTTTAATCTGCAGGTAGGTACAAATTGCTTGCCAAATAAGCTACTTTTTGGGAAATTTTGAAATTTTTTTTGTTTTGTACCTTTCTTCTACCTGGCCTAGACCTACTGTTATTTGTGATGTACTCATATCAGAATTATCACGAAGAAGCGCCATTTAGAGTGAAGTTTTAAAAGATTTTGGATTATTTTTTGATTTTAAAATGCCTGACGTCCAATTTAATGATTGTGTGGAAAACTTATGTACAAAATATCAAAATGATATTGATATTAAAAACTTTAAAGACGAACTTGTTCATTTTATTGCCTACGTAAGAGAAGAAAATGTCACCAATTCTGTGGAGATGTATAAATTGTTAATTGCAGGTTTGCAATCGACATTTCCTAATGTAGAGACAATTTTAAAAATATTTTTGACAATTCCAATTTGTAATGCAAGTGGAGAACGTTCTTTTTCAGTTCTTAAAAGAGTTAAAAATTATTTAAGAAATTCCTTATCTTAACTTCATTTAAGTCATTTGTCTATGATGTTTATAGAAAATGATATAGTTATGTTAATTGATTATGAAAGTCTAATTGATAAATTTGCTAAAGCTAAAGCGAGAAAAGTTCCGATTTAGTTTGTTGTTAGTATTGCGAAAAAAGATTTGTTATTTTTATTATTATACCTACTTATATTTAATGTTTAATAAACAGTGATAATGATACCCATTTGATAATTTCATTATTTTTTTTTGTTAAAGATCCCAATTTTGAAACAAACCGTATACAGGTGGTCCAAAAAGTGTGACATAGGTGTGAAAATATTTAGAGGGGGCCTCAAAATTGAATTGCGCCTCGGGCCTCTGAAGTGCTAAATCCGCCACTGTGGAGGGAGCACCCTTGACACCCAAATTCCACCAATTAACACAAACAGCACCGAAATGACGAATATTCGTTTATGCACATTAGCCACTCCCAACCACTATAAATAAAATTACCTCTAGAAACTAAAATAATTTTTGTACAAACAGGTACAAACCACGATACGTACAAACGATACACAGACGATTTAGACTATTTTGGATTCAAAATTCTAAATGGGGGGGGGCGACATGCACCGCCGCTGTATATAGGGTGTAATAAACCCAAATAGTTTTTGAAATAGTTAAAGAACATCGACGACATTGATGCGCATGATTGATTTATTTTCCGAAGGTCATGATTAGAGACAGGATAGTTAGGTAAAATAAAACACCCTATTTATTATAATCCCTAATATAACTAAATATGTTTATTCCATAATATAAATTTGTTTTACTAAATATGTTTATTCCATAATATATTTAATTCAAAATTTTATGGTACCAACCCGTCGCTGTACGTATTTTTAGAAGTGCATGTCGCTGCCCCCCGCAAATCGAATTTTGGAGTGCAATTGGTGTCAATAGTTAGAGCCTAAATGAGATTCCATTTGTTTCGTTTAAGTCTCAACCATCGCGAAGATATTCGCGAAAAATGGGGGGGGGGGCTGTAGACACGTTGGCCCCCCACAAGTCGAATTTTGGGATGAAAATGGTGTCAAACGTTAGAGCTTCGTTAGAGTCTAAATGAGCTTCCATTTTTTTCGTTTGAGCCTCAACCGTCCCGGAGTTATTCGCGAAACAGTTTGGGGGGGGGGGGGCAGGCTGTAGACTGTTTTTCTATTTTTGCAATTTTTGTGAATTTTTAGGTAAAATGGTATCAAACGTTAGGGCTTCGTCAGAGCCTAAATGAGCTTCCACTTCCAACATCTTAATTTCAGTTTCTAAAAAGTTACGGGCATTTCAAATTTTCGATTCCTCCGAGCAAGTTGTGTCCGATAATTTATTTGTTGTTCTTTCTTCTATGTTGAATTTTTATAAATAAATTAATTAATTTTTTTTTTCATTTACTACATTAAATTTTTATTGATAAATCTATAAAATGCTGCATTTATTTTTGGTCATTTGTAATCTTTCAAGGGATTTTCAAGTTTGTTAATCCCCATTGTGCAACTTCTAATACTTCATAAGGAAGGTACTCGGCCCGCATCGGTGGAATTGTCCACTGTTCAAACGTAACCATTTTAGCGTCGAGGATTTAAAATTGACCATCGCCATCGGTGGAAATGTCTCTAGTCTTAATAATATAATTTTTAATCGGTTTCGATAACGGGTTAATAATTTCATCATGTTAAGGTGGCCGATTTCTATGGGGATTATCAACTTAACTAAAATTACTACAGTTACGAAAATGTTACAGGTTGTTGCTCAAGGCTTCACGTATAACATATTGAAATATGAGACAATAAATTATTATGTGTATTAGTTTTCGCATGCGCAATACACGTCATCGCTTTATATATTTAATTATTATCAATTTAATAATTGTCTTCTACGCCTCATATTTCAATATGTTACACAAGAAGCTTTGAGCAATAATTTGTAAAATTTTCGTAATTGTAGCAATCGTGTAGCGCTACAACCCTAATGGGTTTTGGCTGACCATTATAATATTAACTTTTTAATATCAAATGGCATTCACAGCATTTAATTTTTTACCTACGACGGGGAGCCAGCCCGACGAAGAACCCCCAACCTGGAGGACAAGAGAGACGGTTAGAATAAAGTTCTTACTTCACTCGGATTCGAACGGGGTATTTAGCATTCAGCATTCATAGTCAACTCGCATGACCACTATGTTCCGACCGTCTCTCTTTGTAGCAATAGTATTATTTAATTGCAATCGTTGTTAAATAAATTTTAAAAATAAAAATAAAGTAGATAATCCCCATAGAAATCGACCACCTTAATGAACAATTTTACTTTCATTCTTTCCAACCAATGAAAGACGTCATCAAATACTTTAGTATTTGACGTCATCTATGTAAATCTAAATAGTTTTTACCATGTTTTACCAACATAATTTGAAAAAACCGACCTGCGCCAGAGGCATTTTAAAACAAGTGCAAATTTTACGGAAAATTTTCAAAATAAATTTTCTTATAATTTAATTTTGGTAAATTTATATAATAATATAATTAAATATAAATTAATTGTAAAAACAATAAACATGTCGAAATCTAGATCTACGAAAAGTATGTCCATACGTTTTTTCTAAAACAAAAAAAATAGTAAAATTTAGATTAAAAAAATATTATGTAATATTTGAATTTTTCAAAACGATATAAAAACATCTTATTAAATCACCGACAAACTCCGAAAATAAGTATGTTCCCCTATAGGTTAGTGGTTAGAGTAGACGGCTCTAGTACAATTCGAAAGATCTATCGTAGGTTCGAATCCCGGTGGGATCTAAGGTAAGAAAAAAAATCTTCAAATTTAATTTTCAGATTCACAGAAATGATTGGCGCTGCAACATATCCATGGACACTAGTAGAAAAATTGATTTAAAAAGATTTTCTTCAGGTACACTAACTTCATTTAGGAGCCTTTAATATAAATACAATATGGTAGATTAAATAAAAATGAACCAATAATAATAATACTAAAATAAAAAATAATTAATTTTTTTGCAAATAAATATTGGCAACCAATATTGCACCAATATTGGAAACCAATATTGTACCAATATTGGAAAATGTTCACATCTCGATATTGGCGCAATATTGGAAATAAATATTGCACCAATATTGGAAACCAATATTGCACCAATATTGGAAAATGTTCACATCTCGATATTGGCGCAATATTGGAAATAAATATTGCGCCAATATTGAAAGCCAATATTGTACCAATATTGGAAAATGTTCACATCTCGATATTGGCGCAATATTGGAAATAAATATTGCGCCAATATTGGAAGCCAATATTGTACCAATATTGGAAAATGTTCACATCTCGATATTGGCGCAATATTGGAAATAAATATTGCACCAATATTGGAAACCAATATTGCACCAATATTGGAAAATGTTCACATCTCAATATTGGCGCAATATTGGAAATAAATATTGCACCAATATTGGAAATCAATATTGCACCAATATTGGAAATCAATATTGCACCAATATTGGAAAATGTTCACAACTCAATATTGGCGCAATATTGGAAATAAATATTGCGCCAATATTGGAAATAAATATTGCGCCAATATTGGAAGCCAATATTGTACCAATATTGGAAAATGTTCACATCTCGATATTGGCCCAATATATATTTTCAATATTGGACCAATATTGAGCCAACATTGTGTGCTACATGGGTAAACTTATAAGAGCTCGAATAAGTAAATTTTTTTCTATCTAAAGTGTGTTGAACGACGACTTTTGTATTTCAGTTTTGGGTAAGCCTTAGAGGTTGCTGTGTGTGGGAACTTGTTAATTTGAAGGTGGGTATACTTTTTTATTGTGACGCGGAATTTTCAATTTCATAAATCCATTGTTTAGCATTTTACATTACAGTTCTTAGACCTGTGATAACATCTCTCAATTTTTGTCAATTAAAGCAATTTATTATCACCTGTATTTTATTGAAGACCCCCAAACTAATTTATATTTCAGAATCCACACGACTTCGATTCCGCGACAAATCGAGGGCTGGTGTATTACATCGTGGCTATAGTAACTGGAGAGGTTATTTCCAGATTGGCATACACTCTGGCCTCTATTTTGGTTAGAACCTCATTAGGGGTTGCGTCTTTTATTTTACACAATTTATTAACGAAATAAAGTGATTCACATTTTAATCAAAATTTTTGCACAGGTTTATTGTCACTTAGGGCAATTTCAATAATTGAGATGAGATAATTATAGAGATAACTTCCTACATTAATATTATACCAATCAGAATAATGCATTTTTGATCACGTGAGTTACATTGACTACTCCAAACAAACTTTACATGGTAACCAGATTCGAAGCGATAAGTACCCGCAAAATGCGGGCGATTTGTTAAAATTGAGCTGATAACTACCCTCTAAATTAAAATTCAATAGTTACCTATGAAATAAAATTTTGTACTGTCAAACATAACCTGAATAGACGTAGGTTTGACAATCCAAATTTTATTTCATGGGTAACTATTAAATTATATTTGACAGTAAATGTCTGTGATGTAGAAATATAACTCATTTACTATTCTTTTTCTAAATTATTGTACATTACATTGCTTATTTAGGAAGTTATCTCACCGAATGTACCTCGGTCAATGATAAATCCTTATAATTTTGGTTAATAATTCCCTCAAGTGTGTTGCTTGAAGTAACTGCCCTCCGCCTATGGCGTCGGGCAGTTACTAAGCAACACACTTTCGTAAATTATTAACCAAAATTATTGCGTGATTATCATCGCCCTCGGTTCATTATAGCTGATAACACCACGAGGTTCTATATAGTTTGGCCAATTCTTTTCAAAAATGTGTTGAATGACCTAATTTAGTCCATTCTTGATATAAAGCATCACAGCTTTTCGGTGATTTGGATAATTGACTTAAGGCACATAATATCTGTGCCCTAAAATAACAACCAGAATAGATTCAATAATAAAATATACCAATTTATTTTTTTTTTTCAAACTTCTTTTGTAAATAATTATTGCTCCATAAATACCACAATAAAGTGTTACAAAAAATTTTTAAGTATAATTTTTACATTATTTGTTTCTCACTGATATCCTTCAAAGTTTCGATATCAGCCATATCCTTCAAAATTGATTGTTTAAAGTAAACGTTGCTATTGTCAATAATTGTATTAATTGCGAAACCAACTTGATGATTATTTATAATGGTCAAATGATTACTTCCCTCAATGGTGATTATTTCAATTGGATTTTCACACAATTCCTGAACTTTGTAATCCTCATCGAATCCTTCCAATGTTGGACGACTTGGTTTAAATAATTTCACCATAGATTTTAACTTACGTGCAGGAGGTTGGTACATTACAATACATTTTAATCGAAGATACGAACCATTGCAGACTTGTCTTTGATATTTTTCGGAATATGGTACATTTTCAGGAGCCAGACTCATCCCCAAATCAATTCGTTCTGCTAAGCTTTTACAGTTGAAAATATCTATCTGTAATTTATTTCAATATAAAAGTTTTAAAACTCAAACTCTTCTATTTATACCTTGTGCTTCATAACAATTTCTGTTGGAACATACAATTGCAGCAAAGCGCAGAGGGAAAACGTTTGTAAAACAGCGTCTGATGTTGCATCAGGAATTTGTCGCAATAGCATTTCCTTAATCATGGCTGGTGACCCGTCAATTAAAATTAATCTTCCTATACGACCTTCTGCTTCCAATAAAGCAGTTAATTGGATTGCAATTGCGCAACCGTAGGAATACGCTACCAAAGTGAAAGGTGTCGATTTTGGAAGATTGTCTTGAACATGCTGGAAAATTTGAAGAAGTACGTTTTAGAATCTCTTAAAATTAAAAATTACTTACTTTTAATAAAGAAACTGCCATTTCGTCTATGCTAGATGTATGATTATCACCGTAGGTGAATTGCAAACAGATTGCATGGCATGCTAAATTTGCTGCTAGCGGTTCAACAATCGAAGCCAATCCCTCCATTCCAGGTAACAAGAAAACTATTGGAGCCACAGCTTTTTCTTTTACGAGACTGTTCAATTGTACAAATGGAACTCCTACATCCTTTTCACTTCCCATATCGCGCAGTAGCAAGTAAAGACCTTCGGGAATTTTTTCTTTTTCTTCCGTTTTACCAGTAGGATTAATATAATCTTCAGCCTTTTCGAATGCTATTTCTTGCAATCTAAAATCGAAAATATACAACTTTCAAAATAACCATATAAAAAATTACCTGGCAAATGTCATGCTGCGGATATCCTGCGCAGTCAAGAAAACTTCATATTCTCTCTCCAGAGTTTGTTTTATTTCAACTGCCATCATCGAATCCATTCCCAATTGGGATAATGGGGAGTGGTGACTGATTGTTTTAAGATCTCTTAAACCTAAAACGTAATAAGTTAGTGGAATTTAACCAACTTCGACTACTAAGAGATTCAATTGATTATTACCAATAATGTTTTTGACAGCATCGACAATATTGTTGGCGCCTCCTGCACCGGATTTCTTTTCTGCCACAACAATACTCGAAACTATCGGTTCTTCTTGTCTTAATAGCTGATCTATTACTTCCAAACACGAAGACACTTTTTGTTGCAAAGTTCCTCCAATTTCGATTTCAGTTTGTAATTCCTGCATATCTGCGACTATACCGACTTCTCCGATTGCACCCCACTGAATTGCCAAACCAGGAAATCCGTCCGCTTTTCGTTTTTCGCAAACTCTTTCCATGATGGAATTCGCCATACCGTAATTTGTTTGACCCGCGTTACCTCTACCACACGAAACAGAAGAAAATACTACAAAGTATCTGAAATGTTAAAATTATTTAGTTTAGTGTGATTCAGTATAAGTACGACTTACTGTAATTCGGGACATAACTCTCGTGTAAGTTTATCAAAGTGTTCGGTCGATATGGCTTTGGGTCCCAGTGCAGTCGCAAAGGTTTCTTCATTTTGGTTTTCTAAAAGTGCATCCTTTAACACCACCGCCAAATTGAAGATTCCGGTAAGCGGTCCCAAGCTTTCGGCTTTTTTGATTGTTGCAAGGCAACCTTCAGCGGTGGTAATGTCATCGGTAGAAATTATTATCGTAACACCGTACGTTTTCCATGTTCTGAAATTGTATTTTAATATTTAAGGATTTTACATTTTTTAGAACTACCTTAATCGTGAAGCTTGGTATCCATTTTTAACTCCACTTCTTGATACCAAAACCAGGTTCTTGACACCACGTAATACCAACCAGTCGGCTAGTTCAAGACCAAAACCACCTAAACCACCTGCAATAATATAGCTTCCTGTAGTTTTACCATAAAATCTGGGAATTCCTGAAAATATCCTTCTTTCTGGTATGTAAACCGATTCTGGTTCTTCTTCTCTGATGTTAACGATTACTTTTCCTATGTGTTTACTACCAGCCATAAACCTAAACGCTTGTTCGATTTCGTCATCCTTAAATATGGTTTTCTTTAGTGGCTTTACATATCCAGCGTAAACACCTATCGCGACTGTTTGCATCAGACCACGTTTTACCTGAGGGCCTTGGTTAAGGAATCCATCAAACATAACACCATGAAAACTTCTTCCCTCTGTCAAATTTTTAAGTCCCAAGGTATTATTAGCTGCTAAATCAAATTTTCCTATTTCGAGGAAAGTACCACCAGGTGCGAGACATCTTACTGAAGCTTGAAGTTTTTCTTCTGCTAAGGAATTTACTACTATGTCAACACCTCTGCCGTTGGTTTCTTTCATCACCATTTGTTCGAAAGACGTGTCACGAGAATTTCCAATGCGAGTTTCTGTAAAAAAATTATATGACGAAAGTTCCCACTGAATTAGACAAGATTAACCTTTAATTTGTGGAAATTCGTTAAGAAGGAAGTCTTTTTTTTCTTGAGTTCCGACTGTGGTGAAAATCTCACAGTTGTAAAACGTCGCAATGTTTATTGTAGTTTGTCCAACACCACCAGTACCTGCATGAATTAGAATTGTTTGCCCTTCTCGTATTAGAGCAACCTGAAAAGCAACAAATTAGAATAAGTATAGGGAAATCAAGTTTTGGATGACAGACAACTTACATTTTCTAATGCGTGCAAGATTGTTGCGTACGTTAATGGTATAGTTACAGCATCTTCCAGTGAGATGTGATCAGGCAATGGAGCGAGCGAATACGAATCAGCCATCACCATACTTGCCATACCACCGCTAGTTAACATTCCAAAAACTCGTTTGCCCCTAAAAGGAACCAATTAATACGGTAACAATATTGTTTATTCAGCAAAAATACTTTTCATCTCTTCCTGCAAATTCAATCCCTTGTACGTTGTACTGTTCCATACGATCTTTTGTGATAACATCGCTGTTTATTCGGCCAGAAGCAGTCATAATATCTCGGTAGTTTAAGGCCGCTTTATAGATCTAAACCAAAATTTTGTTGTAACTCCTGAATTAAAAGAAAGCAGAAAACTTACATATACAAGTGATTTTTCGGGAGGTACCTCAACTTTACTGTCGAGTGGTCCTTCAATCCATCTCAAACTTGACAGATCTCCTGGAACCGTAACATTGTTGAATACGTGTTCCACTTCTATACAATCTGCTTTCTCTAATAATAAATGCCTGTACGTACCCCACTGTCCATCTTGATAAACATTAACCGCCATGCACTTCTTTAATTGATTCATATAAAATTCGTCGTATATATCAAATTTCGGTGCACTGTCATCATTGATGAAAACACATTTTACATTCCACATACCAGGTTCTCGTCTTAAACAATTGACAAAACCAAGGATTCCGTTTAGTGAATCTCCCTGGGCGTGAATCATAACATTTTCATCATTTTTAAGTGAACTTTGCACAGATGGTAACCAATCGTACTGATTTGTACTTTGACTAAACTCTATTAGAGTTGGTGTTACAAACGGAATACATTTCCTTAGTAATACAAGGTTTTCAACTTCGGTAGTATGAATCGCTATGATTTCTAAATTTAGTTCATTACTTTCGGGTAGAATAAAATCTAAATCTTCTCGTGACAAAATGAAACCATTTTCTTTTAAGGCGCCGAATGCTAGCTGTACTGCTTCTGGTCTAGACAACATACTAGAACCGATTACCAATGCGCACGTATGATTTTCTAATGCTAACTTTTTATCTTCTACTGTAACATTGTTAAATTCCAAAGGTTCTTTGGATAGGACGATAATATCTGGTTGAATTAAAGGTTGGTCACCAAAAGCTTGATGTACTATGGGACCAGCTGGTGTGCTTTCTGGTTTGGTAAATTCATCAATTAGTTCTACAGCTCGCATTTTTATATTGTAACAATTTTCTAAAATTATTTGCGTATTCACCCTTATCGATTGCTCCAAACTTAGTTCTGCTTTTATAGGAATGAATTTGTAAGATTCTAATACCGGTTCACTAAGAGCTTTGCGTCGCGCAATCAAATTAGCGGTCAATCCACGAATTTCAATCGATCCGGATCTGGAATAAATATTTGAATAAATTGATTTTGGATTAACTGATACCTACTTAATAATTCCGCTTTCCTTGTAGTTGTAAACAGGTAAAACCACATTGTGTTCACCAAACGTTTTTGCATATCTTATGTGGGCTTTTGCGTCGATAGCCAAATGTTCGATTCCAGTTGGAACGTAAAGATTTCTGGTGTCTTCTTGTAGAATTTTAATTTGCAACATGTTATCCATGAATGTGATCCAGTTACCGCACCATTCGATTTTAGCTTGACTTGCAGCTAAATCACATTCTTTGATTCCACGGAAACGTCCTCTAAAGTGAATTACATTGAATTTATGAAATATTGCAAAAAATAATATGTTGAAGTTACGTATAATTGTATCCTCTCAGTTTAAGTTCTTTGTATACATCCTTTGTTGCAAGTGATAGTTCATCATCATCATGATGATTTGGAATGGGGAGTTTGATGATTTCCTGTGAGAAATCTTCCGGAATTCTAATTCTTCCAGTAACTATACTTTGATCTTGGTCTGCAATCTAATTAAGAGATATTTAGAAGGTACTGCTTTTTATAAAAATCCAAACTACTTACTTCGAATAGGCCAGTACTCTTTTGAATGGTTATAAGAAGTTCCAAGGCTACATCCAATCTTATATTCGTAGCTTTATGGTACTTAACATTTTCGAAAACAATTTGCATGTCCGATAGAAGAATTCCGACCATCATAGAAAACGATTCCCAAACTATGATAAGATACCCAGTAGCTGGGAATAAAATTCTTCCATCGATAACATGGCCTGCCATATACCCTGGATCAGCATGTTTGAAATTGAAGTTCATGGAACGTTCTCCCCTTACTACTGTACCTTCGGTTTTATACAAAGCAACAAACCAGTTTTTATCGTGTTTCCATTTAATTAAGGGTGATATCATGGAAGTGTTTGTACTTACAGGCCATTCAATTTTTGGATACAATTTTTCGAGTTTGAAATTGTAGCCCAATTCGTACAATCTTAAAGGTAAAAAGCTTTAGAGTTTCAAAGAGAGCAATTTTTAATTACTTACTGCCCTAATCCATACAAGAAGGATGCGACATGACCTTCGTCATTACCTGCCTCAGTTAAGCTGATGCTAATTAAATTTTGGGTCTTTCGTAATTTTTCTCCAACTTCAATCAGTGCAGATTTTTGTGGCACAACCGAAATCGCTTGTTTGGTGTAAACTGGATTTAACAAATTATTAACGAAATATTCTGCTGAAGCGTATTTAGATAAGTCAGATGCCAACAATTCTTTCTTAATTGATGTGGTAATCCATTTTGGTGATCGCTTGTTAGGCTTTGGAATTATTTGTTGAAGATTTCGGAGCAGTTGGGATTCTAAAAATTTTTAAAAGTAACAAGGAGATCTTCAGATTACTATTACACTTACTAATTTTGGATACAAATTTGGAATGGAAGCAGTAATTTCTTTCCGATTTAATGATTACCTTGTGATTTGTTAATGTGTTTAAGAAACTTTCCACTTCGAATGTTGGTCCAGAGATGATGTACTGTCCTTCTGAATTATAATTAATCATTTGAATTTCTTCAGGAAGAACTGGCAATGTCTAAAATATAAAAATAGTAATATTTTCTTTTCAGTTCCTGATGTCCAGATCATCGGTGGTCTATATTCTAGGTCAGTGATTCTCAACCACTGTGCCGCGGCACTTTTGTGTGCCGCGAAATTCTAAAAATGTGCCGCGAAATTTCAGATAATATAATTATGTTAATATTATTAAATAATATGATTTAAAAGAAAAAATCATTTTAACAGGAATAGATATTTAATACCATAAAAAATTATTATCATAAACTATTTTACGCAGTGTATTATAGGTAAGTAAATAATTTTTAAACTTATCATTTTCTTTGTGTGCCGCCAAATTTTGAAATCGTTAAAATTGTGCCGCAACAAAAAAAAGGTTGAGAATCACTGTTCTAGGTGATCTATTATACGAGTATGCAAAAAAATTGGGAATGGTGCTGTTGGACTCGTCGTAACGGGAATAGGATTTGTTGAAAGAGGAATAAATAATATTGTCATGTAATTTGGGATGAAGAAGATTGATAACTTTGAGATTTGTCAAAACTTGCAGTATTTTTGAAATTGAATTCCGGAATTCCGAATTTGCAGAAGAAGAAGGGACTTGCGTGGAACCTATGAGGCCGCGAGCATACATGGTAGTTGTAAACGAAAAATGTGATGAATTTGGTATTAAAAAGTTGGAATATTTTATATTGGTAGAAAATAAAAGTTATAATATAAAGTGAACGTGTTTTTTTAGTCACTTCTGAAGCAACTAATTATAAATTATTACAAAAATTAATATGGATACTGTTATATTTGAGCAGATTTGCAAAATCTAAGTTTCCGAATAGCTAGTCCGGTGCAAATTGGAGAGTTAAATTCGACGACCTGAATAAATTTTGACGGAGATTAAATTGGAATATTTTTTTTTTATTATATAGTCGGTTTTGAAACGTCTTGCGACGTTATATGATACCTAACTACCAACCTTGCGAGTTGGCATTTGGTTTGTTTAGCATTTAACATTTTTTACCTAGAGGAGGAGCAAGCCCGACGTAGAACCCCCAACCTGGAGGACCAGAAAGACGGCCAGAATAAAGTTCTTACTTCACCCGGATTCGAACCGAGCATTTAGCGTTCATAGTCAACTTATTCGACCATTATGCTCCGACCGTCTCTAAATTGGAATATTAAATTTTTATAATAAAATTTGATGGTCGGATTTGTTACAAACTTCAAAATTATTATCAATCTACTGGGGGTAGACACTGGAAATAACGAGATATGGGTTCGAAGAGGATGACTATACTATTTTCTGGGTGTCCCAGTAACACCGTCTATTTTGAATTTGGCGCCATTTTTTAAGTGTCAGTCGTAGAGTGCTAATTTTTAATAGGTGCTATGTGTGAATATTAAGGTTTAGTTATGGAGAATTACACGGATGCACAAAGCAAAGAAATTGTGAAAATCCACTACCGAAATGGTGAAATTTTTGCAGAGACGGTTCCAAAATGTCGTTGCTTTTTTAATCATCATACCCTCTCGCCATACAGTGGTTCGATTAATAGAGAAATTTGAGGCGGTTGGGTCAATTCAAACCCAGAAGAAACCTGTCCGTGTTCGTGCAGCTCGGTGTAATGAAATCATTGCAACAATTAGTAAGAGTGTTGACCAGAATCCTTCCACCTCAATTTGCCATTGTTCTCATCAACAATTGAGACATGGGATGATAAGCATAACTTTTTCTGGCATAAAATTGCTGTAATGGATCTCAAAGATACATATATCGCACCCTGAGATGAAAGCTGTCGTACACACAGCGAACGAAACGATGAAATTGTTAATGACAAAATTTGAAGAAAAAGTTATCTCGCGCCGGCCGCGGCGATGTGAATTTGACGCCCTTGGATTTCTTTCTTTGGGTTTTTTTGAAAGGAAAGGTGTATGCCATTAATCCAAGAATAAATTTCTGAACTGAAAGATAAGTTTCGACGCGTCATTGATGAGATTGACCCGCAACTATGCCAAAATATCATCGAAAATTTCACCAAAAGAACTAACGAGTGCCATCGGACACGAGGCGACCATTTATCAGATATTGTGTTCCATGCATAACTTCCATGTCTACACTCTGTATTATGGTAAAAACATTCGAACTATTCAAATAAACACGGCATTTTTTTCACATTTCAAAATAGGCGGTGTTACTATGACACCCTGTATAATAGAGAAGCCTAGTGACTCTAAAAACACATAATCCAGGTGTATGAAAATCATTAAACGCAACACCAAAAGTGACAAATAATTTCGCCTCTTCTAAATCTGAAATAGGAAAAGGGAAAGATATGAGAATGGGCGATGACCCCTATAAGACAATAGTTATCAAAAGATCTAAAGATGAATATACAGATTAACAAGCACGGTAACAAAGCAAGTAAGCAAATGACGTAATAATGAGGAGTAAAACGCCGGCGCTTCCTTATGTGGCGATGCTGCAGCTGAGGGATTTGTCGAAATAAACGAGAATATAACTAAATGATATTTGTAGATCCCTTAGTGGATGAAAACGAATTCAATAAGTATATCTCGCAAGTGGTCAGGATTGAAGCATCCATATCCCTCCGGTCACTTAGATCGACCTATGATGGTACAAAAGTGGTGATAGTAGAACTGGATGAAAAGAGCGGAAATGTACTGCTGAATACCTCACAACTAAAGATAGGCTTAGTAAATCCATGTAAAATCCACAGATGCGTTAAGTGTTAAATGTGTTGGAACACTTTTCTATCACGAAGCGAAAGCTTGCAAAGGTAAGGATATGTCGGCGAAATACTGGAAATCTTATGCACTGTAGAGGCTTTTACTTAGGTTTCTGTTTGGGTTAACCCTTAGGGTTAATTAGGGGTTACGATTCAGAGGATAGTTTTTGTTACATGTTTCTAAATAGTGAAACAGCAACACTATTAAGCCACTTCCGATTGGTATTGGAAAAGAAATTATATTATATGAGTGATACTATCTCTTTGAAGGTTTTCCCCTCCCTACTTAAATAAAGGTCGGATCAATTCCGTGTGATGGAATTAATATTTTTCCTTGAAACCGCAGATGTCTCTGCTCATTATAAACAGATAGCAACAAAACCACAAGCAATTAAACGCGACTTCTATAAAAGCATCGGATTTGAAAAGCAGTTCAAACTGAAGTCAGTTAGAGAGACAATTTGGAATACCCAGAAATGTGTGCAGAAAAGTGACAGCAGTTTGGCTACAATGCTACAAATATTGGGCTCTGGTCATTATACAGAGAATGTAAAAACTCGGAAGATAAGAGTAACAAGTACTTTAATTGCACCAGCAATGGGTGCTAGTTGAAACTATGTACGGGAAATCCTTTCGACCCATCTGTAAAACTATAGCCCACCTAATGTATACAGGGTGGCCCTTTGAAAACGAAACAGACGGGATTGTGGCCAGCAGAATTTTTTTTTCAAGAAATTCAAAAACACGTCAATTTTATCATCGAGGGGGACAACTTTTGCGGCTAATGTCACTCCCGTATTGTTTCATCCCTTCGCGCTGTGATGACAACCCCTGAAATGTTAATAGGGGTGATATGGCAAGTGACACTTCATTGGAAAGGTCTTGCTTCCCCGAATTCAGCGAAATTATTTTTTTGAAGTTTTATCAATTATTCAACAACAAAATTGAAGCTGCAAAAATGCGAAATAAATCCGATATTTCAAGACATTTAAGAATAAAAAAGTGAAAAACGCTTGGTCAGGTTGATTTTAATTTCAAGGGGGCTACTTTTACTGCTATTCATAAAGATTTACAGTTCAACCCTGAATGTAAAGTGCAAACCACCCTTACAGTCTTGAATGCAATGAGGAACTGAAACAATTCTTCCATTGAAGAAGCTGGTGGTGAACAATTTGAACATATAATTTGATTAAACTGATCTTTTTATCAGACCCATATTTTCATTCAAAATTCTATAGGTGGTTTTCCCTTTACCTTAAAGGTTGAACTATCAATGTTTATGAATAGCAGTAAAAGTAGCCCCCTTGAAATTAAAATCAACCTGAACAAGCGTTTTTCACTTTTTTATTCTTAAATATCTTGAAATATCGGATTTATTTCGCATTTTTGCAGCTTCAATTTTTTTGTTAAATAATTGATAAAACTTCAAAAATATTATAGCGCTGAATTCAGGGAAGCAAGACCTTTCAAATGAGGTGTCACTTGCTATATCATCCCTATTAACATTTCAGGGGTTGTCATCACAGCGCGAAGGGATGAAACAATACAGGAGTGACATTAGTTGCAAAAGTTGTCCCCCTCGATGATAAAATTGAGGTGTTTTTGCATTTCTTGAAAAAAAAATTCTGCTGGGCACAATCCCATCTGTTTCGTTTTCAAAGGGCCACCCTGTATATTTTAAATTTTTCTGGATTGAGCACCAACTATAGGAAAAATAGAAATGCAAGAGGATGAAAGCGGATATAGCATAGTAGGTTTTACTTTTAGGAAGGAGCGCTAACGCTTGGCACCTGTAGCATTTGAGACCGGATCGTCGAGATCAAACGAAACTTTTCAAAGAGGGATAATAGGCCTTATTAAAGTTTAAGAATCAAAAATGCATAATTACTTTGTTTTTGAAAAGTTCCACATTGTAGCTGACCAACTTAACAGTATTTAATTCTTCTAAACCCTGACTGATAATATAGGCAGCTTCAACAGCTTGTTCCAATGTCAAGCAATTATCGGCATACGCTGCAACTAGTTCTCCCAATGACAATCCAATAAAAGAGCCGATAGATAATTCCAAAGATTTCAAAATATTGAATAAAGCTATTTGAACGGCAATGCTACCAATAACCACATTTGTTGAATTGTTGCTGGATTCTGAATTTATTACTTCAATTATGTTAATTCCTTTGGGTAACAGGATATTGTATATTCTAAAAATAAATTATTATTATTTCATATTTAAAATGTCTCTTAAATTTACCTTTGGATAGTACCCATAAATATTGGAATTGTCAATAAGTGACGACCAACGCTCAATAAATTTCCATGAGGGGCATTGTAAACTAAAGTTAACGACTTCACAATATCATCATACCATTTAGTCGATCTTTTCAGTTCTCCATGTTGTTTTGATACTACCGCGTAGCCTCTGTATGAGTGAGCGCTAATACCGGAACTAAAAAAATTTAATTAAATTCGTAATATTCATACGTTACCACTTTTTAATTATTACGAAAATATCTCATGGAGTAATGCTGCAAACTCAGCATCAGGAGCTCCGTTCCCAAAATTATCCAATAGACAGCTAACGGATTCTTCCAAACGACCACTAACACAAACTAAGCGTGGAATTTCATCCTTAGGTTGACCTTCATCAATTTTTTTCTTTTCAAATCGTTTTAGTACAACGTGAGCATTAGCGCCTCCAAATCCAAAGCTGTTGATACCTGTAAAAATGATGTTTTATGATGCAACTGTAGACATATTTACTCCTTACCAGCAACACCAGATCCATGTTTCGGCCAAGGTGTTTTTTCGGTAACAACAATCATTCTTCCTTTTTCCAAAGCTTCCGCTCCTTCTCTCGCACGTTTGTAGTTAATGTTAGGTAGCATGCAATCGTCTTCCATTCCAATAACAACTTTAATTAGAGAGCACATTCCAGATGCACCCTCAGCATGTCCAAGATTTGATCTAATTGAACCAATATATAAAGGATATTTACGATTAGTACAAAACACTTCATCCATAGCTAAAATTTCTTCAGGGTCGCCTGCTTTAGTACCAGTTGCGTGAGCCTCTACAAAATCGACAGTTCCAGGATCAACTCCACATTCCTGGTAAACCTCTTCCAGAAGTTGTTTCTGCATCATACCCGCAGGGTAAGTAATACCCTGTTCCTTATAACCGTCGCAATTGGCTTTTGAATGCAACACTTGAGCATAAATTCGTTTGGCATCTTTTGATTTTTGCAGATAAACCATTGAAACGGCCTCCGACCGCGCATAGCCATTTGCGGCTTCATCGAATGGCTTACATGCTCCATCCAAACTTAACACTCCTAAACTGTAAGGTATAAAATGAAAACGACAGGTTTTATTTTTAGAAATGCTATTATTCTACCGTGCAAATTGAAGAGATACGATAGGATTCAAACATAAGGAAGAACCACCAACGAACGCGCTATCGCATTTTCCTGTTCTGATTGCTCTATAAGCATGCTCCAATGCGTACAAAGAACTGCTACAAGCGGTATCTACAGTACAAGACGGCCCTTTTAATCCCAAAAAATTGCTAATACGTTGAGCCAACATTGAACGTGCACATCTAAACAAAATATGAAAAAAGAATTTCTTGCATTACAAAATTCGATTCCATTACCCCGTAACGGAATCCGATGCTAAATTACGGTGAAACCAAATTCTTTCGGTTTCTGAGAAACAAACTCCAATAAATACTCCTGTGTTCGTACCACGCAAATCCTTGTGGTTGATACCTGCATCAACTGCGGCTTCAAACGTGTTCTCAAGTAATGTACGACACATTGGATCCATTGTTTCGGCTTTTCGATATGAAGTTTCTAAAATGTTATCAAATTTTGTACTATGTACTTACTCATTTAGGAGTAAGTTCAAAGAGTTTACCAAAAAATCCAGCATCAAATTTATCGATAAAATTAATTTTTCCAGTACGATGAGGAATTTCTGGATGAGTCGGTTCCCAACGACGGTTATCAGAAGAAATCATATCAATTTTATTCACCAAGTTGTTTTTGAATTGGTTGATGTCATCAGAATCGGCAAATCGTCCTGCTATTCCTGTATTTTTAAAATGAAATGTATTGAGTAGGTAAATGATATTATTGAGTTTTTCGTTTACCGGTAACGACGACTTCTTCACCTGCTAGAGGACTAGCCAGTTTTCTTCCGGCTGCCAAAGATCGTTGAAATTCGAGATCTCCTTTCTTTTCATCTTGTTGTAACTCTGGTTCGGCCGTATTTTGAGGAGCCATTATACAAATTATTGAAAAGTACTAAAACAAAACTTTTTTATTTGAATCCAAACACTAAAATTTCTGATTTAATGAGATTTAAAATAATTGAAAATTTGTGTACTCTGTAATTTAGAAAAAAAAAATTTTAACTTATAAATTTAATTACCGCTACCTTTCACTACCTTTCTAAACAATTAAATTAGAAACCAATTTACTATTTATTAATGGCTTCACTAATAAAAAGGTTATTACCAAAACTATCGCGAAAATTATTAAAGGTGAATTAGAACGAAATTGTACCTACCCAAAACCCACAAGACTAAATTGAGTCCCAATCTTACTTTCCTTTATAAGACTTCAGATGAACTTAATTTTATTTTGAATTGATTATGAAAAATTTACATACAATTTAAAGTCAAGCTTACGGCGTTATATCATATTAATGAAGTCAAAATATTTTGTTGTTTTTTTTGTAAGGAAATGGTATGTATATATAATTTATGTATTCGAACGTTGTAGGACCTTTTATAAAAGGTCTAGGTCTTATAAGACCTAGCAAAGCCCTAAACCAATAACTATTTAATTGAAAAGCTTAAAATTGTATATGTATATATTTCGGACTGCTTTTTGGATTGCAGGGTAAATAAACACCTCACAATACATCAAGCTACAGCTAGAAACCGATTTATCCGTTACCATTTCCCAAGTCTCTTGCGAGGCTTGGTCATGGTTTAAATCTTTTTAGTTTTCTTTACAGGTGATGAGGAGCTGGCCCATCGCCCCGACCCCCAACCTGGAGGACCAGAGAGACGGCCAGAATAAAGTTCTTACTTCACCCGGATTCGAACCGGGCATTTAGTGTTCTTAGTCAACTCGCGTGACCACTATGCTCAGACCGTCTGCGTCTCTTAAAAAGCTTAAAATTGAATTCTATAATTTAATAGTTATTTATGTATCAAAGGCATTATGAAGATGTTTATGTCGAGGGCCGCTAGGCCCGAGAGTGTTTAAGTTATGCCGAGAGCATAAATATCGAGTAATGCCCGTGATGCATACAACGTTTTATATTTCACTGCATTTGAATTTGTGAACATTTAAAAGTTTTATAAATTTTCAATTTGATTTTGCTAAATTTCCTAGTTTGCGGTGGCTTGTATCTATGACGATTGATTTGTTTTATTGTATAATGAAAAAAAAACAGTGACAGTTGTATTGAGACGACATAATAAGCGGGCAATAGTATTTATACGCCCTAGGGCATTATATCCTACTTAATATATCCCGTTGTCAAGGTATAAAGAAACAAATAAGCATTCAGTGTAAAAAAAATAGTATATTACACTTAGGTTGAGAAGTGAGCCATTATTTACCGAGCACGTTTATATCCTTTATATAAGGATATAATGTGTGAGGTATATAATGGCCTTCTCAACCGAAGAATATATAGAATTTAATGCAGATACGGTATCGAAAAAAGAAATGAGAGAGGAGAACGACTCATACAGTTTGCCATGGACAACGAACTCTCGATCGCTTACACCATGTTTAAAAAACACCCTCGGCGCCGGCGGCTCTCGACTTGGACTTCTCCTAGCGGTCTATATAAAAACCAGATAGACATTTTATTAATACGAAAACGATGGAAACGGCCATCCGAGATATAACAGCAAACCCCGGAGCAACCGGCAACACACTGTTAAAAGCAGAAGTCACGATCAAACTCCAAGGAATTATAAAACTGGCGCACAGCAAAACGAAAATGTTGGAAGACGCGGAGAAGTTCAAACAAAAATTGAAGCCCGAGTCCGATACCCAAAGCCACCAGAGGCCCAAATCAGACATGGAAGAAGACAAGGGTCTGGATAATGCAAGCCATAGCCGCAAAAACGGCTAAAAAGACACCGATAAGAAGAAAGCACTGGATGAGCAACGAAACATACCAACTGATAGAAGAAGGAAGACAAATAAAACTATCCAACAATAATGATCACCATAAAATGCTAGAAATAAGAAACATAAAGAAAGAAATCAAAAAAAGTTCAAGGAAAGACAACACCATAAGCAGATTAATGACATATGTGTTCAATTAGAACAGCATGCTCTTAGAATGGAATCTCGAGAACTGCTTGATAAGGTGAGATACTTAGCCAAGGAATTCAGACCACAAACACAAGTAATAAAAATTACAAACGGAGAAATTATAACAGACGTAGAAGGAATCTCTAAAGTCTGGAAGCAGTATTGTAAAAAACTTTACAAAACCAAGAGGCAGGATCAAAACCCAAAGAAAGTACATAGAACATACCGCAGAAAGAGCCAGAAATTCTAAAATCAGAAACAGAAGCGGCGATAAAAAGGCTCCGGAACGATGATAGGACCCCGGGATGCGAATGCGACGAGATAACTGCAGAGATATTAAAGAGCATGGGAGACGTAGGAATTGACGTGATGTACACAATATGCAAAGAAGTATGGAATACAGGAGAACGGCCCGAGGACTGGTGTAAATTAATATTCGTACCTATATACAAGAGAGGCCTCCCAACAGAGTGCAAGAACTACATAATCATCGCACTTATATCACACGCAAGTAAGCATTATTAATGAACGCCTAAAGCCATTCTTTCTACCACAGATTCCAGATGAACAGGAGGGGATCGTACAGGGCAGAGGCACCCGCGAACAAATTTTGAATATTAGACAGATCATCGAAAAGGCTAGAGAATTGAACATCAAAATGCATCTATGCTTCGTCGACTACTCTAAAGCGTTCAATTCCATCAGATGGACACACCTCTGGATGATACTGAAAGAAATGGGTGTGCCACATCATCTGGTGTGGTTGCTACGATGCTTGTACAACAAAAGCAAAGCCGTAGTGCGAGTGACAAGAAAAACCTCTCGGAAGAATTCACCGTGGAAGCTGAAGTACGACAAGGATGCATAATCTCGCCGATACTGTTCAACATATACAGTGAATATATCGCACCGCCAGTTCAATAGGGTTGCAAGTGCAAAAGGAGTAATTGTTGAGAAATCAAGAAAACAGTTTTATAGTTACTTAACACTTAATGAGTTCATAGGAACTTATCTTTTACCTCAGTTCGTTTCTAAACAAAATTTTGCTGATACGGCAGTATTCTACAATAGCTATGATTGCAAACAACTGCAATACAGCAATAACTAAAAACAGACCAATTTTGCACTTGCAACCCTATTGAACTGGCGGTGCGATATAATGCGTAAGATCTTTGATGAATGGAAAGGATGCGTATCCATAGGCGGAAGAAAAATTAACAACTTGAGATATGCCGACGACAGTTTAATCGTAGCATCAACTAGGGAACAGATCGAATTAATAATGCAAAAGTTTAACACATACAGCAAGAAATATGGCTTGGAACTTAACAAAAGCAAAACAAAAATGATGGTAAAAAAAAAGAGAACAAACTAACGTACCAGAAATTGAAATAGCTGGGGTATGAAGTGGTGGATAGTTTGGTTTAATTGGGTTCGCTCCTAGAAAGAAATGGAGGATGCGAGAGCGAGATTAGGAGACGACTCGCAATATCCAGATCAGCAACCACCAAGACTTGTAAAAATCTGGAAAGGCTCATCCATATCAAAAATGACAAAGCTACGGCTTGCAAACGCCCTTATCTTTCCCATTGCAACGTATGCAGCGAAAACATGGACACTCAAAAGGGCAGACGTCAAAATAGTCGACGCGTTTGAAATGTGGGTATACAGAAGGCTCTTAAGAATACCATGGACAGCCCATAGGACAAACATATCCGTTATAAGTAGAAGAGCTACACATCACAAAAAGACTGATAATAACAATTAATTTATTATACAGTTGTAACAACCGGGGGTGCGTTATTAAAATTAATTATAAAATTTTCTCTTAAAATTTTGATAATAATTTCAGAAAACACAAGAACCTTTTTACTTGGCCTAAATAAAAAGTCACCCCAGAATGTTCTCTTAATTTATTTGGTTTCCCAAAAATTTCTCGAGTTTTGAGATACTCCTGAATTTTTGGGAATATCGACGAAGGTTCCACGGTAACAAAGGACAGTCTATTTTTAGTTTTTACGCTGCCACCCGACAAAATTCTCTTTGTTAGTTGTCCTGGACCTCTTCGATACTTTTTGGTAGCTCTGGTTTGGTTTCCCAATCTTCACGAAATGACGTAAATATCGCTGGCTAATGTAGGGTGAAAGGTGCCCTGTGCAGTGATTTTGGGAAAACGTAGGAATCGTTAACTTTTGAAAAACTTCCACCTTTATTTTATGGGGTTCTTTTAAATTCAAAATAAAAGAATTAATATTTCCCAAATATAACAATTTATTAAATTAAACTGAATTATTTACAAAGATTTACAAAATAATTAACTCGAAATTATAATATGACAACACTTTTGCCACAGTATATTCAACAAAATAACTTTTTGAAAATAATAATTGACGAAACATTCAACCACCTACAAATTTTTTTCCGTCTCTGAATATCAATTATTCAGATTTCCAAAATTAAACATAAAACAGATTAACTTATCAAACCTTACTTTATACGATTAAATAATATTGGCTAAACTTATATGCAGCCAAAACTATCAACAAACGAGGAAACAATCGTCTCGCGATTATCCTTTAACATTAAGTATCAATAACCTGATGAGCGAATCTCACTCCAATCAATTATTATAATATAAGGAACCCAAATACATTTCCTTAACAACTCGTTAGAATACAAAAATTTGCGTTCTCAAATTATGATTTGACAATCGCGCACACAAAATAAAATCATTTATCAGTAAACAATAAATTTTACCTTTAGTTGTTTCAGCAAACCACAAAAACTTAACTTATTTATTTAAGTCGAGAAAATTAATTAAATTATTTAATTTAATTGATTACCACTAACTTATTTATTCAACCAATGGTTTGATAAATAGTTGCAAACAAAATTACTAATTGAGCTTTTGTACTGTAAAAAAAACTCAATTATCAAAACTCAAAAACCCAAATCGCACTTGGAGTCTTCGACTTCAGCTTTGTTTTTCGAAATTTGCTTCCAAAATGGCCAGCAAGTTTCTTAGCAACAGGTGAAGGAGGACTCTCTATTTAATTCACAAAATTAACCCGCACAATCGAGTCTACGAATATGTACCCTTATCAAAAAGCGTCTATGATCACTCCCCCTGGAGCAACGCAGTTTGATGCAGGTAACGGCCGGACTCCCTCTTATCAGTACAGTTACCCATATTTATAACTTCTGACCCACTTCTCTTCCAAAGTGAATCTTTTTATTTTTTATGTTAAAATCCATGTGAGTAAAAGACGTTCTTCCGCAATTAGAGGAAGATACATTTTTTTCCTGCGCGTAGAAATAGCCGACTTAGCAATTCCCACACGCGTCTACTGGTAATTGAAAATTTAATTCCAATTTCTACATTTCTTGACTTTTCCAACTTATTTTTAGATATTTGGAATCGTTATCTCTTAAACGTTACAAATATACAATTCATTTCTCTGTAGGACCAAAATTAAGAAATGACCTAAAATCTTGTCATTGAGACGGGAAGCGTAATCCTTATCTAAACGGAAATGGTCATCAAATTCGCTTCGTATCTCCGCCCGTCGCACACCTGCAATACGTAGGTATATTTTCTACATTACAATGTAGTAATTATACTTTGTCGCAAAGTTAAATTTGAATTTTTTACTCAAAGTAATTTCGACTCGATTCCGTCGATATTTTTAATGTGAACGTAATTTTTCGCTGATTCCAAAGATATAAGAATCGAACAATTTTATAAAATGTCAGCACAATTTGAATTACTATATTTCCATAGGCGTACACAAATTATTTTCTTTTACATCTAAAATTGCATTTTAATTTTTAAATCATTTAAAAATCATAACTAGAAAAATAAACAAACAACCCGAAATTAACCCTTAATTTCCGGGGTGTTACATCACTCTACCCTTCAAAAAAGATTAAGCTCACCCGAGCTTCATACTTTTCTAACCTTAACATATACGCATAGGTTGCGTTAAACCAACAACTATAATTATACTTAAAATTATACCAATAACTTCGATACCATTAATTGTTCTCCAGCGCAAGTAGTGTTTCCCATTTGGTGTCGGCCGATGATTTCCAACCATAAAGTTTTTGTCGACCGCACTGGTACATTTCACTACAAGGATTAGGAATTTTTAAACTTAGGATTGGACTATGCCAGATATAGCGGAAGACGTGTTGCCTTCTGCTTGACGTTGAACCATACGTTGATCCGTCCAGTGTTGTTCTGGTAGTCTTGGATACAATTCGGCGATCACTGGAGCTGTAGTCTTGGTTGACTCGCTGGTGATGACCTCGTTGAGTTCCATATCCTTAGCATCTTCTGTCTTCTTTCTGTGATGGCGATGCATTAACAGCATGGCCAAGGTATTCCATAAACTTGCAAGGATAGTTATCCCGCAACCCATAGTTTCGTACAGATGTACTCCATTTAATATAACTCCTACACAATATTTAAATAATTTAAATATTGTGTAGAATCCAATCAGTCCACTAAAGAATAGTCCAATATCGGTGAACCATCCCCATACTTGCTTCATTGTCGAATGTGCCAGTTCTTTCATCTCCTCCGGATTGAACATCTTCAGGGTTGAAAACCCCTGTCCACTCGCGTCCATACCGGAAACTCGTCTCGCGATTATATTTTCGACTGCCTTTCGTTCGACCCCGAACGTCAGCACTCGTTGCACTTTGCTCACTTCTTCTTGAGTATATAATCCGAATTGTCCGACCGGTTGAATAGGACTAAACTCCAGCTTGGGATTAGCCTCAACGGTCAACAACTTCGGACTCTTCTTGATAGTTGGGTACGGTGTTAACCCGACCCACTCGTTGTCTAGATAATATAAAGGTGGCGTTAACCCACTACATTCTACTTCTTCCGCATGACCTTGAATGATGCGGGTCACCGGTGCCATGAACATTGTGCGGTTGTCCACCTCAATAGGAAGCTCGTGAAAACACTTGTCGGTTCTTCGTATCTTCACTAGTTTTGGAACACACTTCATGACGTAAAGTACTTCCCCCAAAACTCTTCCTACGTATCCTTTGTCGATTCTCAGCGTCTGGCTGATTGCATGTGGTGCAAATGGTGCCATCAATAATCGATTTCTCAAAACTTCCCGCTGCACTAAGCATCGTCTATTTATAGTGTCAGTGTATAATTGATTCAAATCTCGCTTATACGCCTGTTCGATATACAAGAACTTGCTATTTACGTAACTGGTGAGGTCAGTATTTGGGGCAAGGAGTGGCATCTTAGGTTGAAGATAAGTATTCTGAACTCCTTCCATAACTACTAGTCGCGGATGTTCTGTTTGCCACACTTCTTGGTCGCACAGCAACACCTTTCGTAACATAGATAGTGCGAAAATCTTCGAATCTCCTTCGACCACGATTACCTTCTCTCTTCCCTTTCTTCCTTCCACTTGCGTAGCAGGACCTCGATACAGCACACTTAAATTGTCATCACATTGACTGGAAGTTTTATCTTCCCAAATGGTTTCTCCTAACACGGTGTCAAAACAATGACCATCCGAAAAAGTGCAGGTCACCCCGCCCAATAAACTCACTGAGTTCTCTTCTAATTTTACCTTCGCAAGGTAATCACGAACGTGAATTTTTAAAGTTGCTAACACATATACATCTTCCCAGCTTTGACCATTCTCATGATAAGTCTCCCCTTTACAATTTCCCTTAGAGTCTACATGACCAATAAGGGTGAGAGACGTTGAAGTAGTTCCATTCATCACTATTTGCCCAATCCGTTGTTGGTAAATAGTTAACGTTTTGTACTTATGGACGTTGAAGCACTCTTCTTGTCCAATTTGATACACAAAGTTCGATAAACCGCCCGACACTAAAGAGCTGTGGCTATGCATGCCACAATAGCTCATTATTCTGGTGACTTCCACCAAACACGTTATTACTTTTAAATGTTTTATGTCATTCTTTTGGATGACCTGAATACCGATTTCCGTACTAACATAGTCTAGTTCCGGTTCCGGGCACTCGGCCACGTCACGAATTGACACTACCGAAATATCGCTGCCGGTGTCTTCACAGTCGTAGGCGATGAGTGTTGATACCTGACATACCCCCAAGGATAAGAGGATAAGGCTTAAGGACCACATCGCGTATTTCTAGCGTTTCACAAAAAAAACGTTGCACTGTAAGTTCACAGGAGTAGATGATACTCCACCTTAAAATACAAAAAAAAAAAAATGGTTTTAATTCAAAGGTAATAACAATACCTTTGTATGCATAACAAAAACCTGTATCATAAGATTACTTATTCGCAATCTTAGAACTAACGTTCTTTCCTTTGATACAAGTGCCTAAAATAAATCAAAATTCATACAACACAAAATTTAAATTCAAATAATAAAATCAAATAAAGATTTTCATCCAACCTTTAGGAATAAATGTTGAATCGATCGATATCCTTCCGGGCACAAATCTTCCGGAGACCCTCGGATATCAGTGATTAAATATTCATCCTGGACTGGTTAAGTGGCTACATAACTCACTGTTTTGTAGTCACTATACCAGTCTCCCATGCACAGTGTACCTATTTGGTACATTATTTTTTAATTTAAAGGATTTCGAGAGGATTGCACCGTGCCCTCGAAATATCGTCGGAAAGCTACTACGTATAGCTTAGATTACTTTACTTGTCCTCCTTCCGAGAGTAAATAACACCGCGCTCTCGAAATGACGCTCCTCGCTTTAACTCTCATAAGAGTTCTCCCAACTTCCATCGTACGACCTTTGCTTATACAAGGTGCACGATACTCCCTTATTAGAATGGACCACATAGGACCCACTCTTCACTGGAACTATCCTGGTTTCTTTACGGTACGATCAAGTGAACCACATCGGACTCACCCTGTACCAAGACTCTTCAACATGAGTGAACCACATAGGACTCACTTGCAGTTCAACTTTAGTCAATATCTTTGGCATTACTAATGCAAAATTCTCAACCAAAATCAAAATAAAATTCAGGTCAATATTAATCATGGAAAAATTCTCAACCAAAATCACAAAATAAGAACTTCAGGTCAAGATTAATCATGGAAAAATCCAAAATCCAAAATTCTAAAATAAGAGCCCACTAGGCTACTAACAATTCTATTTCGACGGAATTTTACCGCTCAGCGAAGAGTCGCTATGATAATATTCTACCCCGTTACCATACAGGGAGTATTGAGGAGTGAAACAAAAAAAATTTCTTTAATTTCCACTTCAAGAGATGATCGATACTTTGCAATAAAAAAATTTTTTCTTTCGAATTCTCAATGCTCCTTTCATAATACAAGAAACGCCGTGACCGCTAGTCCTTGCTCTAGGATCACGTAAGTCAATAGAATTTGTTCAAAAACCCCACAACAAATAATAACTAAGTTTATTTTATTGTAAAGTTCCTTACTGTAACCATTATTCTATTCCAATCATGGGAATAAAAGCATCTTTCAAAATCAATAACCCAAATGTTTCCAAAATAATTGTCTCTAAATGAATTCACAATTAATATTCATAAAACAATTCAACCCAAAACAGATACTTCAAATCATATGTGAACCCAAAATTCCCTTCTACATTAACTGTCAAACGATCGTTTATATCGTAATAAATTGTTTGATATTTAAAGATTACAAAATGAATTACAATCAAAGCAATGTTACTTAATTCAGAACCGAATTATCTTCCCAATTTTCATGGTTAAATACAGAAAATAAATATTTTAAATCTATACCAACCAACTTAACTAAACCAATTGAGGATTCATTTTAATAAATGAAAAAAAAATCAATCGAAAGTTTTCATCTAAAATTTCTAATATCATGTCTATTTTAACTGGCTTTTACAGCTAGGAGCAGATCTGCCTATGATAATATTCTACCCCGTTATCATACAGGTAGTATTGAAAATCAATTATAAATTTAACCGCTCTGGCGCGCGACGAAGTCGCCCAGACCTACGAAGTACCGGTTGCGCTTCCAGTTCTGCGTCACTCCCACTCGACCCATTTCCACTTCCATTTGACTCGTCCGAGCTCGCTCCCGATTCATCGGAACCACTCGGTGTCTGCGCATTGAGAGGAGGTGGCATAATAACTTCCCACAATGGAGGGGGCAATATTATTTTCCTACCCTGGCGCTCGACGGTGGAGCTGTCTGAAAGATCATCAGCTTCGTCCTGAGACTCGAAATTCTCCAGGTCGGAATCCACCGAGTCATTCCTGATTCGCTGTGGTACCGATCGTTGCTTATTTCCTGGTGTTTTACCTAAATAGGGTTTTAACCTGTTCACGTGAACTATTTGTTCCTTGCGTGAACCCACCAATCTTATTTTATAAGTGACCGGTCCAATCTTACTAATAATTTCAAAAGGTCCGATCCAACTTTGACTCAATTTCTTAGATAGCCCGATTTTTGACGCTAAATCTCTCAAATAAACTAAGTCCCCTACGTTAAACGTTCGTTCTACCGTCTTTTCACTTAATTTTTCCACCTTAGCTGACACCTCAACTGGTGACTTTCGTTTCATCGCGGAGCGTCGTGGCGCCGCATGAATAACAGATTTATTTTGAACTTGAGGAGCTTTTTGTTGAACGATCTCAACCTCCTCCTCCAGGTCTGTCATCACGTGAATATCGTCCCAACCGACTTGTGACAAATTGGATGTTTTATTTACCGCTGTCTTACGCGTCTTTCGTGGTCGAGGTGTTTTAATCTGAACCGGGTCAGAAACCTTGGAAGATTTTATTGAGCCCTCCAACGTCTTTATTATTTCGTTTTCCCCGAAAAAATCTGAAACGTATTCGAGCCACTCATTCCACTCTTTATTAGGCGTTTTCAGTTTATCCGCACTCCTATTCACACCACACTTTGGGTTTTTTTCCGGTTTCCGCCTGAACCCTCTAGAAACTATTCCCAAATTTACTTTACCCGTCACTTTCGGGAGTGGTAAAGTTTTCGCTTTCACGTACACCCCAGTATGGGTCGACACAACCCGTACTCGTCCACGGTTATTGTGCCTTGCACTTCTCCTCTTACGTCTGTTCTGGGCCATCCCCCAGATACCTGAATTCTCTTGACATTCATCTATTGTGTACAAGGAAATTCTTTGACCCCACAAAATCATAATTGGGTCCCCCGCATAATCGATAACAGCTTTTTGAGCTGCCAAAAAATCTCTCCCTATTAAAACTTGTACATCATGTAATAGATTTTCGTCGACTACTACCATCGAATGCTCAACTTGATGATCCTCTCGGTCCTTGGTATTAGTGGCCCCCACTGATACCTCCGCTGTTCCATAAACTGTTATATGATGTCCTGTAACACCTCTTAGAACCAGACCTTCAAACCCATCTGGATCAATCATTGATTCGGGAACCAGCTGTCTTTGAATAAGAGTAGCTGAAGCACCTGTATCCACTAAACACCTACAGAAGCAACCGTTTATTTCAAGTACCGCAATGTGTGGTACCAATAATTGTAGATCCACAACCTGGATTTCAGGAGTGAAATCCCTAAATTTAGCCCAATACGACTCTCGACCTAAGTTCAATGACTTGGACATTTTTGCTCTCTTGGAATTAAACCCTGAGTTTCGCCTAATCCCATTATTTGTCCTTTGGGGACATTTATCAGCCCAATGACCTAATTCATTACAAACATGACATGGTCGATGCCCTGTTTTACCATGATAACCGATAACTCCCTGTACCTCAACCACGTTGTGGTTAAACCGGCGCCCTAAAATTATTTCTTGCACCATCTCATGATGCTCTGCTAGTTCTTCACACGCTTCCAACGTTAATTTATCCGTACCTATCAACGCTGCGCCGACAACCCTAAATAATTCTTTCTTTAACCCTAATTTAAATTGATTTACCATCAACTCCTGATTTTTCCGCCTTAACCCCGACTCTTCACCTGTTTTCGCTGAACGCAAGTCTTCCTTTAGTACTTTCCCACCTAAGGTACGAATCCTCGTACAAAATGTGTTAACAGCCTCGCTTGGACCCTGAAAACACCTATTTAAATTTAGTTGATCTTCTCCTGGCCGTTTGCGCGGAGAGAATTTAGTGATCAACCTTGATTTAAAATCATCGTAACTTAAATTATCTAACGTAGTGTCGGATTTGAAGAAATCGTACGCTGGTCCTACCAACCTATATTTTAATATTTTTAACGTATCATTTTGTGGCCAGCTATCTAGTCGACTTCTTTGCTCTAACTTATCGAAATACCGCAGTACTTCTTTGCCATTAAAATGGTCTAACGTAGCCGCAATTGTTCCCAAGCTATAATAAGGTGCTAGACCCGTAGGTAATGCAGCGACTGGCGTACTCGGTGCGCTAGCCTGTTGCATCGTTACATCACCCGCTCCTACATTAACCGGTACGTTAATATTCTCTTGTAACGGCATTTTACTTTAACTTTAATAAGTTCTTACTTGAAAAACTTATTCTATCTTCTCAATTAATTCCTTAAAGTCAATTAAGCAACTCAACTTTCACAAATTATTAATTTTACCAATAATTCTTAAAATTATCAAGCAATTCTGTGCTCTACACGCTTTGAGTAGAGTTCAAAAAAAATACAATTAATAAGCAACACAATTCTACACGCTTTGAGTAGAATTTAATATAAAGTAAAATAAAATTTAAATCATTCGCCACACAACACTCAATAATTTGATTTCGCAAATTTTTTCTTTCTACGAATTATTTTATCAATGAAATAAATCAACTCAATACTTCTGTGTTCCAAATGTGAACACAACAAACACAAAATAAATCAAATCTTCGAGAAAAATTTTATTATCCAAAATTTTTCCTGATTCTTTCAAAAAGGCCATTAACGTCTCTTAATGCCCCAAAATGCTCATCCCATCTAACACAATTAAAATCAAAATTTGAAAATTTTCAAAAAAAAATTTTCCAAAATTTTTTCTGATTTTTTCAAAAAGGCCGTTAACGTTTCCTAGTGCCCAAAATGCTCATCCCACCGCTGCCACCATTTGTAACAACCGGGGGTGCGTTATTAAAATTAATTATAAAATTTTCTCTTAAAATTTTGATAATAATTTCAGAAAACACAAGAACCTTTTTACTTGGCCTAAATAAAAAGTCACCCCAGAATGTTCTCTTAATTTATTTGGTTTCCCAAAAATTTCTCGAGTTTTGAGATACTCCTGAATTTTTGGGAATATCGACGAAGGTTCCACGGTAACAAAGGACAGTCTATTTTTAGTTTTTACGCTGCCACCCGACAAAATTCTCTTTGTTAGTTGTCCTGGACCTCTTCGATACTTTTTGGTAGCTCTGGTTTGGTTTCCCAATCTTCACGAAATGACGTAAATATCGCTGGCTAATGTAGGGTGAAAGGTGCCCTGTGCAGTGATTTTGGGAAAACGTAGGAATCGTTAACTTTTGAAAAACTTCCACCTTTATTTTATGGGGTTCTTTTAAATTCAAAATAAAAGAATTAATATTTCCCAAATATAACAATTTATTAAATTAAACTGAATTATTTACAAAGATTTACAAAATAATTAACTCGAAATTATAATATGACAACACTTTTGCCACAGTATATTCAACAAAATAACTTTTTGAAAATAATAATTGACGAAACATTCAACCACCTACAAATTTTTTTCCGTCTCTGAATATCAATTATTCAGATTTCCAAAATTAAACATAAAACAGATTAACTTATCAAACCTTACTTTATACGATTAAATAATATTGGCTAAACTTATATGCAGCCAAAACTATCAACAAACGAGGAAACAATCGTCTCGCGATTATCCTTTAACATTAAGTATCAATAACCTGATGAGCGAATCTCACTCCAATCAATTATTATAATATAAGGAACCCAAATACATTTCCTTAACAACTCGTTAGAATACAAAAATTTGCGTTCTCAAATTATGATTTGACAATCGCGCACACAAAATAAAATCATTTATCAGTAAACAATAAATTTTACCTTTAGTTGTTTCAGCAAACCACAAAAACTTAACTTATTTATTTAAGTCGAGAAAATTAATTAAATTATTTAATTTAATTGATTACCACTAACTTATTTATTCAACCAATGGTTTGATAAATAGTTGCAAACAAAATTACTAATTGAGCTTTTGTACTGTAAAAAAAACTCAATTATCAAAACTCAAAAACCCAAATCGCACTTGGAGTCTTCGACTTCAGCTTTGTTTTTCGAAATTTGCTTCCAAAATGGCCAGCAAGTTTCTTAGCAACAGGTGAAGGAGGACTCTCTATTTAATTCACAAAATTAACCCGCACAATCGAGTCTACGAATATGTACCCTTATCAAAAAGCGTCTATGATCACTCCCCCTGGAGCAACGCAGTTTGATGCAGGTAACGGCCGGACTCCCTCTTATCAGTACAGTTACCCATATTTATAACTTCTGACCCACTTCTCTTCCAAAGTGAATCTTTTTATTTTTTATGTTAAAATCCATGTGAGTAAAAGACGTTCTTCCGCAATTAGAGGAAGATACATTTTTTTCCTGCGCGTAGAAATAGCCGACTTAGCAATTCCCACACGCGTCTACTGGTAATTGAAAATTTAATTCCAATTTCTACATTTCTTGACTTTTCCAACTTATTTTTAGATATTTGGAATCGTTATCTCTTAAACGTTACAAATATACAATTCATTTCTCTGTAGGACCAAAATTAAGAAATGACCTAAAATCTTGTCATTGAGACGGGAAGCGTAATCCTTATCTAAACGGAAATGGTCATCAAATTCGCTTCGTATCTCCGCCCGTCGCACACCTGCAATACGTAGGTATATTTTCTACATTACAATGTAGTAATTATACTTTGTCGCAAAGTTAAATTTGAATTTTTTACTCAAAGTAATTTCGACTCGATTCCGTCGATATTTTTAATGTGAACGTAATTTTTCGCTGATTCCAAAGATATAAGAATCGAACAATTTTATAAAATGTCAGCACAATTTGAATTACTATATTTCCATAGGCGTACACAAATTATTTTCTTTTACATCTAAAATTGCATTTTAATTTTTAAATCATTTAAAAATCATAACTAGAAAAATAAACAAACAACCCGAAATTAACCCTTAATTTCCGGGGTGTTACACAGTCAATATTGCGATATTTTGGACACATAGCGAGAAGCGGCGACTCAATGGAAAGACTGGTTGTGGAGGGCAAGGTAGAGGGACGAAGACTCAGAGGAGGATCGCGAACCCGGTGGACGGACCAGGTGAAGAAGATGGTGGGCTGTGGGCTGACGGAGGCATCGTATAGGGCGCATGACCAGAGGGCATGGTCCTTAACAGTAAACGAAACATCTCTATAAGATCACCATACTCTCTCGAGAGTGAAGGATTGAGGAGGAGAGGAGGACTTACTAGACAAATCCTACCCGAGCTACGGTTCGAACCTGCGCCTGCGTGCCAACCTTACCATACATTTGGAGTCGTCGAGTTAACCTTCAGACCTACCTAGGTTGCTATATTTTATAATATATGTTATGTAATCAAATTGACCTCTCGATTAATTCTATAAAACAAACAGTCAAGGTGTATGTAAAGTATAATGAAAAAAAAGAACCGGGTTATGATGTGATAATAATAGGCAGGATTTTGAAAGATCACTCACTAGAAGGAATAAAAATGATCACAATCACATTTAATACCGTTCTTGGATTGGGCTAATTCCTCTCATAATGGTAGATGGCTCAAATAATTCTTTTCCAAAAATTATACAGTACGAACCCAACAGAAGCTGCAGCCTCTTATTGTTCGATTAGTTTACTGCCTCTTTCTGTCTAAAGTATTCGAGAAAATCTTCTATTATATTATATTAAATATTACTAAATAACAGTGCTTTCCCGCAATTCAATTCAAAATTTTTTTTCAATCAGAGGCGCGCGCGCCTAACTTGTTTATATTTAGTATAAGGCATGGATGTATAATAGATTAGGTGAAGTGACGGGCTATGATTTGATCGAAAAATATTGAAACAATTTTGTAGTCAGTGTGCGAGAGAGATTACCCATAAAGAATAGACGAGGCGCGTCACGGGCAGCGTGATTAAACACATAATGCATATGCATAACTGCATTTTATTGCAGATTTAAGTCGAATACAAATTAGTTCTGTGTTAATTTTTTATATCATAGACAAAAACAAGAGAAATTAACAAAACAGTCAACTGTCGATAAGAAAAAATCAAAATTAGATCGGTCATAATTAATTAAATTTTCTCTTGTACGAAATTTGTGTACGTTTTAGTGAATTTTTTCACTATTGATTCGTTTTACTCGTCTTTAAATAGACAAAATTAAATTATATCATTAAATTAATAATTATTATAAATTCCCATGCATATAAAATAATTATTAATTTGATGATATAATTTAATCTTGTCTATTAAAGGACCAGTAAAACGACTAAATTGGGAAATAATTCATTAAAAAGTATATAGTTATATAGGTAACAAATAAAATAATGTAATAAGAGTTCAAATAGTCTTAATTTCATGAAAGTATGTAAATTTCTTAACTTTTTAATATTTGTAATTAAATTGTTCCTACTACCACAATGCTTCAAACACGTTCAAACATAATATCCTCGGATATCCTTGTCTAACACAGCCGGCGACGTTCAAGGTCCATGCCGTAGGTAGCCGTCACGTCACCTAACCTATTATACATCCGTGGTATAAGGTGTACTTTTTGATTGTCAATATCATATTGGCTACTATGTCAATGTTTTGGACAGCCACATAGGGTAAAGTAAGGTAATTTGGTGATATAGTTAATTTGGTGATACTTTTTCAAAAATTCACCAACAACTTACCGTTTATCAAAATAATTTAAAATTGTTATCATATACTTCATACCAGTTTCATCTGACTATTCAAGAAATTACAGGCTCTTATCTTATGTAGTTACCTCCCAAAAAAACTTTTAATGTAATATGGTATCATTTTTCATATTTACTTCAGTGTTATACGTGCTAGGTAGTAAATGTGTTCTAAATCAATCAATAAATAAGGTAATATAGTGTTTTTTACATTATACTTTTAGAGTAAAGCCTACTTTTCAAAATGGCATAAATGAAATTACATGTTATTGTTTATTAATTAAATTAACCCTTACGTTGTAACGGTGTTTTCTTACCATGTGCGAATGCAATTTTACTGATTTAAGATTATGTTATTTAAATTATTTTTTTACGGCGTTAATATAAATTTTTTATATATACAATATTGTCAAAAAAGGCGGTCAATAGAGAGTACTTTTTGAAAATAATTTTATTTTGGCATTTCAGGCTATCACCAAATTACCTGTCCTTCAAATTACCAAATTTCAAAGTATTATTAGTAATCAAAAATATAGTACATACACTTCTGAAAATATGGTGAGAGCAAACCAAATGGTTTTACAGGAAGGTATGTCAATTTAGAAAGCTGCAGCACAAGTAAATATTCTTTGGACCTCGTTTAAAACGCTTTATTTAATCGTGCTAACAAGGATTTTTTTGATTTTTCGATTTTTAATACGATTTTCTAAATTTCTATTACTTTATCCTTGTCGTAACGCAAATTATATTTTTTTAAACCCTAGCTCACTTTTTAGGCATATTATTTCCCTTTGCGCCTCTTCTCTTGCTTTCGTTTTTGGCCGCCCCTAATTTTATCCGCCCCTGTGTTTGCACATTGTGCACAAAGGCTCTGACTACAACTACCATCAGCAACATCAGTTCACCAAATACCAAAGTCAAACAGAAAGCAGAGATATTCAAAGGCAAAATTATTAACAACACTACAGGATCTTCAGAAATCAGGATTTTTACGGCTCATGAAGATTAGAAGCGAAAAAAATTCAATAAAGGTTTAAAGAAAAATGATGACTGGAAATGTGGTGTCTGTGGTAAAAGTTATGATGAGGATGTACAAGAAAAGAATGGTGTCAAATGGATTCAATGCTCCTTCTGTTCTATTCCATACCACATCACTTGTTAATCACAGGCAAATGAAGACGAAATCTTTATGTGCGATGGTTGTTCTCTTTCAGATTTCGAGTAATTATGTTATATTTAAAGTATTTTAAGTTTTAAATTAAGTTTTATAACTAATTTTAGTTTTTTTAGTTGTCACCAAATTAAATGTCCTATATCACCAAATTAAATATCCTATCACCAACTTACCTACCTTTTTTTAAAAAGAAAGATGTTCGTTTTTAATTAAGAAAATGGAATTCAAATAAAACAAAATACCTCTCAATAGGCAGGTATAAAGTGATTCTATTATTATACCAGCAAAAATCGGGAAAAACTTTCAAATTAATCAAACTGTATCCATGTAAACAAAATTATCACCAATATACCTTACCTTACCCTACATTCCAATTATTGGAACTGTGATAACATCTCTCAAGTTCTGTGTGTCAATTAAAGTATTTGATTTCTATTTGCGTTATTTTGAGTTTTCCCAAGCTACCGGTATTTTTTTCAGAAACCCATGACCTAGTTTCCACATTTAATCAGGAGCTGGTTTATTATCATCGTGGCAAACAAACTAGAAGAGGTCCTCTCCGGATTGTGACGGACTCTGGCTTCTGTTTAGATTATCCCTCTCATTAGAGGTTGAGATTCAGAGGGTAGTTTTTGTTACAAATCTACAAAAAAAAACACTAAGACGTATCTTGCACTAAATATTCTTTATTTTTATCAAAAATCAAAGTCAAATTTTTACAAAACATTTGTAACTTTCTCAAATTTACAACGTACCCCCTTGGGAATTCGTACGGAAGTCATTTCTAAAAGTATTTCCGGCCCCCTCCCGGCTTCATCGAGATCCAGAAGCGCCGCTAAATTTTCAAAATTTACAAACTCGATACAAACTTTAAACTTAAAAAACTACCCCAACCAAAATTTTCTTTACCCCAAACGGAATACTACAATATACAGATTGCTATCAATAACTTTATACCAAAGCATATCATCGGCATAAAAGTGTGTAAGAAGTTGGTATGACACCAATTATTATCAGCTGTAGTGTAAAGCGAGTGGTAGCAAGTTACCTACAAAAATTTCGCAATTTATTCAAGAATAAGTTAGAGCAATAATTTTGTAAACAGACTTAAAATTTGATTTCTTTCAAATTTTTTTGCACCTTGAAAATTAAAAGCAATTTATTCATAAGGCGCATATAATATTTTAATTTTGAACTTTGTTGGCTCTATTAGATGACGTTATCGTAAATCACGTTATCGCTAGTGATATTAATTATTGTATCATCAGTTTAATATAGAGGAAGGCTCTTGTTAAGTTGAATTAATTTAATAATGGTTTTGTATAATTTTAAATATTTATTGAAATTAACGAGTGACAAAGCAAAAAAATTAAATTTTGATTCATGAACGAATAATTTCCGGGGTTCATGGCTGAGCCGACTCATTACTTGAAGCTCAACCTCGTCTGCAACTGGTAGCAGCAAATCTGATAAGATCAAAAATCTGATGAGAAAAAAAAAGAAACAGAACTCGTCTCGCAATATTTTTTGTAAATAATAATGAATGCACAGAGCAAAAAACAAAATATTCCTTCTAAAATTTAGCTTAAAACATTTTTTGGTCTATTCGCTGGGTGCGTGACATCTGGCCACCTTTTTTGCACAATTTGTTCGCAGCGGCCGCTGGCGTCGTTTTTAATACCCCCATTATGCACTTCGCACCCAGAGAATGGGTGCGTGACATCTTGCCACCTTTTTTGTACAATTTGTTCGCAGCGGGCGCTGGCGTCGTTTTTAATACCCCCACTATATAGCCACCCAGCGAATAGGAAGTAGTGCCGGCGTATATCGTAGGTAAACTAGACTAGGGGCGCCAAATTGTAAAGGGTGCTTCATCAATAGCGATTAAGATCTAAATTAACTATTTGAATGGATAATATTATATTGAGGTATTATAATACGATATCGTAAATTTTTCACAGAAATATTAAATACAAAAATGGTCGGACTATCTACGTCAATGCCTAGTTCGCTCAAATTGGTCCTATCGTGCGACCTTGTAACTTTTAACCATAAATTTATTTCCAAAAAGAACAAATCCAATTAATTTATACTCCCTTTCACAATTATTCTTCTTTTTAAAAAATCTTTGCTAAAAAGGAAATAACTCACTTTTCTTCGATTATTTTAGCTATTTATTAATTTCAAAAATTCAAAATTCTATATTCAACCACTCGGAAAACACTGAAGTGCAAATCTGTCTAGAAAAGCTTCTCAAAAGAAGTATAACGTATTCCTTATCTTCCCCGAAAGGATAACGCGGTCTGCGGCAAACCAAAGCTGGGAGATTAAAATATCTACCAACTTTATTCAATTTTAACGCAAGACCAATGATTATCCGGCTAGCTACTGGACTAGCGGTATGCGAAGGGTCGCGAGTTGACGTTTAGAAATCAAGCATACAAGAATCGATAACAATTTAATAAAAAAAAATTACTCTCTAGTGATGCTGGAGTAATTCGCGTTGTCGTACAGTTTCAAATAGCTTCAAGAATTGACGGCAGTCAAAGAGCAATCTTTAGCGTAATCAATTCCACTGTGAACTACATGCAGCAAAAAGTTACCGAAAACCTTATCACAAATCTTAGCAATTTTATACATAGAAGTTATTACTCACTCAGTTTCAGAAAGCTTTCATTGCTGTAGTGTTTACAAAAAAATTGTGATGGTAAAAATACAGTGCATTACAAAACTTCAAGATGTGATAAAACATTAGTCTTCTTCGAATGTTCGAAAAAGAGTACGATAGCGAAATAACTCGTCCACACAGAGAATCGTCGTCAGAGAATTTTGATGGTGTCCAAACATCTATTTGGGCCTGACAACTATCAAAAAGAGCGGATATAGTTTTGTTTGTTCACAACGATTTATGAGTGCCGATTTAGTTTGAGTAGGCAGATATTTTTGGTTTCTGCAATTTCTGAATTTCGTGCCAGGTCGTTTTTAACAAGTGTACTGGCTCTCGCATATGATTTTGGTTTGCTTCTGTAAGTATCTGGCAAGTAATAGAGTTGCTCTTTTAGATGCGCGAACTGGATTCAGCGACGTGTATTAGGTCCAGTTTTCATCTGAAAATCCGCACGTCCGATCTCGATTGAAAGAGAGTACCTGTCACTATATAAGTTTAAAGGAGCTCGAATAAATATACATTTTTTTCTTTCCAATTCGTGTTGCTGATTCAACAATTCCAATTCAAAATTTTGGAGGGGATAAATGTCGTGGGCAAAAGGGAAATTTGGAAATAAAAAAATCGAGTTGCAAGGAGTTCAGTTTTTTGTTTATGTTGGAGAGGTAATGTTTTTTTGGGATGAAATGAGATGTAATTCCAATTCGCCAACTGATTTTGAATTTCATTTCTGGCTAACCCTTAAAGGTTGCTGTATGTGGGAACTTAAGTTTTTATTTTAATTTGAAGGTGGGTATACTTTTTGATTGTGGCGCGGAATTTTCAATTTGGTAAATCGATTGTTTAGCAAACGAAGCAAATAATGAGAACTACAGAGATGAGAACGTTGAGATCGATGGCGGAAGTGGCGTTGTGGGATAGAGTAAGAAGCGAGGTAACGCGCGAAAAATGCAAAATCCAGGATGTTGTCAGATGGACTAGACACTAGAGCAAGGAGAAGGTTTTGGAGAGACCACGTCAACAGAATAGACGACGGACGAATCGCAAAACTTGCTATGACAGAGAGACCTAAAACCAAGAGGCCCCCCGGAACACCCCCAAAGAGATGGAAGGACAGCTGGACGTCCGAATCCCAAGAAGGCAGAACTTGATTAACGAACAGGGCTAAGCCCTATTATAAGAAGAAGAAGATTGTTTAGCACAGTCATTTTACATTACATTTCTTGGAACTGTCATTAGATCTCTCAATTATTTTTATCAATTAAAGCTATTTATTATCACCTGTGTTGCATTGGAGATAGCCAAAACTAATTTTTATTTCAGAATCCACACGGCTTCGCTTCCACGATGCATACAGGGCGGGTGTATTACATCGTTGCTACAGAAACTGGAGAGGTTCTCTCCAGATTGCGACAGACTATGGTCCCTATTTTGGTTACCCAAGTAACATTTTCCCCCTGCTAGATATCTGCTAGGGCTCTGGCAGAGAAATTTCGCAGGGCCCTGTCTCTGTAATCGGATTGTAACAGGGCTCTGTCACATAATATGAGACAGAGAAAATGGACCCTGCAAACCCTCTGCAGAAAATTTGTCGCAAATCCTAACAGGGTATCTGTTAGGTACCCTGTCAGAGACTCTGCAAGAGCTCTGTCAGGCACTCTGCCAGAGTCTCTGTCACAGAGACTCTGGCAGGGCTCTGTCTGTCCCTGTTACAGAGACAGACAGAGACAGGTATAAAAAAATATTAAATTTTAATAAAATAAATTTATGTCACATTTTTTTAGAAAAATTTATTTTTATTTTTAGATTCTTGCAATCCATTGATTGTGTTATTACATCGCATCGAACTAATTTAACTCTAGGGGTTTCAATTTTATTTACATGGTTACATTTAATTATATCTATTAACTATTAATATATTCTAATGCTTGGTATTCTGTATTATTGATTGAATTCCATTCTGTCGATGTTGTTACCTATCCTGAAATAGTTATTTACATGAAAGTCAGGAAAATGATATATTACTGACGAGGAGCAATGTTGAAATACGAGGCACTTTGTGCCGAGTATTTTAGAGCTCCGAGTAAAGTGAGATATTTTCCTGACGTATTTTGTATTAAATTTTTCCAAAAATCGTAAAAAATCGAAATTTTTGAACAACATTTTGTTGTGGGCTACACCTGGCTAGCTCAATAATGCAGCAATGAAATCTTTCTCCCAGAGTCGGAGTTTACGTTTACTTTAGAAATAACTTACCTCTCTTATAAAAAGGTTGGTGAATCTTTTAGAAATAAAATCAATTGAATCCAAATAAAACATTATAATAAGAAATAATAAAAATAAGTAGAAAACATGAATAATTAACAGAAATCAATACAGAATTTGATTATTTACTTCTAGTAAATAAATTGTAACATTTAATTGGACATAAAAGTACTTAAATCTAAAACAATAAAACATTGGTAAGCGTAGATTACTTTTGTCGTTATCTTTAAATAGTTCATATTTTTAATTTAATTTATGATTAAAATTAAATTTTAAATTTTACATTTAATATACAATTTAGTAAATGTTATTAAGGTACATACCGAAGTTTTATCATAACGTTAAATTAACTTTGTTATGCAATTATCGAAGTCACTTGATGATTTATTCAAATGAGTCCATTTGTCGAGATGTTCCAAATATGTTGGTGCGTGGTCCAATATTATTAGAAATTCCATTATTAATTGGTTGCACATTATTTAGCGAACACTTAAATTGGTTGCACATTATTTAGCGAACACTTAAATTGGTTATAAGTTTATAATATTACCAAAACACATATTGATAACTTCTTAATATTAAATTAACAATTGTTTATTGAGAGATTCAATTTACGACACATTAAAAGATAACATCACCTTTATGTTGGTAATTATATTTATCAATTAGATACATTTTATCACTTATTTAAATAATTAAGTTAAGTCATTATAAGCTACTGACTTCTGCCTTCCTCCGAGGCTAACTAACGAGTCTCTTCTTTTTATGAGAAATGTACCCTTCCTCTGTATTTATTTTTGAATGACTATTCCTAATTGGTTGTTCGTAATGACCTGTGGGTCGTGAACCAATAAGATTAAGTTTTACAAGGATACAAGTGAACAATGAATTTCTAGGAAGAATGTGAAAACCAGCCTGTAGGCTCTAGCATTGATGCTTAATTATGCAAAATTGACTATTTTAAACATAAAAGAATTTTATGATTATATTTATACAATAACAAATTCCCAGACGTTCTTTATTTAAACACATTTATTAGTTTACCAATGAAATCGAATAAGTAATATTAAAGTTTCATTTATTTTATAAAATTAAATAAGTAAAATTAGATTTTTTTTAAAGGCGCAATTTTTTAGAAGCGTGTTAATCGTAACAATTCCCTTTAAAGTTATAAAAAAAACAAAAAAAAAATGCGTAATAGTCGTAGTAAAATAATAGTAAAGTTAGAAACATACAGAAAATGTTTCACAAAACCAAAATTAATTATTTATTCAGTCACCATATAAATAGGAAAAGGATTGTAAAGGAAACAAAAGGAATTGGAATAGGAAAGGATAGTTTCTTGAGATATTCACGGAGGGACTAGCTCGAAAATGATAACAAGATCTTATTGTTCTTCTGAATCAAAGGATTGATTCAGGAAATATATGTTAGGCGCCACTTGATTTGGGATATCCTGACCCTAAAATCAAGAAATGAAGCCAGAAAAATATTGGTGCAATCATATTTACAGCACATAAAAGAAAGTTTATATTAAAAAACTTGAAAAGTGTAATCATATTTACAACACTGCACAGGGTAAAAATCATGCCATCATATTTACAGGCTTAAAGATCAATTATTCATAAAAATTATTAGAGTTCTTAACATGGACTAATTAACAATGTACGAGGAGGTAGACAGTTCCTGCACGGGATTCAGAACCGCTATGATCCTACAGGTGCATGCGCGTTAGAACATGAAATATTCCATAAGAATTTACAAAAGGTCATCATATTTACAAACCATTCTAATTAATCCTCAAGATCTTAATCTTTGTAATTTAAATGAAATAAAAAACTAATTAACTTCATATTATGTTCAGACAAATATTTAGAAAATATCATGAAAACTAACGGGATCAAAATCTATGTTTCGCCCTACCTAATTAATCAAAAATAATTTACTAAAGGGATTTCCCTAAGAATACAAAGTGTATTATTCACAGTCACCAACTTATTAAAATAAAAAGGTGCCCCAAAATTCAGAGTTCGGACCTGTAGATTTAATAAACAAAACAATTACAGAGTGACATTCGGTATCCGCGTCAACCGAGCGCTCTAATCCCAATAAAGTCTTGAAATCAACCCAAGTTCTCCTTCCATCATCCGAGGTTTAAAATCATATTTACATTAAATTAGTGAATAATCCAAAATCAAACTATGTTAACTTCGTCTTGTATCTAGAAAATATTTAATAAAATCAAGAGAAGACTAACGGGACCAAAAGCTGGGTTTTGCCCTACCTAACCTAAAATTAAAAATTAATAAAGGGATTTTCTAGAAAAGTTTCGAAGTGTATTACTTCAGATAATAAATTATCAAAATAATCAGTTGTATCAAAATTAGGAAGTTCAGTCCTGTAAAGGAAATTCAACCAAATAAAATTACAGAGTAACATCAAGAGTCCGAGTCGTCTTGTCATTATTTGTCCCAATAAATTATAAGGAAGCATCCCATTACAAATTTTCCCAACCTAACCTGATGTGAAGAATCAAATTTACAATATTCAATTTCCGGTATTGAATATTTCAGAAGATATGGAAACTTACTTCATATCCGCCACTCCTGAATGGGGATTATGAAAATATTATTATGGGCCAGACGCCTAAATTGTTATTGGCCAGACGCCTAAAATTTAATGCGTTGCATTTAAATTATTTAATATTTATAGAGCTCTTTTTCGTAGAATATGGCAGGTTTAGTTCTAGTCGCAATGGTCTTTCATAACACAAAAATTAGATACTAGCTAATTTTAAGCTAAAGTTAAGCTAATTTTAAGCTAAGGGAATTTTAAATTTTTATAGTTAAAATAATTATTAATTTAGATAACTTCGTAAATTACGACATTTAATAAATTCAACAATACACAAGAAAAGAAAAAGGGACATAATGTTCAATCTTACAACACGGGACGTTATAGTTAATTCAATAAAAAATTTTTTTTTTAACATATTCACGCGTGACGTTAAAGTTAAATAATATAAACTTAATTTATTTCAGACAAAAGTAAAAGTAATAAAATACTCGACATTAATTATTAATTAGACAAAACAAATTCAAAACACTAAAAATTAAGACAACAAAATACAAAATTAGATAGGCTTTCAAGTGACAACTACGTTAGATAGATTGATTTATTAATTAGACAAACAAATTTAAAATGCTAAAATTTATGATATCAAAATACAAAAATTTTATAAGTTTTCAAGGAATAACTACGTTAAATTGATTAATTATTAAGAATAAAAATTTTAAAAAATGATAAAATTAAAATATTAAAAGTGAAATGAGCCTATCAACAAAACAACATTACATTTACCGACTATAGGTGATCAATCCATAATCAATGGTAAAGTAAATCAAGGAGCGATTAAACATTATTGGGGTTGCGACCAAAGACTACCATATTATGATGTGGAATAAAATATTTTATTTTATTCGGAACGATACGAAAAGAAAATATTAAGATAAGTGACGGCAAGATAAGATTTTTTGCTCGAGACTTATCGGTATAAGATATTATTAGATTGCTAGCGATATTCAATTGATACGCGATGCTAATCATTTGAAGTTAATCATCGATATTTCTGTTATCTTTTAGATAAAATATATTATTATCGTTAGTTGTTATATTTTAACAACTAACCATAACTATAATATATAACTATTGTTATAATTATTAAACTATTGTTGACCTAAATTTCAAAAAAAAATTGTTAATTAAGGAACTTAACTTACTATACTAACTAAATCTTAAAGTAATCGGCAAAATTGGTATAGGCAAAGATAATGATTGTTTAAAAACCCGTCGTCAATAAGTTCTCTCAAGTAACTTTGTAATTCCTTAACAGCCAAACACATGTCTTGGAAGCACTAAGGGATTTAAACTGGAATACGCATTACCAGACGTAATTCTGATTCCTTATTTATTTAACAGCAACTGAATAATTGCCAAAATAATTTATTTGGGCCATAACCAAGATGTTAATAAAAGATGTTTAATAAATTCCTAACTCTTCTTATTGAGCTGAGGAAAGCCGATAACAATGATGTTAAAAAGATTAAGAGATCTAAATTAAATAATCATACTCTACAAATTTAAGACAATTCAGAGCCATACATATGTGGGTGTTTAGAATACTTAATTCTGTTAGAGATTTTCTTTCTATTAGATACAAGGGTAGTATTATTAAGGTGTATTAATTCCTAAATCTTAATGAAATTCATATTGTTCTTTATTGAAATGAGGAAAGCTGATAATAATGCTGTTATCAAAATTAAGAGGTCTAAAATAAATAATAGTACTCTACAAATTAAAGAAATTTCAATGTCATACAGAGTGATTAGAAATGTTCAATCTTATTCGAGACTTTCTTTATATTAGATAAAATTAATTTCTTATCAGGAGGTATATTAATTCCTATTTCCTAATGAAATTCTTATTATTCTTTATTGAAATGAGGGAAGCTGATAATAAGGTTGTTATAAAATTTTTAGAAACCTAAAATAAATAAAAATACTCGACATCCAAAGAAAGTTCAGTGCCATACGTAAGTGGTTGTTTAGAATCACTTAAAATGTTCGCTATTTTCTTTATAAAGGTATAAATTATTATCAAAAGGTTTATTACTTCCTACATCTTAACGAATTTACTATATTAAAATAATATATTTAATAAGTCAACATAGCTATAATTTGATAATATTAATAAATGAGCACATAAAAATAAAATATGCTGGATAACAGATCGATTAAAGTTACATAATTCGTAATACTTGACCTCAGACAGGGCAATTATTGTATACGTATTTTATGTAATCCGATAATTGTTCATTTTTAAATTTATTATTTAAAATGACTTAAAGATATTCATATTTACATGGACCAGTTCCATAGAAATTCTCAAATATTGATGTTTGTTGATAAATCGTAAAGACAATAAAATGTTTTCGATAAATCTTAACTTCGAGAATTATAATTGATATGAAATTTAATTAACTTCTTTTTGTAGTTCAGATCCTACCTGTCAAAGAGTCAATTACATATGGCCAAACGCCAATATTAATTTCAACTTAAAAGTTGTTTCTACTTAATTACTAGAAAAATGATTCCAATAATTTTGTAGGATTACCTATTTTTTCCTTCTGCTACTCATCCTTATTAACCATAGGACATGATAACAAAATTAAGATAGTAGTACTAATCTACCTAGATAAAGTCATCATCCTAAAAATAATTATAAAAAGGGAAGTTACTAATTTAATTTGAAGTTAAAATGATTAAATGTTGTTAAAGAAATTCAAATTGTTTTAATTCATATAAGTTATAAAACATCGAAAAGAAATTTAAATGAATTAAGGTAAAACATTATTATAATTAATTAATGATTAATTAAAAACAAAGTAAAATGACTTACGCAAAATAATATAATTGAGATTTGATAAACAAGAAATTACTTATAAAAATTCAAAAATGAAATTGAAGATAATACAATAATTTTAACGTTACTAAAATTAAATAATGAATGTATTTGATTCAAAGAAAATATTGATTAATAAAAAGAAATAATAAATTGAACTGAAGTGATTTAACAATAAAGGTTAAAAATAAAAATGAAGATAAAACAAAAAATTTAACTTTATTACAATTTAAATAATGAATTTATTTAATTCAAGAAAAGTATTATTTTACCAAAAAGATTAATAAATTGAACTTAAATAATTTAACACTAAAGGGTTTAGTTACTACTTCAAACGCTATTAAAGTTAATTTAACTTTAAAATTCTGCAAACAAAATTTAACAATACTATAACGGCATTAGTTCGATATTCATTAAATAATTGCATAAAAGATAATCGAGGTTTTTATTTCATAACTGGACTTCTAATTATTTTCCTTCATGTTTTACCTAGTGCACTGGTAGAACAGAAAAATAATTAAAATAAATCCATCAACGAAATAGAGTTACGAATTATTTTATTATAAAAATTAGTTAAGTAATTCAAAACGTAACACAATGTTATAAATAAATTTTTTTTATAAAATTAAATTCAAAAATAATAATGGAGATATTAAATTTATTTATGCCAAAATAAAAGTTAAAATGTTTTAATTATATTACTAAAAAATGTGGGACGACAACAAAGTTCACCTTGAACTTGAAAAGTTAAGGTCCTACACCAATGATAAATTAATCAGTAAAAATGATCAAACGAAAAATTAAAATTTAATTCAATACTAGTTTCCAAAATGACTAAATAATTGATAGTTAATTTACTTTATTTTAGAAAAGAAAATATAATTTTTAAATAGAATTCCATTTTAAAAGATAGAATGATACTTTTTATTTCAGAATGAGTTGTAACGTATAACCTTCAGATCTAAAAATAAATGAAACGAACACCTCTGGTGTTACTCAAGGACTCGATGAGGTAGCCTGTAAGGAATAAGTTGGTCATTGTTTTTTAGTTATCGACGTCTCGATAATTAATGACGTAATCACATATTCTTAAAAACTATAAAACTTAATATTACGTAAAGCTTTAAAACAACTTAAAAATAATTTACGTTAAATACTAACTAATATTTCTTGATCTAAAATGAATTAACGAAAATCTTATTTAAGATTTATTATTTACAGGGAATAATTATAAATGATTTAATTTAATAATTAAAGCAAAATTCTTACGCGATTAAATCCTAAAATTAGATAACGAGGTTATTTTTTTCACTAAAAGAAATTACTTACTAAAGAGTATGGTTACACAAAAATAAAAATCTATTAATGATAATAATTAGATAGCCTAATTTAATTTATATACAGAGAAGAAATTTAAATAACTAAATTATACCTAAAACAAAAATAAAAAATCTGTAAGTGATAATGATAGTCAAGATAACTTTAATTTATTTACAGGGAGTTTCTAAAATACTTGACCGTACTTAAAATAAAAATGTCAATCTATAATTGATAATTATTAGACAACCTAAGTTTATTTTATACACAAGGAAAAATTTAATCTAAAAGATTACATGCAAAAACCAAAAAATCTATACTTTATTATTTATAAGGGAAATACTAAATTACTTGATAATACGTAAAAATCTACAATAAAAATCTAAAGAGTAATTACTAGACAAAATATCTACATGAAATTCATATACAAGGGAGGATTTAAATTACTATATTACAATAAAAACAAAAATAAAAATCTATAAAAAGGACGTTAATCTATCAACTTTTATGTAAGAGAATTAATTCAAATATACGTAATTTGGAAAATCAAAATTTAAAGAGATGTTCAAAAATTAGATTTTCAGAAAGTAAAAGAATTTAGTTTTTTAATTAACGAAACTAACTTTATCCAAAATTAAAAGAATTGGGTTTTACTTACTTAAAAATTAATTACGTTATGATCGCAATTAAAAATACGAAAAGCTAAAAGGATTTAAAATGGATATCTAATATAAATTAACGACCCACTCATAGTTACTTAATTAGTACATTATAATGTAAAAACATCTACGAATTTATAAGTGAAGCAATGATTTTTCAACATTCGAAATTATTTTCAAAAATAATTTTTTATCTAAATAATTAGAATTCCAAAAATTCGCAAAAACAAAAATTACGTTAACTTTACATGTTTACGAAATTTAAAAACACAATCTTCAAAACTAAGTTTCTGACATTTAAAATATATTTGATAAAGCTAATTAAAATAATTTTTAAATAGGGACTAAGAAATTTACTTTTCTTAAAAATATTCGAATACGTTATGAGTTAATTATTAAAAAGAATTACACTATTAAGTTATGAACTCGACAAGTGTCACCAGGCAAGTTGCTTCTCGCAAGTATAAAACAGGGTTACTAAACAAGTTAAAAATATAAGTTAATTATTAATTTTAATGAAAGAGATTTTAGTTTTTATAATTTTCACTAACAGAATTGATTTATTATTTTAAGTTAATTACTTGATCAAGGTAATTATTAATGATTTTCAAAGAAGCAAAATTTATCTAATTTAAAATTTAGAATTGATAAGACATAAAGAAACATATTTTTAAATGATTACAAGCTTCGCTTGCTTTATAAGTATAAAAATGTAATTCGTTACTACACGGGGTTATTAAAAAGTTCTATACAAAATTAATTTATATTTTCCAAAAGAATTTAATTTAGTAGTTATTATTTATCAGTTAAAACTTCTGAGTTCGTCTCATTCCTAAACAAAAGGATAATATGACCTCATACCTAAACGAATTTGCTCGAAAGCGCCGACTCCCTCAAAACCCATTCGTTTACGATCCAGTTTTACAAGAAAAAATAAAATAGCTATTATGTTACACGTTAATTTGACTTAAATATTTTTTACACAAGAAATCAAAATTTGTTTAATAAAATTTCCAACAATTAATTAGATAGTAATTTATATTACATTACTTGATTACACAGAAAATAATTTTTACTTTAAATTGTTAAGGGACAATCAAAATTAAACTTTAATATACTTTAAAAGATTTGATAATTTCTCAATTTAATTTTTTAGGAAGCTTAGCTGTTATTATTAATTTCCAAAATAATATTTTATGACAAAAGAAAATGGATGACTTAAAATTTCCAAGGATATTCACAAAGTAAACGTCAATAATAATTCTAAAGAATTAGATAATTTCAAATTGATTTTTGGAAGATTTAAGTTTTTCTTAAATATTTCAAATTAATCTTTAAAGACAAAAAAATAGTTCAACTCAAATTTTGAAGAAAAGTTCGTAATAATATAGACATAATAAACATTATTTGCCTACAACAATGTTTTCATAAAAAGCGCTAATAAGAATAATTTATACAAAAAGCTTTTTTATCAATATTTACAACGGTAATAATGGATTCGAAATTACCGAGGAAGCATTTCGATATTTTTCTTTCTTTTAGAAATTTATTTCTAAATTTTTGGCTCAAAATTACGAGGCGCTTTACGAATTTTTTTATACCTGTAACTCATAAAGGGTAACTGTCAATGTAACTGTCTCTGTCTGTCTCTGTAACCCTGACAAAGTTTCTGTCATATCGTTGGTTGCTTTGAAAAAATCGATTAATTAATTTTCAATAAATCTCTGAAGATATATTCCTTTTAACAATCTTAACCAATATGAATGAAGAAAGCTTACATCATTAACAAAATTCTTGATTCTGATTTGCTAAAATTTTAATAAGCATTGTGTTTATATCTACCTGTAGTAGGTATCTACTATTAAAAGTACAATATAGTATTTAAATTTAATTAATTGTTAAAATTAAAAGTAATTGAAAACTGGTAAAAAAAGACAATTTTTATGAAAACCACGTGGTATATACGAGCTTTGCAAATTTCCTATAACAGAGACTCTGGCAGGGCTCTGCCGCAGAGTTTTTGCAGGGCCTTGCAAATTACCTGTAACAGGGACTCTGCCAGGGCTCTGCCACAGATTTCTTGCAGGGCCCTGCAAATTATTTTCAACAGAGACCTACCAGGGCTCTACCAGAGTTAATTTTCAGGGCTCTGCAAATAATCCGTTACAAATACCTGCCAGGTATCTGTAAGAGCTCTGTCAAAAAAACCCTGTTATAACCCCCTGGCAGATATTTGCTAGGACCCTGGCAGAGACATTTAAATTTCAGCAGGGAAAAATGTTACTTGGGTAACCCTCTCATTAGGGGTTGAGTCTTTTATTTTACACAAATTATTAACGAAATAAAGACTGATTCACATTTTAATCAAACTGTTTGCACAGGTTTGTTGTCATTTAGGACAGTTCAAATAATTTATTGCGATGAGATCATTTTAGAGATGATTCAATCAGGTTCTATGGTTTGACCAATTATTTTCAAAAATGTGTTCAATAATCTGATTAAGTCCATTCTAGATATAAAACATCACAGGTTTTGGTGATTTAGATAATTGACTTAAGATATCTGTACCCTATAATAATTACCAGAATAGATTCAATAATAAAATATACCAATTTATTTTTTTATCAAACTATTTTTATAATTGCTCAATAATACCAGAATAAAGAGTTACAAAAATTGATAAGCAGAATTTTTACATTTGTTTCACACTGATATCCTTCAACGATTTGACATCAGCCATATCCTTCAAAATCGATTGTTTAAAGTAAACGTTGCTATTGTCAATAATTGTATTAATAGCGAAACCAACATGAGGATTATTTACAATAGTCAAATGATTAGTTCCCTCAATGGTGATTATTTCAATTGGATTTTCACACAATTCCTGAACTTTGTAATCCTCATCGAATCCTTCCAATGTTGGACGACTTGGTTTAAATAATTTCACCATAGATTTTAACTTACGTGCAGGAGGTTGGTACATTACAATACATTTTAATCGAAGATACGAACCATTGCAGACTTGTCTTTGATATTTTTCGGAATAAGGTACATTTTCAGGAGCCAGACTCCTCCCCAAATCAATTCGTTCTTCTAAGCTTTAACAGTTGAAAATATCTATCTGTAATTTATTTCAATATAAAAGTTTTAAAACTCAAACTCTGCTATTTATACCTTGTGCTTCATAACAATTTCTGTTGGAACATACAATTGCAGCAAAGCGCAGAGGGAAAACGTTTGCAAAACAGCGTCTGATGTTGCATCAGGAACTTGTCGAAATAGCATTTCCTTAATCATGGCTGGTGAACCGTCAATTAAAATTAATTTTCCTATACGACCTTCTGCTTCCAATAAAGCAGTTAAATGAATTGCAATTGCGCAACCGTAGGAATACGCTACCAAAGTGAAAGGTGTCGATTTTGGGAGATTGTCTTGAACATGCTGGAAAATTTCAAGAATTATGTTTTAGAAACACTAAATAATATTAAAAATTACTTACTTTTAATAAAGAAACTGCCATTTCGTCTATGCTAGATGCATGATAATCGCCGTGGGTGAATTGCAAACCGATTGCATGGGATGCTAAATTTGCTGCTGGTGGTTCAACGACCGCAGCCAATCCTTCGATTCCAGGTACCAAGAAAACTTTTGGAGCCACAGCTTTTTCTTTTATAAGACTGTCCAATCGTACAAATGGAACTCCTACATCCTCTTCACTTCCCATATCGCGCAGTAGCAAGTAAATACCTTCGGGAATTTCTTCTTTTTCTTCCGTTTTACCAGTAGGATTAATATAATCTTCAGCCTTTCCGAGTGCTATTTCGTGCAATCTAAAATCGAAAATATACAACTTTCAAAATAACCAATATATAAAAATACCTGGCAAATGTCATGCTGCGGATATCTTGAGCAGTCAAGAAAACTTCATATTCTCTCTCCAGAGTTTGTTTTATTTCAACTGCCATCATCGAATCCATTCCCAATTGAGAAAATGGGGAGTGGTGACTGTACTGCCGTGCTAACCAAGAATGCCTTATCTCCAAATAAGGTCGGTCTGAAATGTCTCCAAATTTACATAGTTTTTAATAACATACGATAAAAAATTTGATATTTACTACACGCGAAATGATAAAGTAACATACTTCAAAATTAAGTTTTAAATTTCAACCTTCTGCAATAAAAATTGAGGATGCTATTAATAATTATTTAAAAAATATCTCCTGAATCGGTATTTGGAGATAAGGCTTTCTTAGTTAGCACGGCAGTGTAGTGACTAGTAGGTACAAGAGCCACTGCCTAAGGTGTGCCAGTATGTAAGGTTATGTATACCGGAGTGTAACAATAAAGCGTACAATAAAAGTATATTAAATTAGTACAATTGGCGACGAGGATAAATTGAAAAATAAAATGGGTAGTGTAGAAAAGAGTCAAATTGGTCACTTTGACTGTGTGAATGACCCCGCTACAATAATCCAAAGGTGGAAGAGATGGAAAAGACAGTTTTCATATTACAGCGAGGGAGAAGGCATTGAAAGTAGTTCCAGGAAGAAAACTTTACTTTTACATGTTGCAGGTCCTGAGGTGCAGGATGTTTACGAAACTTTAACCATTCCAGTAGTGGCAGGAGGCGGGTGTGTTTACAAAGCAGCAATGGAGGCATTAGACAAGCATTTTACACCGCAGACAAACAAAACCTACAAAAGGCACATGTTCAGAAAAATGGAATAAAGTAGTGAAGAAACCGTAGACCAGTTTGTTACCAAGCTCAAGCATCAAGCAAAGAATTGTGAGTTTTGCGATGAAGACGAAGAAATCTTGTCACAATTAATAGACAAATGTAAGTCGAGTAAATTAAGATTAAGATTAATCGAAAAGCCAGGAACCTTAACAGAAGCAATGAGTACTGCAAGAATTATGGAAGCAAGTTCAAGGCAAGTCGCTTCGATGGAAGAAAAAACGGTGCATAAAATACAAAAAAATAAGAAAAAAGAAACCAAGAAGCTACAAACAGAGGTGAAATGTTATCGATGTGGAAAACAAGGTCATATGAGCTTTGATAAGAAATGTCCAGGTAAGAAAATGACGTGTAAGAAATGCTCGATTCAAGGTCATGCAACCGAAATGTGCAAAACAAAAAGTGGTAAATGTAAGAAAAGCTACCAGATAGAAGACGATAGTGATGAATCAGATGAGTATACATTTAAAATTGATAAACCCTGTGTTAACAAAATAAAAAGTGATGAAGCTATGGTAGATGTTAAAATAGGAGGGGTACAATTAGAAATGTTGATAGACTCGGGAGCAAATTGCAACGTTATTGACTATGAGACTTGGCAGTATCTTAAAAAGAATAAAGTCAAATGCACAAACCAAGAAAATTTAGAAAATGAAAATAAATTTGTCAACGTTTATGGTTCACGCAAGATAAGGATAAAAGGAAAATTTACAACAACGGTTGAAACAAATAAGAAACAAATAGAAATCAGAATTACGGTAATTCAAGATAAAGGTGTACCAATTTTAGGTAGAAAAGCACCAATGGAAATGGGATTTTTAACAATAAATAAAGTAAATAAAATCCATGAAACAGGAAATGATGAGGTATCGAAAATAATAAGCAAGTATTCTGAGGTGTTTAGCAAGGATAAGATTGGGAAACTAAAGAATTTTAAGTTAAAACTACCAATTAACAAGGAGGTAAACCCAATTGCTCAACAAGCTAGAAGAATACCGTTTCATTTAAGATCAATGGTTGGGAAAGAAATAGACAAGTTAGAACAAAGTGACATAATTGAAAAAGTGGAAGGGCCGACACAATGGGTATCGCCTGTAGTAATTGTACCAAAATCCAATGGTAAAGAAATCAGATTATGTATCGACATGAGAAGAGCAAATGCAGCTATTCAAAGGGAACGATACCAATTACCCACATTTGAAGAAATGGTTCAAGAATTAGGTAAGGCCAAAATCTTTAGTAAAATAGATATGAAAATGGCTTATCATCAAATTGAACTAGAGAAAGGGTCACGAGACATTACAACGTTTAGTACATATAAAGGTCTGTATAGATATAAGAGATTGTTTTTTGGAATATCGTGTGCTCCAGAAATGTTTCAGCGAATAATTAATCAATTAATAATGAACTAATAGCATTTATAGACGATATACTTATATTTGCAGAATCTTTAGAAGAACATAATAAAAGATTAAAATTATTCTTGGAGAAAATAAAAGAAGTAGGGCTGATTTTGAACGAAGAAAAGTGTGAATTCGCAAAAGAAAAGATTAAGTTCTTAGGAAACGAAATTTCGCCAGACGGGGTAAAACCAAGTAAAAGTAATATAGAAGTTATACAGGAATTTCGAGAACCCAAAAGTGCAGAAGAAGTAAGGAGTTTCCTAGGGTTAGTCAATTTTAGTGCAAGACATATAAAAAACTTAGCAACGCTAAATGAACCACTGAGAAGATTAACAAGAAGTGGAACATCATTTGTTTGGAAAAAAGAACAAAAAGAAGCGTTTGAAAAATTAAAAGGTGCCATCACAAATTGTCAAACTTTAAAAATATTTGACAGGAACTCCAGGAGCAAAATTATTGTAGACGCTAGTCTACTTTCCTACGAAAAGGAAGCATTAGCTATTGTGTGATGCGAGAGATTCAAAATATATTTGTTAGGGGCCGAGTTCGATCTAATAACATATCATAAACCGTTAGAGTTTATATTTTCACAAAGGTCGAAACCGTCAGCAAGGGTTGAGAGATGGGTGCTGAGAATGCAAATATTCCAGTATAAGGTGATATATGTGAAAGGAAAAGACAACATAGCGGATCCCTTATCTAGACTATTAAAATTGGAAAAACAGCAAGATCACAAGGATTGGATTAAGTGGGTTGCAATCGCTTCAACACCGAAAGCGCTAACGACGAGAGAAATAGAAGAAGAATCGGCGAATGATAAAAAATTAAAAGAAGTGAGAAAAATTTTGAAATATGGAGGAGAGTTTAGTGAGGATTTAAGAGCATTCAAACTAATAAAAGAAGAACTGTGTGTCATAGGCAAAATCATTCTGCGAGGAACCAGAATTATAATCCCGCAAACAATGATAAGAAGAATTTTGGAATTGGGACACGAAGGACACTTAGGAACGACAACAATGAAGAAAAATTTAAGAACCAAAGTGTGGTGGCCTAAAATGGATGACCACATCGACAAGTTTTGTAGGAAATGTCATGAATGTCAATTAGTTTCAGCTCCAGGACCAGCGGAACCAATGAAACGAACCAGATTGCCTGAACAGCCATGGCAGCATGTATCAGGTGAGAATATTTTGGTAGTAGTTGATTATTATTCAAGATACGTGACTGTGGAATTGATGAAGAGCATAACAACTAACAAAATGTTAGAAAAACTTGAAGAAATGTTTTCAAAATTTGGTTATCCGGAATTTATACATTCAGATAATGGACCACAATTTGTTAGTAACGAATACGAAGCATATTGTGCAGAAAAAGGAATAAGTAAAATACACACAACACCATTGTGGCCTCAAGCTAACGGTGAAGTAGAAAGGCAAAACCGGTCAATTTTGAAACGATTAAAAATTGCACAAAGTAAAAAGAAAAATTTAAAAGAAGAACTTGAGACATATTTACTAATGTACCATACGACACCACATTCAACTACGAATGAAACGCCAGGTGAATTGTTTTTTGGTAGAATGTTACGAAATAAGTTGCCACAAATTACGACGAAAAGCCTTGGAGATGAAGAAATTCGAGAGAGAGATTTTGAACAAAAAGAAAAAGGAAGAATTTATGCAGATAAAAGAAGACATGCAAAGTCGAGCGACATCGAAGAGGGAGATATGGTATTGGTAAAACAAACGCCGGAAAATAAGCTATCTACAACATTTGGCAATGAGAAATATGAAGTGCTACAAAAGAAAGGAAGTGAAATAACTTTAGAATCACCAAAAGGCAAAGTGTTTAAAAGAAATTCTAGTTTTGTGAAAAAATATCAAGAGCCAGGAATAAATGAAGATCGTGAAAGTGATACGGAAAATAAAGAAAGTGATTTGAAAGGTAATGAAAGTGAAATGGAGATCGGGAAAAGAATGAGGAAAACTCCCAAATATTTAAATGACTATGAATTGAAATGATTATCAAATTGGTTTATGTATTCATATTTTTTTTGTTATGAACTTTAATGTATTCGAAAAAAAAAAAAAGGAAAAGTATTGTAGTGACTAGTAGGTACAAGAGCCACTGCCTAAGGTGTGCCAGTATGTAAGGTTATGTATACCGGAGTGTAACAATAAAGCGTACAATAATAGTTATTTATGCACGGATGTATCATAAATTGACACTTATACACAAATTTATTTGTCATAAACGTCTCTTTATAGCCCATGGGCCTCTTTATACCCACGGGCTACAATGAAACGTCAAACTACGATATCATAGGTACCTAATAGAAACAGTTTAAATACTTACAAAATGAAAAGTTTTTATTAAAACCGAAAATTGTAGTACTTTTTATTGAAAATTTCTTGTGGGTTTTTTATGTGAACAATAATAATAATAATTAACCAAATAAATTAAAAATTCTGCAGCCTCATCAACTTCGTTCATTTTTCACCTTTTAATGACAGTACCGCTATTTCCTTGCTACCATAGTTACGTTTCAAAACTCAAATTTAATCAAAGCAACACTAGATTTGTGTCAAAAATTCAATTTATTTTAGAAATATTTTTAAATTAAAAAATCTTCATCCATGCATAAAGTTGTGTATGTACCACGGGCGTAACTTGCTTTTATGGCCTTCGACGTCTTCTTAGCCCTCGGCTACCGCCTCGGGCTAAAAATTACGTCTTACGCCATAAAAGCTTCTTTACGCCCTAAATACATAAATAACTATTACATGAAAGTCAGGAAAATGATATATTACTGACGAGGAGCAATGTTGAAATACGAGGCACTTTGTGCCGAGTATTTTAGAGCTCCGAGTAAAGTGAGATATTTTCCTGACGTATTTTGTATTAAATTTTTCCAAAAATCGTAAAAAATCGAAATTTTTGAACAACATTTTTAAAATGAACAAAAATCAAGTTTGTCAATGTGTCAAAACTTGAACAACATTTTTAAAACGAGCAAAAATCAAGTTTGTCAATGTGTCAAAACACATTGAAAAAATCAATTACTGACATTACCGGACTAGTCAGTATAATTCAATTTCCCTGCGCGTAGATACGCAGGGAAGTGTTGTTTCTATGACGATTTTTGGAAAAAGTATATTAAATTAGTACAGTGACTGATTGTTTTAAGATCTCTTATACCTAAAACATATTAAGTTTGTGTAATTTCACCAACTACGAGATTCAATTGATTACCCATAATGTTTTTAACAGCATCAGCAATGTTATTTGCGCCTCCTGCACCGGATTTCTTTTCTGCCTAAACAATACTCGAAACTATCGGTTCTTCTTGTCTTAATAACTGTGTAGCAAATCGGCCCTCTGAACATCAACCCCTAATGGGAGGGTCGATCCTGAACAGAGACCTCGACCTGCGACAATCCAAAGATACTCTTCGGTTTTTGTCGGCCACGATGGTAAATATAGACTAACTCGCGATTTAATGCCGGAGGCTGAGTCGATGGGGTTCTGTAAAAAAAATTGTAGCTAGGAATGAAAAAAAAACACTGAGCTAATAACAAGTGTATAATGAAACAAAATGTGAAATTTGAGACGTGCTTGGCGCTCGTGCAAACAATCGCAACGTACAATGCTGCTCGCAATAAAACCCAGCGCACTAACTCTACTACTATCAAAAGATGTTCAATACAATTGGCAAGGACACAGTTATAAATATGGTATGACACACAATACACGTCAGAATCTACGGTATGATACAAAATTCTTACCCAAGATCTCAAGCAACGACTGATGTTCATCCGTAGCCGACGTGTTCTTAAATTGATGCTAAGCTGGCCCTTGCACGGGTTTATACAGAAACAACTGACAGGCGCGATGCACAAAACACTGCTATAAACTCTTGTGATGCTGGCAGCTGATGCAGATTGAAAGAGAGTGCAGATACAGATGGATTTGATGTTGCAACTTGTTGGACCTCCTCGAAAAATGTCAAACGTTGTTGAAAATATGATCATAACCTTAAAGGTTAAAATTCGGAGCTTTGTTTGAAAACAAAGAATCGAGCTAGAACGAGTGTGCTCGATGTTACGAACCAGAGAGTGACTGCGTCGACAGAATTGCGCGAGAGCATTGGCGTATGCCACACATGTGAAATTTGTACTAGCTTCTGTATTGTACCGGTGGTGTCCCAAATACATATACAGGACGGGCAAAAATTACTGATCACAATGATATAAAATTCACTGGCGTCACCCAAAGATTTCCGCCAAAAATGATGTTTTTACGCACTGAAATATTCTGTCGACCGGTCTCTTGGATAGCAATTCACTCAATCCCGTTACCTCGTGTCCCTTCTACCTCCAAGCGCGTATCACATGACAGCCCTAACCAAATGTAAAATCCAAGGTCAGTAACTTGTAGCAGATATTAAAATATCGGTAGAAAATTAAGTCTGGGCCGTACTCAGAATATTTGAGTAATTATTTGTGGAGAAGTTTATGCAACAGAACTAAAATTCGTTACACAGCCCCCTCCTCAAATCATCTCACGCCGATGAAGATGGAAAACTGACCCCGGAAACACAAGAGGTAAGACGGCAACATGACGCGTACGGTGCAACGGACGTGAAGGCGACGCAATGGCAACGTGAAGTGAACGTGATGTGAATTCACTTAAAACTCTGATGGTACTGAGGTCGTGTGTAATACTATGCATTGTTGAATACTAACTTAAAGATACTGTAGTCAAACCTCGATAACTGTAGGTCAAAAATAAAAAGGATTGATTCTAAAATCAACTAAATGGTAATCATAAAACTAAAAACAAGGTGGTAATTCCCCTAGAATAACGCAGCGTTACTCTACTCTTTCCGCATAAAGCGAGAAACCAAAATGACAAAGCAAAGTCGCTTTAAAAAGTCAAAAAAACGTATATAAGATATACTAAGTACTCCAGTGCGGACGTCAGCACGGAGCCTGCAGCGCAGTCACGGCACCCCATAGGACCCATGAGAATGAATGGAAACGCAAATTGCATCTAAAATGCAAAACTGCTACAAAAAATTTCCGTGATCACACAACCGGGATCAACGGGATAGACCACCTAGGACCTACCTCACTGCTGAAGGCAAAGTGTTTGCGAACAAAACAGCACTCACCCAGCATAAATCAGGTTTCCGGTCGAGGCAATCAAGTGTCCTCGAAACTCGGAATAATTATCAAAACTAAAAAATTACTTATTTGTCAAAAATGACCTACAAATCCCTCTACAGTTATGTAACAATGACTATTAAAAGTTGAGAGAAAAATCTCTGATGGCACAATCTAGAACTTACGATGGAACTGTTCCAAATCGTAAAAATGTTGACCTAAGTCAGTATGGTAGGCTTTAAAAACTCGCGCAGCCCGCCTCCGAGGTGCGTTCATTGTTGGGGGAATGACAGAAGGTCATTGGAAGCCTAAAAAACTCGCGTAGTCCGCCTCCAAAACTACGTTCATTGTACTAAACAAGGAAGTGTAAGTCAGGTGTTCGACTTAATAGAGAGATCCAGGCGCGCAGATAAAAGCCTGAATCTAATGTCTGATCTTAGTTGTTTGCGGACCAGCAGTGACAACATTACCTATCCTACCATCCATGTAGTGCTCAAACACTCAAAGACTCTAAGGTTATTTGTGACGATCTTAAACGTGGTAGGACACAATAGCTGCCTTTAGACACACGCGATTCCTGACGCGATTGGAGCGGACGCGACTAGTCGTGCGGGTTTGGAGCGGACGCGACTAGTCGTGCGGGTTTGGAGCGTGTGTCTAAAGGCAAAGTTTTGAAACGCTCCAATTCACAAAGGGCTGCCGACACGCCTGGTGTGTGTGTTTAAATAGGACGACGTTCTTGGAACGGGGCGTTCCCGGCACGTCGGTTTTCGCGTCGTTCTTGGAACGTCATGAATCGCGTCAGGAATCCCGTGTGTGTAAAGGCAGCTAATGTCCCAAGTAAAATGAACCTACTCTCAGAACTTTGGTAGCCGGTAGCTAAGTGGAGTACGGTCGTGGGATTATTTATCGGGGATACCAAGTCGAGAGTCTGAAAGATACAAAAATCAAGTGAATAATCGAAGTTGAGTGCAAGGATAAGATAATCTGTGGGCGCCACCAACAATCGTTCAATCGCGGACAGTCTAGAGTAGTCGTTGGACCTACTTTCAACAAATGGTCCGTAATCGTAAGGTAAGGTCGATTAATTTAAGACTTGATCAAAGAAAGCACACATATAATAAACAAGTCAACATAACAGAGAATTATTTAAAATTAAAAAGGTGCACTAAAAAATAAAAAATAATTTTAATACGAATAAACAAAACTTCTTGAAAACATCAATATAAAAGCGTGGGGCTATTTATTTAGAGGTAAAAGCGAGGTAAGTAAGCAATTGCTAGCCCCACGCTTTTATATTGATGTTTTCAAGAAGTTTTGTTTATTCGTATTAAAATTATTTTTTATTTTTTAGTGCACCTTTTTAATTTTAAATAAAAGGTTTTTTTTAAAAATTTTTAATTTTTTATTTAATTTTTTATTTTTAATTTTTTAGTCATGTTTGACTAAGTGGGAGGCGGTCGCAGCATAGTGCTAACGCGAGTTGACTATGAACGCTAAATACCCGGTTCGAATCCGAGTGAAGTAAGAACTTTATTCTTACCGTCTCCCCTCGGAAGGCAATGGCAAACCACCGAGAGTAATATGCCAATAAGAATCCTTAAAATGTTAATGATCTAATTAAGTCCAAAATTGATCTGTGGATACGCAAACCGCCACCCCATTAACATTAACATTTCCCTGGTACAGCCTTCTTGGTTAAGTCGGGGGGATCGCCGTACATCCGAAATCGGATAGGCACCTAAAGAGGAAAAGTCATGTTTTTTACAGCTCCTGCTTCATCCTATCAGAATTCCTCTGGTATGTGTTTTTGATGTTTGATGCTTCACCCTGTATACATCATTAAAACAAAAAATTTCACCCTGAATGCGGTCCTTAAAAATGCGAATGCGATTTAGTAATGTAACTTTTCACCCTGTATGGTAAAACTGTACAATGCGCAGCCACGAATGCGCTTTATTATTTTCAGTATTTTCCATTCTTATCGGAGAACTTCAGCTTTGCCTCCTTCTACAAATGATTAACTTCTTGCTAGTAATTTGGGGGGGAGGGTCTTGTTTTTCTATTTTCCCTCTTTATTTGAATTTTGGGGTGAAATTGGTGTCAAACGTTAAAGCATCGTTAGAGTCTAACTGAGCTTCCATTTTTTCGTTTGAGCCTCAACCGTCGCGGAGTTATTCGCGAAATATTGGGGGGGGGGGTAGACGTGTTTTTCTATTTTCGTTATATTTTTGAAGTTTTTGGTGAAATTGGTGTCAGATGTTAGATCGTGCAATTTTTGTTTCGATTAGAAAAAGTAATCCTAAACCAATAATGAATGTTCATTTAGGCTCTAACGTATGATGCCAATTTCACCCCAAAATTCGACTTACAGATGGGGAAACGCGTCTACGTCCTTGTAAGTAATGATTCAAGTAAGAATTCATCCTATCAGAATTCTTATGGTATGTGTTTTTGATGTTTGATGCTTCACCCTGTATACATCATTAAAACAAAATATTTCACCCTGAATGGGTAAAACTGTACAATGCGCAGCCACGCATGCGCTTTATTATTTTCAGTTTTTTCCCGATTTTTCGCTTATTTCGCGGAATTTTGGGACACAAAATTAATATATGAAAATTCGCTGCAAGAGAAAGCTATGTTCCAAATTTCAGCTCTCTAGGACTTCGGGAAGTTGGTTAAAAATAGCCTCGAAAAAGTCCAAGGGACGGACGACGGACGACGGACAACGGTCACACCAAGTTAAAAAAAAGCTTTTAATGATAATAAAATGGGAACACAACATAAACCTAGAGATATATATATTGTGATATTCTGAAATCCTTGATCAAGTTTAATTTGAATTTAAATATTTTTGTGTTAGTTACAGGGCCGGATTTACCAGTAGCCCCAACAGGCGATCGCCTGCGGCGTCAAAATATAAAAGGCGCAAGCCGCTAGGCATTTCCGCGTTTATGTTCAACAATCATAAAATATATTATTAGTATCTAATTACAGTGCTATGCTCGACAGTAGGTCTCTCGAAAGAATGTAATATAATACGTAATATTTGGAGCAGTCGTTTACATTCACGTATGTTGCGTCTTCATTAAGACGGCTTTTGCCGACTTAGTAGAGACGTATGAATAGGAATGTTACAGTATCGTATAACATGCCGCGCGGCATAAGTTATGTTTGCGTCGGCTTTTGTTGTATTGCAAAGTTATCAGGAACTGCTGACCCACTGGATTATTTATTTTCTTGAACAAAAAATAAGGTCTAATTAGAACAGAATGTGTCGACTTGTTTTACAAGAGATCATATTACAACTAGCATGATAATGCCGTCATGTCGTCGTACTGCAATAATATGTGCACATAATATAAACTGTCTATTCTTATACAGGGTGTCCCCACACTCACTTTACATAACTTAGGTGCTGATAGAGGAAACTTTTCTAAGAACAATATTTAACAAATAATTTTGTCTAAATTCAAACCCTCGAGAGTTCGGCCTCTTTAAAGCATTTTTTTAAATTTCCACCTTCACGTGGCCATAATAGCCCCAAAAATATTGATTTTTCAGTAAAATGATTTAGTGCTTTTTTAAAGAGCGTGAAATAATCTACAAACTAGATTTAAACTATTTATTTTCTAAAATCAACGGCTTTCGAGTTACGAATTAAAGTATGTTAAAAAAATTTAGAAAAATTCGAGCTTTCATTTTTCTTGGATTTTTTCAAAACCCTGTATCTTTTAAACGAAACATTTTAGAAAAAATCTGACGCCCTATTCCGGATAGGAAATATAACGGACTACAACTTTTGTCTAGTAAAAATTTTTGAGAAACCAATACATTTCACAGAAAATCTGAAAATAATAAACAAAGCGCTACAAAACAAAAAATTAAATTCAAAATATTTTTTTTTTTAATTATTTTATTAATTAATTTTAAACTATTGCATTATTTAAGTAAATGTTGAAAATGACCACCCTTATTTTCAATACACAGTCGTGATGTTTGATCGAAGATCTTGATTGAAGATGTTTGTCGAAAAGCAAATCGAAAAAAATCGATTTTTCGACACTTAATCGCAGAAATTCGATATTTTGACACTTTTTCACATTCACCGAACGACCAACATTGGCCTCGTGACCGACCGGACGATCCCTCGACCTTTTTGACCACCCCTGCTATAGTGGCTCTTAACAAAATAGGAAATTTTTTAAATAATACTATAAAACATCTTTTTCAATAATCACGACTGAGTATTGAAAATGAGGGTGGTAATTATCAACATTTACTTAAATAATGTAATAAGGTAAAACACCCACTAGTTGAACAGTTTTGAAAGTAAAACCTATTTCACTCTAATTTAAGCAAATAAAATTCGATTAATTTGATTAAAATATGTTATTTATAAAAATATAGATAGTTTTGCAAGAAAAAAGGAATAATTAATAAAATTATCATATTTTTACAAGGTTTTTAAAATATACTTCAAATGCAGCAGTAATTGAACAATCTATTTTGAATCGCAGCCGTAATTGAACACTCCGGTGGTGGTTGTACTTGAACACGTGTGAAAATAGTCAAAATCAGTCAAAATCAAACAAAAATCCAATCGATATTCTAAAGATACATTTGGCAACATTGATTTATTTATGTATGACAAACGTAATGGACAAACGTGATCATTTTATGTTAGTTTTTTCGAGTTCAAGTTCATAACCTAAAAACTGTGATTGCGCGGTTTACGGTTTAGTGCGGTTTAGTAACTTTCCATGGCAAAAGTAGCATGCTTATCGGCTATTCCACATGCCAACTTTCAAGTTAACAAAAATATAATTATTTCGATTTATAATTTAAAAAAACTTATAGAAATCAATTGCTAAATCATCAAGTAATTATAAAATACGGATATTACTTATTATGAATATTCCGTTTTTGCATTAATACAATTTCAAAAATCTGTTCAAGTACTAGTTCTATTTCTTGCGGTGTTCAAGTGCTGGGTGTTTTACCTTAGGTGGTTAAATTAATAAAATAATTTTTCAAAAAAAATAAAAATTTTGCGAATTTAATTTTTGTTCTGTAGCTGCCTAGTTTATTATTTTCTTATTTTTTGTGAAATAGGTTGGTTTCTCAAAAATTTTTACTAGACAAAAGTTGTAGTCCGTTAAATTTCATATCCGAAAAAAAGTTAGAATTTTTCGACATTTTTTAACTTACTTTAATTCATAACTCGAAAGCCGTTGATTTTAGACAATAAAAGGTTTGAATCTAGTTTGTAGATTATTTCATGCTCTTTAAAAAGCACTAAACCATTTTTGCTGAAAAATCAATATTTGCGGGGCTAGGGCCACGTGAAGGTGGAAATTTACAAAAATGCTTTAAAGAGGCCTAACTTCGAGGGTTTGAATTTAGAAAAATTTTTTTGTTAAATATTGTTCTTAGAAAAGTGTCCTATCACCACCTAAGTTATGTAAAGTAAGTGCGGGGACACCCTGTATATGTACCTACTTACTTACACTATAATAATGTGAAAAATACATTTAGAAAAAATACTTTGTCGTTTATTTTAATTTTTGAAATGTAGGTATACCTACCTACCTAAATTATTGTAGTTTAACCTGAGTAAATGGTAAATGCGATAGGCGCCTGAAGTTATTAGCCTGGGGCGCTAGACTAGCTAAATCCGGCGCTGGTTAGTTACACATTCTGCCGCAGCATAGCAATGGCCAAGTTAAGTTTATTATGGTTATTTTAAAATTGAGAAAACAAATCAGCACGGGTGTACTTCTGGTGTATTTAATCGCAAGGAGAAAGATTGTTTTATAAGGATGGAGGTGTAAATATTAGATTTAGAAAATTATTAGTAAGTAAGAGTTGAAAAATTTAAAGGTTTGAATAATTAGTTCAACAAAAACCCGCGAGGTGTGTAGAAATAAAATTTTGATTGTGGTAAGGAGGTAGTAAAAAGTGCCCTCTCTTCAATTTGAGCAAAAAGGCATGGCGGACGTGTCAAAAGTTGATCCGCATAAAAGTGAAAATATTATGTTAAAAATTGGGCGGAATCATAAAAATTAAATGCTAGTGATCGTCGTAGTGTTACGTCGAAGTTATCGAGATTAATCAAAGCGGTGAAGAGCTTAAAATTAACGAAAATTGATGGTCATAAAAACATAGCGTCCCTACAAGAAATTACAAGTTGATGCATCCGAGTATTCCTGCGCCATCCTGTATAGAATTGATGCGATGGGTAAATAATTCATCTAGGAGAAGTAGATGAAAACGAATTAAGAAGGAATTAAGGTACAATTTTATAATTAAAGTTTTTGTTAAAATTTGGATCCGCGACTCAAAAACATAAAATATCACCACGTAGTGGCGAGTAGCGTAACTACGAAAATAGTAGCAGTGCCGTATTTGGGAAATTTGGGGATTTTATTTTAAGAAATTGTAATGATAATTAATTTATGTATTTTTTGTGTGTATTGTCAATTGTAAGTTTGAGAGAAAATTGAAAATTAAATGTGTAAACTTGCAGATGAGAATAGACTTATGATAATTGGTAAAATACAGGAGAGTAAAAACGTGCTGATTGTAAATACAAAACAAAGTTTCAAAATTTGGCTTGAAATAAGTTGTCGAATATTTTTCTTTATTAAATTTGATTTGATTCCATTAATATGACTTTTATTATGAGCTGGCCGAGGTAAAATGTGTCCTTTATCAAAAATAAGAAAAATTTATAACATAAAAAATAAAAGTAGTGCGGTATTTAGGCCGCATAAAAATAAAAGTTTTTTTTTTATTTTGCATACTACGGTTGAGTTGAAAGTTAGAGGACAATATGTTACGGAAAAAGTACGTAACTGGAAAATGTACACATTTACCGGTAAATGTGTACATATTCCACGGGAGTTGGTAAAAGTGCGTGGAATAATATAAAAGAGGGCGCTATCCTTACAATTACCGATAAATGTGCACATGTGACATGTACCTTGGTAAAAGTGAGTAGGCGAATGCCGAACTGTTGTGATGTAATTATACCATTCTTTAAAGTCTGATCTGATCATCTAATTTAAAGATTGTATTTATTTTCTATGCTTTCTGCATAGATCTATGAAATTAACCCCCAATTCCATAAAACTTTTAACAAGCTGTTAAAGTTAACGGATGAATTCTATTGGTCTATTAGTACTAACGGACGCTTTCTATTGGTTAGTTAAATTTAACACGTTGTTAAAAGTTTTATGAAACAAAGCATAAATCAGGCCCGTAGCCAGGATTTCATTTGGGGGGGGGCACTTGTAAAAGGCCTTTTGTAAAACGTAAAATTTTCGGTGGTTAATTAAATTAACTCATTATTTATTTATTATTTTATCATTTCGGGGGGGGGGGCAAGTGCCCCCAAGTTCCCCCCTTTAAATTATCTAAATTGTGGGGTTTTGTAAACATAACCTATAAATAAAGTGTCAACTACTATCAATATTTTAATATTTAAACGATAAATTGTTTTATTTATTATTATAAATTTCAATTAATAGCTATTAAGGCAACTAGTGTTTTATAGACTGTTTAAAAATCGATGTCGTAGTTTAAATCCGAACGACCGTAGGGAGTGAGGATTTAATAGGCAAAGATTTTTAATCTATAAAACACGCGTTGTCTTCAATATTTTTTCTAACACTAACAGAAAAATTAGAATTTTAACTTATTTTATATCCTATAAAGTACGTTGTCATTGACAACGTTACATTATAATTCTATAAAGTACGTTGCCATTGACAACATTAGAAAAATATAATAAAATTAATTTAATATTAAGTGGGCATTTTAAATTTATTTAAATAAATAAATATTAATATTTCTAATCGTTCGAAATTTAAAAATGTCCGTTCATTAAGTTTCAATATACTTTTCCCAACATTGTTTGGTAAATGTGGACATATTCTTAATTCTATAGGGAAAGGTACATTGTATGTACATTTACCAAGAGCACCGGAAAAAGTGCACATTTTCCGGTAAATGTGCACTTTTACCGGTATATGTACTTTTCCCGTAACATATATACATAAACACAAATTAATACGTTGAGATAAATATAAATTATTTAACCTAATTAACCTTCCGCAGACTAACACAGTCTCGCTTGAGGATAATGCCTCAAACTCGGTAAGATTAACAAGCCAAAGTTCCAGGCGACTATTTTGGATTATCACGAAATCCTATAAAATTACCACCTCAAATTTAGTATTCACACCCCGGATCGGAGGAATACTTGAATAAACCAGAAATAAAATTGACCACAATCTGATCGCCAAAACTTTGGTTATATGAGCGAATAGGTACCTTAGCTTTATGATAGTAATTCTTATCGATAAACTTATAATTACTAATAATTTGAACTCGACGGAGTAAATAATGTTCAATAATAATAATTCGAGCTCTACGTAAGAATAAAATAGAATTTGATACTAAGCTATTGTTCATTTAGATATGTTCTCTGTCGGATTTTTAAGATAATAATGGTTCGATGGACTATACCATTGTAATAAAGAAATATTCTACTTGAATAAGTGTTCCGATATAACCACGGTGTGGAGTGATGTGATCGCTGGTCGAGTTACGGAGCGGAAATTCTGGGTTCAAGTCGCGGACTTCGCAGAATTTCTTAGCCCGGCTTTCCGGTGGACATCCACACGCTGTGGTGAAAAGTTGTAGTACAAAGAGTAGCAAAAGAGGATTAATCCACCTCGTAAAATGGATTGTAAAGACTTCAATAGAAGTGGCAATATTCCGACAGGAATGGAAAAGCCCATGATGATGATGATGATGAAGTGTTCCGATAACTTAAAAACTCAAAGGTATGTTTGTTGAAACTGTAAATTACCATAAATAACACAAAAATCACGGAAATAGTAAGGTTCTTGTTGGATAACACAGTCTATGTTAGATTGAGTTTGTAAAAATATAACCGAACAGATGGAGTTTAATAATTTTGGATCGTTGAGACAACGTCGTGACCTTGGACGAATAATTTGAACCTCTAGACATATAATTTAGAATACTCAGTGATTTACCACACACGCGGCGGTTAAATTTGAAGCGATTATAACAACAGTAAATTTTTATCACACGACCCGATAACCAAAAAGTTGTCGTGTTGAGAATAACGAACGAACATTCGCTTTAAATAAAATAATTAAGTTTATATTACCAAATAGTAACTTCACGGGCGTCCAAAGAAAACGAGGAGTCTTGTAAAACCGGCCTTGATGTAACTGCGTACTTTTTGAGTTCAAAATGGTGGTCCATGCAAGTCATTCGTACAATGATGGAAGGGGTTGACATTCAAGTAGTGAAATAATACATATTCTCTTCCGAATAAACTAAAAACTCGTAACAAAATTTTAGACTTCAATCCAAAACAATAACAAAAATTGAAACGAACTTAACTTCAAAGGTTGTCTTCTTTGTTCGTTTTTTCTCTAATGGCAGTCCTTGAAAACCAAAATGGTGGATGGCCTCGTGTATAAAACGGAACCCACAAAATGCGTAACAGCTCACAATTCGCCTGGGCGGATCTTCAATATAAATCAACGAAACAACGACATCACAATATTTATATTGAAATATTTCGGCTATCGGCATATAGTCTTTGAATACCAAAAGAAAAGGAACCAAAGAATCACCACACAAAACAACGTCTTAACTTGTATGTTATTCCATCATTGACTGTTAAACAAAGGAAAATTCCAATCTCGACACCATAAGAATAAACGGGATTTTAAAGAAGTAAGAAGTAAATGAGATCTATAGTCGAAATTTTCGATCTAAGGTTTTCTCTACTCGACCCTAAAGGTCAGTACCAATCTCATATCAAAGATTTAATTATGGAAATACATATTTTTAACCTGACTTTATAAATGAAATAAGAAAATAAATTCAATAACTAAAAGTAACCGTATCATAACTAGTTAAAATTTCATGTTTAATAAGATCTACAAAGCGATTTCGAATATTAATTTTAAAATAGAGTTCAATAATGAATGAATAATACGATATACCGGGTGATTCATAAGTTAAGTATCGTAAAATTTAAATCAACATTACAATTTATAAAACACCAACTAATGAAGAAAACACCAATATGTAGTAAATTTTCGTGCAAAGCATGATAAATTAAAAATCAAAATTTCTTGATACTTCGAAGACACCTTTCTATATCGGCCAATATTTGCGCTCAAACTTATGGATTTATTAGAATACGACAATATTGTTTCGAAGATATTTACAACTTCATTCTCAAGTACACAAAACTACAAATACTACAACAAGTAAAATTTCCTTATATATAGGAAACTTGAGTATAAAATACAGGATGAAGGGAGGAATGGAAAACCGAAAGTGTAAACAAAAATGAATAAATTCAATCGTTAACGGGCTTGGAACAGCAGTGATGAACTGATTAGATTCTTTTTGTTTAAAATCGCTTTCGTAATCTCTAATCCTTCCATATGAGTCAGCATATGGCTTTTACATGCATAATTCAATAAACCTATGAAATTGGAACCTAAAGAGTGTGTCTCCAGACTTTTCCAGATAATTAGATTATTCCATGAGAAGTAGTCGTAGCATGAAGCTTACAAAGTTAAAGAACACATTATTAAGAAATTCTTGAACTTCTTTACTAAAACACTGTAACAAATAAAGGCAAACCATAATGAAAAATCCAGTTTCGATTTTAGAATTCTGAAATTTACGTAGCACCTTCTTCTTCAGCCTATCCTAATCCACTCCTGGACCATAGGCCTCTCCAGTAATAGAGGTTTCGGCCATAACTCACCACGCTGGTTGGCCAGACGGGTTGGTGAGTAGTCCGCAGATCGATTTTTGGACTATAGTTGTTTTACATCCAGTAGCAGCTTGCTAGACTAGCCTTTAGATGTGCATATAGCACTGTTTTTTGTTAACGGTAACCATTCGTCAACTTATGGGAACCGCTGACTTAACTTGCCCTCCGAAGTACGGAGACTTGGTCATAAGAAAGTTTGACTCTCCCCAGATTTGAACCCGGTGCACCACATTCGGATCTAACTGCGTTAGCTGCAAGGCAATGACCGTCTCTTACTTGTAGCATGCACGCAGTTATACCATGGAAGCCTATTGGAAGATTAATTAAAAATGACGGCATCTCGTGTCGTAATTGCCATGTTATCCACACCATTTAGTTTCACCTCGACTGTAAACTTTGGCAGCTTCTTGGAGTTCGATTTTATGTCAGCAGATAAAGTTAAAAAGGTGCGGTTCTTTTTAATTTTTTCCGACCTCCAACAAGTAAAAGTTTGCTATCGGATGTCGTCGGTTCCAACGCTCTGAGTTTTGTTGCTCTCTAAATCCAACAGTTGTAAATATGTCTGTAAAACCATCACTCACTCTCACTTTGCACTCGTATGGAAACATTGATAGATTTGATGAACACCCAAAATATCTTTCGTCAATTCCAATACATTTCCTCTATTCGGAATGTCAAATTGTTCAAGCTTATGAAATCATAAATTTTGAAATACTTGCTAATAAATTGTCTTAATTTAGCACTTTTGCATAAATGGAATATGTACTTGCTAAATCGGTCATACTGATATACAAGGGAGGATTGATCTTCGCAATAAATGCTGTCATTTTGGAAATAAAACTGAAATGTTTGAAAAAAAGAACTTATTTCGATTGTTCGATGTTGCAAGACAATCTGAATACTAATTTGTCTTATATCGACCGTTCTGCATAGGGAACTGGCAGTTATTAATCGTAACGAAATAGAAACGGAAAATGACAACATTTGGAGGAAATTTATCCGAATTTATCTCGCTACAAAACTGGTGCATCGTGAACATATTATGTTTCAGAAGCAGGAATTAATTAAAAAACGATTGGCTTATGAACCATGAGAACAATAAAATGGAGGAAAAACTAAAGCAACAGGAAAACAACTAAAAGGAAAGGAAACGCGTAGAAGAAGAAGTTTCAGTGAGTATGAGAAATGTTTGGAAGAACGTCGCCAAGTATGTGTGGAATAAAGATGTGCTAAATGGATGGAAGAATGGCAGAAGGAGATATAACAAAAAAATATGGAAAAGTGCGACTTCGAAAAGAGGAACAAGAGAGGACGAAACGCGAGGAAAAACAAAAGTTGGAGTTGGCTACCACTAATCAAAAGGATGAGAAAATTAAAAGAACATAACGGCGGGATTGTGGGTTTTATGCAAGAAATACGATAAATATAGGTAACAGCTGGAAGACCCGAACTGATGGTATCGAAAAAAATTCTTTGGGGAAGGATGGTGGTGAACCTCAGAAGAATTCCAGAACTTATTTATCAGCTCATGTGTTGTTTCTTGATCTTGACTTTTAAATTCTTAAGCGCCTCAGACGGCAATATTTAGTCTCTAAAACACCATCGAAACATGCATCCTTAGTGCAGTCTATGTGTTTATATTCTTGAATTATTTTTATATGATTCTTTTTATTTAAAAAATTCATAACATAATTTTTCAAGTTAAAGCACTAAAATGAATATTATAATATATTGTCGTATTCCGTGCGTTACGGGAAACAGTAGCGAATACATTGAGAAATGCTGTTAAAATTTAAGTAATTAATTCTATGTTTGAATTGAAATAAAAAGATAATTATACCCTTTGGTGATTGAGTGTTATTTTCAAGAGTTGAGTTTCCAATGTTAAGAAGCTCCGACAACAGATTATTTGTTTACGTTATGTTTTTCTCCTGTTTGGTATCTAAGGTGAATAATAATTAGTGAAACTGTAGCGAAGTACATTTGAATTTACCCGCAACGTTTGATAAGCGGTAGAGAATTTTCATTTTTGACGAGTGGCCGCAGGGAAACCAGGTCGTCTTCCACTTGAGGCCATTTTGAAAGATAGACGTGCAAATTTTCCGCCCTTCTTTAGTTTGCGACTTTTTGAGATTTTCTGGAATCAAACTTATTTTTGTCAAGATTTTTGAGATTTTCGATATTACCACCTAATGGTGAATTTTTTGTTGGGCATTTACGACATTTCTGGAGCGTTAGATGATCATCTATTGTTAATTTAGTGAAAGATCATCACTTTGAGTTATTATTTCCTAGATGATCCTCGATAAGTTTGAAACAGTAAAATTTTGGAGTCAAAATCCCACTCACCTGGTCATTCAATTTGCTTTTTACCTGAGGGTTAAAGAAGTTGCTTATATAATTATTTGGAAAATAATAAAATTTGGTCTCAGCGTATCGAAGTTCAAATTTTTGGACGATAATTTTGTCACACTGAAGCCCATAGTAGAAAATGTGGATCGGCTTCTATATCATGATTGCGTTTGTATAAATTTGGACGTGCAAGTTATACCAAGAGAAATATCTTTTAAGGTACCAAAAACATTTATTTTTGTGTCATTGAGTTTTTCTAATGTTAATTCCTTCACGAATGCAAATCGTTCCATATTTCAACGGTACAAATAATAATATTACTTTGTTGTTCTAAGATAGTAAAGCACAAAATAATCGTGTTGATTGTTATTGATTACAATTTTAAAACTGTAATTAAGCATTTTATTGGAGAGTAAGTTGATTGGATCGTTAAAATTTAGTTAAAATAGTTTTTCTTATCAATTCACCTTAGGATTAACCTGGAGTCGTTAATAATTCGACATATTTGCTGAAGTATTTGAAGAGTCATAGCTAGTTGGTGTATTTACACAGTGTCTTTGCTGATCGTTCTTCTTTTTGAAAATTCCTCAACTATCAATTCATTTTATTCATTTATAAAATCTAGTAGAGAACAATATTTTCATTGAGTATTAAAATTCAATGTATCTCACAATGTTTTAAGCAAATAGTAATCTTAATGATTAAATTTCATTTGACTCTGACGACTATAATTGGCCATCTCTTCACCCAAATGCAAGTATAAAATATCTATCAAATGAGGGTTTATCAATTGATTACCTACTCAACTTGCTAAAATTTGTCTCGCAACATCATCATTTCCGATGGTATAACCTCCTTAAATTAATTAGTAGACAATTAAGTCGTAAGGGGGTACAAAATCGTCCCCTAACTTTGAATTCTGAGTTGACTCAATTCTGGAATACCTAATATTACCCCATAAACCAAACCTAAATAATATCTTCCTCTTGCACTAAATTTTTGACATGTAGATAATTCCATCTATCGTAAAGTATGAATTTTCGAATCTCTATTATCTTTCATCTAAACACCTGAATTTTCCTCTACTGACTTCTAAGGTGAAGGACTAAACTTTATTTCATTATAATATTTAATATTATGATAAAGTTGAAGTTATGTTGTGATGTCTACATGGTCGACTTGTTTTAAATAAGACACAAGTTTTACGATAACCCATGTTTCATGGCCTTTTGGCCATTTATTGAAGATTAAATTTGATGATTTCTTTTCGTTACGATTATGTGCTATAAACAGTGTTAATTCACGTTATCCTGGATATAAATGCTCTTACGTGCATGTTCACTTTTATGGATATCTCCATCCCGGTACTCGTTTTTATTTTACAGAGATATGTTAAATGGAGGCGGCTTTTTAAATTCATCAATTTTTAAATCCGTTTTATATTTTGGTTCTGCCTAACAGACTATATCTTTTCGGGAAGTGGAGCTTCTCAATTTAACATTTTGAAAAAGTTAGTGTCAATGAAAGCACTTGAAAGTAACGATCAATCAAAAGCATCCGCAAGTTTTATTTCTTGAACAATAAAACTATAATTTATGTGTAGAAATGGCCATATTCTAAAAACCATTACAATATACAAATTGTAATTATTAAAATGTAACTCTAGTAAAAATATACAAACAACCCTTATGGTTCTTCCGAACTCATTATCGAAGTTTCTCAAGTATATGTAATTACAATGACAGTTTAACCTTTTGTTTTCGCAAATGTACGGATGTAATGTAATGAACTTTATTGCATCTACCTTTGACGTAATGAACAATTAATTAACAGCAAAACCGATATCGAATAATCAACAGTCAATCGCACGCTTTGAAACTAACAGTTTGTTAAATTGAATACCAGTTCAGACAACAATTTTTTAATTTTTTTACCTAATTTCCTAGTTTTTCCAAATCAATTTTCCCTTTCTATGGTTCATCGAATTTTTCTCGTGTTTCATGTGATCTATTACGACGCTATTACCAAAACCACCTACCCTTTCGTAAACAGTACGTTCTGTGACAGACTACTCGAGCAATGTAGTAGCTTCCAAAATAATAAAACAAATTTTTGTGGACATTGTAAATAATAATTAAAAATTAAATGTAGGAAACTGAAATAAAAAAATAAATAAAGAACAAATTACGTGAGATACAAACCACATTAACAAACCCTACATAAAATTGGTCCTTCGATCTTGGATTTAAACCAAAAAATTGATCTTTCGCTTTGCTGAAAATTGTTGTATTTGAAAACATCCTACATACAAATCGATCGATACTGGATTACTACATTCAACTTTGCTTGAACTACGTTCGATTGTATCCAACAAAAAATCAGCACGGAAGATCAACTCACACATTGCATAAACCATCACGACGCGGCAATCAACACATGCTTGGCGTCTCCTATCTACAAGGTCAGTGCAACGTTATTTTTCCATACTCCTGTCACATTCCTTTTTAACAAAAACATTTTACTCCAACTTGTGCAACATTTTATTATTCAATATGTCTACCAATTATAATGTCCTCTAAATTTGCCAACTTTCAACGGTTCCTACGAAGAATGGTTATTTTTTCGGGATACTTTTAATACTTTAATACACCAAAATGGTTCGCTGGCGGATGTGCAGAAGTTTCATTATTTGCGCCTATCATTAAAAGATAGCGCAGCGGATACTATTAGGGGAGAGGCAGGCGAGTTGGCATATCCAGGCAAGATGACACATCAGGTGTATTGGAAAACCTATGGTGCTATTTTCATTGATAATACTATACTACTATTGTAATTGTCGGTAAATTAGTGGTGAACTTAATCTATTTCAAGAAAAGTGTACTGTGTGAGTTTAAATTGATATTTTGTGAATTTTAACCATCTCAATTCAATGTAGCCTTTCCTTTTTTAGCCTCCAGTTTCACTATTTATTTATTAATTGATATGGTTTCCACACACACATTCTTACACGGCTTTTTGCGTTATATGCCGTAAAAAAATATGTATTATTATAGGTTAAATATTTCTTATTGACGAAATTTCAAGTTCACACCCAACCAGGCAAGATGACATAGTGCTATGTCATCTTGCCCATCCGTGATCTTGCCCGGATGTTTACCTCACTTACCCGGTTGCTTGTATTTCTTACAAAAAATCTTGTAATTCTACAAGATTCAACCTCAGATGAAGAAGCTGTTGCTGATGTAGTATTAAATTCGGATGGGTAAAGTGACTGCGACTGTATATACTGCAATGATTTATACAGCCTTTCCAAATCTGGTGAGTACTGGCTAAGATGCCTGTCTTGCAAAAATTGGTCTCACGCCGCATGTGCTGGACTTTCAAAGCAGTCCAAGACTTTTATTTGTGAATTGTGCAATTAATTTTACATTGTTTATGCTATATGTCATCTTGCCCAATAGGGTCGGGCAAGATGGCTTTTGTGACCTTTTCAGTTTATTGTTTAATTATAGAAACAGTTATAGGAATATTCACTTGATATTTTTTTATTCAATGGTGTATGATATGAGCTATTTAAAAAATATGCGCAGCTTCCAAAATATTTTGTATTTTCAAAAATAAAAATGTTAAAACACTAAGTATGTCAACTTGCCTGCCTCTCCCCTAAGTCTTTAGAAATTTCTGGAGCAAATTATGCTGTCGCTTGGGATCTGCTGCACGAACGTTTCGACAATAAAATGATTTTAATAAACAACCATGTAAAAGGGCTTTTTAATATACCTTCGATTAAGGTCGAATCTCACACAGGATTACGATTCATACTAGACAGTATGGAAAAACACTTACGTGCCCTACAAGCACTAAAACTACCAACGGAACATTGGGATATCCTGCTCATATTTTTAATTACTTCAAAACTCGACAGCACCAGCAGGCGAGATTGGGAAACAAATGTACGAGACTTTCACGACTTGCCTACAAAGGCAAATTTAACACATTTTCTCAAGAACAAATGCTGCGTGCTAGAATCGTTAGATTCTTCAGAACAATCAAGGCATACTTCCAGTAAACCGTTTGCACAACACAAAACTAAATCTTTTCTTGCCAACAATGCAACCACAAGTTGTGTGTGCTGCAAAAAGGATCACAACATTTTATGCATGTCCTGAATTCAAAAAACTTGAACCTTTAGAAAAACTGAATGAAGCCAAACGCTTATGGCTATGCATAAACTGCCTCTCGGCAAGCCATCGTACAAGAGAATGCAAATCTGGTGGCTGCAGAAAGTGTGGTCAAGTACATCATACACTATTACATTTTAATAAGAATTCTGGCGACAGAATTGTAAATTCTCACACTGAAAGTAAAAACACAAACACCACTTCTGAAACTTCGACTTGTAACCATTGCAATTCAGAATCTGACATAAAACAAGCAGTTACACTAACAATAAATAACACACTCAACAAAACACTTGTTTTACTTTCAACGGTTGTTGTCAAAGTCTACGATCACACAGGTACTTCTCATAACTGTAGAATACTTCTTGACAATGGTAGCCAATCAAATTTCATATCACAAAGACTAAGCCAAGTTTTACAACTACCCACCAATAAGATTAATTTTCACGTTTCTGGCATAAACCAAGTAAATTCAAAGATTAACTTTCAAACAACTGTTTCAATCAGATCTACAATCAATGAATTTTCTTGCACACTTTCTTGTCTCATTTTGCTGAACATAACAGGTAAATTTAATTCTTGCTGATCTACACTTTGACCGAGCAGCACCAGTAGACATGCTTGTTGGTGCAGATACATTTTGGGAAATATTAAGCGTAGGGCAGATAAAACTAGGTCAAGGTTATCCGATTCTTCAAAAAACCAAACTAGGATGGCTGGTTTCAGGTCCGATCTTAATAAAACAACCTAACTTCGAAGAAACAAAATGCCACCTTAACATTTCAAATGACAGAAACGCAATTAACAAAGTTTTGGGAAATTGAAGAATGTCCAAAGAAGACATTTCTTTCGCAAGAAGAAAACGATTGTGAAAACCATTTCCAACAACATACTACACGAAGCTCCGATGGTCGCTTTATAGTTTCTGTACCTTTCAAGGAGCCAATCTCCAAACTAGGCGAATCAAAGGACGCTGCAAATAAGAGATTTCTAAACTTAGAAAGAAAACTCGAACGAGCACCTGAATTAAAACTACAATACAATAAATTTTTAACTGAATACATACAGCTGAACCACATGTCATTAGCCAAAGACCAAAATGATACCAATGGTTTCTTTCTACCCCATCACTGTGTTATAAAAGACAGCAGTACTACAACAAGATTACGTGTCGTGTTCGATGGCTCAGCCAAAACTACAACTGGAGTCTCTGTAAATGACTTGATGATCGTAGGACCTACCATACAAGACGACCTCTTCGCAATTATTCTTCGTTTCAGAAAACATAAAATCGTACTCAGTGGAGATATCTCAAAAATGTACCGGCAAGTGCTAATACCTAGCAACCAACGAGAATTACAAAAGATTTTATATCGATTTAACATCGAGGAAGACATCAAAGTATACGAATTAAACACGGTTACTTATGGATTAACCTCGAGCGCATTCATGGCAATACGAGCCCTGCAAGAATCAGGAAGAAGACATGCCACAGAATTTCCGGAAGCTAGCTCCGCAATTCAACGAGACTTTTATGTTGATGACCATTTGACAGGCGGCGACAATATTAATGAAGTGAGAAAGGTCAAACACGAAATCACAAACATACTTGGTCAGTACGGTTTTGACCTAAGAAAATTTACATCTAACTGTGACAGCTCGCGTGATGCCATCTTAGCCCGGATGTGCCTCCATAATTCTGCCTAACCGTCATGCGTCACTTCATTGGAGGAAGTCCATCTTCTTTTATCACCACCATGACGCCATGTTGTAATGTTTGTTGTATATTTTCTTTCCATTTCGTACGTATACTTACTGTATTTCGTACGATTTGAAATGTACTTATTCTTTAGACCAGCGGGTCCACAAGCTCTGATACATCTGTTGGAGTTCTTGAAAGTGCGACAACGTATTTTGCCTTTCGTCTAACAAACTAGGTTTCGGCATCCTTGTAAGTGGCGTCCCTATTAAAAAATGTACAGGTGTTATAGTTTCTCTCTATGTTTTTTATTATGTGTTATTTTGATTAATTATTATATGTGTGCTTTCTTAAACCAAATATTAATTTATTGGTTATTATCCTACAGTGGCGACTCGTTGTCGGGAGTATTATCCAACGGATACTCACGATTGGTCGCGACTGATTGATTTGTTGGTGGCGCCCTCTAGATATTGTCTTCTCCCCCCCCCCCGATTTTGATTCTCTTTCAGCATCACGCCTTTGGTATCTCTGCCATAAATTATCCACACCCTCGTCTCCATTGAGTTACCGGCTACCGAAGTGTCGAGAGGAGGTTTTAATTATTTTAGGACGTTGTGTTGTAGGCCGTTTTGGCGTGTTACAATATACTGATACTGATTCCTTATTTGATGATTTTTAATGTATTGAATTATTATTGATATTAAACTGTTTATTTTTTTTATTTAGTTTAGTTTTTTGTTTAATAAATTTTGTTCTTGACAAGTTACTATTAAATATTTTTCTATTTCAAAAATAAACACGTCCTAATGCTATATGGAACCAACTCCCCGATTTTAAAGAAAATTCTTAATTTCCAGATTATTTTAAAAGTCCTATAAATGATAATATATTGTCGTGATGCACGGCTCAGTTACACCCCCAATTATAGTCGGCGGTGAAACCTCGCTTAATGTGGTCCACTTCAACAAAATAGGTCCGGCTAGCTTTAAGTCAGGTTTACATATCTGAGGCCACAATATCTGCCAATATCTGCAGGTTGTAGGTTTCAGCGGAAAAAAGTTGATAGAAGGTTATAAGCGATTAAAATTGTATGGGCGAATCAAATTCAAGCATGGACATGGACGTTAATAACGCAATCAAGGTAATAAGCAATGTTATGTTGCAGAAAGGAACGAATAGTGGTGAAATGGATGAGGACGTGCGATGTCTGCGGGATAATCTCATGGCAGCACTCAGTGCAGTGCCCGGAGGGAGTTCAGCAGTATTCCCCTTCAGAAATGAATCCACTAATCAGACTGATCTGCACATTAACTCAGATAATGGAATTACAACTGATAAAACCGATAATGGAACTCACTTAATGCGTCTACCATCAGTCAAACCGGATGGCGCGGAGGCTGCATTAGGAAAATCTGGATTAGAAGATCGAGAAGAAGATTGGACGCTAGTCGAAAACCTCAGAAAAAGGAAAAATATAAATAAAAAAAGAACCACTTCGAAGGAGGTGAAGAGAAGGAACACAATCGTTGACACGAATAAGAAAAGAAAATATTGTCTAATCAATTCCGATAATTCAGACACAGAAAATTCAAATCTACAACTTAGTAAGAAGAGAGATAGAAGGAACTCTTTTGAAGATTTTATGGACGAGGACGTGGGAAGTTCGACTTTAGTCTCAAAAGCGGTAAGGGACGTCTCTCAGAAGGGAAACAGTAATAATGAAGCTTCGATTAGTTGTAATAATGATTCAATGGTTAATACTCAACAAGAATTGGTTGATATGATTAATACCATGAGAAAAGAGTCTGGTATCAATGAAGGAAATGAAGAGGAAAAAATTCATAAGGAAATTGATGATATGACAAACAATTTTAGTGATGTTATTGAGGATATGATACTCTTCATTAATAAAAGCAAAGACTCGAAAGCGGTAAGAGAAGGACTCATTCATAAATTATTGAACAGCAACAGAGAAATGAATAGAGTAATGAGAAAAGTTATTCGTACGGCGGGAAAAATTGGCAATAATCAAATTATGGAATCATCCAGTGGAAACATGGGTAACAAAATTTGTAATGAAGATATGAACGTTCTGGTACAGAAAATTGACAATATTGATAGAAATATCAGAACCATTCCAATACCAGCACCTAGGAAAAGTCTTCGCCTTGGCAACCTCCCCGAATTAGTTGAGAAAGAACTGACCAAAGAAAAGACGGATGGAACGAATGTCAACCAGACAATGAATAAAGTGGCTAACCCCCCTTTCGATTACCTTGCGGCAGTTAAAAAGAAGGCTGGAATAAGAACTGTCGAAAGACCCAACTCTGAAGTTAAATACAAAGTTATGATCCACCCTGTTGAATGTCTTGATTTGGCTAGTGCAGATGATACTCTGAAGAGATTGGTCACACTACCAGTTACCACTTTTGGATTGGACTTCACACCCGAAAAGATTATCAAACTGAAAAATAAGGGAATAATGATTGAATCCTCGAGCAAAGAAATTTTCAACATGGTAAACAATGATGCGCTTTTCGAGAAAGGGTTGGTTGCCAAGGCGCATGAAGAAAAATGGCCGCATATTGCAATCAATGGTGTGGACAAAGTCTTTACCAAAGAAAACATTATTGATTCTTTTAATCTTAGATTTGGAGATGTAATTAAGAAGGCAGGACCTAATTGGTTCAGAAGTATTAATCTAGTGGCATCGAAGAACAAACCCACAAACAAGTGGGTAATGGAAGTACACCCTCTCGTCAGAGAGCGGGTCACAGGTAAGGAAAAAATCAGTGTTGCCTGGGGTTACTATGCAGTCACTGATTACATTAACATAGTCCGGTGCTACAACTGTCAAAGGTTTGGACACACTGCGAAATTTTGTAAATCTGTAAAAACTTGTTCATATTGCTCTTCAACAGAGCATGGGACCAATGAGTGCATAGTAAAAGATGATGCTGCCAAGCATAAGTGTGTTAACTGCGTAAGGGCGAAACACGCAGCGTCAGGGCACTCTACAGCTGCTGCCAGCTGTAGGGTTTACAATTCTAGATTGGAGGCTTACTGCCGATCAATCTTAAACCATGATGTTTCTAATTGATAATTTCCTCAAAATTATCCATCTCAATCTTAGAGGATCCGAGGCTGCCACAGCGGACGCCCAACGCTTGGTGGCCGAAGAAAAAGTTGGAATAGGGATCTTTCAAGATCCTTATTGTTTCCCTTCGGAGGGGTCTTTCAGACTCCCCTATTTTCCGAACATGCAAGTTGCAGCGCTTAGTGGAGAGAAATTCTCCACTTGTATTATCCTTAATAATTCCATTGGGAATGATTTCACATTCAATTTTCTTAGGCACTCTTCTAGTATTTATCATACGGTCACTTCTTTAACTTTCAGATCAAGGATCAGATATAGGCGTCTATATCCCACCTTCAGTAGATATAGACACAGCTCTCTTTGAAATAAGAAAAACGCTTATACAATTCATGGGATACAGAATCTATCTTTGTGGTGACTTTAACTGTAGATCCAAGCTTTGGTTCGATGTCAAGGAAGCTGACGAGCGTGCATTGAAATTGGAAGAGCTAATCTCCCAATTTAACTTGCATATTTTCAACCGGCCCTGTAGGAAAATGTCTTTTGAAAATGAAAGGGGGGGGTCAAGTAACATTGATCTCACTCTTGGAACAATCTGCTCGATTCCAGAAACCCATAATTGGGAAATGATGGAAAGAGCAGGTATTTCTGACCACAAAGCCATATATTTCTCCATAGGGAGGGTAGAAGGTATTGCAGGCAACCACATTAAAATTAGAAACCCTGATACTATTCCAATTGAAACGATTGAAAGAGTTCTTCATCCTTGGGTCAACTCCAAAGATGAGATCTCCGGACACCTTAGTAGAAAAGAAGAAATCGAGTTACTAGTGGTTGAAATGAATAAGGTCCTTCAAGACCTTATATCAAAGCACGCTCGGTATAAAAAGACATATATTGGAAGACCTGATTGGTGGACTGATAATGTTGAGAGATCTCGAAGGAAATTTCTGGAAAAGAAAAATCTTCTTTACAAATGTAAAATCTCTGAACAAAAACAATCCCTGTATGACACAATGATCATCTACAAAGATAGATTTATGAAAAACTTGAAATCTGCCAGGGAAAATAGCTGGAAGAAATTTGTGGAGAATGATTTACCTGAAAACCCATGGGGAATAACTTATAAATTATTAGCTGCAGGAAAATTCAAGAGGAAGGGTATTTTAACTTCTTTTATTGATGACAAGGGGGTCGAAACAATGACGCCTGCCCAGAATCTGAAATTCCTTTTGGACAAACTTCTCCCAGACGATGATAGGGAATCTGACGCAACGATGGATCACCAAATCATGAGATCGGATTTTGAGTCATTAGGGGGGGGGAGAACATGGGGAACGTAAGACCTGTGGAAGTGGCAGAGCTAGACCTTCTTGTTCATAATACTCAAGCTAGGAAAGCACCTGGTCCTGATAACATACAGGGTTCCTTCCTTAAGAAGGTCTATCTTGTTATCAGACCGATACTCTTGAATATTCTTAACGCCTGTTTAAAACTAGGGTACTTTCCGGTTTTCTGGCACACTGGAGAACTTAGGATTATTACTAAGAATCCTAAGGAAGACCCCGGAATCTTCGAAAAGTAAGTTTCTTGCATCTATATTCTTTGATATAGATGGTGCCTTCAATAATCTTTGGTGGCCGGCTGTTTTCCGAATATTTGATAAGAAAAAGATTAAGCTCCGATTAAGACTTATTCTTAAATCTTATTTAATGGACAGAAGGGTTTCCCTGAAAAATGGATTAACTGAAGTTTCCAAAAAGGTCTCAAAGGGCTGCCCGCAGGGTTCGGTTTTGGGACCTCTCTTTTGGAACTCCTGTCTTGATGACTTCTTCGAAGGTCCACTTAAAGGCATGAGGGGAATCACTGAGATAGGATACGCTGATGATGTTGCCATTATTGTAGAAGCGGGATCGGAGATTGAGCTTTGCAGAAAACTTCAGTTTGTAATTGATTCTCTCCACAATTGGTATAGGTCCATGAAACTAAGTCTCTCCGAAAGGAAGACGAAGATCATGGTACATAGGCCAGTTGGGAAGAATTATTACAAATGGAATATTAAACTGAATGGTAAGAAAGTAGAGACAGTTGAGAAATTCAAATATTTAGGTCTAATTATAGACAACAAAATGAGCATGCAAGAACATGTTAACTATGTCTGTCGGAAGGCAATAACTTTGGTCTCCTCCCTCAGGAGAAAGGCTAAAGCTTCTTGGGATATAAATCTTTTTCACTCAATGGAAAGGATTTATAAAGGGGCAATAGTTCCTATAGTAGGGTATGCTAGTGAATTTTGGGTAGACAAAATTGACAAAATCTCGGTGCAAAGGCGACTCTTATCTTGTTATGGAATCTGTTGTCGAACCATGACCAAGGGCTATGCTTCCGTATCCTCTATGGGAGCGGGAGTTATTGCTGGGATTCATCCCTTAGATTTGGAAATAGTTCGACTCAATGCCTGGAAGAAACTAAAGAGAGGAAGAACTGCCTTATTTTGTGGGAAAACTTATGATCCGCAGGATTATAAGTATAAAACACATATAAGGGAGGCACTTTTCACCGAAATAAACAAAATTTGGCAAAAGAGATGGGATGAGTATGAGTTTGGTAGGGTAACCTATCAATTCTTACCCGAAGTCTCGATGAAACTTACACACCCTCCGACCTTCAAAACATCTCAGCTTTTAACAGGGCACGGGGAATTCAGAAAGTTTCTTCATCGACTGGGGAAATCGGAGGATGGCTCGTGTCAGGCTTGTTCAAATCGATTTGACCTTAAAAAACCGGTTTTAGATGATCCTATCCATAGACTGTTGGAGTGCGAATTGTTTAATGATGAGAGAGCTGCGATTGAATGTTCCTACGGTGGAAAACCTCCAGCAAACTTATATGATTTATTCAACCAAACTCCAACAGAACTATTGGATCCTTTCACCGAACCCAAAACATTAGAAGTTGATGAAAACATCAACAACATACACCCAGATATCTCTACTGATGATGACGATGACGTCTTTGGTTAAATTATCGAAGACATGCTGTTATCTATATAGCGGAACATGGAACATTTTCTCTTCAACCCTGTATATAATTTGGCTTCCTTGACTCGGATTTTCTTGATTTGACCTAAAAAGATACACTACATGAATAAATAAGACCTATAATAATAAATGAAATAACCTACCTAGTACTGCTCCTTCCACACACACTTATGACACGGCACCCATCTCTTAGGAACCAACCATATTATGGCATTCCTTCTCCCGGCATATGCTGGTTTTTTTTTCTTCACCCTGTACTTCCTGAAACAAAATTTAAAAATTAATAATTGGCTAAAATTTCACTGCACACTGGATTAACGGACCAACCAATTAGTTAGTCTTACCAATAACATGTATTTTATTTTGTTTTTTTTACTTAATAAACATACTTCAAATGTAGGTTTCAGCGATATTAAGCAAATCAATAGGCACAATAAATCATAAAGTAATTTATTCAAATGACTCAAAAGCAAATATGAAGCAATTTTGGACGTCCTTGACACAATCGTCAAGCGATATTCAATAGGTGTATCTGATGTGTAGAAACATCCAATAAAGAGTATCATTTATGTACAACACTTTAGCTATACTTTTATTAGATGTTCCATAAATGTGAAATAGTGTAACATCAATAAAGAAAATTTACAACAATGGTGTTTTTATATAAAATAATGTTCAATTTCTTACTCATGAAAATTTTGTAGTAGACACTTGTTACGAAGCACCCAGTACATCAGACCGTACGCCGCTGCTCAACATTCACTTGACAAGATGACGTCCAGTTGGTAAAAACGGTAGCGAATTAACATCTGTGTTGATCCAGAAACCTTTTCATTTATCCAAATAAATAGTGAAGTGAACGTGTGGAAATCCTCCAGTGTAGTGTTCAAACCTCGAATGTCGGTTTAAACAAATCTTTCGAACTTCTTAACCAAATCGGAACCATAAAACATCTGGCAGGAAAATTAACCTCCAAATTCCACATGTGGTTTTTTTAAACCACCAAAATTAACGAACATCTACTTAAATCGGTGCGTACAATGAAATTTGATTTGTGTAATGGTACAAATCATCGAAATTAAACTTCTAAATGTAATTTCAGATACGAAATTATCCAAAAAGCAAAATGGCATCAATAGAGTCGAATATTGCTTGCGCCCACAAAGTGCACGTAAAAACGTTGATTTACGAAATAATACGTTTCAAAAATAACTCACGCTTATCTCCTATCGCTGGTATAATGGTTTTTGTGACTACAAAAACTCCCAAAAATGGTCTTCTTGGGTAAAATTGCGAGGTAATTTTTGCAACCCCATGAAATGCATCGTCTTCATCAACCGTCGGCGCAAAACAAGGCCTCGCCGCAAAATTGGCTTCATAGTTCAAAATACCATCATAATAAAATAAAAATTAGCAATAAAATCGTAAGTGTGCGCCACATTTTTTACCGCCACAGTTCAAATATCACTTTTCACTTTCAGAATAAAAATCACATTCCACATGAGTTAAAATACCACAAATTCTCAAGAAATATAGCAGTCTTTAAGAAATATCAAATTTGTATTGTTTTGTGTGTTGGAAGTAACAAAACAATCGCTTCCGTCATCTCAAAATTGCTTCAAATTAAATGTTAACAATCGACAAAATTTAAATTTAACCAAAAACACAATTTGCTCATTTGATCGACTTTTTCACACTTCAATATAATATGTCGATTTCAAAATTATTATTTTGTCTAGTCTGGTTACTACTGGGAAGCGAATTCACAGTAGCTATTGAACGACCAGTAGATATAAGTACATAATATAAGATTGTGTATGATCTTTTTCGACCACTACCTAGTTCGATCCTAGGTCACTTTGACTTCGAGATTTTGATTAAATTTTTATTCACAATTGTAACAAATTTTTGCATTTGTTATTTGATTCCCCCTTAAATTCATAATATTCTATTATTATATATTACTACTAGGGGGGCTCCGCCCCCCTGGCCGCTGCCGCGGCCCAACCTCCCAGGGCCGCTTCGCGGCCCTAATAACTTCAAGTTATAACACTTATTTCCATACAACATTTTTTATGTCGCTTTCACTTTGAATTTGTATTCCATCCTTCGCTCGACATCTTGATAATGCTACATATAACTGTCCATGACTAAACAAAGGCCTATCGATGTATATTGAAGTGTTATTTTCCACCCTTAAATATTAAATATCGAATTTTCAAATCTTCTTCGTAAAATTCCAATTCGAGCGGAGAAATCACCTTCTTACCCGGCTGGCTCAATCGGTTATCTTTCAGTATCGCCCACTATCAAGCGACCTTGTATACCTTTTCCGAAATAATTCCTCAATCTAAAAGAAATAACACTCCTACAAACTTTACTTGTCTTTTATTCTCAAATAAATCAAATTTTTACAACTAAAAATCGTCAGAAATCAAAATGTCGACCGTCTACGACTTGGAAGGCGTACGCAAGTCTTCTTCTTCACTGCTCGTGCTCTCTCGGCTTCCCCGAAACCGCGAAACATACAAAATTCAAATTATTTACAAAAACTCAAGCAAACCATTTCCTTATTCCAAAAATTACACGACAGCAATCCTTCCTGGCTTATGCACAAATCCAGGAGGGATTTCAAGAAAGACACATAACGTCGTGCTTTTGGAATAAGTAGCAAATTCTCTAAATCAACATCTTCAAAAATAAATAACAATATTCAAAAGTAAATAATAATTAATTAATGCGGCAATCTAATTTACACACCTAAATTAATTAATTAATCAACATCCCGAACTACCTATCTTGACGAATGATCACTAAACAATTCATAAATGACATCCAAACTTCTTTGCAATAATAACAACTTTTTAGATAACTCGATCCAAAACTTTCTTCGAAATAACTGCAAATTTTTTTATCCTTCCAAATTTTATTCCATAACTTTTCAAAGCTCCTTCTTTTTCCGTTACGGACCTTTCATAATTTCGATTCTCTTCTAGTGTTCTGCAATTTCATTGTCATCTTCAATCTTCATATCGACCCTAATTTAATAAAATCCTTCAATACTACTTAATTTTTAAAATTTCCAACTAACAAATTTCATCTCCTTAAATAATGTTATCAATTTTGCTACATTTTAAAGCTGTAGCTTCATAAAAATTTTTTTAAATATGCAATACACATCATTTAAAACTCTTTTACCTATTTCTTTACTAATCATCCAATTTCAATTTTCGTAGTGACAAATTCCGTCAATAACCATCAATTTTCAAATTAAATTTTTCCATTTGATTGCCATAAACGCTAATTTCAAATTTACTATTATAAAATGCAGCAATTAATTAATCCATTTTTCAAATTTTCAATTTTTGGAAACACTTTTACTTTCTCAAATTTTGTTATACAATTTATAAACTTTCCGTCTGCTTATCTTTCGAAGATTGTCCTTTTCACTTGTTATATTGGTTATTATTAACTTGTTCGAATTTCTATTGCCTTTTATTTAATTATGATTTTCAGTTTTATTATGATGTGTAGTTCCTTCTTTAAATTTTAATATTTACAACCTTTTTTTTAATTTTATCAAAACACATTTAGTTCCATTCATTTTCCATTTAAATCGCGGTTATCCTTAAATTTGTTCAATCTTCTTTATTCGTTCGTGGTTACTTTTCATATTTGATTAGATTAACCACCCTCCATCTTGATCGCCGATACTGCCACTTTTCCAAAATGACCTTCATTTTGTTTTCCATGACGTCTTCCTTCTTAAAAATACGTTTCTTTTCACCAAACCACTGTTTCTTTATTTTCTTCTTCTTAAACCCAACTCTTCTTTTTCAAAATACCAAATTACTTTGTTGGACGGCATATCCTCTTCATCCTTTATTTCATCCTTCCAAATTGCTGAACGGGGAACATCATTTCCATGGGAAACCATCTTGGATGAAGTAATTATGTTCGTATTAATTTTATTTTTCTTCCTTTTACAATAATTATTGTTATACCTTCTTTCAAAATTACTTTTTCATCCACGTTTCATCTTTTGCCATTTCATTCGTCGCATCTGTGTTCTGGTGAATATCCGGGCTTTTTTACTAATGCCGCCGGTATGACCCGTTTCTTTATTTACTTCTCCTTCCATTTTTTCATTTCTCAAGTCTTCTTTATTTTCATTTTTCTCAATCTCTTCCGATAGTTGCACTTTTTCTGCTAAAGTTTCTCCTTTTATTAAACTTATTTCTTATCTTCTAGTTCTTCCTCATTTTCATTTTTTTCATAATTGGCACTGCTGATTGTTCTGCTCAATTCTTCACAATATTTTACCCATTCTTTTTTGTCCTCGATCCTATTCTTTTCCCTCTCTCTTTTATCTTCTATTCTATTCGTTCTCCTCTCTCTCCTGTCTTCAGCCATTTGCTCTATCAGCTGTTGAAGCCTCCAGTCAATTTAGCCAAGTAGCCATGGTCAAACTTTTCTTACTAAAAATCTCAGGGTGACAGCCGGTTCTGCGGTGAACATTTACAACCATAAACTAATCATCCCAAATTGAATTCAAAAAAATGTTCACCAAATGCCGCACGTTCGGGTAGCCAAGTTGAAGTGTTATTTTCCACCCTTATTTATTTAGATTTTCAAATCTTCTTCGTAAAATTCCAATTCGGGCGGAGAAATCACCTTCGGCTGGCTCAATCGGTTATCTTTCAGTATCGCCGACTATCAAGCGACCTTGTATACCTTTTCCGAAATAATTCCACTTGCATTTAGTATAATTCACAAAATTTTCTCTTCTAATTTCTCAATCTAAAAGAAATAACACTCCTTCAAACTTTACTTGTCTTTTATTCTCAAATAAATCAAATTTTTACAACTAAAAATCCGACCGTCCACGACTTGGACGGCGGGCGGCGTACGCAAGTCTTCTTCTTCACTGCTCGCGCTCTCTCGGCTTCTCCGAAACCGCGAAACATACAAAATTCAAATTATTTACAAAAACTCAAGCAAACCATTTCCTTATTCCAAAAATTACACGACAGCATGTAACAATCCATTTGTTACATGGCTCTTCTCGTCTGTTTTCTTTAATTAGTTTCGTTTTGTTTTTGAAACATTTTTATTTTTTAGTGTTAGTTAGTTTTAAGAAACATTTTTAACAAACATTTTGGTGGTTACTGGTTTAACGCCAAGAGCCAATGAAAGGGCTCAAGTTCTTAATGCGCCGGAGGGCAGCGCATATCCCAAAGGAATATGCATATCCAAAGAATACAAAAAAGACATGTACTACAACTGCTAATTTTCAAGGAGAATTATAAAAATCACAAATTTTTAATCAAAACGAGTGTTACAAAGTGAAAAAGTATTTCATCACGAGCACCGTGATTTCCCACACAAGGGCAAATATTGGTAACCGTGTTGCAATTTTTTAAGCAACGGTTTTTGCATTTTTAAAGAAGTCGATGTACCAACGCCGGCTAGCGCCATTTTTAATAAACGACCACTCTTATTTAATGGTCCATTTTTTGGTGATAATCTGCTAATGGGATCGACAACCCTATCAATCCAATACGCAATAAGTCCTTTGAAAGAATTCGAGAGTGTGCCGCTGTTACGACCAACATCTCAAGTGTCCATGAAAAGATTTAACAACCTGCTACGATATGATCAGTTTGTAGTGAAAGCTGTAGCATTATAATTGCTACAACAATTACGATTCACCCTATACATAACATAACATAATTACAAATGATATACGAGCGCCACCAACGGGAGAGAAGGGGACTCGTGAGAAGGTAATGGCGATGGAAAGTTTTGTTTTAGGTCGCTAATTTTATTTTGCCGAGTTTTAAATACCCAAACGTTTGTTTAAACCAGAAAAGTTATTCACACCTTAGTTTGTGACGTGATCGAGGCGGTGGATACGATTTTATCCCATCATTTTGCCAATTTGGGAGCTTTTTACGAGGTTACGAAGTGTGCGAATTACTTCTTATCACTACCAAGATAGTTTTATCTGTATTCGAACAGCGGTCATTTTATGCATGGTTTCATGGTTGTACATGGGTACGATTTTTGGACGTTTCACAGCTGTTAGTTATCCCAGTTACGGAATTCTTTGTTACCACCTGGAAGTTGCCAAAACCTGCACTATCCGTATCATTCGATCCGTGTGCGCTGCATGCTGCATGATCCATTTTACCAGCTTGAGAACCGATACCTGCTTGAAGATCCACTGTAATTTTAAGTGCATGAGCAGTAATTTTGTTAACACCGAAGTAGTCAGTAGTTGCTTTGCAAGTCGCTTAGAGCGTTGTTGGTTTTTGCTTGCTAGCCTATTTTTTTCATTTAGTATAACGCTGGAGCTGAGCTTAGGTGTATGTATTAGTTGCTTGATTTGTGTTAACCTCTTATTGTAGTGCTTAGCATCATTTCGTTGACAGCCGACAGACGTCGTCCAAAAGAGCTCTCACGGAGGACTGGTGTAGTCTAGTAAAAGGTCAAGACTGTTACCCTTGTAATAGTCAGTCAATTGAAAAGCCGGGGTAAGTACACTTTTCAAGTAATTATTTGCATGTGCTTGGGTTTAGTGTATTGCTAGCGTTTGCTTCAATATAGAAGCTTTGGGGCTTCCGCTTTTAAGCAGGCAATTCCAGAGACGTTTGAGTGGACCGGGAGTAGGTGCTGATTACAGCATTACCGAGCCTTCAGCTGCCCATAATTTTGTTTGTGACCTTCGAGGTCAATATTTTATTGTATAATTGACTGTTGTATGTTGAGAGATACGTAACCAAGCCATCTTTTTCTTACTTTCTTGGTTCTAAATAAATCACTGTTTTTTTCTTCTACTGGGTGTTTTATTTAGACCTGGCGCCCCAGAGCATTTATTTTCAGCAGTTGATACAAGGTGTCTTGGAAGTAGTACAACACAGCTTAAGCCTCAAAAGTAAGTATCCACGAAGATCCCCGCTCTCAGGGCTTAGTGCGAAAAGCACAGAGCCAGCTGCCATTAGACTACCAGGCGTAAGCGGCACACTTGTGGCCAAAGCAACAATTATTGCTACAAGAAGTTGGCACCGCAACGGTCGGGGCTTGAGTTTGAGGCTTTATTTACCATCGTTTGTTTACTATTTCCAAGTAGCTACTCAAACTATTTTTTAACATCAGTATCAGCTGCAAAATCTTTTTCTTGTTCTATTTTTTCATTGGTTTACGTATTTGCAGCGACTGCGGCGATTGTACAATAAACTACCACATTTGTAGACTAGATTTAATACCTTGATTTGACTATTTTGTAATTAATCATACCATCATGAATTCCAAATACGTATCTCATTTACACTCTGAGGAGCTGAAATGGGAACTGGACATACGTGGGATTGATTCAGAGGGTGACTCATCCGTGCTGCGCAAGACAAAGCTGCGCGATGCCCTTAAGGCAGCAGTTTTGGACACCAGTATTGTAGCCAATTACCCGCGGATCCCCGTTATTATCGCGACACAACTTATAATATGCAAAGGGAAATTCGCGAGATTGCTCGAAAAATTCGACGATCTAAAAGCTAAACCACTCTCTGCAAAGGGAAATAACATCGTGGCCCGCGCTCATCATATACTAGGTAGATTAAACTATTGCCTACAGGATGCGTCGTGCACCGAAGAACTAAAAGCTACCATTCGGGATGAACAGGAGGCAACCTTCAACCTTGTCGAAGAGGTTGATAATATCATTAATTCCCCTGTTACGGCGAAAAACGACGCTACCCTTGCTCTGGCCGAGGATCTTATAACTGAGAAAGTGGCGTTGTTATCGAGCTCGATAAACCCCACTAAAGATATTGGTACAGCAGAGGTCGAATTTGATCCCGACCATAATCTACCACCCAACACCCAGCATATGACAAATCAAAATCAAACAACAAGCTCTGAACATGTTAATTTCCCAATGGTTGGACCGGCGGTTATGTCGAGTCCATACCAACCCCCGGTTGGAAACTATGCTCAATTCATGCCATCCGGGTCAAATTCGAATACTCTCCCAGCTGGTTTTAAATTCGATTCTCTAAGGAGGTGGAGTATAAAGTTTACAGGCGATCCCACCGTGATCGGGGTCAATGCTTTTTTGGAGCATGTTAATGAATTAAGATCATGTCATGGTATCTCCGATAATACGCTTTTTAACTTTGCCCACTACCTTTTTGAAGGTGAAGCGCTAGTCTGGTATCGAATCAGCAAACCAGACATAAATTCGTGGGAAGAGCTTGTTAATTTGCTGAAACGAACATTTTTACCTGCCCAATATGACTCTGCTTTATGGGAGGAGATTAGGAACAGAAGGCAAGGGGAAACCGAGCTACCGCACATTTTTATTGCATTCATACGCACTTTAATGAGTAGGTTGAGCGTAAAACCGAATCTAGAAACTCAAATTGAGATAATACTGAAGAATTTGCAACCTCGCTTTAGTGACAGGTTGGTTTTCCACAAATTTCATTCGGTGAACTCTATTGCGGACGCGTGCAAACAGTTGTCTGACGCTGAACGTTTGAAGGATGAATTCCATCGGCGAGTTCCGACGGTTAATCCCCTGGAACCGGATCTGGCGTTGCGTGTGGATGGGTATAAGTGTGGTGCTGCGGGAACCTTTGCGTTAGGTAATCCTCAGTCAGGTCACTCTAAACAAAATGTTCATGCTTTGCAGACTAACATACCACATTATAAAACACGTACATATGGTAGAAATACTAGCGCCAATACTAAGTGTTATAATTGCGGACAAGCAGGGCACCTTTATCAGACTTGTGTTGCTGAGAGACGTACGTTCTGCTACGTTTGTGGTACTCAGAATGTTACATACGCAAATTGTCCCAAGTGTTCAAAAAACGCTGGAAGGCGGGAGTAAGTCGCAGCCACTTACCGCCCAGCCCTTTTCGGATCAAGGCTGAAAGTCCGGAATGGCAACACTGGTTGTCCCAGGTTAGATCATTTTGCAAAGCTACCCCCACCACTGTAAATGCGCTATTTGCCCACAGACCATTTGATAATAGGGCATATATTTCGGTCAACATATTAGGTGAGCGTGTTTTAGGCTTTATGGATCCTGGAGCCAATCAGACGGTGCTAGGCCGTGACGGATTTTACTTAATACCCAAACTAAATTTGACACTCAATAAAACCCAACGTGTATCACTGCAATCAGCAGATGGTACACAACAGAATGTACTAGGTACGGTTCTATTACCATTGACTGTTGAGGGCGTTACCAAGAATATTTCAGCAATAGTCACAGAGTCCATTCCATACCCACTAATATTAGGTTACGAATTCTGCAAGCTCTTCAAGCTGAAAACGGACTTTGGAAACGATTCGTATGTTGTTCCTAAAGAAGTCAATAGTTTGACTGCGGAGAAAGTTATAATTCCCCGTACAGATCTGACCTTAGAGCAAGTAAAAGAACTAGAGCAGGTCATCGCTCAGTTCAAGACGATTGCACCATCAAAATTGGGCCGAACTTCCCTGGTAGAACATGTTATTGACACTGGCGACGCCTTGCCAATTAAACAACGTTATTACCCACTCTCTCCAGCTATGTTGGAAAAGGTCAACGCTGAGGTTGATGAGATGATACGTCTCAACGTCATCAAACCTTCATTTTCGAGCTGGAACTCTCCGGTCGTGTTGGTGAAGAAGAAGAGCGGCGATTTGCGTTTTTGCTTCGACGGAAGGCGTTTGAATGAGGTTACCAAACCTGACGCTTACCCTCTTCCGTACATAAGCGATATATTGGATCGTCTGCGAGATGCACGCTTTTTATCATCCGTCGACCTTAGTAAGGCTTTCTGGCAAGTTCCTCTGTCCGCCGATTCCTGTGAAAAAACAGCGTTCACTGTTCCAAGGCGTGGGCTTTTTGAGTTTAATGTGCTTCCGTTTGGTTTACACAACTCGCCCCAAACATTACAGCGTCTCATGGACAACATTTTCGGCCCAGAATTTGAAAACGTCTTTGTATATCTGGATGATATCATAATCATTTCTAGCTCTTTTGAAGAACATCTTGCTTTATTAAAACAAGTATTTGAAAGGTTGCAAAAGGCAGGTCTTACGGTGAATTTTGCTAAATGTGAATTTTGTCGTGACTCGCTGAAGTATTTGGGTTTCGTCGTTGATGCGAAAGGTCTTAGAACCGACCCCAACAAAGTGGAGGCCATTGTTGGCTATCCAACTCCCAAAACCGCCACTGAGATCAAGCGTTTCCTCGGAATGGCTGGCTGGTATAGACGATTTATACCAAACTTTTCGTCAGTTGCCGCGCCGATTTTGAAATTTTTAAAGGGGAAAGGTAAAGGTCAACGCGTGGTGTGGGACGAGGAAGCAGAAGGGGCCTTCCGTAATTTGAAAAACCATTTAATATCTGCTCCTATTTTGAGCAGTCCGGATTTTACTAAACCCTTTTTCATCCAGACGGACGCTTCTGACTCCGGTTTGGGTGCGATCCTTATACAAGGAGAGGGGGAACACGAACGGGTGATTGCTTATGCGAGTCGTACGCTTAATAAACACGAACTCAATTATCACGCAATGGAGAAAGAGTGCTGCGCGATTTTGTTCGGTATCGAGAAGTATAGACCATACATTGAGGGAGCCAAGTTTACAGTGATTACAGACAATCAAGCTCTTCGCTGGTTAGGTTCGGTACAGAGTCCTTTAGGTCGTATTGCGAGGTGGGCTGTGAGGCTCAACCAATATGATTTTAACATCATCCATCGTAAAGGCAAACTCAATGTTGTGGCCGATGCACTCTCTCGGGCACCGGTTAATATTCATGTGATCACATTAACACCTGAAGACAAAAGCGCTTGGTACCAAAAAGTTATAGATAAAATAACATCACATCCCGATCGCTATCCAAATTTTAAGGTAGAAGACGGTTATATCTTTAAATTCGTTCCAAACAAACACAACATCGTTTCAAATTTGGTCGAATGGAAATTAATGGTACCAAGGTCGCGGCGTCGAGAAATCATGCAGGATTGCCATGATAATCCGTTGAGTGGTCATTTGGGTGCGTTTAAAACCTTTCACAAGATATCAGAGATTTATTATTGGCCGCGAATGAAATCTGACATATCGCGTTACGTCCTTAAGTGCGAAATTTGCATCGCAAGCAAAGCTTCCAACCAACTGCGTCCTGGTTTTATGGGAAAGGCTAAGCGAGTGGAGTATCCTTTCCAGATACTTTCGATTGACTTAATGGGTCCTTTTCCTCGGACAAAGAAGGGCAATTCGTACCTTCTAGTCATATCGGATTGGCTTACAAAATTCGTTATAGTCCACCCATTAAGACAGGCCACAGCTTCGTCCATCGTACAGAAAGTTGAGGAGACTTTCCTGCTGTTTGGTGTGCCCCAAATTGTCATGTGTGACAATGGCACACAGTTCACGGGCAAGTTATTTAAGGATCTCATGGCCACGTACCAAGTCCAGAAGACCTGGTATAACGCAAATTACCACCCGCAGGTTAATCCCGTGGAACGGACCAACCGCGTTATCGGTACTTGTCTACGTTCATTCGTGGAAAAAGATCACCGGTCTTGGGATCTTCATGTATACAAGATTGCACATGCCATCAGAAACGCCGTGCACGAGGTCACTGGGCATACGCCTTCATTTTTGAATCTAGGTAGGACGGTCCCAAATAACGGTACCTACTACGGTAGATTGAGTAGGGCTGAGCCTGGTGAATTTGTTTTAAGTGACCGCGAGCGTATAGTTGCTGATGTGAATAACATCAATGAGCTGCACCAGACAGTAGTTAAGAAGCTGCAGGCAGCGTATGAGCGGAATAGGGCGCGGTATAATTTGCGGAAAAGACCGCTATCGTTTAAGCGCGGAGATATCGTGTGGAAGCGTAACTTTGTTTTATCTAGCGCTATAGATAACTTTTCTAAAAAGCTTGCGCCAAAATACACGAAGTGTAAGGTTGCTGAAGTTACCGGTACGGTAACCTATCGGCTCAAAGACGAGCATGGCAAGAACTTGGGAGTGTTCCATGTAAAAGATCTTAAGGCATCTCCCGATTGTGACTAGCCATTTGCCAGTTTTTCTCATGAGGCGGTGTGTGTACGAAATGATCTGATTTCTCGATAGGGATATACGAATATTAGTATTCATTTTTTTGATTCCGTGTCGGTGTATATCTGTTTAGATTGGATTACCAGATCCCACCATGAATTTAAATTTTAGTTTTTTTAGGCTGTCTTAGAGCAAGACAAGTTGATTTTTTCTTTTGTGATTGTGTTTGGCGCCTACGGCTCGAATAATGGTGTGTTATTCGGAGTGATTGCCAAACCAATTATGACTTCGAAGTATGAAGTGCAAATAGCTATAGCATATTTGTGCTATACATTTAAACCTTTTTGAAAAGAACTGGTATTTTCTTTGGTATATGGAGTTATCTCTTTGATAGGTTCTGGGAAGACATGATCCATGTTTTCCGCAACTCCACCTTTTTTTAAACATTTTCATTATAGGTGCTCGTTATCAATCACACGGATTGAAACGGACAATGCCGGAAAATGTCATTTTAGGAATCAAACACCTGAGAGTCAGTGATTTTCAATACACACAAAAGGGGGGCATGTATTACGTCTTGAGTACACGTGGTGCATGCGTAATAACGAATACGTCTATCTTCATCTCAGTACGTCACTCAAGTATTTACGTGGAGTCGCCTAACTCATCCTCCACATTCTCCATCAAATACAGCACAAACGATTTATCTTTACGTTCCCATATTACACCTAGTTGGAATGGACCAAATTGCGCAATACGATCTAGTGTCATATCACGATTGGTAGTGGTATTTATAGCTTTCAACATCTGTCCGTTGGGATATTCTATCTCTTGGTTATGAACCGAACGCGGTCCATAATTTAGCAGGGGGGGAGTGTAGCATTATAATTGCTACAACAATTACGATTCACCCTATACATAACATAACATAATTACAAATGATATACGAGCGCCACCAACGGGAGAGAAGGGGACTCGTGAGAAGGTAATGGCGATGGAAAGTTTTGTTTTAGGTCGCTAATTTTATTTTGCCGAGTTTTAAATACCCAAACGTTTGTTTAAACCAGAAAAGTTATTCACACCTTAGTTTGTGACGTGATCGAGGCGGTGGATACGATTTTATCCCATCATTTTGCCAATTTGGGAGCTTTTTACGAGGTTACGAAGTGTGCGAATTACTTCTTATCACTACCAAGATAGTTTTATCTGTATTCGAACAGCGGTCATTTTATGCATGGTTTCATGGTTGTACATGGGTACGATTTTTGGACGTTTCACAGCTGTTAGTTATCCCAGTTACGGAATTCTTTGTTACCACCTGGAAGTTGCCAAAACCTGCACTATCCGTATCATTCGATCCGTGTGCGCTGCATGCTGCATGATCCATTTTACCAGCTTGAGAACCGATACCTGCTTGAAGATCCACTGTAATTTTAAGTGCATGAGCAGTAATTTTGTTAACACCGAAGTAGTCAGTAGTTGCTTTGCAAGTCGCTTAGAGCGTTGTTGGTTTTTGCTTGCTAGCCTATTTTTTTCATTTAGTATAACGCTGGAGCTGAGCTTAGGTGTATGTATTAGTTGCTTGATTTGTGTTAACCTCTTATTGTAGTGCTTAGCATCATTTCGTTGACAGCCGACAGACGTCGTCCAAAAGAGCTCTCACGGAGGACTGGTGTAGTCTAGTAAAAGGTCAAGACTGTTACCCTTGTAATAGTCAGTCAATTGAAAAGCCTGGGTAAGTACACTTTTCAAGTAATTATTTGCATGTGCTTGGGTTTAGTGTATTGCTAGCGTTTGCTTCAATATAGAAGCTTTGGGGCTTCCGCTTTTAAGCAGGCAATTCCAGAGACGTTTGAGTGGACCGGGAGTAGGTGCTGATTACAGCATTACCGAGCCTTCAGCTGCCCATAATTTTGTTTGTGACCTTCGAGGTCAATATTTTATTGTATAATTGACTGTTGTATGTTGAGAGATACGTAACCAAGCCATCTTTTTCTTACTTTCTTGGTTCTAAATAAATCACTGTTTTTTTCTTCTACTGGGTGTTTTATTTAGACCTGGCGCCCCAGAGCATTTATTTTCAGCAGTTGATACAAGGTGTCTTGGAAGTAGTACAACACAGCTTAAGCCTCAAAAGTAAGTATCCACGAAGATCCCCGCTCTCAGGGCTTAGTGCGAAAAGCACAGAGCCAGCTGCCATTAGACTACCAGGCGTAAGCGGCACACTTGTGGCCAAAGCAACAATTATTGCTACAAAGCATTAGACTTATTAGTTACCAGCATTTGTATTTATATTTTGTCTATAACCATGTAATTCCTGTTTTAGTAATTTTCATCAACCGTATGATAAACCGATTGGCAAAGGTGCACCTATGAGCAATCAAACGGACAACCAAATATCATGCAATTATAAACATCAAAATCGTAAGTAAACTGAGAGTTGCTTGCTATAGATATATGTATATTACATCTGTTGATTCTAAAATCTACTTGCTAACTGATTTTCATCATTTCGGACGCCACTGCGTTAAATTTTTAGACACTAACAATTCTTGCAACTTGAACTGCAAAACCTTTTTAGTAGTTTTGAATCTTGGCTATGCTTTAGAAAACGTACTTTTAATAACGTTAAGTAACCAAAATGTTAAAATTTGTAAATATCTGTAAATTACTTTCAATCTTAATTTTAAAGTGCTAGAATAAGAATTTTTTGTAATTATTCACTGTCGTTTTAGTGTGACTCTTTTTATTTTACTGACGTATGTTTGTACATACTTTTCATTTTGTTTTATAAAAATTAAAGCTGTTATTAATGCAAATAACTGTCTATGATCTTTATTGGCGCCCACTCGAGTTATTCCTACTGAAGAGAGAAACCATTTACAAGTACCTACGATACTCGTTAAGATCTTGAGTAACCCAATATCTCCGACGCTGACTGAACTCTATGAGCTAGCCGTTCCGTTAATTCCATCTACGAACACGAAAAGCGGCATCCTTGGCCATCCAGCCATTTGGCTTTGTTTAAGGTGGTACAAGCAAACCAACTTTGTTAAAGCTCTGCTAGCATAACAACAGATCCTATTTTGAGTTTTAATTTGTGTACCGGAAAACCAGGGAAATTCAACAAATTTAAATATTCGACTTCATATTCCAACCGAATGTCCTCATCTGTTTGATCGACCCCTCGATGTTTAGCTGTATCTTCAATTAAGTAGGTATGAATCTCGCCCTCGACCAAATTTAATATTTTATTGTTAAGTGTGCGAACATCATCATTGTGGCAGGCTAATATAATTCTGTCGGAGAGATCGGCATTAGAAGCAATTGAATTGCTGTAAATGTCCTGAATTATATTTGTAGATTTCCAGCTATTCGGTACTTTCAATAATATAATGCTGCTTGGCCAAAGTGATGTTGACTATAAAGTAAAATTGACTATTTCCACAGGTGAAGCGTATTTTATAACAGGTAAAACTTGACGAAAGTCACCACCGAAAATAACAAATTTGCCACCAAACGGATTTTTGCATTTACATAAATCTTTCAATCTTTGTGTTTTTGCGTCGCATGGTTTTGTTGCCTTGCTTTGCGTTTACTTTTTGCTCTTGCTTTTTTGCATTTGCTTTTTTGCATTTGCTCTTTTGCATTTGCTTTTGCTGTTGCTTCTGCTACTGCTACTGCTTCTGCTCCTGTTCCTGCTCCTGCTTTGCTTTGCTTTTCTTTGATTCATCCGTTGGTGTTATTATAATGTTGATTTGGTGTCGTCCAATAGCTGTTCTCAGCGTTGCATAAAAACGTTGCATAAAACGTTGCACAAAAACGTTGCATAAAAACGTTGCATATTTTGTCTTATCTTTTTATATATATAGAGTAGATATTCATAATCATAAATCAATCCGACCCTGCATTTTTATTTAAATGCAATCTTTTATGGCAAGCATGCATTTGTTTGCAAATGCTGATAGTGCTGGCTGGAATACAGCGTTGAATGGAGTACCCTGACAACTATCGATAAGAGCAGCCAAAGTAGTGGCTTGATGTGATCGCTGATTGAGTTCACAGCGGAAATTCTGGATTCGAATCGCGGACAGGCGGTCTCGGTCACCGTGTCGTACCACCTTGCAAGGTCCATGCACCCGGGGCTGCGGGGGACCTGGATAAATCTACACCTTCGGGCTCGTATCCGAACCGAGGGTTGGGCGACATCAAATGGGAGGCAACGCGAACCGAACAGAATTTCTTAAAGCTCGGCCTTCTAGAGGACATCCACACTGTTGGTGACCGAGATAGTCATCGAGATAGGTCTCCACCTCACAATCCATTTAAGATCTCAGCATGGACGGGGTACATTGTTTGTATATTGTTTGTTTCAGAGCAGGTAGATTAAATGAGCCACACCCGTTGAGACAATAATAATAATCGCAAAAAGCGGACGTAGTTTTGTTTGTTTCGGCATCCCTCTTTCAAGAATCGGAATATTCAATCGAATGCGTAGATTGCGGAATAAATGAAATTTATTGAATATACCTATTATACAGGGTGGCCCTTTGAAAACGAAACAGACGGGATTGTGGCCAGCAGAATTTTTTTCTTAAGAAATGCAAAAACACGTCAATTTTATCATCGAGGGGGACAACTTTTGCGACCAATGTCACTCCCGTATTGTTTCATCCCTTCGCGCTGTGATGACAACCCCTGAAATGTTAATAGGGATGATATGTCAAGTGACACCTCATTTGAAAGGTCTTGCTTCACTGAATTCAGCGAAATATTTTTTTGAAGTTTTATCAATTTATTCAACAAAAAAATTGAAGCTGCAAAAATGCGAAATAAATCCGATATTTCAATACATTTAAGAATAAAAAAGTGAAAAACGCTTGGACAGGTTGATTTTAATTTTAAGGGGGCTACTTTTACTGCTATTCATAAACATTGATAGTTCAACCCTGAAGGTAAAGGGCAAACCACTGGCCTCTATTTTGGTTAGAAACTCGGTTAGAACCTCATTAGGGGTTGCGTCTTTTATTTTACACAATTTGTTAACGAAATAAAGCGATCCACATTGTAATAAAAATATTTGCACAGGTTTATTGTCAATGAAATAATTTTAGAGATGATTCAACGAGATTCTATAGTTTGGCCAATTCTTTTCAAAAATGTGTTGAATGACCTAATTAAGTCCATTCTTGATATAAAGCATCATAGGTTTTTGATGATTTGAATAATTGACTTAAGGCACATGATATCTGTGCACTAAAATAACAACCAGAATAGATTCAATAATATAAAAAATATACCAATTTATTTATTTTTCAAACTTCTGTTGTAAATAATTATTGCTCCATAAATACCACAATAAAGTGTTACAAAAAATTTTTAATCATAATTTTTACATTATTTGTTTCTCACTGATATCCTTCAACGTTTCGATATCAGCCATATTCTTCAAAATTGATTGTTTAAAGTAAACGTTGCTATTGTCCATTATTGTATTAATTGCGAAACCAACATGAGGATTATTTATAATGGTCAAATGATTAGTTCCCTCAATGGTGATTATTTCAATTGGATTTTCACACAATTCCTGAACTTTGTAATCCTCATCGAATCCTTCCAATGTTGGACGACTTGGTTTAAATAATTTTACCATAGATTTTAACTTACGTGCAGGAGGTTGGTACATTACAATACATTTTAATCGAAGATACGAACCATTGCAGACTTGTCTTTGATATTTTTCGGAATATGGTACATTTTCAGGAGCCAGGCTCATCCCCAAATCAATTCGTTCTGCTAAGCTTTTACAGTTGAAAATATCTATCTGTAATTTATTTCAATATAAAAGGTGTAAAACTCAAACTTTTCTATTTATACCTTGTGCTTCATAACAGTTTCTGTTGGAACATACAATTGCAGCAAAGCGCAGAGGGAAAACGTTTGCAAAGCAGCGTCTGATGTTGCATCAGGAACTTGTCGAAATAGCATTTCCTTAACCATCGCTGGTGAACCGTCAATTAAAATTAATCTTCCTATACGACCTTCTGCTTCCAATAAAGCAGTTAATTGAATTGCAATTGCGCAACCGTAGGAATACGCTACCAAAGTGAAAGGTGTCGATTTTGGAAGATTGTCTTGAACATGCTGGAAAATTGTAAGAATTATGTTTCAGAATCTCTAAAAATTAAAAATGACTTACTTTTAATAAAGAAACTGCCATTTCGTCTATGCTAGAAGCATGATTATCACCATAGCTGAATTGCAAACCGATTGCATGGGATGATAAATTTGCTGCTAGCGGTTCAAGGATCGAAGACAATCCCTCGATTCCAGGTATCAAGAAAACTTTTGGACCCACAGCTTTTTCTTTTAGAAGGCTATTCAATCGTATAAATGGAACTCCTACATCCTTTTCACTTCCCATATCGCGCAGTAGCAAGTAAATACCTTCGGAAATATCTTCTTTTTCTTCCGTTTTACCAGTAGGATTAATATGAACTTCAGCCTTTTCGAGTGCTATTTCGTGCAATCTAAAATCGAAAATATAAAAATTTTAAAATAACCATAATATAAAATTACCTGGTAAATGTCATGCTGCGGATATCTTGCGCAGTCAAGAAAACTTCATATTCTCTCTCCAGCGTTTGTTTTATTTCAACTGCCATCATCGAATCCATTCCCAATTGGGATAATGGGGAGTGGTGACTGATTGTTTTAAGATCTCTTAAACCTAAAACGTAATAGGTTAGTAGAATTTAACCAACTACAAGATTCAGTTGATTACCAATAATGTTTTTGACAGCATCAACAATGTTATTTGCGCCTCCTGCACCGTATTTCTTTTCTGCCACAACAATACTCGAAACTATCGGTTCTTCTTGTCTTAATAACTGATCCATTACTTCCAAACACGAAGACACTTTTTGTTGCAAAGTGCCTCCAATTTCGATTTCAGTTTGTAATTCTTGCATATCTGCAACTATACCGACTTCTCCGATTGCACCCCACTGAATTGCCAAACCAGGAAATCCGTCCGCTTTTCGTTTTTCGCAAACTCTTTCCATGATGGAATTCGCCATACCATAATTTGTTTGACCCGCGTTACCTCTACCACACGAAACAGATGAAAATACCACAAAGTATCTGAAATGTTAAAATAATTAGTTTACTGTGATTCAGCATGAGTATGACTTACTGTAATTCTGGGCATAACTCTCGTGTAAGCTTATCAAAGTGCTCGGTCGATATAGCTTTGGGGCCCAGTGCGATCGCAAAAGTTTCTTCATTTTGGTTTTCTAAAAGAGCATCCTTTAATACGACCGCCAAATTGAAGATTCCGGTAAGGGTTCCCAAGCTTTCGGCTTTTTTGATTGTTGCAAGGCAACCTTCAGCGGTGGTTATGTCATCGGTAGAAATTATTATTGTAACACCGTACGTTTTCCATGTTCTGAAAATGTATTTTGATATTTAAGTATTTTACATTTTTTGGAACTACCTTAATCGTGAAGCTTGGTATCCATTTTTAATTCCACTTCTTGATACCAAAACAAGGTTTTTGACACCACGTAACACCAACCAGTCGGCTAGTTCAAGACCAAAACCACCTAAACCACCTGTGATAATATAGCTTCCTTTAGTTTTACCATAAAATTTGGGAATTCCTGAAAATAGCCTTCTTTCTGGTATATAAACCGATTCTGGTTCTTCTTCTCTGATGTTAACGATCACTTTTCCTATGTGTTTACTACCAGCCATAAACCTAAACGCTTGTTCGATTTCATCAAGCTTAAATATGGTTTTCTTTAGTGGTTTTATATATCCAGCGTAAACACCTTTCGCGACTTTTTGCACCAGACCATGTTTTACCTGATGGTCTTCGTTAAGGAATGCATCAAACATAACACCATGAAAACTTCTTCCCTCTGTCAAATTTTTAAGTCCAACGGTATTATTAGCTGCTAAATCAAATTTTCCTATTTCGAGGAAGGTACCACCAGGTGCGAGACATCTTACTGAAGCTAGAAGTTTTTCTTCTGCTAAGGAATTTAATACTATATCGACACCTCTGCCGTTGGTTTCTTTCATGACCATTTGTTCGAAAGATATATCACGAGAATTTCCAATGTGACTTTCTATAAAAAATTATATGATGAAAGTTCACACTAAATTAGACAAGTTTAACCTTTGATTTGTGGAAATTCGTTAAGAAGGAAATCTTTTTTTTCTTGAGTTCCGACTGTAGTGAAAATCTCACAGTTGTAAAACGTCGCAATGTTTATTGTAGCTTGTCCAACACCACCACTACCTGCATGAATCAAAATTGTTTGCCCTTCTCGGATTCGAGCAACCTGAAAACATTAGAATAAATAGGGAAATCAAGTTTTGGATGACAGACAACTTACATTTTCTAATGCGTGCATGATTGTTAAGTACGTTAATGGTATAGTTACAGCATCTTCCAGTGAGATGTGATCAGGCAACGGAATGAGCCAATACGAATCAGCTATCGCCATACTTGCCATAGCACCGCTGCTTAACAGTCCAAAAACTCGTTTTCCCCTAAAACGAACCAATTAATACCGTAACAATTATTGTTGATTCGGTAAAAATACTTTTCATCTCTTCCTGCAAATTCAATCCCTTGTACGTTGTACTGTTCCATACGATCTTTTGTAATAACATCGCTGTTGATTCGGCCAGAACCAGTCATAATGTCTCGGTAGTTTAAGGCCGCTTTATAGATCTGAAACCAAAATTTTGTTGTAACTCCTTAATTAAAGGAAAGCAGAAAACTTACATATAGAAGAGATTTATCGGGAGGTAGCTCAACTTGACTGTCGAGTGGTCCTTCAATCCATCTCAAACTTGACAGATCTCCTCGAACGGTAACATTGTTGAATACGTGTTCCACTTCTATACATTCTGCTTTCGCTAATAATAAATGCCTGTACGTACCCCACTGGCCATCTTGATAAATATTAACAGCCATACCCTTCTTTAACTGATTCTTATAAAATTCGTCGTTAATATCAAATTTCGGTGCATTGTCATCATTGATGAAAACACATTTGACATTCCACATACCAGGTTCTCGTCTTAAACAATTGACAAAACCAAGGATTCCGTTTAGTGAATCTCCCTGGGCATGAATCATAACATTTTCATCATTTTTAAGTGAACTTTGCGCAGATGGTAACCAATCGTACTGATTTGTACTTTCACTAAACTCTATGAGAGTTGGTGTTACAAACGGAATATATTTCCTAAATAAAACAAGTTTTTCAACTGCGGTACTATGAATCGCTATGATTTCGAAAGTTAGCTCATTGCTTTCTGGCAGAATGAAATCTAAATCTTCTCGTGACAAAATGAAACCATTTTCTTTTAAGGCGCCGAATGCTAGCTGTACTACTTCTGGTCTAGATAACATGCTAGAACCGATGACCAATGCGCACGTGTGATTTTCTGATGCTAACTTTTTATCTTCCACTGTAACATTGCTAAGTTCCAAAGGTTCTTTGGATAGGACGATAATATCTGGTTGAATTAAAGGTTGGTCACCTAAAACTTGATATACAATGGGACCAGCCGGTGTGGTTTCTGGTTTGGTAAATTCATCAATTAATTCTGCAGCTCGCATCTTGATATTGTAATTATTTTCTAAAATTATTTGCATATTCACTCTTATTGATTGTTCCAAACTTAGTTCTGCTTTCAAAGGAATGAATTTGTAAGATTCTATTACTGGTTCACTAAGAGCTTTGCGTCGAGCAATCGAACTAACGGTCAATCCACGAATTTCAATCGATCCGGATCTGGAATAAATCTTTGAATAAATTTATTTTAGTTAACTGAAACATACTTGATAATTCCGCTTTTCTTGTAGTTGTAAACAGGTAAAACCACATTGTTTTCGCCAAACGCTTTTGCATATCTTATGTGGGCTTTTGCGTCTATAGCCAAATGTTGGATTCCAGTTGGAACATAAAGATTTCTGGTGTCTTCTTGTAGAATTTTAAGTTGCAACATACAATCCATGAATGTGATCCAGTTTCCCCACCATTCGATTTTAGCTTGACTTGCAGCTAAATCGCATTCTTTGATTCCACGGAAATGTCCTCTAAAGTGTATTACATTGAATTTGTGAAACATTGCAAAAAATATGTTGAACTTACGTATAATTGTATCCTCTGAGTTTAAGTTCTTTGTATACATCCTTTGTTGCAAGTGATAGTTCATCATCATGATGATTTGGAATGGGGAGTCTGGTGATTTCGTGTGAGAAATCTTTGGGAATTTTAATTCTTCCAGTAACTATACTTTGATCGTGGTCTGCAACCTAATTTAAAAGAAATTTAGTCCTGCTTTGATAAAAATCAAAACTAAATTCTTACTTCGAATAGGCCAGTACTCTTTTGAATGGTTACAAGAAGTAGCAATCCTACATCCAATCTTATATTCGTAGCTTTATGGTACTTAACATTTTCAAAAACGATTTGCATGTCCGATAGAAGAATTCCAACCATCATAGAAAACGATTCCCAAACTATGGTAAGATACCCAGTTGCTGGGAATAAAATTCTTCCATCGATAACATGGCCTGTCATATACCCTGGATCAGCATGTTTGAAATTGAAATTCATGGAACGTTCTCCCCTGACTACTGTACCTTCGGTTTCATACAAAGCAACAAACCAGCTTTTATCGTGATTCCATTTAATTAAGGGTGATATCATGGAAGTGTTTGTACTTACAGGCCATTCAATTTTTGGATACAAATTTTCCAGTTTGAAATTGTAGCCCAATTCGTACAATCTTAAACGGTTAAAAGTTTTTGGGGTTCCAAAGAGAGCAATTTTAAATTACTTACTGTCCCAATCCATAGAGGAAGGATGCGATATGATCTTCATCGTTCCCTGCCTCAGTTAAGCTGATGCTAATTAAATTTTGGGTGTTTTGTAATTTTTCTCCAATTTCAATCAGTGCAGATTTTTTAGGTACAACAGAAATCGCTTGTTTGGTGTAAACTGGATTTAACAAATTATTAACGAAATATTCTGCTGTAGCGTATTTAGATATGTCAGATGTCAGCAATTCCTTGTTAATTGATGTCGTAATCCATTTTGGTGATCGCTTGTTGGGCTTTGGAATTATTTGTTGAAGATTTCGGAGAAGTTGGGATTCTAAAAATGTCTAAAAGTAACAAGGAGATCGTCGCGCGTCGGTTTACTATTACACTTACTAATTTTTGATACAAATTTGGAATGGAAACAGTAATTTCTTTCAGATTTAATGATTATTTTTTGATTTGATAATGTGTTTAAGAAACTTTCCACTACAATCGTTGATCCAGAGATGATGTACTGTCCTTCTGAATTATAATTAATGATTTGAATTTCTTCAGGAAGAACCGGCAATGTCTAAAATAAAAAAATAATAATATTTTCTTTTCAATTCCTAATGATCAGATCAAGTCTATATTCTAAAGGATCTTTTATACGCTTATGCAAAAACATTTAGAGAAAGATGTCTCTGCTCATTATAAATAGATAGTAACAACACCTGAAGAATATTAAACGCGATTTCTATAAAAGCATCGGATCTGAAATACAGTTCAAACCGAAGTCAGTTAGAGAAACAATTTGGAATGCCCAAAAATGTGAGCGCATGTGATGAAATCACAGCAGTTTGGCTACAAATATAGGACTCTGGTTATATATCCAAAGAATGTAAAAATTCGGAAGATAGAGTATAACAAGTACTTTAATTGCACCGGCAATGGGTGCAAGTTGAAACTATGTAGGGGGAAGCTTTTCGCCCCATCTGTAAAACTATAGCTCACTTAATGCATAATATAAATGTTTCTGTATTGAACACCAATAAGAGGAAAAATAGATATGCTAGAGGATGAAAGCGGATATAGAAAGGTAGGTTTCACTTTTAGTAAGGAGCGCTAACGCTTGGCACCTATAGCATTTGGACCGGATCGTCGAGATCAAACGAAACTGTTCAAAAAAGGATAGGCCTTATTAAAGTTTAAGAACAAAAAATGAATACTTACTTTGTTTTTGAAAAGTTCCACATTGTAGCTGACCAACTTAGCAGTATTTAATTCTTCTAAACCCTGATTGATAACATAGACTGCTTCAATAGCTTGTTCCAATGTCAAGCAATTGTCGGCATATGCTGCAACTATTTCTCCCAATGAACATCCAATAAAATATCCGATAGATAATTCCAAAGTTTTCAAAATATTGACTAAAGCTATTTGAACGGCAATGCTACCAATAACCACATTTGTTGAATTGTTGCTGTGTTCTGAATTTATTACTTTAATTATGTTAATTCCTTTGGGTGACAGGATATTGTAAATTCTAAAAATAAATTGTTATGTAATATTTAAAATGTCTCTTAAATTTACCGTTGGATAGTACCCATAAATATTGGAATTGCAAATAATTGACGACCAACGCTTAATAAATTTTCATGGGGGGCATTGTAAACTACAGTTAACGACTTCACACTATCATCATACCATTTAGTCGATCTTTTTACTTCTCCATGTTGTTTTGATACTACCGCGTAGCCTCTGTATGAGTGAGCGCTAATACCGGAGCTAAAAATTTAAATAAAATCATAATATTCATTCCACTTTTTAATTATTACGAAAATATCTCATGGAGTAATGCTGCAAACTCAGCATCAGGAGCTCCGTTCGCAAAATTATCCAATAGACAGCTAACGGATTCCTCCAAACGCCCACTAACACAAACTAAGCGTGGAATTTCATCCTTAGGTTGACCTTCATCAATTTTTTCCTTTTTAAATCGTTTTAGTACGACGTGAGCATTAGCGCCTCCAAAACCAAAGCTGTCTATACCTGTACAATAGAAGATGTTTTATTATGTAAGTGTAGAGATATTTACTCCTTACCAGCAACACCAGATCCATGTTTCGGCCAAGGTGTTTTTTCGGTAACAACGATCATTCTGCCTTTCTCCAAAGCTTCCGCTCCTTCTCTCGCACGTTTGTAGTTAATGTTAGGTAGCATGCAATCGTCTTCCATTCCAATAACAACTTTAATTAGAGAGCACATTCCAGATGCACCCTCAGCGTGTCCAAGATTTGATCTAACTGAACCAACATACAAAGGATATTTACGATTAGTACAAAACACTTCATCCATAGCCAATATTTCTTCAGGGTCGCCTACTTTAGTACCAGTTGCGTGAGCCTCTAGAAAATCGACAGTTCCAGGATCTACTCCACATTCCTGGTAAACCTCTTCCAGAAGTTGTTTCTGCATCATGCCCGCAGGGTACGTAATACCCTGTTCCTTATAACCGTCGCAATTGACTTTTGCATGCAACACTTGAGCATAAATTCGTTTGGCATCTTTTGATTTTTGCAGATACACAATTGAAACGGCTTCCGACCGCGCATACCCATTTGCGGCTACATCGAATGGTTTGCACGCTCCATCCAAACTTAACACTCCTAAACTGTAAGGTATAAAATGAAAACGACAGGTTTTATTTTTATAAATGCTATTATTTTACCGTGAAAATTGAAGAGATATTGTAGGATTCAAACATAACGAAGAACCACCAACAAACGCGCTATCGCATTTTCCTGTTCTGATTGCTCTATAAGCTTGCTCAAATGCGTACAAAGAACTACTGCAAGCGGTATCCACAGTACAAGACGGACCTTTTAATCCCAAAAAATTGCTAATACGTTGAGCCAACATGGAACGTGTACATCTAAAACAGAATATGTAAAACAAACAAAATTTATTGCAAAATTCATTTCCATTACCCAGTAACGGAATCAGATTCTAAATTACGGTGAAACCAAATTCTTTCGGTTTCTGACAAACACACTCCAATAAATACTCCTGTGTTCGTACCACGCAAATCCTTGAGGTTGATACCTGCATCAACTGCGGCTTCAAACGTGTTCTCAAGTAATATACGACACATTGGATCCATTGTTTCGGCTTTTCGATATGAAATTTCTAAAATGTTATCAAATTTTGTACTAATATGTACTCATTTAGGAGTAAGTTCAAAAAGTTTACCAAAAAATCCAGCATCAAATTTATCGATAGAATTAAGTTTTCCGATACGTTGAGGAATTTCTGGATGAGTCGGTTCCCAACGACGGTTATCAGAAGAAACCATATCAATTTTATTCTCCAAGTTGTATTTGTATTGGTTGATGTCATCAGAATCGGGAAATCGTCCTGCGATTCCTGTATTTTTAAAATGAAATGTATTGAGTAGGTTAGGTAAATGATTATATTGAGTTTTTAGTTTACCGGTAACGACGACTTCTTCACCTGCAAGAGGACTAGCTAGTTTTCTTCCGGCTGCCAAAGATCGTTGAAATTCGAGATCTCCTTTGTTTTCATCTTCTTGCATCTCTGGATCGGAAGTATTTTGAGGAGCCACTACAAATTATTGAAAAGTACTAAAATAAAACATTTTTATTGAATCCAAATACTAAAATTTCTGATTTAATGAGATTTAAAATAATTGAAAATTTGTGTACCCTGTAATTTAGAAAAAAAATTTTTAACATATAAATTTAATTACATCCTACCTTTCAAGAAAAACAATTAAATTAGAAACCAATTTACTATTTATTAATTGCTTCACTAATAAAAAGTTAATCACCAAAACTATCGCGAAAATTATTAAAGGTGAACTAGAACGAAATTGTACCTACCCAAAACCCACAAGACTAAATTAACGCCCAATCTTCCTTTCCTTTATAAGACTTCAGATTAACCTAATTTTATTTTGAATTGATTATGAAAAATTTACATACAATTTAAAGTCAAGTCTAACGGCGTTATATCATATTAATGAAGTCAAAATATTTTGTTGTTTTATTGTAAGGAAATGTTTTTGTTGAATTTATAATTTATTTATTCGAATGTTGAAGGACCTTTTATAAAAGGTCTAGTGTGCTTATTCTGCTAATAATTTTGAAGCCTATAAGGCCCCTATAGCGCTATAAAACTATAAATCTATTAGGGTTATAAACTTTAGTAAGAAATGGTATTCTGCTCATACTTATAGAGTCTATAACACTATATAAATTCTATAATTCTTATAGGCAATTTTTTTTCCCTATAACGGATATAAGTGCTATATATAGTGGCGTACATCTCACACCCCTTACAAAAACGACCCTGTTAAACATTGTATTTATGTACGATTGGTAGAGATGGACTCTGGCATGTATCCATCAAGACAGAAGTATCCATCAAGACAGAAGTAACGCCAAGCAGTGAAGACGTGTGGTAGAACTAGCGTGTAAATCCAAATTAGTGCAAAGAAAAATTGAAATTGTTATATTTCTCAAGGCAAAGTCAAAAAGTAAGTGTTGTGGTCGTGTTTTATTGATTTATCTGACCTAAAGTTAACAAGTAATTGATCGTAAAGTAAGTTGTGAGACCGTGCAAACCTTCCCTACTGTTTCCGAGCCTTCGATTACCTTGTTCAACGTACATTCAAACACACGTGGTGTTTAATTTGCTTTATTTTGCTTTTTTTCGATTACTTTTCGTAATTACCAACACAATGGCCTGGAGTGGTACTCCTTTCCATATTATGACCGAAGAAAGACGTGCTCACACACGTGAACTAATTAATAGAAGCATAAGTGAACAAGAAGGCAAAGCAAATCATGCCAAAGCCGAGTTGGACGCTTACGATCACAGCCCAACTAAGGCGATTTACTTGGAAGGGTCAAAGGAGGACCGTAGTCAAGTCAAACTGCTAAAGGCCACGTTAAAAGAGTCCGAAACAACAATCAAAGGGTTGCGAGGATGGCTCGAGGAAATCGATATAATTAACCGCACGTTGATCAACAAAAAAATCATGAAAGAAAAGTTCAAGTCTCCAGTCATCGCCCAAGACAAAGAGTTCGTAACCCCAACAAACCAAATTATGAAAGACAAGATCAAAGCTGCGAGGAAAACCAGCGTAAGTGAATTTGCTACCCCGATTGTGCCAGGGGCAAAGGCGCAAAACAAACGCAAGATGGAGTTTTCGGATCCCAAGGATAGAAAGACGTCGCGGAGGCACTCGGGCTCCCGTGACAGAAGCAGAAGCAGGACCAGTAGTTACAACGGCATGGAAGAAGATGAAGACACTAAAGAAAAAGAGGGGGTAAGTAACTTTACATCTAATTTTCCCAACAATCTTGCGGCTCAAACAATCACCACCTCGCGCTCAAACTCTCACCTTTCTTCTGACTTATCAAATCCTACCAATCCGCTCACAGTAGAAATCACTATCCCCCCCCAGGTCTCAGAAACCATTACTCAAACCGTTACCAACACTGTTGATCAAACCGTTACTCCAACGGTCATCCAAACAAATCCAACCGTCTCTACTAAGCCGATAAATCAGTGTTTACAAAGCCAAGAAACAAACTTCTCAAACTTAGTCTCACCCAATCAGGGAACCGAAATGGAAACGGACCAAACAATTTCAGAAAATACTTTCGAACATCTCACCAAACTCCCTGCTTCTTCGCAAGCAGACCCCTCGACTAAAACAAAAATTCCGCCGTTGGTCTTGGCAGAGCCCGGCAGATGGCCTGAAATCGCGGCTCATTTCAGAGCAAGCGGAATAAAATATATTAAGGTAAAATCGTTGGCGAGAGGACTGAGCATCACGCCGGCCTCGGAGATGGACTATAGGGCAATCTTCAGATACTTTGAGGAAAATTTAGCGCCGGAAAAGGGTGGTTGGTACTATCACCAACTTATAGCGGATAAACCCCTGAAGGCGGTGATCAGGGGGATCCCACCTGAAATTGAGGTAAAAGAGGTTGAGAAAGATCTAATAAATAAAGGGTACGCAGTTACGGGTGTTGCCCGCATGAAAAGGGGGTGGGATAGGAAACCCCTCCCCCTCGTCATGGTCACGCTAGTAAAATCAACGGAGGCGAAAAACATTTTCAACGAGTCTCACATGTTGGATATAGGTATAACGGTGGAGTCCCCGCATGTTAAAAATAAGGTGGGCCAATGTCATCGATGCCAGGGGTTCGGGCATGCGCAGAATTGCTGCAAGGCGGCCCCCCGATGTGTGAAGTGTACCGGCAGCCATCTCACACCACAGTGCGACAAACCACAGGGCGTAGATCCCAAATGCACGAATTGCTGGGGAAAGCACCCCGCCAACTGGCAGGGTTGCAGAGCTTACCCGCGAATGTGGCGGGAAAAGCAGCAATACGGGCAATATCAGGCCAGACAGAACTACAGGCACCCGAGAGCGCCCAACTATGAGGCGGAATCGAGGAATTTTTATCAAAGACCAAGCGAGCGAGGACAGTGGCGCCAGAGACAGGATAGAGAAATTCCCCCTCTGATGGAATTGGAAACGCATCCCCCGGGTAGAATGTCGGACGAACAACCAGCTCCACTCGAAGGCGAAAGGCCCCTAAATGAGCAAGACCAAAACCCCTCCTCTTCGCGGGACCAAGATGGGAAGAGGAAGACTTTCCAAAGAGAACTAGGACTTACTGTTATGCAACTAAATATTGCCGGGTTTTCATCGGAGGAAATCCAAGAGGTGATTGCGCAAATAAGAACCAAATACGATTGTTAGTGGGGTACACCAATACAGTCTTATAAGTAGTCACCCCCCTTTTATTTCTTCATCCCTCCCTCTTCTCCACACTTTCACTTTCTTTCCTTCTTCCATCTCCCCCTCCTTTTTTCTACGAATACCTCTTCGCTATTCTCCTGGTTTTGTCACTCTCCAAAAAAAAAAAAAAATAAAAAATGGAGCCAAAACTCTGGACAAAATCATACAAGACCTGACAGAGGGCCTGTATAAGAGCAGCGCCCTCTCCGCTAACCCACTAATCAGGCAGCTGGGTCGATATGACCCGCTGGACACTCCAAACATCCCGAGACCAAAAGTCATTCTGCTGGGTGGTCGCCTACCTATAAACCCTAATCATCCCCCGTGTTTGAGCCCGAGCAAGGTGGGGAAATTTCTGTAGGTTTCTCCCCTCCTCGATCCAGGCCTGTGCACCCAAATGCAACTGATCAAAGAACCAGGTCACCAGTAGACGACGATGAAGAAGAAGACCAAAATCGATGGAGAATCTAAATTCACCCAGGATCTCCAAACCAATTGTGTCCCCCCCCCCCCCAAAATGCTACTGGTCGTTCAAAGCCAAACCGTTATGCAAAACAAGTAATCACCCAATAATTCGTTCCCGCAGCAGTTATGCAAGATCAAGAAAGCAAAAACACAAATCTGTACCCGGTGGTATAGAAATAAGATCATCAATATAAACGATAAAAATTATTTTTTGTAACCAATGTTTTATTTTCAAGTTGTAACTGTAAATTTACGATCAGTTCTGTAGTTTATACGATTTATGAGGTCTTATTCTTATTTAATGTTAATACTGCAGGCTTATTATTATTACTTATGCTGTAAACTGTTTATTGATATGTATTTATGTTCCTCACTGCATAGTTATTGTAAATGCAGTGAGCGTTGATGGATAAAGCAAAATAAATGGCGTGTCGAGGGCGAATGAGTGCAGGCAGGTACAAATCCAGGCGAATAAAAATCAGAGCTGCGCTTCCGTCGCCTCACGGCGGAATGCATATTCACAGCACCATAAAAATGACGAGGCTCAATGCCGCTTTCAATTAAAAATCAAAATTTCATTTTTGAATAAATCACTGTCATTTTCACACAGATAAAGGAGACAATTGGGCCGGATGTCCTGGAAGACAGCATCAGATTCATTTTTCAGAAATGAATCTGAATAGTTGACCAAATAATTAGTTGACCACAAAGTGACCACTTTTCTACAAAACCACTTTTATTAAGAATTATTGACTTTTTACACTTTAAAGACATAAATAAGGTAAAACTATATTAAAATATTGAAAAAAAATATTGATTAAGTATAGTATATTATTACTTTAGAAATTATTAAAACGATCACATAATCGCTATACAGACTACCTTAGGAGCATGATCCTACGTTTATATTTTGCACAGGGGAAGCTTATAGGGTTT